>CM041790.1:51744836-53241487 GCA_023375725.1 Nephotettix cincticeps | reverse complement strand
CGAGTAACTCAACGGAGTACAGTACAAATCTCTAGACTAGCACGGTTAAATGCTGACTGAGTTGCATAACACCCTGACACCAAGTTGGCTGCGCTAGCAGACACAGATGAAAACGTAATCTACTTTTTGAGTAGCCATCGTAAAATGAAAAAAAATTTCATTGTAATTTCAGGGATAATCATTTAATCATTTGTTCATGTTATAGAAAAATGTATATTTGTAGTAGTCATCACATACACATTTCTGATTATCTGAGCACATTTATTACTGACCTTCATCACAAGTTTTCTTTCTTTCATTTATTTTCTTTCTATCCTACTGCTGAGAAAACACTTTCCTATTTTGCGAGCTCTCAATCTTAGTACTTAAGCACCTTCAAGCATGCATAGCCAAAGTTTCCCTTTTCTTTTTAGTTCCAACCTGCTTCATGTCTCCCTGTCACGATTAAATTTTTTTATAATTCAAGTACCTCAGTTGTTTATAAAGTCACATAAATGGTAAAAACTGCACTTGAGGAAATCAAAACATAAACGGTAGATGAGTGGTCCTGCAATATACAACATTAAGTTAACATTTAATTGGACTTTTCCAACGTGTGTTATGTGTGTTTTTAAAATCTACACAACACTTCGAGAGTTGGTTAAACTCTGTTTTCAAGTGCCTAACGACATTTACATTTTTACAAAGGGTTATTTCTGTATAGAAAAGAAACCAGTCAAAAAACATAAAATATATATATATATCTATTTAATATTATATATAATTATATTTTTTTGTGTTTTTTTACTAGTTTTTTCTGTATAGAAATAACCCTTTGTATGAATCTAAATATCGTTAGGCACTTGAAAATGGGAGTAGTTCAACCAACTCTCCAAACATGTAGATTTTAAACACAAGACGTGTTGGAAAAGTCCAACTAAATGTTAATTTAATAATTAATAACCGACGCGCCTGAATAAAAAACATCATGAATTTCCAAAAATCTACAATTGTTGAAAACTCGGTTCACTGCTCAAATGGAATCACGGTGTAGCCAGATTTGAAAAACCCCCCTCCACGGTTTGAAGGAAATAAAGAGAAGGTACACAGATGCTCAAGGCAACCAGTGTTGCCTAGCACTCACGGTTGGGGAAAAAGGTTAATTGTTCTACAATAGTAGAACACACAACCACTGCTGTGTTAACAGGGCCTGATTTTTTGTTTTTGTGGACAACATCCTTTTCTCTCCAAAATTCTTTTCCACTCCTGGAGACTGCAATATTTGTTGAACGTTGACATTTAGGTTGGATTCACTTTTTTCACTGAACCATCAGGCTGTAATGTTCTTAAGCTATTTTGTGTGTTTTTACAATTTACGTTGTACAAGAAATATATAATACTCTTTATAGTTTAGTTTTAGAAGGTTTGGCTGCTGCTTATTTACCGGCTGCTGCTTGGTGACGGATGAGGACGGGCCGGCCATGGGCTTGATGTTGGCCGTCGGAGGTTCTACAGAACTCTTCTCCACACCAGAGCTGGTCGAAGGTTTCACTCCACCCTTTAACACAACAACCTAACATTACAAACACGGACATGTTATTTAAATTTAATTCCTTCAAAAGTTACAAATTAAATACCCTAAGATACTTGGGGAAACTGTTATTACATGGTCTTAACTGGTAATCAAATTCCTTAAATAATTTAAGGGGAACGTTTTGCAAAACCTTCACTACACCGAGTAAGGCTAAAAATCCTATAAATATTGAAAATTCACTACGCCGAGGTTTCACAAAACCGAGTAAGAGGCTGAATACCGTCCTCTCTAGAAGTGACTGGTGAAGCCTGTGTAGCAGGCAGTATTACGTGCTTTGCAGTCACTCGCTGTCCAGTCGTTTAGTGAACATAATGCATGACACATAATTTATATTGAAGATTTATTATTAATAAATAGTTTGTAGCTTATAGTTTATATTTTAGTTAATATAAATAAGTTAATAATAGTTAATACATTTAGTTAATAGAATATGGTATGTCATAAAAATGGCAACCATAGTTTTCATGTACGAGATCTCATACTCACGATTTATTAACTATTGCAAGTTTTGAGCTTGGTTTAATAAATAAAAAATTATAATATTGCGAATTAAAATAATTTTTGGAGCTTGAATTTTTTTAAACCACAAGATCCCAAAAATGTATTAAATACAAATCAGTTTGTTACTGTGATAAGTTATTTTTTTTACAGGCAAGAAAAAACTGAATTGTTCTAAATAAAAAAAATCGTTATAATAATCAATCAAATTCTCTCTGCTTTGGAGCATACAATTATTTTCGTTTACTATTTCCTATAATTTTCTTTTTTAACATTCATCCATGGGCAATTTGATCTCTTTATAATATATTAAAACAGTATAAAGTAGATTAAGTTATTAGATCAATCATGTCATTTACACGGATTTCAGGCAGTGAATGCCTTCAAAGCGCATGATACTGCGCTATATTGGCTGGGCGGCTTACAAGCTCTTAGTGCGAACTCACTTCTAGAGCGGACGGTACTCAGCCCCTTACTCGGTTTCGTGAAACCTCGGCATAGTGAAACAGTTGATTTTCATAACATACTCGGTTATGTGAAATCTCGGCGTAGTGAATTTTTGATATGTATAGGATTTTTAGCCTTACTCGGTGAAGTGAAAACTCAGTTTTGTGAAACCCACCCAATTTAAGCTCTAATACAGTACATAAGAAGTGTACCATTTCCAAAGAATTTATTAATAAATCACAAACATTTAATATTAAAATTTTTTAGTAATCAATTTTTGTACAATATTGCTACACACCTGGAGTTTGTCCACTTGTCGTTGCAACAGTGTTGCCCTCTGAGTAAGCATTTCCACCTCCCTCTTTAGCCGTTCGTTCTCCGTTATCAAGTCTGCCTTCTCCTTATCTGCTCTCCTCTGGCGCACGTCGGAATCATCTATTGAAAGATATCATGATTATCGTACAGTCAAGGTGATAGATAATATAATTAATAAAAACCATTTTCATATTGTTTTACAGTATATGTATACACAAATACTGTTCATTATTGAGCTTAATTTTGGAGAAATTTTACTTTAATCTGACTCATTCTCTAAAATCATTCACTAAAATAAAGTCAGCTCTCAAAAACCCATTTATGAGTGATATTAGGCACATTTTTCCAAGTTATAATGAACATGAAATCTCTTCGAGAGATTTAACAGAAATAATCATCATACAAATTAAAATCGATTATAATTTGTTTACACTAACCATTGATTTTATACCTGTTTCAAAATATGCTCAAATCAAATCAATCTTTATTCAAATATACAGAATGTTCCATAAGTAAAGTGCCAAACTCCGGGAAAAGGTTTTATGGGACAAAATAAACAGAAAATCAAGAAATCTTTTTTTAAAAGACCTTTTTTACCAGATATCTGCCATTTTGTATTTTTTACAATATAATTGCTATCATCAAAGTTGTTCAAACAATCTTCATAAAACTTAGTAAGTATGTTAAAATAAAATAGAACTACTGGGGAAAAAATATCAACTTAATACAATTTCAAAATGGCGGCTATTTAAAACTTTTGATCTGCAATGGTGGGGAAACGATAAAGGTTTAAATTGGCCACCATTTTGGGGTTTCAATTTGCACCAAGTTGAATTTTTTATCTATAGTTCTCTTGTATTTAAACAAACTTCCTGATTTTTATGAAGATTGGTTAGCAAATTTTCAAGATAACAGTTATTAAAAAAAAAAACAATATCTGGTAAAGCGTTTTTGGAAAAACTTAACCATCATTTTCTCTTTATTTTGACCCATATAACCTTTTCCCGGAGTTTGGCACTTTGTCGGATTTTTGAATAGTTTCTTTATGTTCCATTAAGCTTATGTTTCATATAAAAGATGGAGAACACCAAGGCCAACTTCGTCGAGACAACCGTATTTATACTCGGAATATTGTTTATAGAGAAAGTTTATAAGGTTTATTAAAATAATTTTTTATCCTAATTAAAAGTCAGCAGTTTAATCCCAAATCATAAGTTTATCCCAAACAGTTTAACCCAAGATGTAGATCTTAATTCTGCCAAAAATAAAAAATAAATAAAAATAAATTGACTCTTTCAAGTTTTTGACTTTATGAAACTATTTCCACAATTGCCGTTGCAACTCACATATATTTTCTGCAAATATTGCACTCCCTAACAGTTTCAATTAAATAATGCTATATTAAATTGGGTTATAACTTAATGAACATTACTAACCATAATCATTAATATTTAAAACAAATATTTTGTCACAAAAATAAGTATCTAGCTATTATCCAAACACTAAATCATACAACCTATACAGAGTACAGGCTGGTATTCTAGCACTCTAGTAGACCTATACAGACTGCTAGTAACATGATACCGCTATCGTTAGACATACCTTTGTTACGATCGAGGGCGTCCACCTTGTTCTTGAGCTCTGTGTTCTCGGTGGACAGTTTACGCTTCTCGTCTGTCAGCAGCATGATGCGTGCTCTTGCGTTTTTCAGCAGCACCTTTGCACGCTCCTCCTTGTCTGCATTGGTCGCCCTCAGCTGTTCGTTCTCTTTGCGCAGATTAGTCGCTTCCACCTGTGTTGATGTCACCTGCAGAAGGTTTAGTTTGTCGATATAGAGTTTTGGTAATTTTACTCTCTTCACTGAGATTTTAAAGGGATATCTTTCACCACATATTTTATATTCCTAAAAAAAGGTTTCAAAAAGTAGTTAAGTTTTAAGAATCTACGAGTTTGAGTTATTATAAGAAACTGTAATATTTTGTATTTAAAATACCTCCGTCGCAACAGACCTGCGTACTCAGCGACTATTGTTTTTGGTCTCTGGACACCTAAAGACAAAAAATAACACGGTCCCGAGCTTAAGTCTTGCCATGAGACCTATGGTAATAGCTTCTTCCCTATGGGAAATTCGCTAATTATAAACAGTGGCAGGATTCAGAAGACTCATGAGGGTTATTTAAAAAGATAATTCAGTTTAATACAAGTGATGATTAGAATTTAGTAAGCCTGTGGTTAGGATTATCAAATAGGGTTTTCTAGTGTTATGAGTGTTATAAATAGTATATAAATGAGCCTGGTGGTAAATGTATAATTTTTCCATACCCAAGCATGGCATAAATAAAGGAATTATGATTTTTGATGAATTTTAGACTGTATAAACAACAAAGGTCTATAATTAAATATTCTGGCCTGCAGAGAGTTCTTATTACTTTCTTTCACATTAATAGATGAATGTCCCAAAGTATCAAACCAAATGGGATCTGTGATTGAAAACACTAAAATAAACCATTCTTGTATATATTCTGAAGAAAGTACGTTCTTCAAATAAACACCAATACTTTTGAACATAAAAATATCAGGCATGCAATTTTCAAAGTAATTTCTTTTTTGTCATGGTCAAGAAAGATTATTATTCATAAACAATTTCTTACTCGACCATTATATTTTCTTCATTTTGTACAAAGTAGTAAAAAACCACATTTTTAGCAAATTTCCCATAGGGAAGTAGCTATTACCGTAGGTCTCATGGCAAGAGTTAAGCCCGGGACCATGTTATTTTTTCTTCTTTAGGTGCCCAGAGACCAAAAACAATAGTCGTTAAAATTTATATATATATATATGTATATATATATATATATGTATATATATATATATATGTGTCTGTGAACACGATAACTCTCGTAAAAATGGTCCAATCAAGACCAAATTTGGTAGAGACGTGTATTCCTACAAGTGCTCGGACGAGTTCGTAAACCAGACATATCGGTCAATGAGAACGGGTAGTTTGGGGGGGTTTTGTACCCCAAAATGGGGTACAAAAAAAAATTCTAATTTTTTATTTCACCATTGGAATCAGCTTGAAAAACTACATAATTTAGTTCCTTAAAGTTTTTCTCTATTTCCAACGGTTACCGAGATATAAAAAAATCTAAACACAGTACGTTGTATTTTAAGGCTCCAATGTTAATCTTATGGAGGATAAGGAAAAATTAATATTTCACTTATTAACACTATAAAACTTATAAAACTTGATATTTAGTTTATGTGGTTGGGACCCATAAGTTTATGCTAAAAAATCATAGTTTATGTGTTTATCATGGCAGCAAACCTGCATACTCTTTTCTCATGTTAATCATATGGAGAATAGGCAAACTCCTTTAATAATGGACAGATTTTGATGGAAGTTGGTATGAATGCTAAAAATAAAAATTTTTGATGGTAAAAATGCCTACTCTTAGTGTTCCTCATAGCATCAAACCTGCTCACTCTTTCCCATGTTAATGTTATGGAGAATAGGCAAATGAATTCTCATCTTTATCG
The DNA here is from genome assembly GCA_023375725.1 of Nephotettix cincticeps. Taxonomy (NCBI): domain Eukaryota; kingdom Metazoa; phylum Arthropoda; class Insecta; order Hemiptera; family Cicadellidae; genus Nephotettix; species Nephotettix cincticeps. The sequence goes on along the minus strand of CM041790.1, from coordinate 53,235,114 downwards.
ACAGATTTTGATCAAACTTGTCATATATTATTATTATTATTATTATATTATTGATTTGGAAATTCGCTGAGTACGCAGGTCTGCTGCGACGGGGTATTGGATTGTAAAACTTCAAATCTAAATCCAATCATCCTGCGAGTTTCAACCTATGTGTAAAGCAGCATTAAGTACAGTAAGCCTGATCACCTGATCATTAAGCTGCTTGAGACGATCTCCATGAGTCCGTTCTGCCTCCTGCCTTCCTTCCTCTCTCAGCTTCTCCTGCTCCTCCAAACTCATCACAACCACTTCCTTCTTCTTCTTTTCTTCCTCTTCCCCTCGTTTGACCAGCTCCTGGTACTGGGTCTTGTACTTCTTCGCTATCTGTCGAATCTGTAAACATAAGCAAACGTTTTACATGTTGGTTCTCTGTGCAAATTTGGTTTCTGTGCAACTAAAAAGCACCTAATATAGCTTCATTTAGTTTAATTTAAGTAAATTATATAAGTGCTAAAGAATAATTTTATGCATTGGCATTTTTGTATCAATCAATATTACTGATTTAAACACATTAAAAAAAGTAAAAATAGAATCCATGTTTTCTGGCCCCTGAGCCGATTTATTAACCAAATAATTACTGCAAATACCTCATTAACAGCTCAAATTTCCGTAGTACTGCGTTATGGCTGTTTTGGCATTAAGATGCTATTATCAAACGAATATATTTCAGCCACTTGGCGTTGTTAAATTTAAACACATATTTACACATAAAAAACACTAACAAAACACAACATTAAATTTCTCGACAGTCCTGTCTGTTGACGTTGCCTGAGCAGGTAGCTGACTGGTGTCATGTCTGCGGAGTCCTGTCAAAGGGATTTAATGTTCCTGTAGAAAAAAATTATTTAATGTAATCCTGTAGAAATTTAATGTTGTGTTTTGTTACTGTTGTGTAAATATGTGTTCAACTTTAACGACGCCAAGTGGCTGAAATTTATTTGTTTGATGGTGGCATCTTAATGTCGAAATGGGGGTTAGCAGTACTACGGAAGTTTGAGCTGTTGACGAGTTATTTGTAGTAATTATTTAGTTAAAATAAATAATTTGTCAGTCTAATTTCCCTGAAGTTTCTAATAAGTTACATCAGTACTATGTCAACTCACCGGGGTGAGTAGCACATAGTACTAAGCATCAAGCAAAAATGAGTTCCAAACTGTATGTCTTGTATAGTTGATGTTAAGTTTTTAACAACTACAAGATCATGAGTCAATTAATAACTAAAAAATGTAATAAAACTAGGGAATAAAACTACATAAAAGTAATGTTAAAGATTTAATAACAACGATATATTGTCATTTTATTGTTCAACCATCAGTCTGTTCAAATTCAATAAAACTACTCTGCTGACTGACCAATCAAGGTCCAATCTGATATCCTTTCCTCCCTGGCTGGCCAATCACTCTTCACATAGTCCACCTCATGTAAGGTTGCACTAGTCCTTCAGTCACTCATAATTTCTTAGTTACCAGTTGTCAGCTTAGTTATAACAACCCTTTAACTTTCAATCACATCTTTCATTTACTGACGTATACTTTAAGTAGATAACCTATAAAATTCAATGGTTCAAGTTGCAAGTAGTTATTTTTATTTATCTTTTATGGACATCTCAAACAATAACCAGTGCACAAGCATTGAAGTGTTTTACAGAGTTTTGACTTGAAAAACTGAGTAATTTCACGAGAGGATGATATCCTACATCACAGGAGCACCCCTAACACCATCAGCATCAACATTCCACACTCAACAGAAGACATTAAGGTCATAAGGACATAACATAAGGACATTAAGACATAAGGTGTGTAGAATAATTTATTCTACCATTATTTTCAAAAACAATAATTAGCTATCAAAGAGAATAAATAAATTCAGTTCTTCACATTACAAGTAACTTAAAAATTAACATTTTAAAAATGATTTAACATTGAATCATTTAAAATGAATAAAGCACAGCCGCTAGTATGGACTGTATCAAGGATTAAAGTTTGAATTGTGTTGAAAAATACAGATGACAATTAAAAATTACCCACTTAATAAAAAACAATGTTAAAACTGGGAAGATCAAAAAGCTCATTAATGGCATTGAAAAGGTTGTCTACAACTACACAAAAATCTTGTATTTGAAAGACATAATATTGACTATATGATTAGGGGTGTGCGATGCAGCAAAAAAATTTCGATTCGATACAACGATGCGATTCAAAAAATTCCGATACGAATCTATGCGATTCGATTCGATACAACACTACAAACACGATTTCCTGTAAAACATAAACAATACAACAGAGGATGATAAAAAAACCATGGAATCAAAGCCTAATAATATATTATTAGACTATTCACTAAATTTTACAGTTCATAATTAGTTTGATAATTTTTAGTTAGATAACTTTCAAGTTCCAAAGATTTGTGTTAAGGTATTTTATCTATGTATATTATATCAATAAAGCAAAGTTCGCTAAAACATTTCCAGGATTCGCTAAAATTTTTAATAACTTGGAATATTAAAGCTAGCCTTGACAAGACTAAACAAGAATTATTTAAAAAATTAATGTAGGTCTACAATAATTAGTAAAAATATATTATATATCTATTATAAACTACTAAATTAAATAAAAACTATTGTATGACAAAAACAAATATATCTCTAGTTTTAAAATTTTGATACAATTTCAAAATTCTTTGGTATAGGTTTTAAAAAATAACATATCTAACAAATTTGGAAATGAGAAAAATAAAAGCTATTACTAGAGGAAATGAGTAGTATTGTAGTGAAAACTATAAATAAAAAATTCAAAAAGTAATAACATAGAAAATATAAAAACAGAAGTAAACTGTTATTTAAAAAATAGTTTTAGTACCACCCATTTCAAAGGGTTAGTTTCTAATCAAATTCATATTTTTAAATTTAAAAATATATAAAACTTCTAAAAATGAAATTAGTTGTGGTTACATATTTATTTAAAAACTATTTAATCATTACTCATATTTAAAAGTAAATTTCTTAATTAATTAAACACACACAACTTAATTTGATTGCTTACTTATTAAATCCCCTCAGATTAATGATTACTAAAGAGAAAACATAAATCTCAATTTTTAACTAGATGATGATCTTTTTCTAGATCTTTTTTTTATGTAGAGAAATGTAAGTATTTGACCGAAAAATAAAATAATGAAGTCGCTCAGTCAGTTCCAAAATATCAACAAACCCCCTTCCCCCTGAGCAAGGCTCAAGGTCGTCTGGATGTCTGGATGTCAAGGATGTCTGACCACCTGTCCACCTCGCTTATCTCTTAACAATAATAGCTTACACCCGATTTAACTGAGAATCACAAATTTAATGTTTTTATTCATGATTCGTCATACTGATAAAACATTTAATATGAACATTATAATAGACAATTATGTCAAATACTCAAGGTTTAGTTTTTGGAATAAATATTATTGAAAAACTATGGATCTACTTTTTTGCTTCGAAAGAAATGCAATGGAAGCTGTCAATTGATACTGCGATGAAAAAGGAGCCATTATTAAAACTAAACTAAACAAACTATGATTTAAATTAAATACAATTCAATTTTGGTTGTTAATATGTTTTGATGTATTTTTTGTTAGTATTGATGTCTGTTGTGTCCAGCGGAGGAATACCTAACCATAAACAACTCCCATTAAAATTGTAAACGTCACGTCACTGTTATAAGCTGTTGTTGTGATAAAAACTTCTCTGACTTGTTTGTCAATTTTGAGAAAGGATTTAAAATCAGTTTGAATAACAAAATAAAAAGGAAAATTGGATTGCACAAACATAGACATTAAATAAATTTCTTTCAAAACCTGAAAATCGGCATAAGCTATGCCATTATTAGGATCACATCAAGAGAACGCATCTACACGCGCTGCCGCGCATCGGGACTCGCTCGATGCATCGGGACGGTCGATGCATCGGGATTTCGATTACCTCTGTATCGAATCGAATCAAATCGAAATTTCGATTCATTTTCGATGCATCGCACACCCCTATATATGATCTTGAGGAGGTAACATATTAAATATTTTAAAACCAATATATGAAAAAGATTCCTTTGGCTTTGCTAGCCTAACATCGGGTAAATTAAACTTATATCTAAATCTAGTGATATGTGAAGGGGAAGGGGTTCTTGTACGTACAGAGATTAGATTTGTATTTACATTTTTGCTAGGCACTTAAAGATTGAAAGATTAACCACAGTTTCTCTAATGTACCCAAAACTTTGATTGAGTGATTATTGTTATTACCTTCTTTTGCAATAATAGTTCTCTCTTTAGATCACTACCACATCCCCAGAGTATTAGGCCATCGTTAAGTAGGAATTAGGCATTCATGTTTCCAAGTTGCAAAGCAAATAAATAAATCTTGAAAACCTGTCACACATATTGTTTATTTGAGAATCCTAATTGGTCTAAGTAGGCAAGCAAAAAATCGGTAAAAAGAGGTTGCCGCCCTTTAATAAAATAAGAAACACTCTTCAGAATCTCACTTCAACCAGCCTCCTTCTCCCACCCATTGGAGTTTAACTGACCTGCAGCTCCTTGTTCCTGATGTCTGTGAGCTGCGCTTCCTGAGCCACAAAGTCTTGGGTGACCTTAGCCAGCTCTTCTGCCTTCTTCTCCTGCTCGGCCTTTGCCTCCGTCAGTTCCGCCCGCACCTGGACCAGACTCTTCTGCGCAGCCGACAGCTGCTCCGCTAGTGTCTCTTTCTCTTTTTTCACCTGAACAAAAAAATGATAATTCTTGAAAAACTATTCTATGGAATCTACCGAAAATTATTATTGATTACACTGTATAACAGAAGGAACAAGAAATGTTATTTCTGTGACAAAAAAATTAAACATTTCAACAGATAAAAATGGAACAAAATACAAAATTCTTTTAGCTCAAGTTTTGAAAACCATTTCAATCCCAATATGCAATAAGTACAACAGAGATTATTTTACACAACCGTGTAACTAAATATTAACTTTACTATGTTCTATTAAATTATTATATTGACATTTGATTATCGATTTTCGCTCTCAAAACATAAATAATGTAGAAAGTTTCATCAATATTTATCAACCCTTAATTTGATTTTATTCCCTTATTAGTTAAAATAACCTTAACACAAAATGTTTACTTTTTTACTATATTTTTTACTATGAATTGCTTCTGAGTAAGGATTTTCTTCGCTTTGATAGTTAAAGATAACAGACTTTAAGTGAAAAACTTAGGTTTGTTCAATCTTTTATTATATTTTTTTGTGTTAAACCTTGAAAATTAAATTTGTGTGATTAATCCATTTTAGCAAATTTCCCATAGGGAAGAAGCTATTACCGTAGGTCTCAAGGTAAGACTTAAGCCCGGGACCATGTTATTTTTTCGTCTTTAGGTGCCTAGAGTCCAAAAACAATATCGTTAAAATTTATATATATATATATTATGTATGTATATATATATATGTATATATGTGTGTCTGTTAGCACGATAACTCTCGTAAAAAATGGTCCGATCGAGACCAAATTTGGTAGAGATGTGTATTCCTACAAATTAGGGGTCTGCGGTACAGGAAATTATGAGGTCGGTACGGTACAGTACGGTACAAATTGTTGTACCTCGGTTCTCGGTACAAATTCGGTACGGTACACGAGAATAATGCCGCTAGTAACATTGTCTGATCTCATCCTTTTATTCATAAGTATTTTCCAGAACTTAATTAGTGAAAACATTGAGAAAAGAATTTAAAAAAAGATATACAATGTCAAAAGAAATATTTAACTGTACTAATTTTCAAACTGTAATATGATTTTTAAATCCATTCTTAAAAAAACATATCACATTAAACATATTAATAATTATTTAAACATTATAATTTATGTTGTAACTCTTATTAATTAGTTACAACTAATTAATAAGAGGAAATAATCTTCTCAAGTCTATATAAAACTAAGGATGAACAAACAAAATAAAAAACTATAATGTACTTTATTGCAGAACAAAAAATACAGAAAATATACTGAGTCAATACCCCCTAGCCAAGACCTATGTTTTATATTGTCCTGGTTTATTATTTTTAATTCAACCAATCACAATAATTGTTCAAATTCAATCAAACATTTTCATAAAATTTCAAAGGGCTCTTTAGACTAAAATAGTTATTTTAGTATAAAGTGGTTAATATTTTAAAATTACAGTGGAACCCCTCATACCTGAACATGTTCTCGGGAAATCAAAAAAAAAGAAATACATGGAAATTAAAAAAAATTAATCACATAAGCTTATTTTTCAAGGTTTAACAAAGTCAGGGGTTTTCGCTTAAAGTCTGTTATCTTTAACCATTGAATTTACATACTTCGTAATTATAAAATCATCGCTTTAACTGTTGAAATGAAGAAAATCTTCACACGACTGTAATTCCAAGCCACGTCGGTTGTTATAGATACGCAATTATCAGCAGGTAAGCGCTCACTAAACTAGACACAGACAGTAGACAGGCGCGATACGCATCCCTGTTAGTAAGGGTAGGGGGAGAATGGTTTATTTTTAGCACAGACTCGACCCGCCAAGGTCACTGCCCTTATGAACGCACAGCCTGTACAACACGTCGGTTATCGCACGAATACAGTGACGAAATAAGTGCGTAGTATTTATTTCCCTGGAAGAACAGGCTTCAGTCCCAATTAATTCGGATTTGAGGGTTTCCACTAATGAGGAAATACAGAACATATTGTTAAAAAAATAAACGTTATTTATTTCCTTTATTCAATTATATCCTTAACATTATGATTTTTTTATTTTATTTGAGTGAAAATCCCGAAAGAGCTAGATCAATACGGCAAATCACAGTTCTGTATTGGTCATTTAACATCGTCAACAGGCTGTCAGAGGAAAAAGAACGAATCAATTTAAAGAATCATGAATCACAGTTTAAAAGATTTTCATCATGATTGAAAAATCACAAATATTCCCATCGCTATTTGAAACACGACTAATACGAGCTTCATACTGGTACGACTATTTTGTTGCGTCAAAAGGAGGAACAGTTCCCTGATCGCGTAAGCTGCTACACGTGGATACGATAATAAGCCGGGAATGCACAATAATTTAGAGCCGGCAGGGAGATGGCTGGTTGCCCAATTTTCCTAAAGTCCTGGTGAAATTGTTTTATTTTAAATGATAATTCACCAACACGCTATGAGTCAGTCTTACCTTCAGTATCAGTATTTGTCGTACATCTGGGCAGTGTTGTAATTCTATATTACTTGTAGAGTATAAAGCCTTTAACGGTCGGGTTTTATTCGATGTTTTCGGCAGGAGATGTTTATATAGATAGTTATATTTGATGGCAACCTAGACTGGATAGTGACTTAATTTTTCCTTATTTGTACCGTACCGAACTTGTACCGAAAAAATTCTTGTACCGTACCGAGGTTCGGTACAAGGCTGGAACCGTACCGTACCGATTTTTTCGGTGCACCGCAGACCCCTACTACAAATGCTCAGGCGAGTTCGTAAACCAGACATATCGGTCAATAGGAACGGGTAGTTTGGGGGGGTTTTGTACCCTAAAATGGGGTTTTTTGCGTTTTTCACGTGTAATTTTAAAAATTTATAGTTTTATATTCCACCATTGGAATCAGCTTAAAAAACTACACAATTAAGTTCCTTAAAGTTTTTCTCTATCTCCAACGGTTACCGAGATATTAAAAACTCTAAACACAGTACGTTGTATTGTGGGGTTCCAATGTTAATCTTATGGAGGATAGGGAAAAATTAATATTTCCTATATTAATCAATATTTTTTTATGAAACTTGATATTTAGCTTCATGTGGTTGAGATCTATCCTTTTATGCTTAAAAATCATTGTTTATGTGTTTATCATGGCAGCAAACCTGCATACTCTTTTCCCATATTAATCATATATTGAATAGGCAAACTCCTTTATTTATGGACAGATGTTGATGAAACTTGGTATAATTGGTTAAAATAAAAATTATTTATGGTAGAAATGACTACTTTCAGTGTTCCTCACAGCAGCTAGCCTGCACACTCTTTCCCATGTTAATCTTATGGAGAATAGGCAAATAATTCTCATTTTTATGGACAGATTTGTATAAAAATTGTCATATTTTATTATTATTATTATATTATTGATTTGGAAATTCGCTGAGTACGCAGATCTGCTGTGACGGGTGTATTTTTAAAATTCAAGGCTATTTCATTGTTTAGGTTCCAAAAAAACTCGTTCAGATTAGCCGGGATTTCGGCTTTCTGAGGTTCGGATTTGAGAGGAACTTGCAACAATGAATATAATTTTGCATAACTTACATTGTTCAGTTGCTCTTCCAACTTAGCCTTCTCTAACTTGACATTTTTTAGTTCCTCTGTTAATGTAGCAACTTGCTTTGTCAGATTTTCCTTCTCGGTTGTCAATCGTTTAAAATCTTCTGGACTGTTCTTATTCTGTTTTTCAATAAGAGTGTTTGCACGGCTTCGCCATCTGCAACAAGTTAGAATAGAATTATCATCAGTGAAAAAAATGACCTCAGCTTTCCCTCAATGTTTTTATGTGAGAAATAACAAATATCTCTACAGGTTACCGGTCTAAAAGAAAGATCCAAAGACACTTTAGCTATGGTTTGAGACTGTACCCTGTGAGAGAGACTGTAAGAGAGATCCTGAGACTGTAAACCTGTGATGGATTATTGCTGTACCCAGCTGTGATGGTTTGATGTATTAATGACCCTTACAAACTATCCAGCAATGGTCAGTAACAGAGCTACAAATCCATTACAATGATGATGGTTGCAAGTGAGAAAAAATATGGTGACAATACTGCACATTAAAAGTTTAATCTTGAAATTACTTTGAAACAGTTTAAAACGGGTTCAACGGACAATAACGAAATTGATCAATGTTACTTCATTGTTAATGAATATTTTCAGTTATGGTACAAAGAACCCTGGGAAGGTAAGACCTGAACAAATTTCACAAGATGCTAAGGTTCATGAGAAGAGCTACAAAAAACAATCTGAAACAATCTGATCCTCAACAAGTACACGTTGATCTCAATGAGTTAAATGTTTTCTTTTCATCTTGTAGTCAAAATATCAATCAGCACAAGGTCAATAATTATTTGAATGATTTAGTAAATGCCCAAACCCCTAATCTGGGATATCCTGAATTTTATTTTAAACCTGTCATACAGTCTGACGTTTTGATGGCCATTCGCAGAATCCGAAGCAATGCTGTCGGATCTGATGCAATATCAATCCGCCTCATCAAAGATATACTCTTTGCTATTCTACCAATTATAACATTCATTTTTAATGCATCTCTCAGGCGGTGTTCATACCCTTCTCTTTGGAAGTCTGCCCTCATCCGTCCCTTAAACAAGGTCTCAGCACCGACAACATGTCGTGATTTCAGGCCGATAAGTATTTTGCCCGCTTTATCTAAAGGCCTAGAAAGAATCGTTCACTGTCAAATGACTGAATTCATCACTGACAACAACATTTTATCTGACTTTCAGTCAGGTTTCAGAACAGGACACAGTACAGAAACAGCACTCCTCCGAGTGGCTGAAGACATAAGACTTTCCATGGAACGTCGACAGGGAACGATTCTAACCTTATTTGATTTTTCTAAAGCGTTCGATTGTGTTAATCATGATATTTTAATCCAGAAATTAAGGGCCATAGGGTTTTCCCAGAATGTCCTCAACTGGCTGAGATCTTATCTATCAGATAGGCGGCAATGTGTGGAGGTTGGTGAGAAGCGATCCGACTGGGAGACTGTTACTTGTGGTGTTCCACAAGGATCAATCCTTGGGCCCTTACTTTTTGCACTTTACGTAAATGACATAAACTCAGCGTTGGTGCACTGCAAACACCATATGTACGCTGATGACCTTCAAATATACGACCACTTTACTACAAGCAATGTGAACGATTCTGTCAGAAGAATCAATGAGGACATTACTAGAATTGTTGCATGGGCTGAAAAACATGGACTGAGACTAAATCATGAAAAGACTAAACCAATTGCAATTTGCCGTACTCAACTTTGCAATTCGATTTTGTTTGACTCCATTGATTCAATTACGGTATGCGGAAATTCTCTGCCGTACTACGAAAAAGTAAAGGATCTTGGAGTAATACTTAACACAACACTCACTTGGGACGAAGCAATCACTGACATACGCCGAAAGGCTTTCGCATCAATACACTCACTCAAGAAATTACAGAATTTTTTGCCACTACACATTAAACTGCATTTGGTCAAAACACTTGTACTTCCCCACTTTACTTACTGCAACTCACTGATCGATGACATGACTGTAACACAGGCGGGTATGCTCCAGCGTTCTCAAAATTATTGCTTGAGATTTGTTTATTGTCTTAGACGTTATGAGCATATCACGCCGTACTACCTTGAGGCAAAAATTTTGAAATTGAAAGATCAAAGAGCAATCAAAATTCTGTCATTACTTTTTTCAATATTAAAAACAGGAGTTCCAAATTATTTTAGAGATGACTTTAAATTCGTATCTCAAGGTAGTTCGCGAAATTCACGTTCTTCATCGATCACATTACGAATACCTCATCATGTGACCACAGCTTATGATAGGGCTTTTGTTGTCACTGCCTGTCGCCTTTGGAATAATCTACCTCTACATATAAGATCCATTGAAAAACGATCACAGTTTGTGGCGGCACTAAAAACTTTGTTTTTTGATCGGATGGTCTCGGCTGGCGTGTCCTAGGGCTTCTGTGGTGGGGCGGTGTCTGATGAGAGTGTATGTGCTTGAGTGTAAGTTTTGTAATAAAAATAATCTATTTATTTTTTATTTTGTATATTCTATGTTTTATTAAGTATATTTTGTTTGTAATTTATGATAAGTTTATTTTTATGTTCATATTTTTATGTTTTAATGCAGGTTAAGTGTAAGAAAGGGCCATGTGGCCCTAACTTTGCCTGTTAAAATAAAGAATTTTTCATTTCATTTCATTTCATTTCAAAATATCGTCCAGGAAGGATTGTTGATAGTCACCTGGCAGCCTCAGCCTTGAGTGCTGTGTTCTCGGTTGACAGTTGGTCCACCTGACTGTTGAGCTTGCTCAACTGTTCTCTGTACGGTGTCACCAAGTCTGTTTCCACTGCTGCCAATTTCTGCTCCAAACCTGCCACTTTCTCCACAAGCCGATCCCTCTCATCACGCAGCACCCGATTACTATCAGTCAGTGCATTCAAAGTATCCACCTGCAAAATAACAACTCTTTACTAAGGAGCCAAACCAAACTATCATGATAGAAACATTAACGAGTAATCTGACCAAGAAATCTTGTAACCTATTTTCAATTAAAGAATCAGAATCAAACTCTTTTATTACAATTTCGTTGAGAAATGTACAGCGTCAATAATTTACAGAACTTTTTTTATTTATTTTTTACTCAGGTATGTTCAGGATAAAGGAAAGTTTAGATATGTTTGACTAACAAGTTTAGTTTATTACCCCTGCACTAACACTTTGTTCATTAGTGTTTCAATGAAAAATGGTAACGGTAATCATTAGTAGTAATTTCATATGTTACACGGCCTTTAACCAGCAGTGCAATGGCTTCGGTCCCAAAAGAGCTTTATGTCAAGAACGCAACTACTTGATGGATCACTCTCTGCCAATCAATCTACAAGGTGGGAGACCAAGCTGACCATCCCTCCCATGCCAGCCAGAGAGGAGTTATCTCCTCTCTGGTGGTGGTGGTGGTAGGTGGATTAGACCTACCATACACAATGTGGTATGGAATTGTTTAAGAGTGGAGGTACCAAAATGAAAAACAATTCTGCGTGTGGTGTGGTACAGAACCCTAGCTATCTCCTGATCTGTCCACACCTAGACCAGTCTTGGACAATTAATGATGTTTTAGAAGCAAATTAAAAAGAAGCTATGTTCTGGAAAAAATAAGTCTCATATAAGCATAATAACTAGTGTTATTCCTGTTACATTAACAATAGCAATAATAACAGCCTTATTACATTCACTGAGCGGCTTATTCATGTATTAAGTCAACTATACAAATGTACAAATTGTAATTTGTTGTAATAAATTCTTGAATAATTTTTCTACTACAATGCCATAGGCCTAAACATTCTGCATAAGCCAAATGGAAGTATCTAAGTTAGGTTTCGAATTTGATCAAAATAAGAATTCACAGATGGGAAATAAGTCGAGCGAGTACTAACTTATCCTAAGAAATGACCAAGTTGTCCCACATGCGATCCCCATTTTTAAACAATTCCATGTCCTCACCTTCCTGAGCAGTTCCTCATGCTTGCTGGCAGCCATGGTGCTCAGCTGATTCTGACTACGTTCCGCCTCCAACATCTCTCTGGCCTCTGACAGTTGGCGTGTCTGTAGCTCCACCTGCACAACATCCTCCATAATCCAGAATTATTTCGCATCTTAATTATGACTCATTGCATAATTTTTCTTAACTAGGTATTGTAATTCTTGACTTTTTATTATTTTCACAACCTTCCCTAATTAGATTCTATTAGGTAATATCTACACAAGAGACACATTAAAAAAAATTACTGCCAAAAATTATACACAATCAAAATGGTGTTTGATAAATAAATTATTAAATCTTTTTGATGAAGAGAAATGTGAAGAATTATGATTTTAATATATACTCAAAGCAAGTAATAATTACTTCCTAAGTATTACTAATTGTTCTTATTATAAAGTAAATATTGATTATTACTTTAACTCACTATTTATTGATAAAGAAGGCGCAAGAGTAATAATAGTAATAGTGACCTGAGCGCGGAGGCGTAGCGTCTCTGCCCGCAAGGCGTCCGCCTCCGCCACAGCAATGCTTTTCTCCCTCCGCATGTACTTGAGCACCTGCAGCAGCTGGTCTGAGCTTCGAGTGTCATCCTCCAAGGACGTGTCCAGTGACATGTTGCCCTGGTCAACAGAGACAAACAAATACAGGAATTTCTTAATAGGCTTATAATTTTTATTCATAGTACTTTATATAAATATATATATATATATATATATATATATGTATATATATATAATATTTTAAAGTAGAGGTGGTTTCTGTATGTTTGTGGTTTTATTGTCATAAGTAAACGCAAAAAATACTGAACCTACCGGTTTGAAATTTTATGCAAAGGTACATCTTAAACTCATGCAACACATAGGCATATTCATTTTCTTAAAATTCCCTTGAGCTACGCCCCATGAATGTCTAATGTCTAATGTTTTAATGTCTACACTTTCAAAGAATGAAAACATAAAATTACATGATGTGAACACTAAAATTTGACAGTTCGGGAAGAATAAGAAAGAGCTGCCGTAGCCGTTCTAGTTTTCAATTTTAATTTTTCCAATGTCAACATCTGTTTATACAGTAAACCCTCTCATATCCGGACCCTCCGATATCCGGACGTGATTTTGAAAGAATGCAAAAATTTAAAATTACTCTAGGAGGTCAATGTTTGTTAAACCAGTAGTCGCGAACAATGTTTGTAGGCCGGTTAGTAGCGCGTCAATCGCCGAACCAGGGTTAAAGCCATATGGACAGCGGTAATGTTCAAAAGCGGAATGGGGTAACGATGAGTCACCCTAGTCCCGAGTCTCTAGTGCTACTGTCTGTATTCTGTGCTATCTGGTGCAAAATCACTGACTTACAAAACAATAAACCTCCCCACCCCACCTGTCCGTACCCACCCCAATAGCCAAGCCAACGCATCTCGTGTACTGTAGTGACACACCTGCCTCCGTGGTCAGTGTCACCTTTGTTTTGCTTCAGTGGCCTTGTCTTTCTTGTAACGGTTCGTTTTAGTTTCGGGTGGGAATAAGTTATGGCCGGAAAAAGAAAAAGGGTTATAATTACGATGGAGGAAAAATTGTATTACTCTAGTACTGTACCACATAATACTGTATTACGTGATTTTTTGAGTTTTGATATTATTAAAGTGGTTTTTTCCGGATGTTTTATTCCCCCCTCATATCCGGATTTTTTGCTATCCGGATCAGCCGTCGCCACATTAGTCTGGATATGAGAGGGTTTACTGTACTACATTTTGTCAGTATGGGAAGATGAAAAAATAAAGTTTATTTTTACAGATAAACTGCTAGATCCAAATTAGTGTTTGAAATAGTGGAATGGTAGATTTTAAGTTTTCTCCTGATGCCTGCCTCTATTTACGTTAATCCTTATCCTTTCCCAATATTTAACGAATCACGAGTGACGTCAATAGATGGCGAGTAGTGTAACTGATAATGTTTGTGGCTCGTGCGATAAACTAGTCCAGAATCGGCATAACGCGGTGAAGTATACAGGTGGTATAAAAAATGGTGGCATATTGCCTGTGTTAACATTTCAAAAGCTAAATTTGACCACTTCAAGTGTAATGTGTCACCACTTTACCAAATGAAAGGTGTGCTGATTTAAACATAATTCAAATCTGAACCGGCCAAATGAATAGCCAAATATCAACATTTTTATCTTTACTAAGGATTAAATTGGTACTGCCAATCATGTTCTAAACGTGTTGCGTTCGTGCTGGCGAACGATTCTGTGAACAACTCGGTGACTGGGACTCATGAGTCATCTGAGAACGGTTTACAGAACTCTTCTGAACTAATACAAATAATAAAGGAACTGAAAGAGATACGAAAAAGTAACTTGTCTAAGTCAGAGAGGCTCTCTAGACTGGAAAGTGAAAATGAAATTATTAAATCTAACTTAAACCAAGTGTTAAGTGACTCTTGCCTACACACCAAGTCTCATGTGACACAACCATCTCTACAGAACAACTCCCGTTCATAAACTAGTTTCGAGTTGACGAATCTGTGATGTGATGTCGTTAACCTCAGCAAAGGAAACATTAATAATAGTGACTGTACCCATATCCAGTGACTGGGGTAATGAGAAGATGTAAGCGAAGGGAATTAATCCTATTTCCAGTGACTCTTTCCCTGAAGTGAATGCTTCAGTTCTGGGCATGTAAAAAACCTACGGAAGACAGTTATTCACAAGAAAAGAACTAACGTGCAAAGTAGGGTCAATCCTAACATAGAAAATAAAAGGCCAGATAGAGTTAATCAAGAAGTTGTTAGGTCTAGTAAACCTCAAGAAAATGGTAGGCCTGCCCAAAAAGTGTTGACTGGCACTGATCAGTCGTCAAATTTTTAATTTAGAAAATTCTAAACTGAAGGGAGTGAAAAGAACAAAATTTATTTTTGTTTTGAGACTGCAACCTTCGGTCGAAAAGGTTGATGTCGTTAACCATCTTTACGTCTTTCAGAAGTGGTGATTACATTGTAGAAAAGCTAGTCATCAAGTATCCAACCTTCAACTCTTTCAAGATTGGTGTTCCAGAATCGTTGTGGGACAGCATTTTTATGAGGACTTTTGGTCTGAGAACACAATTATCAGTGAATTTAAACTATAAAGACACAATTTAAACTTTCAACACACAGTGGAGACTGGGGCAAATATAGCCTAAACTAGAGGTCTGCGGGTAGTGATTTTTACTGTCGGGTCGGGTAGTAGATTTCCACAAATTTTCGGTTCGGGTAGCTAAATGAAAATTCGGGTCGGGTCGGGTATGCAAGTAAAAAAATAAATTTGGGTCGGGTTCAGATATTGTGAGCCTAAAATTCAGGTTGGCTTTGGATTTTATTAATAAGAAAAATGTTACTTTAAATAAATTTTGATTGACCTACTTAGGAACATACTTATTGATGCAAGTCAGAAACCTTTCATTGCATTTATCAACTTATTTATTTCACCCTATAGGTCCTAAAGTCATTAAACACATTATATGTACAGTTCTGTTTGGTATATTGACCCCAACAGTTTTATCCATTTAATTAAATATAAATCATTATAATAATTTATGTTATAAATAATTAATAATGCGAAATAATTTTATCAAGTCTATATGAAACTAAGGATGAATTCAACCAATCACAATCATTGTTCAAATTAAATCAATCACTTTCATAAAATGTCAAGGGGCTCTTTAGACTGAAATAGTTATTTTAGTATAAAGTGGTTAATATTTTAACATTACAGTGGAACCCCTCATATCTGAACATGTTCGCGGGAAAGCAAAAAAAGAAATAGCTGGAAATTTTAAAAAAAGTTATCACATAAACTTATTTTTCAAGGTTAACAAAAAGTCATGGTTTTTCTCTTAAAGTCTGTTATCTTTAACTTTTGAAGTGAAGAAAATCTTCACAAGAACGTAATTTCAAGCCACATCAGTTGTTAGCGATACACACTTATCAGCAGGTAAACGCTCACTAAACTAGACACAGGCAGAAGACAGATGCGATACGCATTCCAGTAAGGGGGAGGGGGGGGAGTGTGATTTATTTTTAGCGCAGGCTCGACTATAAACAATGGCATGTCATGGGATGTACCTCCACCCGCCAAGGTCGCTGCCCTCATGAATTTATTGAATAATGCACAGCCTGTATAACCCCAATCACCGCGTCTCCCGACGCTTACCGCGCGAATACAGTGACGAAATAAGTGAGTAATATTATTTTCCGAGATGAACAGGCTTCAGTCCCAATCAGTTCGGATTTGAGGGGTTCCACTAATGAGGAAATCCAGAATATATCGTTAAAAAAATAAAACGATTTATTTATTTCCATTATTCAGTTATATCCTTAACATTATGATTTTTATATTTTACTAGCTGACCCGGCAAACTTCGTAACGCCTCACAGTAAACACATGTTAACTTTAAGATTGGCCATGTTCTGAAGTCGAATAGCAATACGGCTTCATTGTGAAAGGTTATATATTCTGGGTCGCTGCATAGTGAATAACAATACTGAAACGATAAAACATATTAATAACATTCCCATAAAACAAATAAATCTGAGTGGATTAATTCACAATTTTCAAATCCAATCCAAACCCAAACGAAACCTAACTGTAATACGGCTTTTATAGGAAAGATATACAACAGCTGATTATTATAATAAACTTAATAATATAAACATTGTAGTTATCATATAAACACGTGACTTTAATCAGACAGAAAATAAAAATATAAATACATATTCCCCCAAAACCGTTAACTATTAACGTGGTGAATAAAGCTGTTCATTTTTTACAGTACACATTTACTTCATAATTTAACATTAATGAATGATTCAGATGGCATTGGATAGTAAAGCATACGGTATTGCTAATGGAAAGTAAACCAATCAGCTGTAGCTAAGAAATCAAATATTTTCATTGTAGACAATTTGTAAACAAACTTATTCTCCATAAGGTTAACATTAGAAATTTAAAACGCCATAAAATGGAAACTTATGGGGTTTTCAAAAATATTTTTTCACTAAAACCTTCCCGGACACATATAGAGCAACTTCCTAAAATTTCATGGCGATCGGATGAGTAGTTTGGCAACGCATAAAGGACATACAGACAGACATACATTCAATTTTATATATAGAGATTTGAGTGAAAATCCTGAAAGAGCGAGATCACTACGCCAAATCACAGTTCTAAATTGGTCATATAACATTGTCAACAGGCTGTCAGAGCAAAAACAATGAATCACTTGAAAGAATCACGAATCACAGTTTAAAAGGTTTTTACTGTGATTGAAAAATCACAGGTATTCCCATCACTATTTGAAACACAACCGATTGATACGAGCTTCATACTGGTACGACTATTTTTTTGCTTCAAAAGGAGAAACGGTTCCCTGATCGCGTAAGCTGCTATACGTGGATACGATAATAAGCTGCGAATGCACAATAATTTTGAGCTGGCAGGGAGACAGCTGGTTACCTGATTCTCACGCAAGTCCTGGGTGACTGTGAGGTTGTGCAATCGAATGTATTAAGACAGTAAAAATTACTTCAAAGTTTGACATCTCGATCGAGAACATCTGTATTCGATAATATTGCGTGAACGTGGCGTGAATCAGAAGTTTTGGACGAAATGTTATTATGTGGGGTCTCGGGTTAATTTCAATGTCATCTCTGGTATTTTGTACAACCTGATGCCTTTCGGGTAGTTATTACCCGCCATCTAATAGAAGCCCGCCCGAATGAAACCCAAGACGTGCCGAGCCCGCCTGACCACTTGGGTTCACGCCCGAAATTACCCAAATTTTCTAAATTTTGCTAAATCCATTTTATGGTATAAATGAATATTTTAATCTTTACCTTGTCACTTTTTAGACCTATCACATGTCAACTTTCATGTTTTTTATTTAATTCAAGAAGGCTAACTCAATTTCCTTTGGCTAGTTTTGCACTATTCAGAACACATATCATGTTAACAGTAGTTGACTTATGTCTATTATATTTTATGTAAAATGTTGAAAGACAATAAAGTTGATTGATTTGACAGGAGTTACTTTGTCATGATGTACACATTCCCTTTTTACCCGTGTAAAGAACAGGTAATTTTGCTAGTATATATAAAATTTGGTTTTCAATATTAATTACATACAATGATAAATGAGAGAAGCGCTTGGGTCCTGACTTTAGTATGTAAATCTTGTGTAATACATTATCCAACGGTTTTCCAAAAATTAATCCCATGAAACCTGTTATTAGAGTTTTTACGGTTTTGTTCTCTAGTTAAGTGTTCTTCAAGGGCACCAGAGAGTAGTTTATCTATTTTTTAGCCTTGACAAATTAACTACCACATTAATTATTTCAGACCTTATTGCTTTAGTTCCAAACATAATTGTTGATTTTTTTTTCATTCGTATAATTTCTTGTATTTAGCTTTGTTATAAAGATCTCTGAAAAAATTAGGACCAATTGGGTCTGAACTAACAATACTTTATTAATATTTTCCCTTTGTGTGGTTGTTGGCAGTACCAGTACCTGGCTGGTTGAAGTAACAACAGCCACTTTGAGCCCGAGCTCCTGTAGCTGTTCGTGAAGCAGAGAGTTCTGCTTGTCCAGATCAGAGAGGCGTGTCATCAGCTCAGAAACCTGCGATCAAATCACACATCTCATCATTGACACAATCTACTACACGTAATTAATAGAGTAAATTATATCAAGGAACTCTTATTAAAAGACAAAACAACTCAAATAGCCTATCCGATTAACCTAAATCCGCTTGCGTAGGCAGCACATTGTCACCTTTATCAGTTTTATCAGGCCAATCAAGGCCATCAGAAGTGTCAGCCCCGGGTGTATTTCTCCACCACTACAACAAGGGTTTTATTCTTCTTACCGTTGCTATTTCAGTCTCAGTGACAGTCTTTAGTTCACTAGTCAGTCAAGTAGCTATAGTCATGAATGAAAATGTGTTTGAAAAAGTTACTGCAATTTTACATGCTAGTATGGAGTAGGCTATTAACAAATAAAAACTGTACATTAAAAATTATTGTATATCTTTAGATGATTTATTTTTTTGTTCTCATTTCAGTTAATAAATGTTATTGGCTAAAAATATCTAACACTATTTTAGATGTCCTATGAGCAAGTACCCACCATTACTACATTTATTTGAGTAAAAAAATCTTCAAAACCTACAAATTTCCAAGTGTGGCAAATTTAAACCGCACAAGCGGTTGATTCTCAAAAGACACGAATTTTAAATTATTTTCAGATTTATTTCTCAATAATCTCTCTCACCTACATGACAAGGGCCATTGATGCGACTAAGGACAGAAAATACTCGATACCATGGAGGAAGGCTAACGATCCCTCCAAAGTCACGAGAGACTGGTTAAGTGCTTACAATCTCTAATCACTTTAAGCTCTACACCTACTGACTTTTAGTCAGATTAGACAAATTCTAATGCAAACTTGGTTAAATAAATGTTTTCAAAGACCAGGTAATACTCAAATCTGAACACAGCAACTGTCTGCATCCATGCAGTGACAGTGATTTTAAAAGCAAGATCAGGTATAATCACGCAACCAGACTCTGACCTTGTTATTAAGCGCAGCCTCAGATGCGTGCCAACCCTCGCGACCGAGCCGCAACGCCTCCACTGCAGCCTCCCGCTCAGACTCCAGGACCTGCACCCGCGACGACACATCCACCAACTCCTTCTTCAGCTTCGTCATCGCTTGCATATCATCGGCATGGAGCATCATCTCGTAACTGTACTTGTTCTCTGCCGCCTGGCAAGCCTGTCTCGCCCCATCCAGCTCCTGACGTAAGGTTACCACCTCCACACTCAGGGTTGCCAACTGCGCTGTGGCCGTGGACAATTCTGCTTGTCGTCCGTCCTGCTGTGCCGCAGCCGACAAACATGTCACTCTGTTCTCTAATTCTGCCATCGCCTTCTTCATTTCCACTTCTTTCGCTGATAACGCCTTCAACCTTGTGTACAAGCGTATCATTTTCAAATGATCCAAAAACTTATTTGATAGTTATCGGGTGTTTTTCAATATATAAACGAAACATTTCCGGACCTATGTTTATATAAGTTTTTTTCATTATTTTTACATATTGAATGAGCTCTCAAAGTTACCGCATATCCTCGTGAATCACCCTGTATATATATATATATATATATATATATATATATATATATATATATATATATAGACATACATAACTTATAACATATTATAAGTTTTTACGGATATTGTTTTTGGCCTCTGGGCACCTTAAGACGAATAAATAATATGGTCCCAGGCTTAAGCCTTGCCATGAGACCTACGGTAATAGCTTCTTCCCTATGGGAAAATCGCTAACATCCAATAACAAAAATGTTTTATTTTAGGGAGTAGAATCAAACAAAATAAAAAACAGGGTGTGCCATAAGACATTTTTAAGTTAGCAGCCATTTTGGAAAATGGTGGCCATATTGAAAAAATCAGATATTGTACTCCCTAGTGAAACTTAAAATTAAGCGAGTTCCAAATTTAAAGTCTGGTGCTAAGTCGTGTAATTAAAAAGTTAGCCATTGAATCACTCAAAAAATACTCACCCTGTAAACTTGTATACAATATAAGTAATATATATGTATACAATTTTTAACGACTTTTTTTGGTCTCTAGGCACCTCAAAACGAAAATGTAACTTGGTCCCGAGCCCAGGTCTTGCCTTGAGACCTATGGTAATAGCTTCTTACCTATACAAAATTTGCTAAAAGTAGCTATTATTTCAGTTTTTGAGAGAAAATCTTGAAGGGAGGAAAAAAATTTCCAATCTATGAAAAATATTTAAATAATCTCATACACTTGAGTCATAGAGGTTTTTCTCCAATTTAATATTGTGTGAGGGATCAAAAAGTTTCATGAAAGTAATGTAAGAAAAAGTGCTGGAACGATGAAGTAAATAAGGATATGATGAAAATAGGAACTGATTTGGATATGGCAGATGGCCGCAGTGTGTGAAGAGGTGTTGGTGCGGTCAAAAACCTATTAGGTTTACAATGGCTACAGGATGAAGAGTAAGTATCAAAATATTTACTTCCTTAAAGTTTTTTTTAATTTTTTATTAGCGAATTTCCCATAGGGAAGAAGCTATTACCGTAGGTCTCATGGCGAGACTTAAGCCCGGGACCATGTTATTTTTTCTTCTTTAGGTGCCCAGAGACCAAAAACAATAGTCGTTAAAATTTTTATATATATATATATGTGTGTCTGTGAACACGATAACTCTCGTAAAAATGGTCCGATCAAGACCAAATTTGGTAGAGACGTGTATTCCTACAAATGCTCAGACGAGTTCGTAAACCAGACATATCGGTCAATGGGAACGGGTAGTTTGGGGGGGTTTTGTACCCCAAAATGGGGTTTTTTGCGTTTTTCACATGTAATTTTTTAAAATTTCAAATTTTATCTTTCACCATTAGAATTAGCTTAAAAAACTGCACAATTAAGTTCCTTAAAGTTTTTCTCTATCTCCAACGGTTACCGAGATATTAAAAAATCTAAACACAGTACGTTGTATTTTGGGGCTCTAATGTTAATCTTATGGAGAATAAGGAAAAGTTAATATTTCTCTTATTAACCAATACTTTTGGATAAAACTTTATATTTAGCTTCATGTGGTTGAGGTTCATCCATTTATGCTTAAAAATCATAGTTTATGTGTTTATCATGGCAGCAAACCTGCATACTCTTTTCCCATGTTAATCATATGGAGAATAGGCAAACCCCTTTATTTATGAACAGATGTTGATGAAAGTTTGTATAAATGTTAAAAATAAAAATTTTTATGGTATAAATGCCTACCCTCAGTGTTCCTCACAGCAGCAAACCTGCACACTCTTTCCCATGTTAATCTTATGGAGAATAGGCAAATAATTCTCATGTTTATGGACAGATTTTTATAAAACTTGTCAAATATTATTATTATTATATTGTTGATTTGGAAATTCGCTGAGTACGCAGGTCTGCTGCGACGGGGGTATTACACATTACGTTGCTAATAATTAGATAAGCTCTTGTATTTTACTTATGTGGTGTATGACTCACTTTGCGTCAGCTTCGTCCCTGTGCTTGTCGTACGCAACTGTCACCTCGCCTAGTTGTCTCTCCAGTGTCGCCGCCAGGTCCGCGAGCTCCTGGCCGTGTCGCTTGGCTGCCTCCAGCTGGTCCCGGACACATACCAGCTCCCCGTCCTTGTCAACCAACTGTTGTTCCAGCAGCGATGCTCGTTTCTCTGCAAAAACATGATAATCTAACCTACAATGTCACTGCTAAAGGTTGGTAGAAAAACATTACCTGTTACATCACCCCTAACTTGAAAAAAGCGTGGTCCGTACCATGCAAGTAAAACTTACATTACTCTTACTCCCATGGCTATTTATACCTAGATGGTATTTGGCCTAGCCAACTGCCTGCTTCCAATTATTCCTCGTTATCATGTCTTCGTCCTTCCATATTTTTTTGGCCATCCCGTGGTAAACTATCATTGAAATGTAAAAATTATAAAGATATTTAAAAATTCAAACATTTAAAATATTTAAAAATTAAAATAAATTGCAATGAGACTTGATCCCTTCAGTTTAATCTTCATTCAGTGTTTTAGTAATAAACAATTTTTCACATTACAAGAGTACATTTTTAACACAATTTTTACTCTAGAGTAAGAATTACAATTACTTAACCCACTTCTGGCCAAAAAAGGATATGGATTAATGTTAAATTTGAACTTGATGTTATAAATTTATTTTTAAGGAATTAATTTTTGTGGATCATAACATGCCAATCAGTATGCTCAGCCTACCTTTGAGCTATCGAGGTCCTTACCAGTGTTGGGGTCTGGCACCACCTTGTGTTCCGTCGTCCGCACCTTGGTGCTCAGCTGATCCACCGCCTCTTTAGTCTGCCTCAGCTCCTGTCTCGTTGCCTCCAGCGCCACCCTTAGACCATGCGCCACTTCCTTCTCCTCGTCCAGCCTGGTGCGTGCTGTTGCAGCCGAACGCTCTAGTGCGTCTGTGCGCTCTCGGAACCTGTCCTGCTCCTCCTGCCAGGACAGTTGTTTCAGTTAGAGCCAAATAAGAGATCTAAACACTGATAATTGGAAATATAAATATTAAAATAATACAAAAACAAACAAATAACATTTTTCAACACATTTTTTTAATGTACAAAATTTAATGATCTTATTACTAATTTACTTTTTTTATGTAGCTAAAACATAAATTTAAAATGGTGAACAATTTAGGTTCCTCTGGGCAAACTGCCCTAATGGGCTTAACAAAACGAATAAATGAAGCACAAAATAAATGCTTGTTTTACTTAATTTTAAATAAATTTCCACTTTTATATAAATGTCAACATATTGTAATTTATTTAAAATAAAATAAATAAATCCACCATCACCAATAATTAATTTCAAACAAAGAATGTTTATCATGTTTAAAACTTACATATTTGATATCAAATTAAAATTACACCAAGAGCTGGTTGTTAACAATTCTGAGTTGTGTTGGTTATAGCTTATCTAATAGTGCAATTTTCATATGTCTTAATGAATATAGAGTAAATTTAGGAGAATATTGAGTAGTGAAATTTGAAACTCATGGACTCTCTGTGATGAAGACTAAATTACATCCAATGATCCAAGCAGAGTGTAAAATACCTGGAGCCTGCGTCGCAACGCTGAGCACTCCTTCTGGGCCTCCTCGAGCTTAGCCTCGAGCCGCAGTCTTCCCTCCGTCTCCGTGCGCTCAAACGAGTTCTTGATCATCTCTAGGTTTGCCATCAGCAAGGCCTGGCCACTTGTCTGCCTTTCATTCGACTCTTTCTCTCGCTGCAAACGTGCTTCAGACTCCTTTAATATCTACAATGCAAAACATATATTGTCTAAAAAATTGTTTGTTTTTTTACTCACGTCCCATGAGAACAATGTTAAAATTAAATAGTGCCACAAATCACAAAATGTATACAGTCGACTCCCTCTAATCCAGACACCTCAAGACCAGACCCCTGACCGGATTAAAAAAATTCCAGACCATCCGGCGGTTTTATTAATATATAAATTAACCTATTAGCAGTATCCACATAAATCACATTTTTAGACGATTTTCAAGTGTTCTTTCTCAAACATTACAGGTTTTTGTTTCCAACTCACTGGATTGTAGTTTTTGTGACGTTGATAAATTAAATGTGCCGCCATAAATAGGAATGGCATGCAATTTTTAAGCACCGCGAATTGAATCTTGTGAACTCTCACTTTATATTAATAAGATTATCTCAAATGTATTTACTGTAACCTAAGAAGAATAAAAATCTTGGCTTTACAATCCTGAACATATTAGAAATCTATTATTGTCTTCTGCTTTTTTGCTTAAACTGCTTTCTTGAACGCATAATCATACCATATCCTCATAAAATTTACAAGCACAGCTAATCTGATGCTCGACGTCGAACAACTAACTACAACTGCGTAGAGCAACTGATGATGTTGTTACCAGTCCCCGTGCTCCCCTCCCATCCACATGAGTCAAAATTCTCACACCGATGTTGCCATTTCCCGCTTAACTGAAGATCTGTATTGTATGCAATTGTAAACTGAACTGACGTTTATGATGTTATTTATTTATATTTAGACCGGAAATAAACAAACACGTCCAATCCTGTTGATTTATGCCATGAGAATCTCGACCGCGCACTGATGACTCAATTCAAAAAGTAGTCCGGACTAGAGGGAATTGACTGTAACAATCAATTGGATTGCAATTTCTACTTTTTCATTTGTTCCATGGATACATGAAAAAACTGTTACCAAATACCAGTTCTACAAAACAGTCACATATATCGCTAAAAAATATCTTAATGAATAAAATATTCTAATTTCAAACAAAATATATGTGTCTCATAAAGAAAAGCATATTTCAAGGTTACTAAGATAAATCTTACAGGACTGAAATTCCAATATGGTGAAGGTACAGCATACTCTTGCTCGAATAAACCTTTCCAATCTCCTACTATTAAAACTTAAATTATCGTAAAATCTCAAACATGATCAGACCAGATCCTAAATACTTTCCTTTCGTTACAATCATGACATAGGCTATATTTACAATATAAAAAATTATTGATTTCAAAAGTAAAGTATAAAAATATTATATAAGGATGAAAAACACTGTGTTATAATTTCCAATATGAAATAATAAATTGAAATTTTACGTTTAATATAATTAACCTCACCTGATTTTCGCGTCTGAGATTTTCCAACATCATTTCAGCACGAGCCAGTTTACTATTGGCTGCCACACACTCCTAGAAAAAAAAACGTGTTCTCTACTTTACTAAAAATTATGTACACTCCAAAAAATATAATAGCCCAGTCAGTTTTTATTTCATTCAGTTCACTTTGATTATATATATATATTAATTACTAGGATCCTTTTTAGGGGTGTGGGAATATTCAAACCTACTCGATATGTCTGACAAATTTTGATGTCGGTCGAATATTCAAAGACGATAAATAATATAAAAGTGACATCTGTCAAAGCA
Organism: Nephotettix cincticeps; assembly: GCA_023375725.1. Taxonomy (NCBI): domain Eukaryota; kingdom Metazoa; phylum Arthropoda; class Insecta; order Hemiptera; family Cicadellidae; genus Nephotettix; species Nephotettix cincticeps. The sequence continues at coordinate 53,209,114 of CM041790.1, read as the reverse complement.
AAGTAAATTCAATATAAAAGTGAAATCTGTCAAAGCAAAGCTATAGATTTTCTATTTCAAAGTTCAGAATTAGCATACCATTATGAGCTAATTCAGTTAAAAACTAAATGTTACCAATACTTTATTATCTGACTACAGACGGATAAAGATATGAACGTAAACCGATTCTCGATCGATGCTGATTGGTTGTCAATACCATAAATTGCTGGATATCGGTAATGGTATTAAGAGTCGATTGACCAAAGTCCATACCAATATCAGACTCAGGACGAACAAATACATTATTTCTTGGAAAATTATTAGTTTTGAGATTAAATCAATTTTAATTAAGAACTAGCAGTAAGCCTGTCCTTTGTACGGTTATAGGATTCAGTTTAAAGAAGGAAGATTATCATACCAAAATGTAAACCTGAAATCCTAAAAAAATCAATACAAGGAAAATAAATCAATACCCAGCTTTATTATTTAGCATTACTTTACAATTAAATAGATTAGAACTTTATAACACTATTATAATTAGTTATACGTTAAAATAACTTTTTAATATGGTATGATTTCAAAATGGGTTTAAAATCAATGACCAATAAACTAACTAATATTGATTTGACAGCTTTTTGTTTTTATTTCTATTAAATGTTTAAACTACAAAGGCAGCTGATTATTAGCAGTAGGTTATTATTTGAAAATTGGATCAAAATGTGAGTAATATCACGTAAAAGTGGGTTTTTAAATGCTTGTTATTTACTTTTCAAGGGGCGGCAGGCGATTTCAAGCATTTATAAACCTTCTCTGGAATGTAGAGAATACATTAAATAAGTTTCCAGTTCTACCGTTTTTTTTTTGGAGAAGACGGCGTAAAATGCCTCCTGGAGCGTCACAAACAGACGAAAATTGAGATAAGACTAGTTTCAGCTTCTCTAACGCACGAAAAGTAAGAATAACTAAAAAATGAATAATTCTGAGCAATGTTCAGACAAAACTCTAATTTTATTTACATAGATATTTGAAACCCCACCATAGTTTTGTCTTTGCCTTTGCAGACGAAACAGCTACAGGTTTACTGAGTTTTCTCTATTCGTTCACTCATATTCCGTTAGAAAAAGTAGACCCATTTTGTCTTTATCTTCTACAATTAAAGTTTGAGCTACATTGAAACTAATTTTAAAAATATTATTTGTTTGCATTCGTACATTCAAGGGAAAATGCAATCAAATTTGAAAAAAATAATTTAAACAAATCATTGTTAGTTAATAGTTTCATTTTTTTAATCAACTGACAGCTTTCCTTTCCTTCCTGGCACAGCAGAATAGTAGTTCCATATTTTCACTGATATTATCTATTCAAAAAAACCTTGAGAGGATAATGCAACATTCCAAAGGGTATATTACAATGGACGGTTATTATATCAAATGTTTCATCGGTATGGCTATTAAAGATAAAATGTTTTGGATTTTCCTAGGCTTGTTATTACCACAGCCACAGTGATAAAAAATCTAGGTTGCACTGGTAGAGTGAAACATAAAGCTATTATTGTTGCATAAAACATTGTTTCAATACGGTATTAAAAGATTGGAGGAAACAATTTTTTACAAACAGTAAATTTGTGATTCATGATCCAACCAGATGTATTTTGGCAATAGAGGCAAAAACTACGACCTTGAGAATTGGATAAGTGGAAGGGGGTAGGGGTTTGTTTATATTTTAACCAGGTTGTTCCAATTCATTTCTCAGTCAAATATTTTTCACTTCTCTGCCTTTTACTATCCAGGCAAGTTATTTATTACGTCATATGACGTCCTTACTAAAATATGTACTTTTAGCACACTCTTTAAAGGGTTAAAATAAACTACAGTAGAACCACGAGTAACCGTCACCCTCGGGACCGAGACCATGACGGATAACCGAATAGACGGATAACAGAAATAATAATAGCACTGATACAACTTAGCACCTAGACAGTGTTTGGCGTGCAACATCGCATGTTATAACGGCGCAATTGTATGTCCGAAATAATTTTCATGATTGCTGAATGTGAATTTATTTTAAAAAAGAAAAAACAAAACTAGGCCAGTTCAAGTGGAAAATAATTTATTAAAATATTTTAATAAGAAAACAATGAAATATCAACTGTACATGTACGTACTTTTACCAAAGAACAAAAGATAATATATCTTCTATGTTCCTTGCTTTTACTCTCAAAACTTACGTTGCCGGTATTTGGTTTTTAAAATAATCAGTCATTTTCTTTTGTTTCTTTCCCCGTCGAGCTTTTCAGGCGGTCATGTTTGTAATTTTTCTGAGAAGCACCAGCGTTTAATAATTCATTGTTTATTGTCCCAAAACTGTGAGTCCCAAAACTACACATTTCCGTTTCTCAGTCATAATATAAGAGCATTACACACTACATATAAACAGCACTGTCAACAATAAACGGTAAAGCATGCAAAACACTAGTAAACATTGCACTCAAAATCGGCAATAACTTCAGTTCACTGTAGCCAAGCACCATACTGAACTGAAATGAAACAGTAGCAGTGGAATGCAGAAGACAGTGTAAGGGATTAACCAGCTGGGTCACTACTCTTGCCGCCAATGATTCACTCACATTGCAGGTGTACAGTACGGTCGTCAGTACTCGTCATAGAGCCTCAACAGACGATCCAGGCCGGCGCTGATGCAGAAACATAATTTTGTTTGCGCTAGAGGGGTGGCGGTTAATAGAGACTGACGGTTAAAAGGGTGACGGTTTATCGAGGTTCTACTGTACTGTAAAATAACTATATTAATAATTTTCTAATGCTGTATCTTAATTAATTTTATAAATGTGAACTTGGTAAGTAACTACTCATAAGCATTTTTAAACTATTCATAGTTAGCTTTATAAATTCAAAAAGTATGCTATGCAACTGTTGTAAATTATAAATGCAATAAATTATTATTAAATTAATTTTATTTATGACATCATACAAAATGTTAATTTTTATAATTATTTTTACTTCAGAATTTATTTTCCAATTTTTATTATTGACTTCATAAATTTATTATATTTATAGTTTGAGAATGATAAAAAATTATCCTTAACACCTTCACTGCGTTGTCGAAATTCAATAACTTTTTCATACTGCGGCATGAGTTGCTCTGGTGACTGATAGTTTTTTCAAACTTTGGCGGGCTCTAATTTCATAGAGGTTGCATTAGAAGCGCTGCCGGTGGATTTTTTAAGTTACTTTGGATATTTCCCATTAGATCGCAGAATCGTACAGCGAGTGAATTGTCATGAGCCACCGGTGACTCATGCCGCAGTGCATTGATCACTTAAGACTTTTGATTTCAACCAAAATCATGAGTTGTTTACAATACAACAAACAGAAGACTTAAACCATCAGACATTAAAATAACCTCAAACAATAATTGCGCAAATAATAAACGTCGAAAACATGTAGGAACTATTTTTCTCGCTCTAAAAACTTATGAGTCACCCGTGACTCATGGGACAGTAGAAGAATAATATGTAGTAAAAATTAACCACAGTGCGGTGTGGGTCACCGGTGACTCATATATAAATATGTATATAAATATATACTACTAATAAAACTAATAATAACAGTGCAACCCCCACTTAAAGCACATTACAGGTGTGAAAAATATGCATGCCGCAAGGAGCATCAGCCAAGATAGAATAGTCGCCGCACGCAGAGCCGCGGTGAACGTGTTAAGTAATATGTCAAATTTTACTTATTTTTCAATATGTATTATTTGTTAGAGATTGATTTGATTGATTCTAACAATAGCCAAAAGAGTTTTAGTATTTTTAATTGAGAGGATTTAAAAGCAAATCATATATACAGGTCCTACATAATTTAAGCCATACCATTACTACATTTTATAATTAGGCTGTTTACACGCCCAAGTTTTGTAGATCATCTTAATGGATGAAAATAAACCTTGACACTAATATTCGTTTCGAAACAAAAATCACTATTCGTACATCCCTAATACTTTTAAATGACAACAAGTGCAAGAGTATTAGAAAAATAAATTAAAATAATTTAAATGAATTCTTCATAACTGATAAGGAGATTGAAAAACATTTTATACTACTTCAGCATTTCATGTCTTCATAGCGACTGACAAGTCTATATATTCCACTCACATCTTTCAGATGGGTAATGGACTGTTCGTGTTTGCCAATAGTGATGGAGTAATTGTTATTTTTCTTCTCCAGTGCTTGTATTTGAGCCTTGTATGAATCCGCATTTGCTTTTAACACCTGCAAAAAAATCACAGAAAAGTTCTAAAATGAAAGATTTGATTCACCAAGCATATATATTTTTAACTGTATAATTTTTCAAATACTCAAACACTTCAACACTTTTAGCCTATTAGACTTAATGTTTGGGGTGTGTGAAGGCATCAAGTTTTTTTTTAAACTTGGCTTGTCTTGAGGTGTTTTGAAAAAGCTCTAAATTTGAGCCGAGCTTTTGCCAAGTAAAAAAACTCTTAATTTACTACGTAGTTTTAAATAAATCTGTTCATACAGTCATTTTTACATCTGTGAACGTGATGAATTCAGATAGAAGGAAGAAGTAATGTTGTTACTTATTTTGAGAAGCCATAATAAGAAGCTGTAGCGCTTCCGAACCAAAATAATCAAACCCTTCCAGTTGAATAATGAATGCGTATTCTGTATTCATCTAATGTAATGGAGAAATACGATAAGGAAGCCAGCCGTTTGTTTTGAACTATTGCTTTATATTAAGTAAACTTAAACTTTTGTGTGAACAATTACCTTAATAATTTGGATCAGGTAAAGGTTTGAAAACCTGCTCGAAAATCTCAAGCCAGGGATTTTTTAAAAAGCTAGGCTCAAACTTAAAATTCCATGCTCTCACACGACTACTTAATGTATTGCAAAATTTACTGTGAAACAATAAAATTTACTACAAATTAAAGTAATTACTAGATTATAAGGTTATAATACCTGTCGTCTTCAATCAAATAGTCTTTTCAACACGATGCTCTGAAATAACCAAAAAGACTAATGTACACTTGATAATCGGAACATTTTGTTCCCGAAACTAATCGTATTGAAAAGACTATTAGATTGAAGACGACAGGTACTGTAAGTTTATAATCTAGTCTTTAATCAATCCGGAAGGCAAAATGTTCAAAGTAATCACTCCCATGCTCCTCTGTTGCGTACGATTCTACACTGAAAGTTTCAAATACACATAATTTTAATAAGAGATATTTAAATAAGTTTTGTTCAATATACTTCAAGTTTTCAGCAATCTCTGCTAGTTCTCTCACCTTGAACTTCTCCTCGGCAAACTCAAGACGAGCAGCGAGCTCGCTCTTGCTCACGGCGAGTGCCCGAGCGTCCTCCCTGGCCCTATCCAGTGACTCGCTTACCATCCTCTCGTTGGTCTGCTTCTCCTTCCGGTACGTCGAAAAATCCTCCTGCAGCTGTCGCAGCTCTTCTGTCTTCTCTTTTAGCTTTTGTTCCAGCTAAATGATTTAAAATATCATTGGGAAAAAACAAAAAATACCATTATTTCTTAAAGAAGATAAACTATTTATAAAATGTACTAAAAAGGTTACTCCTATTATTACTTTGTAATCAAATAGCCTTCTATGCGTACTTATAAACTAAATTTTGTATTCACTTTGTGATTTTGTAAATGAGAATAGATTTTTCAGGCATCGGTATCAACAATCAATAAATTTTTAAATCAAAACATCCAAAAATTAAATCTACAATCTACATTCATTTTTAAATTTACTGTACCTTCAAAACCGAACCTGTGCCTGCCACGAAATATCGCAAGTGAATGGTGTGTAAAAAATTTGTTTTTAATTTTATTTGAAGTTAAAAAGATATTATCATTAGTTACAGGTAGGAAATAAAACGTTATCCTTCCTTACACAACCAAAGATTCAATATTACTTTGAACGTAAAAATAATTCTGAAACAAACAACCCCTATTCATCTCACTTCACCTCACTACTATGACAGTTCAATATTGAATGTCATATAGTGACCAATCACGCATACGCTAAATGCTTGTACATCCAACTTCAAAATAAAACAGCTACGCTTTGACAGTTCAGTATTGAAATGTGGTTCATCTTGTTACGCATTCATCGTTAGTAACACTTATGACGTCCAGAAAGGCACTGTGGATGCGTATACAATAAAATTCACATTATGGGTGTGCAGAGAGTGAATTTTTTTTCGGTTTCGGATTGAATAGCTTAACTTCGGAAAGGATTGTTAGGGTTCAGATCAGATAATTTTCAGATTCGGGTATTGGCAGTAACAAAGTGGAATCAAACTTATCTATGAATAATTTAGAAAAAATATTTAAAAATGTTTTATCGATAATATTAAATTGGACGTAAAAATTCATACAGTAGAGAGTCGATTATCTGAAACAATAGGGGATTATATAAGTTTGGATGGCTGAATTTTCGGATAATCGGTGACAAACAGGAAAATGGTGTTCATATAAACATAATGAAGAATGATACCATTTTTTAATCCACTTTATATAATATTATATTCTCAAAAGATACAAAGAACTCTTTATAAAGCACAAAGCAAACATTCTGAGCTTTAAAAAATCCAAAAAAAGCTTTAAAAATTTTTGTTGGACATCAATTTGTCTCGCAAATGCGAGTTTAGTCACATCAGCAGCTCTGGTTCGCTAATGCCGCCAATGGTGCAATTTTTGCACCGCCAATTCGATGCACGGTTTCATTTTTCGATGTTTGGCTGTTTTTAGGTTAACCGCCATTTAGGATAACCGGGCTTCGGAAAATCGACGCTCTACTGTAACTTCTTAATACGCTGAACAAAAAACCTAAAATTTATATTCACCGCATTTATAAGTAACAAATTTTAAGATGACATGCCGAAATTTACAAATGAAATCAACAAAAACCTTATAATTCACTAGTAAATTACATTCAACAGATGTTATAGGTTAATTATATGAACCATTGACAGATTGATAGATAATAATTCACAATTTTATTTAATGATTCAACTATTTTATTTATTACAACGATAAAAACGAATCACCATTTTATAAACAAAGAACCAAGAATGTTTAAGCTTTTAGGCTCTTATTAAAAATCTCTTAATTTGTAAACTCGTTATGCAAAAGTGGCAACTGATCATAGTATATTATTGTTCATTCCTGGGCCACTGAAAACACTTTTGCATTGGTAAAATTAATTTATAACACCTATAATATAAAGGTGGCACAGCCTTTAAGTGACAATTTATCAAATTAAATGATAACAGTATTCATTCAATCATCTTCCAGTTTCAATAATTTAAAAAAACTTACTACATATGTACATAAGAAAAGTGTACAGTAAATTATTAACTTTGTTATAAATGTTTTTAAATGATGATCCAGAAGCTTTTACAGAAATCGACAGGAACAAGAGCGGTTAACTTATCTACTTCTGATACTTCTTTTAGTTATTAACAATGATATTTTTAATGTTTTTATTTAATTATACTATATTTGAATTTTAAAAAATTTTTGTGCTTTATTTATTCACAAATTTAGTAATTTGTCAATTATTTTAAAGGTTTCATAGATCATAAATTCCAAGAAGGCTTTTTTTAGTTTTTTTATGATCTTTAAACAGTAAATGCAAATGATGGCTTTGTTTTATTATAATTCTCTATAATGCATAATACCATTTAAACTGTACTATGTGGTGCTATCTTACCTTAAAATAATTAACTCCTTGGAATTTATGGATTTTGGGAATATCGCCGGCAGTAATCCCCTAATTATAAATTCCTGGAAATTTTACATCACTTCTTAAAGGTTACAATTTGTGACTCAAGCTTAAAATGTCTGTGTCACAGAGCCCTAATTTAAAACACTTAATAAAACTCACAATGTGTCAAATAATCTAATGGTAGAAAAAAAGTTGTGATTCATTATATAGCCTAGCAAAAATTTAGTTTCAATTGTTTATACAGACCATGTCAAGTTTGAGCTGGAGGGCGGGAGAGGCTGGTGTGTGAGCAGTTGTCGACTGTTTAGTCTCTGGAGTTGCAGGGGTCGAACCTGGTACCGACTCCAACGATCGCTCCAACTCCTCCATCTATACATTCCAGGCTTAACACAACACCTGAACTGATGTGTATAATGTATAATTCTGGAGGAATATTTCTAAGTTCTGGGGGGAAAAGGTCTAAAATGTTCATTTTCGGGTATTTTGAACCTAAAACATATTTTCTGCTGTATTTACAGTAGGCTGCAATAAAACTTTGTGAAAAAAATATTTTACTCCTTTGAGGTGTGATTTGATTTTTTCCCCTTACTCCTTATCAGCTATGAAATAGTGACGTTATAAAACATCATTATTCTTTAAAGGGTTAAATACATGAGCCGATACAGTATTGGAAGGCCAGTATTGTTTAGCCTCTCTAGACAAACACGGATATAGCCTGTCCTCATCAAACAGATATTTAATGACCAAAAACAAACACCGCCCGTCCTACTACTTACCGCCCCAGACCGACTCCTTTCCAGCCTCGAAGCCACTGAGAGAAGGGCACTACGCCTGGTTTCTCATTTCCCTCCCTGGGCCCGTAATGCCTCGGTATACGACGCCCACTCCATCCCACCCCTCCGCGACTTCCTTCATCACCTCAACTCCAAGTACCTCGACCGAGCCCGAACCTCTGACATCCTACAACCCTTCTTCGATCCTCATTTCACCAACCGTCCTAGTCTCACTATCCACCACCTAGTCAACCTCCCACCATCCCCTCCCACCAGCTTAATGTGCCCTTCTTGTAAAAAATTTTAATTACACCAGCCCAAGGTTTTTATTTTATTTTACTTATTTATTTATTTCATTTATTTATTTTATTTTATTTTATCTCATTTTAAATTTCACGGCGTCAAGAGTTTTTTCATAGATTGTAAACCCCATAGTCTGGCCCAATGTCTCCGTTTTATAGTAAATTTAAATCTCGCTGGCCCAAGGTTTTGTTTTATTTATTTTATTTTAAATTTCACGCCGTTAAGAGTTTTTTCATCTCTCTCTTAAACACCATAGCCTGGCCAACAGCACACCAATGTTACCAACCTCACATTACCCAAAACCGACCATAGACTGGACGCTCGTTCGGGCTAGGGCAAATGAGCCCGGCCTAGTCCATAGCTATGGTTTCCCCACTTCCCACTACAGTTTATCGCCTAACCGAACTCTATCACCTTGTGTTGGAATGTATTAATGTTTATAATGTTTCAGATACAGATCCTAGTTTCAGCTTAATTGGTAATATCCCTAAAACCCATAGTCCAACCCACTATATCCACCAACTGACCACAGTCTTGACGATCGTTCGGGTTAGGACACACATGTCCGGCCTAGTCTATGACTGGTTTCCCTACTCCCGCTCCTCTACCATTTAAATCCCTCCTATAAGACAAAGCCAGATATTCGTTTGGGCGTGGGACACAGATCCCCGCTTTCTTCTGGTTTTTTGTCTTCATCCCCCCACCCCAACCAGCAGAAATTAAATAAACATAGATCTCCTAAACCCTAACCCTCCCAGCACAAAAATCAAAGCCAGATTTTCGTTTAGGCATGGGATGCAAATCCCTGCTTTTTCTGGTCTTTGATACCAATCCCCTTCTACCTAAACCTAAAGATAATAAATAAATAAATAAACGAATCCACCCTAAACCCTGTTCCACCCAACACAACAAACAAAGTCAGACACTCGTTCGGTCGAGATCAACCTGCTCTTTGCTAAGATCTGGTAATTGTTCCCAAACCGAAACCATCCATTCACTAACCATAACCACAGACCCGCAACCAAAACCTCACTCAACCCGCAACCAAAACCTAACCTCAAAACCTATCCTTGGCTGAAGAGGACATAGTCCTATAACAGCCGCAGTGGGCCTTCAGCCCACTGAAACCTCACATCCCCCCCACCGTCCGTCCTGACCTTTTCAAGAGTAATCTGAAATATCCATAAAGTATTGTATTTTCCAATACTATTCAGAACTGTTAGTTCTGAGTAAATGTTTAGTGGTCTTTGGAGCACCTGTAACATTAACAGGCTGTGTTAATTAGTTTGATGTTACTAAACATTACCCCGCTTCTCTTGAGAACTGGACTCTCATCACGTCCTTCGTGGAGAAAGTTCTCAAGAGAAAGAAACTTGAAGATCCATAACATCCTGGATCTTCCCTCAGAAGGCTAAATTGGAGTTGAAGTGCATTGTGCTTTAAATACGAGGCTCCACTTTGAGGTTCATGCCTTAATAGGTTATTCCGAAGTGGTCAACAGCCTGAGGCGGGGGGTTTTAGTTGGGTGCAAGTCCCACACACCGGGGAGTGCACCGTTCTCCTCCCTGATGGTGCATAAAAGCATTTCCCCTCGAAAAAAAAAAAACATTACCCCGCTGAAATACTTGTAGACTCTTGTTTTATTTGTTACTGTACAGGAAATTTAATGAAATTGGGGACAATGAGAAACTATTAGTTTCTCTAACAGTTTCTCATTCTAATCTAGAATGGAAATTAAGTATAATGAATGAAAAACTTTCCCACATCTAACTTTAATCCTGTGTAGAATATCACTCGAATTGGCAAAAAATATTTCTTTCTCAGGTGATTTAAGAATAAATCCCCTTGGACTAAGTAATAAATAATCAGAACATGTTTTCAATGTATTTTAATAAGTTATTTTTCTTTTGACTGTGACATAAAGATCAGTATGATAGGATTGTTTTGCAAGAGCTGGTTGCACGAAGGCCTTTCAAAATAAAAATCAAGCCAGAGGCATTAAAAAAAAAATAAATTGGACCTGAATAGGTTAAAACTGTATGCTAATAACTCAATAATTACACAGTTTTTATGATACATTTTGTCAAATAACATAAAGTCAATGAAAACACATGTTGTCAAATCCAGAGGTAATTTTTAACTCAAACTAAGACTAGAACTAAAGTTAAGGTTAGGAGGGAGGATGATTGTTATATTGCAATTAATAAAAGTCTGATTCCTAATATAAAATGATAAAATAAATAACAATCATTAACCCTTGCCATGCTACTGAAAATCACACCCCATGCTTATTTAGGTTGAAAAATCAAAATATTATTTTCCCAATGTGTTTTTTTAGATTTAGATAACTTGAATAAAGTAGAAAACAAAAAAATATGCCTTATTTTTATTTATTTAACATTTTAATATTTTTTCTAGGTATCTAAAAAACTGATATTTTCAAAAATTCAATTTCAATTTTTGAAAATGGATGAGCCATTTTCTTTCATTTAAATTCGCAAAATACTAACTGTGTACTCCTAAAACACAAAACACATTATCACAAGTCGATGGATGTCAACAAACAATGTTTTGGAAACTAAAACAGCTGGCCGTAATGACTCGGCCAGCTGTAGGCGAAAGCCGCAGTACGGGAGCGAATACTGGCCAAAGTTGCCTAGCAACAGATTTCAGTCATTAAATATTTCAACAAAGCCGCCATATTGGTTTTGTGAGTGCATAGAGACTGAAGCAACATCACCATACACTCTGTTGGTTGTTTCGCAAACTACAACGAAGGTAATGTGGCGAAATGACTGAAAATGGCAAAATGATTTACACCTAAAGGCGTTAACCACACTGTGTGACCATACTGCGCTGTATCTAAAGGCGTTAGCTGCACGGTATCATTAACATTTAACAAGAAAATTTAACAAAAAAAATTAATATCAATCAAATGTGAACATCAAATAAGAATACTAAATGGTACCACCAGCACATGGTGGTATGGTGCAGCATGGTGGGCTTCATTAACTGAAGCAACAACCAGAGGATGTTGGTTATTTACCTTGGCATGAGGCAGTCCAGCAACCTGTTGCTGGAACAGTGTCCGATACATCTCTCGCTGACCCTTCATGATCTCTGTCACCTTGATGTAGTGGGCCTCAGTCTCCAGCAGGGACGCCACCCTCTGCTCAGCCAGCCTCAACTTCCCCTCCAGTTGCTCTACTGCCTGGGACTCCTACACAGTAAACAACACTCCATATAGAAGGTTGGGAAAATTTGAGCTTGGCAATAGTCTACAGTTTGATTGACACTGGATCTAAGACAATCTTAGCTAAGGGGCAAAAGTCTTCAAGAGGTAATCAGAATCAGAACATTCTTTATTCATAAACAGTAAAACATAGAACAAGGAATCTAACAAAAACAAACTTTAACTTATACAGAACATGACTGAAGTAAAAAAGGTAGAAAAATTATTGACTCAATCTATCCAGCGGTGCTGGTCATCGACGTCGAGAGAGGAAATTGGAACAAAAAGGTTTAATGTAACAAAACTATCAATTTTCTTATTCTACTGAAGTCCTACCTAATCATCTTGAGAGTTTCTTTTCTTAACAATAAAATTTGTTTGTTAAAATAATAATAAATTGCACACATACTTAACAGAGAGTTTCAATACCTTTTCCTGCTCAGCCTGTTCCTGTTTCTCGCTGAGCTCACGTAGAGCTGACAACAGCTTCTGGTTCTGGACTTGCATCTCCTGTATGTCTCTGAACGTCACCAAATGTTTGGATATTACCTACAACATCGAATAATATCTCAACAACCCCTCACCACATTTATTGGTTGTTGATATAATAATTTGTCCCACTATAGGAAGCAGGAAACCAGGCCTCGAGAATAGTATTGTTTTTGGTAATGCACAGTAAGAACAGAATTTAAATTATCTAAAGTACAGTAAACCCTCTCATATCCGGATCTCTCATATCTGGACCCTCCGATATCCGGACATGATTTTGAAAGAATACAAAAATTTGTAAACATTCTAGGAGGCCAATCTTTGTTAACCCAGTAGTCGCGAACGATGTTTGTAGGCCGGTTAGTAGCACGCCGGTTGCCGAACGCAGGGTTGAAGCGATGTGGACAGCGGTAATGTTCAAAAGCAGAGTAGAGGGAATGATGAGTCACCCTTGTCCCGAGCGCATAAGTCTTGAGCACTAGTCTCTGTATTCTGTGCTATCTGGTGCAAGGTCACTGACTCGCAAAACAATAAAACTCCCCATCCCACCTCCCTATCCCTATCCACCCCATTAGTCAACGCATCACATGTACTGTAGTGACAACAACTGCTTCAGTGGTCAGTGTCGCCTTTTTTTTGCTTGAGTGAACTACTCTTAGTTTTAGTTTCTATTATTCTACATACTGTACCACTTTATACTGTATTACGTAATTTTTTAGTTTTGATGTCATTAAAGTATTACAACAAAAATTATGTTTTTTTTAATATCCGGATGTTTTATTCCCTTCTCATATCCGGATTTTTTCCTATCCGGATCGGCTGTTGCCACATTAGTCTGGATATGAGAGAGTTTACTTTACATAAAAAATCCATTCATATTTATTTTTTTATAAGAGGTTAGCTGTCATCTGACTTCACTTAGGCCCGATTCCTTCTACTATTCAATTTCAATCAAAGCTCGTTCAAGCTAAGGCCAGAAAAAACACTGATACAGCATTGAATCAGCAGAAAAAGGCTTGCAGCAATTATTGGCATTATTAAATGTAATAATAAAACAAATTACAGGACAATATCACTCTAAAAACCTATGCTACATATTGACATACGTATCTATGATTATATGTGAAGTGTATAGATTACCATACTTGTCTTGTCTCGAATACCTGAGAGGAAGTAGATATGTTATCATTCACTCGGTTGGGAGAGGAGCTCATAGGAACACTGTTGCCCCTGGACTCCTCAACTTCTTTCAGCAGATAACACACCTGGTAACAAGACGGCGGCGGTATAAGCACAACAAACACTTACAAACATCCATATTTCTAAAACTGGTTTGTCTTCAAACAGACCGGTTTCAGTCTAATTCACCAGTCTACGGAGGTCATGGGTTCAAATCTCACAGGTGGAATTTGGTAATAAAAAATGCACCTTAAATCATCTGGGGTTCAGCACCCAGCACCATGAGGGACACAATTGTGGGGACACAAAATGTTATAACACTTTGAGGAGCAAAAAATTCAGTAGTGCATTCTAGCCAAGGAAGCTAGCAATAACATGGTGAACAACAAACCTTTCTAACCGCATCCTGTTCACAGAACTAGAACCAAAAACAGTGGATAGCAGGAAAAATTCATTTAGGCCTCATGGTTATTATTTGACACTGTAATATTTGACATTATTTATTGTACAGATGTACACGAATAAAAATAAAAATATTTGTATTGTATTATTCAAAATGATTATATCATAACAAAAAGTCACCTTATTAATACATCCAATTACAATAACACATCACCCAATTAAAGTAACAAAAAACCAGATACCCATGTATTTTTCCAATTGCTTTGATGAGTAATTTAGGAACCAGTCTCTTAAAAATCACTACCTGAATGGCTACACAAACCTTAAATTCAGGCTTCCAGTAGTAAGCCCAAGTGTATAGCTTTGTTAGTCTGACAATTGGATCTTTTACCAAGTCAAAATATTTGTTTTCGAAGGATTCAATGCAGTCATTTACACTGACTAAACACAATTTCCAGACATCTTCCTTGCGAACATATGGTATGCTGACTCACGACACTAGTTGGAGCGGCAACATTGTACTCCGTCGCTACTGGGCAAAGCCCAAATTTATTTTCTCAATGTCTCTAGTGTAATTTAATGAACCGATAAGTAAAAACAGCAAGTTTAGAAATAATATTCATGGGTGAATAAAAATATCCAAAATGTTACCAACCTGTCGACCGAGGTCATTGATGGTCTCTTGTAGCCTTTTATTCTCTCTCTTGAAGTGAGTGGAGACTTTTTCCGCCTCCAAGTTGGCCGCCCTGAGGCGGGATGTTTCCACCTCCATCTCGTCCATCCTTGCCGTGAGTGTTTCCACTGTGGTCATGGCGTAGTCATAGTCTTCTCGCTGCTTCTTCAGTATGGGTGCTTTTTGTTCTATCTCCTGTAAACAAAACTTACTTCTGTCTCAACTACAGTAGAACTATGTCAGTCTTTCACTACTAGTAGATGCATTACCATTACAACATAGTGATTGTTAACTGTTAAAATCCTGCACAAATAAAATAAACTGTTTCATTGGACACATACATCCCCCTTTTAAAAGTAAATTTAAAAACAACTATCTGTAATAAAACTATAATATTCTTTAAAATTTATCTAAATATGATGCAATAATTTTTTGTTCAAAAAAGAATCATCCAATTTCTGTAAATAACAAACAAGAGAAAGAAATTAAATGAATTGTTATAATTTTATGGGAGGGGGAAACCCAACCCACCAGTACTACCAAGCTTTTGTTTTTTTAGTGGGTTTTGTTGGGATATCTGACCTTACGCTGCATACCAAGATTCAGATAAAACGGTTGGGAAATAAGAAAAAAGGTGATTTTTTTAATATTCTCCATAGGATAACATTGAGCGATCTCAGAAAACATACTTTGTTTATTGTGGACAGTAAATTTAACTTTTCTCTGGAATAGTTAGTCGTAGACAAATAATTCAACATACTAATTTGTTTATTTTTTAAAGCTGTTTTTAATGGTGATAGTCATATTATACTTTAACTTTATTGCTTTCACAAAAAACTTTATATACTTATTTTTTTACATTTAAAAGCCCATAGCTTTTGACCCGTCATTTTTACAGACATGCAGGTCATGTCACACTATTTGGTATTCTATGCACTATAAACTTTTAAATATTAATCTAAATTGTTAGAGCCATTTTTGTGAAATTCTGATTTTTCTTGTTTTTAAAAGTTTTCAGGGGTGAAATAACCTTAAAAATCAAAATTTAAAAAAATGAAAACAATTCCTGGAGATAAATATCACAAAATTTCATCTAAATTGGACCAACGGGGTAGGCTATGGCTCTGTACACATCCAGACCCACATTCACATACACACACACACACACATACTTAAAAATGTGTCGGAATATAATCTGTATAAAAATCCAGCCATCCAAGATCCGGTAGAAGGGATGATTTTTAAAAGATAATATGTAATACTTGTATCATCTTGTATGTCCTTTAATATGTTTTATCATGTCAGAGTTCTAATAATGATAAATACAATCTTTGGTATTACATCATTACATCCAAAGTGAGATCCGGTATTTAAGTCGATTTGAGATCTGTTTTGACCTTCGAAATTGGCTGACAGTGGACAAGAAAACGTTCATGATGAAGAAAAGAGTGGTAGGCCACCATGGGTCACTGACAAAGTTCTTCAGACAGTTGATGCAAAAGTGAAAATCAACGTTTCACAATGTCGGAGTTGTCTTCTGATTTTCCACAGATTTCCAACACTCTCTTGTACGAGATAGTGACACAAGATTGGGTTATCGTAAGTTCTGAGCACGATGTGTGCGCAAAATTCTTACCGACCACCACAAAACTCAAAGATTGGCCTCTGCAATAGACTTTCTGTCACGTTATGAGAACGAAGGAGAACCATTGTTAAACAGAATCGTAGAACCAGTAACGAAACCTGGATTAAGTGCATGAACCCTGAGACAGAAGAACAATCAAAGATGTGGGCACATTCAAAATCGCCTACCAAACCAAAAAAACCCAGACAAGTTTTTTCTTCCAGAAAGCTGATGGCACACTCTCTTGTACGAGATAGTGACAACAAGATTGGGTTATCGTAAGTTCTGAGCACGATGTGTGCGCAAAATTCTTACCGACCACCACAAAACTCAAAGATTGGCCTCTGCAATAGACTTTCTGTCACGTTATGAGAACGAAGGAGAACCATTGTTAAACAGAATCGTAGAACCAGTAACGAAACCTGGATTAAGTGCATGAACCCTGAGACAGAAGAACAATCAAAGATGTGGGCACATTCAAAATCGCCTACCAAACCAAAAAAACCCAGACAAGTTTTTTCTTCCAGAAAGCTGATGGCAACAGTGTTTTGGGATGCCAAAGTGGTGGGGTTGGTTGAATTCATGGAACGTGGAACAACCATTAATCAAGATGTTTACTGTGAAACACTAACAAATTTACAACGAGCAATACAGAACAAACACCATGGTATGCTGACTTCCAGTACTACGCCATTTAGGGAAAAAATAATATTGCAATCCATCATCCTTCAATGATCCGTATTTTAATGACAAAGCAATAAATAATAGTTAATGTATTTCACCACTGAAACTTTGTTGCGCAATGATAACAAACGAAGAAGAAAAAAGAATTAATTACAACTCCATGATCAAACGGCGGCAACAAGTGTTTTCACAATATACCCGCAAAATGATTGGGTCGTCTTTCAGAGTAAATTGATATAATCGGATTATTATAACTTACTAATTAGAGAACAAATTTTTTACTAAACTAATCAAATCAAATAATTTATTTCAGAAACATTAACAAGTATTGAATCAGTCATTGTATACAATTATCAACTTAAACTAACAAACTAATGACATGTATTTAAATTAACAGTATTATACTGAATACACCTCTTAATCGCTTTTAAAAAAATTTACCACACTATCACACATGTACTCATCAATACTATAATAGGCTTTTCTTACAAGTGCACTCGTTAAATTGCGTTTAAAAATCGTAATGTTGGGTTCTGTTTGTAGTTGAGATGGAGGATGGTTGAACAAAGAGATTACTCAGTAAAGAGTGTGTTTTTTGAAAAATGTGGTTTTGTGAACTGGAATTTTTAAAGCAAACTTCTGTCTTGTGTTATACTGGTGAACTTGTTTGAAGCGATCAAAATATGACGGATTTTGCTTGTAAAAAATAAGAGTATTGAGAAGGTAGATAGATGGGAATTACTATCAGGAGGATTACTATCAACGTTTAAAAATTCTCATCAAATTAGCATCATGTTACCATATTCATCAACGGCTAGACGAGAATGGCGCTATGTCGTGTAGGCTACTAGGTATCCTTTGTCTCGTATCGTAGTTTGTGAATCTGATTCAGAAAAATGGTCTGTGAAATATTGTAAACAATTATTTGTATGAAAACAGAAGTATTAAATGGGCTTATTATTTTTTTAAATAATCCCGTTAATAATTATCATGGAAAATGAATAAATATACTTGTTTTATTGCCGAAAACTTCATTTCGCGGAATAATATAATTAACAGTATTCTAATAATTGGCATCGACGACGACATTCAATATCGAGATTCAATATCGTATTGAAGTTTATCAGTAACTGAAATAAGATTAATTACGAGGTGTGTTGCAGCCTTGAACCTACCAATGACGTTCTTGCACTATTTTAAAGAGGATACGAATTTATGTCATTTGTCGTTTGCACTTTTGTGTTTGAGCAAAGATATTTTGTATTGAGAGTGTAATCTGAAACGAAAAGTTTGAGTGTTAATGCTCATTTTTTATATAGTCTATAAGTAATTTAGGATATTTATTGAATTTTACTGGGTACTTATTACTTTTATTTCGGAGCCTTATACCTTATACCCAATTGCTTTGAAATGAAATATTGGTTTTTATTTACACGGCTACGACAATAAACTGAAAGTGAACGATAATTTTAAGTCGGGAGAGAGACGATTGGTTTCCTGATCCGAGTTTCATCAGAACAATGATGACTGTATCATATTACAACATCGTGACAAGGAAAGCGAACATAATTCTTTCTTTTGCCGTTCGCCGCCGTCAAAACAACGATGCTTGGAATCGAAGACTCGGAATCGACTTTCGGCGATAATTTTCTAATCCGATTCCAACTCTGAGAATCAGTGAAATCGAGAATCGATGTTTGGAATCGACTCAACCCTAATTGATTTATATTTTTGAAACTTTTTTGCCTTCCGGATTGAGTAATGACTCGATTATAAGGTTACAATACCCGCTGTTTTCAATCCAATAGTCTTTTTATCACGACTAGTTTCGGGAACACCCATTTTCAAGTGTACATTAGTCTTTAGGTTATTTCAAAACATGTCTTCTTTTGTAAATAAATGACACATTTTAAAAATAAACACTTAACATGAACTTAAAATAATTGTCTTGCGACATGCAAAAAACACTTGACGACACAGATGACTAACGGCTCAACTAGCCAATACATGTTAGACAGTTTTGACCTTGGGGTGGGGTAAACTGTTGATCATGTTTATTTGGCATTTCACAAACAATACTTTCGATCCTGTCAAATAATATATTGGTGCCAAATTTAATTTTTCAGGAGACATTTTTATCACTCTATATATTTTGATTGATTTATGCAGCATGTGGAGATTTTCACTGGAGCTGCTTACATTGTGGTTTGTACTGATTAGATATTCGGCAAATTTTGATCGTTGATTTTTCATTTTTTTCTGGCAGGTGTTCGATCAACCTTTTGTTGAAAGACCGACCTGATTGCCCGTTATATAATTTTGGACAATCGCTGCATGTTAATTGGTAAACTCCTGACTCGTCCAGGTTATTGTTTGTGTGTATATTTTTGGTAATGTTATGTTTATTCAGTTCATTTTTTAGTATGAAGTGTAGGTACTGCCAAAATCTATAGAAACAATTTTTTTTATTATTTCAATTGGGAAAATTTTGTTCCCGAAACTAGTCATGATAAAAAGACTATTGGATTGAAGACAGCAGGAACTGTAACCTTTAATTTATAATCTAACTAGCTGACCCGGCGAACTTCGTAACGCCTCACAGTAAACACATGTTAACTTCAAGATTGGCCATGTTCTGAAGACGAATAGCAATACGGCTTCATTGTGAAAGGTTACATATTCTGGGTCGCTGCATGGTGAATAACAATATTGAAACGATAAAAAATATTAATATCATTCCCATAAAACAAATAAATCTGAGTGGATTAATTCACAATTTTCAAATCCAATCCAAACCCAAACGAAACCTAACTGTAATACGGCTTTTATAGGAAAGATATACAACAGCTGATTATTATAATAAACCTAATAATATAAACATTGTAATTATCATATAAACACGTGACTTTAATCAGACAGAAAATAAAAATATAAATACATAATCCCCCAAAACCGTAAACTATTAACGTGGTGAATAAAGCTGTTCATTTTTTACAGTACACATTTACTTCATAGTTTAACCTTAATGAATGATTCAGATGGCATTGGATAGTAAAGCATACAGTATTGCTAATGGAAAGTAAACCAATCAGCTGTAGCTAAGAAATCAAATGTTTTCATTGTAGACAATTTGTAAACAAACTTACTCTCCATAAGGTTAACATTAGAAATTTAAAACGCCATAAAATGGAAACTTATGGGGTTTTCAAAAATATTTTTTCACTAAAACCTTCCCGGACACATATAGAGCAACTTCCTAAAATTTCATGGCGATCGGATGAGTAGTTTGGCAACGCATAAAGGACATACATACATACATACATACAGACATACATTCAATTTTATATATAGAGATTTATATACAGTTGGCACTTGATAATCCGACACTTATGGGACCGGGAGTGTGTCGGATTACCGGAAACGTCGGATTACTAAAAACTTACATTTCTTGCACAACCCTAAATGTAGATTTAAGAAAAGTATACTGATGTTCATAGTTAAGTACCTTAATTCTTTGAATGGTTCAAATAAACAATTTACAAAGTATTTTTTGACAAAATAAACGGTACCAGTGGACTGACAAATACTTTCTCCCTTAAGTAAATTTAAAAAAGACAATCTGTAATAAAACTATCATGTTCTACAAAGTTATTCTAAATATCATTTATTAATTTATTGTTCAAATTGTATGGGGGAAACCCCCCCCCCGGTAATACCAAGCTTTTTTGAGCTGGTTTTGTTCGGTGATTTGACCTTACACTTCATACCAAATTTCATGGAAAACGGTTGGAAAGTAAGGAAGAAATTGATTTTTTTATTTTTTCCATAAGAATAACATTGGGCGCTTTCAGACAACGTACTGCGTTTATCGTGGACAGTAAATTTAACTTTTCTCTGGAACCGTTAGTCGTAGACAAATAATTCAAAATACTAATTTGTTTAGTTTTTTAAGCTGGTTTCAATGGTACCAGTCAAGTTATACTTTATTTTTATTGTTTTCGCTGAAAAATTTGATTTTTTTTACATTTAAAAGCCCATAACTTTTGAACCGTCATTTTTACAGACATGTGGGTGGTGTCAAATTACTTAGTACTCTGTGCACTATAAATTATCAAATTTTAATCAAAATCGTTAGAGCCGTTTTTGAGAAAATTGGATTTTTCACGTTTTTTAAGGGTTTTTAGAGATGAACTACCCTTAAAAATCAAAAATTCAAAAAAATGAAAAAAAAGCCTGGGGATACGGTGACTATATATATACATGCCAAATTGCATCTAAATCGGACAAACGGGGTAGGCTGTGGCACTGTACACATCCAGACACACACACACACACACACACACACACACACACACACACACAGACACACGGACGGACAGACATCACGCCAAAACCCACTTTTTTGGATTCAGGGGACCCCAAAACGGATATATCCACCCTCAACTCAAATTCGAAAATTTTGACGAAAACAATACTTTCTCCATATACTATGTATAAGGGGAGAAAGTAAAACTACTTAATGAATACAAAATACTGTATGACATTTATCTATAAACATAACTACAATACACAACGCACACATAACTATAAAACAGTTATAACGTATAGCTATAACGTGAAACATAACCTACATTCAAAATTCAATAGGGCCTACCTGCAATACAGTACTGAACACAAGTTTAAACATTAAAAAAGTCTGTGATTGTCTTCTGTTTTTTCTTATGTAGACTGTCTATCATGGTTTTTTCTTGTATTGCTTTCAACATCAAAATATTGTTATAATCAAACTCTCATTCTTCACATCAGCGTATTAAAGTATTTGCAGCCGACACGGCTTCGTCACAGCTGACTGTGTGTTTAGATTTTGCTGCCTCCTCAATTATGTCGTCTTGATTAGAATTGATTTCTTGTAGAATTTCTTAATCTGTTAGATCGGCATTCAGGTTGTCTTCTATTATCCATCTTCTTAAATCTTCCAAAGATTCTTTTGGAACATAAACATTGTCGCAAAGATTTAGAGTATCCTCTACAACTTCATTGTTATTTTGGGCTTTATCATTTCCGTCATCTTTCTTTTGGAGAAGTGGATTTTCTGGCCAAATATTTTTCCAGCATTTGATTAGAGTTGACGGTTTCACTTGTTGCCAAGCAAATGCTGCATTGATAATGGCATCCTTAATGTTAAACTTCTTCAAAAGTGACGTGATGTCTGCATCAGGTTGGCTGACGATGTCCATAAGCAGGCGCTTTTTATAATGCGTTTTTAATGCCTTGATAACATTTTGATCCATAGGCTGAATCAAAGCAGTTGTATTTTTTGGCAAATACATTACCTCTATGTGACCATCAGGTCTCTTAACTCTTAATTAGTCTATGTCTGGACGACCGGGAGCGTTATCTAGCAGTAGAAGAGCTTTTATTGGGAGATTTTTACCCTTCAAGTGGCTTTTAACCTCAGGCACAAAATGATTCTCAAACCAGTCATGAAACACGTCTTGAGTTATCCACGCAAGGCTTTGATTCATGTTAACCACTGGAAATGATTTGATTTTTGTATTTTTAAAGGCCCGGGGATTCTTGGCCTTACCCACAGCTAGCAATTTTAACATATGACTACCAGCACCATTTCCACAAACCATTAATGTGATTATTTCTTTTTTAAGTTTTCTCCAGAACCTTTTTTTTCATCCCTTAATACAAATGTTTTTGTTGGAAGTTGCCGCCAATTCAGACCGGTTTCATCGGCATTATACACTTGATCTGGCGTAAGGCCTGGTTGACAGATTTTGGAGTTTAGATTTGTTATAAAACTAGAAATTTCTGACTGATCAGCAGATAATTTCTCTCCACTCATCTGTAAGAAACAAATACCGTGTCGCTTTTTGAAATTTTCAAACCAGCCAACACTGGCACGAAAATCATATTTTTTGTGATTTTGTGATAAAAATACTTTGCTTTTTCTTTTAAAATATCTCCGGAAATCGGGGCATGTCTGTTTCTTTGCTGTTTGAACCATGCGTATAGAGCTTCCTCAACTTGAGAATATTCTCTCGTCTTAAGGGTTTTCCTCTTAAATTCATCTTCAACAGATTGTACAAACCTTTCAATTTTTTCTCTACTTTTCAAAATGTCATAGACCGTAGGTCGTCCAATGCAATAAACCTCAGAAATAACTGCAGGGGTTTCACCACGGTCATATCTTTAATAATTTCCAATTTTTCTGAAAGAGTTAAAGTTTTATGCTTACGTTTCTTGGCTCCACTTGTACTCGCCATCGCACAACACTTAATAGAACAAAACTCTTGTAACTAGCACTGAACTAACACTTTGCACTTAAATTCTGAATTGAATTCTGCCAGTAACTAAGTGAGCAACACTCTTTACTACGCACTAATTGATACTGAACAAGGTAAGGAAGTAACGGACCGGAAGACGCAAGACACCTGTCACAACACGAACAAAATTTCTGTATTGTACAGAAATTTCGCCCGTCGTGGCGGCGATGACTTATTTGGCGCGGCGTCGGACTACCGAGTTGTGTCGGACTGTCAAGTGTCGGATTATCAAGTGCCAACTATATTCTAATTTATATAATCTAATTTATATTTTACAATGTGGATAATTTTGCACCTAATGAAAAGATCCTACATTTTTAACTAATAAATGGGTATTTTATGTTTGATGTCAGACCCAGTTTTCATTATTAACTACCCATCTAACACCAGATCAACGTAGTAGTCTGGACTCACATGCATGATGGTGGTGATGGTGTGATTGAGTCTATGGTTCTCTTGCTTCTCCAGCATCAGCTGTTCAGCAGTCTCAGCATACTGCATGTACAGCTGGGTCAGAGTGAGGCCAGACTTTAGCAGACGACTGGTAGCAGCTGCGGCTGGTGACAAGCTCTCCACCGCCTTCTCCAGCGACTCTGAACATTAGTATATACAAGCACTGCTAGTTTACATGTAGGTTTAATCCTAACTTGTGATGATGTAAGTAAAACTTTTTTCTACCCTATAACCCCTTCTACCCTATTCCTGGTGAAATTCGCAGATAATGTAATCATTGAGAAATTCAATATTATTACAGTCTTAAATCTTTAAAAAAAACTCCTAATTTGGTCGATTACTCATTACACTTTTGGAACTAAGTTCCAGAACAATGTTTCAGTTACCAAGTTCTTTTCTTTCATTCCCACCTGCAACAATATCGACTTATGCAACTTACAAACTATTTACTTCTTTTATTATAGTCCTATTACAGTTATCCGAGTTATCCAGATGAGATAAAAAAATTTATTTACAAAAGACATTTTTTTTAATGAGGTATATTCCGTATTATTACTTTATTGAACTTTATTGAGCGTGCTTTATTGAGCACACTCACTAAACTATTTTTATTTTTGTGGCTGGATCTTGTCAGTAACTCAAAACATACACAAAAATCGATCCAGTCACTATAGTCTGACATTTCTCATAGTCTAACTTTCCCGCACGCAGGCTGAACGCCTAACCATGACTGACAAAACAGCACCTCCAGGGAGGAGAGGAGGGGTGGGGGTCCCATTCATGTCTGATATCTTATCAACCCCTACGGCTTTCCCTTTCAGTACCTCCAGTTCCTGTCTGACAATATTTAAATAAATGGGACTCACATCAATCTACGGTTGAGACAATGGCTTATTTTCAATAGCGATAAACAATGACTCTGCCACATTCCTTCGCCTCCAATCTGCCCCTTTATATACAATTTTGCTTTCCTCCCATCTCACACAATGGTTGGTCTCAATTACATGTTCACAAATCCGTGAGCCATAATTTTTCCTTATTTTTAACTTTTTTTACATGTTCTTCAATGCTAACCTTAACAGGCCTAGATGTCTGGCCAATGTAATTCTTACCACAAGAACATGGATTGCTATAAACTGCATTCTTTGTTTTTTTAATTTCTTTCATAAGTTTTTCTTTTGTAAACCGGCTACGGATTGTGTCTTTAATTTTGAAATACAGTGTGGATATTGTGTTTGGAATTTAATTATTTTTTCGAAAAAATTTTTCCTAAAAAAATTTTAATAATGTTGATGATTTGTATGTGGGTCCATTTTTATGGGTATTTTGTTGTAACAGTCCATGTCAGATTAAATTAGGTTTAAAGAACATTTAAATAGCCAGTTTGACTCTATGGAGTTTATTATAGAGCTGGAAAACTAGAGGTGTGCGGATATCCGAAAATTCGGTTTGGATTCGGATCGGATCGGATATCCAAAACCGATCCGAATGTATTTAAGATACATTCACTGCCCAAGCATGTATGTTCCTACAAACATGCTTTCCAATTCAGCATATTAAACATTATCAGCATATTTAATAATCAGAATTTAAATATTGTTAATAATTCGTGGAATTATAGACCACCTCTCGTATTGGTGTAATCTAATCACGGTTAGATTAGTGTAATATCCGATAAATATCCGAATTTTCGGATAGACTGTATATTTCAGCAATTTGAACAAAAACAACGAGATTTTCGTCGAGTTAATACCCGCAAAGCCGAAATAATTTTTTCTTAAAAGACGTATTACGTAGTCTTTCATCAAAACAATGTCGTTGACTGGTAGACGCGATACACTTATAGCGATTCGAATCGCTAAGCATTATGACAACGTGAAATATATCCCGAAAATATGTGTTCTTGAAGAGTGAATCTATAATTACACTAAACGGTATATTTAGAAGTTTGGAAAGATCAGGATTTTGAATGATTTGAATTGTTTTAGATATTAAAATAAAATTTCAAATCATTATTCTGAATTAACTAATCGATAATAAACAATGACATAGTGAATGAAACAATCGAATGTAGCAACAACCAAACCAAAGTAAGGTTACGGCTTCCTGGTTTTTGTAATGCGTAGTAGACACTAATAATAGCAAAATGCTAGCGCTGCTGTGTCCTTTAGTGCACGATAACTAAATATCGTACTTCTATTGTGACTACATCTTATTAGTACTCCTTTACATTTATCACGGATATATTTAAGGATGATACGTCCTTGAGGTATCAACTAATTATTAATAATGAGTTTTAATAATGTTTTAATCGGTATAAATAAATATGATAATACGACTTTAACTGGTACCTACTATGACTAACGTAGTACATCGCTATGCACGACTGAATTGAATTGTTGATTTAATGTTATTGGTAACAAACCTTCATAATAGCTCGTTTTGCGACGGGGTTTCAAGCAAAAATAATACTACTTATTCTGATCGTCTACGTAGACGATCAATTGTTTAGTTATCGCATTCTCAACTACTCCGGGTTTGAGCAATACGACAAAGTGTTGCAAAATTTACATTTGGCCTATTTCGTCGTTCGGTGTTCACATAACCAACAAATTTCCCACTTATTTCAATCTACATTTTCTCTGTGTTAAATGAATTTAAGCGTTATTAGTTTTACATTTTTAGATAATTTTAAGATGAATAACTAACTAGATTACGACGAAGTACCATAATTTCACGGGTTTCAATATTGTTACACAGCCGATCGGGGTATTTTATCCGCCAAATATTCCAACTCTGCGCCTGCGCACAGGCCTTTGTTTGATAGCAGCTGCACTGTCACTGCCCTTGCCGATACGCAGATAGCCGATGGCATCGAGCCAACGTCGTCTGTCAAATCTTGATTCTTTGTTAATGGTGATTTGTTTTTATTATTGTAATAAATAAAATAATGGTTGAAATCGTAAAATAAAATTGAGAATTAGTTGATGATTAGTAGAATGAATTGATGAATTAGTAGAAAGTTGATGTCATTTAATGGCGAATTATACGGTTTCTGTTCATTTAATTTGTGAATTTCGCCATATTAAAATTTATTACTGGTTCTTTTAAATGCAGTGAAGTAAAAATTTTATTTTTGTTGTTCATCCTATGAAGAATTTATGATTTTTTATGTACCATTTGATAATTTTGATAACATTTTATTGATTTTTTCCAAATTTTTTCTTAGATAAGTCTGATTTCACTTTGTTATTGCGAGTATCCGAATCCGAAAACTATCCGATCCGAACCCAAACTATCCGATCCGAAATTGAGCTATCCGATCCGAAAAAATAATTCACTATCCGCACACCTCTATGGAAAACAATAGTGAACAATAGTTCCTGGATGTATTGATTTAAAAAATTAGGAGAATAAAATTCAAACACAATATCCACACTATATTATATCCGCACTTAACAAACAAACCAGTTTATAGCATAAATGGCAAAAATAAAAATTGTTTATGATAGAAATGCCTACTTTCAGTGTTCCTCAAAGAAACAACCCTACATACTCTTTCTCATGTTAATCTTATGGAGACTAGGCAAGTAACTCTAATTTTTTATTTATTGACAGATATTGATCAAACTCATGATACATTTTATTATGTTATTGATTTGGAAATTCGCTAAGTAAGCAGGTCTGCTACCACGGGGGTATTTATTTTCTCTTTTTATTATCTAAGAATAGTTTAATAGTTTATTGAGTTAAATTGTGTCCTATTTACTCACGTTGCTTGACCGCCTCTATCAGCTCGTTGGCATGTTCCAGTTCCTTCTTCAGCTCCTGTATGCACAGATTCTTTTTCTCCATGGTCACTTCCAGCGCCACCTCTCTTTCCTTCAACTTTGCCTCCAGCTCTCCATATTGCTGACTCGCTTCTTTTAACTCCTTCTGCAATTCCATCACGGCGTTTGTCAGCTCTTCGTTCTTGGCAGTCAGCTCATCACTGATACCTTTGTACAACTCGGCCAGTTTGGTCTGAGCCTTTATCTCCTCTCGGTAAGAGTCTGTCATCTTGTTCTCACTTTCACACTGCCCGACCAACTTCTGAGCCAATGTTTCCACTTTTTCGTTCAACGTCTTGTTGGTTTCTGTCAGTTGGCCATTTGCAGTGTTCACAATTTTCAGCTGAAACAAATAAACAAATTTTGGTTAGCCACCAAGTTAAATTCTATTCTTTAAGGTCTTGAGACAAAGAAATTTAAAATGATAAGGATAACAGCCCTCAAAATTGTGGTTGTGGTGAACTGTGTGATTGAAAATTGGCATTCGTAAATATTTATTTATAAAGAGTTAGAATGACGGGCTATGGTTTTGATGTGGTTCATAAAGATTTACGATAGCCAATTTTCAATCAAGTAGCTCACAACGATTAACATTTTATTTTAACGTATTTTATTGAATATAAATAAAAATCAAAGTTTATGAACCTAGTTGGCTGAACAATAGTAACCAAGCAACCAGTAAAACAGATGTGGGAACATTGGCTTTGTTTGGAAGCTTATGCTAGGAAAAAGTTCTAACGCTTGGACCAACTGCAAAAACTAAAATATCGCTATTGAGATGTCAAATAATATTTAGTTTTGGTAGAGGATTTCTTTCTGTTGATTTCCATATTGATTTTATTTTGCAAAACAAACTACAAGTGGAGAAATATAACAATTTCCACACGTCTAAAAGAGACATTTGGCCATATATAAATCTTTAACCTCACCCGTTTACAGACATTTAGTAGAAAAATCACAGTTGGTAAATTAAGGCCTTTAGACAGACTTTGTCAACACACCAATTATAATTAAAGAATCTATATATTTGGTCGTGCCAACCACTACTCTGCTAGGAAAAATTCAATGAGTTTTAGAAAAAGGCAGATTTTGCTTTCGCTGCTCAATCGGCTGTGTCAAAAGATTATTGATCGCGGGTACACACGTTAAACACGTCATGCAACCCCTATTGTGCTGACGTTAAAGCCATCATCCACCCGGTAAGGGTTAATATTATAGTGAAGGCTAAATTCATGATACATGTAGACGTTTATTGCCTCCCTGGTGCAGTGCTTACCTGTGGCAGTCATAGCTGAGTGGGTAGAGTACTGGCCTACCACCCAAAAGACCCGGGTTCAATTCCCGGTCATGACACATGAAATTTAATTTCTCAGACTGCCACCGTGCTTCGGAAGGCACGTTAAGCCGTTGGTCCCGGCTACATAAGTAGTCGTTAGGTCACGTTAGAGGCAGTAGTTGCGACCTGAAAACTCTAACATTAGACCTTGGCCAGAAGGTTACACGAAACTTACTTTTTAGTGCTTACCTCTTCAGTTTTCTCAGCAAGCTGTGCACGAAGGGTAAGAAGGTTGTTGGTATGCTCTCTTCGCAAATTGGTCATATCTTCTGTGTGTTTGGCCAAGTCTTGTGTCAAGCTCTGAACTTGCTGGTTCAACAGTCCCCTCTCTTGATCAATTCGTTTTTCCCTGAAACACAATAAGTTAATTATTACAAGAAAACGTAATCAGAACTTACACATGTCGTATACTTGTACTTGTAATTCTAATTATACTAATTCTTATAATTATACTTTCGTTACTTGGTTAGTCTATGATGAAACTGCCTTGCAATCACAAGACAGGGACATCAGATACTTTGAGATTACCTCAACTAAGCCTAGCCTAATCTATTGCCACACTTACTTGTACTCCAATGAGAGTTTTAGGCTCTCGACCTCATCAGCGTTGGCCAGTGCTTCACATTTGGCCTGGATCGCTGCCTGCAGCTGACTGCTCAATGAGGCCATATCCTCCTGCAGTCGACGTACCTCATTGTTGCGTCTTTCTACCATTTCTAAGGCCTCGTTCCGTTCATCCAAAGCAAGATCACGTTGCCTTCGGTACTCAAGGCAGTCACTCTCCAACCTGCCAAACACATGCATCATATTAAAATTAATACTTGAATACTAGATCAATGACCTGTTGGATGGAACAACTAAAAAAACAACTAAAATAATTTTAATAACATATAACTTTCCTCTGTTTGAAATTCATTGTTGGTGATGGTGGATTAACCCTTCCCGGATGGGTGACGGATATATCTGCCAAAGTCTTTGGCAATAAAGGACGGGTGAAGTAAATATCCGCTTATCATTTGATGTTCCGGACGGGAAGCGGATATATCCGCTCTCTTCAGACAGACTGGTATGTGTATGAGCAATAACCAGATTTTTCGCGCTGCCAAGGCGCTACTTTCTTGCTCTTTCCATGGCTGTGACTTAGCAACGGACATGCCCACCCTCTCCCCTGCTCACCAACACAACTCCCTCTCCTACGCTCCTCCTTAAATATTTTGTGCTCAACACTACGTTGTCTGGGTTGGCTTAGCGCCAAAAATTACAGTTTTCTTTCGAGCGGAATGATATTGTGACACATGATGGCTTGTAACGTAAATAGTCCTAGTTTTTTTCTGGTGATTTTATTGAATTATTGAACAAGAGTTTTTTGGAGGGTGATGTAAAATAACCGAGTAAAATGATCAAACCGAGTTAAGATTTATTTTGACAGTTTGAAGCGTTCCATTGTGTTTATTTAAAGTATACTAGTATAACCTAATTCAAAAAATTAAAATTAATTTTTATTTTTTTCCCCTAATTTTCTTGTTCTACGTTACAAATTTGGCTGTCCGGGAAGGGTATGATTCATATTGGGCACCAAGCCAATTCCAGCTCCATTTAGAATGGGGTCAGATTCCAGATCCCGAGACGTTATGAAACTTTATTTTACTAATTGTAATGGAAAATTTCCACAATAGCAATCTAGATGGTCTTCTTGTTGCTACTTGAGATATGCTGTGCTGTTTGTATATCTTACATATAATGGCTTTTACTACTAGAGTTTATTGTACAATACTATGTAGCCTATAAGTCAGTAACTGAAAAAATTTATCACATTAAAAACAAAATTAATAATTATTTAAATACTAAAAATATATCATAGCTAACTAATTTCTCAGGTTGTGAGAGAGGTGGTTTTTGTGTGTGTGTGTGTGTGTGTGTGTAAGAGACGAAAACCGACAAATGAATACAGATTGAATGGCTCCGAGTACACAAATAGACGGTTACAGACTTGAACTGCCTTTTTTCATCTTCAGTTAGAGCAATTATGTATCTCTTAGCTTAAGGAAATGTATTATTGTATCAATTGACAAATCTAATGCCCAAGCAATTTTATTTGCATGTAAGGGCGAAAACAGATGATTGTAAATAAATAAAAAATAAAAAAATAAAAATAATTGACTATAGCCTAAACACAAAATAATGGTGACAATGTGCATTTGTCAGTTGATTTTAATTTACTTTATAGTTCAATTTTAGTTTCTTGATACACCATCTCTTTTTTTGGCTTTCCTTAAAGCCCCAACTATGACATCAGCACGAACAAGTACCTTCCAGTAGTCACGAAGAGACTTTTTATGAAATAACTGAAAAACAAACTAAAACTTACTTTTTTATATTTTCTTCCAGTTTCTCATTTTCATTCTTTGTTGCTTCAAGGTTTAGCTGAACTTCAGCTAACTCATCTTTGAGCGAAGTTACATCATTTTTAATTTCATCTCTTTCTTGTTCTAAAACTTTGATTTGTTCTATCAAAGTTTGAATCTTTTCATCTGTAAGTTACAAAAATGTTAATGATAATCCAAGTACAGTAGAAACTCCCATATCCGACCTCCCAATATTCAACTCCTCCTGATAAACAACTGTTCCATGTTTCGTTGCCGAGCGTGACAAAACATAAAACTTATTTGACTTATTCTTCAATTACTTATAAATATTATTATTTTTCAGTTAATATACATGTATTCATGTTTTAATTGATGTAATATAGGTACATTAAGGTTTATTACAACGATGCATATCTATTTTATCTTAGGGAATGTGTTTAATTTGCTCCTCCCGATCCGACTTTTTGGCCGTTCCGACCATGGCCCAGTCCCGTCATGGTCGCATATGGGACATTCTACTGTTAAGTTCAAACACACAGACAGTGAAAAGATTGGTTTTAATTGTTTGTTGGGGCTCAGTATTGTAGTAATGTAGACGGGAATGGGTTAACCCTTTGACGACTGGGCAAAAAAAAGTATGTTCCAAAATGCAACCCAGTTTTTACTTTCTCCCCTTATACATAGTAGGCTAATATGGAGAAGGTATTGTTGTAGTCAAAATTTTTTAATTTGAGTTGAGAGTTGTTATATCCATTTTGGACGGACGGACATGATGTCTGTCCGTCTGTGTGTACGTCTGGATGTGTACAGAGCCACAGCCTACCCCGTTGATCCGATTTAAATGAAATTTGGCATGTATGTATATATTCACCATATCTCCAGGTGGTTTTCTATTTTTAAATTTTTGATTTTTAAGGGTAGTTCACCCCTAAAAACCATAAAAACGTGAAAAATCCAAATTTCTCAATAATGGCTCAAACGATTTTGATTAAAATTTGAAAGTTTATAGTGCACAGAGAACTAAATAATATGACACCACTTGCATGTCTGTAAAAATTATGGTTCAAAAGTTAGGGATGTGCTTTTAAATGTCGAAGAATAATTTTTTAAATTTTCAGTGAAAACAATTAAGGTAAAGATTTGACTGTTACCATTTAATTCAGCTTAAAAACTAAAAAAAATTAGTAATTTTAATTATTTGTCTATGGCTAACAGGTCCATAAAAAAGTTAAATTTAGTGTCCATGATAAACGCAGTACTTTGCCTGAGAGTGTCCAATGTTATTCTTATGGAGAATTTTTAAAAATCAATTCCTTCCTTATTTTCCATGAAACTTATGTACGAAGCTAAGGTCAAATTACCCAACAAAATCCACTCAAAAAAGCCTGGTATTTTTGGGGTGAGGGGGCTCCCCCCATAAAATTATAACAATTGATTTAACTTTGTTTCTCTTGTTATATTCAGAAATTGGATGATTATTTTTGAAACAGTAAATTTTTAAGTGATACTTTGATAAACTTTAAAGAATATGATAGTTCAATTACAGATTGTTGTATTTCAATTTACTTAAAGGAGAAAGTATGTGTCAGTCCACTGATACCGTTTATTTGTTAGTGTCTCCCAAAACTGCACACTTCAAATAATGGCGGTTTTGCAAAGTATTGGTAAAAATATTATATCTTCCTTAGTTTTCACATTAAGCAACATGATTTTTTCATCAGATTGTCAGGAATTAATTTTTCTATAGGCCTACTAATATGCAAGTAGATATATAATATATAATTACAATATAACATATATAAATACAAAATTTAAAGTTTGAAAAAAATTGATGGTTTTTATAATTTTTATATAAATATACATATTCAACACAATACACTGAAACCTCGTTTATCAATTTTTTAGGGACATTTTGGTTAAGGAATTTTCGGATGAACCGTTTTACCGATCTCTGGAAGAGAAAGCTAAATAAATGCCTTCAGTTAGAAGAAGATAAATGCATAATACGGGAGCGCATTACGGTTGTGTTTCTTTAATTACAGTGGTTATACAGAGTTGACTTTTTTCGACCTGCAATATTGTGAATGGTCGGCCGAAAACGCCATGCAATACCAGCTGAATTCGCCGCGAAATAACGGCCGAAAACGCCATTTAGGTTGTCACGAATCACGCTGTACTTTTTCAGCAACACTTTTGATTTTTCTCTTGGAACCATTTCGGATAAGCGACTACCGGATAAACAAGGTTTTAGTGTATAAAAAAATATATTTTTACCTTAGGAAACATATTTTTCAGTTCTAAATATCATTAGCGACATGTAGTGACAATAAACGATTCCTTTCGATAAATTGGAACAGTAAACACCATAGTATCATCACATGACACAAGACTATAGGTTAGCAGAGTTTGTAAGTACAGTAAAACCTCGTTAATCCGGACCCCATTAATACGGACTTTGCTTAATCCGGACAGCCTTTGGATCGCAGTTTTAATGCGCAGAACGCTGATTAGAAGCATGCTATTGTCACTGTACGACTGCGCCCGGCGATGTGAGATGTGAGTGTGCCGAGTGCGGGCGGTCACAGCGCAAGGCGTAAGTGCCGTTACCATGGTTACTGTCAGCCAATAGTAGCTCAGTCACACGATTGTGTTTCTCCTGCTCGTGTCAGGCCGACAGTTGCTCCACAGAGGTCAATTGCACTGCACGTTATAGTTGCGTTGTTTAATTGTGAAATTAACACAAAAGAAAGGCAAATGAAGTTCAACTCCTTCTTCAAACCAGTTCAGTCACTTGAGGACGAACCTCAACCTTCATGTTCAAAGTAATTTTGTCTATTTTCGTTGTCTCATTTTTTGTATGGACGTAAATACCAAGTTTATATTTTTGTTCAAATGTAACTACTGTTTGTACAATATGTATTTTTATATTCAGAATATACATACTATTTAAGTTTATCTGCAAAAGGTGTTTCATTATATACAAGGGGTACCCAAAAATCAGTGTCTTTCTTTGTTTAGGATTATTTGTTTTAATCCGGACTTTCGTTAATCCGGACGACTTGGAGCCCCAATTAGTCCGGTTTAACGAGGTTTTACTGTACAACAAGCAATCTCCAGCCTCTGTTAACGTTAAAATTGAGTGAACAAAACACTTTCTCATGTTAGGCTTAATTATTTGACAGTTTAGAAGTTTGTTCTAGGCCTAAACTTCCATTATTTGGGATTTGTCAACTGTAAGAATTAATAAAAAATAATTTCTATTACAAATTAGACCTATAAAATATTTTAGATAACCAAAATGAGGGTGTGCTGGCGGTGTTGTATGGCTGACACAGTCCTGTCGGTTTGTTCACTTAGTATATTTCAGTTCAAAATTAAGATTACCTTTATAATACAGTGAATTCCCTAAAATTTAATTTTTCTCCTCAGCCTAAACCCCAAATCCCACCAATACTTGGATCATGACTGAATAGTTTCAGAATTATATTTGAACATAAAATTTTTATAAAAATATTATTTCATGGATTTGATATCTAAATTGGGTTACTAGAAAGTTAACAACATTATTTTAATCTTCTGTTAAGTTTATAAAATGCCAGGTAGGCTACTAAACTTTTGCCCATACATACAATATTTGACATTGTTAGTATGCCCAGCAAGAGTTTGTACTGTTCCCTAGTCAAAGATGTTTAAAAATGCCATTGCTAGGCTTATCAACAATACAAAAATGAATTGGGCAGAGAAAGTTACACAAAGTCATCGCTCGGTTTATTAAATTGCTGTTAGTTAATAGGCCTATTCTTTTAAAACAATGTTAACTAAACTGGGTGTTATATAGCTACTCAACTAAAAGATGTTGGGTCCTAGGCCACATTTAGGCATGTGGTAATCTTATTATAATTAGTGGTAACCAAAAGGCCTACAGGATTGTTCTGTTTGCTTACCATTACTTTTTCTTGTGGTTTCAAATATAGCTCTAGATGTCATGAAATTTTCTAAATGTTCATTGAGAGATGTCTCAATTTTGGAGCGAAGGTTTTCCGGTAGACTGTCGTATTCCTCTTGAGTGAGAGATTGCAATATCAGATTAGCTGCACCTTCAGACATTTTGAATGAAATGACGACAATCTGGACCTTCCAATATGTTGTAATTCAAAAATCTGGAATTAGATGCTTAGGGATCAAGAACATATTCCTTGAAACAGTAACTACTGTTGAATACTTTGAGGTTAAATGGTACAGCAAAAGTGAACTTGCTTATTCCTGCAAAAGAACCGTATGATAAATGAAAAATTAAATTATTAATACGCTATATGATTTCTCCTCAGTTTAACAGTTTGAAGAATATTAAATCACACTAAAGAATACGACAAATTAAACACATGAAGAAAGTATTCACGACTAATCCAACTATGCTCACTTCATTTCACTTAGTTTGGGTTTTTGTAAAATTGTAAGCAAAGCAAGCTTCAAGCTTCCCCCTTCATCAACTGGTTCATCGTCAGGTCGATTGTTTTGTTTCCATTTGTTCCGTGTCTAGTTCGTTTAGTTGTTTTATCGCTTATTTTCACTTTAATCTGTTGCAGTTTTCTTATTTAATACTTAGAAAAATCAAACTCAATATTATTATAACCAAGCTAGGTTTTACATAAATTAAATAACAGAATTTGTAATTTACTTTCACCACTTTTTTATATAACCATAAGCGATTGTATTAACATTTATACTGATATTTTACTCTATGATAAGATCGTTGAACATTGAACATTGGCAGCTTGAAAACAAATTATAAAAATTATTTTGAGTCTGGTAAAATACCGATCAACTTACCTCCATTAAACGCAAGTTAAGAAATTAGAAACTTTTTACTGGCATAATTAGCAAAGTACATGCATGTGACAATGTCAAACTTAATAGCTTCTTCCCTACTAGGATGGTGGCGTCATCCTGTAATTCAGCTACTTGGGAAGTCACGAATTGTGGATAGTTATGAGCGATAGACTTCACGGGGGAATTCTCTTCCCAGCAGCAGCAGTTCATCTCCTCAAGTCTTATTTAGAGTGCTGACAGTTCCAGACATGCGTCGAGGGGGCGCTATCCATGACACGTCCGGAAGAGGCTGAGGTACCCCAGGGCAGTGTCTTATTGGGCCCGGTACTCTACCTTGTACCCACAGTCTAAAAACAATAGTCGTTAAAATTTATATATATGTGTGTGTGTGTGTGTGTGTGTGTGTCTGTGAACACGATAACTCTCGTAAAAATGGTCCGATCAAGACCAAATTTGGTACAGACGTGTATTCCTACAAATGCTCGGACGAGTTCGTAAACCAGACATATCGGTCAATGGGAACGGGTAGTCTGGGGGGATTTTGTACCCCAAAATGGGTTTTTTTGCGTTTTTCACGTGTAATTTTTAAAAATTTCTAATTTTATATTTCACCATTGGAATTAGCTTAAAAAACTACACAATTAATTTCCTTAAAGTTTTTCTCTATCTCCAATCGTTACCGAGATATTAAAAATCTAAATACAGTATGTTGTATTGTGGGGCTCCAATGTTAATCTTAAGGAAGATAAGGAAAAATTAATATTTCCCATATTAATCAGTATTTTTGGATAAAACTTGATATTTAGCTTCATGTGGTTGAGATCTATCCATTTATGCTTAAAATCATAGTTTATGTGTTTATCATGGCAGCAAACCTGCATACTCTTTTCCCATGTTAATCATATAGGGAATAGGCAAACTCCTTTATTTATGGACAGATGTTGATAAAAGTTGGTATAAATGTTAAGATAAAATTATTTATGGTAGAAATGACTACTTTCAGTGTTCCTCACAGCAGCTAACCTGCACACTCTTTCCCATGTTAATCTTATGGAGCATAGGCAAATAATTCTCATGTTTATGGACAGATTTTATAAAACTGGTCATTTATTATTAATATTATATTATTGTAGTCAATAATAT
This sequence comes from Nephotettix cincticeps, assembly GCA_023375725.1. Classification (NCBI taxonomy): domain Eukaryota; kingdom Metazoa; phylum Arthropoda; class Insecta; order Hemiptera; family Cicadellidae; genus Nephotettix; species Nephotettix cincticeps. Next base: position 53,171,698 of record CM041790.1, on the reverse strand, counting down.
AATAAAATTCGCTGAGTACGCAGGTCTGCTGCGACGGGGGTATTTATCTATTTTCCCCCTTCTAAATGGTACAGCCTGGCTATTGAATTCTTTGCTAACTTTATAAGTTACCTTAGTTGCAGTTCAGGAGAAGACAATGGAACAAAACAAACAAGTAACATTATATTTTTTTTAATATAGACTTATCATTACTAATAACAGCGTTTTCATGGTAAACTACAACCAAATTTTCGAGGAGAATTTTCACACCACTCAACCATACAACCTTTAATACATTGTATAGTGAACCTTTTGGTTCATTGTATAGTAATAATTTATGACATTGATTTCATTGACTCACTTATTCAGTGCATTTAAAAATTACTCAATAACTAGTCCTCATACAAATGTCTTGCTGATATATCACAATATCAGTTTAAAACTCTGTTTTTTTTCTTTCTAGAAATTTATTGTTTTTCTTCCCTATGGTACAGAATGGCTGGTGCTATCTTTGCTACAAGTCACCATACCTTAAGACTGAAAGAGAATGGTTAGTCTTTCACCTGAACAGCTGTGACATGCCTGAAAACCTATCTACTATGAAAACTCTCATATCAAGAACCAGGTGAATGATATGAGTGGGAGAGGGGTAGACACCTGCCACCAAGTAATAGCTGCAAGTAATAGTGAGATCTGGTTGATAAATTGCAGCAGTTTTCCAGGCTCTTAAGGCAAGTGAACTTTCATCACCATCATCAGAGAGTGCACAAAATAGCCAAGTTGGCTGATGGGCCTAGGGACTTATCTCCGCCCCTTTATATAATGTAATCATGAACCAGGAATGCTGTATAAAGGTAACCTTTTATTTTTTAAATTAATTTCCGTACAAAAACCAATTTTTTATTGGGTCTAAGCTTAGTACTTATATACTAAACTGACCACACCTATATGTTGAATTGCATATTCCAATGTACTCTGCTCTGCACACTTGTTAGGTTGGTTATTGATATATATATAGGTATATATATATACACACAGTAAAGCATTGATTATCCGTACTAATTGATGTATGACGGTGTGGATAATCAATTTAAACCTAATTTTATCTAGCCCAAAAGAGAGACGTAATTAGGACTTTGAATTTAGGCCTACAGAGTTAAGTAGTATGTTTTGCATTGTACCTAATTTGTTTACTACCCTTATTTTTCATTCACATTCTAGTTGAAAAACACACTGTGTTGTGTAATTAAATTTGTACAGTAACTCAAATCCTTTATTCAATAAAATATCGTACTGTACCTTTATTGCGGCGGGCCAATTAACCACTTGAAATACAGATTGGGTTATGTAGACTAGCTCGATTCACCGACAGGCAGCAGCACAAATCAGCCAATAGCAGAGAACATCATATTATTACCAACCAGAGGAAGCAATCAAAAACTGCAATTGCAATTTTTCACAAAACTTTCATTATGTAAATTATAGCTGTACAGTACTGCACATTAACTAAAAGATTAAGGATTCGGACAAAAGAAATGAGATATTTGTTTCTACTTAAGACCACTGAAACTTTTTTGGGGCTAAATATCGTAGTTTTTTTTAATGACAAGAGCTGAATTGTGTCTTATTTAGCTTGTTGCTCCAGCCCCTTTGACGGACGTGAAAGATGATGCACGCTCTGTCGCTAAAGCCCTTAAATGTTTTTGAAAATTATTTGAAAATTTAAATGAAATTAAAATTAAAAAAATATATTTTTTTTAAATTTAAAGCCCATAACTTTTGAACCGTCATTTTACAGACATGCAGATAGTGTCATATTATTTAGTAGGTACTCTGTGTAGTTAGGTACAACTTAACTTTTGATTATCCAGCTTTTAGATACCAGGATCACCAAAGTACAGTAAAACAAAATGTAGAAAATTGCATCATTTCTATCATTGCTTTAAGAAATTATTAGGGAGGTAAATGAGACAAAATTTTTGGGACTAAATATGGACAGAAACCTGAGCTGGGATAATGATATAGAACATCTAATTAAAAAGGTTAGCTCCGGTATTTTTGCAGTATTTTTTAAGACGGATGGCTCCTTTTAGTAATCTATCAGTATTAAAGAGTGACCGAGCTTTGCTCAGATAGAATAAGACATGTTTTTACAAGTTAATTAGCAAAATTAAAACAAATTTACTGCCCAATGAAAACATTTATGTGGTTGAAATAAAACCGATTTAATACACCATAATTAATATAGCACTGAAGAAAAAGTATCGCCCCTGGTGGGAATGGAACTCGCGGCCTATAGTTCTTGAGGCCGACACGCTACAACTCGGCTACGACGTTAGTCAATTGAGCAATGCCGTTTAACGTCTTTTAGCCAAAGCCGATCATTTACTGTCTAATTATCCATACCGTTATTATTAGCCTGTGATCAACTGATTTTGTTATAAACGGAATGAGGATTGAAAAGCAAAAGAAAAATTTAATTTACATCAATTAATTGGTTTGTTACAGCGGCTTCAAGCAAAACAACGAATACGTTTTCTATCAAAACACGGAAGATTTTGGAAATACTTTTTTCTGCTTTTATCTCGCACAGCTATGTTATCCTTAAGTTTTTACAAATTGTTTAGTAACCTGATAATTTTGCATTTATTTAATTCATAAAATAAATATTAATGCATAACCTCTATATTGTTTCCCGCAGTCTTCAATCAAGAACTGTCAAACGGTTATAAACAGCTGTTTTGGTTTGTATTGTTTACATTTTATTCTCCATAAGCGTAATATTAAATTTTTAGATATTAAACTTAATAGTGCAACTCGGTTATTGCGGCCTCGGCCATAACGTCAACTCGGATATAATGTCATTTATTTTTAGGTCCCGCCAAACTAAATGTAGTTACATAGGAAAAAACCTCGGATATATCGTCAGTAAATTCTCAAACCTCGTATATAACGTCAAGAAAATCGGGCCGAGATGAAGGCAACATATAGCTAAATAGAGAAAGTTCGGTCGGTGGTGCAACGTGAGGGCTACGGCTATTGTTTAGCTACATTCTATTTTTAGAAACGGCATTTTATTGCTGTCTTACCGCTAACCACCCCAACCCCCTCCCATACCCTATATCCGCTGTCGCCGGTCATCAAGGTCAGTGTCAGTGACTCACGTCGCATCAAAGCAGTAAGCACTGTGATGCCGTCCGTACGTACCTACAGTTCGTGTAGATATCGTTAGTTCAGTGTATATCTTTTACAGTTTGTTTTTCGTTATTTTAATTTACGAATACAGTAATGGTAAAATAATGGCAAGTGTTAAGAGAAAAAGGTTTTGCTGAAGAAAAGGTGTGAGTTATAGGAGCGTGTGAGGAGGGACGTAAGATAGCAGACGTGTGTTCGGGCTTGTTTTTAAAAATCGAACCAACAGTTGAATTCACCAAGCCGAACTTCATTGCAATATTTTCAAATTCGATTTTTTATATAGTAGAGTAGTCAGTCAGTCATAAACATAAACTTACGGTGTATTTCAAATTACCTTCATTAAATGTCGTAATTTCATGTAAAAAATGTGTTTCCCTATTTTTCCTCGGTTTTAAATTAAAATTATGTAACCTCTTTTACAGCGTCACTCTGATATAGCGTCATTAATTGTGTGGTCCCTTCAATGACGTTATAACCAAGTTCCACTGTATTACAGTAAAACACGAATTTTCCTGGACATTAGACCTATCTAGAACTTATTTTCTACTCGGAAATTAGTTATTTCCAAAATTTAAAGAAATTCCTATGTGCCGTTTTCGAGATACGTGTGCAAATATATATATATATATATATATATATATATATATATATATATAGTATATATATATAGTACCTGGTGACCGAGCTTTGCTCGTATAGAATAAGACATGTATATAAAAAATAATTAGAAAAATTAAAACACATTTATTACTCAATAATGAAAACATTTATGTGGTTTAAATAAAACCGATTTAATATAGCACTGAACAAAAAGTATCGCTCCTGGTGGGGATGGAACTCGCGGCCTATACTTCTTGAGGCCGACACGCTATCACTCGGCTGCGGCGTTAGTCAATTGAGCGATGCCGTTTAACGTCTTTTAGCCAAAGCCGATCATTTACTGTTTAATTATCTATACCGTTATTATTACCCTGAGATCAACTGATTTTATTATAAATGGAATGAGGATTGAAAAGCAAAAGAGAAATTTAATTTACATCAATTAATTGGTTTGTTACAGTGGCTTCAAGCAATACAACGAATACGTTTTCTATCAAAACACGGAAGATTTTGGAAATACTTTTTTCTGCTTTTATTTCGCACAGTTATGTTATCCTTCGTGGGTTCCCATCTTGTAGAATCCTATTTCGTAGAAAAAAGAAGGTTTTCCATTCTGTAGAAAATGAGGGTTTCCAATCGTGTAGAATTGTATAGTTTTTCCTTGTTTTGTTGGCAATTTTCCTTGTTTAGTTGGCATAGCTTGCATTTTTACACGTTTGGACACCCTAACTTTTCTACAAAATAGGAAACCCGCATTTTCTACAAAATAACACTCATCCATTTTCGTAATATAGCACTGATATTGTTATATTGTGTCAAAAAATCCTAACCAAATTATACCAGAAAAAAGCGCAGTTGGGGTTAACAAAATTATCGTACTGGTATCAGAATAATTGCAAATTAAATAAATGCAAATGAACAATGGAGAAAGCTAATGTTAGCTAGCGATTATATTGAAATGCAAATGACAATGGAGAAAGGTAATATTAGCTAACGATCATATTGCCGTTAGGAGGAAGGTGTACATTATAAAAAATGCATTTTAAACTCAAACAATTAAAATAGATAAATAATTAAAGACTACGACCTTCAATAATTAGGCTTAGATCTATCAAAGTTAAGTAAATCAAAGCTCTCAATGGATTATGTTTGTATTTGCAACTAAAAAGAGATGATTTGATATTTTATAAATTCTGTCTCAGGGGTCCAATTAAGCTGCACATGAGTATATAATAATTTTTTATTCATCAATGCCTATCAACAGTGACTAGAAACCATTATTGACTAATTTTACTGGCTCGTAATGAAAACAATATAACTCATTATGTTTAAGCCTCCAAACTGGAATTAGTTTTTATGTATACAATACATTTCACGTATTTTCCCATAATCGTCGACACAAAAGAAATAACTTCGAAAAGTTTGTATGATATTTAATTTATGATTTGTAACTGAGACTGGAAAAAATATCAATGTAATCTTATTTAGTTACAGAAATAAAGCTATATGAATTGTTGTCAATGAGTAGTTAGCCTACTTTGACCAGAATCTTGTAAATTTATAGATGAAACTAATTACTAATGTGTTTTGCATTAGCTTTGTGTAACAACTGCATTCAATTAGTTGTTAGTTTAATAATTATCGTCTTTCTTAAATGGAGCTGGTATTAGTTCATCAGAGACAGCATGGAAATACCAAACGGTAGGCTTCAATATAATAATATATTACCTGAAGAGCAATTTAGTTTCCATTCATGGTGGTGCATATGCAATCTGCTATGGAAAATTATATTGACAACAGACTGTCAGCTCCAAGTACATTGCAAGTCAATATCACATGATAACAGTAACAACACGGAATTTTAATAATAAAAGTCTGCTTAATATACATATTAATAGACTTTTAACATTTTAATACAGGGCTTCCATCCTGCATTACTTTGGAGCTATGAGTATTTGAATTGCCCATACATAGTGTTATATAACATATGAAACAAAAACAAAAATAATATATCGTTGAAAATAACTTTATTTGGAGATCTTTTAAAAATTTACCTGAGGATCAACTTAAAAGCTCAGGGTATATTAACGCGATATGCAAATAATGGCAACCACCGCTAGAAAATCAGTTTCAATCTGATTAATGTATTCTAATGAATAGTAAGCTTGACTAGTAAGTAAGTAGTACTGTAGTATATAATGAATAGTAACGTAATCTCCAACAAAACATTATTTTCTATAGATAAAAAGCTGGTTACAGTTCCATCACAACAGATGAATGATCGTCCCTCAAAAGAGCTGAAACCAAAGGTAGTCATGTAATCAATTAAGAACTAATTAATCAGTTATTCGTCAAATAACATGGCTATTCATTGGAAAAATAATTACCATAATGGCAACATTTAAAACTTGAAATTCAAAATGATATACTCTATTTCCTATTGCTAATATTTTTAAATGGAATATTTTTTATTTAAACAATAAAAGAAACGTTTTAAATTTGTATTTATATGTTATACCCACCAAATAACTCAATAACCGAGACCAAACGTATACCAAACCAATATATTACCACTATATGTACTTTTATCGTTTTAGCTATTCATACTAACTAATTCTATAAACATCCTAGTTAGTTACTTCACGTTAATAATTAATTATTATGTGTAGATATCTTACGGATAGTAAAGAACTTATAATCCGTTCCTCTCTGATAGTACATATCAATCAAATTTATAACTTGCTAAACACAGCTAAAAAGAAGAAATAACGTTAGCTACACGTTAGCTTACTTGGCTGTGACAGCTGTTAACCGTCCTCAAAATTATTATCGTGCACATGGCAACCCTGTCTATTTGTTCCATAGAGTAACGGAAATTCTACAAAATTGGACGATCTTATGTTTCTACAAAATGGGAAACCTCCATTTTCTACAGAATTGGAAACCTTCATTTTCTACAATTTAAGACGATTTTAAATATTTCTGAAGAATTGTAAGAGCTCACTTTCTGCACGATTGGAAACACTTAAATTTCTAAACGGTTGGAAACCCTCATTTTCTACGAAATAGGATTCTACAGGATGGTATCGCACCGTTATCCTTAATTTTTTACAAATTGTTTAGTAACCTGATAATTTTGAATTTATTACATACATAAAATAAATATCAATGCATAACCTCTATTTTGTTCCCCGCCGTCTTCAATCAAAGAACGGTTATAAACAGCTGTTTTGGTTTGTATTGTTTACATTTTATTCTCCATAAGCGTAATGTTAAATTTTTAGATTTTAAACTTGATATTACACGAAAACATGAATTTTCCTGGACATTAGACCTATCTCGAACTTATTTTCTACTCGGAAATTAGTTATTTCCAAAATTTAAAGAAATTCCTTAGTGCCGTTTTCGAGTTCCGCGTGCAAATATATATAATATATATATATATATATATATATATATATATATACAAACCTTGCTCGTATTATAGTATTGGATATATATATATATATTATATATATATACATGACATTATTTATATATTTTATTTCCAGCTGATCACCTCCCCTATTAAAGTTGTAAGAAGTTACTAGAATGGAGTATGTGTATTGTATTTTGTTGAGGAATTTGTTTAAATAATTTAAAACTTGTCTGATAATTAGTCAAGTTTATTTGCAAGAGAACTGTATGTTTCTAAACTCTTGTATTTCCAATTAATTTTTTTGATTTAATTTTGTAACTGTTTAATAATAATTATATTTTTGACATGTATGTTATTGAGAGTGATATGCATATTATTTATGTTCTATGGACGAAGTTTTAATCCATATAAATAAAATTAGAGTTTTGTCTGTACACTGTTTGGAAATATATTTTTGCTTATTTTTGCCTTTTATATCCCAAAAATGTGAAACAGGCATTATCTCAATTTCTATCTGTCTTCTATTTATCTTTCTGTAAAGATAAACAATGCTTTTTCTTACAATTCTCCATGAAAACAAGAGCATAAACAGTTATAAATACCCCCGTCGCAGCAGACCTCCATACTTAGCGAATTTCCAAATCAATAATATAAAAATAATATATGACAAGTTTTAAAAAAATCTGTCCATAAACATGAGAATTATTTGCCTATTCTCCATAAGATTAACATGGCAAAGAGTGTGCAAGTTTGCTGCTGTGAGGAACACTGAAATTAGGCATTTCTACCATAAATAATTTTTATCTTAACATTTATACCAACTTTCATCAACATCTGTCCATAAATAAAGGAGTTTGCCTATTCGCTATATGATTAATATGGGAAAAGAGTATGCAGGTTTGCTGCCATGATAAACACATAACCTATGTTAACTTTAAGTTTGGCCATGTTCTGAAGTCGAATAGCAATACGGCTTCATTGTGAAAGGTTATATATTCTGGGTCGCGGCATAGAGAATAACTATACTGAAACGATAAGACATATTAATAACGTTCCTATAAAACAAATAAATCTGAGAGTGGATTAATTCACAATTTTCAAATCGAATCCAAACCCAAACCAAAGCCGTATTACAGTTAGTAATACGGCTTTTAAAGGAAAGACATACAACAGCTGATTATTAAAACAAACGTAATATTTGTATAAACACCGTAATTATTTTTTATTTGGCCAACATATAAAAACGTGACTTTTAATCAGACATAAAATAAAAATATAAATGCATAATCCCCCAAAACCGTTAACTATTAACGTGGTGAATAAAGCTGTTCATTTTTTACAATACACATTTACTTCATAGTTTAACATTAATGAATGATTCAGATGGCATTGGATAGTAAAGCATACGGTATTGCTAATGGAAAGTAAACCAATCAGCTGTAGCTAAGAAATCAAATGTTTTCATTGTAGACAATTTGTAAACAGACTTACTCTCCATAAGGTTAACATTAGAAATTTAAAACGCCATAAAATGGAAACTTATGGGGTTTTCGAAAATATTTTTTCACTAAAACCTTCCCGGACACATATAGGGCAACTTCCTAAAATTTCATGGCGATCGGATCAGTTTGGCCAGTGGTGTAGTGGAGCCGGAGCGGTCCGGAGCGCCGCTCCGGCACAGCTTTTAGAGCCGGAGCGGCGCTCCGGCACAGTTCGTACAGCCGAAACTCAGATTTTTATACTTGTACTTTGCCTTTTTAGAGAGTGTGGTAGGTAAGCGAGTCGCTCGCATCATTTCGTTATCAACACGCAATATCGAGGCAATTTTAGGCGTTTTACATTAACCCTAACCTAACGACATCGTAACACCAGAATCAGACACTAGGTCTTACTTTAAGACCATACATCTTTTTATAGTATCTAGTTTTTTAATTTGAAAATACAGTATATTTATTTTTACAACAAACTTGAGGCTCATTAAGAACTGGTGAGATTATTTGTATTTTCAGACTTCAACCATTTAAATCCTGTTCATTTTAATCTCCATCTAAGATATTTATTTCAACACACCCTCTTTCTACAGAACAGCCTTTAATTTCAATGGCTATAAAATAAAATTTGAGGATTTTCCTTCGTATTATGTAGTGGGTAACTCATCTACAAATACGTTCTTCTTCCTTGACCTGCACTCGCCAGTTTGGGTTGAAAAAGAAAGCGAACCCTTACTAAAAAGGGACCGTTTGCCTTCGACTGCAATACTTTGCATGAATACAACAGATACCCCAGGAGCATCACTAGTCGCTTTAGCAAAATTAAACCTCGGTTTATGTATTTTTTTTAACAGATAAATTCATTGTACACAATTCTACGCGATTAACCACGCAATGGCCTTCCTGAGGAACTTGCAGACTTTGACTACCCATTACCCCCCCCCCCCCCAAAGAGTAATGGCTTTCCTGGGAAGGACCGCTCCGGCACAGCTTTTTTTAGCACTACACCACTGAGTTTGGCAACGAATAAAGGACATACATACATACAATTTTATATATAGAGGTATTCATTAATATGGGAAATATTAATTTTTCCCTATCCTCCTTAAGATTAACATTGGAGCCCCACAATACAACGTACTGTGTTTAGATTTTTTAATATCTCGGTAACCGTTGGAGATAGAGAAAAACTTTAAGGAACTTAATTGTGTAGTTTTTAAGCTGATTCTAATGGTAAAATATAAAATTAGAAATGTTTAAAAATTACATGTGAAAAACGCAAAAAAACAACCAATGTTTCAACCTGTTCAACATGTTTCAACCTTTAAAGGTTGAAACATAATAAAGGTTTAAATAAAATAATGTTTATCAAGGATACTCAGTTAATTATTTTAACTTTACTTAATATATATATATATATATAAATTTTAACGACTATTGTTTTTGGACTCTGGGCACCTCAAGAAGAAAAAATAAGATGGTCCCGGGCTTAAGTCTCACCATGAGACCTACGGTAATAGCTTCTTCCCTATGGGAAATTCGCTAAGAACATATTTTCATTATTCTGTAACATTGAATAGTTTGTATTGTATTATATGTGTGTATGTATGAAGTAAATATGTAAATAACAATATTTTTTTACTGTCTAATCGTAAACACTTTTCTAAATACAATAATATTCACTCAGTATGCAGATTGCTGCTATGGGGCTATTTACACTTAACTTATTTATTATAAATAATATAATTATTTTAGTTTTCAAATTGAAATCCAATCAGCCAGAGAGTTTAGTTTTATTTTGCATTTCAACTCAAATAAAAATCGGAATTATAATACCAATTACTACCAACCAATTAGTTATATATTACATTTTAAATGTATTAAATCAGTCTGTGGTGAAATTTTAGCTGTGGTAAGATATTTGTTATCAACTATTCCAACCAAGAGACCAGAGATAAGCTGTTTCCTCATAGGGTTTCCCAGCCTTTTCCACATCCTGTCCATCATTAGTTATATCAATGGTCAAGATAGGAAGGCCATTGATAAGGTAGTCCATGACATGCCTCCTACCAGTACTATGTTCCCACTACTGTTATCTACGTTAATAACAATTATTAGTGAATCCGAAGAATCTGTAATTTCACTATCATTTCTACCATGGAACTTTCCATTTGAAGTGTTCGTTGTTCATAAAAAATGTGCCCGCATTGGAGAACCAGTGAGTAAAGTGATAAAAAGACTTTAAAATAAAGGTGTAATAATTAGGTTTATAAAATTAGGTTTAAAATAAAAAATAAATAAACCCAATGGAATTAGGTTTCTTTAATATTTAAAAAATCAATACATATTCCATATTTTTTAATTATTTATTTTATTGCGTCTTTTGAAGGTTTACTCTATGATAATTGTTTACTAAGCCATTGAAATTATACAATAAAATAGGTCTTAAATAAATAATAAATAAGTCCAGATTTAATCCTATGGGAAAAAAGTTGAAATTTGTATCTCACATATTATTTGGAATATTATAATACAATTTAGTACACAGCTTCGTTTATTGAAGTTGAACTTCTGAAAAAATATATATATACATAAATACTTAAAAAAATGTAGAGTAGTGAACTGAATGAATAAGTGTCTTGATTTGCTAATTTTCGTTTTAATACAAAATGTTTTCAAGCAATGAAGTAATAATAATTGCGTACATTATACTACAATAATACACATAAGTACAAGTTTGAAAGAGTATTCCGGCTGCAGAAAAAAGCAGTCAGGATCATGGCAAAATTGAATTTTAGAGAGTCGTGCCAAAATTCATTCAGGGAGCTTGGCTTACTCACATTACCCTCTCTTTACATGCTGGAGGTGTCAATGTATTGCCAATCGCAAGACATGATCTGCGGCAGAGATGTTCACAGATATGAAACCAGAGGTAGAAATAATTACCGTGTTCAACAACACAGAACAACAGTTTTTGAACATCTCCCAGCTCAAGTAGGCCTAAAGATAATCAACCAGCTCCCTAATCAGATTAAAGCGTCAGCAACCAAAAATCAATTCAAAATTCGTTTGAAACAGGTTTTGATGTCGGGAGAGTTTTACTCGGTCGATGAGTTTATGAGGAGCCGCTGGAATTAAAATTAAATTAGACATACTCCGGCAACTTTGTCCCGTACGAATGTGAGACTGAATGGGCCAGTGTGGTATGTTTGAATGTGTGAGTGGCTGAAGTTTGTTTTTGTTTTTATAACTATTTTGTTACTGAATATTCATTGACGTTTGTTATGCAATGTAATCATTGTCGACACAATAAAATATATTATTATTATTATTACATGAAAACAAAACAATAATAAATTTGAAGTAAAGTTTACAATGTAGTTGAGTTTAATCATTTATTTAGATAAGTAATTAATAAACTATCTGAGATTCAATCCTGTAGGAAATTTAGATTTCAAAACCAACTGGTGTGCCAATTCTGATTTTCTTAAAATAAGTTGGTTTCTTTTTTTGTTTTGATGTGGTGAAATTTTGTGGATGGCTTTAAGTTCCCTCAAAATTTTGGTTGTGGTGAGCTGCCTGATTGAAAATTGGCTTTCGTAAATCTTTATGAACCACATAAAAACCTGTCATTTCACAAATGACATGTGGCCTGTCATTCTAACTCATAAGGAGTTAGATGTTTAGCCTATATATTCTTTTTGACAATATTTGCACGATAGTTGGTAAACCACATTATGGGTTTCACAAGTTGATCCACCAACTGTCAGGTAAACTTTATTTGTCACTCTACTTTTAAATTCATTTCAATTCAATTTTTAACTTTTACGTTTAACGTTTATAACTATTCTTGGGATTGCAAAGTTCATTAGGCCTAGAATTTTGAATTTTGGGTCTCACCAACATATTTTTTAAATTTTGTGGCCTTTTAAAAATAACACAAGGTGGTCTGGAAAATAGATTCTCTGTTGTGGGAGAGGATTTTAAAATATTGAATGCTATTTTCATGATGCTGTTAACTTTATGTAGTCTTGGGTGTTAGTTTGTGATGAATTTAGGGTCACTTGAAAATATTTTGTCTGTCTTTATAACGGACAGTAGCTAGTGGCCACCAGTAAAAACAAACATGTTTGCTTGCTACTATTGTCCTGGGCGCTACAATTGTCCTCGTGTACAGCGGTCTATACGGCTTCTTTGTGTAGATATTCTAGGTCGGGGCATAGTGAATAATGTAACATTTAAAATAAAACGTGGAGTTAAAGTTAGCCGGTGTAAGATAATATAGTCTGTCTCAATTTTTTCATATATGTTTTACTGACCAAAGTCCATATGTAAACACTCATTTCTTACACATCATTTGGATTGCAAATAACATGATAGGTCATCCTTCAGAAAGATGATAATAATTAAATTAAGTTTTATATTTGCCAACGAACCTAATTAATTTGTGTTTTACATCGCAGCAACGTGCGAAGGGTAAACTAGTTGTTACATAAAATAAAATATTATATATCATAATAATCAATATGTCAGATGACCTTCTCAGAACATCGCTGTACCCAATAATATATTTTTTAATCTAGCCTAAAAATTCAAATTTATTTAACTATTACCATTAATAATATCCAAAATAAAATATAATCCAATTCCATATATAATCATCTAAAATATGTTTGTAAAAGAATTGCAATGGAATAAATTGTATATAGTATACTTTTCCAAATTAACCCATATGGATTCTAAATTCAGTGACTTGTGACCATTGTAAAAATACCATGTGCTCCAACAACAGTCTAAACTAACAAGAATGAAGCAGTGAGCAAGAGACCTTCCAAGGAGACAGTTCATATGGACTACCCCTGTATTAAATTAAATTAACTAAATTAATCAGGCCACAGAACTTAGACTTTGTATTCCCAGTGTTCACCTTTTATTGAATATATTTTTGTAGTGAGTGAAGAAGACTACCATTAGGTAACAACCATCTTGTATTAGCAAGGACACCAGGAATATATACACTCATTCCTTTTGATGCCATACCTTAGAATGTATAGGCTTAATTTTATTAATTTGTATCCAACACTTTTTTTATATTTTTTTTAGGGGGTTTAAATGCTTAACACACGCTGGCAGCTACTGGGAGTGTGGGACTCACACCCACTAAAAACTCCCCCTCTTCTCCCAGCGAATAGCCTGAAACTATTTTTCACATTATCAAGGATAATCCCGTAGTATCTGGCCCATTAGTGACTACTTCTACAGCTAAACTTCAATGAAGCCGATCCAAATCAGATTTCATGGCCTTTAAGATGTACTCAGCAAAGCTGGCGATTAGGTTCCAGTTTTCTTCAGAACGGAGCATTGTTTCCATGAAGGACTTAGGGCTCGGAGGCCCAACCTCGGACACTAAAGAGACTCGGCTGTTGTGCCACCAGCCACAAGAGAGGATGGTATGCTCTGCGGTTTCGGTGACATTGAGGTAGTAAAGGCAGTGAGAGGGCTGTCGTACTTGCCGATCGTGTTCAAAAACGGAATCCAACAATATAATTATTTATTACTCCAACATTATTGAAATTGCCAGCATAAGTACACCTCCCTGAGATAGAATCCATGCATATTTAAATTTTATAAAAATATTTATTATTGTGAAACAGACTGAACTTAAATTCAAATCAATTTCATAGCGTCATCCACCATCTTGGCATTTATGTAATACCATTTGTAAGTCCCTTTCAATAATCAAAATAATATGTAACTATCTGGATAAATATTGTCATTAAAAATTCAAGGTATTATTATTTAATATGTGAATAATGCATAAGTAACTAACTACACCCATCTAAGTTGTATAAGTAAACCAACACATTAAATATACCCAATCAATTTCTCGAAGAGGCTGATTTACGAGGCAAAGAATCGACTGAGATTTGTAGTGCCCCAGCAGTAAGTAAGTAATCAATTTTTTATTAATTACAACTATCCCCATTTTTTTTTGAGAACCCATTCTAACATAATTTGCCATTGTACAAAATGTCCAGATAGCTAAAGACTTTGTATGTTGCAGTGTGTCGCTACAATCCCCTGCTGTCCCGGCCTACGATGTCTCTACTATGCCAATAAATGTGTCACAGCCAACATCTTCAGTAGCGCCAGCACATGATCCAATTTGATCATTGTAAATTTGATACATTCTATTTCACCTGTGTTTTTCTCATTTAATGGACCATATATTGTTTTATAAATATATTTGTGCCAAACTTTTTGCCACATTAATATTTATTTATAACAAAGTTTTAAGCTGGTTAAATATGCACGGAATATGGAAATTAAAGACGATAATATTTGTCACTCTGTTCAGAGACTTAAATTTTAGGTAGTAACATTATTAAAATGTAAGATTACCTCATAAAGCTACAACAAATTATGTGACAGTCAAAGATTTTTAAAACACTATCTAACTGAAATGTTTCTATGTCTAATAAACTTCTTCTATATATTTGATACACATGAACACGTGCCGGTCAATAACGGATCTGTTTTAGTGACAGATGGATTTAAACAATTTTATACTTCAATGCCTTTGAAACAAAGAAATAAACTCACATCCTCAACAAATGATATAGTCCTAACAATAAAATTACTGCACTGGAGCGGTATTGATGGTTTTGAATGCGTCCAGAAAGGCATGTCGAGAGTGTTCCAACATGGACGTGTACGTGCGCAGATCCTCCTGCTTCTCCTGCTCCACATTGGTAAGCCTGGTGCGCAGAAACAGTACCTCCTCCTCTAGCAGCTCTACTCTGCGTAACATGAAACCACAAACACTAAAATATGAATCAAGATACAACGTCAGTTGTAATGTCGTGATCTTTGTAGCAATGTTCAAGTTCAAGTACCAGTTTATTCCTGTCTTCTGCTTCAATGGAACTGTTCTCTCAGTTCTAATGTTATGTTATATCTCAATTGAAATCCCTATAATTATCTACAGCGTCTTGCACTTCATCACGCAACTGACGTGATAAAGAAGTCTCAAAACATTAAACTGAGAATGCCAGTGTGATACGTTTCATCTGAGCTAACACAAACCCCTATCGATTGTGAGATACTGTGCTTTGTAGCATGCTTTCCATAACACCCTGGAAAACATGGACATTTCAGCATTTCCTCAGTCTCTAAGCAGCAGATCAGTCTTAGTTAAAACATACTTCCTGCCTCTACTTTATCAAAAGGATTGCGCCCCGAACATACAGCAAAGATAGTGTGGGCACAAGACTAGATGGTTTGTTTAGTGTTAGCTGTTTTGATGATGTTTTGTCTCTACAAGTACAGATAGACAACAGATTTTTACTGTCACTGTACTACAGCAGACGAGATAACAGCCCCATTGAAGCTGTAGTGAAAAATAAACTTAAAGTAAAATGTGCTTGTGACACAGTATTTAAGAAAAAGTTTGATGTGAAAGAGTAAACACAACCCAATGATATACATACAGAAGTTAAAATATAAAAGAATTTAAGTAATACTGAAGACAGAATAAACAAAAAATAACATACTTGCACTTGAGTTCTTCAGTGAGGTTCTCGTTGAGCTTGTGAGGTGATGGTAAATGGTTGTGGTAGCTACGAACTGTGGTGCTTGCTTTCTCGAGCTCTTGCCTGGCAAGTTTAGTCTCCAACCTAGCTGCCTTGTGCCTTTCTCTCCGCAAGACCTCCTGCAACATAACACTATGAGTACTTCAAGGTTCATGAAGAGCTTGATCACAACAATCATCTCTTTATAATATATTCTTCTTCTCCAGTACCATAGCACACTAGGCTGAGAAAATTAGCTAATGATTTGTATGCAATATTCAAAACATAAACTGTTAAGTGCATTCAATATTTTAATATTTTTCTTTCCAACATTTTTATCAGATGACCAGAGTTGGAATAGCTTTGTAAATATACTGCATGTATGTAATGGGTGAATTTATGGGACTTTAAGAATCTATCTTTATGTTCATACGTACATACATTGACTTAAATGAGGCACTTAAATTTCTTAGAGAAATAACTGGAAGATCTATCAGAAAATAAACAATGCAATGAAGACTACTTAATTATAATGAACGTGCAAACAGTTAAAACCTAATTGGTTATAAAAGAAACTGAAAATGTTATCATAACACTTTTGTCTACCAGTAGTCAGTGTTACCAACCTGAGCTTGTATGGACAGTTGGCGCTCCTGCTCCAACCTCTTATTGGTGACTGCCAAAAGTTCCATTAGCCTGACTCTCTCTGCATCAGCTGCTAGGCCAAGAGTTTCCTACCAGAATCATCAGATTTTAAAGTACGAAGAAGATAGCACAAAATAGGCAAGCAATTCCCAAAACTGTTGGTAAATACCAAGCCCCCTACAGATGATCAGTTCGAACTGACAGTTAAAACTGATCATCTGTATGTAAGATTCAGACTGCGCTAAGGCTAAAAACTGGACCAATGAAATGTTGTTAATTTGATTGGTGAAAAGAACCGATATGAGGCAAAACTGACCAATTAGAGACTTAAGTTTGTACTGTTAATTTTAACTGACGGCTCTATGTCAGAGTTCAAAATAATCAACTGCAGAGGGCTTAAATTAATCTTCAAAATAAAAAAAAAGTTTGAAAAGTGTTTTAACTATTCTCTTATTTTTTAGATTTAAATTTTACAGTGAAATTTGTCTGAAAAGTTTATAAGTATTTACCAGTGTAGGGGTGTTGGCATTTGTAGACTCTGCGGAGGCACTCTTTGGTTTTTCAATAAGTTCTTTCTCCCTGCAGAACATAAACATGCTCCAGAAATAGAAACAGTATACATACAAGTTTATGACACTTTCCAGAAATTATGTTTGTCTTGGAGTAAAAATGGATATGTCAGTATTTTCTGAGGGCATGTATCAGATAGCGTCGTATTTTTTGTTATAAATTAATAACAATTTCACATGTTTAGCAAAAATAAGTAAGTAATCAAGACTGAGTTATTATACTCGTTGGGAAAAATATTATCAAGATTAGTTTACATTTCAATTAAAAAATAAACTGTATCATGGACTGAAATATATTTTTCCCTTGATTGAATAAAAAACTAAAACCTTTAAACTACCATAATTTTTAATTATCATGTTTGAAAAAGAATCATCCAATTTCTCAAAATAACAAGAGAAAATAAGTTATAAGACATTTTTTGGAGCATTACACCCCTACCCCAACAGGTAATGTAAAACCTTTTTAAGTGGGCTTTGCAGGAATACAAATGCCTCTGGCGAGAAATACACAAAATATAAAATTTCATGAAAAAAACGGTGGAGAAATAAGGAAGAAATTGATTTTTCAATATTCTCTGAAAGGATAAAATTGGGCATTCTCAGACAACCTCTCTGTTGCGCTTAACCTTGGACATTAACCTGTTGAATCCCATCGACGTGCCTGCGCATCCATGCACTAGCCCTGCTACCAGCATAACGACACGCGTCCGTGGTACAGTGAATTTGCCACGCTCTCAGAAGCAATGTAAGAATAAGAAATATGCTGTATTATACACAGTTCTAATCGGAAAAGTCTGCCCTTTTGATTGGTATATTTTGTTTTGCGCTAGCTGGAAAGAATTAATTGCCTGAAGTGAGCAATTAATTTCAGAAGTTGTCGTCTTAAGTCATCATACGGATCACCAGTTGCATAATATTGATTTATTTTTTGTTGTTTAATTGATTTCATTCTTTATTTTGATTATTTAGCCTGTGTTTTGTACTCAAATAATACTTGGGCCTAAATAAATATGTATATAACTTCAGTAAAATGAAGAGTGGTACATTAAAAGAAAAAAAAGTTCTAGTGGAGCTATGGCCTAAAACGCTTATTTCCTCAGATATCCGCCATTTTATATTTTTCACAAAATATTTGTTATTTCAAACATTTTTAACAGGTTATTTTCAAATTTGGTGTGTGTTTTACACTAGTATATTGCTATTATTACAAAATAACTAGCATGATGCAAGCTCAAAACCAGAAATGGCGGCCATTTAAGATTTAAAACTAAAATACTTTGAAAACGGTAAAACATACAAGAAATTTAAAGATAAACCTTTTTTTTAGGAAATCCTATTACAAATCCAAAATTTATAAACAACTGAGATATGTTTGAATGTAGATTTAGGTAAAAAAGGCTGTAAAAGGGAGGCTGCGACATCACAAGCCTCAGAGCAAAAATGGGCAATCAGCTGATTTAATTTATTCAGCTTATTTTACTGTCCTATTAACAGTCTTGCAATAAAAGCATGTGGTGAATGATAGAAGCCTATTTTATAGAGCAGTTATTCCTATCTTAAGTTTCTTTTACCATTTATGGTGTTATTTTATTTATTTTAAACATGTTTTTAAAATGAGGATCCACCAGACTCTGGGTATATTTGAAAGAGACAGTCAATGAAAAGGCGTTTGGATGCATCCATCTTCAATGACGGCCACCATTTTGACCTAAGTGTTTGAAATAAAAAATATTTTGTGAAAAATACAAAATGGCGGATATCTGAGGAAATAAGCATTTTAGGCCATACCTCCATTAGAACCTTTTTCTTCCTTTTAATGTACCTAATCACTCACCGAAGTACGTTTTTCACAGACCGCCTGTGTAGTCTAGATATATGATTTATTCATGCAAATATAAGCGTATATTTTTTAATATTTTAGTATTGAACTAAAATTAGGCCTCCAAAATATGCTGTTGTATATGTAAGTAAAATTGAATAACACTACTTAAATCTTGATTTTAGCAAATTTCCCATATGGAAGAAGCTATTACCGTAGGTCTCATGGCAAGACTTAAGCCCAGGACCATATTATTTTTTCCTCTTCAGGTGCCCAGAGGCCAAAAACAATAGTCATTAAATTTTATATACAGGGCGTTTCAAAATGAATAGCGGGGTTTTAACATGTTATAACATTCATTTCATCCATCTTACATCTACAAGTGATATATGAAATGAAAGAGAAACTCAAACAGTTTTGTTTGTTGGCATCAGTGCGCATGAGCGTGGAATGTTTCGCCGCAATCCGCTGGAAAGCGCTTGTAGCAAACATGGTGACTATAGAACAGAAAGAGTTTTGTGTTTTACAGTTTGCAAAGACGGAATCTGTTGTTACTGTGCAATGTGCGTTCCGGATTAAGTTCGGTTGTAATCCTCCAGGTGATAACAACATTTGTAGATGGTATCATCAGTTTGAAGACACTGGCTGCCTTTGTAAAGGCAAGAGTATGGAACGACCAAGAACTAGTGAAGAGAGCATGGAGCAAGTGCGTGAGTCGTTCACGCGGAGCCCTATGAAATCCGTTCGGAAGGCTGGTCGTGAATTAGCAATCCCTGTGACGAGTGTTTGGAGAGTTTTACAGTGACGCTTAGAGCTACGTCCTTATCGTTTGCAATTGTTACAGGCTCTGAAGCCCACACCATGTTTTACGTTCCAACTTCACAAATGACATGTTGATGCATGGCAATGAAGATTTTATGGATCTTGTTGTCTTCAGTGACGAATCAACCTTTCACCTTAGTGGTAAAGTAAACCCCCATAATGTTCATATTTGGGGCTCAGAAAATCCCCACATGATGGTACAAGTCCAAAGAGACTCTCCTAAATTGAATGTTTTTTGTGCCATATTCCGGCAGAAAGTTTATGGTCCTTTCTAATTTGGCGAAACAACTATAACAGGTGTTTCTTATTTGGATACTCTACAGCAGTGGCTCTTCCCTCGACTGACACAGGATCAACCAGAGAACTTTATCTTTCAGCAAGATGGTGCGCCGCCTCACTGGCATAATGAGGTACGCGATTGGCTTAACCTCACTGTTCCTGACCCCTGAATTGGCCATAAGGGGCCTAATGACAGTGCTTGTTTCGCATGGCCTCCATGGTCACCCGACCTAACTCCGTGTGATTTCTATCTTTGGGGGTTTATTAAGGATCTTGCCTATGTGCCTCCACTACCAGCCAACCTTCCCGAATTAAGGAACAGGATTGATACAGCTGTTGCAGCAGTTTACTAATGAGACTCATCAAAGTTTGGGAAGAACTCGCATACCGTCTTAACGTGTACCAAGTGACGAATGGTGCTCACATTGAACACTTGTAGGCTATCATGTAAAACTGTTGGAGTTTCTCTTTAATTTCATATATCACTTATAGCTGTTATAGTTTGATGTAGTAAATATTATAACGTGTTAAAACCCTGCTATTCATTTTAAAAATGCCCTGTATATATATATGTGTATGTGTGTATGTGTGTGTGCGTGTGTGTGTGTGTGTGTGTGTGTGTGGTGTCTGTGAACACGATAACTCTCGTAAAAATGGTCCGATTGAGACCAAATTTGGTAGAGACGTGTATTCCTACATTTGCTTGGATGAGTTTGTAAACCAGACATAATAGTCAATGGGAACAGGTAGTTTGGCGGGGGTTTGTACTCCAAAATGTTTTTTTTTACGTTTTTCATAATTTATTTAAAAGTTTTAAATTTTATCTTTCACCATTAGAATCAGCTTAAAAAATCTACAGCATTTAGTTCCTTAAAGTTTTTCTTTATCTCCAACGTTTACCGAGATATTAAAAATCTAAACACATTATGTTGTAATTTGGGGCTTCAAAGTTTATCTTATGGAGGTATGGAAAAATTAATATTTCACCTATCTATTTATATTTTTGGATAAAACATGATATTTAGCTTCATGTGGTTGAGATTCATCCATTTACGCTTAAAAATCATAGTTTATGTATTTATCATGGCAGCTAACCTGCATACTCTTTTCCCATATTAATCATATAGAGAATAGGAAAACTCCTTTATTTATGAACAGATGTTGATGAAAGTTGGTATAAATTGTCAAAATAAAATTTTTTAAGCTAGAAAGGCCTACTTTCAATGTTCCTGCATACTCTTTCCCATGTTAATCATATGGAGAATATGCAAATAACTAACTCATCTATTTATCAGCAGAATAATATTGATAAAACTTGAAATATAATATTACTATTATATTATTGATATGGAAATTCCCTGAATACACAGATCTGCTGGGGGTATTTGACTTTTAGCATGTACTGCATTTTTGAACATAGTTCATACAGGTGGTACATTTTTTTATTTCTAAGTAGGGAATTAAATTTCCTACAAAATGTATGTACTGGATTTTAAAAAAAATTATTTTTTGTCTGTATCTTTGCTTTTAAATTTTCTGGCAACAGTTATTTTTCAGATTTAAAAAAATTGGATATGTTATTTTTTAATTATTTTCAGCTTGTCCTTTTCTTCTGAACAAAATACATACCCTGGTTATTTAGCTGTGTAAAACAGCTTGCTGACTGCCACATATTCATCTGGCTGAAATTCTAGGTCACAGTTTTTTAGCCTGAGGTTTTATCTTGTCAGAGCAGTAACAGATTAGGCTCCTAATATACTCACCCAGCTCTCTGTAATTCTTTGATTTTCTCCTGCAAAGCCATCAGCTCCTGATCCTTTTCAATCAATGCGGTTTGTAAGTGTGCTGATTTAGATTTTTCCTGAAAACCATCATAAAACATTTAGGATGTTGTCAATATAAGATTGTAATATAAACTGTCACCAAATTGTAACAGTCTATTGCACTGATTTTCAAAAATAAATTGCAAATCGTTGAAAAAGTTAGACTTGCCTAAATCAGTAAAAAGAAAGAAATGTTTTTAAGTTTAAATCTTTTGTTTGATGTATGATATCTTAATTTTCTAGCCTGCTAAAACCGTGTGTTTTATGGCCGAGCGTGAATCAGTAGGGTCACTGACTCGTCCTATTCTGGTATGGCCTCTCAATGGTTTCCCACTCCTTCCTTGAACGGAACCCACTGAGAATGATTTTATGAACAGTTTCCTTGCTCATGACATCTACTGTCTTATGGAGCGTTAGATCTTGTGTGATTAGGTTTACAATGGAGCAATGACCAGTTCTGGACCGGCCCTCTCTCCAGAGAATGAGAGCCTTAAGCTGGAGGGCTGTTTTCGCATCTCAGCTTTGATGTTAATGTCAAGTGGAAGGAGCCAAAGTGCAACCTCAAACATTAAAACATTTAGGATGTTGTCAATATGAGATTTTAATATATATGATCCTTAAGATTTCAGCTATTGGAGGGACCTATTAAAATTGTAATAGGTTAGACGAGGTAGAAATTAAGGTTCTTTTGAGGCTGCTTATACCTCGTTCAGCTGCAGCTCAATGCGATTGGTGCCACTGCGATCTTGGTTCTTTTCCGTAACTGATCCCAACTGGGCCTGAAATGAAAACAATGCAATTAAATTTGGCATTAAAACAATATAAAGAGAAACTAAGTTATGGTTCCACAAATACTTAGATTGTCAACCTACCATTTTAATTTTAGATGAGGACAACATTTGCTTGAAAAGCTCTTTTCCCATTGTCATTTTTTTAACCTCATCTACCCATTACCATATATGGTACTAGATGAGAGTTAAGTAGTGGATTGAAGACAGCAAGGTAACTTAGTGGCGTGAGTCACACAGGCTAGCCAGGGTGGCTGTTAATGTTCCGACAGGAGTTGTCGACAACTAGTTTCAATCCAGTTTTGTTTCAAAGGTTTTATTTTGGAAGTACAACTACGAACAAATACTTTTAAGTAACTAAAATTATTCACTCTATTTCATTTTATTGGAAGTAATTAATATTGGCTCATAATAATAGAGGGGTTTCTTTAAACAAAAATGTTCTTTATTAACTCAAGTAAAAAAATATTTGATTATCATTCTTTAAAATACATGCTAGGCTATAAACTATGTTCATCAAGTGTAAAAAATTGAACCTACGAGAAAAAACAAAATTTTGGGCCCATATGTATGCTTATGAAGGGGGAGTATATCTTTGAAACTGACATTTCGCTATCTACGACTGCTATAATAAAATAACAAACACAAGTAAGAACACAGTAATAAGAATGGATCTGGACTTTGGGTCAGATCATAAGATGAAGTGCAAGTGAGTTACCGTCAGTGCAGATATGAGCTGGTCGTCATGTGAGGATTTCTCCAGCAGAGCAGACAGCCGACCCCTCAACTCGGACAATGAGTTCTCTAAAACTCGAGTTCTAGCCTTCATTGCGTCCACCTATCAGGAGAACGCAGGAGGTCATCAATGCCCTTCTTATAAAATAAAGCTTACTGAATAACTGATCATTTTACAAATAAATCTTGTTTAAAAACAAATTTTTTCCCATAAATTTTTATGAAGAAAGAGTCACTAGAAAGGATTGGTTGAGTTACAAATAAAAAGCCTCACAGACTTTATCTTATTCTTATTTTTGAGACACTGGGTTGGCTATTTGGATATTTTAAGGTGAATAGAAAATGAGTGAAGCGAGAGAGAGTGATTGATGTAATGGACTTTGTGATATGTAGTTAATGAGAAAGATCAGTTGATTTATTAGCCAGGATAATTTTTAATCACTTGTTAAGCAATGTAGTTTCCTCTCTTTAACTGAGATGGTGTTTAGCTGAAATCCACATTCAATATAGGTTTTAGATAAATAATGCATGGTAATTTGTTTCCTTTGTTAGATAATGCATCAATGTTCATTGGTAAAAGCAAGTTATTATTGTTTTTTTTTTTAACTTCCTTCTCAGTTTATTTCACATTATAGGTGCTCACCTTTTTTTGTCGTTCAACTAGTTGCTCCTTTAAGCTAGCAATTTCTTTCTCATGTTCAGCTTTAAGCTCTTTCTCCACCAACCGTGCCGCAGATAATGCTTTTCCTAAACAAAATTAACTTTAATCTACGTAATTAACTTTCAACATATCTTTGAGAACAAAGAGTAAAAAGGTGTAATTATTTTAAGCATTTATTTGGCACCTTTGTTATCTGTCATAAAATAAGACAGTGTTTACAAAAAACCTGCTTTACTTATCATTTATAAGCACAATGTGGAAAGAAGTGGAAACGCAAAAGAGGAAAAGTCGTTTTTTCTTATTATAACACACAAAAAGAAACACATCAGTTTATGTGTAAGTGAATACAACAAACTTAACTTTTGATTATCCAGCTTTTAGATACCAGGATCACCAAAGTACAGTAAAACAAAATGTAGAAAATTACATCATTTCTATCATTGCTTTAAGAAATTATTAGGGAGGTAAATGAGACAGAATTTTTGGGACTAAATATGGACAGAAACCTGAGCTGGGATAATGATATAGAACATCTAATTAAAAAGGTTAGCTCCGGTATTTTTGCAGTATTTTTTAAGACGGATGGCTCCTTTTAGTAATCTATCAGTATTAAAGAGTTACCGAGCTTTGCTCAGATAGAATAAGACATGTTTTTACAAGTTAATTAGCAAAATTAAAACAAATTTACTGCCCAATGAAAACATTTATGTGGTTGAAATAAAACCGATTTAATACACCATAATTAATATAGCACTGAAGAAAAAGTATCGCCCCTGGTGGGAATGGAACTCGCGGCCTATAGTTCTTGAGGCCGACACGCTACAACTCGGCTACGACGTTAGTCAATTGAGCAATGCCGTTTAACGTCTTTTAGCCAAAGCCGATCATATGTGGAAAGAAGTGGAAACGCAACAGAGGAAAAGTTGTTTTTTCTTATTATAACACACAAAAAGAAACACATCAGTTTATGTGTAAGTGAATACAACAAACTTAACTTTTGATTATCCAGCTTTTAGATACCAGGATCACCAAAGTACAGTAAAACAAAATGTAGAAAATTACATCATTTCTATCATTGCTTTAAGAAATTATTAGGGAGGTAAATGAGACAGAATTTTTGGGACTAAATATGGACAGAAACCTGAGCTGGGATAATGATATAGAACATCTAATTAAAAAGGTTAGCTCCGGTATTTTTGCAGTATTTTTTAAGACGGATGGCTCCTTTTAGTAATCTATCAGTATTAAAGAGTTACCGAGCTTTGCTCAGATAGAATAAGACATGTTTTTACAAGTTAATTAGCAAAATTAAAACAAATTTACTGCCCAATGAAAACATTTATGTGGTTGAAATAAAACCGATTTAATACACCATAATTAATATAGCACTGAAGAAAAAGTATCGCCCCTGGTGGGAATGGAACTCGCGGCCTATAGTTCTTGAGGCCGACACGCTACAACTCGGCTATGACGTTAGTCAATTGAGCAATGCCGTTTAACGTCTTTTAGCCAAAGCCGATCATTTACTGTCTAATTATCCATACTGTTATTATTAGCCTGTGATCAACTGATTTTGTTATAAACGGAATGAGGATTGAAAAGCAAAAGAGAAATTTAATTTACATAAATTAATTGGTTTGTTACAGTGGCTTCAAGCAATACAACGAATACGTTTTCTATCAAAACACGGAAGATTTTGTAAATACTTTTTTCTGCTTTTATTTCGCACAGCTATCCTTAAGTTCCTTAAACCCTTAAGTTTTTACAAATTGTTTAGTAACCTGATAATTTTGCATTTATTTAATGCATAAAATAAATATTAATGCATAACGTCTATATTGTTCCCTGCAGTCTTCAATCAAGAACTGTCAAACGGTTATAAACAGCTGTTTTGGTTTGTATTGTTTACATTTTATTATCCATAAGCGTAATGTTAAATTTTTAGATTTTAAACTTAATACTACAAGAAAACACGAATTTTCCTGGACATTAGACCTATCTAGAACTTATTTTCTACTTGGAAATTAGTTATTTCCAAAATTTAAAGAAATTCCTCGGCGCCGTTTTCGAGATCCGTGCGCAAATATATATATATATATATATATAAAACTTGCTCGTATTATAGTATTGGATATATTTTGCTCTCATTCATTCACATATAGCTTGTGACATTTGTTTGCATGGTTCAACATCTATGGAAAATATAGAATTTCAAAATTATCAGAATTAGTTTTCCACCCATACATACGAGACAACAAAATGAAACAAATTTCAGTAAACACAGGCTAGAATTCTAAAGAAAAAACCACATATATTGGAAATAAAATTTTTAGAGCACTTTCAGATGAACAAATAATGGGAAATTAAAATCAAAATTAAAATATTACTTAATTAACAAAGCTCTTTATGGAAGTGCTCTTGAAGAATTATACAATTGGCAAAAATTGATCGAGGATTTTTTATCTTAAGGCTTTTTTAGTTTTAATATTGACACCATTTATTGTATTATTGTGTACAGTGATTTGATTTGCTTTCGCCTAATCCCCTCTCCTTTCATCTTGGAGTTTGAGCCGCAGAGCAATGATATAGTGACTAACCGTCTCATTGAGCCATTTACTTCATTTTTAATATTTATTTTTTGGAAATCGCTCATGCGGTATCTATTGGTTGCTCGCCTATATTGTACTTACTCGCATCTCGTTCAGCTGTGTCAGGGTTGGTGGCCTTTTCCGTCAGTTCATTGATCCGCTGTTGCAATGCCTGGATCTGCTGGGCCCTCCCCCTCCACCCCCCACTACTGGAGCCACTTACGATGCTCGCCACACTCACCCCCTCCCCTACCTCACTTGTCAGAGCCTATCACACACAATGGAATGAAATATAGGTAAAAGTAGGGGAAAGCAATCCTTATATTTCTATAAAATGAACAATTTTTAATCATAATTCTACTCTACTCAAAGTGTACAAAAATTAGTTTACTCATGAAAATATAGAAGTTACAATACCAAAAGTTTGTGTGTACTTTCAATCATTACAAAACTATTTTCTTAGAATGACTGCCACCATGTAGCAGAAGTTTGTTTTATAACAAACTCTGATGAATTCAGGCTCAGATATTATCTGCCATGGAAGCAAGAAAGCTCGTAATTTTTTATATAACAACATAAAAATTCAAAACATACATCTGTTTATTCTCCACTATGCAAGTCAGTTGATTAACTTAACACGCAAGTTTTAGTGTTATAGTAAATCGGGTTTTTAGTTATTCACCCGAGATTTTAAAGTGTGACTTCTTGCACTAAAGTACCCACTACTAAAAATATTTTCAGAAAAAAATAGATATCAAGTTAACTATAATATTATGAAGAAGAGATGGTTTCTGTATGTTTGTTTTATTCTCTACCATTCAAGTCAGTTGATTAACTTAACACGCAAGTTTCAGTGTTACAGTAAATCTGGTTTTTAGTTATTCATGGGAGATTTCATTTCAATAAATATCAAGTAATCAATAATATTATGAAGAAGAGGTGGTTTCTGTATGTTTATTTGTGAGTTTGTTGTGGCAAGTAAACTTGAAAAATACTGAACCGACCGGTTTGAAATTTTACACAAAGGCAGATCTTTAACTCATACAACTCATAGGCATAGTTATTTCCTTAAAATCCCCTCGAGCTACGCCCTGTGAACGTCCTAAGTTTCAGTGTTTACATCTTCAAGGAATGAAAACAAAAATTTACTTGAATTTCAACAGCTGTGAACATTAAATTTGACGATTCAGGTAGAAGAAGAATGAGCTGCCGTGACCGTCCTTGGTTTAAATGTTTACATTTTCTAATATCAATTTACACTAAATTTCGACAGTTCTGAAAAAAGAAGAAGAAAGAAAGTTCATTTTTACAGAAAGCCTGCTGAATCAAAATTAGTGATCAAATTATTAATCTGAAATAGTGATAGATTTTAAGTTTTCTCCTAATTAATAATTAATAAGTAATCCTCTATTTAACAATAGTTTAATTAAGTGTATCAGAACACCTCTCAGCCTTTTTTACCCATGCGAAGAATGGGTACTTTGGCTAGCAGAATATAAAACAGTTTGCACCAGAAACCAAAAAACATGAAACAAAATATTATTCAGCATATTATATTGTGGGTTTTGTTTTTTAAATTACATAAAATCAAAGAAACATTTACTTTATCTTCAACCTCAAAATGGTGTGCCAGTATTTCATAAAGTAATATGACTGACTACTCATAACTTACTTTGTGAGCTAATTTAAGTTCGTGTTTAAGCTGCTGGCACTGGTTTCTATATTCACAAACTCTCAAATTTGCACTTGACAATTTATCCGATAGTTCTTTAATTTCATTTTTCTGGATCTGCTCATCCTTTATTTCAGCTGTAAAAAAAATAAATAGATATAAAACAAAAATAAAATGATGGTAAGATTGAGTGGATCAACAAAAAAAATTGAGTTAAGTTTTAAATTAATACTACAGTAGTTCTTAAATTATAGTTAAAAAACTATGGATTAAAATACCACTATGAAAAGTTAAATTAGTCATGTGAATTACTGTTATCAACCAACAGTTATTATTATTGTCACACTTAGGTGTGACTCATGGTTGTAAAAATTTTACATATAAGCAAATTTTCACTATGGATATCTAGAAAATAAAGACATATTGTTTATTTTTTTTACCATGATAAATAAATTAATAATAAATGCTGTGCAGTGTTATCAACACATGAGGACAAACTTGCGAGCCTGACCACTATTAACTGGAAAAACAGACTTAACAGGATTAATCTAAGGTGTATTTAATAAATCACAATCTCTTGCGAAAGTAAGTATAATGGTCATTAAAACTTAAGGAGGGAATAAAAAACTGCAAATTACAGTAGAATTGCCGGTGTTGACTTTAGCATTTTAATTAATTTAAACATCTTTAATTCTCAGTGTCCTACTATTTCAAATTACAGTTAAGTCTCGTTTATCCGGATAAATGTAGTGGGGTCCCGATCCGGATGACCGAAAATCCAGATGATCTGAAACTATAATGAAAATATACCATTATAGACATCCATGTAACATAGAAAACGATCGTGAATAGCGCCTGCAATATTAGTGCTGCAGACTGAATATAACCTCTGTACAACATTGACGTGAAGTTTGGAAGGCATAAAACATATTAAAAAATTTGTTTTTAATTTTATTAAAAGTTAAAAAGTTATATTATTAGTTTTAGGTAGGAAACAAAAGCTCTTCTGACGTTAAAACAACCTTCTTCCTTTTACGACCACTCTTGACTACACAAGTATGCACTTTGACCGAACAGATAATGCCGAAACAAACACCCACTGAACATCTAACCTCAAACACCTTCACTTAGACAGTTATGTATTGAAATGTCAAACGATGACCGCTCCCGCATCTGTTAAGTGATTGTAGCATTTCATTTGGATACACCGCTAATATTCGTTCGTCATGTTTTGCATTCACCGTTTGTAACACTTGCCGCGTCCAGCAAGGTACTGCGGTTGCGTCTGAAATTTTGAAGAAGCTGGAGATGAAATACACATCTTAACTGTTATTTATGTGATTATTTTTTCAAACCGATCTGGAATGTGGATGATTCAGATACAGATAAACTAGACTTTACTGTATTTCTTTATAAATTATTAACACAACATCTATAGAAGTTTACCTTTCTCGTGGACAGGTTCGTCCGGAACAGCAGTGATGGAGGAGAGCTCAAAGTTGCGACAGCGCATATTAGCTACCTCGAGGTCGGCAGTGAGTTCCCGCACTCGTTTGCTGAGCTCGACTATCTTGCTGGCAGCCAGATCGGACGCCCTGCCATGGGTCGCCATGGCGGGAGGACACTTGGTAACGACGCCATTCAACCGAGCCTCCGCCTCCAACAATGATCTACGCAGTTGCCCGTTTTCCTCCAGTAACACCTGTTAGCGAAATACACTGTGAGATTCTTATGTCTTTTTATCTGTTATACATTGTTTAGCTACTATTGTTAATATTTAAGGTTTAACTCTACCATAACTCAACTATTACTACAACATTAAAACAAATCAATCAAATATTGTATGTTGTTTTAGGGACGTAGTTAGGTAGGTATCAAACTCTATTTGAAGTATCCAAGCAACTGAGGTGTTGTAATGCGGATGGTTGTTCAGAGCTGAAATGTAAAATGATTTTTGAAGCTGGGAATCAGTAATATCTAATATATTGTTTATAAAATTTATACTCTAGCCAATTTGATAAAATAAGATTTTTATAAAAATTCACTTAGCAGTTTTCAATTCACATTATTCACCTCAACTTGTTGTGAGAGACGTTTGGTGGCGTCATATGGAAACAGAATCTCATCATCTTCAATGTCCTATTAAGACAAAAGAATTACATGTAAATAAAAAAAAACTAATTCATAAAATGTATTTAATTCATTTCTACTATGGTAGGTAATCCTAAATGTGACTTATGTCTGTTCAACTACTCATATACTGTGATTTAAAAATGACTAAATACATTTTAAAATCTGTCTTTCAAGATTAACTTTCGGTAAAAGAAAAATAAAGAAAATAAAGATGATGAAGATATAGATAATATCTAAAGAGAAGAGGATATACAGTAACGTCTGATTCATCCGGATCTGAATAATCCTGATTCCGGATCAGGGTTTGAAAAAAATAAATATAAATAGGTAACAGGTAAGATATGAATTTTATCTCAAACTTCTTCAAGATTTTAGACACAGCCAAAGTAAATTGCTGTACATGGAAAGTGTTACCAACGATGAATGAGTAACATGATGAACACAAACTCTGTATATTAGGGATTTTTTTATTGGAAGGGGCGGATTACTCCCAAGGCACTTCAGCCGTAGCGGCTTTTTGCGCATCCCTGTGTGAGTTGCGGCATTATCACATAGCGAAAAGCCATTGGTGATTGGCGGGATTTGAACCCGGGACCTTGGGCACCAAAGCCCCGCGCTCCCCTATATATTGGGGATATTTCCAAGCGGAGCGCTACAAGCACTTAGAACGTGCGGGAGCGGTCACCATTTGACATTTCAATAATAAACTGTCAAAGAGTAGGCATTTGAGGTAAGACGTACAGTGGTTGTTTGTTACAGATTTTTACATTCATGTTTTAATTTTCATGTTTTAAGTGCATACTGAATCTGTGGTCTTGAGAGGTTATAAAAGAAAGAAGGTTGCTTTAAATGTCAGAAGAGCATTTTATTCCCGACCCAAAAATAATAATAATAACTTCTTAACTTAAAATAAAATAAAAAACAAATTTTTAATGTGTTTAAATGCTTGTGATATTTTGCGGCTATGATGTTGTACAGAGGTTATATGCAGCCTGCAGTACTAATATTGCAGGTGCTATTCACGATCGTTATCTACGTGACGTGGATGTATATAATGCTATATTTTCAGATCATTCGGATTTTCAACTAACTGGATCAGGACCCCGCCATGATAATCCAGATAAACCTGACTTTACTGTATTAGATTAGATTAATCTATGGAGAGAGAATATTGTAGGAAAATATAGGTGAGTCAGTGGCATAGTGAGTAGCCTAGGTCAGTTGGCTCTGGTTCGAATCCCGCTTACCAATCTGTTTTTATCAGTAACCTCTACCTTGTTTTACATTGGCTCACCTCTATCTTTGCTTGATACAACCAACAAACAGATCTGTGCTGCCACCATCTTAAAAAATAATAATTAGAATCTGTTGGATTCCAAATTAAAAAAAATCAATGGTATCTTGAGAAACCTGAGCTGCTTAAGCGTTTAGAAATACAGTACAGTAATTTAAATCTTTTTGATATTTTATGGCATTTTTTATTAAAATTCCATGTTTATTTTTCGAAAATAAATATAAAGAAATCATACATGAAACACATTTATTCATAAATAATCAACTAATATGAACAAAACAGATAAAATTTATAATTTATTGTTAAATGTAATTAAAATCTATACAGCCATCATTGAGATACCTAAGTAAAATACCATTGCAATACTTAGTTAATTGATTAAGTATTAATTAATTAGAACAAAAAATAAACACACTAAATTATTTTAAAGTAAAATTCAGACTAGAAATGCTTACTTGTTTTTCTGAATCAGATTTGAGTCTGGAGAGTTGTTCAGCACTCCTACCTCTGTGCACTAACTTGAACTTCTCATCCAGTGTGTCATTGTCCGAACACAAAGAGGCATATTTCTTTAACTTCTTACTTTTGGCAACCCTCTTGAAGGAGTTTTTCGCAGCACACATAACTCACAACTTTCAAAGCATGACCTCAAGTCAGGTTTAAAATTAATAACTGTGACTGTTGATTGACAACACACACTAACAATAAACAATCTAGCAGAAAGGCAGCAGATCACTGGGTACCAGTTGGGGAATGAGAAATAACAAGGCGGTTGTCATGGCAACTGGATCACATGTATTGATGGAGGTCCACATATATTTACAAAACATTTACATAAAACAAATTATGACAGCAAAATACAATAGATTTTTTATATTTTTTTACGCAGTTTAAAAGTTTTGTAAATCAAGTGAAGCTGAATTAAAATGAATAATAAATGACTAAGTAAGGAGTAGAATTTTCAGCACATTAGGCATTTTTCATTGATCGTAAGGGTGACAGACATGATAATCATGTCACGCTATGACACAATTTATTGGAGGAAACTTCGCTTCCAAAATTATACCCTTCTGTCTGAAATACCTCAAAACTTCTATCAATCAAAAGTTTTGATACGAAAATAAGGGTGCCCAGGAAATTATTTTGTCATGCTTTGGAGCAATATTATCATGAGTTATAAATTTAAGGATTCATAAATGTTTGGTAATGCCATTTTGAGGAGAAATATGTAAGCTTTAATACTTTATTTGATTAAATTATCATTAAAAAAATACCCTGTAACTAGGTCTAAAATAACAAATTGACTATCCAAATATAAGCTACTGAATTTTTGTTATATTTTTTTTTTCATAAATACAAATATATTTTTAAATTGTCATAAAATCTTACAGATAGGAATATATGGTTTGTATCACTTTGAGCAATTGATGATATTTTATTATAAAATATACTATGAAATGTATATATATATGGAAAATAACCTTCACTAAATTACAAAGGTTAAAGAATATT
Organism: Nephotettix cincticeps; assembly: GCA_023375725.1. Classification (NCBI taxonomy): domain Eukaryota; kingdom Metazoa; phylum Arthropoda; class Insecta; order Hemiptera; family Cicadellidae; genus Nephotettix; species Nephotettix cincticeps. The sequence continues at coordinate 53,138,105 of CM041790.1, read as the reverse complement.
AAAACCCAAGAATTTGATAGAAATTTCAGAATGTTAACATTTAGAAGAACCATCACTTAATTTTTATTGTTCTCTCAATGCCAACGATATTTTTTCAAGCGAATAAACTAACACTTTTAAGGGAAAGTGATCCAAATCCATCAAATATTTGTGGACATCCCAGGAATAGAACCCCTGACCCCTTACAACGAAATCCAAGACACTAACCGTTAGACTAGCAAGATCCCCCAAAAGATGTTAAAATGCAAAATGTTGATGTTATGCAAGATGTTAAAATTTACCGAAATGATAATCTAAAAATATTAATTCCAGCAATCTGAATGCATTTCAATGAAAATAAAATTGAAAACAAGCTGGAAAAGTAAAAAATAAGTCACACAGAGTTTCCATGGGCATTTTGAGTTAATGAACTGAATTGGATCGCCAGCTAGTTTTGTGTGGTTCAGTCGTCAGTGGTTTCTTGTGGAGGTGCCTTTTTACAAATTGAGGTTAAGACTAAGGGTATTTGGATAAAAATACAGTGGAACTTGGTTATAACGTCATTGAAGGGACCACACAATTAATGACGCTATATCAGAGTGACGCTATAAAAGAGGTTACATAATTTTAATTTAAAACCGAGGAAAAATAGGGAAACACATTTTTTACATGAAATTACGACATTTCATGAAGGTAATTTGAAATACATTGTAAGTTTATGTTTATGACTGACTGACTACTCTACTATATAAAAAATCGAATTTGAAAATATTGCAATGAAGTTCGGCTTGGTGAATTCAACTGTTTCTTTGATTTAAAAAACCAAGCCCGAACACACGTCTGCTATCTTACGTCCCTCCTTACACGCTCACACGCTCTAATAACTCACACCTTTTCTTCAGCAAAACCTTTCTCTTAACACTTGGCATTATTTTTCAATACTGTATTCGTAAATTAAAATAACGAAAAACAAACTGTAAAAGACATACACTGAACTAACGATATCTACACGAACTGTAGGTACGTACGAACTGCATCACAGTGCTTTGATCAATCAATCAATCAATCAATCAAAATCTTTATTGAAATTTGCACAAATGTACAAAAAATAGCGTTAACTCTTTATACAAGAAAAAAAACATATCTCAAGATCTACAAAATACAATTAATTTATTTCAGGACTATTCTAATTTAGCTACAATTCATCAACAGAATAACATGCTTTCCCTACTAGATATTTTTTCAATAATGTTTTGAAGTTTGGTATATTGTCTACATTTTTTATATCTTTTGGAATCATCCTTAAAAATTTCATGCCAGCATAACTAGTTCTTTTGGAGTACAATTCTAGATTATGTTTGGGAATAGTAAATTATTTTTTATTTATTGTGTTATAAGGGTGCTCTCTCTCTTTCTTTATACAATTTTGATGATTTTGTTTATATACATTATACATTCAAAAATATATAAACTATGAACTGTTAAAATATTTAAGTTGATAAAGTGTTGTTTTACAGACTCATCACTGTTCAATTTCAAAACAATTCTTAGAGCCTTTTTTTGTAAAACTAATATTTTTTCAAATTTTTTTCTGAAGTCCCTCCATACACTCCTATTCCATAAGCTATGTGGGACTGAATATGGGCATGAAAAAGCATTTTTAAGACTGAAAAACTGCAAATTTTGGAAAGCCTTCTCAGCACAAAAATACCGGTACTAATTTTTTAGTGACAAATTCAACATGTAAATCCCAGCTTAAGTGTTTATCAATAACCAATCCAAGGAATTTTGTCTCATTGATTTTATTTATCTCTTCAGTGCCTCCCAGAATGAGAGGATCTAGACCGGTTCTATTTTGTTTTGTGTAAAAAGCCACAAAGTTAGTTTTTTCCTTATTTAATATTAGCTTATTTTTAATGAAATAATCAATTAGTTTTGAAATTTCAACATGAGCCATTATTTCCAGTTGTTGTTCTGTCCCAGCAGCCATGATCATGTTGGAATCATCTGCATAAACACATCTGACTCTTTGTGCCACATGTGCTACTAAGACACTGTGGCATTCCTCTGATATAACATGTAAACAGCAAAGGGCCCAGGATTGAACCTTGTGGCACCCCATTTCTTATGGTTTGAGTTTTAGAATTAAACTTTGAAATTCTATTATTAGATGTATAAGATATTTCTACATATTGTACTCTATTTATGAGGTATGATTGAAACCATTTTAGATGATTGTTTTTAATCCCTAAAGTATGCAATTTTTCTAAAAGTAGGTCATGCGATATGCTATCGAAGGCTTTTGATAAATCCATGAAGATGCCAATTGTTTTGTCTTTTTTGTCCATTGACTCTAATAGAGATTCTGAAAAGGAGACTAAAGCTGAGATAGTGGATTTATTTTTCCAAAAATCGTGTTGTTCTTCATCCAAAAGATTATTTAGTTCTATGTGATTGACCAATCTGTTTTTCATTGCCTTTTCATAAACTTTTGAGATAGAAGGTAGGATTGATATCCGATAATTTTCAATTCCTGTCTTCTCCCCCCTTTTTAAAAATCGGAATAACCTTTGATATTTTAAGTTTTTCCGGGAATATGCCTGATATAAAAGAGGAATTTATTAAGTGTGAAATTGGTTTAATTAATGGATATTTAAGATATTTTATAAGCCTAATGGGAACGTCATCATAACCACTGGACCATTTACTTTGTAGAGAGTCGAAAATTTTGTCTAGCTCTTTTTCATCGACTGGTGGGCACCTAAAATTTGGAATAATTTGATCTGAAGAATTGTTCAAACCATCAGTTTGTATTTGTGCTGGAGGGAGTTCATCTAACATTTTATCTATTATGTTGACAAAATAATTGTTGAAATAAAAAAACTGAGTCTACAATCATGTCATGATTCTAAATAATATTGCCATCTGTGACTTATTTCCATTACAACCCTATTTACAATTTTCCATGTTGCTTTCTGAATATCATAGCCCATCCTCTACTACTTACCGCACTTTCCCTGAGAAGGCACTACGCCTGGTCTCATTCACTCGGGCCTGATGCTCTTTAGGTGCCCAAGTCCCTCCGTGACTTTTTTATATAACACAAAGTATAAACGAGCCAACCTCGTGACATCCGACAACCCTTTTCTTATTTCACGATGCTCCAGTTCAATCCAGACCATATCGGTCAATGGAAACAAGTTTTGTACCCCAAAATTGCTCACATTAGAAATTTCTAAATATTTCACCAAAACAGCTTAAAAAACACACAATTATGTTCCAACCTATCTCAACCCGAGATATTAAAAAATCTAAACACATCATTTGGGGGCTCCTTGTTAACATGGAGTAGAAAAATTAATATTTCCCATACTAATGAATATTTTTGGATAAAATTGATATTTAGCTTCATTTGATCTATCCATTATGCTCAAAATCGTAGTTTATGTGTATCATGGCAGCAAACATACATTTTATTCATATAGGGAATCAAACTTTTATTATGGACAGAAATGAAAGTTGATAAATGTTAAGATATTATTTATTTCATTCATGTTAATAAATGCACATTTTGCATGTAATCTTATCAATACTTTCATGTTTTACAATTTTTTTGCCTATTTATTATTATTATTACAATATTATTGTTTTTATATCATTTTTTATTTTTCATCCATATACTTTTTTTACATTCAATCAGTTTTTCCTTATATATCTTATGTCTAACTTTAAATAATTCTTTGAGATTCTGAGATTTAGTTTGTCTTACCATTTTACTCAAATCGATAAGCATTTCTTTTTCGTTCTGTGTTCGTTGATGCGACGTGAGTCACTGACACTGACCTTGATGACCGGCGACAGCGGATATAGGGTAGGGGAGGGGGTTGGGGTGGTTAGAGGTAAGACAGCAATAAAATGCCATTTCTAAAAATAGAATGTAGCTAAACAATAGCCGCAGCCCTCACGTTGCACCACCGACCGAACTTTCTCTATTTAGCTATATGTTGCCTTCATCTCGGCCCAATTTTCTTGACGTTATATACGAGGTTTGAGGATTTACTGACGATATATCCGAGGTTTTTTCCTATGTAAATACATATAGTTTGGCGGGACCTAAAAATAAATGACGTTATATCCGAGTTGACGTTATGGCCGAGGCCGCAATAACCGAGTTGCACTGTATTAAGTGGATTTTTTTAGAAATCCTGGTAAGCTTCAGCCCCTATGTAATTTTGGTTTTGTATCTCCTGTGCCTAAATTCTGATGGTTATAGAAGTCGGTGCAGGCGGACTATTGCATTGTTACTTTTGTCAACAATATCTGAGGCATTAAAATAGTATAAATAAGCTAACAGCAATTACCACTTAAAATTGGTAAATAATATCATTGAAAACACAACCTAAATCTCAGTACATCAAAGCAATAATTAAAATAATTGAAAGTTATGGTTATTGTCCCTACACATTACTGTACATTGATCTGTGATGAATACCACTCAACAACAGAAATGGATGATTACTGTTGTTCTGAATAGAACATCAAATCTGGGAGGACTCTAAGATTCTTATAAAATTTTCCTTTTAGCTTATTGAATGATTTCCTTCAGTCAATATATTTTAACTTTTAATCTTCAAATTTTCGGGCGGAAGGGAGGAGTATATATTAAATTCCTAACACAACTATGGATCAGAACTATGTTTAATGTTATAAATAACAAAGGATAATAATATTTCACATAGATTGAAAAATTAAATAACAAAAGTCAATAGATTTACTTACACTTACAACTAAATTACACATAATTAGTAAGAAACTTGTATTTACATCATATAAATAATATTTTACACATACAATATAATTTCCAAAAATATCATCCAAGATTTACTTGAGGTGAGGTTGAGTAATTTATTCGCACGTGAAAAAATCCGGCTCACTAAATGCGATCTCACACTTCAGTTCATACACTGCAACAAGGAAATTACCACATGTAAATATAATTCAAACTCAAACAATAGACCTAATAAATAAGTGATAGAAGCATAGTATTTTTTATTAAAAAGTTTAATTTTGCAATATTATTCTTTCAAATTTCTAGAAACTAGTAACTGTCCTAGTTACAGTTACTAGTTACTGTATCGGATTCATATAAAGATATTACAAATATAATCTAACAGAGGTATGGCTTTATTTATAAAAGGGGTATCTGTGAACTGATTTACACTTACTCAACTCATAAGCAACTCTTTTTCAACACCCTCAAAACATGTGACTTTATAACTCTGAAGAAAAGGGCAACTTCTTGATCACTAATCTAATTGACAACTTGGAAGAATTTGCTAATATGGATAGTCCATTTTTCAATCAACTTCCCGACTTTTACGTAGACAATAACACAGACAATTGTCCTCTCATGATGTGACGCATGCTTTGATTCAAGTACTTGATGAATATGAAAATAAAGATTTTTATATATACATTTATTTAAAAAAAATTGTTATCACATTTTTTTTATTAAAACCCCTGGCTGAAACAGTAGTCCTCATTTGAAAAAAATGCATTAACTGTGTAGGCACACAATTCCACTAAGTAAATCTCCAGTTTTTTTTTAATTTGTTTATTTTGTCTTCATTCTTTAAATCTCTAGGCAGTTGATTATATAGTTTTATAGCCATGTAATAAGGGCCTTTTTCCAACAAAGACAATCTGTGTTTGGGGTACCGCAGAGTGTCTCTATTTCTAGTACCTTGAGTGCCAAGACTATTATTAGTAAAATAATTTGCATGTTTCTTGAAAAACTTTAAAGTTTCAAAAATGTAAAGCGCTGGTACTGTCAATAGCTTAGAACTCTTGACTTAACAATACTGAACATTATTAGAAATCTATTATTTTCTAATGATTTTTCACTTAAACTGTTTTCTTGAACGCCAATGTTGCCATTTATCGCTTCAATGAAGATCCGTATTGAACACAATTGTAAACTGAACTGATGTTTGTGATGTTATTTATTCATATTTAGACCGGAAATAAACAAACACGTCCAATCCTGTTGATTTATGCCATGAGAAAAGCTACTGCGCGCTGATAACTCATTCCAAGAAGTAGTTTGGACTAGAGGAAGTTGAATGTAGTCTCCTGTTAATAACCAGGATAATGTTTTGGATGAACTTTCAACCAATGACAAGAGCATTAAATCTTATGAAAAAAATTAAATGAGAATCATCTTTATTCAACATCAAGTTTGGTAATGGTGTCAAATTGACCAAAGAATTTAAATGTGGTTTAGATGATCCCTACTAATGAAAGGTTTTGTCTAAGTTTGGTAAGTAATAATAATAATACAAGAAACATTGATAGATCTAGGCCTGGGGTGGAGCTATTTATTATTAGTGAAATGGTTTGTTTACCAAAAATACTTTATGTGAGACAGTAAATATTTGTGAAGCGTAAACCATGTTACTCACATTGTATTCTTTCAACAGTTTGAAAAAAGAATAGTTACATAGAAGGACATTCAAGAAATATTTTTATCACTCTTTGGTCAACAACAGTACTTACAGAGGTTGCCGACATCCTCCTCCGGTGAGACGATCTCGAGGCAGTGGGCGAGGCCGCGGTAGGTCGAGAGGAATGCCTCCTCCAGCAGCGTCAGTTCAGCCTCCATGCAGTCCCCGCCCCCAATTGCCTCAGCCTCCCACAGGTTTCCTAGGCTTGAGCACAGCTTCAACAGCTGCAGCAAATGACATCCTGTTTCAGCAAGGGATCAGACCAGTATTCACATAAAGACCAGAATTCAACAAAACCAGTCACCAAAAATTCGACCCGGTAGCTTATGGGTACCCATGCTGGATCAGAACCAGCAGCCAGCGACGCCTATTAGATCATAAGCGGTCACCTCTGGTTTTTTTTTATGCAAGTAATGCCTCTACGGTACCTCACTGTCTTTAATTGAAAATAATGATTTATTACTTCAATGAATACACATAAAACAAATGTAAAAAAAGACTTAGGAATTATTACTGACCTATTGCCAGAATATGGTCAGTAATGTTCTTATCAACTTGATAATAGAAAATGAAAACAGTCTAGAGTTCGGACGGCACTTCACTTGTAAGGCATTGTGCTCCTTCTGTGGAGGACCCAGAAAAAAGAAAAAAAACATGAATTGTTTCTCCATGAGAAACCTTTAGGTCTGCAACTTTTACATCATGAGTATCTAAACATGTACTTTATTAAAAAAAATTAAGTCTGTAAGCTCAAAAAGCCAACTGTTTAGTTTACTATTGAATGATTTTAAACTATTTAACGATTTTATGTGACTTGGAACAACATTAAAATATTTTGGTCCTAAGTATATAAATGAATTTCTAAAAACAGTTTTTTTTACTTTGGGCATACTAGAAATCTGACTATGTACATTTCTGGTTGAATAAAATAATTCATGAGTCCCTCCATTTACACTTCTAATATAAAATAATTTTAAAACTTTAAAACATACAGATGGAATGGGTAAAACTTTTAAGTGAACAAATAAAGGATAAGAGCTTTATCTGGCATTTCTTTTTAGAATCAAGCGAATGTAATGATTTTGGGTAACTCTAAATTTTTAAGTTAGATATTTATAAGTGCCATCCCATGCAATAAGACCGTACTGTATTTTTGAGTGAATCAATACGAAATAAAGGCTTCTGAGCAATGAGATATTACAGGTATTTCTTAGGAAGTAAAACTTACTTATTTTTTTGTTGAGCTCACATACATGTTTCTCCCAAGTAAGTTTTTCATGAAATACTACTCCTAAATATTTAAAACTCACTACTTTTTCTATTATTTAACAGTCACAGTTTGAAAAACAACAGTTTTATTTATGAAAAACTAACGGGTGGCTAGATTATAGCCCGTAAGATCAAAATTAACAATCTTGGTTTTACTAATATTTATTTCCATACGATTTTTTCACACCAGGATCTTATTATCTTTAAATCTGAATTATTATTTTCCCATAATATTTTATTGTTTTTGTTAGCATAAAATATTACAACATCATCTACTAAAGCATTGATTTGTCCATTTAAATTTTGAAACAGAAGATCGTTAATAAAAATCAAAAACAAATTTACAGAGAGACCCGAGCCTTAAAGCACCCCACGGGTGACAGGAAGAGGCCCGCTGAGAGTCTCAGCGACTCTGACGCGCTGACTACGGCCCGTCAGGTAGCTACAGAACCAGTCCAGAGCCACTCCTCATATCCCCAGCACCGAAATTTTTTAAAGTAATATATTATGACTCACAGTATCAAAAGCTTTTCTAAAGTCTATAAAAAATCCTGTTATTGCTGTTAGAAAAGCCAAGAGACTCTCCTGGAGAAATTATACGTCAATCTTGAAGGTGTGAAGAACACCTCTAGGACGTTATTACTTCTTGATAGGGGTCTGCGTTACAGGAAATTATGAGGTCGGTACGGTACGGTACAAATTGTTGTACCTCGGTTCTCGGTACAAATTCGGTACGGTACGGTACAAGAGAATAATGCCGCTAGTAACATTGACTGATCTCATCCTTTTATTCATAAGTATTTTCCAGAACTTATTTAGTGAAAGCATAGGAAAAGGAGTTTAAAAAAGATATATAATGTCAGAAGAAATATTTTACTGTACTAATTTTCAAACTGTAATATGATTTTTTTAATCCATTCTGTAAAAAATATATCACATTAAACATATTAATAATTATTTAAACATTATAATATATGTTGTAACAAATTAATAAGGGGTAAAAATCTTCTCAAGTCTCAAACTAAGGATGAACAAACAAAATAAAAAAATATAATGTATTTTATTGCAGAACAAAAAATACAGAAAATATACTGAGTCAATACCATTAGCCAAGGGTTCATTATACCTATGTTTTATATTGTCCTGATTTATTATTTTTAATTCAACCAATCACAACCATTGTTCAAATTAAATCAAACACTTTCATAAAATGTCAAAGGGCTCTTTAGACTAAAATAGTTATTTTAGTATTAAATGGTTAATAGTTTAATATTACAGTGGAACCCCTCAAATCTGAACAGTTCTCAAGAAATAAAAAAAAAGAGAAATAGCTGGAAATTTAAAAAAAATTAATCACATAAACTTATTTTTCAAGGTTTTAAGGTTTAAGTCTGTTATCTTTAACTGTTGAAGTGAAGAAAATCTTCATACGAACGTAATCCCAAGCCACGTCTGTTAGCGATGCAGCACTTATCAGCAGGTAAACGCTCACTAAACTAGACACAGACAGTAGACAGACGCGATACGCATCCCTGTTAGTAAGGGCGAGGGTAGGGGGAGAGTGGTTTATTTTTAGCACAGGCTCGACCCGTCAAGGTCACTGCCCTTATGAATTAATTGAGTCACACACAGCCTGTATAGCCCCAATCACCGCGTCTCCCGTCGCTTACAGTGACGAAATAAGTGCATAATATTATTTCCCGGGAAGAAAATGCTTCAGTCCCAATAAGTTCGGATTTGAGGGGTTCCACTAATGAGGAAATACAGAACGTATTAAAAAAATAAAACGGTTTATTTATTTCCTTTATTCAGTTATATCCTTAACATTATGATTTTTTGTTTTATTTGAGTGAAAATCCCGAAATAGCGAGATCATTACGGCAAATCACAGTTCTGTATTGGTCATATAACATCGTCAACAGGCTGTCAGAGCAAAAAGAAAGAATGACTTGAAAAAATCATGAATCTCAATATAAAAGGTTTTCATAGTGATTGTAAAATTACAGGTAATCCCATCTCTATTTGAAACACGACAAAACCGAGCTTCATATTGGTACGACTATTTTGTTGCATCAAAAGAAGGAACGGTTCCCTGATCGCATAAGCTGCTATACATGGATACGATAATAAACTGCGAATGCACAATAATTTAGAGCCGGCAGGGAGATGGCTGGTTGCCTGTTTTCCTGGTGAGGCTGTTTTAAATGATCATTCACCTACACGCTATGAGTCAGTCTTACGTTCAGTATTTGCCGTACGTCTGGCTAGTCTGGCCCTGGGTTATGTGCCGACGGTGTGAAGTTGTTCAAGAGTGGTCTTCATCCCGAAGCCCAGCAAGTCAAGTTTACGGACTGACCCTAGTCCTTCCGCCAAATCTCATTGTCGTCATTCTTGTTGAAGACTAGAGAAATTGATCCTAAGGTACCTATAGGATGGTGCTCTCATGCATCACCCTCTCCATAGAAACCAGCATTCCTACATTCCCGGTAAGTCGTGTGAGTCTACCCATCACCACCTTGTGAGCAGCATAGAGAAGACACTAGAGGATGGAGATAAGTACACCGGTTTCGTGACGACAGTCACATCATCAGGTCATCCTTGTCTTGTTTAAAATTGATAGATTATACATCACGAAACTGGTAGTCTACACGCTACTAAAAAGAATATTGAAAAACATAAAAATATTCCTATTAATTAGTTAAAATCAATATCCAGAAGTAGGAACATGAGTTCAGAAATATTATAAGGTGAATATGAGTGAAAGGGATTTGGAGATGTTCCTTTTCGTTATTGACAAAGATCAGCTGATTCTTTTGCTAAGAAAATACATCAATAGCCAGAAAAAGACAGCTGGATTCAATGTTAAATCATCACAAAATTGTGTTCAAAGTTTGGCCACTATCAAATCAGCAAATAGTACTTAGGAAAAACTTCTTATTATTAAGAAAAATATTAATTATCAATAAACATGGTAAGTGTGATTGAAAAAAAATTTGATGAACAGCAGTCAATTTTGTGAAATTGTTCTCTTGTGTCTGGAAAACGTGAATCTGTACACTTGTGATAAACCATGATTTCTCATATATTTTACTATTATTAAATAATTTGACTCACTTTTTTTATAAATTTTTCAACAGAGTTCGTCCTGTCTTGAAGGCAATGGATCTTCATTTCACTCAGGAATCTATTGTGAGCTGAAATGCAATGAGGATGAGCCATATGAGCATGTCTAAGATTGGTATCGGAGGTAAAATTGATGATAGAAAATTATTTGAGATAGTTCATTTAAACTCTTCCATCAAATTAACTATATTTAATTTTTATAAAAAAAAAGAAAGGAGGGGTGACAAAAATACAAAATTTATTTAGAAAATGTCTTGGTCTTGATTGTTTCTTAAATAAAAATCTCATCTCCTTACTTTTTCAATCGTTTCTAAAACTTTCCTAGAACATTTTCCAAAAAAACGCTGCACAAGCTTGTTATAGTTTCCTATAAATATGTCCTAATAAAATACATATTATGAAAAAATAAAAGTTGAACGTTATTGAAACCCAGACCGAAATTATGAGCTTAATATTCAAGAAAACACAGCGAACATCATATTGTTGCGTACAACAATATGGGGCCAAAGGGGCTACAATAGTGTATGAGTCATCACTTGACAGATTTTTCTACCTATTCATTAAATGTATGTATATTAGTAAAAGACTACAAAAATACCTCATAACGATACATGGAAATTTGACATCACAAATATATCAATACAAGGCCGAAGATTTGCGTTTGATGACTCCTAGGATTCATTATCACATAAACTACCATACGTAACATTTACCTTGAACAATAACCTGTAGAGAGTCGGCGGATTGCACTGAATTCTCCAAATGTATGGAGAACCTCCGGAGCACAAGGCCCATGAAGTAGGAGTGCAGCGTGTTAGTGCTGTGCAGCATCCAGGTCTTGAGCACGTGCAGCCGCCGGACCCACAACTCGTGTCTGCTCTTGGACAGGTCTACACAGAAACAGACATAGTGAGATAAGAGTCTAGTTCTAGATCACATGGAAGAACAATACCAACAGAAATCAGAAATAATTTGTTGTCATAAGGTATATTGTCATAAGGACATTGTCAATCTATAAAATACACATAATTACATCAGTATGCACAAAAAGAAAAAGCAATACCTATATATACAGGAAGCACAAAGAAACTGCACTTAAGGCATTATGATTAAAGTGGCTTAGTCAAAGCTAACCTTAGTCACATTCATTAACCACACCCACAACAAGTATGCTATTGGCTAGGTCTACACAGACAAAAAAATTACACACACTTAGAGTCTGCAGTACCTCCGCCATCTTGGATTTGAGTTCCATAAGAGCAATGTTAATTTTGAATAAGCATTACAGGTCACTCGATTGTCGTAAAAAGTTGGCTAAGATGTCAAAAGGTTAAGTAATTATCTAGAACACTACATTTGTACATTTATTATTTTCTCCTTATCTTCTGAGATAATTACCCGTTAAGCTTTAGAAAATTGCATATAACTTAAAAAAATTCAAGACCCATAAGAAGTAATTTGGCAATATAATGCCCTAGAGTAGTGTTTCAGAGTTAATTAATATATATATATATATATATATATATATATATATATATATATATATATATATATATATTACAAACTATATGACGACATGGTTGATGCCGAAAAATCAACTTTACAAAATAACTCTCATATTTATTGACATATATTGATCAAACTTGTCATATATTATTATTATTTTTATATTATTGATTTGGAAATTCGCTGAGTATGCCTGCTGCAACGGGGATATATATTGTTAAAGTAATAATTCTCGATTTTTGTTTCTTCAAAGTCATCTATGTCATACAGGGCTTCTTTCAGCAGTTTCTTCTTAATTTGTTTTTTGAAAATTGAGATGTTTTCTTTTTTGATTGTTGCAGGTAATTTACTATACAATTTTATTCCATTGTATTACAAATGTTTCTTAAAAATTGTAACAATAAATTTATTTATTGTTAAAGCAGTATGCTAAAAATGTATTACTCTACGTACTGTACCGCTTTGTACTATATTATGTAATTTTTTGAATTTTGTTGTTTTGATGTTTTTGGTATTACAACCAAAATTATGTTTTTTCATTTACTATCCGGATGCTTTATTCCCCACTCATATCCAGATTTTTGCTATCCGCATCGGCAGTCACCAGGTTAGTCCAGATATGAGAGAGTTCACTGTACAACTATTCCGCAAAGAAACATTCTGTACGACTTTGAAGTGTTTCTCAGCCCGGCTAGTCCAGTCAATGCTGCCTTAAGCCTTGAACTGAAATTTCACAGAGCCAGCCTCTGATGCTCACCGAGTCCCCGAGTCGTGGTCGTCCTCCCCACCCCTTGTCGCATTAGTGACAGGGAGCGAGAGAGAGGAAGACATTCGCTCTCTCACTCGTTGCCGCACCAACCCCTGTTCTTAGAAATTTGAATTTGGGTGGGAGAACTAATTTGTCGCATAGTACCGGAAACAACAAAACCATAGTTGTTGTTGCCGCCTTGCTTTGCGTCAAGTTGCGGGTTGAAGGCTGAAATCAACTCTGATTTTCACCCTAGGTACTGCAGACTCTTAAATTATCCTGACATTTTATGCAGTTACATTAGTTTATTCAAAATTATTGAAGGTTTTTCCCTGAACTATTTTTGGGATGATTGTGAAACCAAGCCAGTAAACCTTGCTCGTATTGGAACAGAGGACGAAGATTTTGGTACAATTAATTCTAAAAATGGTGCAAGACAAATTCAATTATTTTAAATTTTACTGGTCAATTGCGTATTATTTTAAATAACATAATACTATTGCTAAAAAATCAAATATAGTTTACAGGTGGTTACCCGAGAAGTGGGTGTTGCGTAAAGTCCAGAAGGCATACTTGATATGCAGGAGGAACCTGAATATCTTGTTGTAGCTCTCTATTGTCTCCTCAGAGATAACCAGGCTTATAGGCCAATCCACCTAAACACGGAACAAATGTACTTACATCAATCAATCCTACTAGAATCAAGAAGTTTATTGCCATTAAGTACAATAATAACATACAATAGGCTAAGTCAATAAGTTACAGTTTACTACAACTACATTACCGACTTATAGTGGAAATATACAAAGGACTATTTATACTAATTTCAATTAGGAACAAAATTGATGGATCAATGCCTCTTTCATACTAAGACCATAGGGTTATATCATGATTGAGGTACTCCTCTTCACTATAAAACGCTTGTTTCATAAGCCAGTTGGATATTTTTACTTTAAACATTGTTGTCGGCAAGTTTCTTACATATAATGGTAATTTGTTGTAAATAATGTGTTGTTGATATCTATGGCTTCTTTGGGATTTATGAAGACGGATGTATGGAGTCACTAAATTACAGTTGGCACTTGATAATCCGACACTTATAGGACCGGGAGTGTGTCAAATTACTAATAACTTATATTTCTTGCACAACCCTAACTGTAGAATTAAGAAAAGTATACTGATGTTCATTATTAACCCTTAATTCTATTAATGGTTCATATAAACAATTTACAAAGTCTTTTTTTACGGAAAACTACTTAATGAATACAAAATACTGTATGACATTTATCTATAAACATAACCAATACACAACGCACACATAACATACCTATAAAACAGTTATAACGTATAGGCAAAACGTGAAACATAACCTACATTCTAAATTCAATAAGTCCTACCTGAACTAACACTTTGCACTTAAATTCTGAATTGAATACTGTCAGTAACAAAGTAGGCAACGCTTTTTACCACGCACCAATTTATACTGAACAAGGTAAGGAACTAATGGACCGGAAGACGCAAGACTCCTGTCACAACACGAATAAAATTTCTGTACTGTACAGACGCCCGTCGCAGCGATGACTCATTTGGTGAGGAGTCGGACTACCGAGTGTGTCGGACTGTCAAGTGTCGGATTATCAAGTGCCAACTGTATTTCTATAGCTAGTGTTATGTTCATGATGTTTACCCTGTTCACTAAAGTTATTGATATTTTCCTTCACATGAAGTAAATTGCAGAGTATGCTTTCATACTTTTTTTATACTTTTTATACTTTTAACTGAAATGGCGACCTACCCAGGTAGGTATTTTAAGCCAAGTATAAATGAGGAATGAATGTAGGATGATTGTGGCGCGATCTTGTAGTCTTGTTACTGACTAAGGCCGACATGTTCCTTAGACAGGACTGTTAATTAATAGCCCAACAGCCGATGGCAAATAAGGGACCTACAGTTTAACGTGGAATCCGAACGACACCCTCTGAATTACGAATTGGTCTAATTATGAGGATGGTCTTTGTGGATTAACGTAGTATTCAATAGTGCGGACGTTGATCCACACAAGAGAACACCACAACCACCGCCATCTCTCACAACACAACTATCCACAATTCATGACCTCCAAGTAGCTGGATTACAGGATATCGCCACCATCCCAGTCAAGTACATACAAGGCAGTGTCAAAATCTTAAGACTAATAAAACTACTTTTACAACTCTTATGATTTTTTAAACCAATCATACATCAGATTTTTTCATTTTGCCATATGAATACTCTGTTTACATCACTACAGTTATCCCACAGTCTGAGACCATAATTTAACTGAGAATGAAAAAGACCATAGTATACTACTGGACATCTAAAGTAAGGCAAGTTTGAGCTTTCTTGAGATAAGTTATTCTTGCCAGTTTCTTCCAAAAAAAATCTACTTGGTGACTCCAACCCTGACGATGACACAACCCTCCTTAACTGTGATACTAATGTAAAAGATAATCTTTGTAAACTTGATAAATCAATAGAAAACTCTAGACTATGGTACTCTGCCAACCAATTAGCATTAAATAATGAGAAAACTGTAAATATAGTGTTCACTTTAAAAAAACACTGTAACTTCCGAAATACAAAAACCTGCAAAGCTTTTAGGTATATTCCTTGACAGTGAGCTGTGTTGGAGTCACCAAGTAGATTTTGTTTGCAAGAAACTGGCAAGAATAACTTATCTCTTAAGAAAGCTCAAACTTTGTCTTACTTTAGATGTCCTAGTTGTAGTATACTATGGTCTTTTTCATTCTCAGTTAAATTATTGTCTCAGATTGTGGGGTAACTGTAGTGATGTAAACAGAGTATTCATATGGCAAAAGAAAGCAATCCGATGTATGATTGGTTTAAAAAATCATGAAAGTTGTAAAAGTAGTTTTATTAGTCTTAAGATTTTGACACTGCCTTGTATGTACATACTCTGCAATTTACTTCATGTGAAGGAAAATATCAATAACTTTAGTGAACAGGGTAAACATCATGAACATAACACCAGATATAGAAATAATTTAGTGACTCCATACATCCGTCTTCATAAATCCCATAGAAGCCATAAATATCAACAACGTATTATTTTCAACAAATTACCATTGTTTGTAAGAAACTTGCCGACAACAATGTTTAAAGTAAAAATATCCAACTGGCTTAAGAAACAAGCGTTTTATAGTGTGGAGGAGTACCTCAATTATGATATAACACTATGGTCTTAGTATGAAAAAGGCCATCCAATTTTCCATCATTTTTGTTTTTAATTGAAATTAGTGGACATAGTCCTTTGTATAATTCCACTATATGTCAATAATGTAGTTGTAGTAAACTGTAACCCATTGACTTAGCCTATTGTACGTTATTATTGTACTTAATGGCAATAAACTTCTTGATTCTTGATTCCAACACAGCTTACTGTCAAGGAATATACCTAACAGCTTTCCAGGTTTTTGTACTTCAGAAGTTACAGTGTTTTTTTAAAGTGAACACTATATTTACAGTTTTCTCATTATTTAGTGCTAATTGGTTGGGAGAGTACCATAGTCTATAGAGTTTTCTATTGATTTATCAAGTTTACAAAGAATATCTTTTACATTAGTATCACAGTTAAGGAGGGTTGTGTCATCGGCTTATAACACAGAAAAACTTGGAACATTAACATAGAAATCATTCACAAACACAATAAACTGACTATCAATCCTATACAAGTACTTATGTACATATTCTTAGGTTGTTCTTAGGCATGTTGTAATTAATTAGGTTATTATGATTATAATCATACACAACCTGAGCTATAAAATATCACCGTGTCAGTATTTTGTTGGTATCAAACAAAGTATGGCAACAGTTTTTGCAATACTGTACTATAAATTAACAGGATTTCTAATGGGATTAAAATTTTAATAGTATTATTTTATTATTTGCCTCTGGATACAGTAAAAAGACACAGTTTACAGATTAAAATTTCAACACCTGTATAAATGTTAGATGCTAGCTATTGGTTGAATTGGAGGCATAGGAAAATCCAGCTGGATATTTTCTGTATTTCCTTTTGTAAAGCCAAAAGCTTTTGCTTTTACACTGTAGGACATACTTCTCCTGAGAGGAAACCATCCTTCCCCTACGTAGACAGTAAGATAAAGTAGATGCATCACTCTCAAGTGAAGTGTCCTGGATATACTGGGCATTTACGAACAGCTAGGAGTCAAACCCCAGGAGATCCAAGAACACACTGGATAGCCAAAAATGTGACAGTATATTTTTAATATACCTAATTTCAACGTCTTTCAGCGATCAGACTAGAGGGATACAGGGACAAAACTATAGACGAGGAAGATACTACCTTGAAAGCGAGTGATGTTGCAGCGATGATCTGATGAACCGATTGGTTGGCCGCCTTCTCTCCCCTGGGTATCGTTATCTGAACAGTGAAGAGGTTCTCAAAGCCAGGGAAGTATTCCTCCACGCATTCCTTCAACTTGGCACTTAACGATATTAAATTATTCCACGTCCCTTCTTTAATCTGTAAATCATTGGTTGAATTTAATAGATGTAAATTTTATTTTTATAACTGAAGTTATTATCTCATACGATTAAAAAAAATGTACTAAGTAGCATCTAAGCAGAGCAAAATAAGTTTTTGTGACATTAATGATAAAGATTCTAAAAGCTTGGAGGGACCAAATTACTAAAGAGAATTGATAGAAATTCTACAAGGCATGTTTAAGTAAGTACCGTTTTGTGATTCTGCCACCACAGCACTACGGTCGGTGTTTTGCGCATGCACGCTGGTTAGCTAAATCTCTTGCATTGACACAATTACAGTATGATTCTTCATTACATAGGTTTGATTTTTTTATTGAAAGGGGCGGATTACTCCCAAAGCACTACAGCCGTAGCGGCTTTTTGCACACTCCTGTGTGGGTTGCGGCATTATCACATAGCGAAAAGCCATTGGTGATTGGCGGGATTTGAACCCGAGACCTTGGGCACCAAAGGCCCGCGCTCTACCCCTAGACCACCACGCTCCCCCAATTTGCATAGGTTGTTTACTGAGTGTTTAAAATGTCTCCGGCAATCTGATATTATGAAGTATGGGCTGTTATACTATTTCCTAGTGCTAAAGGCGTAAAATTGATCGATATATTAACATAACATTATGAGTAATGTAATGGTAAGGAAATGGGTGAGAGCATTTAAAGATGGCTGCACAAATTCACATGATGAGGAAAGTCAATGCACTGCCTAAACGTTGGGTTTTGGGCAAATCCGTCAACTCATTTTACGGTAAAAATATTTTCCATATAGCCTTTTGCCATTCACCCAGTCAGAGACAATTAACCTCAAGCCAATTTAGCTTTTAGGGGTCTGTGACGCAACAAAATAGTCTGTAAAATGCAGTTCTAAGCTAATTACCATCATTGGTTCGGTACTGTATTTGTCTCGGTACAAATTTGGTGCAGAACAACCCTAAAATTAGACTAGTTTACACAAGTGGCTCAATGTACCATGGTGGGTTATAAAATTATTGGAATTATTAAACTTATTAAATGTAAATATTGATTTTCATCGAGAGAACTACAGTCTGGTTTTTAGTAAAGCGTGAATATATATACCTCTTTGAAGAAGTAGGAGTAGAAGCTCTGCGCAAGATTGCCATTTTCCATGAAGTAGATATTACGCAGCACAGTGAAGTAACTGCGCAGTCGGTACTCTGTCAGCAGAGTGTCAGTAACCAGACGTGACGCAGTACTGTGTCTCATCTCCACTAGGGAGAGCTGCTTCTCCAGAACACTGTGTATCGACATCAGGCCCACCAGACTTATACTGGAATATAAAACAGCCAAACTTGAATTGAATTGACAATATCTTTTTCATAAAATATGCATTTTATACATCAAATGGTGTCCTTAATACTATATAGGTATGAAAACTAAAAATACAGTAATAATACAGTTTAAAATTTGAAATGAAAACAAACTGTTTTTAAATTAAAGTTCAGGAAAATCATAAAGAGCCTTTTGATTAAAAAAAATTTAAACTTATTTTTGAAATCCTTAAAACTATCAACGGCATTCAATTTTATGGAAAGACTTGATAAAACTTTGCACCTGCACAACATATTTTTTTATTGGAAAATTCCAGCCTGTGATGGTTAATGGTGATTTTATTTCTGTTCCTTGTCATATAATTATGTGTGGCTATCACCTAGCCTAGGAACTAAATTATTTAAGAAAAGTTGTTTAATGTGACGAATCGTCTGGAAAAAGAGACCGGAAACAGTCATTATGCCCACGTCAATGAATGGTAATGGATAGAAATATCAAATTTTAGATTCAGCAAGGTGTGAATCACTATTTTTTGAGGAGAATTCTATCCAGATTTTGTTTAGATGTACAGCCATACAAAAATTTATCGAAGAATCTCAAAAGCAAAATAAAGAGCCTATAACCCTTTAACTGTGGCTTAAGTTGGTGCACCGCAGTCTAGTGGCGCAGGGTTTAATTACGCTTGCTGATGGTCCATCGCGGGGTTTTTCGCAACTTTGCGTGGGTTTTCATATTCGGAAAAACCTAGTTTAAAATACATTTTAAAGCAATCAACCACAATAAATGTAATATTTAACATTGTAATAGTATTCATTCATCTAAACGTAAATGCATCTAATTCAATGCTTATATTATATAAAATAAATAATTAAAATAAAGTACTTTCAGGAACCATAATAGTTCATCCATTTCAATCAATTGTCACAATCAACAAAAACAATCAATATTAAGTATAAAACAAAAACCAACAACACGGGTTCAGTGCAAACGACTCATTTATTTTTCCAAAATGAAAACAAACCATCATCACAATACGACGAAACAAACTAACCAAGGGAGACATTTGATACTGCAGAACTCATGGTGTGGACGTAGTTTCAGAAAAATTCACTAGATTGCAACACCAAATGATCTGTCACTTCTCACAGTCAATTTAACAGTCACAGCTAGGGAAAAACCAGCAGACGAATTGTATTAACAATAATAATCAGCTAGGAACGTCAAATTTGACCAAACTCGGAAGTCGCGGTTAACGCAACAAGGGCATTGCACAAGATATCCCGTGCGTTACGGTAGCGAGTACAGAATACTACCACGATATAACTTGTGTGTCACAGTTAAGGGGTTACATCATCAGAATGAAATTTGGACATTCTGTTTAAGGCATAAATTTCTGAAGTAACTTTATTTAAAATATGCAGATTCTATAACAAATAAATGTTTATAGAAAATTTATTCTAAAAACTAATCCTAAATCAATAAGTTTAGGTGCTACATTGACAATTCAATAATAATAATCTTGTGGCATTCTCATTCCTTAATAGGATTTTGCCTTCTAGCCTTGGCTGTTGTTGTATTTTTTAGTAAAATGACAATTATGTAGTCAGCATAGCGAGTTCTTAATTTGGGTGCTAGCTTTATAGACCAGGATGCGCTACTGAAGTCTTAGCTCCTCAATTGTCTCACATACCTCAATGACCCAGGGGTATTGAGATTCCATTTTTTCACCAACTGCCACAGTTTGAATTTGAGTCCACAACCTCAAGCTCTGTAGACCGGTGATTTAGATCACACAGCCATCCAGGCTCCAAAAGGCAACTCTGCCATTTTAAAACTAAATATTGCCACAGCAGCTAACTGTACTCAACACTGATAATACATTAATAAAAAACATTTACACACCCTTTGTCACCCCACTAGGTGCCTAAAATCTACAATATTTATCAGAGTAATTAATATAATTAATTAATAACATGCATAGTTATAAATTAAAGGTCACTATTGTGATGGTCTACCTGTTGTCTGTGTTATTATCAGTGTGGTGTTGTAGCTTGCAGGAGGGGTCCTCTGGGGGTGCTGACCGGGAGATATAGCTGTGGAACACCGCCCCAAGCAGTGGATTGTGCAGCAGCACCGACATAGTCTGATCATACATGGCCTTGCCACTGAGGGACAGCAGGTGCAGCGGGATACTGGCTGGCTTTGCGGAACAAACAATCAATACATTACTAGGCTGATTAGGATTGTAAACTTGCAAGTTATCCCACACCAGCCTTTTGCCTTTATTGAACATTTTGTGCAACCAGAAACTGCCATAAATGGGAAAAATATGTACTATAACAACAACAATGTATGCTGTTAACTCTAACTATGGTTGGCAAAAGGAAGTGGTAATGATGAGTGGGTCGGGGTAGGTGGCAGAGATTTTGTCTTGTTTGACCTGACGAAACCCACTAGGTACAGATGTATTGCACAATGAAAATTGTGAATACAGAATCACGATTGCCTCTTTTAACCCTTTCAGAGCTATGCATTTTTCATGTTGTTAAACAATTACCAGACACCTAAAGTATATGTAGTAAACACTAAACAAACATAAAAAGTTTTCAATTATACCCCCCCTTAACCATAACCTTATCATAAAAAATCAAAACAGGTGTCCACAGCAATCACAATTATGCCATTAACTTCTACCCAAGCCGGTTTATTTTAGGTGGGATTTCCCACAACTGTACCACATATTAACATCTTAAATTTGGAGTCCCCCAAGGGTCCATTTTGGGGCCTTTGCTTTTTTTGTGCTATTTGGGTGGTCTAAATAAAGCCTTAAAACATAAGGAAAACAATAGTGATCTTTGCTTGTATGCCGATGATGCAAATATGATCATTTCATCGAGATCACCCAAAGAAACAGAAATTTATGCAAACAATGTATTACAAAATATAGGAAGTTATTTTAAAAACTATAATTTAATCTTAAACACACAAAAAACTAACTACGTTCATTTTAAAACCTCTCAAAATCGATTACTGAGAGATCCTATTTTAATTAATGATTCACATCATATTATGAAAAAAACAAGCACTAATTTCTTGGGACTGAAGATAGACCAGCATTTGAATTGGGATGACCATACACATGGTATTCTAATGAGAATAAATTCTGGAATCTATGCCTTGTCTCAAATGAGATATTACTGTAATTTAAAAACATTAAAAAACATTTACTTTGCTCATGTGCATTCGCACATTTCATATTGTATAGGACTATATGGTTCAACAAAAAAAACTAATATGGATAACATCTTAAAACAACAAAAACGAGCTATAAGAATCATGTTGAGATTAAAACCTGATGCATCAGCAAGGAAACATTTCAGAGAACTGAAAATTTTCACTGTTTATAGCCAATACATTTTTGAGACCATTCTGATAGCAAAAAAAGGGGAAACAATGAGTAATTCTAAGCAGCCTCAACACTCCTATTTTACACAAAGAAAAAATGAAACTATTAGCACACACAGACTTAAATTTTTTGAAAAAACCCCAAACTACATGGGGAATAAATTTTTGAAGTACGTCCCTATAAATATCAAATTAATCCCCAGTGAGACTAAATTTGTCAGAAGTCTAAAAGACTATTTGATAAACAAAGCCTTTTATTCTCTTGAAGAACTTTCTACCTCCCTTTAATAAAAACAAATAAAAAAATTGTAAACAAATTTTTTATTCATTAATTTATTTATTTTTTAGTCACTATCGTTTCAGTGTTATAGTGCTTTCATATGTCAAGATGATTGTTTTGTATTATTTTTAACATTATTTTATATGAATGTGATACAGGATTGACAAAAAATCTGTTTCGATTTTGATTTTGTTTATGTCTATGGTAGGTCTGTATTTTGTATTTATACGCTGACACTATTACTTGTACCATTTGTACATAGAAATGAATAAAGAAATATGACTATGACTATGACATTTAGAAGCCAAATTGGGATTGCTCAGGTTCAGGGTTGGGACCCGAGAACATCCAAATGGCTTCCAACGTTCCACTCTTCAGCTAGCGCCGTAACCATCTGGACCACCAGTACACTGTCAGATAAAGTGCTTAGTTGGCTATAAAGCAAACACAAGTGGCAAAACAACGAACTCCATGACTTAGTTCCAGTATCAGCTCCTAGGGCGCAGCTCGGCAGACTACGACTACAAATTAGTTTCACTAAATCGTCAATAGATGCAACTTTTATAATTAACATAATTATATAACTTAGATCGAGTCTAGTATAATATTTTTGCTGTAATTAAACTGAGTAAATAAAAAACTAAACCACCAACTATACATGGATGGAAAATGTCAGATACTTACTTCCATAAGAGAGCTAGTACTGCATGTTTCTGGCTGGGGTTTAGGTTCTTCATTATCAATTACTAAACATTTTTCTGTACCCTCTTCTAATAAATGATCCAAGTTGCTATTTACTGAAACATAACTACTTGTTGCTGAAACACAATCAACTTTATCTTTTTCACTTTCAAGTGCTTTCTCTGAGCATGTTTCTGTTTTCTTACAACCGGCCTTCTCTATTTGTGTTTCTCGTGTTGCAGCATTATTTGCTATACTCATCTCTTTTCCACTCTCACTCTCAGCTGATTCACTTATCTTCTCTTTGAGTCTAGTTATCTCGTTGAATACATTTTCAGAAAACTCCTTGAACAGACGACCTAAATAATAAAACAGAATAGTTTATTCATAATAAATCTACAAGTAACCAGAATAACCAGATACTCACTATAAAAAAATAAAATTCTACTGAATTTCCAGATGTTTTTTATGGTCATTTTAACTTTAAAAAGAAAGACAAATTAACATTAAAAAATGTAAGGTACACTGAAAAACTATCACGGTAATAAAAATCAATATTTCTCAGGAGAGCATTTTAAATGTTTAAAACGTAATACTCTCCTTAATATTTATTTCATTTTACTCTGCTTGTTACTATTCTGATTTCATTACAGTTTGAAAGAAAGTCTAAAATCATTTTAGCAATGCATTTTATCTAACAAATTGTGAAAAACAACAACCTTCAACAGAATCATTATGGTTATAGACTAAAGTCAAAGAGTATCTTTAATGATAATACAAATCAAGCAATACATCTAAAATAAAACAATACCTAACTGTATAGTGTTACAAATTCTATATCATTGTTAAGTATAATTTATTGAGTTCCCTACCTCGAACATCAAAAAATAATGTTAATCTATATCTATAAACGAGGATTTTTGTACATATATATTTGTATGTTTGAAGTTTATACGCTCGGATACCATCATCATCATTCGAAGGGGCGGACTTCCCAAGGCGCTTCAGCCGTTGCAGCTTTTTGCGCACCCCAAAATTCTCTTTCCTGGAGAATCAGGAATCTTCTAGATGAAGAGACCTGTAAAACTGCAGCATCCTGTCAACGAGCTCGTCAGGAGGCAGAAAACTACCCCTTACCAAGTTGCCCAGAGTGGAGGACCTTACCTCTACCAGCTCTGCGCAATCAAAGAGTAGATGATCTGCAGTTTCCTCCTGCAGATAACATTTCCTACACAGGGGGTCGCCGTTGAAGACCCCCATGCGTAGCTGGTGCTTCCTCAGATTACCGTGACCAGTGACGATACCTGTGACAAGTTTGGCATCCTTCCTGCCAAGTTTCAGGAACCTTTTTGCAACTTGACGAGAAGGAGAACGAAGATTAAGCTCGGATACCGTTGGACCATTAGCCATGAAAAGTGGTACACTTAGATAAAGTTTCATGGATCTCATACTGTGGAACCAGAACATCAGTCCCGTGCGGGTCATTGAGCTAGCACATTCTGTTCGTCTGTAGCATAATTTTTTGCTGTAGCTGTTTCACTGTTACTTTGCTTTTAATGATGGCAAGTTTAAGTGAACAACACGCCGCTGTGAAATTTTGTTTTTTCTTTTTTTTACTCAGTAAAACCGCTGCTGAAACTGTTTTAATGTTGAAAACTGCTTTAAATTTTAAAAATGGCGACCTTTCGATTGATGACAAACCTCATTCTGGACGTCCATCAACTGCCAGAACTGATGAAAATATCGAAAACATGCGAGAGCTTGTACTCACAGACCGTCGACAGACAATTGATCAACTGTCAGAAATTAGTGGAATAACTTGGAGCTAAGTTCAGCGGATTTTAACTGAAGATTTAGGAATGAAACGCATTGCTGCCAAATTTGTTCCTCGGGCTCTGACTGACAATCAAAAATCACGTCGAGTCAAAACATGTCATGACCTGAAAGAACAGCTCAGAATCTATCCAGATTTTCTTTCAAAGGTAATTACTGGTGATGAATCATGGTGCTATGGTTACGACCCAGAGACAAAACAACAATCAAGCCAGAGGAAAACATCATCGTCACCCCATCCAAAAAAATGCCACCAAGTCAAATCAAACGTCAAAACAATGTTGATTTGCTTCTTTGATTTGAAAGGAGTTGTGCACACGGAGTTTGTTCCTCCAGGTCAGATTGTGAATCAAACCTTTTATTTGGAAGTCTTAAAAAGTTTGCGTAACAGCGTTTGTCAAAAAAGACCTGATTTGTGGCAAACAGGCAAAAAAATCCAGGAAAATTTGGTTTTGAATATTTTGTTTGTTTTTTTTTATATCAAGTTAAATTTTTGAACATATTGAAAAGGTCATGCCCTTGAGCCACATCTCATCAATGCACTTCCAAAGTTTTACATTGATACTTTGATAATTAACGCCACTACACACGCCAAAGTGAAGGTATGTTCCGCCAGAATTTAACATTGCCCTTATGGGACTAAAATTCAAGAATTTATGATATGTAGATAAACTTTAAAAAAGCTTATAGATTTTTAATTTGACATAGGGACAAAGTATATTTCAGTCCACAGATACCGTCAATTTTTTTGGGTCATGTTTGTTCTTACTGTGTACCCTCAATGACATCCCTTACCTTTATTGCGTATTGTATCCCTGAACTGAGTCAGTTTGTTGAGGTCGCTGACTATCTCCATGGTGCTACCAGCCTCCCTCACCACCTCCAAGAGCTTGGTCAGTAGAGCTACGGGCATCACGCCACATTTCAGCATCTCTGACTCATATGGCATAACCTCTGGCACTCCACCATCTACTCTAAACAAAAATCATTAATTTTACAACAATTACACTACTTGGATAGAGACTAGTGTAAACACCCTTTCTTTTTTTGTATAAATTACTAATAAATAATTGAACATGTGTGATGGTAATACTATAAATAAATAATTATTTATTTAAAATGTTTTGCCTGATTATTGTTTTTGAGTAGTTATAATTTGTTAAATAACCTCAGTTAGGCTTAATATTCAATATAGTTTGACACTTATATTGAAATAATTGAACCAAGTACCCTTAGAAAACATTTTTATTCCTTCTACATGTTTTGGGTAATAATCCCATTTTCAAGTAGTGTAAATGTTTTTTTTTGACATTTATTTGGGTATTTCTGTAGCCGTAAGTATTGTTTACTTTAGCTTGTCCAAAAAGATTACTAGGTTTTATGCCTACTGTAATTTTAATTATAATTCTATTTTACATAGAGTAAAAGATGTAGCACTAATAAACTTAATTTTAAATGCATTTGAAAAAAATATTAATACAGCTTTTGAGGAAAGGATTGTGAATTCTTTCATGGTAGTGTGTTAAACTTGTTAACACATTGAACCCTGGAGGCTGAAGAGGCTTGTTTTGTTTGGATACTGGGGGAATTTTACATTGATTAAATAATTCATATAATTTTTATTTCTAATCTAAACCTCACGACTTACATTTTACAGATAAAATCAAGAGCTTTAAGAAAATATAATACTTTACAGGTTTATTTTGAAATTATTTTTCACAATTTTGATAATAAAAACTATAATTATCGCCAAAAATAGAAATTGTACAAGGGTTGAGTACATTATACAAGATTCAAGTTCATATATGATCAGAAAAATGTTATTTTTTACTTTTTTATATGGACATTATAAATTTAATTAGTCCTATTTAAATTCTAAAACAAAAAATCTAAAGTAAAAACTAAGAAATAAGTATATTTTTAATTATATAATAGATATATCTTCATCGTCTTCTTCATCATTTGACAACTTACGTCAAATCATACGAAGTGTATGTTTGTCTAAATTATCACTTATTTTCACATATACTACTTCAATAATACAAATAAAAAAATTAATAAATATGACATTAATAAATATCCAATTGACCAATTTTACAACAGAGAATGTATTGAGGAGCGTTAAACACATTAAAATATGATTATAGCAAATATAAAGTCGTATGAAATTGTAACGGTTCAAATTCTGAGGGGGGTTACGTTTCGTCACGCTAGCAGTGCAGCTGAACTAACCCACCAGCTCGCGCGGTGATTGGCGCAGCCCGCGGCCTGCTGACGCACCCCGTTAGTTCAACTAAGCGCCACCAGCCGATCCTAGCGCCACCGTAGTCGCAGGCGGTGAGGTCGGAGACGAGGGCAGGAGCCTCACTCTTCGGTCTGGCGCAGAGCCGGCCACATCTCCTCTTCCTACTCCTGACTGCCGGGACGCTAGGCCTACGACTTAGGAATATTCGGAATATAGCAGGTGAATTAGACATCCACCTGATATATCATTTTGTTGTTTAAATATTATTGGGTTACATTTGTATTTATCCTTTCTGGCTTTCCAGTAATTGAATTGTGCCCCTAGTTTGATGTAGGAGCAACGCGAAGTTGTGTTGCTTTGTTTATTTGAGATTCAGAGAATAACTTGTCTGTTTTGTATAGGGTCGGCTCGAAGTTGAGCCGGCGTAAGTTTAGGAGCTTTCAGAGTCCATAAAATCATCGATTTCTATCAGAGAAGATTTGGAGTTTACCGTTAAACACAGGGTTAACTAATCAATTAATTTGTGTATATCAGAGAGTGTTTGTTTTGTCCACGGTGTGGAAGGAAGGTTATTTTTTATTTTAATTATTATCAGTGCAACTCCTGTACCTCAAGGTAAGTGTACGAATTAAGCAAGCACCAATTTAACTCAACTAATTAAATTAGTTTCGGTCGATAGGGTGACTCGAAGTTGAGTCACAAAGTCTAGACCTCAACCTAGGTTTTATTAGGAAGCATATGATTTTCAATTAAGTTCCTATTAT
The DNA here is from genome assembly GCA_023375725.1 of Nephotettix cincticeps. NCBI lineage: Eukaryota > Metazoa > Arthropoda > Insecta > Hemiptera > Cicadellidae > Nephotettix > Nephotettix cincticeps. Next base: position 53,109,917 of record CM041790.1, on the reverse strand, counting down.
AGTAGGCGTCGGTGCGAAAGAGCACCGACATCAGAATTTTAGGTTCTTTTAATTAATATTAGGCGTCAGTGCGAAAGAGCGCCGACAACAGAAAGTTAAGTTCTTTTAATTAATATTAGGTGTCGGTGCGAAAGAGCGCCGGCATAAGAGATAGTTTTTGGTTATTTGAACGCCAACGAGGCAATTTGCTTTCTTTTATATTAGGCGTCGGTGCGAAAGAGTGCCGGCATCGGGAACCAAATAATTACAGGCATTTATATTTTACTTTCCGTGTGTGCGATGATGAGTTAGAAATATTGAGATTAAGGCTTCGAGTGCCATAAATAGTAATATTTTTCGGTAGTAAAATTTTTTTTGGATATTTGTATTCGCCACTAGAGGTGGCTGGCGCCCAAAAACCCTTGTGAAATTTGATATTTCATTGATATTAATATACTGTGAAAATGTTTGAGGATATTTTTCCGACGTTCATTTTTCCCTCGTTCCCGGAGGTGGCTATCTTCAGTTAGTAGTAATTTGTATGTTGGGTGTAACGAGCTAAAATGAGGAGGGGTACGAAACTCCTCTAGGCTAGCCTAAAGATACTAAACCAAGTGGCTTCATTTCTGGCCCAGGCCTATGTTTAATATATTATCAGCCAGAGCCTTGGTTGATTGTGATTGGCTGTGAGGGGTGATTTTATGTCTAAGGATTTTAATTATACGATACCTTCGTACTGGGATAGACATAACCCCACACATAGGCTAGCTAGAGTTCCATCGCTAGTAGTCAGATCAAACCTAGTGTGCACATATTTCACAACAAGAACTTTTACACAAACACTGGGTGAGACGTCTGAGAGACCGATTAACTACCATCGGGGAGGTGAAAGGCATTGTAAACACTTGTATTCTACGAGGGTGGCCGGAACAACACTGGTAGTAAACATCGTTGAACATAACCTCCAAACTAGCGATGTATCATCGTCGGCTGCAGACACGGTGACGTCACTGTAGCCAACCCCCTGACCAGCTGGTTTTGGCCGAACAGCTGTTATCCCCCACCCTTGGCCACGGAGGCCGAAGGTAAGGGAGGGACAGGAGAGTTCAGTCAGTTGTGCCCTGGCTTCTGAATCGGTCACTTCAAGGAGTCTGAGTAGTTGGCGCGGTGATCTGGTTGTGGTTGGAGAACAAGTAAGTGGCCTTTATCCATTTTCTTACGTTTGGTAAAACCACACCACGTAGTGCCTTAACAGCTTTTGTACTTTTGTTTGACTCACAAGTCGGGAAATTTAATAAAAACTAAATTAGCAGTAGCAACTAAACCCGCTCCGGTCGGAACAGGATCGCGGTGGAACCTGTCGAGTCAGGAACCGCGGACGGACGGTGTTGATCGTTGCGATCGTTTTTGGAGTAAATAATTATTACATTTACTATTATAATTGGCACGATAGTTAAATTTACCTTTTTCTAAAATTATTAAATTGGCTTTCACCACGGGGAAAGAGCGATGATGAAGGTACTCTGCTGATACATTCGCGGTACTGAGCTCACCCCGGCATACCCGATAGAGTACCGGCAAAATTCACAAAGTAAATCCTAAGAACCCTGGAATAGCCCAGCTGCCGCAGAAGAGCGAACCGGTGGCAAGTGGACTTAGTGTTTGGATTTCCCGGGAAAGGTCTATTAAGATTTATCTTAACCCACGGGAAAATCCCATCATATGTTGATCCCCCGAAAAATAAGGAGCCAGTAAAAATAAAAACTCCTCCGAGATCAGATAACATAACTTGTACGGCTCAGACGATTGTAACTACTGAGGTCCCGATAACTAGTAGCGAGACGCAAGGTGTTATACCGAAAATAGTTAAGCCTTCCTTGTTAAATGTAACTGCGAGCGAAAATAGTATGACTTACAAATCTCCCACGGATAATCCGCGGACTAGTTGTATAAGAATGTTACATAAGGAACAGTTACAGATTGAGATGGACCGTTATGGATTAGACGTGTCCGGTATGGTTGATGAGTTGCGTAAACGTTTCTCAAAATTTTGGAAAGAAAAATATTCAAAGGACAGAGCGGAAAATGTAGGAATTCCACTGTCAATGGAAATTGTGGGTACACCCAAGTTTTATCCGCATAGTACAGAAATTCGTCCAAACCAAGAGAGGGATGGAATTTCTAAAATAAAAGATATTTTAGGATTACCAACGGACTTAGATTTTGTTGATGTTTGTAAGATTGTATCAGATTTATCGTTAAAGTCGAAAGTCGATACTGAAGGGATAAAGTCCCAAGGATCACTTGGAAACGGATTGCCGAGCCAAGGTGCAGGTGGGTTCACGTATTGTAACACCGCTCCGAGAATGAGTGCGCCTCAAGATGATTATTCAAATCCACAATTACGTGCTGAAAATAGCACATCGTCAATTTGTAAAATCGTAAGAAAATGGAATGTTAGATTTGACGGGTATAAAGACCCGATTTCATTTTTAGAGCGACTCGACGAGTTAATGGAAGCATATGGCGTCTCTGGACCCGAAATTTTAAAAGCGCTCCCGGAATTATTAACTGGTACTGCGTTGTTGTGGTACCGAAATAGCAAAGACTTTTGGTCCAGTTTTGACGATTTTAGGTCAAGTTATGAGTTACACTTTTTACCGCAAGGTTACCAACGGAATTTGGATGAGTTTGTAAGATTGTATCAGATTTATCGTTAAAGTCGAAAGTCGATACTGAAGGGATAAAGTCCCAAGGTTCACTTGGAACCGGATTGCCGAGCCAAGGTGCAGGTGGGTTCACGTATTGTAACACCGCTCCGAGAATGAGTGCGCCTCAAGATGATTATTCAAATCCACAATTACGTGCTGAGAATAGCACATCGTCAATTTGTAAAATCGTAAGAAAATGGAATGTTAGATTTGACAGGCATAAAGACCCGATTTCATTTTTAGAGCGACTCGATGAGTTAATGGAAGCATACGGTATCACGGGACCCGAAATTTTGAAAGCGCTCCCGGAATTATTAACTAGTACTGCTTGTTGTGGTACCGAAATAGCAAAGACTTTTGGTCCAGTTTTGACGATTTTAGGTCAAGTTATGAGTTACACTTTTTACCGCAAGGTTACCAACGGAATTTGGATGAGGAAATTAGGCGCCGCACGCAAGGTGAGGGCGAGCCCTTTCGAGAGTATATTATAGCGCTTAACACGTTGATGAGACGTAAAGGTGGTCTATCACTTCGACAAAAATTGGACGTTATTTTTAACAACATGCGTCCGGAATATAAATTAACGATGCGAAGAGGCGCGATATTTTCGTTAGATGAGATGATAAAACAGGCGGAGCACGTTGAGTCATACATGCGCGAAAAAGCGATGTATCGGCCCCCTCCTCCCACGTCAATGGCGTTAGTACCTGAAACGGCATATCACCCAAAGAAAAGGCAAGAAAAAACTTTTTCAAATTGTGCGATCGATTTAAGCCCTCCAAATGAAAAGAAAGAACTCGTTATCTTGCCGTGAGATAAGGTGGCACCTTACATTAATAAGAGTCACCAGAAACAATTTAGTAACGTGACGAATACAAGAACAGACAAGATACGGACTCCACCTTCTTGTTTTAATTGTAATAAAGTGGGGCATATTTACAAACAGTGTAATGTACCTAGGAAATTAAAATGTTTTAATTGTAAAAAAGAAGGGCTCCGCACCCGTGATTGTGACTGTCAAAAGACGGAAAACTAAATAGGGACTCAGCGTTAAGGGAGTCGTATGGGCCCGAAAAAATTAAAACAACCTCCCTAGAGTGGAAGGAGTGGTTAGAAAAAATTAAATCATTTCCTAAAGGTTTTTCCAGTGGCGCTTGTATAACTGATAACCGGCCACACATTAGATTAAATATTTTCGATAAGGAATTCCGTGCATTGCTAGACACCGGCGCGGCAGTTACACTGATAAATTCTAACGTCGCTGAGCATCTGGTAACTAATGGAATTGTTCCTAGGAAAGTTAACACTATAGTGTTACTAGCGAATGGGAGCGAGACGAAAGCACAGGAAGTGTTTATATTTCCAGTGTCTTTTAGCGGTAGGTTCGAGACAGTGTCCGCGATTCATGTGAGGTCGCTGACTAGTGAGGTCATTGTTGGTATAGATATGATAGAAAAATTTAATTTGATGCAATATAACGTTGAGTTAAATAACGTGAGTTCTGCTTGCGCTATATGTGAGCATAGTAAGACGGCATGTCCTCTAGAGGTCGTGAAGCAGAGTGGAGAAAATTCCCCTGATAAGGAAAACCCGATTAACGACTCTTGGTATGAGAAACTGTACACTAGAGTTAATTCGAATCTTGGTAAATTTAGGGATTATGCGATCCGCAGCGGTAAATTGTACCGTTATTTTCGCAAGACGGGAGCGAATGCCAGCGTTGGTAGTTCCCGAACGGCTTGGAAAATGTGCGTGTCGTTTAAGGATAGGCTGACCGTGATAAAAGAAAATCACGACTCTTTAACCGCAGGTCATTTTGGTTTTAAAAAGACGGCTCGTAGGATGAGTGATAATTACTATTGGCCCGGCTGGAGAAAAGACGTATGGGCATATGTAAGGAATTGTAACGTTTGTCAGGCATATAAGGTTGAACAAAGAAAACCTGCAGGGAAAATGCAATTTCGTCCTCCTAAAGGCCCTTGGCACACAGTCTCTACTGACCTATTGGGACCGTTTCCTAGGTCAAGGAAGGGAAACAAATTTATCATTGCTTTTCAGGATCAGTACAGTAAATGGACTGAATTAGCCCCTTTGAGAGCGGCAACATCTGCACAAGTATGTGCGAAATTTAAGGAGCTTATCTTGCTGAGATTCGGAACGCCGGACGTCCTTATTGCGGATAATGGAACGCAGTTTGGAGCGGCGGTGTTCCAAAACATGTTAAAAGAATGGGGAATCAAGTGCGTGCATACAGCCCCGTATAGCCCGCAAGGTAACCCAATCGAAAGACGAAATAGGGTTCTAAAAACCTTAATTGCAGAATCTGTGAAAGGCGATCATCGGACTTGGGACGAAAGCCTAAATGAAATCAGGTTCGCTGTTAACACTGCGGAGCATGACTCGTCGCAGTTTACTCCTGCGATGCTTTGTTTCGGACGAGAGTTGAGAGCACCGAAGGCGTTGCGAGGCCCGCATTTTGAGATTGCAGACGAGAATACCGACGACGAGTTTCATTCTGAACGCATGGAAAAGTTTAAAAGGCTTTTCTGTAAGGTACGAACTAATTTAGCGAAGGCTTACGCTAGGCAGGCTAGATTTTATAATTTGAGGAGGCGAGATGTCTCCTATGCGGAAGGCCAGGAGGTCCTCAAAAGAAATCACGTGCTATGATCAGCAGCTGATGCAATCGCGAGTAAATTAGCCCCGAAATACACCGGTCCCTACGTCATAGTCAAAAAGGTGGGTTACAATATTTACGTTATTCGAGAGCTAAATGGGAGAAAAACCGAACGGGTCCACGTGAAAGATCTGAAACCTTACTACCGGGAACTTAATCCATCTATTGCTCGACCTCCTAAATAATAAGATTATAGGATTTTATCTCTTTGTAGCTGAAGTTTTGTTTGGGATAGTGTGTCTGCATATATTTATACGTGTCCTATTGATTGTTTGCAGGAAATCCTCATCCTAATACGCACACACTCACATCATGACCACGTTGAGACCCACTATAGGAGTGGGGCCGGGAGAGATAAAATGTCTCTTTCCCAAGCAGTTAGTGATGGGAGTGGTGATGTCTGCGTATTTGAGATTAATAGAGCGGCGCAGCCGCTATTATGAACAACTCCCGCTTGTACACTGCGTTGACACTGTGTTTTTCCAAGATTGGAGGAGAGGATTGAACGAAGACCTGGTCTGGCGCGGAGCCGGCCACATCTACTCCTCCTACTCCTGACTACCGGGACGCTAGGCCGACGACTTAGGAATATAGCAGGTGAATTGGATATCCACCTGATATATCATTTTGTCGTTTAAATAATATTGGGTTACATTTGTATTTATCCTTTCTGGCTTTCCAGTAATTGAATTGTGCCCCTAGTTTGATGTAGGAGCAACGCGAAGTTGTGTTGCTTTGTTTATTTGAGATTCAGAGAATAACTTGTCTGTTTTGTATAGGGTCGGCTCGAAGTTGAGCCGGCGTAATAAAGTTTAGGAGCTTTCAGAGTCCATAAAATCATCGATTTCTATCAGAGAAGATTTGGAGTTTACCGTTAAACACAGGGTTAACTAATCAATTAATTTGTGTATTTCAGAGAGTGTTTGTTTTGTCCACGGTGTGGAAGGAAGGTTATTTTTTATTTTAATTATTATCAGTGCAACTCCTGTACCTCAAGGTAAGTGTACGAATTAAGCAAGCACCAATTTAACTCAACTAATTAAATTAGTTTCGGTCGATAGGGTGACTCGAAGTTGAGTCACAAAGTCTAGACCTCAACCTAGGTTTTATTAGGAAGCATATGATTTTCAATTAAGTTCCTATTATACGAGGCATGTTTTTTAAGTAAGTACCGTTTTGCGATTCCGCCGCCGCAGCGCTACGGTCGGCGTTCCGCGCATGCGCGCTAGTTACCTACATCTCTTGTCTACGCACTGACGCCATTACAGTCTGATTCTTCATTTTATACGTTGTTTACTGAGTGTTTAAGATGCCTCCGACAATCGTGAGTCCCGCCGCTTGTGAAGTACGGGCTGTTATACGATTTCTCAGTGCTAAAGGCGTAAAACCGATCGATATTCATCGTGAGATCTGCGAAGTTTACGGACAAAACATTATGAGTGATGGAATGGTAAGGAAATGGGTGAGAGCATTTAAAGATGGCCGCACAAATGTGCATGATGAAGAACGGAGTGGGCGTCCTTCGGTCGTTAATGAAGATTTGGTGCAGAAAGTGGACGAAAAGGTTAGAGAAAACAGACGCTTTACAATTTCATCATTGTGCGACTGCTTTCCTCAATATTCTCGTAGTGTTTTGTATCGCATTGTGACCGAGAACTTGAATTACCGGAAATTGTGTTCACGTTGGGTTCCAAAAATGTTGACGGATTTGCACAAAACCCAACGTTTAGGCAGTGCATTGACGTTCCTTGAGCGGTACCACAAGGAAGGTGAAGATTTTTTAGACCAAATTGTTACTGGTGACGAAACATGGGTGGCCTACGTTACACCAGAATCGAAACAACAATCCATGGAATGGCGACATTCATCATCACCCAAAAAAGTGAAGTTTAAGCAAACAATTTCTGCCCGGAAAATCATGTGCACAGTTTTTTGGGACAGAAAAGGAGTATTGCTAGTGGAGTTTCTGCATCGTAATGAGACAATCAATGCAGCGTCTTATTGTGAGACATTGAAAAATCTGCGTCGTGCAATCCAGAACAAAAGACGTGGCAAGTTGAGTAAGGGTATCGTTTTGCTGCATGACAATGCCCGTCCTCATGTGGCTAATCGCACTAAAGATCTCATCAAATCTTTTCAATGGGAAACTCTAGATCATCCTCCATACAGCCCTGATCTGGCGCCCAGCGACTACCATTTGTTCCTGCACTTGAAGAAACACCTGGGCGGTCAGCGTCTTCAAGACGATAACGAAGTCAAAGCATTTGTGATACAGTGGTTAACAAGTCAGGCGGCAGAATTTTATGAGGAGGGTATTCAAAAACTGGTGCCACGTTATGACAAGTGTCTCAATATTCACGGAAATTATGTAGAAAAGTAGATTAAGGTACAGGCTTTCATGTAAAAATAAAATTATTGCGATATCTTTGCACGTCTTTTTTTAATTCCAAAACGGTACTTACTTAAAAAACATGCCTCGTAGTAGGCGTCGGTGCGAAAGAGCACCGACATCAGAATTTTAGGTTCTTTTAATTAATATTAGGCGTCAGTGTGAAAGAGCGCCGACAACAGAAAGTTAAGTTCTTTTAATTAATATTAGGTGTCGGTGCGAAAGAGCGCCGGCATAAGAGATAGTTTTTGGTTATTTGAACGCCAACGAGGCAATTTGCTTTCTTTTATATTAGGCGTCGGTGCGAAAGAGTGCCGGTATCGGGAACCAGATAATTACAGGCATTTATATTTTACTTTCCGTGTGTGCGATGATGAGTTAGACATATTGAGATTAAGGCTTCGAGTGCCATAAATAGACTCTACTGAGCGCACACGGAATAAATTAAACTACTTTATTAAATTTCAGTCCTTAGTATCCGAAAACCCTGGGGAGCTATCCGAGGTAAACCCAAAAACACGACCCCACACTGCGTGTTGTGTTACAAAATTAAAAGGCTAAGCCCGAGCTACATTCCAGATTCGTATGCAACGGCAAAACCCGAGCTGTACTCGGATCTAGGGCACAATGTGTTAATTAAGTATTGTATAACTTTGTGTTTTCGTTGTGTATCATTATCGGTACCAAGAATAGATGTTTCAGGCATCAGTTTTGGTGTCAAAATATCTCTAGTGCAAATATACCAAGTAACCTTTATACAATTTGACTTCAAAATACACAAAAAAGAAAACAAAACATACTTAATAACAAGAAATTCTTTCCGCCAGTCTTCCAACCTTCCTTCACTCAACCAACTGTCAATAATATCTAGGTATGGGTGAAAACTGTGAATGAAAATATCCAAGGAGACTTCCAATAATTTTTCATCACTCGCTTCACAGACAATTTCGTACAAAATGGACAGCAACCTGAAAACAAACTAGAATTAGTTACAAAACAATGATACAAATACAATTACACCAAATACAAAATTATACAAATACAATGATATTATATGATACAAATTCAATACAATTAATTGGTTAGAATACAATGATTGGATAGCCTACTTTTTTAACATGTGTAAATAGTTTTTAAATACAGTGGAACTTGGATAATTCGAACTTCTGTAATTCGAAAACTTCTTTATTTTGAAATTTTGTCTTGGTCCCTAGAATTTTATATAAAAATATCTTGGTTAATTGAATAATATTTTGGATAATTCGAAGTTTTTACAGCGGAAATCTATAGTGTGTGTGTATAAGTGAACAAGTCATTGTGTGCGATTTTCCAGGAAACGACGACGTTAGGGCTTCCTGTCCTCAGACTATTTTTAGCTAGATCAACGTGCCCACCCCACTCACTAGTCCACTACTGCTCATAAATCACAACATTGACATCTGTGTGTATCATCGGTGGTGGTTTGTTCCAATATTCGTCGTCTTTGTTTCGTGGTTGGCATTTGTGACTTTGTCTGCTTTCATGTTAACACGTGTGTGTATGATGGCTTCGTCAAAGCGAACCTACAAATCTCTGACGTTGCAAGAATAAATAGCGGCGATCAAGAAGGTAGAGAAGGGATTTGAAAAAGTTTGTAATAGCTGGTTTCGGGATCCCTCCAAACACATTATTGACATTTAACAAAAATTAGGATTTTTAATCAATAATATCTTCATTAACCTAACTTTTTTAATATACAATGTTAAAACATGATGTTTGATTGTTTATATCAACCACTTGCATAAACTTTTCTAATTCGAATTTTTGGATAATTCGAATTTTTTCTGGTCCCTTGAGGTTCGAATTATCCAAGTTCTACTGTAATAATTTTGGCCTTTTTCACACAGTACCAGGAGGTTGACAAATTTTCTAAGCTGAAATGAGGAATCATTTTTTATTTAATTCATTCATACAATTTAGAGCCAAACACACACATCTGAAAAGCCAAGCCTAATGCATTCCCTCCCATCCTACTACCATCCCTGGCCACACATCCGGTTAGAGGTTATAACTTTTCAGCTCCCAAGTGCTGAGGCAGTAAATTGACCCAATACCAATAAATGGATATAAAGATTTTCTGGGTATATGATAAAATGATGTTATTCCAATGTCAAACATACCTGGTAGCACAGAACCAAGCAGGGTGAGCCACCCAGTCTATGATTGCTTTGACATGAATACAATGCAAATATTGCAGCACCTTCAGGTTTGGAGAGAGTTCTTCCATCACAGACACCAGAGTCATTGTCTCTTCTGGAAACAAATCAATACAATACTTTGACATGAATACAATGCAAATATTACAGCACCTTCAAGTGTGGAGAGAATCTTCCATCACGAACACAAGTCATCAAAGTTCTTTATTTGCCTATTTATCTAAATAAATACATGAAAAAAATTACACCCAAACTAAGACTAACAAAAAATAAACACATAAGTCTTTCTAAAAAAACACATTTAATTTTTTTTTAATGGTGCATCAGGTAATAACCCTACCGAGTAAAACTCCTGCTTCGGCAAAAACCTTTTTAAACCAGGCTTAAATTTTGATATGCTTGCCTCTTTTTTAAGCTTAGGGGGAAGGGCATTAAAAATATTTATGCAGGAGTGGATCTGTTTTTCAGAGAAAGTGGTGTGGTGGGGAGGTGGAGGTATTCTAGTTCTATTGCGTAGGTTGCAGTTGTGGCAAGGATGTATATGGGAAGTACAAAATTATCTATTGCGTTAAAAAATATTAAGCTTTCCAGAATGTAGATACAAGGAAAAGTCAGCAAGTGGAAGGATTTTAAGAGTGACCAACAGGAGTCTGTACTCTTGAGACCCAGAATGACCCGAGAGCCTTCTTTTGCAGAACGAAAATAGACCTAGTTCTTAAGTTTTCAGACCCCCAAGCAGGATCACAGTGGGAGATATGCGGATAAATGCAACCAAAGTATGCTGTTAAGAGAACACCTTTTTCTACAAAAAAGTCAAGCCTGCGAAAAACAAAAGTTCCAGGACTTATCTTTTTTATTACTTTGTCTATATGAATTGAAAAGTTTAATCTAAAGCCGATGGTCAAACTAAGATAATTTACATCCTGACGTGAACCCAATTCTGCGTCGCCGACAAGAATGTTACAAGGAGCTACAGAACTATTGATATTGCGAAGATGGAAATCTAAAAACTTAGATTTCAAAGCGTTTATGCACAGTGAATTATTATATGATCATCCATTGGAAAAGTCTGTGTACAAAGTCCGGAATTCCGTGTACAAATGTGTTAATTTCCAATTGCTGAAAATCAGGGACTGATACAACAAGAGATGTATCATTGGCAAACAGACACAGATGATGATCTCCTTTATAGCACGTGTGGATGTCGTTAATATACACTAAAAACAAAATGGGCCCCAAAAGAGCCTTGAGGAACTCCACTTGTAACAGTGGTTGATTAGCATACATTAAGATTGCGGTTGTCGTCAAAATATGGAATTTTGACAACTTGTCTTCGCAAAAGAAGAATCGATGCAAACCAGTCAAAAGCCTTCTAGCAAATACCAACACTCAAGAGTTTACTTAAGAAGAGGCCATGGTCAACCACATGCGTACTTGCATGGATTTGCTTAAGTCGAAAAAATAAGCCAAATGTCCTCTCATCTGGAACCGCATCAATACAAGCATGCGGAACTTCTCAAGGACGTTTAGACTGTTAGATCTCTTCATTTAAAGATCTTTAAACAGTCTAGAAAATTGTTGTCAGGCTTTATTATGAGTCCACAGGAACTGAAACTAGTTGCCACCACCAGCAACATAATGGATTTCATTACATAAATCAGGTAAGGGTTTAAACCACTTTTAGTAAGAATTTACTGTAACATCTAAATTTTTTTACAAAATAAATTAAAACTGCAGCAAATTTTACAGGATCTCTAATTGTCTCGCAATAAATCTCAAGGACTTTTTTTACTGCAACAGTGTATTTTGGATTTTCAAAATGACTGAAAGAAAAAAATAGTATTTTGATATACACCAGAGTTCCCGTAATCCGAACTAATTGAGACCGAATCCTGTTCGGGTTACCAAGTTGTTAGGATTATCCGGATATGTAGTGTAGGTTGCAATTAAAATAAGAATAAAATCCATTATTTTAGACCAAAACTGTGTATTTAGATCAATTAACTAGCGTCTTATCACAGTTCACATATAGGTTTGTCCACAATATGTTTTGCCTCAACGGCATCAAGTGTTCCTGCAGAAATGTTCTATCCGTTATGGACTCGGCATTAGAAATATAAAACAAGATACACACACTGACATAATAACGAAAAATGATGAAACACTGCTGTATGTAGTCTTACTTTTTCGCGTTTGCAGTCATTACTGGAGATGAAGTCAAATGGAGAAAAAGTAGTTTGCCGAAAAGCGATGATAAAGAGTCACACCGTAAGAATAAAGTCTATTTTGATGAACTGTGAGTGTAGCTAGACATCGCCTTACGCTACCTCAATAAACAGTTAACTGCTACATCCGTATACTTGATGTTTATGAGACGGTGGCGACAACATGATGATGGCGATGTTTATGACGATTGGCTTGTGATTAGCTGGTTCAACTTTGCATTGGCTATTGAATTTCTTGTCTTTTGTCAAAAGACTATAACTGAATTCTTATGTTCCAAAAAGTTGTATTGTATTTAATTAACATTGTATACGTAGCACTGTATGATTAGTGATACCTTGCTGTAAATTAAAGTTTATAATTCAGATTACATTGCTTCATTTTTAATTTAAATTTAGTACCCAAGGTAAGGACAAGGTAGTTTGGATTACCGGGGTTCAGATGACCGCGACTCTGAGAGAACCTGGTGTATTGAAAAAAACCTGGCATTTTTTTAGTGTATTGAAAAGATAAAAGATAGCGAAATTTTATTGTTAGCACATTATTTTGCTTAAATAGTTACAGTAGAGAGTCGATTATCTGAAACAATAGGGGATTATGTGTGTTCAGGTAACTGAATTTTCGGATAATCGGTCCCAGACGGGAAAACGATGTTCAATGCACATAATGAAGAATGAAAAAACTTTTTTATTTACTTTTTGTAATATGATACTCACAAAAGATACAAGGAACTCTTTATAAAGCAAAAAAACATTCTGAGCTTAAAAAAATCCAAAAGAAAAAGCTTTAAAAACGTAAACATCAATTTTTTTTCGCAAATGTGATTTTAGTCGTGTCGGCAGCGCTGGGCCACTACTGCCACCGATGGTGCAATCTTTGCACCGCCAATTCGACGTGCGGTTTTAGTTTTCAATGTTAGGTTGTGTTTCGGTTAACCGACATATCGGATAACCGGGCTTCAGATAATCGACGCTCTACTGTATTAAGTTATTCAGGACAATTGTATCAGGAATTGAACACAGAATATAGAACAACCTTCTGAACCTTAAAGATTATACATCAAATTCAATATATTGATATTATAAATAACATGTATGTAGTTTCATAAAGTGTTAAACCAAATTTAAGGTTTGAGTGAGAGAATGCATAGAGTAGACAGTTTTTAGAAAATTGCTACTAGGGTCAAAAAAATTGTTTCAATCTGACAAACTTAGTTAAATTTTTTTTATAAATACTAAGCAACTAATGCATAGAAATTGTAGCAAAATTGACAACATTAAAGTGAATGTATTTATTCCACATCAAGATAAGTGTTTATCATCCAAGTTCTACCCTGTCTGTTTAGTCTGGTTTCAATGCTGACAACGGAGTTGGTGAACTTCTGGAGTTGCCTAGAGAGGGCAGCACTGTACGCTTTGTACGTCACTGGAGGAGGGTGGTTTCCTGTCTCTTGTTTATTAATAACACCTTCAAAACTTTTAAGACAGTTCACCATGTTGATGTAGGGACAGAAATTTGATAAATACAATCCGCATGTCTCCTGAAATGAACATAAACAAAATCAATAAAACATTACACATACTTTTAAACTAAAGAAATCTACTAACAAGCACATAAATAATATAAAATTATGTAAAAAATATATTTTAACTATCTTTTTCTAATCTGTAGTCATATTTGAAGGAATAAATTTTATAAATGGATTTATCCTTGATTCTTCAGAGTTGATGCAACAGTATTTAATATTATTATTTTTATTATTTCGAAAGCCTAGACACCTAGATAGATATATAACCACTTACCAAATGAATGGCATCTGCCCTTCAGGTGTCAATTTTTTAAAATTCCTTACAGGAACCGGATTCAGTCTTTTAACAGACCATCATCAGCCGACAAAACAGGTATCACATAAGACAATAGATTCTCCATCGTCGGTGTTCGTCAAGATGAAACATTTAAAAAATCTTTTTTTTGTACAAAAAGTATTTAATAGCAAGAACATACGTTAACTCGTTTTAAAAGGTATTATGTCTTAAAATTTAAAAGTAAAGTCTTTGATTCTTAATCAAAGAGTCTTATATCAATGAAATAAATATGCTGAGTAATAACTAGTAAAGTTTTAGGAAGAAGAAATCAAATACTGAGGCAATAAAGCATATTTAATAAATAAAGCAAATTTATTATGACAAATCTGTATATATCAAGCATTGCAAAACTAATTGTCTAATCTAACTAAAATAGCAAAATAGCAACCAAAGAATTAGGTGGGTGGGTGATGTTCTGATGTTGTCACGTATCGGATTTGAAATATTCTTCTGTCTGTTGTTTAGAAATCTGCAGAAGGCTGTGGTGGAAATGTTTACATTGAGCAACCTTTTTTTAAAAAGGTTTCTCACTATTTCCTCACATTACATATTAATATTATTGCTGGTCTATGTAAATTGCAATGAAGAATTCCTCGCTACTAGGGACTTACTCTGCCATCGTAATGTAAGAAGGAGCAGCTGGATATACTAAGGCGGAGGCCAGAAAGACCAAACAGTGTTTCCACGACTCAGCAGTAAGTTTTTATAACAAACTTATGGTAAAGACTAAACTAAAAAACAGTTTTTAACCCTTTCAGTGCCAGGTGTTACTCCCATAGTGTGTACATTAAATGCCAGGTTAAAATTAGCAGTTTTTAGCTGTTTGAGAAAAACTTTCATTGTTTTATTATTTACTGATGAAAATTGATACTTTTGGTTTTGTTTTGTTCATAAATAAGTTAGGTAAATGTAACAGATAAAATAAATATACTTAATATTTCTATTCATAAAATAAATTATGAAAAACGATTAATTAATATTTTATAATGAATTTTTCAGTTTGAAGTAAAAAATTGCCAGTAGAAAATTCCTTATGCTTAAAATTGAGTACTTTTGTTGAACTATACTTAGTTTTGTACATAAATGCAAAAAGTTTAAACATTTATCTTCAAAAATAAAGTTTTTGTGATTATTTTAGAAAATATCGTGAGTTTTGGTTTTTCCATAAGTTACTGAAACGATTAATCACTCTCGAAAATATTTTTACATTAGACACGGAATTTGAACTTGTTTTATAGCTGAGTAAATGAATAAAATGATTCAAACTATTCTCATTATTACTTTTAAGAGTTTCTGATTATCAGGATCAGAATCTGGATCACTGTCCGTGTTGTCAAAGCCTAAACATGACAACTCATCACTCCCACTCAAATTACTCATGGAAAAATTACTATCACCTTTTTAACACTCTAAGAATTGTTTTATCGTTAACAGGTGAATCAATAAACTTCATTTACAAAAGAAACTAAACAAAGAATAATAATAACCTCAAATTTCTGAAGTCTCACGGCTACCTAAACAAGTAAACAAACACCAGAAGTTGATGTGGACTGCAGCCAAAAATACTTAGAATAACATTTTAACTTAAATAATTAAATTTAATATGCTCTTTATATCCTTAACACAAATATAAAAAATAAAAATAAATTGTTTTTGAAAAAAAATTTCATTTTTTACGTCTATAATTTAGAATAAATCCTCTATATCAAGTACTGTTTAAAGTCAAATAGAGAAAATGAACTAATTTTTGTTTATTACTTTTAAATTCTGATTATCAAATCTGGATCACTGTCCATTGTCAAAGTTAAACATGATTCTTAAATTTTTAACTAATTTTTTTTTAATCAAGAACTTCATTTACTAAAAAAGAATAATAATAACCTCAAATTTCTGAAGTCTCACGGCTACCTAAACAAGTAAACAAACACCAGAAGTTGATGTGGACTGCAGCCAAAAATACTTAGAATAACATTTTAACTTAAATAATTAAATTTAATATGCTCTTTATATCCTTAACACAAATATAAAAAATAAAAATAAATTGTTTTTGAAAAAAAATTTCATTTTTTTCGACGTCTATATATACGGACGCTGGCTCTTGTACGTTTTGCCGACGTCCGTATATACGGACATTGGCACTGAAAGGGTTAAGTCAAGTTTTTCTGTTTTTGAGAGTGAAATTTATTTTGGAATTGGCGTTTAATTTTGACACAAACTATCCATTTTTTTTATAAAAGTTCAAGACACATGATAGAAATTTTTGTATTTACTTCGCTGGGGGAAATAGGTTAGATTATGGATGGATATTTCTAAAGGGAATGTATTCAGTTCATCTAAACTGCTGTTCTTATAACCAAACTATCGCGTCATTAATCATGACGTCATTAACCAAATGACGTCACTATTTCAAATTTTGGTTGCGCAAAGTGCTGACACCGCCCAGAGCTAAGACATATCCATGTCAATAGTATATGAAATCTTATCAAGATTAGTAAGTTTAATCTTACCGGGAATGTTGATGGCATTGAAACACTGTGTTTAACATGAAACTGGCCAAAACCATCTTGGCTGAAAACATTGGATTCCGTAGGAACCTGCAGCATCCATAAAACTTCATGTAAAACTTTGAACTCTGAGAGAACCACCATTCGAGAATCCCGGTGAAAGGAATCATCCCTCTTCCGTTGTCCGTCCTCCCTACAGAACAGCAAGAGAAATTTGCAATAGCAGGAGCTCTTACAAACTTATTCCCTCTACTTACCAACTGTTAAAAGTATTCAGATAAATAAATTACCTAATTAGATTTGCTTGGAAGGTTGAATACCATTACTAAAATACATTATGATATATATTATTTTTAATGTGAAGGGATCAGCGGTAAATCAAAGTAATTGAATCTAAAAAAGCCATTCATATTATAAACATGGTAATTTTTTTATCCACCATCATTTAGTGGAGATGTAGATTCGTCTCCTTCCGGCAACTGGTTCGTATTTGAATTTATTGTACATTCATCATTGTCACCATCTACTCACCATATCTGGCACACTCGTGCCTCTGGGTGCCAGCTACATGGCACACTACGGCATGAGCTGTCGGACCACCAAGAGTGCTGTACATAGTCTCTCAGCCACTGCTCTGTTAGTGTTGCATCGCGAATCACTCTCCGTAAGGTCTCATGCTGTGACACTCGGTGTGGCATAGGCCGCCACAGCGAAGGGTGAGGGATGTTACCAAAACTCTGAACCTGGTCGACTGTTGACGGCTCGACTGTCTTTGTCTCACTATCATCCTTCTCCAATATTTCCTTTTCATCATTCTCTGATAAGCTGGGCCAATCTAATTCATCGTCCTGTAAAAAATGAATAGTTTTATTATAAACTCTATTTAACTGAAACTAAATTAAAATAATTTTACATAATAATTGATATTTTAACTATTCAAGTAAAAAACTGGATCATGAAGTTTATTTTACTAATAAGTACAAAATACTGATCTTGTGAGAAATACGCAAGTTCAAAACCAAATTTCAAATACTTAAGGTGCTAAACACTTATCAATGGGTAGGCTATATATTGTAAATTAGATATATATGATCTTAAGAACACACTTTTGGATGATATAATTCCTGATTTACTCAACTGTTAAATTCTTTGAACAGATTCGATTCCCTCCAATTCTACCGCAGCAGTGATATTTCGAACCAGATTAAATTTCAAAGTCATTTAAAATAAACTGAGGCTACTTTTAAGCATAGAGTATGTTTTATTTGGGTTTAAAGTTGTAAATCACGGACTTTGGTGAGCTCACAGTATTTAGCTAGTTTACCTAATATATTATTATTGATTATTATTGTTTGTAATCCAGACATATTGGTCAACCGGAACAGGTAGTTTGGTGGGGTAGTTTGGGGGTTTGTACTCAAAAATCAGGTTTTTTGCATTTTACATTGGTTATTTAAGAATTTTCCTTTGTGGTAAAAATGTTTCCTTTCAGTGTAGCTCATAGCAGTAAACCTGCACACTCTTTCCCATGTTAATATCATGGAGAATAGGCAAATAACTCTCATATTTGCCTACTCTCCATAATATAAACATGGGAAAGAGTATACAGGTTTACTGCTATGAGCTACACTGAAAGGAAACATTTTTACCAAAAAGGAAAATTCTTAAATAACCAATGTAAAATGCAAAAAACCAGAGATATTGATAAAACTTGTCATATATTATTATTATTATATTATTGATTTGGATATTCGCTGAGTATGCACATCTGCTATGACAGGGGTATTTTAATGTTTGAAAAGATTTATTACGGAACCTCTAAACAGGCTTTGCCTAAAGAGGCCCTAGTATTTTCTCGTTTTCATAATATTTTTGTTTAAGTTATTTAATGTACATTTGAACTTACATTATATTATTATAAATTGTTTCTTCTTTGAGTATATTTTTTTATTTCAAGTTCCCAGGATAAGTCAGCCTGGTCTGTGTCATGAACTTTTTATTTTATTGTGAATTGTTATATAAGACTGATTTGTTCTATTATTTTACTAGCACTAAGCCCGCCCTTTGTACGGGTTGTAGGATTCAGTTTAATACCCAGCTTTATTATTTAACATTACTTTACAATTAAATAAATTAGAACATTTATACCACTATTATAATTAGTTATACGTTAAAATAACTTTTTAATATAGTATGATTTCGAAATGGGTTTAAAATCAATGACCAATATAAACTAACTAATATTGATTTGACAGCTGTTTGTTTATTTCTATTAAATGTTTAAACTACAAAGACAGCTGATTACTAGCAGTAGGTTATTCATTGAAAACTGGATCAAAATGTGAGTAATATCGCGTAAAAGTGGGTTTTTAAATGCTCGTTATTAACTTTTCAAGGGGCGGCGGGTGATTTCAAGCATTTCTAAACCTTCTCTGGAATGTAGAGAATACATGAAATAAGTTTCATTGTAATCAGTTATCCCGTTTTTTCGGAGAAGACGGTGTAAAATGCCTCCCGGAACGTCACAGACAAACAGACAAAAATTGAGATAAGACCGGTTTCGGCTCTCTAACGCATGAAAAGTAAGAATAACTAAAAAATGAATAATTCTGAGCAATGTACAGACAAAACTCCAATTTTATTTATATAGATTTTGTGTATTTAATTTATTGTTGACAAATTCTGTTATTCTATGAGTGTGTGCAATAATCTTTGAAGATGTACTTATGAAAAAGGAGAAAATAAAGTTATTCTATTCTATTTTTGGAAAAGATTTTAAGTACAATAGACTTCCGATTATCTGAGGTAATTGGGACAAGTCACCTCGGATACACGAAAACTCGGATAATACTGGGGTTTATAAATATTTATACTGTAGATTATAAAATGGAGAAAATACACATTTTATGTGGAGTGGGCGTACTTATTTATTACAAAGAAAAATTTAAATCAATTTCACATGACTGCAAAAAATACATAAGAGAACAAAAATCATAAAAAGATTTAGGCCAAACTTGACCTTGAGCGTCGGCTGCGGGCTGTATAAGAATCAAGAATAAATAGCTTTGCTATCATTGACCTTTTACAAGTAATAGACATAGTCAAAAACTATCATGTATACATGATATAGTTGAAAGTAAAATTGGTGAGCTTGATCTAATCTTAAAGTCTATATTTACAATGCTGTTATGAAAGCCATTTAAACAATAAAATGGGTTTTTAATGGCCATTCCTTTAATTTAAAATTAATTCTGTTTAAATTAACTTATGTTGCTGAATGTTGGAGTTTATTAAAAATGTAAAACTATTGATTTTATGACAGTATCTTGTTTTGGATAATCTATGAATAGGATTATAAACTGTACAAACTGTATAAAGGAATATGCTACTGCAGTTATAGGAGTTGAGGTTAAGCTCCCAGCATAAATCAAGGATTCAATTTCAGGGTGTGATGCAAATGGCTCATCATCAATAACACGGTCATCTTTTAACTACAATCTAGATCTACTGAGCCTTCTTTGTATGTTGTTATTTAGTTATTTATCATTTAATAAAAGCTTCATCAACTACGATTTCAGTAGTTTGACGTTTGCGACTGGTGGTCACATTCATACATTTTTTGGTAAATATCACAATACAGTACCGATATTAACCTCTTGAAGTCCATACCCACCTATGTGCGAGAAGACGACTGACGCGCCAGCGGTCTACGCCCGCACATATGCGAGCTAATGTCAACTTTTCATTTTCGTCATTGTTTTTGCTATCAGCTGTTGCACTACTACGTTGTATTAGGTATGGATACGTTCAGTGGCATCTTGGGAAATCGTGGGAGTTTTAGTTTTGTTTCATTAGTCTGCATCACTGCTTTTTTGTGTCATTCTTAATCAGCTCCCAGCTTTAATTTTACCGCATGCTAAAAAAACCTGGGACTGCAGTGAATACATGCCACTGCAAAACACTGACTTCAAGAGGTTAATTTCTGTGAGCCAATGAGAACGTATTAAAAGCATAAAAGTTAAGCATGTGCCTTGTGCAGTTATGACAGTTTAACACATGCAACTACCGAGAAGAACATTTTGATTGTAACTACCTGACACTTAGCAATCGAAACAATTTATGAATGTAACCTCTCGGTGAGGAACATTTTGATTGTTTCGACATCTTGCAATTGCTCTAAACTGTAAAAAAAATAACCGATCTACACAAGTTATGGGTGAAGGATACTTAGATTTAGCCGAAATAATATTCCCATAAATAAACAACTTGAGCTAACAATCAGTAGAATCAAATTACTTGACCTGGTAACAGTGATTTAATAATTTAAAATAATGCACAGGCTACGAATAAAATTCACTTATTTTTTGTAGTTCTGAGAGCTTTATCTTTGTTTTTTTTTTCGAGAACCAGCTCGGTTAACCCAGAGGGTCCGTTAACCGAGCCTGAGATAATTGGGCGTCTACTGTATAACTTAACTACATGTTTTCTCTTATAGTACTTACACTATCATCCAGAGGTTGAATAAATTCTTCTATTCCTTCTCTAAGATACTCAGCCCAGTTAATGTCATCTTCTTGTATATAAAATTCTGGTGATTCTTCAATTTCCAAATCTTCCTCTGGCACAGAAGTTGGTCTTGTAGAAAGGTTCAGAAGAAGCCACAAGACAAGCCATTGCACATTCAACTAAAATAAATTAACAAAATAAACTGAATTCCATGATGGCCTCCGGCTGCCTGACTAAAAAAAATTAGTAAAATTACCATCCCTGACAGGAGATCACTTCAGTTGTCATGTACCACTGCTGGTTTTGATTTATTTTAAACTACCTCTAGGATCAATTTTAACACATTCGCTGTGGGCAGCAACGATCGCTGCCTCGCCGGCCTCTCCCCAGGTGCGTGCAGCAACAATTGCTGCTGCCATTCCATTGTCGCTCAATACGTCAATGAGCTACTAGCACTTCTAAAGTGCCTGTGTTTGTTATTGCGCTCGTAGTGAGGTACATTTCTTTCATTTTTAGCGGTGTAAATTTTGATTCACTCGTTTCTAAGAAAATATATGTTTAGGTTAACATTGTGCATTTGTAAATAGTGAATACTGTTTTATTGAATCACCAAAAAGGCAAAATGGCAAAAAATAAAAGGGGCCACTAATGCAGCAAAATAAATATCCATAAAAGGGTTATTTGGCATTGCGTTTTGGCGACTGGCACAAGTGAAGGGTGGGCTAGTGGGGTTGTAAATAGTATGTTATTTAATATTTTTATGATTTAAAATCAAATAAATCTGTTTTTAACTTATAACAGTGAGTTTTTGAAAAATATAAAAACAAAAAACATGTGCGGATCAGTAAAAGAACATCCTACACTAAAAGGGTGAAAAGAAAAATTAACATTAGGCACTGTGCACCTATTTAAATAGTGAGAGTTATGATAACTACTAGTTGCTATATTTTTACTAACTTCCTCTATATGATAAATAGAATAGTTGTTAAAGGAATCTGCATTGTTATTGTCATTTACACCAACAGCTTTACTATTCAAATTTGAAAGGTTATTCACAACTTTATACACAGCTTGGTTTCTATTTCTGACTTATCTATTATATTATTAAAATATTTTATCCTCACATTTTTAACAGCAAGTCTATATGCTTTCTTACATCTTTTAAATTCATCTCTTAATTATTAGGTTGCCTTAGAGAACTTCTGTAGGCTATGATGGTATTTATCATATTTTTTTAAGTTCCAATAACTTACTGGTATATTACCTAATATCCAACTTTAGTTTTCTAATTTTGCTATTAAAAAGAGGATATGCAACATCAACTGCCCTCGTATATAGCTCCAAAAACTTATTAAACTTATTGTTAGCATCTGCAAGCAAATAAACTTCAGTCCAATTTATGTTACTAACTAATCTCAGAAAAATAGTTGTGCTCTGGTCATTTACTAAGCTAATAAATTTCTTATTTACAGTTTTAATACTATCGTTGTAAGAGTTAATGTTTAATTTATTTCAGGTTTACATATTCACCAATCAGTTTACTTGATTGTCAGCTTTATTAAAGTAATAAATAAACAATGACATTTTTTGAGATGATAATAACTATTGAAAACAGCCTAATATTAAGGTATACAATCAATCAAGACAAAAAAGGAAAACATATAGAAACAGTAGGAGCCCTACTTGATATAAAAAATGTGCTACCTGAGTATGGTGGCTTGAGTCTGAAGCAAGGTATTTATCAACCAATTCCCTAAATCTGTCAGCTCTACTGTTTAGTCCATGTGCTTTAAATTTTTCAATGTAACCATCTATAGTATTCTTGATAAGGGTTATATCGACAGTAGCAAAATTATGATGAATAATATTGGAAAAAAAGAATTTTTGCACTTCTTGATAGTTTCTGTCATTTTCCTGAAAATGAATTAGTACATTTTTCAATGTTCATTAGGTCTATTTTAAATTTGTGTATTTTTAATGACAGGGGCATTATTTAACATATTGGCAGGGAAAGGTTGAAACCTTAAATAGTCACAATCTAAACACACTGGATGGGCGATTCAGTAAAAAATAGTAGTCCCTACCCAACTTCATAATCTGAAGGTTGCCAATTTATATTCTATTAACATTATACAATTTTATCAGACAAAAATCTCTGTAACAGTAATGTTTTGATACTGGAACCAGCTACCTTATTTTAAAAGGGGTGGATTACTCCCAAGGCACTTCAGCCGTAACCGCTTTTTGCGCACCCCTGTGTGGGTTGCGGCATTATCACATAGCGAAAAGCCATTGGTGATTGGCAAGATTTGAACCAGGGACCTTGGGCACCAAAGCCACGCGCTCTACCCCTAGACCAGCGCGCTCCCCCAGCTACCTTTATTCTATGGGTTATAATCAACGATCTTTGCCAAATAAATATTCTGGTCTTTGTTTGTAACAGAGTTGTATGTCAACAAATAAATTAAACTCATCAAACACTCATCAAACTCCATCAGCAAGAGGCATCTCCAGTAATAACACATACTACCCTACAGTTAAATCTGCCTTTGAGATACTAAATAACATTGCCAAGATAGGAAAATACCCCCGTCGCAGCAGACCTGCGTACTCAGCGAATTTCCAAATCAATAACATAATAATAATAATATATGACTAGTTTCATCATTATCTGTCAATAAATATTAGTATTATTTGCCTACTCTCCATAGATTAACATGGGAAAGAGTATGCAGGTTTACTGCTGTGAGTAGCGCTGAAAGTAGGTGTTTCTAGCGTAAACAATTAATTTTTTCAGCATTTATATCAACTTTCATCAACATCTGTCCATAAATAAAGGAGTTTTTTAAGCTGATTCCAATGGTGAAATATAAAATTAGAAATTTTTAAAAATTACATGTGAAAAACGCAAAAAACCCCATTTTGGGGTACAAAACCCCCCCAAACTACCCGTTCCCATTGACCGATATGTCTGGTTTACGAACTCGTCTGAGCATTTGTAGGAATACACGTCTCAACCAAATTTGGTCTCGATCAGACCATTTTTACGAGAGTTATAGTGTTCACAGACACATATATATATATATATATACATATAAAAATTTTAACGACTATGGTTTTTGGACTCTGGGCACCTAAGGAAGAAAAAAAAACATGGTCCCAGGCTTAAGTCTCGCCATGAGACCTACGGTAATAGCTTCTTCCCAATGGGAAATTCGCTAAAACTGAGCATTGCAGAGGTTCCGAATATAATCGTGTTTTGGATTACAGTAACTGTGGTAAAAACGTGCAGTAAACAAGATTTGATAGACAATCAAGAACTGTACCTAATCTGGCCTATCCCGATTCAAATAAACAAATTTAAATAGGCCTACAACTATTTGTTTGAAATACATAATAGTGATGAATTTTTAATTAACTATTTATAATTTATTCTGACATTTCCTATCGCTTCTAGTGTTTTAAACTATACTATGTTTTGAGAGGTAAAGGTAACTCCCGTTACCAAGTGAAAAATATCTTACTTACATTTAACTAAAACATACAATTTATCGTAACAACATTTTTCCTTACATTTGTAACATGCAATGAAAACACAAATATACTACGTAAATATGAAAAAAATACAAAAACCCCAAACTTCAAACACATATACAGTAAAAATTACACATTAACTAATAACATTACCCACACTGAAACCTCCACAATTGCGCATAGAGGGTACAGAACCACTCACCATCAAGTCACACACTACAGTTACAAATTAAAAAATAATAACTCTTTTCTAATTACATAAGTCATAAATTAACTTAACATAATACAGTAAACCCTCTCATATCCGGATCTCTCATATCCGGACCCTCCGACATCCGGACGTGATTTTGAAAGAATGCAAAAATTTAAAATTACTCTATGAGGTCAATGTTTGTTAAACCAGTAGTCGCGAACAATGTTTGTAGGCCGGTTAGTAGCGCTCCGGTCGCCGAACGCGGGTTTGAAGCCATGTGGACAGCGGTAATGTTCAAAAGCGGAGTAGGGAAACAATGAGTCACCCTAGTCCCGAGTGCCTGAGTCTCTAGCGCTACTGTCTGTATTCTGTGCTATCTGGTGCAAGGTCACTGACTTACGAAACAATAAACCTCCGCACCCCACCTGTCCCTACCCACCCCAATAGCCATGCCAACGCATAACGTGTACTGTAATGACACACAGACCACGGAGGCGGGTGTTGTACGCGCCTCCGGAGGCGGGTACAACACCCACCTCCGTGGTCAGTGTCACCTTTGTTTTGCTTCAGTGACCTAGCCTTTCTTGTAATGGTTCGTTTTAGTTTCGGGTAGGAATAAGCTATTATGGCCGGAAAAAGAAAAAAAGTTGTCATTATGATGGAGGAAAAATTGTATTACTCTAGTACTGTACCGCTTTTTACTGTAGGCCTATACTCTACGTAGTTTTTTGAGTTTTGATATTATTAAATTGTTAGTATTACAACCAAAATCATGTTTTTATGTTTAATATCCGGATGTTTTATTCCCCTCTCATATCCGGATTTTTTGCTATCCAGATCAGCCGTCGCCACATTAGTCCGTATATGAGAGGGTTTACTGTACATAAATGCAAGTGTCTGTCTCAATACCATTTTAGTGTTTAAAAATTCTGCATCAGAATAAAATGCTTTTAAGAGGATAAATTCTTTCTTTTTAAAATGATTCAGAGAGGTGATCGATTTTAATGTAGCAGGAAATTTATTAAAAAATTGGATCCCTCTATATGCTGGGCTCTTTTCATAACTGTTGGTTCTGTGGCCAGGATATGCCAGGTTTGTCCCATGTCTCGTATTGTGAGCACGGAAGTTCCATACTTTTGTAAATAAATCTTTATTTTAGAAAGTTAAAAGAATTTAATCACGATTCATCTTTATCAGAATGTAACATGACATCAAGAGTACAATTTTCTACCCTCTATCAAATCCTGTTTATTTCCCATTGCTAATACAATAAGGCCTTATGCATTAAAAAGGATTAAGTTATTCAAAACATTGTTTAACCCTATCACATTGGATTTGACCGGCCACTACTGCCTACTGCCTCCGAGGGTTGCAAGCCATTATGTTCCAGAACCATTCAATGATATACTAATGATAATATGAAGTACATATTCGAGCAAAAACAAAAATTATTAAAATACAGAAAATTATAGTCATAATCCATCTACATGCTAACCTCAAACCCTGTCAATTGTTTGATTAATCCATCGACTTCAGGGGCGAAAAACTGTTTCTTCCTGGTGAATATTGATGATGCCATTTGACACTAAAATGTTTTTTTCTTTTTTTCCTTAAACTAAAACTGATAAACAACTTCACATAACCTTAAATTCTGACAGTGACTACTTCTACGTTGAATAATATACGCTCATTTACTCCTACAATTACAATAATTTTGTTAGTGGTTTTGAATGTCTTGTTTTTTGTATTACAGCTCGACAGACGGATTGAAAAAATAGTTTTATTCTGTTTTGCCAGTGGCAAGCTCAGCTTTAGCTATAGAACTGTAAAGTACACTATTTTTTATGGAATTCCATCTAAATTTTATGGTCATCCCGGGGATCGAACCCATCACCTCTTGCACCAAAGTCCAAGACGATAACCATTAGGTCAGCAGATACACAAGAAACTGATTGAAGTGGGAGTGACTGGACTGGTGCCGTGTGTGAAACCATTGAGATTGAATTTACTTGTTACTAGTATATGTAATCAAAGGTGCATTACATCACCGAATTGCGTTAAACTTGATAGTTCATTAAAAAAAATTCATAACCAATTACTGTAGTCATTACAGTGTCGCCACCATATCAATATGATTGTACTCAAGCCCTGAGTAATAACAGAGAGGAACGTATTACAAGGATTATTACTTTATTATCCTTTCATCTATGGTAATAATATAAAATTACATAGCCTATCCAGGACAACTTGTCAGCGGCGATATAGCGGAATTGATTTGGCCAATAATTTCTTCAAAATACCGTAAATTAAAATAATAAACTCCAAATAATTAACAAACCTCCCTCCATAATATCACTACAGTACCTAAAAGCAGAGAGGAACGGATTATAAATGATTTACTATTTGTTCATCTTGCTAAAAGTGAATGGTAAAAGTGAACATTACATTAATTTGAGCTCCATTCCAGCAGCGAGCTGTTGATCACTGCGAGTAAAGGGTTGATATTAGGCGTGGGATCCCATCTTGTAGAATCCTTTTTTGTAGAAAATGAAGGTTTCCCATTCTGTAGAAAATGAAGGTTTCCAATCATGTAGAATTGTATAGTTTCTCCTTGTTTTGTTGGCAAATTTGCTTGTTTAGTTGGCATAACTTGCATTTCTACACGTTTGGACACCCTAACTTTTCTACAAAATAGGAAACCTCAATTTTCTACAAGATGGGAAACCCGCATTTTCTACAGAATAACACTCATCCATGCGAAATTATCGCACCGGTATCAGAATAAATGCAAAAGGTTTGCTGCTGTGAGTATCACGGAAATTAGGCATTTTTAAAATAACTATTTTTATTTTGACTATATACCGAGTTTTATGAATATCTGTCAATAAATGAAGGAGTTTTCCTTTTCACCATAAGATTGACATAGGAAAGGGCAGGTTAGCTGTCATGATAAACACATAAACCACGTGAAGCTAAAATACCAAGTTTTATCAAAAAATTAAGTTAATAAGTGAAATATTAATTTTTACCTATCCTTTATAAGATTAACATTGGAGTCCCAAGATATAATCATAGATGAACGGATAGTAAAGTACTTATAATCCGTTCCTCTCTGATATAATGTAGGCCCTACTGTGTTAGCGAATTTCCCATAGGGAAGAAGCTATTACCTTTGACTATACATATTATTTAATATTATTAATATGTATAGTCAAAGCTATTACCGTAGGTCTCATGGTAAAACTATTAAAATTATAATAAAAGGGAACATGTTATTTTTAGCGAATTTCCCATAAAAAGGGAAGCTTATTATCGTAGTATCATGAAAGTTAGAGGACATGTATTTTTTCTTCTTAATAGAGAAAAAAATAGTTTATAAAATTTATATATATATATAATTTATTTATATTTTTTGTTTTTACATAACTCTATAAAAATGTTATAACCAAATTGGTAGAATGTATTTACAAATGTATTCGTAAAAAAATATAATAATATTTTTGTTTTTAAATAATTTTTAAAAAATTTCTGATTTTCATATTACATTTGGTAATATTAAAAAATAATAATCAAAGTTTTTTATCTTAACGTTAAGATTATAAAAAAACTAAACCGTACTGTATTTTTAAGTTATTCTTATGGGGAATAAAATTATTTTTAATTATATTTATTTTTATGAAAATATATTTATTCATGTGGTTGTATACATGCAAAAAATCATTTTATGTGTTTTTCATCAGCAAATGCATACTCTTTTCCTGTTAATCATTTGGTGATTATGAACCTTTTTTTTAATGTTATAGAGTTGGTATAAATGTTAAAAATAAAATTTTTGATGGTATAATTTATTCATGTGTTTCACCAAAAATATTGTTAATCATATGAAATATAAAAATTATTCTTTTAAAATTTACCAATATTGTTTATATTTTTAATTACTTTATATTTTTTAACAGGTCTGCTGCAGGTTTTGTCTGATGAAAAACTCTTAAAATATGATTTTATTTTATTAATAGTGGTGTGTGTGTGTGTATGTATTTTACTTTTTATTTCATCGAATAGGGCTACTAATATTATTACTGTATATAGAAATAATTTAAAAATTATTGAAATAATTGAAAAAAATTGTTTTTTTAGTTAATGTGTTTTTTGTAAAAACATTTCCTCTTTTGGATATTATTACCCTAAACATTGAGGAATATAAGCTAAGGGTACTGTTTAGATTATTTTATTTAACCGTTGGAGATAGAAGAAAACTTTAAGGAGCTTAATTGTGTAGTTTTTTAAACTGATTCTAATGGTGAATGATAAAATTAAAAATTTTTTAAATTACATGTGAAAAATGCAAAAAATCCATTTTTGGGATACAAAACCCCCCCCAAACTACCCCTTCCGATTGACTGATATGTCTGGATTATGAACTCGTCCGAGAAAATGTGATAATACACGTCTCTACCAAATTTGGTCTCGATCGGACCATTTTTACGAGAGTTATCGTGTTCACAGACACATATACATACATATATATAACATATAAATTATAACGACTATTGATGTTTGGTCTCTAGGCACCTAAAAAAGAAAAAATAACATGGTCCCGGGCTAAAGTCTCGCTATGAGACCTACGGTAATAGCTTCTTCCCTATGGGAAATTCGCTAATAAAAATTATTTATGGTAGAATTGACTACTTTCAGTGTTCCTCACAGCAGCTAACCTGCACACTCTTTCTCATGTTAATCTTATGGAGAATAGGCAAATAATTCTCATGTTTATGGACAGATTTTTATATAAACTTGTCATATATTATTATTATTATATTATTGATTTGGAAATTCAGTGAGTACGTAAGTCTGCTGCGATGGGGGAATTTAGTTTTTTTGATATCGCAGTAACTATTGGAGATAGAGCAAAACTTTAAAGTACTAAGATAGAGAGCTGATTCTAATGGCAAAAGAAAAATCTACAATATTAAAAAAATATACAAAAAAGCCCCCAATTTTTGTTTGGTTAACCCCCTTCCCAAACTACCTGATCTGATTGACCAATATATCTGGATAAAAAACTCGACCGAGTAAATTTAAGAGTCTCTACCAAATTTTGTATTGATTGGACCATTTTTACGGGAGTTATCATGTTCACATACACATCATTATTTTTTATATCATTTTTACAACTATTGTTTTTGGCCTTTGTCCACCTCAAAACGAAATAACCCCATCACAGCAGACCTGCATACTCAGAGAATTTTGGAATCAATAATATAATTAATAATAATAATAATAATATATGACAAGATTTTACCAATTTCTGACGATAAATATGAATTATTTTTGCTTTTTCTCCGTAAGATTAACATGGGAAAGAGTATGCAGGTTTGCTGCTCGAAGGAACACTGAAAGTAGGCATTTCTAGCATAATACATTTTTATTTTGACCATTCATACCAAGTTTATCAACATCTGTCCCTAAATAAAGGAGTTTGCCTATTCTCTATATGATTAACATGGGAAAAGAGAATGCAGATTAGCTGCCATGATAAGCACATAACATTTTTTAATATCTTAGTAACATTGGAGATAGGGCAAAACTTAAAATACTAAATTGTATAGTTGTTTGAGCTAATTCTAATGATAAAAGATAATTTAAAAAAAAATTCATGTGAAAACGCCAATAACTCTTTATGAAATAGCCTACATAACACCCCCCCCCCAAACTACCTATTCCAATTGAACGATATGTCTGGATTACAAAGTTGTCCGAGTGAATGTAAGAATACACTCTACCAAATTTCGTCTCGATCGCACCATTTTCATGAGAGATACAGTGTTTACGTACACATATATACCGTATATATTTAACAAATATTGTTTTTGACCTCTGGGCACCTAAATAATACATGGTCGTGTGCTTAAGTCTTGACACGAGACATACTGTAATAGGTTCCTCCCAAGAGTAAATTCTATAAAAGTAACATGGTCCCTGGCTTAAGTCTTGCCATGAGATCTAAGGTAATAGCTTCTTCCCTATGGAAAATTCTCTAATAAAACAAGTTAAGTTTGAAAACTAAAATCATGCTAAAATAAAAATAACAAAGCCTCAACATTTGTTCTTTAAACCTTAACACCATTTAATTAGTCTAAAACTGGATGAGTGTTTTAAGGTTTTAATCATGGATAGTGAAAATACCCCTAATTTCTATTCCTTTAACCATTAGCGTTGTTCTTAATGCTACATATCCAGTATTGCTTCAAAACTGTTCTGTCTCCCAAGAATATCGCAAATTCTTTCTCTTATGGCTCCTGCTTCCCATACGAATAAATTATTTACCTTATTCTACAAATTATAAAGATCAAATTTATTTTTTATAAAATGACACTCAGATAGTAATTTTAATTACACTTTTCCTTTAAAAATAAACTGTTTTTAAGGACTGAATTGTAAAAATTATCCCCGTTAAAATATTTTAATACAAACTAATTTAGTTTTGATTTTTCTAGAGGGCTGTGTCAAGGATGGTACTGTATTTCAATTAAACATCACCTGTACACCTGTGAAGAAGCAGTACTTCATAATCTTCCTCTATCACTTGTCCATTTTTAGTTCCCAGTGCACTCTTTTCATTGAGCTCCCTTCACTCCTCGGCTTTTTGTTAGTTATTTACTAATTCATACCATTACCCATCATGATCTGTGGGTAAGAGCTTCATAGTTATGTTGATTGAGTTTAGTTTAAAGAAAATATACTGGAATGGTGGCAACCAATGCATTTATTAACAGGGTATATCTGAAATACACCGAAAAACTTTGGGATATTGTTCCTGAGGTCAAAACAAACAGAAAATGTCCTGTGATCGCTCCATTCTCCGTCTGTGTTTTTACATAACTTGCTATATAAAGCTTTAGAAACACTTGAAGTACCAACTTCAAACTTAGTGCGTGTATGAGTACTAATAGGGACTATCTTTGTGCTTTGTATCAAATTATTATTTTGTATCATATCAAAATGGCAGCTAATTTAATTTTTCATAGCCCAATTATTAAAAAACCATGGAATTTACAAAAAAACCAAAGACAAAAGTCGCAAAATTATTTAATTTTCTTTAAGAAAAGGAAAATTCTAATAGGGTTATAATATAAATAACAAAGAAAATTCAAATTTAGTAAAGTTACTACGTACCTTAGAAGTTGGTAATTCAAGTGATTCCAAAGTTATAGCAAGTTATGTAAAAATTGCATACACAACGACAGATGGAAAACAGAGCGAGATATGTTCACGGGACATATTTTGTTTGTTTTCACCTCAGAGACAATATCCCAAAGTTTTTCAGTGTATTTCAGAAGATACACCCTGTAATATACATTGGATGACAACAACAATTTATTAGGTACTGTAATATTTTATTTTTATGTATTGTTAAGTTATAATCTACATTTATTGTTACAATCTAATTTATTTTAATGTACTATTGAATACAAACTAATAATTTTAAAAGCTAGTAAAAAAATAAAGTTTGTAAAAGGACAATTGCAATCGGATAAAGGAATAAAATACCTAACATTACTTAAAAAACAAGGCATTTATTGTGTAATACAAATAATAGGACTGTCATAATAAAACCTCCCTAAAAAGCTTAACACTAAAAAATTACAGTGCTTCTTCAAGTTAAATAGCATTACATCTATAGGCACTAGTCATTAAAATTATTATTAGTATTAATAACAATAGGGTATTAGTACATAAAATAGTGGTTTACAAAACTATTGAAATGTTATTGCCAAAAATTGAACTAACGTGTCTCATTCAAAGATAAAATTTAAATACAAACGTTTTGAAAGCACGTATGTTTGCTTAAGATGACGAATGCAAGGCACATAAATGAATTTTACTCTATGCAGCTAAGCACAAAAACTAATAATTGCATTGTATTTCACTTATTATTGACTCACTAATAGAGTTTGATCTCAATTCAAAGTCACACCAACCAATTATAAATAGAAGTTTCAATGGATAACTGAATAGGTCATAAGAATGAAGAGAGGGTTTCTATGTATTTGAGAAGGTACAGTGTGACAGTTCCCATGTAAAAATTAAAAAATAATTAAAATGGAAAACACCAATGGTTTGACAAAATTTTAATAAAATATTATAACTATACTTTTGACAATTGCCATTTTAATTACATGTTTGATATTTCTCTTTGAAAGAATAATATTATGCCAGGAAATAGAAGTCATGAGTACAAAATATGGCACATAGTTTGAATTTAATTAAATACTTTTAACTGTGTTTGGAAAAGAGACTACCAAGGATGACACAAAAGGAACAGATCTGATTTATTTTAAGTTTTTACGAGTCAAAACGACGCTAACATAGTGGCCAACAGTAAGTATGGCACTGATCAAAGAGTTGCCTAGAAGATTGAGCATATTTACTAGAGGGAGAAGCTGACAAGAGTGACAGTCATGTGCTTACAAACACTTACTGATCAAAGCTAATACATACCAAAAAAAAGTTAACAATAGGTTGAATATTTTGTTACCTCAATTTCACAGGGTACAATCATAAAAGTATATAATTTTTTAATACATGTAATCAAACACTGTTTAAAAAGTACTGATGGAAAAAACTTTTCTTGTTTGGTGTGATGACGTTAGGCTGTCTTTAAAATTAATTCTTATCAATAAAATTGGTTAAAAATTTACTATAAAGGACTGTTCTGTTTCAAAATCCTATGAACATTCAACATAAATAATTTAATTTTATGCTAAAGTGACTCAGAAATAGATATTGACTAAATTAACACATTTACTAAATAATTCCATACGAGAGTTACGGTTACCACTTAACCATAAACTTTAAGGTTGCATTGATTATATTAAAAAGGCAATAACAAGAAAAATGTTTTTTAAAAACAACAATTTTCTATAGTTAAAATACAAAATTTGTTCAACAAACTTCCAATAGCATTTAAAGCTAAATAGCTTTAACACCTATAACGAAACATGTTCTGTAAAATGCTAATAGAAACACCCGGTCCCAGAGGCACTTTAGAAACTATAAATAAAATTTTTACTTTATGATTCTGTATAATTATTACAACTTTTACTTTTATCTTTAACAGAAAAAATATACACTTTCCTAAACTGAATTACCAGCCTGGAGACCAGCTCCTGTTTAAAACAATGTTAATAATGTTTACCTACACTATCCAAAACACCCGGTCTATCAGACCGACTATTTTTACTATGGAGTTGATAGCTGTAACTGTATTAAATTTGTAATAAAATTAAAAGAGATAGCCCTTTGGTCTCACAGAACGATATTTCGGCACAATTGTTAAAACTAGCAAAATTACAATTTTAAATGCAACCCATAGACTATTCACTATTTGTAGTAAAATTTGTTAAAATAAATCAACAATAACAAAATTACTTAGTTTTAATGATATTTTTTTTAATTACACAAACTAGCTGGGCACCAAAATGGTTTTAGTTTAATGAACTGGTTTTAGGATTATAACATTCATAATTTGAAGGAGAGCATGTTTGCCCCAGTTTTCTGATGTCCAAATAGAATTAAAACTTGCATCAATTTTGGATTAAACCCGATTGTGTTCGTTTTTCCTCTTCGATTAATGTCATCATTCTATTAATTTTAATTCTTATTAAAATCTTAGCATTATTCTAAATATATAAAATTGTCAATATAATTTTCCCTGAGAAAATTAAATATTTCTATCTTTAAACCTAAATTATTTTTATTACTGTAATATAGGGCCTATGAGCTCATTCAGTAAGAGGATGATTTAAAACATTTTAATGACACCCAGTATTTTCAAAGGACATTTAGTGTAAAATTACATACGACGTTGATCTGGTGGTGACATTATACAGTACAGTGATCCTAATTAATGTGATGGACTTTGAATCCGTATAATCTGAGAATATAACAGGATATGAACACCTAACTGATGTTGTGCTAGGTTTTTCTTCGAACCACCCAATGTCCTTTTACCTACGAACTCTAAAACTATTTTCCTGCTTCAAGTCTCTTCACAGATAAAATTTACAATTTGGTCGTAAAAATAGTTACCTAACCAACAGCTATGCTCCTGTCTGAACTGTACTACTTGGACAGTGAAAACTGGTTCAAATGTACCACACCCAACTTAAAGAGGAAATTTGACTATAACGATACAGACAATTAATTTTGAAAACAAACAAAAAAATCATTTACCCAGTTTTAATTCACAGCAAGTCTATTTTTTTATTTATTAGCTACAAAATATTTAACAAAACTTATAAACTTTTTAATCTAGTACAAACGCTTCATATATTTGCAAATTTAAATATCACTACTTGTTTACAGGTTTTATAATTAATATTAACCATATAAGTAGATACATGTTTCTTGTCAAACAAGCTGGATTGAACTAATATTCTGTACAGACTATTTGACTTATTTGAATGAAGTGCTATGTGCCAAACAGTCGTCAAGTCTGCAATAGATGTGATACACCAACAGAGGTGCTAAACAAATAACAAACAACTATAATCTTTGGTTATAACAACAAGAACAGACAGGACAAGCAATGTTGTTTCGAAGCATGAAAAATAAACTGGATCAGAAGATGAACTAAAACCTGTTACAGTGTAAATTTAAAAAATAGCTACTTTAAATAAAACTATCACATTCTTAAATCCTCATTAAAATAACATTCAACACATTTTTAGCGTTATAAAATAGCCATAAAATCACTTTAACACACCCTCTTACGACAAGTAGAAAAATTTTGGGGGCCAATTTTATCAAATGTTTTTATGATTAATGATTTTATTAAATGTGACCTTATACTGCATACCAAGTTTTATGAAAAGCGGTTAAAAAATAAGGAATAAAATTATTTATTTGCATTTTCATACGATTAACACATGGCATTGTTAGACAACATACTGTATTTACCACAGGCTGTTAATTTTATTTTTCCGCCACTGTCTATTACAGACTCCAAATACTAATTTATTTAGTTATTTCAGCTGGTTTCATTGATGGTTGTAATTCTTTTAACAGATATGTTGTTTTAACCCCAAAAAAATTATTTGTTGTACATACAAAATCTACCGTCATCTTTACAGACACGAAGGTGGTGTCATTTTACTTGGGATCTCAAGTAGGGCCTACTATTAACGATGAAATTTTTGAAGTTTAGGAGTAGTGTTTGGAGGTAGTAGAAGTTATAGTAGTATTAGAAATTTGTATTTTTCATATTTGATGACTGCTTTTAGGGATGAACTACACTAAAAAATTAAAAAAATCCTAAATGTGTGAAGATGTTGGTTGACATACAAAATTTAAATTTTACTGAAATCGGACTAAAAGTGAAGGCTCTGTACATATCTATACACAGGCAAATAACATTTTGTGATTAAGGAGTCCCCAAAGCATATATATTCAATAAAAAATTAAATGGGAGTTTTGAAAAAATGTAAAAACAGTACTTTCTCCTTTTATGTAGGAAAAAGTAATAAGTAATGTGACAGACATAAACATGAAAAATATAACTTTTATTCTAAATTACCCATTTTAAACCTTATTTAAGATTTTATAAATCCATTACTACTCTATTAAACAATTAAATACCAGTTATTTCAATGTTCGCTCATTGACCTCCTACTTTATATTTTGATCATCAGTATATCAAAATGTAAATAATTTCAGGAACTTTTTTCTTTTTGGGAAAAATATCAAAATATAATAAAGGGACAAATATTGGTTTCAAAACCTGACATTGCTCAACAAATTATTCTTGTTGGCTATAACCAAATCTATCACACTGATATAGATATTTTTTATACTATAAATTATTAACGAATAATAGATTTTAAAACATTACAAGCTGAGGTTAAACCTTTTGGTATCCAGTTTCAGTAAGGAAATAATTAGTTTAAGATAGAAATATCTCTTTGCCCCAATACTTAGTTCACTTTTTTTACACGAAAAATAGTGAAAAGTACTAAAAGGGGAAGATAAAATAAAAGTTTCAAACAAATTCTTTTTATGTTTTAAGTAAAATGACTGTCTAATCTTTTATGGTTTTTCATAAAAGACTAACATACAAAAACTCAGATTTTATATCAGAAAACTGATACACACATGATTTATAGATAAATCAAGAGTTTAATTTTGGATCTTGTTCATTATTGAAAAGGTGATTGTCAGTAGTCATAAAGTTTCAGACAGAAGTATTCAATAGACAACCAAGGATTTCCTTAGAAAGAGCTAACCAATATTAGATAATCAGATTTGTTAGTTTTAATTTAATCTGAAAGTTACCATTATTAGTCGATTTAAATAATTCAATTGAAGAAAATAATTTTTGTTATTTTAATTGTAATTTAAACTAATAACTGTCCCAAACTGTCAACTGACAACCAGTAAAGGGTTTCCTTAAGTAACATAAAATATTAGCAATCGTAAAAAAGTAACAACGTTAAAATTCAAACTTAATTTCTGTGAACAAATAAAGAAAATAGTCCCAAGTGAGGGATAGACTAAAATAGCTGCCTTTGTCATGAATTAAGGCACTAAATTAACAGCAAGAGGCTAAAAAAGGCACAACCCTTACAACTAGAACTTTGTACAATAAAATGATTGTCTGCAATTCTTCTCGATATGTTAGTTACAACGTACAGTTACAACAAGTATTTACTACGTGTAGTTGTGTATTTACGTACCTACAACGTGTAGTTACAAGAAAATACAGTAGCTGCAACCCGATTTGATTAGGGTCTTAACAATAAACTTACTACTAGCTAATACATATATACAATAGTACAACACAAGGCACGCCATGGATGGATTCATGATAGGCAAGGGTTGAGCAAACATCTATCCAAGTTATTGTCCACATTATTGCTTTTATCGATGGATCGGACAAATAGCTGGCTAATTAACAAAGAATAATTATTTGAGATAAACAAATTTACGAACCTTACAAGAATACTGATACAGAACAGCTCAAGCCGCCAATGTTGTTGGGCCTTTGTCACTATGTTTAACGCTTGATAATAAACTCTACACGATAACTGCCACAAAATGGACAAGAGAGTGAGCCGAACCACAGAAACCTGTGTGTGCTAACAATACTGCCAACATTCTAATATTTATTTTAATCAATATAGTAAACGTTTGATAGTGCAACACTCATTTTGACTTTCTGACCGGTTGTAGTTCTCGTGTTTTCATATGACAAACTATTTAGAAGTGCTTTTTCATTCCCCTACTTATAACATTTTGAATTGGCTATGATTTTGACAGTTTCTCAGTGCACTTGAGAAGTTTTGTAAGAGAATAATTTGACACTGTTTGAACTGTGCTGTTTTATAGCCTTTTTGAACATGTTGGATGAAATTAGATTCGTAAAGAGAACAAATATGATAAAGTATAGCAAATGACAACTTATTGGTTAATTGACAGTGATGAGGTGAAGTAAACAAGTCCACTATCGTGTGGAATTTTGGTAATTGTATGTATCTAGTTCAGTTTGAGTCAAAACTATCATACGTTTACTGTAATGAATAATGTTAAATCTATTTCAATGTTTACATACTGAAATATGTACTCATATTCCTAATACGCAGCTGAATCGTAAGAGATCTAGTTACAAGTTTTAAGTTTGTTTGAATCTTTAGAGGATTCTATACAACAAAGCTTGGCACCCAGCAACTTAAAGAGCATGATTAGTAGTGAACGTAAGTACATTAACAACACACTAACAATCACGATATACATTTCAAGTCTTAACCTAATAGCTATCAACTTTAATGAAATTATTAACTCTAACACATGATAAATAAATCCAAATGCAAAATTTAACGAAGCGATTGTTTCAAAACAATACTTACGATACTTATCATAAAACTTAACATAGCAAACAGAAAGTAAAGAAGCTAAAATATTCTAGATAACCAAACATTTGGGGGTGATAGAACACAGCGGATATCGGTAGAGAATCAACTCACTTCACCCGACTTCATAACAATATGATAAACAATTATTTAAACATAACTTGGATCACATACACTGGTAGTTAACTAATATAGATCTGTTGTTGTTAGTTTTCCTCGATTATTTAGCTGTTGCGCTGGTCTTTGAGAGGGACATTTCAATCAGGCAAAATAAAATAAATAATAAAAATGTGTAAAATGCTTTGACACAAATAATACGCAGGGGAGTCAGGATCAAAGCCAAGTGAGCACATTGTCAGCCTTGCTGCTTGGATTGATGAGGGCTTGGACGTCATCAAGGATGTCTGAAGAGAACTCTTCACCCAGCTGCAACATGACAGAAACTTAATGATAACTTTCCAGCTGAAATGGTTACCGTTAAGTTATAGGATAAGTATACACAATCTTTAAAATTCATAATGGAGTTGGTTATTAATTATTCAATATCTTTTATATGACTTTTCCAATGTGTCTGTGTTTATAACTATACAACGTTTCTGGAGGTGGAGAAATTCCTCCTGTTTTCAAGTGATTACCTATTAATTAACACTAAAAATTGAATGTCTAAAGTTAAAGATATTACTTATTTCAAGTTGTCAATAACACTATACTTATTTATCATGCACAACTCAAAAACTAGATTGATAACGCAAAAAATAACCACAACACTCCGCCTACGAGCTAGCCTGGCGGGACGACACAACATAACGTGTGCTCAGGAGTTGGAACATGACAAAAATAATTTCCCATCATAACAACACAGATGTTTAAACAAAGTAATTGACCTAAAAAATCATTCCAACTAAAATCCAAGATTTATTTAAAGTTTATTGACATGAAAGTAGTACAGAAGAATCTTCATTAATAACCGACTCCTCCCGATATCCAACCTATAAATATTATAATTTTCAACTATCATTCATATCTTGAAGTTTTAATTAATGTATTAGAGATACAATAAGATTTTGTTGTTATAATGCTTCAAAAACAGATGTTTCAAATACATGTGATGAGTAGCAAAAAGTAGCTTACCGTTAAGGAAGGATCCAGTTCAGATATGTTGTCTGAGAGTGGAAGTTCGTGGGAGTCGAGAGCTGCGATGTCAGCTGCACCTGGAGCTCCACCCTCTACAATAACATTACAGTTAGTGTCATATATATATACACATATGATCAATAAAAAATTAATAAAACCTAAAAATATACTGATGAGAAACCAATAGAGGTTAAAAGCAAAACTTTATAACACAAATGTAATTATTCAGGTTTTAAGTGGATGAAAAGGATTCATATTATACAATTACAGTGAGTAGGGACCAAGTACAATCACTGAATAAAACCTTCTGAGAAAAGACAATCCAAGTTAAGGTAAAACCTTTTTTACTCGGAATTTTTTAACAAATAAAAATAGAATGATACCTTATGATACTTGTGAGGAAGAATAAATGTGTCAATTTATAAAAAACAGAATACCCCCAGTAGCAGAAGCCTTTAATGGTGAGCTAATTTCCATTGCTTTAAATATAAATTGTGATTCTTCAAATACAGGATAATCATAGCTTAATCCTACTACAGATGACTACCTCCAAACTTAACTGAGCCACTCCCTCACGACTTGCGTAAGTTTGTCATATTGTCAAAAATAAATTAACTAGATTAAGATTGGACACGATTACCAACCTTTTTATGATTACTCAGGTAATTCGCAGCCGACAATCTTTTAAAAACAAGAAATGTTAAGTATGCAAACTACGAAATACCAGTCAACGTAATATTAGCTGGTGAATAGTTAGTCATTTCCATGCCAATTAAACGGGTGCTCTGTCAGTGATGGAGCTTTTGCTCTCCCTACTAGCAAACAAGTTATCTGCAGACTCTTTTTGTAGTAAACATAATTATACTGAGTTCTTTACCTCTTTTTATTCTAAAACTAAACTTGGACTAAGAGAAATAATATTTGTCCCTTAACCTTTTTCAAACTAACTCCCCCCACAAAGAGAAGTAAAATTCTATAATTGTGACTCACCGCTGACACCATCCATGTTGTCGTCCATGGTGCTGAGGAAGTCCTCCGGCGTGTGTGGCAGACTGTAGTTGTTGCTCATGCCGAGCCCGCTGTCAGCTGACTCCTGGCGAGCGTGGTCTGTCAGTCCTGACAGGAACGGGTCCATCCCAGAGTCTGTCGTGCTTTGCCGCATCATCAGTTCTTGCTGCAAGACATATAACAATTGTCACAGTTTTGTTCCGAATTTAAAAAGCAATTTTTATTGTTTTGATATAGAATGGTCCAAATCCTGGTATGTTACAACCTAACTAGGGTTGAGACGATTCCAAACATCGATTCTTGATTCCACTGATTCTCAGAGTTGGAATCAGAATTGAAAATTATTGTCTAATAATATAAAAAATAATTGTCCACTTTCATCGATTTTAAGTGTTTGATGATCCGCCAATGACAAACGGCGAAAGAAATAATTAATTATATTTATTTTCTTTGTTGCGATGTTGTAATAAGAAACAGTTGTCATTGTTCTGATGAAACTCGGATCAATCAATCAATCTTTATTTACATTCCTGCAGGACTACAAATGAATAGGGTCAGTGGAATATACAATGTATTATATATAGAGAAAAAAAGTAAACATTAATTTTTAGTAAGGAACTCCTCAAAGCTATACGATGACTTTTTTGTTAGAAAGTCTTTTAACACAAATTTGAATTTATTACACCATTTCTCTCTCTTAATATGGTCTGGCAAGTTATAATATTTCATTCTAGCTTAAGTTGGTTTTTTTAAATAGAAATATTTCACTTTCCAAAAAAAAACAAAGAATTCTTTAAATGCGTGGTTAAATGTAATAAGTGGGATTCGATACAATCAATAGGCATGCCCTGCTTTATAAGCTCTCAGTTAGCCAAGGTACTTGGGATCAAGAGTACTTCAAATAATAACCGGATAATAATACCTCGGTATATAACCTAAAAATCGGTAATAAGGAAATATATAGCTTAAGATTTACTAAAGCCATGACTTTTAAAGCTATTACTTGAGGGTTATTTTAAATTATTAGTACAGGAAACATCGTAAAGTATGTCATATTAATTCTAAAACGTGAATCTACAAAAAAATTACGGAAATAAGATGGCATCACAATAGTTTTGTAACACTAAAATTATTGT
Organism: Nephotettix cincticeps; assembly: GCA_023375725.1. Taxonomy (NCBI): domain Eukaryota; kingdom Metazoa; phylum Arthropoda; class Insecta; order Hemiptera; family Cicadellidae; genus Nephotettix; species Nephotettix cincticeps. The sequence continues at coordinate 53,067,956 of CM041790.1, read as the reverse complement.
AAACATTACGGTTAAACCCAACCTGCAACATAAACATGAGAGCAAACTGTAACATACAACACATTGTTTTTAATACAAAACTCATTTACTCGTATTACAAAACAAAGCCCTGTCACCATGACGAAATTGCGGCAGACCGATGAGTACCGACGCAGACGACATACAATGCATGAACACGACACAGTTTTACAGTCAGCTACACTTGGCTGAAGAAAATCTACAATTATTGTCTACATTTACTGTAGCTATTAACATCAATTAGCTAAAGTTCAGCATGCGTATTTCAGTAACTAAAAGGGCAAACAATCACACATTGGTTTGTACGAGTTTTACTTTAAAATTCCATACTAAGAAAACTCATCTAAGGATAGCCTCGATTAACCTGGTACCTTGGTTCGGTTAACCGAGACTCTACTGTACATGATTCTTACAAGTATAATACAGAGGTCAGACAACTTTGTGGAAGGATTATTAATGCATCCCAAGTTAAATGTAAAAATAGGGTATTATAACAAACACCAAAGGCAGAACGCAGTTATAAGAATGTGACAGAAATTATTTGTGAATTGTGTAGTTTGAATAATCAAGATGTAATTTTAAGATCCACTGTTTTTCAGTTATAACCTTACATCGATTTATACATCTTACATTTTAAATTTATTTTTCAAGGCAAGAAGCCAACATAAGTGTTGGTAGTCACCTGTCTCATAATCTCCTGGCGGCGCAGTTTGAGCTGTTCCCGCTCCAGCTGCAGCGACTGCAGACGAAGCTTCTGCTGGCTGATAGAAGACTGAGCCACCGTGGCCTGAGGTAGCCAGGACCCGGCCCCAGACGGCAACAAAACTCCTGCTGCCGGTGTCCTCTGTAGGTGGGCAGCTGCGACATCAGTATCATCAGTATATAAACTCTCAGAAATATTACCTAACAGCTTTTTCTTACATTCACCTTAAGCTGATTTATTTTTAGTAGCCCAACCATTCATTGCTGTAACCAGCTCCAGCCTTAGCATAGATAGGTCACTTGGTATGCCAGAACCAAATAAAAAATACTTCCTGACAATAACTGAAAACCTGACAGTTAACTGGCCAGATGGAAAGTGTTGGGTTTATTCCTAAATCACCTTAGAAAGCAATTCGTCTTGCATTGTTAATATAATGTGCCTGCTTATAGGATTTGACTTATTTTAAAATCAAAGTACAGTTTGATTATTCATTCACTGAAAAATACCTAAGGTCGAAAAAATTCTCTAGCAAACAATAGCGTAAAATGTATATTTGACATTTTAACTTCAACAATCCATTCCGGTCCAAAGACGGGTACTGGCTGTCCTCATGTGACATGTTGGATTATTATTTTATTTTGCCATTGTATTGTAACAGACTTTTACAGCTGTGCGTCTTTCTACTCCTAATGAACCTAACTTCCGATTTTATACTCTTTGTCGTTTTATATCTAGTGGTATTGCAGTATAACCTCGGACAAATACCAGTTATTCGGTCGGAAATGGGTTAATGACTATGTTGTAATGTTTGTACCTTCTTTATTTAACAATAAAGAACTTTTAATTCTGATTTCTAAAACTACAAAGTGCTTGGTAACCTAAGAACTCTGTGATATAAAGGTTAGTTACTTACGTATACGGGGGTCGAACCACGAGGTGGTCCTTGTTTGGTGGTTGATGAAATATATTTCACCCTCTGGAGTAGCGGCTTGCTCCCAACCCTCTGGCAGAGGCCCCAGGGGTGCGGGGCTTGTTGCGGGGCTGTTCCCTTTGGCTGCTACAACAAATATAGTCTCTTAAAATCATATTCACAAATTTTACAGTGACATATTCTTTAATTATAAGAAAACAATTTGTTAGAATAAAAAATCAAAAAATTACCAGACATAATTTGTCTGCAATCAAATAAAGTCATATGTACGAGTCTAAAGTAAGAATCAAGTAATAATGTCATAAGGAAGAATGAAATGAAGGAATGCGTAAGAGTTGTATTTAAATTCATTTTACAGTTCATTTTGCATTATTCATATCTGTACAACACTTGTCTCGGAACACTTGGGCTTGTCTAGGAAGTCAAGGGTAGTTTGTGTTCCTGTTTTATCCAAAAATATTGATTAATATGGGAAATATTAATTTTTCCCTGTCCTCCTTAAGATTAACATTGGAGCCCCACAATACAACGTACTGTGTTTAGATTTTTTAATATCTCGGTAACCGTTGAAGATAGAGAAAAACTTTAAGAAACTTAATTGTGTAGTTTTTTAAGCTGATTCCAGCTTAAAAACTCGTCCGAGCATTTGTGGGAATACACGTCTCTACCAAATTTGGTCTCGATTAGACCATTTTTACGAGAGTTATCGTGTTAACAGACACATATATATATAAATTTTAACGACTATTGTTTTTGGACTCTGGGCACCTAAACACGAAAAAATAACATGGTCCCGGGCTTAAGTCTTACCATGAGACCTACGGTAATAGCTTCTTCCCTATGGGAAATTCGCTAAAAACAAAATATTATTTTCCCAATGTTCTTTTTAGATTTAGGTAGCTATAATAGTTGTTTCATTTTTATTTATTGAACATTTTAAGACTACTTATATGTATTAAAAAAGTAATTTTTGTCGTCTGGATGAGCTATTTCAGTTAATAATAATTAGTTAATAAATCCTATACATTAAAAACATTCACACAATATACACTATTTATTGCTAAAACACAATGAAAATAAACACACATCGACAAAAATGTCAACAAACATAGTGAAAGTGAAAACAGCTGGCCGCAATAGCTCGCGTATATTCTCGTTAAAAGCAGTAAGGGATTACAAGAATACGTTCCAAATATGCCTGACAACTGATTTCAGTCACTAAATATTCCAACAAAGCCGCCACCAAAGATATTGGTTTTGTGAGTGCATTGAGGCTAAAACATCACCATGCACTCTATCAGTTGTTTCGCGAACTACAGCACAGTTAATGTGGCTAAATGATTAATCGCGGGTATAGCTGTTTACCACGGCGTGCGACCCTACTGTGCTGCGGTTAAAGCTGTCAGCCGCCCGGTAAGGGTTAATAACGCACTCACCAATGATGTCAATCTACTGGGTGACCGACTTGCAGCCATTGAGAACAAGTCCTCTGGCTCAAACAATTGCATGGGGGAGAAAACAGAGGAGTACCACAAACTGGAGGACGAAAGCGACGAGAAAATTTCACGTTTAACTGAACAGTTAAACAAAATCAAGGAAGAAAACACTAGAATGAAAGCTTCTCATGGTGAATATTTGGAAATTGATGTTGAGAGGCTTAAATTGGAGCATGAGGAGAGAGTAACGGCCCTGCAAGCTGGGTGGAGATATCTTCTCACAACAACCGATGTGCTGGAGGCTGACCTGACGGCTCTTTGGATGGAGATGCGATCTGCCTCTCACTGCCTGACTCATTCCCTATATCGAATCCAGCCAGACTTTCTTAAGTGATTGACGCTGACAGAGATCTCAGCAATGTCCTCCTCACTGGTGACTCGCATCTCGGCTAGCAAACCAAGTGTAAGAAGAGGAGCTATCTTAGAATGTTGTCCTGGTGCTAAAGTCTCACATATAAAAGCCATTCAACTTGGTGAACTTATTTAGTTAATATTCAACATTCACGTAGGATGTAACAACCTCAGGAAAGGCTACAGGGGAGGTGTTGAACAGCAATTTAATTCACAGAGATATAGAGCGGTCTCTGAATATGGGGTTTATGGAGTTGTGCTCTGTAGTGTGTGATTTTGATTTTGATGTTTTTGGTGTGTCGGAGACAAGGCTACAACCTGCAACACCGTCTGGCCACTACCAGGGTACCAGATGATACGCTGTGACAGACATGCCAACACTTGTGAGAAGGAGGTGGAGGCCCTCTATACAAAGATTGATATTAAATTTGAGCAGCACGTTTTTACAAATCAGCTGGACCCTGATGTCAAGTCACTTTGTGTCATTTTTAAGCTGGAGGTTCAGAGAATCGGTTTGTGTGTGGCCTATTGTCTGCCCAGGGTAAGACACACATGCCTTGTACCTCTGTTTCACTCTCTTTTTGTGGATCTTGCAGTCAAAGTGAGTAGTGTTTTACGTATAGGGGATATGAACGTTAATCTCGTGTCAAAAATTAGTAACGACGCAAAATATTACAGTCGACTCTTGAAAGAATTGGATACTATTCAACTAATTAACCCTTCACTGAAAATGGATATATCCGTTTTACTGACTTTGACCCAAACATTGAACACGAAGATATCCGTGTACAATGTTCTTCACTGTCAGAGCATAGTTGTAGTTCATCAAAGCTCCGCTGAGTGCAAGAGCTTCTAGGATGTTTATTAATAGATACGTAAAGCATAGAATCTGAGCACTAGGTCATGTGACTGATTTGGGGGAGGAGATTCAGCCGCACCCTGCCACACATTACTTCTCAGTTGCTGATTCTACTGCGCTGAATACGGATATATCCGTCGACCATCTTATGACTATCAGGCAGGTGGTCTCTGGCAGGTGGATTTTCGTTTTATGATCAAGATTAAACTATCACTTTATTGATTTGTACTTATTAGAAAACACTTATTTTGTTTAACCTCCACTAAAATTTTGCACTGTATATTTCAATTTCAGTCTGTGTACAGATTTTCAAGAAAAAATTCTTTTCTTTAAAAATGTTTTATATTAGTTAGTATAGTAAATGTTTTATACATTTATTTTCCTGTTTTTCTATTTACTTTTACCTTACAAATCAGAAACTAACATTAGATTTAAGAAAATTTTAAAAAAATTTGAGATAAAATAGCGTTTAGAGGTATTTCCACATCGTAAGTTCATCATTTGAAGGGTTAATGAAGCAACGAGAGAGACATTAACTTCAGCCACGTTGAACGGTGGACACGTTGGACAGGTTGGTTGAAGTCAAGAGGATCGGCATTGTGGATGTGACGAGTATACATAATCACAGAGGCATGCGGATTACAGATCACAAGCTAATATACCATAATATAGCATAAGAATGTCACCAAAATTATATGATATAGAGATTTTAGCAGCTCAGACATAGACAAAGTGTTATCTGAAAATGTAGCTTGTGACTGGAATAGTATACTTAATGAGCGTGAAGTAGATATTATAGAAACGTTGATAACTTTCCATATCAAGAATATATATGATTAAAATGTGCCAATAGTGAGTAAAAAGGTGATCAAGAGAAAAGATGAAATATTAGATTTTTTTTGCAACCAATAGCTAAGATGAAGGTGGTGAGAAACTTTGTTTTTAGCTGGGGAGTGAAAAGAGGTTATGGATGCAATGAATGAGATAAAATCAAAAGCTGTAAAAACTGATGAAATCTTGATTGACATGATAAAGACAGTTAGCCCCTACGCAAGGAAATCGATATAACACATTTGTGAATGTATCACTGGCAAGTGGCATATTTCCAAAGACATGGAAAACGAGTATCGTCTGTCCTCTGCCCAAAGAGCTTGTTGTAAATAAAATGGATTAGCTGAGACCAAATTCTATATTACCAGCCATGTCTAAGATATTAGAGAAGGTAGCTATTTGCCAAACGGTAAATTATATGAACTAAATATTACCAAGGCTGCAGTCAGGCTTTACACAAAACTATAGCTCAGCCCTAGAAAACCTATTTAGCGATATGATCAATGCTAAATTCTCATATTTCAGCCCGAAATTGTACAATGACCTCCCTTCTGCGTTCAAAGATTATGCAGGCAAAAATATTAAAAAAATTATAGAATTATTAAGACCTGCATAACCGTTTTTTTTTAAATGTTATAGTTTTTATTTGTTATAAATTTTCCTTATTATTGTTAGTATTTTTTCATTGTTGTTTCATTTGATTTTTACATTTGTCATTAATAATAGAATAAGATTAATTATGACAAGAGTTGTTCTGGAAAGCAGTTATTGTTAACTGAGAAACGCTCAATAACAAAAGGCAATTTTATTTATTATTTATTTGATTATATAACACCCCGAAGAGCGTAATCGATATGAAAAAATAACAAATTTCCAGCCTATTGACTTTAACGGATCTTTTTTAGTAAAAGTTGGTAGATTTAAAGAACCATTATTTATTATTTATAAAAACGTACGTACATTCATGGTCACCACTACTGTAAATAAATCTCTTCACAAATTTGCTTATTTCAGTTTCAGACTTTCTCAACACTTAATTCAAGTCCGTTTTTAATACAACAATTTTAAAATAGAATCCAATACAAGTGGAAAATTGTTTCAAAATAAAATGTAAATATAGTTTAAGTTATTTTATTTTATTTTAATATATAATTATTTGAATTAAATAAATGAAACATAAAGATCTATTTAAAGGATTAAAATATTTGTCCATATATTTTGTACAATCATAATGACTAAACAAAGAAATCTAATTTTAAATTGAGCACTTCATGCAGATTGATTATTGAAAATAAAGACAGCAATTTCAGTTCCAGCCTATAAATCCAACACAGACCATTTATTACGATGAGTGAAGAGTATCTGTTATGCTCTGATACCTCATAACCCGAGGATGCTAATTAGAAGAAATTTGCGCAATATTGTCTCATCCACATCCACGCCTTTCTAATCACTCCTCTCTCCATAATTAACATCTGTAGGCCTACTGCCTACACCCTGGCGAAACTAACTTGTTCCATTTCTAAACGGTATGGTTCTTGGTGGGGTGTGAACTGCTTTGAGGTAGCAGTAGCGGTTCAAATCGCTACTGGATGTAGCTTCCGTGTGTGCCCTGCGATGTAACCAGTTTCCCAGAGCCTGGTTCCTAATGCGCCTTTTCGTTTGACGTTATTTTTTGATACTATAAAATAAAATGGATGAAGCAGACTGTTGGCTAGTGTTGAAAGGGAAGAAACTGTAGTTGAAGACGTACCGGTGGCATTTGTTCGGGAACTTTTTTGTGACAGAGCGAAGGATTCCGGTTTACGTTATGATGATGATGAAAATGAAGGAGAAGATGTGGCTGTTGAAGAGAATAATAATTAGGAAGAAGAGATTTTGAGGCTGATTTATGATAAAAAAATATTAATATAAAATAGCAATTTTCTTTTATTACTAAAATGTGTTTTACTCTTAACTCTCCAGGACCAGGCCCGGATTACCCATAAGGCCAACCTAGGCCATGGCCTAGGGCGCAATCTTGCGGGGGGCGCAGGGCAAGGGATGGCAAAAAATGTTGTATATTTTTATTTTCCTTTACGAGCGTCAAATGCATGCCTATGAGGAATTTGTTACAAGATTTGTTGCAATAATTAAACTCTAAGATCTCAAGACAGAAGAAATTGAAGTTGAGGTTAACAAACTTCTCAGTGTATTTGAAAATGATTTAGAGTCGGAACTTGTCCACCTGAGATCGCACATGTCAACAAACAAAATGGAAAATAAAAATCAAACGCCGTTGTCTTTGTACAAGCGGATCATAGGAAACAAATTAAAAGATATCTATCCAAATGTATAAATTTTGCTACGAAATTTTGTTTACTTGTACTCCAATAACAAAGTACTTAGCCTTAAAAAATTTTTTGCTCAAAAACTGTTTTACAATTTAAAAGAATTTTTTGATACATGATTTGTTTACATAATCATTTTGATTTGAGTAGTGTACAAATAACCTATATGTAACTTGACATGATTGTATTATTTCTGGTTATATAACATGTGATAAAATTAGTTTTTAACTGACGCAGCCTATACAACTATGTATGTTTTATAACTAACATGTTGTCCATGGAATAAAGAGATTTGATTTGATTTGATTTGAAACGCATCAGCCGAGAGGTATGTCAAACAGTAACAAACCGTTTACTTTGTAATAAAATTTCAATGTCCTAGATTTTAATCTAAACTAAAAAGTAAACAAATATTAAACAAAGTCTACTTTTTTGTCAGCTTCTTAGGATCACAGTTTTTCATGGGAAAGTAAGATTCCACAAATTACTCTAACTTTTAATATACTACAGTTTTTATTAATCTTTAATCACTTCATAAAATTGAATAGCCTACGTTTTATTGCTTTGTTTTCTGTATATTTTTTGTGTCACAGTTTAATTGTATTTTTAGGTCATTTTCCTGTTTAAAAAGGATCAAGGAATATTATAGGTCAAACATGACCCAAACAAAGCTCATCTCTCTCGTTCTCCTCAATATTGAAAATTATGTAACCAAAACATTGGATTTCATCAACATTATCCAATCGTTTGCCTGGGCCAAAGCCAGGAAGAGGAAAATTTAAAACAATGTTTTAAGGTGGTGCGAGCAAAAATATCGAGTATTTAAAAATCATACTTTTAACTTTTATTTGTTGACTAGCAGTAAGCCCGTCTTTGTACGGGATGTAGGATTCAGTTTAAAGAAGATAGATCATCACACCAAAATGTAAATCTGAAATCCTAAACAAATCAGTACAAAGAAAATAAATCAATACCCAGCTATATAATTTAGCATTAATTTACAATTAAATAGATTAGAACATTCATACCATTATTATAATTAGTTATACGTTAAAATAACTTTTTAATATAGTATGATTTCGAAATAGGTTAAACTCAATGACCAATGTAAAGTAACTAATATTGATTTGACAGCTGTTTGTTTTTATTTCTATTAAATCTTTAAACTACAAAGACAGCTGATTATTACCAAGTACCTGGTGACCGAGCTTTGCTCTTTTAGAATAATACATGTATTATAAAAATTAATTAGAAAAATTAAAACACATTTATTACTCAATGAAAACATTTATGTGGTTTAAATCAAACCGATTTAATACACCATAATTAATATAGCACTGAACAAAAAGTATAGCCCCTGATGGGGTTTGAACACGCTTCCGCTGGACCACGGCGTCTGCCAAATGAGCGACGCCGGTTAAGGTGTTTTAGCCAACCACAATTAATTGTTTTAGCCAATCATTTACTGTTTAACTATCCATACAGTTATTATTAGCCTGTGACCAACTGATTTAGGTATAAACGGAATGAGGATTCAAAAGCAAAAGTAAAATTTAATTTACACATATTAATTGGTTTGTTACAGTGGCTTCAAGCAATACAACAAATACGTTTTCTATCAAAACACGGAAGATTTTGGAAATACTCTTTCCTGCTTTTATTTCGCACAGTTATGTTACCCTTAAGTTTTTACAAATTGTTTAGTAAACTGATAATTTTACATTTATTACATACATAAAATAAATATTTATGAAAAACCTCTATTCACATATTGTTCCCCGCCGTCTTCAATCAAGAACTGTCAAACGGTTATAAACAGCTGTTTTGGTTTGTATTGTTTACATTTTATTCTCCATAAGCGTAATGTTAGATTTTTAGATTTTAAACATAATATTACAAGAAAACACGACTTTTCCTGGACATTAGACCTATCAAGAACTTATTTTCTACTTAGTTATTTCCAAAATTTAAAGAAATTCCTTAGTGCCGTTTTCGAGATCCGTGTGCAAATATATATATATATACAAACCTTGCTCGTATTATAGTATTGGATAGGTTATTCATTGAAAACTGAATCAAAATGCAAGAAATATATCGCGTAAAAGTGGGGTTTTAAATGCTCGTTATTTACTTTGAAAGGTGCGGCGGGAGATTTCAAGCATTTACAAACCTTTTCTGGGATGTAGAGAATACAGGAAATAAGTTTCATAGTATTCAGTTCTCTCGTTTTTTCGGAGAAGTCGGCGTAAAATGCCTCCTGGAGCGTCACAGATAAACCGACAAACAGACAAAAATTGAGATAAGACCGTTTTCGACTTCTCTAACGCACGGAAAGTAAAAATAACTAAAAAATGAATAATTCTGAGCAACGGACAAATGTTCTTAATGAAAAATCTTTTAGTTACAGGGTAATAACTTTGAAAAGTTTGGTGTTTTTCGTACAAGGAGTGTGGGAAAACGGCTTATGTTTTGAGCTGAAATTTTGGGAATGTGGATGAATAACAGACCTTCACGTAACCTATGTGAAATTTTAAAATAAGAAGAAGACAAAATTTGTTTCCTACAAGAAATGATTTTTTAAGGCCACATTTTTAATCCGATAATCTTACAAAATTTGTCATTTTGGAGATCTAAAAATGTTTAAAATATACAAAAAAAAAAAAAACAGAATTGTTATTTTAAACGAGTCACTCAGGAAGCTTGCACAAATCAACCACTTATGCGTGACGAATAAGTGACACTAGCGCCGAACTAGCGGATTTCAGTTGTCCCTAACGTCGCTCGCACCACCTTAAAGTTTTTAAATAATTATTTAAAAGTCATTTCGTTAGTAAATACCGTTTTGTGTTAATAAATGTACCTAGCTAATTATACAGTGTTATTTGCGTTAATTAAGTAGTGTGTTTTATTTTTTAACATAACCTTTTCTGTAAGTATTTTCTTCTCACACATTTTGGAATTTCGCTGTTATTGACTGATCGATTTAAATTATTTTCTTGCGAATAAATGTGTAAGATCACTGATAACCTAAATAATAACCAAGATATTTTTAATCTCCCACACAATTTTTTTAGTTTTGCCTGAAAGGTAAGGCGCACCATTTAATATAGGTACCGAAAATGCCAGCCTCCCCAAACAACTGCCGGGAGGGGGCGTAATGAACTCTGGCCTAGGGCGTAAATAGTTGCTAATCCGGGCCTGTCCAGGACATGCGCCGCAGAGTGAGATTCCACATTTTTTTGGGAATGGTGTTGTAGACATGAAGTCTGAGGATCTAGGATCTGAGCGTTGACGCAACTTCCTCCACTAACTCCCTTGACTTTGTGGCACGCTTCTTGTTTTCCTAGCTTCAGTTGGCAGTAAGACAGGAGGCCTTGAACATGACAATGGATTGTGTCTCTGCGCGCGGTACTCTGATTTTTCACGGTTTCCTATGAGTTTTTATAATTAAATGCTGAATTGTTCTTTTTTTGTGCATTCTACTTGAACATTAAATGATGTGTATGAAACAAGGTTTGATTTTATTAATTACCCTTAAAACTTTGAGTTTCTGGGTGTGTTTCTAATGCTGAGTCCTTATGTGGAGTCCCACTCTGAGTGCGAGTAGTCATGTTACACCTGACAACGTGTGTACTGGAAGGTTAATTGTTTAGTTTTTGTACTCCCAGAGGTAACTTCTGTAAGCACCTTTTGGTGTTTGAAAATCAATTTGCCTGACAGATAGTTAAAATGAAAGCACAGTAAAAAGTAGATTATGCCCCAGTACACCGAAGGGCACGGATCGGCATTACCGACTGGTAAGTGTGGACGTATTGTTGGCTTGTACCACTATGTTCCGATGCAGTACTCCGATCTCGAATCAACTGGTTGTCGGTCTGATCAAAAGGAAGTTGATCGGCTGGAGTGATCGGGGACATGCCGAGCGACAGACCGGGCACATAATATAAATCTTGTCTAATTATTTGTGGCAGTAAAATTTCAAAATCAGTTGCTGTCATTCTAAAACAATTTCTAAACCCAGCATCAACTATGTATTCTAAGTTAAACCCTAGAAGTGGTAAGCTTTTTACTTTTAACTGTAACATAAAAATAATGACTAATATCTTCTTGAAATATCAAGTATAAACAAAAAAAAAGCATAAAACATGTCCTCTCCCTTATAACCACTAACCACAAAAGCAAAACTGGTGTCCACTGCAATCCCAATTAAGACTACAAATGCCGTCAATTTCCACCTAAACCGACCACCATTTATTTAAGGTGGGCCCCCCACTCCGCTATACCACACATTTGCAAGCCAAATTGGGATTGCTCAAGGTTGGGATTCGAACCCTAGCACTTCCGAATGGCTAGAACGTTATGCTCGTCAGCGCAGCGCTTTAGCTGGTTGAGCCACCTATACATCGGAGTAGAAAGCGCTTACTTGGTTATAAGACATGCCCGGTGGCAGTGTAGTACACTTCGTGAGCAGGTTCGGTTGCTTGCCTTTAGAGGGCAACACCGTCACGAAGGTGAAGTTCACTAAATTTACGACGGATGCCTCCACCTGCCACTTCTTATTAAATTTGTAAATGTGTCGTGAATAACAACTTTACCACTTCTAGGGTTAACCTATCAACATCATCCAGTATTAAATGATTAAGTACATAGATCCAGTCGGCTAATCCCCTTGGAATAGTGGGAATACGACTTAACATTTCATTAACACTAAAAAAATATTTTTTTGAGGATTTTGGTAATCTAGGTGATCAAACTGTATAGCTTTTTGGAACGAGACATAGCAGTTGCTATGCTATGTAGTCATATGCATGCACTTTGAACTCAAAAAACTGTATTTCAAATAAGTTAGTAGTTACATAGTGAGTTCCTATTAAACAGTATCAAAGCTCATCTATAGTCATAATTTGCAAATTACAAGAGGCAATGTACTGTGCTCACAACTTTTCGTATCTCCGTAAACAATAGACATAGAGCGATGATACAAAAAACTAAACTGTTTGTTTTTTAACCCTATAACTGGCAAAGTCGTAATTCACGACGCATTTTCCAAATTCAATAAGAAGTGGCTGGTGGAGGCATCTGTCGTCAATTTAGTGAACTTGTTAGACACTAGCGCCTTTGTGACAGAGTTGTCCTCTGGGGGCAAGAAACCGAACCTGTTCACCCAGTTCACTAAACTGCCAGTAGGGTATGTCTTATAGCCAAGTAAGCGCTCTACTCCTAAGCACGATGGCTCAATTGGCTAAAGCACTACACTGACGAGTGTAACGTTTTAGCCATTCGGAAGTGCTAGGGTTCGAATCCCTAGCTTTCAAATGTGTGGTATAGAGGAGTTTTATGGATTTTTTTATACTTCATATTTCCAAAATATATGAGTAATTATTTTTATGTTATTGTTGAAAGTAAAAAGCTTGCCACTTCTAAAATACATCTTTTTTTAAAAATGCTTTGAAAACTCCCTATTTTAGGATACAAAACCTCCCTAAAAACTCCCTTTCTATAGAGCGATTTGTCTGGATCTCGATCTTATACCAACAAAGTATCCTTAACTTTAGGTCAAAGTATCCTATAGACTATTTTTACGAGAGTTATCGTATCTTTTGACACAAGTGTTTGATGCGTCTAGGGACCTGAAACGAAAAAAAAATTGATCCCGGGTGTAGGTCTTATTGAGACGTATACGGGAATAGAAAAATTTTCTATTGGAAATCTGCTGAAAATACGATACAAAAATAGTTTATCACATCTCAAAATGTCCATAACAATTGCATTCAAACAGTTTACATTAAAATATCCTTGTGATGAAAATGTTACATTTGTCGTACTGTAATGTAGGCCTATACTTTATTATTTTAAAAGCTTAAATATTTTTCTTAGTACCTAAAAATCAAAGTCGGTGGAATTACTGCTGACTCCACTGAGGGAGGACAAATTCAATAAAACTATAAGTATTAAAGTAAACTAGTGTACGTGTAACAGATTATGGACAGTAAGAATGTACATGAGTTTGTTTTTGTGCCACTTCTTCAATAATGAATATTTTCTTATAAAAACCCTAAAGTGAGTTAGTTAATTTTTGCGCTACCTGTGGGCTGAGGCGAGGTCGCGGCGGCGGGGTGGGGGGTGTTGAGCAGTTCTGCGCTCCGCTGCTGCTGATTGGCCACTTGTGCAGCTATTGTTTTGCGCGGGTCCTCCCATGTCGTAGTGCGTGTGATGTGGCTGAAACATAACACATACTGTCAACGATCACACTTATTCATCTGATCAGGAAATTATAATGTACATTATGATTTTTTTTCACTGTGAGGAAATAATTTTTTAGAGATATATTGTTGGAAAACTGTTGTAGAAGATCAATTGAGCTGGATGACAAGCACTTGCGAGGCCGAGCTGATTGGGTATAAATAGGCTTAAACTCCTATACTGAACATTATACCATTTGAACCGGCGTTACTGACGCAATAGCTCAGAAGTAACACACGTTCGAAACAAGTAGTGGGTGATTTCTGTTACATCATGAGCGGTCATCTCTGGCACGTCTATGTGACTAACACCATAAAAACCTCACTGACTTACAGTCTGTACTGTGGGCCCGTGGTGATGGTCAGTTAAAGTCTATTTAGAAAACTGTTCAAGTCCTTTCTTCAGACTCCCTTTCCTTAACATTGTACAGTTTGTGAACGATGGGTGCAGAAAATGTTTACTGACCAGCATAAAGGTCTGCGAAAGGAGGCAGCAATGACATTTTTGGACGCCTACAATCAAGATGGTGATATTGGATCGGATAGTAACTGGTGACAAGATGGGTGCAACACGTCAATTGCGAGACAAAATTACAGTCTATGGAATGGAGGCACATGGATTCCCCGCAAAAAAAAAACAAGAAAATGCTTGCAGAAAGATTGGTAACTATGTTTTGGGATAAGCATGGTGTGCTTCTTATTGGCTACCTTGAACGTAGTGTGACAATAAACTCAGAGCGGTGATGTCAAACTTTGCTCAACTTAAGAAGAGCAATTCAAAACAAAGGAAAGTTGACGTCTAAAATTTTGTTTTTGCATGACAATGCACGACCTCACTCGGCAGATCGCACCCAAGATATTCTTCGCACATTCAAATGGGATATTTTCTCTCATCCACCCTACTGTCCAGACCTTGCTACAAATGACTTTCACTTGTTCCCGAAAATGAAGGCTTGGTTAGCAGCACAGCGCTTTGGTGACGAGGAGGAGATGCAGTTGTGTGTCTCCGGGTGGCTGAAGTCACAGGCGGCAGAATTCTATGACGAAGGAATTTCAAAGCTCGTCCACCGCTATGGTAAGTGCCTCAATCTGTTTGTTAACTATATAGAAAATAGTACTGTATTTTTTTTGTTCTTTGAAATGTATATATTAAAATTATTGTCTCATTAAATCTTTTTATTTTATTTCAAAACGTTTGTTACTTTCTGAATAGTACTTGTATTTTAACCCTACTGGTGAACATATTTCATGGAGGACAATGGAGATCTCTATGGTGGACATATTCTAAATTAGGTAGGTAATTCCAAGAGGTTAGTTTAATAGTACAGATGATGTACAACCAGTGAACTATCTGATGAGCCATGGATGAATAAGTTTAGTGGAAAAATATGAGAAAAAATTGTTTTAAAATATCAAAATTACAGAATAAAAAATTTGAAATTAGGAGTGTATTGTAAGTATAATAGTGTTATGCGTCTACAATCATTCCTCCAAAAATATTATCTGAAGTCTAATCTTAATCTATAATATTATAAAGAAGAGGTGGTTTCTGGATGTTTATTTGTGGGTTTGTTGTGGCAATTAAATGCGAAAAATACTGAACCGACCGGTTTGAAATTTTACAGAAAGGTAGATCTTAAACTCATGCAACACATAGGCATATTAGTTCCCTTAAAATCCCCTCGGGCTACACCCCATGAACGTCCTAAATTTCAATGTTTACATTTTCAAAGAATGAAAACATAAAATTACTTGAATGTCAACAGCTGTGAACACTAAAACTTGACAGTTCGGGAAGAAGAAGAAGAATGAGCTGCCGTGACCGTCCTAGGTTTCAATGTTTACATTTTCTAATGACAACATCCGTTTGCACTATATTTTGACAGTTCGGGAAGAAGAAGAAATAAAGTTGATTTTTCAGATAAACTGCTGGATCGAAATTAGTGAATTATTTAAAAAAGTGGAATGGTAGATTTTAAGTTTTTTCCGACGACTGTCTCTATTACATTAATCCTTATCCTCTCCCAATATTTGACAGATGTTACTTTGAAATGTTGTGGACACTCGTGTTTTGTCATTTTGTAAACAATGAAGAATTAATTAACAATAACTTAAATGTATCAGTACAGCCTACACCTTTCAGCCTTTTTAACCCGTGCGAAGAACGGGTACTTTGGCTAGTCATTTATAAAATTTGCTAGGTGTTAGGTAACCAAAACAAAATAAAGTACAGGAAAAGCTATGGGCCACTGAAAGAATATGTATTTATAATAATAGAAAGGTGAAAAAATATTTATTGAAATGGAACAATAAAAGTTAGTACCATATTTTAATACCCCGTCACAGATCTGAGTACTCAGCGAATTTCAAAATCAATAACATAATAATAATGATATATGACAAGTTTTATCATTATCTGTCGATAAATATGAGTTATGTGCCTATTTTCCATAAGATTAACATGAAAAAGAGTATGCAAGTTTGCTGCTGAGAGGAAGACTGAAAGTAGGTGTTTGTTTATAGCATAGACAATTTTTATTTTGATAATTTATACCAAGTTTTATCAACATCTGTCCATAAATAAAAGACCTTACCCATTCTCTATATGATTAACCTGGGAAAAGAGGATGCAGGTTAGCTGCCATGATAAACACATAAACTATGCTTATGCTTATTCAATTCCCTCCCTGAAACTGTACGCAACTTGCCTATTAAGTCATTGAAAAATGTATTGACCGATTTCTTAAACAGGAAGGTAATCTATTCTATCGAGGAATTTTGGTCTTTCAAAATAATGATTTTCTGTAAAATTTTAATTGTTAAGTAGTAGGCCTATATTGTTTTTGAAGTATGTAACAATGGTTTTATGAACTGTGATATAATAGTCTTTCATAATAATGTTATTACTGTCAATTTTATTTAAAAATGTATTGTCATTTAGTTTTAAGATGTATCTCACTGCCAATTTTAGCCCTGATTATTTGTGTATAAGCACTTGCTCAACTTGTTTTTCTCACTATTTTACATGTGTTATTTTTAAGTATTTCAGTTATAAGAAATAATCACCTGACAATTGTCAATACAGTTGTAATTTGTATATGGAAAATAAAGAAACTTTATGAGTAACTGTCCTTCCTACAAACTCATATGTAAGAAATTGTTTTGAAAAAATATTCATCTTAATATTCCAAACTCCCCTATCATGACCAAGTTAAAAATATAAATAACAATTAAAACCATCCACAACAACTGCATCTTCATATTTTGTAAATTTAAATGTAAAATATCTCGAGCCTAAATTAATATTGACTGGGATGGTGATGACGTCCTGTAATCCAGCTACTTGCAGGTCACGAATTGTGGATAGTTGAGAGCGATGGTCGGTGGATGTAGTGTTCTCTTGTGTGGATTAATGTCCGCACTATCGAATATTACGTTAATCCGCAAAGACTATCCTCATAATGAGACCATTTAGTAATTCAGAGGCTGTGGTTCAGATTCCACGTTAAACTGTAGGTCCATTAGTTGTCATCGGATGTTGGGTTATTAATTAACAGTTCTGTCCAAAGAACATGTCAGCCTTATTTAGTAACAAGACTACAAGATATGATATTTATGTTATAATGCTATTTATGTTTAGAGGCAGGTTGAGTGTAAGAAAGGGCAGCCATGTGGCCCTTACTTTCCTCTGTTGAAATAAAGAATTTTTCATTTCATTAAAGCATAACAACACTCATAACTAAAAAAATATGTCTAACTATAGTAACTTTAAGTATTTTTTTTATTTTGCTGCCTTCATATTTTAATAATACAGCACAAGACCTAGTCCCCCACAAGGAAAAGATGTATTGACATTTTAATTCACGATAATGCAAAAATGTTCATTTTGTAAAACAGGATGTTAAATATAAAACTCATTAGTGTATTTATGTAAATTATTAGATATTTCTGATGAATTGATTGCATCTGATTAAATCAATAATCCAACCGATTTCACCTGTTACAAATGAAAACCCCACGGAAAGGAGGAACAGTGTGAGTAGGAAGGCCTATGGGAAAGCTGCAGTCGAGGTCATTGAACTAATGGTCCTTGACACTGACCATGATGTTGGGAGGCAGTGGCCGACTGCAGACAAAAATTATTATATTTATTCAAAATGAAATACGTAAATTAATTCTAGATTAAAATAATATAAAAATTTAAAGGTTTGACTATCTGTAAACTACATGTGCAATAGAGTAATTTTTAAATGTTTTACAACGTCTACATAATATAACTCAATTTTAAAGTTGTAGAAATAAATAAGTTAACTTAACCTCAATTAATATTCAGGTTGAAATTTCCTAAAATATTAGTTGTCTGTGTCAAGATATGATAAATTAAAATTGGTAGTTGGTTAAAAAACGAGGGAGTTTAAGGAGTCGTAATTGTAAATTAATCAGGCGGTACAATGAGGAGTCATTAATACACAGCTTTTTAAGGGTAAGGAGACATTCTAGATAAAGTTAGAGTGATATCAGACAAAATTTGGTATTGTAAGGAGGAGTGATTTTATATCAAATTTGAAGAGTCATTCTTGATGAAAATAGATTCTTAGGAGGCTTCGTTCTAGATGAAATTAGATTCTAAGGAGGAGTGTCATTCTGTATGGTGAAGACAAACAGGTCTTCTGTCGTATGGGCTGTCTTTTATGGGAAAATGATTAATCTCATAACTAATCAGAAAAACATTAATTTAGAAGAGAGGTTGTTCCTCTTCACAGTGATCTAACATTTCCTCTTTTTTGCAGTTCTAAATCAAGAAATACAATAAGGAAAACTTGATAAGTAAAATTAGTAAAGGAGAGATCATGGATGAAACTAGATGGTGCAATTAGAAATCTAATTAAAAAGTGCAAGGGTCGTTCGAGTTTAATTGTAAGTCAAAGAAGTTATCCTCCTAAATCCAACTTAGAATGAAAGTGTGGATCATTAAAAATGGAATTTTAAAGTACAAGGAGGGGTGGTTCTTGGAAAATAACATGTATAATGGATATTCTTGAATGCGTGATATGGGAATTGTTACAGATGGAATTTTGAAGTGAAATAGGAATGATACCTAAGGTAAAATTTAGATGAGTGTTCATGATTCCAGTTGCAAGGAAGGGTAATAATTTATTGAAGGCATTAATAATCGGAAGAGTTTGTAGTAATCACAAATAACTCTGCATGGAAGCTTAAGTAAGAAATTGGCAAAGAATCAAGATGGCAAGCAACTTGTACACAGTCTTAATACCAGCGATGTGAAAATTATTACATTATCTTTTTACATTATACTTTTGGTCTTACCCAAATCTGTTTATTATCAGGTCTTGAGACAGGTATATATTGCTTACTTCATTTCCTATGGTTTGATCTTTTGGGGGAATTTTTCCGATGCATCATGGGTTTTCATGGCCCAGAAAAAAGAAATCAGATTGATATCAAGTGCTGGCCCCAGAGATCCTTGCAGACAACACTACCAGAAACTCGGAACTTTCCCTCTTCCATCAATGTTTATCTTTTAAGGTTTTTTGTTTCTTAAATCCAATCCTAACAGATTTTTAACGAGAAATCATTTACATTGCCACTTCACAAGGAACAATTCTATTTTGCAATACCCGATCCAAAAAAACCCCTTCCTTTGAAAAATCTCCATATACCAAGATATTTAATAATTTCCCTCTTCTCACAAAAGAGGAACCTGATTTCATGAAATACAAAAAAACTAGCCTTTAATTTCCTTCTTTAAAGCGCCTTCTATAATTTTAAGAGTTCTAAGTTTTTTTATTTTATTTTGTAAATTTGTATTAATTGATGGAATAAACATATTATTATTAGCGAATTTCCCATAGGGAAGAAGCTATTACCGTAGGTCTCATGGTGAGACTTAAGCCCGGGACCATGTTATTTTTTCTTCTTTAGGTGCCCAGAGTCCAAAAACAATAGTCATTAAAATTTATATATATATGTATATATGTGTCTGTTAGCACGATAACTCTCGTAAAAATGGTCCGATCGAGACCAAATTTGGTAGAGACGTGTGTTCCTACAAATACTCAGACGAGTTCGTAAACCAGACATATCAGTCAATGGGAACGGGTAGTTTGGGGGGGTTTTGTACCCCAAAATGGGTTTTTTTGTGTTTTTCACATGTAATTTTTAAAAATTTCTAATTTTATATTTCACCATTGGAATCAGCTTAAAAAACTACACAATTAAGTTCTTTAAAGTTTTTCTCTATCTCCAACGGTTACCGAGATATTAAAAAATCTAACCACAGTACAGTACGTTGTATTGTGGGGCTCCAATGTTAATCTTATGGAGTATAGGGAAAAATTAATATTTCCCATATTAATCAATATATTTTTATTAAACGTGATATTTAGCTTCGTGTGGTTGAGATCTATCCTTTTATGCTTAAAAATCATAGTTTATGTGTTTATCATGGCAGCAAACCTGCATACTCTTTTCCCATATTAATCATATAGGAAATAGGCAAACTCCTTTATTTATGGACAGATGTTGATGAAACTTGGTATAATTGGTTAAAATAAAAATTATTTATGGTATAAATGACTACTTTCAGTGTTCCTCACAGCTGCTAACCTGCACACTCTTTCCCATGTTAATCTTATGGAGAATAGGCAAATAATTCTCATGTTTATGAACAGATTTTTATAAAACTTGTCATATTTTATTATTATTATTGATTTGGAAATTCGCTGAGTACGCAGATCTGCTGCGACGGGGGTATTATTATTACTTCCTCTCAAAATAAGTGAGTCCCTCATTTTTAGCTATCCTCCATATTATAAGTATTACTTAAACACAATGTACGGTGTTTATCATTTTAAATATCTCAGTAACCAGTTGATCTGAGTAATTAAAGATACTAAATTGTGTGTTTTATGAGACGAATCTAATGGTAAAAAAGAAAATTATTTTTTTCAAATATTATACATAAATAAATTGAAACCCCCATTTTTCAGATACAAACCCCCAAAAGGGTAGTTAAGAAATAAAAATACGTAATATTGATTTGCCATTGATATAAATACATGTATCAGCAATTAATTGTCAATATCCTATAAACAGCCATAAAATAATACAGCAAAGAAATAGTACAGTCAGCCTTAACTTATCCTATATTATGATGTTTTTCATGTTTAAAAAATCTGTAATTTAATAAAAAGGATTTTGTAGTAGCTAGCTATATAACTTTTTAAGAATAATGAATGATTTGGATATGACTGAACAAATTTACTAAGTTTATTATAAATTTTCTGTGACATCATTAAATGACTTTTTAGACTTTTACTTAATCTAAAGAAATTTCTTTTAATATTTTAATTATTTCTAGTGTTATAACTGTGTATTTGATAACAACATGTTTGAGAGGGTAAAGTTTGTGTTCCGATTGTGTTTCCCAATGAACTCGTCCAAGATATTACAGAAAGGAACCCCTCTGCAGAATTTTATAATCATCAGACAATAATTGCAGCCGTTATTGTATCGACACAAATATAAGCTTATATATAGTGTAAAATATTGAATGACCCCAAAATGTGTTCAGGGGGTTGAGTCATGAACTTCTATAATGGTCCAAGACATAACTGTCACCATGTGGTCATGTGAATAGCTAACTTTTCTATAGGAAATTCGCTAATAATCAGCCTTATTTTTTTGAGGTTATTCGATTAGTTCTGCGGGGAGGGGTATTGTCAATCGTCAGAGAAAAACTTGGAATGGAAGTGACGTCAAATGGTGTTATGGACAGCTGTTTAGAGGAACTGAAAACATTCTCTTTTGACATACTTATCCATGTCAGTTATTGCCCAAAAAGAAGTAAACAAGTAATTTTTTAATGCAAACACAGTCCGGAGATAAATATTTTTACTTAAGTTCAATTACGTCAAGTCTAGAGTGAAATTGACAAAATAAACTCCAGCGCCGGACCGATGACTGTTGACACCTGACAGTGGTTCGGGTCCAGCTAGTGCGGCGCGGCGCGGCGCGACGACGACCTGGCAACACCGCGCGCTCACCAGACACAGACCGTGCCACCATCACACTTGTCTGACCAGTAGTGCCAACCGACTGGCACCAAATACCGTACCTGGCAACACGGAGACTCCACAACTAAGATCGTCACCATGCACCATACACCTGTCAGGCCGTTGTCATGACCACTGGTACCAATTACGAACCTGTCAATACGGAGGTTACGGTGACAAGGACGTGCCGGACACAAGAAAACGCTTCAACTACAGACAGTAACGTCGTACAGGTACGGTAAATAGGTTACTATACGACACAAGGAAACGCTTCAACTAGAGACAGTAACGTCGTACGGGTACGGTAACTAGGTACTATACGACACAAGGAAACGCTTCAACTAGAGACAGTAACGTCGTACGGGTACGGTAACTAGGTACTATACGACACAAGGAAACGCTTCAACTAGAGACAGTAACGTCGTACAGGTACGGTAAATAGGTACTATACGACACAAGGAAACGCTTCAACTAGAGACACGCGACATCGTACAGGTACGGTAACTAGGTACTATACGACACAAGGAAACGCTTCAACTAGAGACACGCGACATCGTACAGGTACGGTAACTAGGTACTATACGACACAAGGAAACGCTTCAACTAGAGACACGCGACATCGTACAGGTACGGTAACTAGGTACTATACGACACAAGGAAACGCTTCAACTAGAGACACGCAACGTCGTACGGGTACGGTAACTAGGAAATATACTACATAAGGAAACGCTTCCACTGTAGACACTACATATACACGATATGTGGGATCATTAGGCCAGGAAACGTTTGTTCTTTCGCCGCCGCCAATTCATTATCATTACATAATCTGTATCGGGTCTTTGGTTTATAACTAACGATTGCATATGATAATTGGTCTGGTGTAAGAGGAAGTGCGCGGTTTCTCCCGCCGGTAACTGGTCAACTGGTCCCCGTCGCGACTCGCAAGCTGTCGTCCATTCGACGCTCTTGTGTTGCGTTGTCATTATATTAAGTACGAATTTAGAATTCTAAATTGGGATTAGATACGTGTTAAAATATAAATCACTGAACGGAGATATATTTATGTTTCCGAACAGACATAACACCTGAATCGAGCAGTAAAAACCGAGCAAGACAACAGTTTACAGACGTGCCTGTTCAGCGTTTACGTATACTACTACATCAAGCCTGTCAAATTTTGCAAGTTTCTGACGATTCTGAGGTGGAGGTAGGAGGAGGAGGGGGAGGAGGAAGAGGCAAGGACGCGAGAGAGAGAGAGGTGCTTGGCGGCTTCGCGCTGGCGGAACGGCCTTGTCCTTCCGGTAATATGCACGGCTGCACGGTGCACACCAGTGTTGTCTTCACCACTTTATACAGTCTATGTCTACAACCACCATGAATGTAAACCACAACAACAAAAGTTTGAGCTTAACCGATACTAAATTTTTTATTTTATACGGGAGTATACTAGTGGCGTCGGTCGGGATTTGAACTTGAGACATAGTGAACCGTTGTTCCGTGGTTCCAGCAGGGGGCCGATCTGACAGATCGCTGGTGTTTTTTGAAAAAATTTTTGTAACATCGGCTGTTTTTTCGGAGGCGCACACTTCAAACCACCAATTTCTGAAGTAATTGGCAATTTGTTGATCGTTTGAGCGATCTAAAGGGGTCGGTTTGTCGGGCGCGTTCCCGTCAAACCGCCCAAATCTTATGAAGCAGCGGCGGTTTGTCGTTGGGGCGATCTGACGGGTCCTCACGCATCGGCGGTGTTTCGGGCGGGCTCCCCTCAAATCGTCGATTCGAAAAAAAAGTATCGGCGGTTTGACGGGAGCGTGCCCGACAGATCGCCGATGTTTTTGAAACATCGGCGGGTTGACGCCAATGCTAAAAAGGCCGCATCGGCGATCTGTCAGATCGGCACTTTGACGGCGGCCCTTCCAGGAGTATGAAAGTTCTGAACTACTGCCCGCTACGATCAACCTGGGTATTGCCAAAAAATCGATCGTCAAAAACCCTTTTCTCCCTACGATTGAATAATCAATTTATTTATCCCTCTTACTGATGCATGTTATGTTCCCATAAGTTAAAGTGGTTTGGTTATTGAATATCACCATGAGGAGTTCATTCCCGTGTCAGTGTTCTCCGCATCCTCGTCACTGGTGGCCTGGTGGCTAGCGATCCCATCAGGATGGTGTTACGGACAGATGAGCATGCCGGGAGAAAGGGAGGTCGCGGCGGCGCCACGTGCAGACACTGTTACGTCCACGTCCGACATGGCCGTGCTCGGATCAATTACTTGTGACTTCTTACCTTAGAATCTACAGAGAGGCAAGAAAAGTCTGTATTACCTCCGCCATATTAGATTTTGAGTCTACTATGAACTATGTAAAATCTCTTAAACCCGTCTCTCTTCAGCACCAATATAGGATTATAGACAGTATCACAGGTATTGAAACCTTATTCAAGAAATATTGACTCTGATGGCACTGTTCAACGTTATCCGCCTACCTGAAGGTAGAGGTGGGATGAGTTACAAAGAAACTACTGTACTTCATAGCCTTCATCATTAGTGCGGTTTTACATTTTAGTTTTAGCGAATTTCCCATAGGGAAGAAGCTATTGCCGTACATCTCATGGCAAGCCCGGGACCATGTCATTTTTTCGTTTTTAGGTACCCAGAGGCCAAAAACAATATTCATAAAAATTTATATATTCATACACACACACGATAACTATTTTAAAAATGTGACATTCCACTGATACCACTTGTTTAATTTGGTTATTTGTTAATCTTTTTAAGGTTTTGGTTGCTTGAACGTGTGATTTTGTTGATTTGAAATGTTTTGTATTTATTTGACACAGCGTGTACTTGTAAATTGCATTATTAATATAAAGTTATAGTTAACGCCAGATAACTCCCTCCTTCTCCACTCCACCCACTGTAGTATGATTTTATCTAAACACCTCTTTATCACATAACCTCTGTCCAAATTCCTACACCGCCTATCTGTAAGTGGATTTGTTTATCGAGAAGCGATTTGTAGTAATGTCAGTAATGTTTCACGCTAATCTCAACCTTTCTCGTGAAACAACAACGCCAGATTACAAACTCAATCACAATCACAATACAGTAACATACTCTTCCTATGTTTCTATCTTTTCAACACATAGAAATTTGATAAAATGTATTACTGGGGGGGGGGGGTGTTTCCCACCACACAGTTCGAACAATTAATTTAACTTTGTCTCTCTTGTTTTTATTTTCAGAAATGGGATGGTTATTTTTGAAACAATAAATTATTAAATGGTATTTATTTAGATCAACTTTGAAGAACATGATAGTTTCATTACGGATTGTCTTTCTTGAACTTACTTAAGGGAGAAAGTATGTGTCAGTTCACTGGTACCGTTTATTTTAATATTCTCCATAAGAATAACATTGGGCACTTTCAGATAACGAACTGCGTTTATCATGAACAGTAAGTTTAACTTTTCTCTGGAACCGTTAGTCGTAGACAAAAAATTCAAAATACTAATTTGTTTAGTTTTTAAGCTGGTTTCAATGGTGCCAGTCAAGGTATACTTTACTTTTATTGTTTTCGCTGAAAATTTAAAAATTTGATTTTCCGACATTTCAAAGCTAATAACTTATGAACAATCAATTTTACAGACATACGGGTGGTGTCAAATTATTTAGTACTTTGTGCACTATAAACTATCAAATTTTAATCAAAATCGTTAGAGTCGTTTTTGAGAAATTTAAAATTTTCACGTTTTTAAGGGGTTTTAATAGCACTTACTGCTAGCAACCACTTTCTATTTATTGAGACAATACTGAATTGAGTTTTTGAATTATTTACATATACAGGTCTAAAGTATTGTCCTCAATAGTAACATAGGACAACACAATACAGTGACATGTCTTAGGTAATTATGTTATTATGAATCGATCATTTGTAATTGGGAGTTAAGAAATTCTGTTTATTCTCTCTTAATCTTTGAATATTTTGAAACTGCATATCTTCATATATAAGCTTACATAATAAAAACTAAGTTAAAAAATCCTATTGAAATATGCGTTCTAAACAGAACACTAACTGTTTTTAAAGGAAAAATCTTTTGAAGCATATTAAAACAGAGATCACACGCAGCACGCTGGCGTGAGTAGAGCGAATTTCATAGAACTTATATTATTCTTATCATAGTAATCGAATAGGACTGAGTATGCAGGTTTGCTGCAATAGGGGTTGGTTTACATGGTATGTATAAAGGCTATTAACTAAGAAAAATTATATACAAAATGTTTTGAAATTATGTCTTTAATTAATCGAGTTATACCAATTTATCTACAGTATTCTCTATTAGAATTATTGGGCAATTAATACGTAGGTTTGCTGCCGTAGGAAACATTAAATTTGGGGATTTTATGGATTAATGATCAAACTTACGTAGATGGACTTTTATACTAAATTTTGAAAGAATATTTAAGTAAATAAGTGAGTTATTGATTTTTTCAAAATTGTGTTTTTTTTAGCTGAATCCAATAGTGAAAAGGAAAGGCGAAAAGAAAATTGAAACCCCCATTTTTGGGGTACAAACACCCCCAAAAGCGTAGTTAATGTAGTCCAATTGCGTTGCCTAACGAACTCGTCCAAGAAATTACAGAAAGAAACAACTCTACCAAATTTTATAATAATGAGACATTAATTCCGGCCATTATCGTGTCAACAGATGTATATGCTTATAACTATATATATATATAATTTTGAATGAACGCCCAAAACGTGTTCAGGGGGTTGAGATGTGAACTTTTATCATGGTCCCGGGCTTAACTGTCCCCATGCGGGACATGTGAATAGCTCACACTTTTCCACTGGAAATTCGCTAAAAACTGAAACAATAATAATTGAATACATGAAATTTGTACTTCATCTCAATGTATTGATTATATACCAATTAATTAACAATTACTATACCTATTTTTAAACACGTCTCTGGCGATTGATTCCCGTGAATAAAATCAGAGATAATTTCAAAATGGTTATTTAATTTAAAGTGAATGGAGTATAGGTTTATTTTTAAATAGTACTCCAATATTAATCTTTTGATGTGAGTTCCATTCAAAGAAAGGAGAACGTGTCAATTCATTGATACAGTATTATTTGTACTGTTTTCGGAAGACGGGGTAGTCATTTGTGCCAACCTACGAATGTTCGCATCTACTCTGTAACTGGGTTAAAATATCAGGGACTTTTTAAACATTATAAGTAATACTGTCCAACTAAAAAAGCAAAATTGAAACTGAATCGTAGAAAAAGAAAGATCTATTAAACAAAGCAAAAGTACGTATAATTACCAGTGACGTATTATCCGTGAGCGCAGAGTCAGATGGTGACGTGAACGTGGTTCCGAGGAACAGGTAATGACGTCACGTGAACTTCCGGAACCGGTGAAACGAGTCAGCTGATCGAGTGTAGGAGATTGGGGTGGGTTACATGGAAAAGGGCCCAGAACAACACCTCCCACCAACACAATGTGGCCGCTGAGATCAGCATTTAAATGTATACGGTACTCCAAATCGATTTATACGTACATGGGCAACAGTCTGGAAAAATTATATTAACCTATACTCTGAGTTTAATTTGTGTGTTTTCCCAACGACTCAACAGAATCAGGAAATGTGGGAGGTGTTGTAAGGCCGTGATCTTTACTGTACTTGGAATTCAACTCTCTCTCTCACACACCCCATAAACCTGATATTTTCAACTCTCTCCCGCCCCAACACCTCCAGTCCCTTACGGTGTATTGGTACAGATAATTACTGTATGAGACTATCCCCTGATCGAGCTGTTACTTTATCTTACTGTCTTATCAGCGTATCAAAAGATTTTGATAGCAGCAAAAAACAACCAACGGTATTAAATTTACCAAATCTAGCCTAGAGCAAATCTACGCTGTTGGAATACCAAATGCAGTAGTACTAAAAGGAGTGGACAAACGTACATTCCGATAAAAAAGGTTTATACAGTTTAAAAATATATATTTAATATATATTAAAAATTTGCCTTTTCAAGCCAAGTCCATACTGTACGACAATAACGCTCTTAACTGGGTCAATATATATTAAAATACGATCTACCTCTGTAAGAAACCGGTTGTATGTAGGTATTGCGTTGTCAATGTTGTATGACTCAGTCTGGGCATGGGGCACGGTTCGTGTCCGACGTTGGGTAACTTCGGGCGACTCTCACGACCCTTGTTATCACATAACCAGCTCCGCAACACCACCACTACCGCTACACCATGCTCCACGTCAAGGTGGCGACTGTGTGTACAAAGCTGGGCGACGCTCACGACCTTTGTTATCACATAACCAGCTCCGCAACACCACCACTACCGCTACACCATGCTCCACGTTCAGGTGGCGACTGTGTGTACAACATTGGGCGACTCTCACGACCCTTGTTATCACATAACCAGCTCCGCAACACCACCACTACCGCTACACCATGCTCCACGTTCAGGTGGCGACTGTGTGTACAACATTGGGCGACTCTCACGACCCTTGTTATCACATAACAAGCTCCGCGACATCACCACTGCCGCTACACCATGCTCCACGTCAAGGTGGCGACTGTGTGTACAAAGCTGGGCGACGCTCACGACCCTTGTTATCACATAACCAGCTCCGCAACACCACCACTACCGCTACACCATGCTCCACGTCAAGGTGGCGACTGTGTGTACAACATTGGGCGACTCTCACGACCCTTGTTATCACATAACGAGCTCCGCGACATCACCACTGCCGCTACACCATGCTCCACGTCAAGGTGGCGACTGTGTGTACAAAGCTGGGCGACGCTCACGACCTTTGTTATCACATAACAAGCTCCGCGACATCACCACTGCCGCTACACCATGCTCCACGTCAAGGTGGCGACTGTGTGTACAAAGCTGGGCGACGCTCACGACCTTTGTTATCACATAACGAGCTCCGCGACATCACCACTGCCGCTACACCATGCTCCACGTCAAGGTGGCGACTGTGTGTACAAAGCTGGGCGACGCTCACGACCTTTGTTATCACATAACGAGCTCCGCGACATCACCACTGCCGCTACACCATGCTCCACGTCAAGGTGGCGACTGTGTGTACAACATTGGGCGACGCTCACGACCCTTGTTATCACATAACCAGCTCCGCAACACCACCACTACCGTTACACCATGCTCCACTTCAGGTGGCGACTTGTGTACAAAGTGACTCTCACGACCCTTTATCACATAACAACTCCGCGACATCACCACTCGCTACACACCATACGTCAAGGTGGCGACTGTGTGTACAAAGCTGGGCGACGCTCACGACTTGTTATCACATAACAAGCTCCGCGACATCACCACTGCCGCTACACCATGCTCCACGTCAATGGCGACTATTTTACAAATAATCACGACCTTTGTTATCACATAACGAGCTACATACTGCCGCTAAAAATCAAGATACAATCGAAAAACTACCTTTCCACGTTTCATAGATGATATACCCGTTATTTATTGTATTTATTCCTACAGGTCCTATCGGTTGATACATGCATTTTGGAAGGTTGCTTGCAATATTGTGTGCATTTTTATTTTAAGGTGGTTGGTCCCTGACGACATAATGTAATTCAGAGCGTTTAAATAGCATTGACAAGACACAATCCTAGCAATGGTTTCAAATAATTCACTTTTTGATAGTTTAACTGTGATAACAATGCGCGCTAAAGGATAGAGGATAGAAAAAAGTATACTTTTCTTATCTGTCCCGATTCAAACGACAAATTTAGTCAGGCCTACTGGTTAAAATGTAGAACAACCACTCGTTAACCACAACCGAGTATTTGCAAATTAGGATGTTACATGCGAGCATAAGCACAGCTTTATATCATAAGTCAAGTCCTGTTTACATTGCTAATATCAACCATACTGAGCATCCTGTATACTGAGCATTGATAACACAGTTAATACGTCCTAAAACAGGATTATCAAAACTTTGATTTACGCTAGCTCAGAAAGTACTGATCATCATTTTCGGACAAGACAGAAACGATGTAACCACTAACCGCTATAATGTTCAATCAATACTCAAACCAGCTGAACAATTCCGCTTACTCTGTGCTCGCATGTTCTCTATGAATCTGATTTTAAAATATTATTCATTTATCGATTAGCCATTAAGTTTATCTGGTGACAAACGAGCGGCTGGCGTGCTGGCGTGTTGTGCGGCTAGCCAGCCAGCCAGCCAGTGGCCACGCAGCTGACAAGACAGCGAGGCGAGGTCTTTACACTCGGAGCTTTCTCCACAACAAATATAAACCTGACCACTGACCGGTGCCGGTGGGGTGTTGGTGTTAGGTTAGCACGTTAGGTAAGAGGGCTGGTCTACCCTAGCAACGCTAACGCAAACATGCTTTCGAAGAATCCTGTTTTAGAGCGCTTAGTTCCATCAATTAACGAATGAACTATTTATTTCATGAAATTGTAAATCAAATTCAAAGAAAATAAAATTAAACAAATGCTACCCAAAATTGGAAAGTGCCTGTGATTGGGGAAACAATCGACCTGTACACTTTTATGATAAATAACTGTACATGTGTAAGACTGAAAAATGAAATGGCCAACAATTTACAGAAGTTGCAAAAAATGTTATCTACTATACTTAAAGACTGATAGTTAAAAATACCTTTAAATATACCCCCGTCACAGCAGGACTGCGTAATCAACGAATTTCCAAATCAATTATATAATAATATATGGCAAGTTTAATTAAAATCTGTCGATAAACTTGAGAATTATTTGCCTATTTTCCATAAGATTAACATGGGAAAGGGTATGCAGGTTTGCTGCTGTGAGGAACACTGAGATTAGGCATTTATATCATCAACAATTTTTATTTTCAACTTTTACACCAACTTTCATCAACATCTGTCCATAAATAAAGGAGTCTATTCTCCAAATGATTAACATGGGAAAAGAGTATGCACGTTTGCTCCCACACAAACACAAAAACTATGATTTTTAAGCATAAATGGACGAACCTCAACCACATGAAGCTAAATATATA
Source organism: Nephotettix cincticeps (assembly GCA_023375725.1). Lineage (NCBI taxonomy): Eukaryota > Metazoa > Arthropoda > Insecta > Hemiptera > Cicadellidae > Nephotettix > Nephotettix cincticeps. The sequence goes on along the minus strand of CM041790.1, from coordinate 53,037,032 downwards.
AAGTTTTATCCAAAAATATTGGTTAGTAAGTGATATATTAATTTTTACTTTTCCTCCATAAGATTAACATTGGAACTCAAGGAATGCTTAGAACCTGGCTGAAACGATAAATTAATCATAACGACTTACGAATGTGTGCATAGTTTTAAGAATCTATTTTATTTTTTAAATATTTTAATCTCGTTCATTATATCTGTCTGCTGGTCTGCCCCTCTCCCAGATTTTTACCCAGCAAAAAGCAGCGAGAAACATTTTAGATATGTCACCTCAGACTAGTTGTAAAGATGCCTCTAAATAGGTGGTTTTGTATTCTTTGCTAGCATAATATTACCTGACCTGTCCTATTCCTCGTCTCTTTGGACCATACATGGAAGAATCATGTATTTATGTAATTTATTCTTTATATTTTTAACAAAGAAATGACAACCTACCCAGGTAGGTATTGCTTCTTTTTGTTGCTAACATAAACCATGTCGACACAGCGATTAATACGATATAGATTTACTTCGCGGACAGTAAACTCTTTACCAAATCAGCGCCTTCATAACTTCCGTTATATTAACCATGAAAGTTATCGAGGAGACGGACGTGGATCAGAGAGAGAAAGAGATACAGCAGTGGACGAGGGAGGGGGAACTAAATATAACACTCACCGCCGCTTACAAACACAAAACCACGGCCCTGTTGTAACTGGGTTATGGTTAAACAGGTAAACGCCGCGCCAGCGCCCTCTGTGATCCGCTACAGCGAACTACGACTACAGTCAGCGTTACCGCATTTTAAAATCTCATTATCGTACATCACCTGCAAAAATTATCGTATACTATCTCATGTCAAATAAAAACTACAAGTAAATTTATACGGTATTCACATGTGGGGAATAGGTTAGATTATGGATGTATGAATAGAATCTTTTAAGTTCCTCTGATTAGCTGTTCTCATAACCATATGACGTCACTACCGTAAAACTTTTACGTCCCACAAATTGATAACAACCTTTGCTTTGACATTTACTTGTCAAAATTCGTGTTAATTATATACGAGTAAATTATGCCTACTATTATAATATTATACGTAGCAGCAAGTCCGTCCTTTGTATGAGTTGTGTTTCTGGCGCAACATTAAAAAGCATGATACAGCACTTGACATTACGGGAAAATGTTAACCTAAATTTTCCTCCATAAGATTAACATTGGAACTCAAGGAATGCTTAGAACCTGGCTGAAACGATAAATTAATCATAACGACTTACGAATGTGTGCATAGTTTTAAGAATCTATTTTATTTTTTAAATATTTTAATCTCGTTCATTATATCTGTCTGCTGGTCTGCCCCTCTCCCAGATTTTTACCCAGCAAAAAGCAGCGAGAAACATTTTAGATATGTCACCTCAGACTAGTTGTAAAGATGCCTCTAAATAGGTGGTTTTGTATTCTTTGCTAGCATAATATTACCTGACCTGTCCTATTCCTCGTCTCTTTGGACCATACATGGAAGAATCATGTATTTATGTAATTTATTCTTTATATTTTTAACAAAGAAATGACAACCTACCCAGGTAGGTATTGCTTCTTTTTGTTGCTAACATAAACCATGTCGACACAGCGATTAATACGATATAGATTTACTTCGCGGACAGTAAACTCTTTACCAAATCAGCGCCTTCATAACTTCCGTTATATTAACCATGAAAGTTATCGAGGAGACGGACGTGGATCAGAGAGAGAAAGAGATACAGCAGTGGACGAGGGAGGGGGAACTAAATATAACACTCACCGCCGCTTACAAACACAAAACCACGGCCCTGTTGTAACTGGGTTATGGTTAAACAGGTAAACGCCGCGCCAGCGCCCTCTGTGATCCGCTACAGCGAACTACGACTACAGTCAGCGTTACCGCATTTTAAAATCTCATTATCGTACATCACCTGCAAAAATTATCGTATACTATCTCATGTCAAATAAAAACTACAAGTAAATTTATACGGTATTCACATGTGGGGAATGGGTTAGATTATGGATGTATGAATAGAATCTTTTAAGTTCCTCTGATTAGCTGTTCTCATAACCATATGACGTCACTACCGTAAAACTTTTACGTCCCACAAATTGATAACAACCCCCTAGAGCTTTGACATTTACTTGTCAAAATTCGTGTTAATTATATACGAGTAAATTATGCCTACTATTATAATATTATACGTAGCAGCAAGTCCGTCCTTTGTATGAGGTGTGTTTCTGGCGCAACATTAAAAAGCTTGATACAGCACTTGTCATTACGGGAAAATGTTAACCTAAAATTAAAACAAAAAATGAACAAACATAAAAACACAGACCAATTATTTGGTAATAGTTTTTTAATTAGTAGAAAAGATACTTATTATTATGAATAATCGATTACCTGAAACAGTATTAAAAAAGTAGAAGAAAAGAAAACAATGATGAGTCCATACTATTTTTCTATGCACACACGTATAAAGTTGAAATAAAGTTTTGGCATAATGTTATAGGTATGAAAAATAAATTAAAACGTAAAAGCTATGTCTCATGTTTGTTTTTACAGAAAATATTATTGGAACATTCGACCTGATAAAAAATACAGAAATAATAACATCAACTCCTTTATAATAATGCTTGAAGTTCAGTCATACTGGGAGTTTTTGCATTGATTATGTACACAACTCTACTAAATATATATCATGAGACGTGGTAAAGTGAAAATTGAATTTTCGGACGTTTTTCGAACACCTAAGAGGTTTCTAGAGACAAATATTCATAATCCGTTGTCCTGGGTCTCACTTTTATCCTGATGACTGCAAATAGCTCTCTTCCCCTGTGGCATATTCGCTACAACTAGATGTATAAATATTATTTATTAAACCCGTAGTTGCAGTGTTACGTAAATCCTCTGGTGCGGTGGACGACGTTGCATAACAACCCAGACAAGTGGACTGGGTGGACCCAGATCGATGGATTCCGCAATCAATCACACAATTCCTACACGTTACACGCATTTATTTATTTGAGAATGAGTTTTATGTTATTTATATTTTTATTGCGGACATTTTCCATCACGATTTTAAGGAAAAGCAAAGTTTCACCACGTTCCGGGATTTGAAATCTGATCCCGTCCTCAGGCGAGATAATACCTAAAACATAACACAGTACATAATCCGGACTACAAAAAACTACGAAAGCAAAACATGTTTGAAGCAGTCAAAAAACTTACTAACAAACAATTACGTACATAAAAACACGTCCACTCGTCACGAAGACAACTCCAAAGAGTTGTTATCTGCTTTAGACTTTTTTTTAGCTTTATAGATTAGATTAGATTAGATTATTGAAATGGCAACCATACCACAAGGTAGGTATTTTAAGCCAAGTATGAATGAGAGTTGATTGTCAGATGATTGTGGCGCGATCTTGTAGTCTTGTTACTGGCTAAGGCTGACATGTTCCTTAGACAGGACTGTTAATTAATAGCCCAACAGCCGATGGCAACTAAGGAACCTACAGTTTAACGTGGAATCCGAACCACGACCTCTGAATTACGAATTGGTCTAATTATGAGGATGGTCTTTGCGGATTAACGTAGCTTTCAGTAGTGCGGACGTTAATCCACACAAGAGAACACTACACCCACCGACCAACGCTCACAACTATCCACAATTCGTGACCTCCAAGTAGCTGGATTACAGGATGACGCCACCATCCCAGTCACATATACATACACATATACCGGCTTAGTCCCGATTATGTCCTAATTGTGGTATGTTTTAGGTATTAGCTCGCCTGAGGACGGATCAGATTCCAGATCCCGAAACGTCGTGCAACTTTATTTACTTAAAAATCGTGATGGAAAATGTCCGCACTAAAAATATAAATAACAAAAATTCACCATCACTAATAATGAATTTCAAACAATGAATTAATGTATCGTCAATAACACCAGTATGAATAGGCCTACAATTTTTACTTTCTCCCACTTATACGTTAGTGCGCCAATTGACCACGCATTGCTATTGTTACGCGCCTTATTATAACATTTCTGAAATGGTGACCTACTCAGGTAGGTATTTTAAAGGAAGTATGAATGAAAATTGAGAGTAATATGATTGTAGCGGGATCTTGTGGTCTTTTACTGTCATGTTCCTTAGACATGTCTGTTCATTGATGATCCAACAGTCAATGTCATCTTAGGGACCTGAATTACGAAGTGGTCAAATTATTGGGATTGTCTAGAGCGGGCGTTAATCCACACCAGGGTATAAACTATACCGGGATAAACACTGGACGATTTTAAAGAATTCGATTTTACGATTGTTAAGATTTCAAACAAAGTGTAGAAAGCGTGATTTATATAGATACAACCCCGAGGGACATGTAGGACGACGAGACCTGCCGCGTCAGCTGAGGCCACCTGCAGAGACGATAACCCAAACAAACAAGTTTACCGTTAGCCCTCTGAGACCTTCACTCACTCGATCGCTACTTCTACCAGTCTGTATCTTCCACAGTAGAGTCCCGGTTATCCGAACGTCTGTATAATGGAGCATATTAGACGACATGCATTTTTAAAGATCTCGGTTGAATTAGGCCTACCGCTTCTAAAAAGAAATAAATATCTGGACGACTGATTGCTGTCTGTTTCTTGAGTTTTACTTTTACCAAAGACAATCTATATTGGCTGCTTCTACACACAAATCCCGACTTGACATTTCTTAAACATAGCACATTTAAATCGGTAGATTAATCCACAAATACTGCAAACGAAAAATAATTTTATACCAAAAACAATAGTTCTTTTAAACATTTGCACCTAAATGAAAAAATATAAGATTTAAATTTTATGTATCTAGACATCAAAAACGAACTGAAATCTTTAGTAGATTCATGAAAGTTTAGACTTTAAACTTTTTAGATATACCTGGACTTTAACGAATACTATATGGTTTAGGGCTTTTCGAAAGCAGTCCGTTAACATTAATCCTACAACCAAGTTTCGGTGCCAAAACAATCTCCACGTAGTCGTCAAAAATATGTTACGACGACCTTAAGAATACGGACCGAAAGGCACCTATACAAGATTTACAAAGATCACCAAACGAAAATGTAACTAAAAACAGGGCCTTTTAGTACATCTGGATCCAATTGTGATTAACTATTGTTAACCGTTTAATGTGGTTAAAATGAACTTTTAAGGTGTTCACATACAAGACATAAAAACGAAAACCACTTTTATATTCAGGAAACCTCAAAACGCGACTTCTACGAATAAGACGCAGGATGTTTTAACATTTTCATGATTTTAAGGTTGTAAACTTATAAAAACAAATGGTATGAGTTATTTCATGATAAAATGCGTAACATAAAACGTTAAACTGAAAAAAACAGAAAAGATTGTCAACATCAAGCCGATGTAAAAAATTATACTTGTAGATCAGACACCTACGGTGTGATTATAGAGAGAACACACTGCCTACTTCCTAGGTCCAGCAAGACAGCAACATAGGCGCGAGGGGCGCGGCGAAGCGGCAGTGGCACCGGTACGACGACTTGGCAACTTCGCGGCAGCGGGATCGACGACTTGGCAACGTCGTGTTGTGTACATCACAACAAAAAACAACCTTCACAAAGCTGAAAGCGCCGTTGCCACACTTGCTAAGGCCACCCACTTGATTTGACGTAACACTAGCGCCGCCATCTAGATCCTCGCCTTTGGTTCGGTTCAACGCACTTCCGCCTCTAGTAAGCAATCCATGCATTTCTCACGAGATAAGGGGGAACATCGCGCTCTGCCCCACATGTTGGCGGAAAATGCTGCATCAATCATATTTGGAAACGAAAGAAATACTCGTGCCTGACATATGATGTTCAAGTGGTGGGCGACATCACAATATTTCAAAATATATAAATAGGTATAGGTTGTTTAATATTAGTAACTAATCGACGGATAGGTATACTCACAATTTATTTTTAAATTACATAGCCTAACACACTTCTTCACCAAACACATTACATTTATGAAATGAAATAATCTTTTATTCAGCATAAATTTAAAATCTTATACACAATTGACCCATGCGCCTCAAACATGGGTTTGAAAAATAATACAATACATTACATATCTAATTTAAGCTAAACAGTATCTCATAAACACATTTTCAAAAATTTTAACAGCACAGGAATAAGAAAAAAATTATAGAGTAATCAGAAGATAAATTATTTAATATTTTGAAAAATGTCAATAAATACTACTTCCGGTACAGTACAGGCAGAGGTAATGGTGTACAATTATTTATCATTGTTATTAAGCTGTATGGAAGCTGTATTGGATATGGCTTGGCTCTGGGGGGGGGGGTGTTAGTGATTTTAAGATGGAAAATATGTAACAAAAAGTATCAGAGAAGATGGTTTCCTTAAAAAGTATCAGAGCTATTGTATTGAATTTTTAATATAAATGAATAAGAACAACTGTTTAGATAAAGTGAAAACATTACCTTTAGGCATATCCATGATCTAACCTATTTTCCACAAGGAAGTAAATACAAACATTTTTTGGTTTAAAAATTACATAATAAATACCCCCGTCGCAGCAGACCTGCGTATTCAGCGAATTTCCAAATCAATAATAATATATAACTTAACAAGTTTGATCAATATCCATAAAAAATAAGAGAGTTTGCCTATTCTCCATACGATTAACATGGAAAAGAGTATGCAGGTTTGCTGCTGTGTGGAACATTAAAAGTAGGCATTTCTGGCATAAAATTTTTATTTTGACCATGTAGGCCTATACCAAGTTTCATCAACATCTGTCCATAAATAAAGCAGTTTGCCTACTCTCTATATGATTAAAATGGCAAATGAGTATGTCAGCAACGATGATAAACACATAAACTGATTTTTAAGCATAAATGGATGGATCTCAACCACATGAAGCTAAATATCAAGTTTTATCAAAAAATATTGATTGATAAGTGATTTATTAATTTCTTTATCCTCCATAACATTGACATTGGAGTCACAAAATACAACGTACTGTGTTTAGAATTATTAATAACTCAGTAACCGTTGGAGATAGAGAAAAACTTTAAGGAACCAAATTATATAGTTTTTTAAGCTGATTTTAATGGTGAAAGATAGAATTTAAAAATGTTTTTAATTGCATTTGAAAACGCAAAAAACCCAATTTTGAGTACAAAACCCCCCCAAACTACCCGTTCCGATTGACCGATACGTCTGGTTTACGAACTCGTCTGAGCAAATATAGGAATACAGTCTCTACCAAATTTGGTCTCGATCGGACCATTTTTACGAGAGTTATCGTGTTCACAGACACACACACACACACACACATATATATAAATATAAATTTTAACGACTATTGTTTTTGGTCTCTAGGCACCTAAAGACGAAAAAATAACATGGTCCCGGGCTTAAGTCTTACCATTAGACCTACGGTAATAGCTTCTTCCCTATGGGAAATTCGCTAAAATTAGTTTTAAATAGTCTCAATGATGTTTTTTGTAAGTGAACCAACATTTGTATCAATATAGAACGGTTTAAACATCAATTTTTAACTTTCATTTGTTTAATATTACAAATTGACATTGTTACATTGTAGGCCTATTAAGTTGCCATTCGACAACTCCATATGTATGTATATGTAACTAAGTTATGTATGTGTGTTGTAAGGATGGTTTGAATTTTTTGAGCCACTATATGATGCAACAAAGCGAAAAATTGGGAAATATCCATATTTTCAAAGGGTCATATGCATAACAAAATATAAGTAAATAAAATATAAGATGATGTCTGAAATTTCATTCCAAATCTCAAGTAATTCTATATTGCAAACGTGAGGAAAAAAGTATACGACTAATTTTAACATTAAAACGTAATTTAAATATTATTTTTTATTTTTTTCAGACGTTTTAGGGCTGATAACCCAAGAGCAAAATTTGCTTGAAACCCAACAATGTATAAGTTACCAAAACTTAATTTTCAACAGAATACGCTTGTGAATATACAAAATACGAATATGTTTCTTTATTTAATTTTTATATCACAAATAATCAAAATAATGCTTCAGTTAGGATCATAACTATTTGAAAATAGAGGTGTCCATAGGACATTTTTGTGAAAAATTACCTGAAACTGATGATTTTGCTACACAACTGGCTTAAGACAACTACCCAATCCTTGAGAGGGATATCTCGTTCCCACAAAACTCCCCCTCCCCTGGTGAGCTCATCCAAATTGTCCATATGTTTACAAAAAATAAAATTCCAAATTATATTTATACACTAAATTATGTTTCTGTAACCTATACGCCTAATTCCAATTTTTTAATTTGTGAGGCACTGACCCAAAACCACAATTGTATTTTAAGGTGAATGTGAGTCAAAGGTAAATGAGTGTGATAAGTACACTGGATCAACTATGAAAAGTAAAATTGAATTATTTAGGCCTAGCCTGTATGTTACGTGGAAAAAATTAACGCTGGAAGAAAAAAATTAAAAACACTATAGGCCCTGAGACATAAGAACTAACAATGTCTACCAGAGTCCTGTAACATCCTGCCATGTTACAAATGTCATTGCTACCTAACCCATTGCCGCCAATATTGAATTTATACAGATATGTAAATTAATATATAACATCAGCTGTTAACTAGATTTTTGATTATGTACCAAGGTGACACAAACTGTCCCAAAGATGAGCAAGTTAATATTCTAATTAATTGATGTTTGCTGTTGATGAGCTGTTTTATATGAGCAATCCAATTGTAAACAAAGGATTTTTAACACCACATCGGGCGCAGCGTGTTGACTATAAAACAAAAGTGCGCTCACAGAAGTTACCTCCAGGTACCCAAATACAAAACAGATTTATAAGAACGTCATAATATAGTTATGACAGATAACTTATAGTTATCTTTGAAAAATATAAATATTACAAACTTATTAGTTACCGGTACTATAATATTAATAAGAATTTATAATTGCACCATTATGATGTGCATCCTCGTATTTCATTAATGCAAGAATTTCAACGTTATTGGTCAGTTACTTTTGCATTAGGCCCCTACTTATGTATGTTACTTATTTACATAAACAAATTGTTATGTTACTTAGGCTATTCTTCTTATTTAAATTTTTTTCTTGTTGCCTCTTATTCCATCTGCTGAAATCGATTTTGTACAATTTAAGTTATTCTTCTCATGTAAATTAATTATTTTACTCAAAAGATTTTTATTCGTTGTTGTGCTGTAAGTTATTTATTTTTAGGCCAACATTATGCTAAACTGCTTTATTTTTTACTGTTCCCGCAATGGGCTACATTATTATCAATACAGTAGTGCTATAGTAAAATACAGTAACTTATACAGTAGCTGACTGTAATTTATTACGACAAGTTTTAACTTGTTTTAGACGCTCCTGTTTGTGTAGCTTGTGTTTTAACAAAACTGCTCGTCGTAACAGCAAAACTTACAAATATATGCTAGACTCCCGATAGTCCTATTGACTATCAATAGACTTAATCGTCCGGATTTTTTGTAATCCGAACCTGATGTCTGCCAAATTAGTCCGGATGAACGAAAGTATACTGAAGTTCATCATTAATAATACAAGTTAATTTTACAGCTCTGATATCTTCTCTCGGGGAGCTATTCAACCATAATTTTAAATAGGTCCATAAGAAAAATACAATATAGTGTATTTTTTAACTTAATTATATTTGCTTGTGTCTATGCTAGAAGCTTCTTGAATGAGTCAAGCCGTGATATCACATAAATGGTTTTTAGGGAAAGCAGTCCAAACTACCCAAATGAGCACCTCACAATCTGAATCCGTGACCTCTTACAACCAAGTCTAAGACACTAACAACTAGGCTAGCAAGACACCCAATTAAATAAAAAAAATAGTGAATTACAATGATATTAAATTTTGAAAACCTAACTTAACCTAACTTAACGGGCTTCTTAATATAAGAACAGTTATTAGACATATTCCTGCAGACGGATGATTATTTACTAGGCCTAGGGTAAAACTGCATGATTATCACCGAACTTTACATGCAATGCTAGGCACTTTTTATTTTTACATTTTCGTAAGGTGATCTTTGTAAATCTTGTATTGGTGCCTTTTGGGCCATATTCTCAAGACATTTTTCTACAACTAAACTGGTCTAGATATATCAGTAACTTATGGGCAACTGCTCTTGAAATGAAATTAATTCGGTAGCTTACTCTTCGAAGACCAGGGGTACATAGATAATCCTTGACTTCCCAATTGCAGATTTAGGCAAGAGGGTTTCATATATGAGACGTTGAAGTTAAATGTTTACAAATCATTTAGGATAGGCCCTAATGGAGTTCAAACATGTAGGTTATGGGTAATCCATAAATTGAACTTATTAAAGTATAAAGTGTATAAACTTACAAAGAAATTCAAGTCATAAATTGCTCTGAAAATAATGAAACTTACTTGAGAAAATAAACTTGTCCTTCTAACGTTCTGGCTTGCTCCCAACCAGGCGGCAAAGGGCCTAAGTCTTGATCTATGTTTGTAATATCGTAACTCCTCTGAGGCTTGTGTTGATGTTGCTGCGTTTGATGACCAGCTGAAGCATAGGTTTGTTGTAAAGAAGCAGGAGAACTGTGAGCCCTAGGATGGTTAACTTGTAAACCTGTAGAAGTGGTGGTAGTTGTAGTAGTACCAAAAGCAGAATCTGCAGAATTTTCTCGGCTGTGCGATATTGATGATACTGAAGGAGACTTAGAACCAGTCGACGGTGGATTAAAAAACGAGTTTGGAAGTTTACGCATTCGAAAAGGCACTTGTAACATCCTTTTAGAATCAGGTTTTAATACACTGTCAAACAAAGCTTGAAGCTCTGTATCTGAATCTTGGTCCATCCTTACAACTAAATTGCCTTTTAACTGTTCAACGTCTTGGTTAAGAGCCATTTTCTAGAGTAAACTGCACCAAATTTAAATAAAAAGTCCCCCCAACAAAATAACAAATAAAAAAACAAACCCCACCCGACCGCTCGCGCACATACAACCCCTACACTGATCCACTGCTCTCTGAATAACTATTCAGTAATCACATATTTCCATTTTCCGTCAGCTCACAGCTGTAGGAAGCTCTACTCGGAATGTAATTCTGATTCTGCGCAAGAGGAATGGTTTAGCGCCACTCCCAAGTCCCAACCTGTGAGCTCGTAGCAATTTAGCTTTTAGTTCTTCAACGTTTCAATAGAAAGCAGCACCTTCCGATATAAAAGTTATAGCTGGTTCATTGCTTTACTGCAAGGTAGCAGCACTATACAATACTCTGCTATTATTTAGTACCAACTTTGACTATTCATTAATATATGGATAGTAAAAGGTATTAATAATCATCTATAATCTAATCTAATCTCTTTAGCCTTTATTTCATTCATTCTAATGATTGTTTGGAATCATTGTTTGAACAGAGAACCACACGGTCTGTTTTCTCATTATTGTTTTAAACACAAATTGTGACTATTCCTTTCTATCACACTTCAACTCTGGATGCGGTCTAGTCTTATACAGAAGGTTTTGAAAACCGCTCACATACCTTAACAACCTTATGTGACCTCACAAAGGCCTTCGGCTACGTTCCACACGAGATACTTCTCACAAAATTAAGGCATGGCATTGATGGTGTGGAGCTCAGCTTCTTTCAATCTTACCTCGAAAATCGCGCTCACAGAGAGTCTTGTGCTATAATGCCCTCTCTGATGCTGATGTTGCTCATATCAAAAGCGGAGTACCGCTGGGATCGGTACTGGGTCCATTTTTATTCCTTGTCCATGTAATTGATCTCTCCTGAAATATAAATGTAAACTCAGTAGTCTTTGCAGATGATACAGTATTTTTTGTAGTAGTCCTGATGTAAATAGTCTTGTATTGTTGATGAATAACTCCGAGTGATGCAAACACTTGGTTCAGAACAAATGGATTATTTCTGAACAACTCTAAAACGCAGAATATATTATTTTCACTGTTGGCAAACCAGATCTTGGGCATATAGATGTGGAGGAAAATGTTAAACTTTTGGTAATCTGGCTTGATTCTTCCCAAAATAATGGTCACCCTGTGTGTTAGGCTCAATAGGGTACTCTATTTGTTAAGAAGTTTGAGAAATTTAATTCAAATCAAATCAAAATCTTTTATTGTCATGAAACTTTTAAACAAAAGCATGGACAATTCGTCAATATATTACTTCTTAGGAGTATATGAATAACACTTAAAACACTACATATAAATAAAACATTAATAAAAGATTCCTAAGCCATATTTGAAAATGTCCTATATGCTTTCTTTAATGGAATCTTGATCTATGGTCTGTTATTGTGGGGCAATGGAGCTGATGTTAAAAACGTTCTTGTGCTCCAAAAAAGGCGATTAGGATTGTACGTAGAGCACCCTTTGATGCACATTGCAAGCCTTTGTTTCAGTCTGAACAAATACTGACAATTGTAAATATGTATATATTTTTGTTTGCTTGGTACAAACTAAATCTGACCTAGAAAGTTACATTTGTAAAAGCTCAATGCCCTTGCATGTTACTAGAAACAGACACTTTCTGGATGTACCTTTTGTAAGACAGTAAGACTGTCAAAATCAAAAAAATGGTTTAGCTCATTAGGACTTAAAATTTTTAATAAACTTCCTCGTACAGTACGAGATGCTAGCATGAATAAAAGAATAAAATATTTAAATAATCAAAAGAAATTTCTAAAGTTCTTAAAAAATTGGCTATTTGACTTAGGCAGTATTGAGTCATTATTTTTTGTTTTGGTTTAAAAGTTTATGTTGGATGGTTTATATATTGTACCTACTGAATTAAGTATTTAACTGTTTAACTAGTTAAAGCTATTGGAGTCAAGACATGTTTTCTTATTTTGCTGAGTGGTAAATTAAGGCCTATTGTTTTCCAATAGAATAGTAGTTGTTTTTATTTTTTAGGTAATAGGATTAAGATTTATTTTTCGTTTTATTGTACGCACTGTAGGGTACCTACCGCTCTTAGTTCAAGTGTAAAGTTCGACTGTTTATTATTTTTGTTTTAGTGTTAAGTTAACTGGGCTAGCCATATATACTAGAAAAAATGGCTAGTAATTCCATGAGTAAATTGTTAATATATTATAAATATTTGGAATAAATAATATTCCTATTCTTATTCTTATGAGTAGGTTTAAGAATGTTTTGGGTGAGTGGCTTGCATAAAGGTCCTTTTACATCCTAGAGGAGTTTTTTAAAGAAAATTTCAGTAGCATGTTGTTTTGACTGTCAACTCTTTATTGCCAATAGTCTTTTACGCTTGCATGTTTGAGCCTGACCACAAGATCTGGTTTTTGCTGTTTTTACTGATTTTTTACTGCCTAATTAAGCTTATATTGCTATTAAAATGTTTATACATGGTCATTTGCTTTTACTGACTTTAGCTAGATAATGTAGATGTAGACGTTTCTTTTCAGTTTTAAGCTTGACATTGTTACATGCATGTACTTTGCAAAGCAAAGCAATAAAAAGTTTCTGACTCTATTTATTACACAGGAATACACTTGTGCAACTACCACAGAGGGCTCATACGTACCATAGGGTATGTCCTCTATGCTAATAATTATTTTGCTTGTACTAATTAATTATCCTATTGTCATTTCTTAATATTTAACAGTATTTCTTTTGTTGCTTAAGGTAATAATCTTGTATTGAGCATTAACATCTCAAAAATCTTTATATTATAAAAAAGATGATTCCTAAATATGGCTCAGGATCAAGAAGCCCAAAAAGTTTCATAATTCAAAATGACTTGAGATATTATAAGCATCAATAACAATAATTGCCTTTATTTTCTTAAGAGTTCTAAAAAAGGTCAAGCCTGAAGTTACATGTGTCTTGAACAGTTCTAAACTTGTGTCTTTGCTCTATGATGAGAGCGTCTTGTAGATGGTAAGAGCCAGGTGGCAGTCATACTGAGAGGACATTGAGCCTGAAATGTTTAGGGCATGCATTTCAACTAGTGTCACAAATATTGACCTTTCATAATTTTTAGTGAAATTGGTAATAATAATCATAACAATTTTTCAAATTTGCCATATATGTTTGCTTTCTAATGTTAGATACCTATGGCTAAAACTCAATACGTTAACTGGTATTACTTCTAATATTACACTCATCTGTGGTGATAGATACTCTTAAAGAGCAAGTCTCATATCGATAATTGTTATCAGATAATTGTCTTTATGGAAGTAGGCCTATATAGGCTCAGCTCATTGATAAGAGCCGATTACACTTCAGTGTTTTGTCAACTAAGGTGCAGCTATGAGGGTGCAGGTGTGGACTAACATTTTGTTGCTAGCCTTTACTACGGAATTCTCTTCGGTAAAGGTCTTTGATAATAAGATTAAATATCCAGATAAATTGACAGATATCTGTCAATTAATTATCATAATATTTGGTAACTCTCATCATGTTATTTGATGTGCTAATATTTTGTGGGTCAAGACAAACCCATTTTATAGCATGATCATCAGTCTTCAGTGTCTAGTTTTCAGCCTATCTGTATGTATATATTTAATAATATTTATTTATCGTTATAAATACACAAATATCATAAAATGTAGTTGGCTTTATTTTGACATTGAAAATTCTGGAATACTGTAATAAAATACAATACAATAAATGAACATAAATAATTCAAAACCAAGAGTGTTACCCATGTGTGTATTTGGCTGTATAAAGAGTGTCAGATGTTTATAGAAAAATAAATACACCAAGATGAGTTTCTGTCGTCCACAAAACTGAACAAAAAGTGATAAATGATAACCGGTACAATTTATTAGAAAATTACATTTTAAATTCAGAAAACCAAAAAAATAACTTTATAGAGACGCAATATAGTTCATACTTTAGTAATTTAATTGTAATTTTAATGTAATTTAATGTATATCTAGTAATGTAGGTTACATTTTATTTTCAGCTGATTCAGTTAAGTCTTATTAAACACTTCAACTAAACCACATAGGGGTTTTATTATGGGTTTGAATTCCAAATTGATCTTCAGCTAGCATATACCAAGATTAAAACAAAGATAAAAGATTGAATATTACAACCAATTAATCTTGTTATGAAATGAAAAGTTTACACTTTCTATATAGTTTTAACGTGATGGCCAAATACCCGGAGATTATTATTGGCACAAGGGATGCGTGTTCAGAGTGTAAATATGGTTTGCCTTGACCCAAGTAAGGAATGAATACTTATAAAATTTTTGGAGACTTATTTAAAACATAATATTACAAAACTAACCAATAAAAATTAACTATATCTATTATTGTATAGTTTGGTAATAACTATTGTACCAAAGTATCCAGATTTCACAAACCTTCCAAAATACTTTTTGGAAATAATGACAGAGTAAGATAAACCTTGATAAAAAACCTGATAAGCTAACCTATAGCTGGGCCTGTTTTAGTCTGCATATATCTCAGAAACCTACAGTACTTCTGATGAGGCAGTAGAGGAAGTCAAGGAGGCAGCCGCTATAGATTTCAACTTCATCAAGAGCGATCTTCAAGATTTACAACAAAAATATGCTGACTCAATTGAAACAAGCAATTCAAATTATATTGGGCGTTTGGACACAGCTGTTAATCAAACATATGAAGACAATATTCCAACAGAATACAATCCCATGTGTTTCAAACTAATTTACCAAGATGTTCAAGACATGATGAACGATTTGAATGGAGCGATGTCAGTTTGTGCAGAAATATCTTTTTCAGTGATGAAAGAAGAACAGAATTTAGCTCAGTTCCAAACTATTATTTCCAGCTTGGGAAGTTTGTCCAGCAACTTAACAAACTCAATTAATATATGTTTAGTAGAGGTTCCTAAAATATCTTGGGAGCAGCTGCAATGTGTATTTGGCAAAGTGGATGTGTTTACAAGTGAATATAATCCAGTTTTAAATAAGTTTAAAATGTTTAATGTTCAAATGAATGGGCATTTGATGCTGATAGGTTTGGATATAACAAGATGCTACCAACAAGCTCTTCAACGGATAGCTGAGATAAAACAAGCTATATTAATTGATGTAGACATTTGTAAAGTATTAAGTTGAGAGAAGTCATATTAAAAAAACAATGTAACTATGATATTGTCAGAAAATATTAATGGTTTTACAGTATTGGGTATACTTTGTATACATAAGACATTAAATTCACCTTCTCAATTTTTACAAACCTAATAGGCCCCTACTTATATGAAATTTTATGAAGTAATGAGGGTCTTTCAGGAACTGAAATGTGGATTTAAACAAATTATAACTAATTGGCATTAGTGTAAAAATAATACATACCGTAATGTAAATTTTTACAAAACTCCCAATATAGTGTATAAATTATCAATTGATGCATACCTAAAATACATCACATACTTATGTAATATATTTCCACAATTTTATTTACTTTACTTATTTTAATTTTGATTAGTACTGATATAATGTTATTAATGTGTATGGATATTAACTCATTTTAAGTTCCTTAAGCATTAAATTTTCTTGACTATATAGAGCTTTCTTTCACAACACTCTTTCCCATTCTAGGTTTTGTTTCTATGCATCACAGTATCTTTTGTCTCAATATGTCTGACAGTTGCTTATGAGGATTTTAGTCAGTGGTGTAGTGGAGCCGGAGCGCTCCGGCCCAGCTTTTAGAGCCGGAGCGGCGCTCCGGCACAGCTCGTGCAGCCGAAACTCAGATTTGTATACAGTACTTGTACTTTGCCTTTTTATAGAGCGTGGTATGTAAGCGAGTGGCTCGCATCATTTCATTATCAACACGCAATATCGAGGCAATTTTAGGCGTTTTACATTAACCCTAACCTAAAAACATCGTAACACTAGAATCAGACACAAGGGCTTACTTGAAGACCATATATCTTTTTATAGTATAGTATCTAGTTATTTTATTCAAAAATATACTTTTTACAACAAACTTGAGACTGGTTAAGAACTGTTGAGATTATTTATATTTTCAGTCTTTAACCATTTAAATCCTATTCATTTTTAATCTCCGTCTAAGATATTTATTTTAACAAACCCTCTTCCTACAGAACAGCCTTTAATTTCGATGAAGTTGCGGTGTTTTTTACAAAATACAATTTGAGGATTTTCCTCCGTATTATATGGTGGGTAAACTCATCTACAAATATGTTCTTCTTCCTTGACCTGCACTCGCCAGTTCGGGTTGAAAAAGAAAGCGAACCCTTACTAAAAATGGACCGTTTGCCTTTGACTGCAATACTTTGCATGAATACAACAGATACCCCAGGAACATCACTAGTCACTTTAGCAAAATTAAACTTCGGTTGATGTAATTGAGTGAATACAATGAATCTATTTAAATAAGAATTTAAATAGATTCATTGTACACAACTCCTCGCGTTTGACCACGCGTTTACCTTCCTGAGGAACTTGCAGACTTTGACTACCCATTACCCCCCAACCAATGAGTAACGGCCTTCCTGGGAAGGACCGCTCCGGCACAGCTTTTTTTTGCACTACACCACTGATTTTAGTTGACCGTCACCTTTAGTGGCCAAGGACTTGTATTGTATGGTAGCAATTATGAGACCCAAATTTGGATCGTTCTATTTCGAAACTTTAAATAATTCCCTGGTATTTTAAGGTCACAAAATATACAAACAATTCTATCTGAGAAGAACAGGAGGATCACTAGAATCCATTGACATTTTTTATATGCTAAATGTGTGTTTAATGCACTTGAAAGTCTGTATCCTACTCATCAAAAACATAAAATAATGTTTGTGTTAGCTGGACTAATTAGTGTTGAAAATGATGAGCACTGTTGTTGTTTAAGGCAGCCATTTTCCAATATGGCAACCGACTTGCTTTACCTTATAGAAGACCTATAATTTATGGTAGTTACGAATGGTAATATTTTTTATACTTGAGTAATTTTGATATATTTAACCTGGATTTGAGAAAAATATTATGCAGTTTTTGCATTTCATACATCAGAATTTATTAATTCGCTCAATGATGTAAGTCAGCTGGACCCAGTCTATGTGGGCGGGCAAAGAATGAGTCAACAGGTATCAGTCACCTTTGAAAATTGCACATGCTACATAGCGATAAGATACTTTCTATTTGTTAGAATCACATATTATATAATATTATGTTCATGTATATAATAAAATAATTTAATCATTGCCCCGCATAGAATTTAGCCTTGACAGTATATTTTGACACTATCAAACTTTAATAATTCTGGAACAAACTCCAACATATAAAATTATTTGAATCTAAAATCAATTGGGAGTACAGAGGAGTTTTTATTTCTATTAATAATGAGAAGTGTCCAAATTTATTGTTGAAAAATTAACCGGCCGAACACAGCCATCCTTCCAGTAAAATCATTATGTTTTCAGCACACAATAGAATTATGTTTAACACTTAAGTAACAGTTATGTTGCCAATGGAATGCTATTTTTCAGCTGCATCACTAAACTTTTTGTGTATAAATTCTTGTTTTTTCAATTTTAAAAATATCTACTCAAGATGTTTATTTTATCTCAGAAAAATTCATGGTTTGTTTGTCAGTCAAAAGAACACCTCCATTTTAACAAGTTTAATTTTACATTTTAAATTTATTATCAAAACGTAACACATTTTGTAAACAATAATACAAAATAAAATAACGAAAAAGGTTAAATTATGTGAAAACTTTCTTGAACTTAAATGAGTTCTTGAAATTTGTTAAGCATATGCAAAATAGAAAAACATTTTATAGAATTAGTTAACAATCTCATAAATTATTATATTATACAGTCTCTATAATAGTTAAGTCAATCTCATATATTTTAGTTACAGCAGACATTAGCATAATTTGAAACTTGGTGGCACCTAAAAGTAAACACTCCTACACCTTAACATGTACAATGACTAGATAACAATCTGTGTATTTCCGGAGTATGGAATCTCTTGTTAATATAAGACATTTATTTTATAGTTAAAATTAAAACATACAATACAAGAATTCTTTACAGTTATATGTTGTTAGGAAGTGTATTCATGTGAAAGCACACAGCTGGTTTTAATTTTGGTGACAACAAAGCGAAAGAAAATAGCTCATTCATTTTTTTCCTTTAGACGGTTTTCCTCCTTTTTGATTTTTGGAGTCTTGTGGTGCTTTAGAG
Source organism: Nephotettix cincticeps (assembly GCA_023375725.1). Lineage (NCBI taxonomy): Eukaryota > Metazoa > Arthropoda > Insecta > Hemiptera > Cicadellidae > Nephotettix > Nephotettix cincticeps. Next base: position 53,017,766 of record CM041790.1, on the reverse strand, counting down.
CCCCCTTTCCTTTTAGGAGGCACTGGAGGTTCATCTACGACCGCTCCTTCAAGACTAGGCTGTGAGGATCCGCCCACAGGTGGTGTAGCAGGAACTTCACCTTCAACTTGAAGCTTAGTGAGTTGAGGAGCCTCCACAGCTACAGCTGGAGAGGTGGGAGGCGTGGGCCCTGTGACTGTTGGTGTCTGGGGCTGTACAGGCTCTACCTTCTCTGGAGTCGAAGCTTCAGCTGGAACAGGTGCTGGAAGTGCAGCTTCTGTTGGTGTTTGAGGTGCTAGGGTCGGAGCTGCAGCTGGGACAGGTGCTGTAGGTGCAGCCTCTGTTGGTGTTTGAGGTGCTGGGTTTGGAGCTGCAGCTGGGACAGGAGCTGTAGGTGCAGCCTCTGTTGGTGTTTGAGGTACTGGGGTCGGAGCTGCAGCTGGGACAGGTGCTGTAGGTGCAGCCTCTTTTGGTGTTTGAGGTGCTGGGGTCGGAGCTGCAGCTGGGACTGGAGCTGTAGGTACAGCCTGTGTTGCTGTTTGAGGTGCTGGGGTTGGAGCTGCAGCTGGGACAGGTGCTGTAGGTGCTGCCTGTGTTGGTGTTTGAGGTGCTGGGGTTGGAGCTGCAGCTGGAACAGGTGCTGGAGGTGCAGCTTCTGTTAGTGTTTGAGGTGCTGGGGTCGGAACTTGATCTGGAACAGGTGTTGAAGATGCAGCTTCTGTTGGTGTCTGTGCTAGGCTTTTTGGAATAGGTGCCTCCACTGATATTGGAGCTGGAGTTGTTGGAACTGATACATCTGCAGGAGCTGGAATTACTGGTACTGGTGTATCTGCTGGAGCTGGAGCCAAAGTGGCTTCAGTTAGCGCAGGGGTAGGGGGAACTAGTGGTGTATCAGTCACAGATGTAATCGGAGAGATAGAAGCTATTGATTCTGCTTCAGCTAGTGTAGTAATGGGAGTTTCGGTTGGAGTTGACACAATAGCTTGAGCTTCTGTTGGAGGTGATGCTACCACCTCAGCAGTTTTTGTTATTAGGACCTCAGTTTTTGCTGATGATTCCACTGGAGCCACTGACTGTTGCGCTGCAGGAGGTTCACTGGCGATTGGAGATGTTGCTTTGGTTTCTAATGTCGCTGATGAAGAAACACTAGCATCCGTAGAAACTACTTCTGTAACGGAAAGTTTTGGTTCAGGAGAAACTATTGAAGTTTCTGATACAGGTGCTTTGGTTGCATTTGGATCAGAAGCTTCAACAGTTGGTTCAAGGGCACTTACAGGGGCATAATTGGCTTGTGGTGGGGTCTTGTCAATCTGACCAGTGGGCGAAATCTCAACAGAGGACACGTAAACTGGGGCAGCTACTGGAGCCACGGGAGCAGGGGCCGCCTCTGGGGGCGGAGCTGAGGCTGAGGGTGCGGACGTGCCCAGAGTCTCACAAATCTTCAGCCATATGTTGGCAAAGGAGTCTTTGCCCATGTAATCAATGTTACCCTGCTCCCAACCTTGCCTCCGGAGATGCTCCTCTAGTGCTCTTTGTTCTACAGACAGAGGTTCCCCTAAGGTCACAGTGGCTAGTGCTGCAGCCAGACCCGCCTGTCAACAAAACATTTGGTGAAAACAACAAATATATACTGCATGTCATTTAGAATTTACTATCATTTACAATTTATAAACTAATAAATGTAATCTAACATCTTATATTTGAAGGTTCCCAAACTGCAATTTAATAAAGTGCATCAGGACAGCACACTGTTCTTTCAATATTACAAAAATATGTGTTTATGAAACAAATACTAAAAACTAGAGCAAATTTTGATTCATGAATTTGCTCATCAATGGTGGATGTGGTTGGAAATGAAAATTTTAATAGCAACTGAATAATTTTAAACATTTTCAATAAAAATTACCATATATAGAAGTAACCACTTCATAATCATTTTGCTTTCCTTTTAGTTAATTTTTTTGTCACATAACTATCGGTGGACCTTTACACATCTTTTTTGAAAAAATTTCACAATAGTTATTCTTGGACCAATAAGCAACACCTCTGTAGTCAAGATAAGTCACAGAGCTCACAGAGCTGAATTAGATATTTAGTCAGTTAAACTATAGCCTAAATATCATTTTTTGCTGGGTTAAATGTTTGATTTTTTTTGCTGATGGTAAACCTTTGCTGGAATCATGAGTATAATATTTAAGAAACCAAAATTTCATAAAACTCTTTTAGGGCTAAGATGAAACTGTCAAAAGCTGGCATGAAATGAGGCACCATTTAATAATCAAAACTACATAAAATACAATAGTGTTTACTAATTGAATTATTGATAGATACAATAATTTTTGTGATTGAAATCAAAAGAAACAAGAAATATTCTTTTTTCAGAATAAGATTACAGTATGTCAAAGGTTTCAGAATCAGACATGAAGCACAACTTTTTAAAACTTCTTTCACAATGATACATTATGATGAATTATTTTTAAGTCAATTTTCAAAATGCTTAACACAATTGCTATTCATTACAAATGGATGAAGTCATCTGGCATCAGATTATGAGAACGGCGTGTGCTGGTGTTGACAATCAGCGTGTGCACACACTATATTAATAATTGTACTACATTATTTATATATTATAAATAATAGATTATATTTATAATATGATAAATTATGAAATATAAATATTTATTTAAGTAAAAATTACAAAAAAATAATTTCAGCATTGGCTTTAATACTTAACATTTTGACCAGCAGCGAACATGATAAGCTTAAAACATTTCTATTAATTGATTGGGTATGAAATATCACTCTAGCCTATAGCTGGTTAACTGCATTGGAATAAGAGGATAATAATTATAACAATTTTCTGAGCTGATTTCAATATATTTATCATAAAATAAAATAAGGTTAAGCGATATTCAAATTATTTAACTTAGTTGAGTAAGGAAACATTTCTTACAACTAATAAATACGTTGTAAAACAAGAAATTTGCTATGAAAAACGTATTTAACTTAAAAATTTAAATTCAAAGATAGGTAGAATATTATTTTTATTCTTAACAAAAGATTAAAGAGTCTTGAGTTATTTAATATAGGATTGCAAGTTTGATAAAAGCCTTTAAGAAAGTGAAGAACCTTAAAACATAAGTTACGGTAATTGTTTGAATATAAAAATGGTGATCTTCAAGAGTACTGAATATTAAATTGTATGTGAACATTATGATAATCTTTTGGTAACCTCATTTTCACAGTTGAATTTTCATATATCTTCAGTTTCTATTCACTACAAAGAAACTTTAACTACAAAAAAAAAACCAATAAATTAGTATTTATTTACAATAGAGCCAAATATTTAGATCAAGTTAGTTAAGTTTTATTTGTTAACTAAGGTGCTACAACTACTTACTTCGTCCTCGGACTGAGTAGAACTACTGTGCTGCGAGTAGTGGCTGTGTATGGTACTAGGTTCACGGTGGATTGTTTCATAGACTGTAAGTGGCTGTGATTGGGGCAAGGATTCATGCACAGGGGATCTTTCTACTAAAGGACGGTTGACTCTTATTTCAGGAACACTTTGACTCCGTTCCAGCTGTGAAAAACTACCTCGTCGTGACGTTGTTTGGTGCATATGTACAATCCCACCACCACTGACAGAGAGATCAGGCTGACCGAACACCAAACTAGAGGGCTCTAAGGTAGATGAAGAACTGTATTCGGAAATATTGTGACGCCTTGCATTGTTTATATTAACACTATGACTAGTCCTATCAGTATAAGATTTAGTGGAAGATATTTTACTATCACTGTTACATTCACTGTTAGTTAATTCCCTACTTGAGTTTGTGAGATGATCACTGTAATTAATTTCACTGTCATTTGAAAGGGGGCAACTGTCTACTTTATTATTGTAGTTTATATAAGCTTCTTTGGACATCTTGCTATCATTTTGTTCTATATATTCATCCCACGGATCAAAATATCCATGGTTTTGTTCCTCATGATGACTTGATTCCACAGTATAAGGAGGTGGGGGAGTGGGAGTTATTTGTTCAAAACTATAATATTGTTCAGAGAGAAAAGTCATGGCCGGCGAAGGTCTAGCGAAGAACTCATAGCTGGTTCTGAGCCGATGCCGGGTCTGTGTAAAAACCAAGCAAATTATTTAGAAGAAGACAGAATTTGAAAACAAGACCCAAGAGACAGAACAGAAATTAAGGAGCCAACATCCCAGGTTAGCAACCAGACGAGATAGGTCAACTAAATTGATGTGAATAGGAACAGAAGATGGACTGACATCCCAAAGGTTAGTGAAAGAAGCTTCGACAAACGATTCCCTCCTAGAGCCCAGGCAATCTAATTGATGAATTCCATGCTTGGATTTGGATACCAATTTTGCAACAATGATCTGCAAACCAAAACCACAAGCCTAGAAGTACAAAACTCATGATTCAGCACCATCAGCCAATTTTTCTCAACTAAGAATTTCCCAAGCATTTCTAACCCCACTAATGGAATGTTTTCTAATCATGCAATAATTGTGCTGGACTGTATTAAGGTAATAAATCTTTATCATTCGGTTTATGCATGACTAATGCATGTAGCAACATATCAAAGCAAATAGACTGACATATTTTCATTTGATTTTACTAAACAAACTAAGAGTTTTTTAACTTCAATATTTTAATGTGTATGTTCTTTTCCTTTTAATTTCTATGTTTTCAACAGAAAAATAAAAGAAAGCAGATCAACTGTCCAAGGTTTCAACTCTCCAAGGTCTGGTAAAAATTAAGAAATATAGAGAGAGTGTCATTTGTCCGAGGCCTGTAATAATACGTGCAGGGTCATCTAACCAAGGTTCAACTGTTCAAGGTATACAGTCTGCGCCAGGAATGTATTGCGTTGCAGCCGGTACAGTCTGCGCGGGTTTCAAACCCCCTGGCGCAGACACTCCTCGCGGACATGGACCTCCTTGTGACACAGACTATAGACCTCAGACAGTTGAACCTCGGACAGTTGACTCTGCGCTCATTTTTAAAGACCTTAGACAAGTGACATCTCACACAGTTGACTCCCTCTATATTTCTTAATTTTTAACAGATATTGGAGAGTTGAAATCTTGGAAGTTGACCTGCACCCAAACAAAAGATTGTGAGTTACTAGTTTTTTAATAACGATTTTCTGAAAGATAATATTTCTATTATTCTCTTGAAAATATATAATTTGACCTGATAAACTCCTAAAGTATAATTGTGAACAGTTAATTTGAATTTTCAAATTATCTTTAAAGAAGTTTTATAAAATTGTGCCTGTGTCTGTCCATTTTAAACTTTGTTAACGAGGAAAACATATTGCTGCACATATTTCTGTTTGACCGAAAAAGGAATATAATGTGTAAACTATTTTCAAGTATAGATACATGGGAATTAGAGTTATAACTGTTTTTCCAAAATTCAAAACAATAATAGGTATTATCTTGAAACAAGAAAATATCATCATAGTTTGTTGACAGAGATACTAACGTTTTATTAATTGAATAGTCCAATATTTACCTGGTTGATATCATAATAAATGTGAGTGTAGAATGTTATGTGTAGTCTACATATACATAGCAAAGTACATACCCATCTGCATGTACAAACACCTGTCGTCTGAAGTACATAGACTTATCCTGTCGGCTACACACAGTTAGAAACAAACAATACAGCACAAACAAAACAGCTGACACAAGTTAAAATAATCATCTGTGTAAGGTAATGAACTTTCAGCTGTTAGTTAAAAGCAGTACCAATATAACATGCATGATAATACAAACAATAATTCATTATTTGATACCTAAAACATGAAAAGCAATATTATTAAAATAAAGGTGCATATGAACTAAATTAAAGCTGATATTTTGATTTTTCAAAATGAGAGACTCTCTCTTTAATAATTTTTACAAGATATTTTTCCCTATCATAGTTTGGAAAATACTATCACTTAAATCATTGAACCATGTGTAGTTATTGAAAATATTTTAATCTAAAATTAAACCTGCAACTCATTTACGGTAGTGCTTTTTCCTGATATTATTTATTATTGTAAAAACCAAATACATTCTATTTCTAATCTTATATTTTTGAAGCATTTTGTTCAAATGCTTTTTATCAGTAAGAGAGTCATACGAGATATCTCACTTACTCCATATCATCACTTAGATTTCCTCTAATAACACTTAGTCACTCTTTTACTCATCAGTCATATAATCTTGATCTAAAGAGGAATAAAATTATTTATTATTTAAAAGGTCCTGAACTTTGAATTTATTCACATATTAACAAGACATGGCTAATAAATAAAATATAAAATAATAGATTAAAATATCAGAACATTTCTTTACTGTACCGGTACAAAATTTTTTCAGTACCAAAAAGTATAGAAATCTTTTACATCAATTTTAATTTAGTACCGGTACCGTAGTCAAATAATGAATCTCTTGCAAATTAATAATTTTTAAAGCTTTAAGTCAAATATATTCTAAAGTGTGATTGTTTCCCCTGGTCTATTTCTATCTATATATTTAGAATATATTTAATTAAGTGTATAAGCCAACATTCTGGTGACCACCTATGGCTATAGGTGGCACAAATAAGTGCTACCTCATTAGTCCTCAAAGCCTGATATTTTCCAATTTTGATGTATTTCTGTTTTGCTTAATATCACATGTTACTCGTTAATTATATGTGCCAATCATATAAATACTTGAAACACAAGAAAGCTTTAGAAACACAGTTTGGTTACAAGGTAGTACGCTTGGTCAGGAGATGTAACCATTTCTGTTTCTGCTCACCATTTCCGTGGAGAGTGATGGGTGAACGTTGGAACAGAATATGTCCCACCATAGCTGAACCAACTTTGTCAGGTGCTGTGATTCTCCTGACAGGCTGACCAGTCTTGTCTCCGTGTTGAAAGGTTGTAACCAAGGCTTCGTCGCTCCGATAAAATGTATAATTTTTAGTCCCGCACCAAACCTGTGGAGAGAAAGTATTATAATTAGTCCATCTTTAAGATTAGAAATAGTGTCTTGCTAGTCTATTAGTTTGAATTTTAGTAAGAGCTTTGGTGCTAGAGGTAACAGGTTCAAGTGCTGGGATGACAATTATGGTTCAGCCTGATTTACAAAACACTATTAACTTGACTTATTTATTCATTTTGAAATGCAACAAAACAAACGTAAGTCTAATTATATTGCAGCACCATAAAATAACAAATGAATATACAACTAGCATACAACTCCTAATGATGTTAACTGATAAAACATAATAAAAGAAAACAGTACGCCCAATAAAACAATACTAAAATGGTAAATAATACTCAACCAGTCATACTGATGATATATTTATACAACTAGAAAGTAAAATTTAAAAGTAGGTATTTCAACTTCATGATAAAAAATTTATGATATTTAAAAATTTTAACATGATGTAAATGTTATATAAATTAATAAAGAAATTAAAATATCTTCAACGTTCATCCCAGATCATCAAATAAAAAACCAAAAATACAATATTAGGTTTGGTAAGTAAAATAATTATTCAAGGACAGTAGATTATCCATTATAGAAATTAATTCAGTTCGAGGTCGATTTGGAGAATACAAAATTTGGCTGATTGAATTTTGGATAATGCGGCTTAGTTTTGAACAGAAAACTTATAAATTACGGGGGAAAACATGATATGCAATGCATTTTTCATGGTAATAAATACAGTGACAAAAACTTCGCTGAACTATATTGTCTCAAAATCTTAGCTTTTTACCACAATGCCACTACATTGTCATGTTTCTTGCAAGCATCTCTATCCAGAAACCAGCTACTTGAAGGCCACTAATTGTAGATAGTTATAAGCAATGTTACCTGTGGATGTGATATTCCCTAGTGTGGATTACCATCCACACTATTGTATACTACGTTCATCGGCAAAGACCATCCTTATAATTAGACCAATTTGTAATTCTTAGAATAAATTATTGTTCGGATCCCATGTTAAACTTTATGTCTCTTAGATTCCATTGGCTGTTGGGCTATTAACAGTCCTGACTTTGAAACAGGTTACATTACTTTACCTTTCTGCAATGACAACCTATCAGGCATTTTAAATTTTAAGCCAAGTAATGTAAGGTATTTTTCCGTGAATTGGGAAAAGAGTCGATAAACAAACAGAAATTTGTTTGGTGTTTGCAGATGGCAGAATATTTAGTTACCACTTATTCTTGCAACATTGGTACATTTTGCATGTCGAGGTTTGGTGACTGTCTTCTTTTCCTTAACTGAGTAACACTTGGATTACAAATCAGAGAAAACAAGGTAAAATGCACTTACTGTTTCAGTGCAGGTAAGTAGGAATAGGCAGCAGTTGAGCACATATTGTATACAAAAGGCAGGTGTTTCTTAATGTCCTTTGTGGCCCAATCACTGAAGAAAAGATTAAGAAGACCCTGATCACCACCTGGAAATATATGTTTTCTAGTAAAAGATATGTTTACTAATTTAAAACCACCGGCAAATGTTTAATACGAGTTTTGCAAATAAATATTGACTTTGTCACTATCATAAAATAAAGTGTTGAATATACATGGTTTACCATCAAAGCTGCCATGTACAAGGGCAAAATCAATGAGAGCCTTAAATGTTTCTTGACTAGGTTTGTAAACAAAGACTCCGGAGTTGAAGCAGTCGGGCCAACCAGCGTCCGGCGCCGCTGACAGCTCTTCCCTCTCAAACAGCTCATCACTGTTCTGCACAACCTGCAGAAAATTTAAAAAATATATTCAGTTTATTTCATTGGTAGATCTGAATGGCTTAGTGTCTATACATTAAGTCACTGTGTTTATAATACATTATAAGATGTAGAAAAATCAAGCTGTTGTTTCTACCTCAGGTTTAAAATCAGTTAATGTCGGTTCATCTTTTTGCACCCATAATTTATAATCAATTTGAAAATGCATTTATAGCTTAATGTCTCAAGTTTTGTATTCGAGGTAAGTAACATAACTCTAACACAATTATATATAAAAAATAAAACATCTGTACAAAAATAAATTAAATTAGTATCCAGTGTAACGGGTTGCCTGTACTAATTTAATTAGGTACCGCTACGAAATGAGGTTACCATGGCACCATGCAAAGGTTTTGGTGTCGGTGACGTGACCGTGGCACAAGACCAAATGCGTGTGCGTCTAACTATTGGCTAATAATACCTCATCAACACTTTACCGACCAAGCTACCAGCTAACAAGGTGTACAAGCAGATGCAGTGCTATTTAGACCAAACAGAAACAACTATTACTGTCCAAAAATTCTCTTATTCATAACTTTTGTATATATTACTTTACTATTTTAGTTACAAAAACATAATTTTACTTTTTTATTTAGGTAAATCATGTTTCTTTTAAAATACAATAAGTGAACAATGGTAGTCCGTAGTCGATAAGGAAAATACAGCGAGTGAAAAACTTCAGGCCTTAATTAGAGTGGAAAATGCTAAGACTGACTTATGGCAGTTTTTACAGTGATTTACACTAAAAATATCAGACTGACACTGTGGGAAATACAGTGATTCACACACATAATACGAACATAAAATAATAAGCGGATTTTAAAGGAATTTAAAGTTACCACATCTCTCACTCTGTGAAGTTTACAGGGGCTTAAGGCTTATTAGCTGTGTAGCTCAGTAGAAATGTGCTCACCTCATATTCTGAAGGTTTCAGTTTGGACCAAGTTGACAATTATTTGAATTGGGCTATTAATTAAGGATGACATAAGGTAGTAACAAGCTCAGGGTTTAGATCTTTTCCTATCAAATCATAAAAAATTTACAGTATAAAATAATAAAATATTTTTGAGTTGTTTGAGTTTGAAGTGTTTCTACTGTTCTAATCTTACTGATCACTAAATATTTAATATACACTTACAAGAGTGTCAGCGTCCAAAAAGACACATTTTTCGTACTCTGTAAGCTTCCAACAATGGAGTTTTGTGAAAGTTATACCCAGCTCTGGACGGGCCAGCAGTGCGAGATTTTCTGCATCTCTGGAGTCCAGCACGTCTACCAACTTGACAACATTGAACACTGCACTCAACTGGGTTCTGAAATAAATGTAAACTGTTAAGTTGAGGGTACACATGGTATTTTAATAACATTAACGAATAACCTACTAACTTAAATGAATAGAAATTAAAAATACCCCCGACCTGCGTACTCAGCAAATTTCCAAACCAATAATATAATAATAATATATGACAAATTTGATCAATGTCAATAAATATGAGAATTGCAGGTTTGCCGCCGAGGCGAACATTTAGGGAACACTAGGTGTTTCTAGCATAAACAATTTTTATTTTGACAATTTATACCAAGTTTCATCAACACCTGTCCATAAATAAAGGAGTTTACCTATATTCTATATATGATTAACATGGAAAAAGAGTATTTAGGTTAGCTGCCATGATAAAGACATAAATTATGATTTTTAAGCATAAAATGGATGGATCTTAACCACATGAAGCTAAATATTAAGTTTCATCCGAAAATATAGATTGATAGGTGAAATATAATTTTTCCATATCCTCCATAGGATTAACATTGGAGCCCAAAAATACAACGTACTATGTTTAGATTTTTAATATCTCTGTAACCGTTGGATATAGAGAAAAACTTTAAATACTAAATTGTTTAGTTTTTTAAGCTGATTCTAATGGTGAAAAATAAAATTAAAATTTTTTAAAATTACATATGAAAAAGAAAAAAAAAATTTTTGAGTGCAAACGCCTTCAAACTACCCGTTCCGATTGACCGATATGTCTGGATTACGATCTTGTCTGAGCAAATGTAGGAATACACATCTCTACCAAATTTTGTCTCAATCGGACTTTATTTTTACGAGAGTTGTCGTGTTTATAGACACACACATATATATATTTCATATATGTTTCACATATATTTCAATGAATTGGAAATATTATGTTGCATCACTATATTTCGCTTTCTGCGTCAATAAAAAAGTATAAAAATTAAAATTAATGTATATATCTATATATTAATTTTAACAACAACTGGAATATATCAGATCAACTGTTCAGACTGTCCAAAAGTTTACATAGGTCAAACAGGACGTTCAATAAAATCACGTTTCAAAGAACACGTTCAAGCATTCAAAAGTAACAACAGAACATCAATGAAATCCAACTTTGCAGAACATCTATTACATACAGATCACAATTTTAAAGGCATACGTGAAAACAAATGTTGAGATCTAAGGTAATAGCTTCTTCTTTATGGAAAATTCCCTAAAAAGACTACTATAATTATATAATTGTATCATGCAGTTTCCTAGTTTCCAACAGCTCACTCTATGATTTCTAAAATAAACCACCTGACAAGAATATTTATGGTTCTACGTCACACTGGTTTCTAAAACTGTGGTTGAAATAGTACGCAACACTTTTGGCTTCATTTCATTTCAAACACACTATATGCCAAGTTAGTTGAAAACACCTGGATACAGATTCTCAATACATTTATCTACACAAGAAAAATGTAAGTGTAAAATTAAATCTGGTTTTCCCAGGTTTTTTGGTTGAGAACGAAAATATTTTTTAGACTGAATTATTTACAAGTTGAATAATACAACCTACAATTAACTTTGGAATGCATCTTCTTTCACACGAGGCAGCTACTATATTTTACAAAATAATTAATAGAAATAAATAAGTAAAGTTAATTATAATGCTATAATTAATGAGTATCATAATGGCTGTTATGTGTAAACTACCCGTATTAACTGCTAGCCATAAATATAACTACGGAGGACCCAAAGAAACAAATGAATAGTTGCCAATAAACAAGACGGAATTCTGATGGAGGATTCCCACTTGCGATGGCCGGGTGCCACAGAATGTCTTGATGTTGACAATGTTTGACACTAGCTGTAAATAATACCACATGTTTGTATCCAAGCATAAAAGTGAACGTGGGTGCTGCTGATCAGTGAATGTGTAAGTCTACTGGCTACCGTTTACCGGCTACCAGTATCATGAACATGCAACTTATAAGCACTCTTGGAAAGATACTAACATACCTTTATGCACAATTCAAGGCAGCATAAGTGAAGGGTGATTGACAAATATTTTAAGCAACAACTCTCGTTTTATATGTAACTATTTATATTCTTATTTAAACTTAAGAAACTTTAATACCCATTCTAAAAGTCATTTTACTTTAGACAAAAAATTTTTCATGATGAAAGCTTACTATTGTTTTTACATAAATCTTCTTATTCGTAGCTACTTGTCACATTAAATGAATCTAAGGTTTACAACCGCAAATACATTCCTGGATAATATATTACAATCAAGGATGTATTAGCACATTGACACAAAACTTTGGTTTGCGGTATAGAATGTGGAAAAAAATAATAACAATTAATAAGCTATATGGTCTTGAAAACATACAACATGAAAGGAGATTTATTTATTAGAAAACTGAAGATTAGTATGATTGGAAAATTTGTGCTCTGCGATTTGGGAAAATTTTACTCTGAAGGCGAGTACAGAATAGTATAATCCAATCATTCACTTAGTAAACCAGTGCCCTACTGGGTTCTTGCCAAATCAGAAAAATTGTATTGTTCAAAATTGTGAAACAATGAAACTATGAGTCTCTACAACAACCGTAAAACACCAGCATCTATCATGTGCATATCCTGGGATTTTAAAAAATTCCTGAAGACAATTATTGTCATTAATAAATACTGAACAATGTAAAATAATACTTAAATTCCTTATCTCTTAATTCACCCCCACTAATCCTAGTTTTAATCCATGCCTTCTAATTCTGATAAGGATTAACGAGATCTTACTGTAATCGCTGTAAAATATATTTCGGAACAAAACTGAGATTAAAATCTAAAACAACTTTCCTCAAATGATTTCATATTCTATGACACAGACATATTTTTATCTCTTTGCTTTTCTTTCACAGGTCCTGGGTGTGGGCGTTACTCACTTCATGGCCTCGGTGACTCCTGGCGTCACCATCACTACCAGCTCATGAGCCGTGTTGACTCGGCGCAGGGAGTGCGCCAGCACCAGAGCGCCCATTGAATACGAGTCATTGGTGGCCAAAGTCACCCACGCAAACTCTGCAACATTAATTCATACATGTTTCCAACTAACTAGTTTTCAGTGATTTTTAGTGAGGTCGTTGTATAGCTCTATTTATAACTTTGAAATACAAACCTAGTCGCCAGTTGTCATTGGGCTATTAATTAACAATGCTTCCTAACAACAGGTTGACGTTAGATAGTAACAAGACCGAGGTTATGGACTGTTCTCCATCAACACGTTAAAAATGCCTCTGGCGTATAGATACACAAAAATAAAAGCTAAAATGCTAAGGTCATACTCAAATCTAAAACATTAATTAATTACTGATCTATCTTTTGAAATAATTTTACAATAACTTAAACAAGATTATTTAATTAACTAACTAAAATATCCAACACATTTCTGTCTGAATAACTAACGCAGATCGCAGATCACACAGCACGCATGCGTGAAGGATTGTTTTACATGGTAATGTGCTTGTATTAAGGCTGTTAAATAAGTAAAAACACATTTTATCAAATTATGTCAATAAATAAGCGAGTTATACCAATTTATCTATTCTCTGTAAGAATTACAGTTTTAGAAGAATATTTGAGTAAATAACGGATTAATGATTTTTATCTATTCTCCATAAGATTAACATTGTACAATGTACTGTATTTACCATTTTTTAACTCAGTAACTAATCATTAATTGACCCAGAGTCATGAATCAAGATACTAAATTGTGCGTTTTTTAGCCAAACACAATGGTAAAGAGAACTAGATTTTTTAACAATTGTACATAAATTAATTGGAAACCCCATTTTTGGGCTACAAAACCCCCCTATAGTTAATGTGGTTCAATTGATGTGTTGCCCAACAATCTCATCCAAGATATTACAGAAAGGAACAACTCCACTTAATTTTATAATAATCTAATAATATATAGTCTAAAGGCAACCTATATATATATAATAACTATATAACACTTTTGTTTGACCCACAAAATGTGTTCTTGGGGTTGAGTTAGTTATGAACTACTATCATGATCCTGGGCTTAACTGTCATTCATGTGATATTTTCCATATTTTGTAAAATATTATTTACAAGTACTGAACATATTGTTAGTTTATCCATAAAATTTATTTAATCAACACCAGAAAAAATTTTATCAAAAATTATTAGAAAAGTTTACAATGTTGATACATACATCATTTTTAACATTGTATTTAAAAAATTTTTAATGAAGATATTATTGATTAAAAACAATTTTTGTTAAATGATAATGTGTTTTACCAAAATGCTATTACAAACTTTTTTCAACTTCTCTATCTTGATCCTATTTTTTCTTATTAAGATTTGTAGTTTTTGACGAACCATCATACACACAATGTTAACATGAAAGCAACTAATATAAAACAAAAAGATAATACACACAGATGTCAATGTTTATTTATGAGTAGTGTAGCTAAAAAATAGTCTGAGGACAAACACTTGTTTCTAAAATCGCACACAATACTTGTTCATTATACACACACATGATGCTTAAAAACTTCATTATCCAAAATATTATTCAATTAACCAAGAAATTTTAACATATATAAAATAAAAACAAAAAAGAACATAAAAAAATTACATTTTTAAGTAATAAAATGTATACTCTTTATCGTCCTTCTTTCCCCAAAACATATAAATTTTTATGACACCATGAACCATAACTTACTTCTTCTTCTTCGCCCATGGTATTGTTTGTTGGCAATTTCTCAATGTAACAGTATGAACGCCAACTTAAATAGATGACATTTGCCAAATTTCTACCTAGCTTCGCTACTTGGCAACTGGCTATGTATTGTTGATAAAGATTCCATTGTATACATGTAGTTGCCCTTTGTATAAATATTCTTCACTCTGTTATTAAGTTTCCTAAGAGAGTTTTCAACACAGCATTCATTCTGAATAATTTTAGAAAAGAACTGGATTGAAGAGTCAATGATAACTTTGTGCTTGGTAAATTATACTTGACTTACGGTACCATTAGAAAACATTTATCACATAAGGATAACAATCTACTAATATAATTAATTTAATTATTCTACTAAATTAACATGATTTTTTTAGTAACCTGCCATGACATCTGATTATTTTTTGTAATAGAATCACTTTGCTAGACATCATATTCTGAGAAATGAAAAAAATAATCTAATATACAGTAGCTCAAAAATGTGATATTGAAGGATTATTGCATTTTTTAAGAGGACGTCAGTGAGTTTAAATCATATAAAACCTTTCTGCAAGAAGTATAGAATAGGTAAAAAAGGTTTCATCTTAATGGGCACTCTAGTTTCTATGCAAAAGCCAAATAAAAATGTGTTTTTTACCGTTGAAAAAGAATTATCGACATTGCTTACAAAATAATATGTGAAAGAATCCAGGGAATTGGGAATGAATTAAATACCTCCGAAGAGATTGTAGAGATAAAACTCGGTTCCTGGAAGTACAATGATGACAGACGCTGGGAGTACGGGGAGGGGGTTGGCAAGGTCGCCTAGGGGCCGCTCACCCTACGCATCGGTTCTTTCATAGCTTCAACGCAGCGCCTTCCACATTATTGCGGCTTCCCGTACAACGCAAACGCGACGCGCATCACCTCATTACTTTGAAGGAGTTTTTAATTTTAATTTATTCTTTGACTATAGACTTGTTTAACTCAAATCAAATATGTCAAAGCGTTTTAAAATATTTTTTTTGGATTTTTAAGGGTTGTTTACTCATAAAAGCCCTTAACCCATTGAAAACCAGAGCCATTTTTACTTTTTTGAAGATCTGTATTTTTTTTAATGCCATGAGCCGGTATACTATGCTAAAATCATGAGAAATCAGCATTTTTGCAATGAGACCTATTTTTAAGATATCTTGATTTTTTTACTAAAACACTTATACAATTAGTTATCCTAGCTACTAATGATATATTATTGATGTTAGATTTTAAAATATACATATCTGAACTGTAAATAATATAATAATTGAAACAGATTTTCTTTTTAAATTTAACTTTCTACAGATAAAAAATATGGAATAATTTTACTGTGGAGAACTCATTTAAATTACTACTTATACTATCTCTATAGTATCACACACACACACACACACACTCACACAGTGTCACACACTCTCTAGTGTGTGTACAAATTTTCAATAGATTTTGACCAAGAATAAAAATGTTACAGAAAATTTTGATACAACATATATTATGTTTTTGTTCACAATAGTAACAAACAAACAAACGGTCAAACCAATCCCCTGCCAAATTTTATGCCCCCTGCCATACAATTCATAACAATTTATTTAACTTGTTTTCTCTTTTGTTGGTTTCAGAAATTGGATGATTATTTGTAAAACAATAAATTATTAAAATGATATTTGGATAAACTTTAAAGAATATGATAAAGATTATTAAAAGAGATATGATTTAAAGATTATAGTTTTTAAATGGGTGAAAGTATGTGTCAGTCCACTGATACAGTTTATTTCCTTAAGTTATTGGTTTTTGTCCATACTGATGTTATCATATATATTTTTATAGACTTGACAATGTCCATGCATATCCCTATGCCTCATGACAATAATTTCAGATTTCTAAGAATCCTACAAAAAACCCAATTAGAAATGTTTGTATTTACTTTCTTGTGGGAAAAATGAACGATCATGTATATGTGTAAAGGGGACGTTTTCAGTTCTCCCAACCAGCTGTCCTTATAACCAAATGACGTCACTAAACATATGACGTCATTATTTCAAAATTTGGTTGTTCCAATTGCAAACCCCCCCCCCAGAGCTAAGACATACAATAACTCAATATGGGGGAGATAATTATAAAAATGTGAGGGTTCAAAGAATAATTTAAGATAAATTTTAAAACGCACTGTGAACTATTTAAACACCAATGTGGAGCCAAGAGTGTTCTCTTGGTTATATTTAGACCAGATAGCCTTGGCCACACTACTTCTCAAATAGCAGGAAAAATAAAGTTGCAGTATGTTGTGTGTTATGTATGTTACAGTCACAAGTCTTCAAGGGTTTAGTAAAAATGTTGTTAATTACAGAAAAGTAAAAAAACTTCAACAATCAAATGTAGTACCTGAAGGTACTTTCGGTGAGGGGCCAGGGTTTAAAAAAAAATAACATTTCGATTAAAAGTGGTATTTTAAAATTTTTACAGGGGTTAAAAAATTCTATTCTGAACCAAAGAGAATATGTTAACCATCTTCGTGACCTTTGTATATATCACATTTATTTACTTTCTTTGCCTTGAAATCCTGATGTAGGTGAAATATTTCATCCACATTTCGTCATGGTGTGAGGCATCTTCAAGGGTATAAACGTTTTTCATAGTAACTAAATCACTAACTACAATGAAACTGTATACAATGTAGATAGTGACTGTCAAAACTCTTAATACCCTTGAAACGCTGAGACAAAATCCATTTCGAGTACCCACCTATATAGGACCTAAAAGTTAAATAAATTACAACTCAACCTTCTTAAAAACTCTTTGAAAAACTCCAACACTGAACTATGTAGGACACATACAGTGTTATATACAGCTTAACTAAAAGAAACAAAATAAAAGAAAGAGTGATAGAAAAATAGACAAAGTAGAGAAAAGAATCACTTCAAACATCTAGTAGCTCTGGTCTTTCCAAAAATTATATAAGTAAAAAAACGATAAAACTTTCCACAAACGTAAGCTTATTTCAAATAATGCAAAAATATGAGTAGAGTTACTGTACTGGAACCAATAATGCATCATGATTTGAAATAAACCCCACCGCAGCAGACCTGCGTACTTAGCAAATTTCCAAAGTAATAATATAATATGACATTAATATGAGAATTATTTGCTTATTCTCCATAAGATTAGCATGAGAAAGAGTAAGCAGGTTTGCTGCTGTGAGGAACAATGAAAGTAGACATTTCTACCCAAAGCAATTTTTATTTTGACTTAAATAAAGGCGCTTGCCTATTCCTTATAAGATTGTCCTTGGAGATGTACTGAGATTAGATTTTCCAATATCTAAGTAACTGTTGGAGGTAGACTTGAAAGACCTAAATTGAGTTGGTTTTTTGAGTTAATTCTAATGGTAAAAGATAAAATAAAAAAATACTTGTGAAAAACACCAAAAACCCAATTTTGAGGTACAAACTCCCCCAAAATACTCCTTCTGATTAACCGATCTGGATTATGAACTCGTTCAAGTAAATGTAGGAATACACATATTTATGAAATTTGGTCTCGAACGGATCATTTTAACAAAAGTTATCGTAGTCACGGACACATACATAATTTTTAACGACTATTGTTTTTGGCCTCTGGGCACCTAAAAACGAAAAAAGTAACATGGTCCCGGGTTTAAGTCTTGCCATGAGATCAACAGAAATAGCGTCTTCCCTATGGGAAATTTATTAAAATCATAATAACGTTTAATGAACTAACTAATAGATTTAATTGAAACTAAACACACCATTAATTTTTAAACCTTATAAATTTTGTTATTAAATTTTAATTCATAAACATTTCAATGACAATGAGATTGATTAAAATTAAAGAGGAAATACTGGTCAATTGCTCCAAATGGTAGGAGCAGTGGATCCCCCCTCACCACCCCCCCACGGTCTGGAAGGACAAATTCAGCTACTGGAACACCCTGACCATGCCTGGTCAATGAGACTTCCTGTATCAAGTTCTACTGTAGCTACAGTACATATAAGTCTTGAATATTGGCTAGTGATGATTTTATATAGGATAATTTGAACCCTTTCACGAGTGTACTAAAAATATAATATTTTAGCGATGATGTCCTCGCTGAAATGAAAAAAAAACTTCTTTTAATAATATAGTAGTTATAAGATGAATTGTTTTTATGACTTATTTTTATTAAATAAACAGGTTTTTGTAACAATTTTGTTTTTATTTTTCAATTTTTACGGTCATTATTTAGATTTTCAACATTACTCCTCTGGGTAAATCAAAATTGAAAGTTATATGACGTCTGCACTCCTTAAAGAGTTAAGAACTATAAAAATATTAAGAATTGCGACCCGCAAATTATTTGCTAAAAGCTAGCATTTTGTATAAACTTAAACTTATTTGTTAAAAGTTTTAACAGCTGATTACTTACTTCTATTGACTAACAAAACCCTCGATAACTAACTATATTCTGTTATTATTTAGAACTTTAAAAAAATGTGTCTGATATTCTAAAAATTATTCTGTAGTTTTTTAATTATTGTTATTTTATTTTGGAAGGGATAGTTTAAAATATACAAATCCCTCCAAAAGAAATAAAATAATGAAAAAAGTTAATAATCATAAAAGGTAGTCTTTTTGACATTGACATTAAGACATTGAACAAAAATCCTTGAAAATAACACTGCAGACATTGCATTAAAGAAATTGAAGACAGACAAATAGACAGAAATTGAGTTAAGACAATGGTATATAAAACATAAAAATAACAAATAATGTCATAATTCCCAACAATAAAAGACAAACCATTGATTTTTTAATACAACTGTAGCCAAACAATATAGGCTAAACATGTTATCTTCAAGACGCTATAAGAACATTATTTTTATTACAAATGATTGTTGTTTGGTCAAAACCAGAGATATCACATATCAGTGAAGACTGTTGTAGCTGATCTATTTATATCCCAATGTAAGATGATAATAAAGTCTTTGAGAAGCACACAGCTTTACTATACCAGATAGCCAACACCCAGTCAGCATCTTCACAGATACAGTGTGAAATCTTTGTATATTTACAATATGTAATGTAACCTCGTATTCACTTTGTTTTGTCGTTTTAGACTAAAGACAAATATGAAACATAATTTACAGCTTTGTGTCAAAGTTATTTATCTAAGTGAATTTTCTTTACGAAACGGAGCTATTACCAAGGTCGTAATCGCAAAACCAATTCAGATCTTTGATCAGTTTCTGTTTGTTTTGAGGTTTGCAGATGCCAAAACAATCATTCGTTCAAAACTGAATATGTGTGTGTGTGTGTGTGTGTGTAATCAGGATAATTCTTGTAAAAATCCAAACTCAATGAAATTTGGAACAAACATTTCCAGAATTATACAAAGGATGGTTTGCTCGTTTCAGAATAACTAAAACCTCAACTTATTCTACTAAGTGCACCAGTTATAGCAAGATAATTCAGTCATACGTTGAAATCCTACTTAAACCAGAGTAAATTTAATTATCAATAAATCCCAATAAACAAAAATATAAATACTAAACTATATTACCACCTTATACCATTGAATTAGGAACCTTAATCTACTTTCCTGATCAGATATATTTACTAACTAATATAACAGGGTCCTGAATTATTGCTTATTATAGCTTCGTTGACATTTGGTTTAATTTTACTTAGGCCCCTTTAGATGTAATCTCTAGGTTTTAGCGCTCACTCTCTTTATACGTTAGAAGAATTTATCGTCATGGACATCACATTCAATTCGGATTGTTCCTCTATTAGAAGCGATCTTCCACACATTGTCACTATCAACTACGTTTAGTCTAGTCTAGAACAGTCTACACTTTAGTATGTTAGAGGAAAGAATTAATGTGGACATCATCTTTTCTTATGTAACCAATTATTTTATTTGCAGTCAATGCACTTACAAACTGAATGCATTTAAT
This sequence comes from Nephotettix cincticeps, assembly GCA_023375725.1. NCBI lineage: Eukaryota > Metazoa > Arthropoda > Insecta > Hemiptera > Cicadellidae > Nephotettix > Nephotettix cincticeps. The sequence goes on along the minus strand of CM041790.1, from coordinate 52,996,955 downwards.
GCAATTACAAGTTTAAATGGTCCTAGAGAGGTTTCAATGAATTCATCAACTAAAGGTTGAATTAGGTTGAGACTTCCTACAATGAAGAGGTGCCAAACACCAGATTGGGGAGATTCAAGGCTACTCGCTTGGCTACCTACCTTCCATTCTCTTAGCTCTCTGTCTTTAATCTATAGGAATTCAACATTCTGTATATTGAATTACTTTTATTTCTAAATTTGTTTGTTAAATTGTGAAAATATTAAAGGAAATTGATAAATGTTTGTAGCATTTTTTTAAAATTTACATTAACAAATGGCAAAATATTAACTCACAAAGTTTTGAGATATTTTGAGAATGATGTCTACATTTCTGTTTAGTTCATATTTATTTTTACTGGTCCATTATATATAAATTACTACAAAAATTTTAGTAGCAACAAAGAAGTGACAATTTTAGTAGCAACTCAGATTTATTTAGATTCTTATTGCGGACATAAGAGTTGTCTTTGAGTCTCCGTGACGAGTGGACGTGTTTGGTTTCTTTTGTGTGTAATGGTTAGTGTATAGTTCGTTTGTAAGTTTTTTTGACTGCTTTAAACTTTTATGTTTTCAGCTTTATACCGGTTTGGTCCGGATTATATGTTAATTAATTGTTAAGTAATGTTTTAGATATTAGTTCACCTGAGGACGGGATCAGATTCCAGATCCCGAAACGTCGTGAAACTTTGTTTAACATATTATCGTGATGGAAAATGTCCGCAATAAGAATCTAAATAATATCAATCCACCATCACCAATAATGAATTTCAAACAAAGAACTCAGATTTGCAACGATTCCAAACAACGTTATTTTTTAACATTAATGAAATTTCGCATGACTTCTTTAGTCAGAAGAAATTGGATAAAAAAAAGTTTAAAGCTAAAATGATACTTTTAGGTAACTGTCCAAATTATAAATACCCCCGTCGCAGCAGACCTGCGTACTCAGCGAATTTCCAAATCAATTATAAATAATAATAATAATATATGACAAGTTTTATAAAAATCTGTCCATAAACATGAGAATTATTTGCCTATTCTCCATAAGATTAACATGGGAAAGAGTGTGCAGGTTTGCTGCTGGGAGGAACACTGAAATTAGGCATTTCTACCATAAATAATTTTTATTTTTAAAATTTGTACCAACTTTCATCAACATAAATAAAGGAGTTTGCCTATTCCCTATATGATTAACATGGGAAAAGAGTATGCAGGTTTGCTGCCATGATAAACACGTAAACTATGATTTTTAAGCATAAACGGGTGGGTATCAACAACATAAAGGTAAATACCAAGCTTAATCTGAAAATATTGATTGATATGGGAAATATTAATTTTTCCTTATCCTCCATAAGATTAACATTGGAGCCCCAAAATACAATGTACTGTGTTTAGATTTTCTTATTATCTCGGTAACCGTTGGAGATAGAGAAAAACTTTAAGAAACTTAACTGTGCAGATTTTTAAGCTGATTCTAATGGTGAAATATAAAATTAGAAATTTTTAAAAATTACAGGTGAAAAACGCAAAAAAACCCATTTTGGGGTACAAAACCCCCCAAACTACCCGTTCCTATTGACCGATATGTCTGGTTTACGAACTCGTCCAAGCATTTGTAGGAATATACGTCTCTACCAAATTTGGTCTCGATCGGATCATTTTTACGAGAGTTATCGTGTTCACAGACACACACATACATATATATATATAAATACATATATATATATATATATATATATATAAATTTTAACGACTATTGTTTTTGAACTCTGGGCACCTAAAGAAGAAAAAATAACATGGTCCTGGGCTTAAGTCTCGCCATGAGACCTACGCTAATAGCTTCCTCCCTATGGGAAATTTGCTAAAACTGGAATGAGTTGGATATTTTAAACTTATATTTTGAGCTATTTTGAAACATTTTGGATTCTCACAAATTTCCCTAGTATAGTCTGGAAGGACTTCATTCCAGTAGTTCATAGCTAAATATTTTTAGCTCTCTATAAATAGGAAAACTAAACAATGTCCCTCTCTTCTCTTTCTTCTCTAACTTTTAGTGATTCATTTTCCAACTAAAATTGTTCAACATGTTTTACAGTAACTTTAAATAGCACTATTACCACTTTCTATTCATAACATTTAAACTTAAAATCAAGATTAATATTTACATGAAGAGATATTAAAAGTTCAAAGATCCCAATGGAAGCTAAGAGCTATTAATTAACAGTCTTTCTTCTCCACTAGAGCAGAGAATATTGCTCTAAACTGAATTTCAATATATAGGCGAGATAAATTAATTAAACCAGTAAGACTGCTCCTCATTTCATGAAAACAAAAACCCAAAGAAATTATTAAATTTATAGACATTTCACAATAAATTGACACCAACTTTTATATTTGACGATTTGGTTGACAATATAACTGGAAATCAATCATTAGAAGTATTCGTTAGAATATAAATTAAAAATATACTAATAAAAGTGTTAATAATACATATAATAATAAAATTTAGTGTTAATAATGAAACATAAACATTCTTGATTTCAAAGTAAAATTTTATGAAATAAAATAACATTTTTATTTTGATTTATATTTTTATAAATTTAAAATTTACGATTTTAAAAATAAAAAAAGTTAGTTCGCCACAAAGTCCTAAATCTGGTTTATTTTTGAAAGAAGTGTGTGAAAAATAAAATATTTCATTCATAATAATTAGATATATTTTTACAGTGTATGTAAATTTTACGGTGATTTGAAAAATAAATTCTGGGAATTTTATATTCTTAAATTTTATTACTATACAAGTATATAGGATCCTTTTTTTGATTAATTTGGAAAACAGTGAATGAATGAAGGAATGAATTTATTTATTCCAATAATAATACAGCCACAAATACAATAAAGAATTAAATAAATAACAAACTAAAATGGAAAAACCTACAACATAACTAAGGTATTCATTTGGCTGCACTGTAAGTGTTAAAGAAAATGGTCTTAGGAATTAGCAGACACATGAGTAGGAAATACCTGTGCATCTACAAAGACAATTTATATTTTGTCATTAGCGTTTACTAATTTGCTGATAAAAAAATTAATTCAACCAGTAAATTTTATGGCTTATTTGAATAAAAAATTTGGAATAGATAAATTGAAATGAATAAATGTGTTTATTGTGAAATTAATAATGAATTCAACTTCATTTTAAGGAGTACTTAATTTTTTAATTGATTGGGTATCGACAATGGCGTAGCATCTTTAAAAATGGAAAAATAATTTATAGTAGATTTAATTAATTTGTCTGGATTAGTTCAGATGAGGAACTGTAGGGAGTTGTCGGAGTGTATTAATAGCCTACTTTAAGGGATTTTGAACTAAAATACCATTGATGCGGTTTTTATCCTGCTAAGCAAGACAAATTATACATTATTTTACGAACAAACTTATTATTTTTTGGTATTGCAGAGATAATGAATTTTTTTAATCCTAACAAATTTAAATTACTGTAAAATGAAAATGCCAAGTTCACAATGAAATCTCCTTCCAAATGTCATTATTTGCGTATTGTTTTCTACTAAATATTTTCTCCCAAAAACTTTAATATAAAATGTTAAAGTGGTCTTTACAAGTATATGCCTTTTCCATGCAAATACTGAGAAGGCATAATATTTCTGATAGTGGAAATAACTAAAATCTTATTGTCTAATCACAACATGGTCGACAACATTGATTATAGCCCTGTTGTGAGGTATGATAATAAGTTATAATTGGAGGGTTAGAGTTGACACAGTCAAATAATTTAATAAAGGGAAATGAATGATTAGAGTAGTACATTATTGGTAACGGCATCATAAAACTACAGTATTGTAAAATAGGCAGTTGCCATGTAAAATTCTAAAAGTTATGAGATGGAAATTATCTTATTTATTAGAATTTGTATATTCATGCTAGATGGTGAAAAAATTTGTGAAAGATGTTCCCAACTACTCCTCATAAAATTAAAAAATTTGGATCAAAATAATTTCTTTACTTACTATATACAGTATATATATGGGTTGAAAATAAAAAGACACACAGTATTAACAAATAAAGAAATAAATGTTAGAGATTTTGTAAAAAAATCTTCATTTTAACTACACAACATAATGTAGAAAATGTGTGAACTCTACTATAGCTTATCTCATTCCTTTCAAGATATATTTTTAGACACTAAAATTTTATTTTTTTACATCTGAGCCTTGTTCAATATAAAACTAGTAACTTCAGTGGAATAAATTATAAATTTGAAAAATGCAAAACTTTTGATGAAAAATGAATTCAATAATTATAATTCATGCCTATAAAAATCACATAATGATCACTTGATACATGTTCATAGTTTTATTAGAAATTACAACGTTATGATAAAGAAACTTGTGATTTCATCAGCAAAGGTCCCCTAGAGGAGGCTGGAGTGATTTATGTTACAAACAAAAAGGGTAGGGTTTGGCCCAAACCAACTACTTCAATGCTTGTAAACTCTGTCTTCTCAAAGTTTAAACAAGAATTTACTCAGACTGTAGGAAATAAAATTCTACATAATATTATGACTAATATTTTATATATTATGTGTATTTGAAATGTTTTGGGTAAACAATAGTGTTTTTAAGAATTTCTAATTTTACTTTTAAAATTTAAAAATACATAATTTTAAGGTTTACTTTTATTTTCTTGTTCTTTTTCTCATTTTAATTTTAGGTTATAGTGTGAAGTAAATTATAATCTTTAAGACATATTTATGGAACAATAACAATGTAATTTAAAAACTCAAAATATGCAACAAATAACAAAAGTTAAGATAAAAGTTTTGGCCAGCATTTTTCCTTTAAATAACACTATATCCTGTGTGATTAGGGTAGTATAAAATCTTGTTTAACCATTTAAAATCTCAGATGAAGGCATCGAGGATATTTTTACCTTAAAATAAGCTAATGCACTTGTACAGACGTATAAAATATGTATCTAATGAAGAGCGCAAAACTATAATAAAGCTATAATTTAAAGTACAAATAAGAAGTATTCGAACAGAGATCGCTTCAGTTCTATGAATATTTACATTAATTATGAACAATAAGGCGAATTCAAGGTGAGTGCAATATGAAGCACCCATTCAAGACACCGGTTTTATCTCGAGTCAAGGTCTGATAAGAGGGTCACGGCACAAGGTCGGGTTCTACGTCTAAGTTTACAAATACTATACAAGTTACCGAAGAAATCATAAGAAAATTTAAGTTTACAAATTGGAAATAGTCACTTACTTCCCATGATGATTTTCACTCAACACTCCAACATAAGCTGCACCGACTCGATCGAGGTATCTGCTTCGTCTGAGTCTCACTGAATACTAATCAGTGATCAAAGTCGAGTGTACAGACCGGAGACCGGACTGGGGCTGTGGAGCAGTTACAAACCGCCACACCACACCACACACGACAGTGACGTTGACGACCCCCTCCTTCCCCTCCCACAGACATTCCTCCCGACGTCGCTCCTGCCCGCGCGTGCGCGGAGGTGTGTCGCGTCGTCTGCACCGATCACTGATAACGGCGCTCCATTTACCGCGATAACAAGCAGTTTCCGCTGCTTGATGATCTTGCACTCATTACTGGGGAAATCAACGATTCAATTAATACAATTTTAGTTCCGGTACCGCCTCATTGATTGAGCTGGCTTTATAGGTTAGGTCTTCAACCCTGGGCAACATTGATTCCTTAGTAGCATACCAGGGGGTGGATATCGTGATATATTATCTCCTCCGAAATCCTAATGTTTGTAAATACATGATTATGCATTGCTCTAGGATAATTAACTTGGAACAGTCTGTTACTTTGACATGGAAATAGGGGTACAAAGGCCGCTACCATTTTTGTTGTTGTTTCAATGTATGATAGGATTTTTAAATATGAATGAATTTAAGGAAAATCAGTTCTAACCCCCACCCCTTCCATATGTTTTTGGCTGTCCCAGAAATTGAAACTGATCTCTTGAATTCAAAGAAACATTCAACATGGAACTTAAGTTTGAACACTAGCTACCACTAACACAAACCAGCCAATTTTGCTACACTTTGCACAAATTTATTTTTTATTCACTCTATGGCATAAACCAATTAATTTACAGTGAGTAACAAAGTGAAACTACAGTAAAATCTTTTCAATTTAGTTATCAAAACTATAAAAAACTAGTTGCTCAGCACTATGTTATCTTGATAGGTAATAACATGGTTTATATATAGAATTCTTCTATATATAGCACAGTTCTTCTATCATCTATGGTAATACTGTAGTTCTATAAGAGATAAATTGTCTTGTCAAAAAATGTTAAAAACATTTATTTCAACATGGGAAATAGATTGGTTCATGGATATGTCAAAAGGAATATTTTTAGTTCTCCTAAACAGCTGTCGTTTTATATAACCATATGGCGTTACAAATTTTCAACTTAAAATTGCTAACACCCCCTTAGAGCTAAGACGTATTCATGTCAACATTACTTGGATAATTAAATTGGCAATATTTTATATGAGTGGGTTTTTGCGAATGTCCCAAAGGGTAGAAGCTATTACCGTAGGTCTCATGGTAAGACTTAAGCTCGGGACCTTTTTTTTGTCTTTAGGTGCCCAGAGACCAAAATCAATAGTTGTTAAAATTTATAATATGTCTGTGAACACGATAACTCTTGTAACAATGATCCGATCAAAACCAAATTTGGTAGACAGGTCCTACATTTGCTTGGACGAGATCGTAACCAGACATATCGGCAATCGGAACAGGTACTTTGGGGGGGTTTTGTACTCAAAAATTGGGTTTTTGCGTTTTAATATGTAATTTTAAAAAAATTCAAATTTTATCTTTTAACCATTAGAATCAGCTTAAAAAGCTACACAATTTAGTTCATAAAGTTTTTCTCTATGTTAACGGTTACCGAGATATTAAAAATGTTTACACATTACATTGTATTTTGGGGCTCCAATGTTAATCTTATGGAAAAATTAATCAATATTTCACTTATCAACCAATATTTTTGGATGAAACTTAATATTTAGCTTCATGTGGTTGAGATCCATCTATTTATGCTTAAAAATCATAGTTAATGTGTTTATCATGGCCGCTAACCTGCATACTCTTTTCCCATGTTAATCATATAGGGAATAGGTAAACTCCTTTATTTGTAGACAGATGTTGATGAAACTTGGTATAAATTGTCAAAATAAATATTATTTATGTTAGAAATGCCTACGTTCAGTGTTCAGTGTTCAGCAGCAAACCTGCATACTCTTTCTTTTTCTTTCGTCTCTTTCTCTTTTTTTTTTATTAATCTTATGGAGAATAGGAAAATAACTAACTCTCATATTTATCTACAGATATTTATAAACCTTGTCATATATATATTATAATTTTTATCATATTATTGATTTGGAAATTTGCTGAGTACGTTGTTCTGCTGCGACAATTCTATTTAAGTCTTTCAATGGTACGATGAGTATTAAAAGCAATTTTGACTGGATGTTTAAAGTTTGTTTAAGATACTTTTCTCAGTTGTGTCAATGAGCAGGATACTGGCCCACATTGTTCTTAGAATCATGAATATATGAGTGAATTGTGAGTTTTTGTTTTAAAGAAAGGAATATTTGGAGTTGAGGAGCCAGTTCAGGAATTAAAGTCTACATTTGCATTGGGTTGTTTTTTTTGTATTTAATATATGTAGAAACAATGAACTTTAGGGACTTGGAGGACCCTTCCTTTTGGTTAAAATACTAAATAAACTAAAAACATTTTTGTAACTTTCAGGAAGAGTTCCAAAGGAGAGGTGGGCTGTATTAAATATGAATATGAATTATGGATTTACAATTAATGAAGAGACTTAAGTATAACATCATATAAAATTCTTTACTTGCAGGTACAGTACATACATACACAAACTGAAATATATAATTTAATATAAATAATAAGTAAATAAAACAAGTACCAGTTAATACTTTAAATATTAAACCTCTTAGGAACAGCATTTTTCATAAGAAATAGAATGAAGCAATGATACAATTTACTAAGGTTTTGATTCATTTAAAACAAATTGTTATGACCACTGTGAAAATACAAAAATGTCCTGTGAACATATCGTTCATCTCACTCTGTTTTTGGTTTTTCGCTGTGTGTGTTTTTTACATAACTTGCTATAACTTAAGAACCACTTGAAGTCTTAACTTTAAACTTGGTACATGAATGAGTACTAGTAGGACCTATTTTTGTGCAGACTATCAAATTTTAGTACGGTATCTTTGTTATTTGTGTCATACCCTAATAAAATTTTACATTTTCTTAAAGAAAATTAAATTTCACAGCTTTTTTCTTTGGTTTTTTTTGTAAATCCCATGGTTTTTCAGTTATTGAGCTTGGAGAAAATGGAGCTAGAATGGCCATACTTTCACAGGACATTTTTGTTTGTTTTGACCTCAACAACAAGATACACAAGTTTGTCTGTGTAATTCGGATACACCCTGTATAAAGTACTTTATTAAACTTTATTGATAATTAAAGCTTTAATTTTATTTTTTTTCATATATTTTGTGCCTTAACTTTATTAAGTTACTTTACAATATTCCTAAACTATGACAGGATTTTTTGATTTGTTTAATGATTAAAAAATATGCCATAATTTGAATGTATATGATTTGAATTTTACATAAAGGATACTAATTATGTCTTACATAACATCATTTGGAACAACCCATAGAATGACAAACACCCACGAAAAATACGTCAGTTAACAAAAAGTTGAGTGGAAAATGATAAAAACATATATATTAGCATCTACATGATTTAAACGTGAATAACTAATGTCATTATTTTCAGCAGAAAACTAAGTGGTGGTTAAAAATTTTTCAAACCTCTTTACAGAATAAATTGAGAAATAAAATTGCTTAAAAATAAAAAAATAAAATAGAACCTCAAGAATGATAACTTCTAATTATTTTCGCCAAATAGATTTACTGATAACCTAACGGTTTTTTATTTATTTTAAGCTATCTATTATGCAATTTACTGAAATTAAATTCTTTTAAATTCAATTTATCAGAATAATTATTGGTTATACTTATCAGCAATAATTTATCAGTAATAAATAAATCAGAATTAAAACTACAGTTGTTATTTTTTTTAAATCTTCAAACTTAAAAAGTCAGTTTTAATATTCCAAGTTGTTAATTCTGTTAAGATTATCCAATTTCAAAGAATTTGCAATATTTTGTCTTCATATACTTTTTTAATTTCAAAAACAATAATAGTGTATCAGTTTTAGGGTTAACATAGAACTAAAACGCAAACAACTGACAAATAAACCATTCGCATGCAGTAAAATATTTTTGATAAACCACAAAATTATAACAATGATAAAAAGCCAAATTAAATAAATCTTTGGCAAAGTTTGATAGCAATGTACTTCCATAAAACTCTTACTAGATTATATTTTGATTTTAAGTTTCACACAAATGTGTGTGAAGTTTTCAGTACAGTATTTACAAAATTAAACTAAAGATCAAAACCACAGAAAAATATCGAAATTTTCAACCTGAAACCATAGTTCAATTTGTTACTAATTAAGTCATCCTCTCACTGTGAAAACATACAACAAAAGATTTAAAATGAGTTTAAATTACAGTACGTAAAACCTAATAAAATGATTTACATAATATATGTAATTCTATTTTTTAGTGATAAATGACTTTATTAATTGATTTAAATTTCAATTTAACTCTCACTTTAAATGCAGTAGATGTATAAAAACTTAATTCTAAAACAATAACAAATTAATTCCAAAACTATACTAAACAAGATGAAATTAATACTTGATCTTGAACTAAAAAACCCTTCATAACTTAACTTTTAGTGTTTTAATAATTGTAAAGTGTATTTCAATTCTGGATGTAACTAATTACTAGCTATGATAAAAATATACATTTTAATGTAATGAAACCAATTCAGCTTTGTTCTATGGCAAAAAATAATTTAATCAAAAATTATATCTTTCTCATGAGTGATTAACCCTTTCCGGCGGTAGTTTTTTAAGGCCGCCGAACCATGCTGCAGTAGTTTTTACAGAGCGTGGGTGGCCCACTCACTCTCTTTTGATAATAACCCTACATCTAGGTCCAACCAGGATCTATTTCACTAAATCTAGACATCATAAAAATTACTGAAACCAAATATGACAGTCTGAAACTAGCCACCCAATTTCAAGTTACAATAAACCGGATCACTAAAGTTACTCTTCAACGCATAAGCGTCTCTCATAAACACATCACTGATTTACATTTTCAAACAAAAAGAAAGACAGAATAAACACCTAATTATCAGGCAATGGCTTAGAATATAATTTGACGTCAGTTTACATCGTAAAGATTATAAATATATGCAAAAACTACAGTAAACCGAATGTATAAACGTCAAGTTGACGCAATGAACAAAGACTGTCCTTGTAAACAACATATCTCTATCTCTGTCACACTCTTAGATGATCCAAATTGGTTGGAAAATTTAGAAAAACTCATGAACAATATTCTCCACACAGTCCGAGTTCGAAAAAGGTCACTAGGACGTCGCTAGAATGCGCCAGCTGACGGGTTGCGTGATGACGTGAAACTCACATCAAACCACAGCAGTGTCTTTTTTTTGCGTGACGTGAAACTCACGTTAAACCGCTTTGAAGGGTTTTTTACAGTTCCCGCAATAGGCTACATTATTATTAATACTGCACAGTTGTGCTATATACAGGAATACAGAACAGTAGCCGACTGTAATTTATTACGATGAGTTTTAATTTGATTTAGTTAGATGCTCCCATTTGTATTAGTGCTTGTTTTTGACTAAATCACCTGCCGTATCGGAAAAATTTACGAATATTTGCTAGGCTCCCGATAGTCCGGATTTTTTGTGATCCAGACAGACGACTGCCACATTAGTCCTGATACGCGAGAGTCTACTGTACTCGTGCATACACAACATCCCAGATGGCTTGAAGTTTGCACAAATTTATTAAAACAATTTTACGTTGATTGATATTTTCTCCTTAAGGGAGTCTCTTAAATTGATTGAGTAAATAGTTATGAATATTATTCATTATCTTGGATCACATTTCTTTAGTATTTACTCATAACTAGGGTAGGGGTGGTTCCAAAAAAAAGCCCCACATACTTAAAACAATTAATATAAATAATGTATTGTAATTATATTACAATGACACATTCTAAAATCAAAGATTTAAAATGTCATCAGTTCCAGGATTTATGAATGTGTAAGTGATTATACATTTAAAACTGCATAAAATTCAATCACTTACACCCTATGTTTATAAAACAGTAAAGGGTTACTCTTAAAGTACGACAAATACATTAAGTACAATTCAACTTATTAGGAGTTTTCCATTGGAAACCTCAATTCAGGTTTCTAGAGTAGCGTAGTGAGCATGCCCTCCCTGCGAACTGTCACCCCAGATGGAACGGAAAGGGTGTTGCCGCTGGTCGTCGTCTGTATCGGGGCTGGAGACTGGAGAAGCTTATTTAGCTCCTCGCTGTAAGTAAATTACTTCTAGATTAGATGTAATAATTACAGAGAATTGTTTAGTTAGGGCTTAGCACAAAGCACAAAAAAGCATAACTAAACATACGATAAGTAAGAGTGATAAAATAAGCGTGGTAAAACAAATAGTATTAAAATTAGTATAAATAAAATATATACAAATTCTTCAGTATGCAAGATGCGCCAAGAACAACCCTAAAACTAGACAACAAAAAGGAGACCTTTTCCGTTATACGTATACCACTGATTAAATATCTGATCAATGTTTCTGATCTAAAAGTATATAATAATTGGATAGGTTACGTATTTTAGTTTATTTTTAGGTCTATGTTACACATAAATTTCCGAAAGAACTGAACCATGTAAATTTACGTAACTTTAGAAAAAAGTTTTGATGTTGTTGGATAAAGCAAAGACACAGGTGTAACAGAAACTCAGTGGTTAGTGGTTTTATGTTGGTTATTTACAGTATTAACATATTATTAACAATATAAAAACATCAATAACCAATCTAATTTAATCTGCAGAATAAGAGTATGCAAGAGTATCCGCAGAGCAAGTATGTCGGCAATATCACATGTATTATGATGTAACACAACGTGTATTGGTAGCTGACATACGCTCAAAGCGCTCTTTGGACTTAGGTTAGTTTGGTTATTGATATTTTTAAAATATTTTTATACTGCCAATAATCATCAGAAAACCACTAAACCATTAGTTTTTTGTAAACATCTATCTAAAAACAATGGTATATGTGTAATGGAAAAGATTCCAAAAAGGAAAATAAATAGACAAATAAACTAGCAAACAGAAGCATAAGAAGCAGTACAATGTATCAAAGTCATCAGCAAAATGTCAGGCAAACTTCAAAACATTCTTGTATACTGTACAAGGATGTAAAAGTAGATTTTTCTTGATACATGCTTTAAATTGGTCTCATTCAAGCTCTAAAGTGCAACAAGATTGGAATTGTACATTTTAAAACCTACATGGAAGTAACTTTTCTCTACTTTGTTTATCCTTGTTCTTCGTTGTAACACAATAATAAGTTTGTTTAACCTTAATTGTAGAGCTATTGAAGAAAAATAAGAGACTCCTTTGATTAGAATAAGTAGATTTAGAACAGTGATGCACGCAGGATTTTTATCTGGAGGACCCCTTCCCAAACTATAAAACCCCTAGTACACATGAACATAAATTCATCATAGAGGTACTATTTTTCATCATATCTTTATTTTGTTTCCAAATAGAGTGTCGCATGATTTAAGTCTGTAGTAAGTCTGTTGCTGGGTTTTTTTAAAGTATTACAAAAAAATGATCCTGGAATTATATGGTAATTGGGTTTAAAACTTTTTTAAAATTTCTGCTTTTTCTTAGGCGAAGTATATTATTATTGTAAACTTGTATTTTACTAAGTTTCAAATCAATTTACCACTTGGTTACAATACTATAGTATATCAGCTTGATAATAAGTATGATTTTTATAAACAAAAATTTTACGTTAACCAATACAGTAATACAATTTGTGAAGCCTACCTGTAGGAGGCAGCTTTCTGCATCTGACCCTCGTAAGTGCTCAGGCGATGGTCATTGTCCAAATTAACAGACGGAGCTCTGATAACTACAGGAGCTGGTCCGTTGGTTTCAAGTAGTCTTTGGTTTTCTCCATGGAATGAGTGGCGTCTCTCTTTTCCGTTGTTGTTCTTTTTCGAACGAAACTCTCTCATTTCTGTCAATGCAGCCACTTTTTTCGGTGCTCTCTCATCATCCCCATAAAGTATGACATGACGAACCATGAATGTTGTTATAACAAAAATACCCACCGCCAATAGCAAGAAAACTGTAAAAATTACATTGATGATAGATAATGAATTTCAAAATTTGAAAATATTACACATACTAAACAGTAAATCACAAATATTCTCTACCCATTGCAGTTTTTTGTTAAACCTACAATCTTCCTATAGGTATCTGAAATGGTGTTTTTGTTATATTTTGTGTCTATCAATGTCAGTGAAATCTTTTAACATTTAGGAATTTTTTCAAATCCTGGTCTGGTACAGTTGGCACTTGATAATCCGACACTTATGGGACCGGAAACGCTGGATTTATTAGTTTTATGCTTACCTTTCTTGGTTTCACTTGTACTCACCATCTCACAACAATTAATAGAACAAAACTCTTGTAACTAGCACTGAACTAACACTTTGCACTTAAATTCTGAATTGAATACTGTCAGTAATAAAGTAAGCAACGCTCTTTACTACGCACTAATTGATATTGAACAAGGTAAGGAACTAATGGACCGGAAGACGCAAGACTCCTGTCACAACATGAATAAAATTTCTGTACCATACAGACGCCCGTCGCCGCGATGACTCATTTGGCGCGGAGTTGGACTACCAAGTGTGTCGGACTGTCAAGTGTCAGATTGTCAAGTGCCAACTGTAATTAATTAAAAAATGATTACGAACAAATGATTGGCTCTAGAATCAAACCAGAGACCCTTGTATTGCAAGGTGAGCCCGTTACATCTAAACTACCTAGCTGTTATTATTACCAATAACATCAAAAATTATAAATTAGGCCTACAAACTCACCCTTAAAGTATTAGCTAAACCTGAACTATTGGTATAATTGTGTCACCTAATAAATAATGATGAAATAATAAATTGATGTGTTGGTATTGGCACATCTAGGTGCTTGTTAACTGTGTGTTTCAACTGTAAAAATTCACACAATTTCAGGTCAATTTCCTAAAATTAACGTTGTCGTTTTGTTCTAATACTTTAATATACACACAGTTTCTTTAATATACATTCAGTTTTTGATTGAAAACACATTCAGGTCCAAAGGAGGACTATATCCATCCCAGATTGCGAGTTTAGTTAAGTACTAAAGACAGACAGTACTCGTTCAGCAGTTCCATAGTTGTCTGTTAGGCAGCAGAAAATACTTGAAACTGACTCTTTTGCCCTAGTAGTAATACTGTTTCTCCACAGATAGCACCACTACTGACTTCGGTCTGTACAAAAATGTTTATGTTTTATATCAAATGCAACACAAACACAGCTGTGTTGTGATGGCGACACGAGATGACACATTTATTACGAGTGATTTGTTGAGAATATTCTCAACGAAAGTTGCTATGAAAGTGATGATAATGATGATGAAACTGTAGGGAATGAAGAATTTATTAAAAATGAAGTGAGTAATGAGAAAAGTGACTAACACTGAAGTTGGCTAACAGGATTTCTTTGTTACATCAAAAGATGATAACTGAATTGACTGAATCTTCCAAAAAGTAAGTTATTGTGTATAATTAACATTATGTATGTAATACTGTATAGTTCATGACACTGCACTGAATATTAAAGATTTATGATTCAGATTACATTGCTTTGTTTATAATTAAAACTCAGTAAGCTCTTTCCCCATCAGGTTGTTTGGATTAGCCAGACGTTAGGAATACCGGGACTCTAGATTCAAGATTCAAGATTCATTTATTTCCATAAAAAAATAAAAAATACATTTGGGTATATTATTTTGAGTAAAGGAAATCTTTTCCTCACAAGACTATTGAACTTGTGTGTGAGGAAGAGTCTGACATCTAATAATAGAGTCCCACAAATCAGCGGCAACACTCACAGGAAATAAACTAATTGTGACATACAGTCATACTATATAAAATTAATGGAAGGAATTCAAGAATACAAGAGAAATAAAACAGATCATAAACAGAATAAAATTATAAATCGTCAGAACAAAAGCATTAATCGTCAGAACACTCGAAGTCACAATTACCGGTTCCAAATTTAATGAAATTAAATTAAACATGAAATTAATTTTGAAGTTAGACATTATAAGGGGAAAGGAGGAGCATGTCAGCTGCGGCAGGGCCAATCCGGAGTAGCCAGTCCTCAACCCTCTGCTTGTAAATAGAGAGACAGAGACTCTGGTGTACATCGTCAATTATAATACACATAGTTTTATTTTGATACAGGGTAGATTATTATAAAAATAGCTTTTCTTTACTTGAATTTTAATAATTGAGAAATTTTCAATAATATATACGGTACTTACAAATGGTGGTGAGGTTGATGTATGTTACGAATGGTTGTGCCTCGTGCAGCCGGCACTCGTCAGTTCCTGAGACTATGCACGACAGTCCTGCAACAGCCATTAAGAAATTAATTTTGAAAAATTACAAAAAAACAACTGTACATAGTTTTTTTTTAGTAGCACCTATTCCTTTATTTACCTAACCACTTCACTAATCATCTACTTGACAATTGCTTGAGGATCGGTTTAAGAAAAACCATAATTTTCAGTTTCACTTAACTATTGTAACTGTAGAAGAATAAACTGTTGGGAACAATAACAAATTAATTAAAAAACTAAGTTATCCCTAACTTTCTTTACAAATTGTGTAGCATCATTTCTTGTACAACACAACACATTTTACCAATAACAAATGGGTTCACTCTGTATTTATCCATTTGTTGATTTAGGCAGTACCAAAGTGAAAGTACAAACAAAAAATACATAGGTTACTGAAAAGAAACAACCAATAAAGAGCGTATTAACACGTTCACTGCAGCTGAAACCAATTGGTGACAGGCTGAGCACTGTTTGGGTGTGTAAAAAATGTAAAATATTATTTACACATTGGTACTGTATTTTCATATAATTATTATAATATATATTATTATAGGTTATGATTTTCCAGCTATAACTAATACATTACTTTAGAAATGTTAAAGGTTTGAGAAGACAAAAATATTATTACTTTATTTTACAAAACATAGAAATTTACTTAGCTATCAGGTTATGAGGTATTACCAACCACCTGCAAGGAGTGTGTGTGTGTGTGTGTGTGTGTGTGTGTGTGTGTGCGTGTTGGGCACTACCATCGTCAATACTTTATTTTTCCAGCATTTTACAAGATTATAAAATCAATATACTCGTACATTTGATGTTATTTATAACACATGAAATAATGCCAAAGCCATACTATTAGAGAGGATACTTAAACTGTTTTAAACTTGATTGTCATATTGATTTTTGTAATTAGTTGTTCTGAACTGCTGAACATTTTTATTTTAAAACTATTACTGATGAAAAAATAATCACTAGTCTTGTGAGGAGTAATTGCCCCTAAGGTCCTCCCCCTTGAAGGTCCGCCCCTGGCACATTTATAAGTTTTGCTTACGAGCAACGATGAGGAAGAGCTGTCTGCCAGGGATGGTGGCTAGGAGGGAGACGAGGGACATCTGCAGCGCAATCATCAGGGGTTTGTCACAACTCAGTACCACCCTGCGAGCAAAGGCACATATCTGGATATTAACTTTCTAAATTTATTTTAAAGAGAATAAAATTAATTTTTAGAACTTTTCCTTTATCGTTTTTTATTAAGCAGTCCAGTTTTTTCGTCCTTTTTTCCGGTCCGCTGTTTGAAGTTTGCCAGTAATTGTTTAATCCCCTGGCCGCGGTACGAACGCTGCGCAGGTTAAGTTCAACGGTGGGGCCGCCACCTTGCTGCGCCTGAACTCACAGGATTTTATTTGGGTTTTCTCCCTAGGCTCTTCCGCTCTCCCCGCCGTTGGGATTACTCCTCATCCGCCTTCATCCGCCTACACAAATCATCAGCATAACATTTATGCTGATGATTTGTGTAGGAAGTGGAAGAAATATATACAACCAGGTATATAACTAACACAGGATGTTGTCATTAACTCTCTTTGGTTTGTAGACGATCAAGTTATATTGCAAGAGAATGAAGACAATCTACAGAGAGCACTACACAAACTTAATGTAATAAGTGCTGAATACAACATGAGGATATCCTTTCACAAAACGAAAGTCATGGCTTTTCGGGGGAAATCTCCTGTAAGATCGAAAATAGTTCTATGCAATAAAGTCTTAGAGCAAGTATCTCATTTCCGATACTTGGGATGTGATATTACATACCAGGAGGATCAAGACCCGAATATCAAGATCAATAAATTCCAGGCCATATGTGGAACTATTAATAGAACTTGGAGAAATAAAGCCCGTCGCATGACCAAGCTCAAGTTTTACAAAGTCATGGCAGTACCTGTTCTGTTGAATGGCTCTGAAGCCTGGATCACAAAGAAAAGGGACGTCAGTAGAATGCAAGCTGCTGAAATGCGGTTCCTAAGATCAGTGAAGGGGGACAAGTGTAAAAGGAGGTGTACAAGGGTGTACAAGTGTACAAGGGAGGACAGACTGTGAAATGTTGATATTCGAGAAGAACTGGGTATATTCTCCATACCAGATAAAGTAGAGGAAAATAGACAGAACTGGAGAGATCATATTGAGAGAATGGAGAATAGGAGGATCCCCAGAGCAGTCAAGAATTACAAGCCAGAAGGAAAAAGAGATATTGGCAGACCAAGAAAAAGATGGCAATAGATGTAATTAAATAATAGTGATTTTCAATAATGAACAAATGTTTGAAACATAGTGCTGTTTGAAGTCGGAACAGGTATTCTTGCCTAATCCTTGTAAGAAGACGACAACGACGAACTTTTCTTTTAATTCATACCTCTCCTAAAATTAAAATGACTGGTGGCGTGTCTATGCAACAATCCAGCAATATGGAGGTCAGGAATACTAGTTGAATTTATTTTAATAAGTGGGATAAGTTTTAAAACTGATATTTTTACGAAACTGGATGGTAATATGAAAAAACAATTTTGTTTCCAAACTGGATGATTATGAGAACAATGTCAAATATTGTACCGAAATTAGATTGTTATGTAAACATGAGATGGTGATGTGTGGATAACATGAATTTGATAAATATTGTATCGAAATATAGGTATAGATTATTCCAACAACGAAATTCAGCTAATGACTAATAAAAAGTACGGTATTTAAAACTAATATTAATGAATAATATTTCTCTATGAAGTGATGATACCTGAATGAGAGCATTAGTAGACCAATGACAGTGGAAGCGACCAGAATGCCCGCCAGAATAGTGAGGATTTCAAATGTTATACCGTAAAGCTGACAGACGCCATTGTCATAAACACCGTTGACAACCGACTCTGTGGGAACACAGGAACAGTTCTTGTAAACCTGAAACCGATCCCTGATATTTTACAAAAATAAAAATGTGAAGTTGATTTGATGAAATATCATGGTTTGGTACATGTGCCAGCAGATATATACAGAGTGTTTATTAAAGTCGGGGACAAACTTAGAGGGGTGATAGTTCTCATCAAAATAAACAAAAAATGTCCTATAAACATGTGTTGAAAAATCCTTCGTTTAGCCGCCAGACGCCATCTTGTATTTTATACGAAAAACATTATATATCAAGAACTATTTAAGATACAGAAACCAAACTTTCCACTCATATTTATTGGCCAAAGAGAAAATATTCTCAACGTATCATTTAGTTTGCTTTTATATTTCCAAAATGGCAGGGGTTAAAAATCTTTTAATTTAAATAATAATAAAACCATTAACTTAATAAAATTTTTATCTCTATATATAAAATTGAATGTATGTCTGTCTGTCTGTCTGTCCTTTATGCGTTGCCAAACTACTCATCCGATCGCCATGAAATTTTAGGAAGTTGCTCTATATGTGTCCGGGAAGGTTTTAGTGAAAAATTTTTTTCGAAAACCCCATAAGTTTCCATTTTATGGCGTTTTAAATTTCTAATGTTAACCTTATGGAGAGTAAGTTTGTTTACAAATTGTCTACAATGAAAACATTTGATTTCTTAGCTACAGCTGATTGGTTTACTTTCCATTAGCAATACCGTATGCTTTACTATCCAATGCCATCTGAATCATTCATTAATGTTAAACTATGAAGTAAATGTGTACTGTAAAAAATGAACAGCTTTAATCACCACGTTAATAGTTAACGGTTTTAGGGGATTATGTATTTATATTTTTATTTTCTGTCTGATTAATTAAAGTCATGTGTTTATATGATAATTACAATGTTTATATTATTACGTTTATTATAACAATCAGCTGTTGTATATCTTTCCTATAAAAGCCGTATTACAGTTAGGTTTCGTTTGGGTTTGGATTGGATTTGAAAATTGTGAATTAATCCACTCAGATTTATTTGTTTTGTGGGAATGATATTAATATGTTTTGTCGTTTCAGTATTGTTATTCACTATACCGCGACCCAGAATAACCTTTCACAATGAAGCCGTAATGCTATTGGATTTTAGAACATGGCCAATCTTAAAGTTAACATGTGTTTACTGTGAGGCGTTACGAAGTTCGCCGGGTCAGCTAGTAAGATATAAAACAGATTGTAATTTTAATTTCAAATCTAACAATTCTTTGTTGAACCAAATACGTCCTCGGATAAGTGAGGAAATGCACTTTCAATGTTAGCTTACAGAGCCCATGCTCCACCACAGCACGGCCGTGGCGGAGAATTAATTGTTGTGACAGCCTTCTTCGTCACAGCCGCTTGGAGATTTTTTGTAAAAAATACAAAATGGCAGATAGTGACTAAACAAAGGATTTTTAGACATATGTTTATAGGACATTTTTTGTTCATTTTAATGAGTACTATCATCCCTTGAAGTTTGTTCCCAACTTTAATGAACCCTCTGTATAAAATGTGACTTGGGTTTTTTGTAATATATACTTATATCACTGATGAAAAATGCCATAAGTCGATTTGCCGACACATTAGCTCAAGAGTAACACACTGGTTCAATAAGTAAGTCATTATTGAATTGGAACCAGTGGAGGATGACTCCTGTTAGATTCTCTGGCTACCCTATGAGACTATCTCTGCTCCGGTACTCTGTTGTCTTTAATTATCCTACTGAGTGCAGTGCAGTCAGATTCATAAAAGCTATAGATACCAAAAATAAATTGAGGATGTACCTCTTACAGAACCCTGTTAAATCTGCTGCTTAACATTGTGAACAAAAAGGGCTGGAGGTCGAGTGCTACGAGTCAACAAGGGCCAGCGGAAGGAGCAATAGGCACAGTGCATCTCAGTACCGTTAATCATCAGGTAGCAGGTAGCCAATGTATTACATCACCAGTGATTACCTAATCTTCAGATATCAAGGAGGCATTATGTTAAATCGCCGGTGAGTACCCTACCTTGTCCTCCCCTATGTAAGAAGCCACTGTGCATCCTGCATGGCAGGGTGAGAAGTAAACGAGCTTAGCATGTTTGGCATACACAGGTGTGAACGTCAAGTCTTCCCGGCACTGGCAGTCCTTGTTACAGTACATGGTAAGGTCCAGTCTGTGCTTAACACAAAACACCGTACAGAAAAAATCATTTTAAATGAAAATTTATCTTGCCTACATCTTGAAAACATAAGGTTGAATAATTTAGCCATTGTTATTAAAGTTTTACATGAATTCACTTAGGTTATTTGGAGTAAATGTGTTATTTTATTACAAAATACAAGAAATATTAAGTATACATTTTATCCAATATTTTATTCTACAAAAACATACTAATTTGTCCGTAAAACCTTCAGTAGAACTGAGGGTTACTTCTTTTAATATATTTTCTTTATTGCTATGATACTTGTCAGAGGAAAACAAAAAAAAATATGAAGTGCTTACTTCACCTAATCATCCGATGACTGGGATGGTGGCATGTTCTAAATCTAGCTACTTGGGAGGTCACAAGTTTTGAGCGATGGTAATTATGGTAAGTAAACTAATTCACAAGCAAAATTAGTACAGATCTCACACTAAACTGTAGGTCCATTAGAAATCATTGGCTGTTGAGCTATTAATTAACAGTTCTGTCTAAGGAGCATGTCAGCCTTAATCATTAACAAGACTACAAGATTGTGCCACAATCATCTCACACTCATTACTCATTCTTAAATGGATGAAAATACCTACCTGGGTAGGTCGCCCCAAAAAGGTAAATAATAAAAATAAAGGTAATAGTATAAATTTTCTATAACACTTAATCTGATCAAAAGCAATATTTGGTTTTATAAAAAGCTGGGAGTATAGGTATTGCTGTTGGTCCAAACCTGTTTTTACTCTCGGTGGTGATCTTGACATCAGAACAGGAAATGAAGATGTTGGCCACGAACACAGCTGCAGTGAGCAGGAAGGCACCTGTAGCCCAGACTGACACCTTGGTGGGGGACGGCTCCGACCGGAACATCAGGATACCTGATGCCAGGATTACAGCTCCCATCACCACAGGCCTCACATATGCTGTAACACACAGCACATTTCAGAGAAATGGAGTTTAATTAAACTTAATGACTGAACTATGTTTATAATTTAAACTACTCGCACTTCACAAAACATATAACTTCCACGGGCAACCATCTTGGCCGCTGCGTCAACTTACTGACTATTTGCCTGGTTAGCCAAGGGTCGTCAAAGCCATTAGCTTGAGCTGCGTAGTAGACAGACTCCTCATAGCGAGTTAGCAAGTAGCCAAAGTTCCACACAGCTGTCATGGCGAGGGTGAGGCCTAGTGTGATCATCAGAAATATACGGTTGGTCAGTACTCGTAGGAACGAACCGAAGAAACCTGCAACACCCACGGAAACATATTTACAGCTATGTTCTCACCAGTCTTGTGAAACCAATGGTAAAATATTAAAGACAAATAAAACTCCAATCAAACTGTAACACTCCAATAAACTCTTAAGACAATATGACGCTAAAGGCGTTTATTATAAATGGTTTCATTTGTATTTAGTATTTCCATTAACCTGTTGAGGAGTATGCCCGTCATGGGACGTGGCTAATATCAGGGCTACGTAGAGTAGGTGTATTGCCATAAATAGTACCCCCGGGAGTAAAAAATAATTATGGATTTCTTTAAATATGTTTTATTAGTGCAATAAATGGGTAAAAGCATATTACAAACACATTTTGACATTTTCAATATTATTTAAATCCTTTAGAACGTGTTTTGGGTGTGACATATTTCAAAACAATGATGTGGGTATTGCGGTAATCGCCCATTATTGGCCATTCATTACAAAGGAGTCAATAACTAAACGGCAACTAAAATCAAGAGGATAACCTAACAGATAAAAGATCAGTTGAACACTAAGTTGAGCACACACCACCATATTGGCGCTAAGCCAATTCTCGAGAAACATCGACGATACCAACCTGATAAACATAATTTACCGTGCCTAGTAAATTACGCGTCAGTTTTAAAATATTCGTTTTTGTCCCAGGCTTAACTCTTGCCATGAGACCTACGGTAATAGCTTCTTCCCTATGGGAAATTCGCTAAAACAAATAATAAATTTAATGATACAGTTTTCATCATCTGCAATACTCTCAGGGGAAAAGACAACCTACAGCATCACTGTAGTCATTTCAATTAAATATAATATGTAAAATATTATCCTGTTATTCTATTAAGTATAAGAAATACCTTTGGTTTTTGTGAAATAGATGCTGTTGGATGCCAAACCACCTTGGTTGTCGAGCAAACTACGGGGAAACAGTCCAATCAAAACTGATACTACAAGCATCAGGACCCCGAGAACTAAAACAATATAGCAATTTCAATCAGTACCGGTAACCCATGCATGTAATTAAAATAATTACTGATGGATTGACTAGTAAGTATTTGCGATGTAGTCTTAAATACATCAACATATAGAAATCCCCACACGCCTGACAATTATGCTAAGACTAAGAGATGGTTTTTTTTGTGCCAAGGCAGATTTTAAAATTGTATGAAGATTTTAGTTAAAGCAACTGCAACTGTTGTAGCCTTCAAGACAACATAGTATTGACATATGAAGGCTTTTCTAGTAAAAAAAACTTCTGTTGTCACTAGCAGATGTTAATGATTCAAGAATCAAAATAATGGTTATGCATATAGTTTTTTTATTTGTATTATTTATATTTTGAAAGACATGGAATGCTATTTAAATCTTAAAATCACAAACTTTCCATAAATAGTATATTATTGAAAGTTTATATTTTATTTAAGTGAAATTTTGAAAAATGTCATGTTTATTGAATTTTATTTTCCTATCGTACCATCTATTTTTTCAGCTCATAGAGCCACTAGGATCAACTTCATAGAGTCTGTTGTTCACTGAGCCAGGAATTTTTAATTTCGCCAATATCCCGCAAAAACTGCCATACTCAAAATACACAACAAATGGCTTAACATTAATGAGTAAAATCATAACTGTGGTAATAAATTGACGAGACAAAACTCACCTATCCAAAGAATTCCTGTGATGGTGGTGGAAGTGCACAGCCATGCCAACATCATACCTGCCAGGGGCCCCAGCTGTTGAAACCCGAGCACAATGCCTGTTGGAAACACTGACTATGAAACACAATGCATTTGATTTTTTTATAAATCAAATTTTGTTTTTGCTTATAATTTCAAAAGCAAAAGCAAAACAATTTTCTTCTTTACAATTACAATAATTTTACCTGTACTAGATGTGTGCAACACGAACCATTAAAATTTAATTATATATTCATCACAAACGACATAAATGATAATATTTTATCTCTTCTGAATTTTGTATTTCTAAAGAATATAATAATACAGCCAATTCCAGAGCCAAGGAACGAAAAATTACTTTCATTGTAGAGTATGACTTTTACTACCTATTACAAGTATACCTAACAGATTTTGCATCAGTAAAGCTATAGGTACCTCAGTTATTCTTTCCAAACACAAGTAATCTTTTACAACTAAATGTAAAATAATTTATGATTCGTTGTTTACATTTTTGAAATAAATAAACCTTAACTGCCATCACCTAGGGCACAGCACCCAGGGCCTGTGCAGTGAATTAAAGACATTCAGCAACCTTTGACTTCCTGGGCCGGAGTGTTACCCCTGGTCTACCTGGCCGGTAACATCTACTCGTTTAACATGAAATTGTTAGTAAAATTAAACTATATGTATTCTTTGAGTAGGACCTAAATGATAGTACTTAACCAATAATGCCGGGACTGTTGACAGTGTCAACGTTGTCATCAAGGTAAGTGAGGGCAAAGGCGAACAAACCAACAGAGGTAAGTCCAAGGGCAAAATGCAAGACATACACAGCTGCCAACATTAACCAGTTCTCCGTCTTCTGGTCTTGGATCACCCTCTCGCTGTACTTCACACATAGTGTGGGATCTGCCAACACCAAGCTGATTATGCATTGTAAATGTTAACAGTGGTTAGATTAGATTGGTTTTAATAAAATATTTTGCTTGCTTTATCCGGTAGAGTTGTCAGTTTATTCATATGCATGATTTGAGCAATAGCAATTTATTTGGCCTATTTAGTCATTACGGTATTTGCATAACCAACAAATTTACAGAACATAATATGTTTATCCGTTTTATTTTTAGAACTAATGCATATTCTATTGTATGTAGACGTTATTCAGTTAATATGTAGTTGAACTCTGTGTAAAAACATTTTTTGTATATCATTTTATATAAATATTACATCTTCCGGATAATCCAACCTTTTGTCTGTTCTGACTATGATCCTAGTCCTGAAGGTTACGGATTAGAGGAGTTCTACTGTAGTTCCAAAATATAATACACCAACCTTGAGTGAGACTGTAGGTAGTTTTGACCTGGTAGTTGTCGAACTCTGTAAGCAAGAAGCTACCGAAGACGACGCACGCCAGTGTCAGGAGGCCTCCAAGAGCCGCAAGCCAGACAGGACGATGTCTACTGCCACCTGCGTACGCCAGGGGTACCACAACAACTGCCTGTATCACCTGGCTTCCTATCAGAAGCCACTCTGCAAACCAAGCATCAGATTTGTTATGTTGGTCAAACTACTAAAATATTTGGAAGAAGTAGGCTACACAAGATTGCACACAGCACGCTGGCGTGAGTAGAGTGAATTCCACAAAACTTATATTATTCTCATCATAGTAATAAAATAGTACTGAGTAAGCAGGTTTGCTGCAATAAGGGTTGTTTTACATGGTAATGTGTGTGTTTTACATGGTTTATATGAATGCTAATTAAAAACATATACAACATTTTTTCAAATCATGTTAATAACTAAGCGAGTTATACTGATTTATATATTCTCTGTAAGAATTACAATGAATTTTATGTGGTTTGCATGAATTACAATGAGGTGTGTTGCTCTAGGAAACATTAAATTTGGGGTTTTTATGGATGTATTGATAAAACTTAACTAGATGTACTTGTGTAGATACCAAATTTTGGATGAATATTTAAGAAAATTTGAAAATTCATATAAAAATTTTGGCCCAACAAGAGAAAATGGAGAATCGAGGATAAGGCACAACCAGGAATTAACATAAATGTACAAAATGCAGACATCATTGTAGAAATAAGAAGTAGGAGATTAAAATGGATGGGACATGTACTAAGAAGAAAGGAAGGTTCGAACCTCAAGATCATACTGAAGGGAAGAAAACCCAGACTAGACCGAAGAAGACCAAAGACTAGATGGTGGGACCAAGACGTGAGGCGGTTGGGAATTGCAAAAGAAGATGCTGAAGATCGAGACAAATCGAGGCGTTGTGTTGCTGAGGCCAAGTACCGGCTAGGGTACAAATGGCCATGGCAGTAAGTAGTAAATATTTCACACTTTCAGTGCGATGGGAATTGAACGGAGTACAAGCGGTGTACAGTCATGCGTGTGGCATATGCCGATCGGCGACTCACACAATAATACACTTGGCGCTAAAACATCAGCTGATCGTTTATTTCATGTGTTTTCCAGTTACAGTATGCTGTTGTTGATGAGTTTCATTATATTTTGGTGGCAATCATTCGTAGTTTTGTGTATGTTCATAATAGTAAAAATTAAGGATGAAAAGCCAGGACATTAATTTAAAATACAGCCTGAATACATGGATATACTCGTATTTATGGTTTACTTTTATCTTACGGTGTAACCTTTTGTTTTAATTTTTCCTAAATGCAGATATTTTACTATTAATTTGAAAACATACTTAGGCCTTTTAGCAATTGATTTATGCAAGGACGCCTAGAGGCGCCCGTAGCATTCATCACCAAAACCTATAAAATTGTTTGATAGGGGCTAGGGGCAC
Source organism: Nephotettix cincticeps (assembly GCA_023375725.1). Lineage (NCBI taxonomy): Eukaryota > Metazoa > Arthropoda > Insecta > Hemiptera > Cicadellidae > Nephotettix > Nephotettix cincticeps. The sequence continues at coordinate 52,970,281 of CM041790.1, read as the reverse complement.
ATAATTTTTATACAGTGACTATACATTACACTACATATTCATATTGACTACTTACTACATAGATTAAAAGATGTGGCACAAAATATATTCTTCATTTTAGATACCTTTGAAAAAATAATGATGCAGCTCCTGAGGAAAGGATTGCGAATTCATTCAAAGCAGTGAACGTGTTAACCCATTCCTGTCTAATCACTTGTGCTGTGCGTCCCAAGGCGCAGGCCGTGCGGCGGTTATGAGAAAAAAATGTGCGTTGCCTGCTTATATTTCGACGTAGTTCTTTTTTCCGCCATTAGGTGTTCTAGTTCATTTCTCATCCGATAGATGGTGTTGGCATCCTCTTTTATCATCTTATTTAGTGTCAAATGTTCCGTATTGACAGTAAATTATTTTTTTGTTCGCACAAGTCATTCAGCGATAGTATTTATTGATGATAATACAGTAATAATGATTATTATTTAAAGATTTATCATTAACTATTTATTACTGCAGGTAACTAGAAGTAGATCTGCCAAATGAAATAACGGTATCATTTGAAAACAAAATAAGTCTTGATGAAACAACAGTACCTACTTGTTTCTAAGTCTACAGCTTGGAACTGGTGAAAAAGTACAGTAATAATTTTTTTTCTTGCTGAAAGTGATTGTATATGCAGTTAAAGGGTATAAGGAACAGGGCAAAGAAATCAAAACATATAATTCATGAAGTTACTGTTAAATCTTTCACACTAATAGTGACACGCAGTCGTAGTGAACAAGGCTCGATTTTTGTTCAGACCGGAGGGCCTCAGGCGTCGACCGTTCTGTCCGACGGGAATGGGTTGAGAAAATAAGTGAGTTATTGGTTTTTACTTATTCTCCATATGATTAACATTGTACAATGTACTGTGTTTACAATTAGTCAGTATATATGTCATAAAATGTATTACCCTGATTACATGCACCATTCACTAAAATAACAAGGTGGGTTGGTGTCTAAATTATTATTAATATATGAAAATTCTGAGCAAAATTCTAGGGTCACAATCTAGCCATAAAAAATCACCTAAGTTTATCAGACTAACTAAAACCAAATGATCTAAGTTCGCCAAGATTGCTTTTGATATGATGGTGTGAAAGTAAAAACTAAATTTTAACATGGCAGTTCAAGACTGACATTTATTTTCTGACTGGTAGCCAAAATGCTTAAAACATATTACCTATGAGTCCAAGGGAGGCATTTATTGAATTAGTCTTATAATGAACACTGAAGAAGCCCTGAATGGCACCCAGAACTACCGCAAAGGTGATTAGAACTGCCACAAACACAGATGGCTTGGCGAACCTCCGCAGTCCTTGAAACAGGTGGTAGCCATTACAGGTACACCTGTAAGGTGCATAAATATGAATGAAAATATTGCATTTATGTTAATACTAACTTATTAATATTGGCACCAGGTTTTATGAACCCTGGGTTGTACGGCAAGTAACTTAATATCAACACGTGAATTAACACTCCTGCTACAATTAAGACTTTACATTTATGATTTACTATCCCCAATAAACTCAAAACAAAATAATGAAGATTATTTGTATTTAGATAAATAGTTGGCTAAATAGAAATCTCTTATACTTTAATTTACAAAACGTAGAGGCTGAATTGCCAGCCTCCGTAAGTAAGTTTGGAAATCTTCCAGTTTCAAACTAAATTTTTTCACAAATCAGATTCAAATCATGGTTCAACAACTTACAGTGTAATTTAATTGGTATAAATTACTTTTTAATAATTGTATTTAATTTACTAATTGGTTTTAAAGTTAATTAACAATATTAATCCTAAAATAATCAATGATCAAGACTAGTCACATACAAGCGTACATCAAACATTGTGATTTATTAAGAATTTGCTTGGAAAATGGAAATAGAATGGAAAATTTACAAAAAAACACATGATAAAATCCACTTTGTTTATAAATGCAATACAAATAATTATTAAGATATTTTTTTATTCAGAATTAAATACTGTAAATAGTAAAATTATCAAGGATCACACGAGGTATTCGTTTTTAATTTTTACGAGTATGAAAAAACACAAGTTTTGATAAAGTAAAGTTAATTAGATTTATAGTTACTTAAAATAATTACTATATAAATTAATGATTTTTAGAACATTTCTGTAAATGTGTACACAATTAATTAAAATGATATTTCATATACATCCGTAACAAAAATATTCAATAAACAAAACAACTTAACATTTTATCTACACAATAAGTTGTGGAACATATATAATTCTTTCATTTATTATATACACTACTTTCTCATTAACTTACTTAATTTCCTTATTAACTTGATGACTGTTCAACTGTTTTTACTTACAATTATTAAAAAAAGATAATTCTTTAATTTTAAAAGTTACTGAGTTTATATGTAGAATTTGAAATTATTGTTTATAAATGTAGAAACCTATAAGAAGTTTAACATGTTTTTAATTTCTATTTTAGAATTGTTTTTATTGTACTGAATATAAAACGTTTAGTTCAGATGTCAGCTCAAGGAGGCATATTGCAGAGTGAAGCAAATGTCGTAAGTCGTAACAACAAAGCAGCATTACCCGCAGTCAATATCTTGCTCTGTGGTCATTCTGTCGACAGTGTCGTCGGAAGAGTGCAGCGGGTGTGGTCTGATCACTCCCATTCAACGACGTACAGCTGGTCAAACAAACCTTTGGTCCTCACTGCAAGTTTACGAACGAGATTAGCGTTGCGTACCTGTACCTAAGCTCGGAGAGGCTTCACCTGTGTTCAACTGGCTCCTGTTATCAGAAGGGTGTGCTTATCTGGAGCTTTCTTATCAGTTGGAGTGATTCACTCTATACGTACCCTAGCAGACAATAATTTCATCAATAAAGTCTTCATCTACATCCCGTCATATTTACTCAGTAAATTTTGTGAGTAATTTGAAAATGATTAGTACCTGACTAAAAACGGATATGTTGTGGGGGGTTAGAAATGTGTTATAACTGTAGATATAGAACAAAATTCAGAATAGATAATTTTATAATAAAGTTTTTTCATATTTGAAGCAGCTACTATACAATAATTTTATATCACTGTGATTAATATTTTGGAAAAAAATACAATAAAATTATATACATGTTGGAATATTTAGTTATAGTCTATTCCCAATGAAAACTCATAATTTCTCATAGCATATGTACAGTAATTGTAAATTAAATTATTATAAATTACTAATCATAATATGAGTAAACACAAGATCTTGTACATACTGTTGTGAAAATGATGTACCAAGAACATTAACAATTATTAAATTTGAAAACTGTAAAAAATAATCTTCTAAAAACTACTGTTGTGAGTTGTAATGTTTTAAAGTTATAAATGCATGTTTAATGGTTTCCTATGTCCTTGCAAAATCCTATATATTAAAATAAACCTTTATAAATGTTTAGCTAAATAATAATTTATTATAACTGTAAATAATAAATTACCCTTTGTTCTCCAACTATTATAGATATTACTATTATTCTACAAATTAGTAAAATTAGAAAAGCTCATCTCATTAATAGTTTTTCATCTATTTCATTGAAAAAACATAAATCAATAAATATATGAATGATGGAATTGTCAATATGAGATCCAACAAATAAGATTGATTCAAAATAGTTTATAGATATATAAATCAATTGAAACTCAGTTAATGGCTCTATTTTCAGAGATTATGGTGAACACTTTAACAATTGCAGTTCTCAGCTGGGAATTGAAGACAAAGAAAACATCTTACCTTCCCACGGCTTCCAAACAATGTGGTGTTTGACCTTCCATTTTGTTTACTTTAAATTACTGTATTCCACTGCTAAAATACGAACTAACCAAAATGTTTGGAGAAATAAATGTGGACTATAAAATAAAAAAATTTTAAAACAGTTTTTAAATTGTTCTTATGTTATGTTTGTTTTTGTTGTTATGAGAAATTAGCTTTTAAAACTATAACAAAAACTACATTTAAAAATGTCAGTCATTCTCTAAATCTTATTACTAAATGGGTTAAAGCTAATCTCCACCTATTCCCCAATTTATTCCAGTCTAATTCCACAGATGTAATAATAACAGATGTTATTATTACTTCAGTATTAAAATGTTCAGTTGGAGTCCAGTTTTCCAGTGCCGGTGAAATAACCAAATCTGCAGCATTCCAAAATTGTTTACTGTTGGATTGCAATGTTTCTCTCATTGTACCTTCATGAAAATTGTTCATTGTTAGTATTGTGTACTATAATAAGCTTGTTGGAGTATTATAAAATTCTCATAAATCATCAGTACTTTATGGGCAAGTTTTATCATAAATAAATCAAAGGAATCCAATTTGGGATGAAAATGCTATTAGTCATATTATGATAAAATATTTGGACAGGTAAATAGTGGTCAATAATATAATTTAAAAATATTCTACTAATATGTGCAATTCTATAAAAAAAGTATTCAAATGATACAGGTAAAAATAACTGGTTTTGTATTTTTGATGTTGTATTTTTATTTTACAGAAAAGAATATTATGTATTTATTTTTGTTCTTGGTAGCTAATTTAACCTAAACAAATACTGTATACAAAAATATTTTTATGAGCTTCCCTACAGCTACATAATATGCATATGGACTCTGCTGCAGCTCTCAGAAGAAGATCATTATTCATTATAGAAATTAATGTACAGTAGCATAAAACCACATTATGATTTGAGAATAAAAAATAAGAGTTATTATCTATTAAAATACAACCATTACAGTTTTATTATTTTTGTATTTTCGGTAACCATTCCATTGGGTAAAAAGAATCCAAAAACCTTTGTTTTTTATATTTTTTATTTTTAACTAGCAAACCCAGCGAGCTTCATAACTCATACAGTAAATATGTGTTAACTTTAAGATTGGCCATGTTCTGAAATCAAATAGCATTACTGCTTCGTTGTGAAAGATTAGATATTCTGAGCTGCAGGCTAGTTAATAACAATACTGAAACAATAAGATATATTAATAACATTCTCATAAAACAAATAGATCTGAGTGGATTGTTCCAGAATTCAACCTAAACCCAAACCAAACCTAATTGTAATACAGCTTTTATTATAATACAGCTGATTATTATAATAAACGTAATATGTTTAAACATTATAATTATTTTTTACATGGCCAATATATAAACACGTGACTTCTAATCAGACAGAAAATAAAAATAAAAATACATAATCCCCAAAAACCGTAAACTATTAACGCAGTGAATAAAGCTGTTCATTTTGTACAGTACATATTTACTTCATAGTTTTACATTAATGAATGATTCAGATGGCATTGGATAGTAAAGCATATTGCTAATAGAAAGTAAATCAACAGCTGTAGCTTATGAAATGAAATGTTTTCATTGTAGAAAATTGGTAAACAAACTTATTCCCCATAAGGTTAACATTAGACATTTAAAACTCCATATAATCTAAACTTATGGAGTTTACGAAAAAACATTTTTCGCTTAAACCTTTCCGGACACATATAGAGCAACTTGCTAAAATTTGATGGCAATCGAATAGTTTGTAATATTCTCTTTTTATTCATTTTGTTTCTCACTTAGAAAGGTTATAGTGAGGTTTGTACGAAATATTAGATCTTTATGTACCATAATAAAGTAATATGGTAGAAATTTTAGAATTTTTTTAGTATAACGCTATAAATTAATGAAGGGAAAGAGTTACGATAAAAACTCATATGGACTAAAATGTAGATCTTGAAAAATTCATATCATACGGTGCTCTCTGTTTTAGATAGGACCTCTTGTTCAAAAGATATTGCCAAAAAAGGAAAATTGTTTAACATTTTTTTTAAATAATTTTTTTAAGTTTATAAAAAGTTAAAAAAAAGAAATTTTACTTATAAAAGTTGTTTGACAACGGATGTAAAGAGATGAAAATCAACAGCTCGTCTGAAAATCACATACAAAAACCCAGGTTATAAATTGACCCAGAACTCACGTGTTTTTCCTACTTACAGAAAATTAATAACATTAAAAAAAATGTTAAATAAGTTGCAATATTAATATGTATTCTCACTTATGGCTATAAAAGGAAGGTGCTTGTAAAATATTAGCCCTCTATGTACTATAATAACTTAAGGAATCAAATGGTGCATAAACAGTTTCATAAAACGTAACTCTATCTAAGAGTGAAAGAGTTCAGATATGAGAAAAAGTCAATTGACCAAAGTTGTAGATCTAAAAAAAAACCATACCACAAGGTAACCTCATGTTTCCGATAGGACATTTCGTTAAAGATATATAAATGAAAAACACCGAGGACCAAGGATCCATCCATATTAGCGAATTTTTAATTTTTTAATTAAATTATAATGTAATATTAGTACGTTTTCCTGTTAAGGGTAATAAAAGTAAGGTTTATGTGAAATATGAAAGCTCTATGTACTATAATAACATTACACAGGTGCTTAATGTGTGAAAAGAGTTGATTTAAAAAAATGTAACACTATCTATCGGTGAAGGAGACAAAATACGGAAAAAAACTAAGAGACCTAAGTTGTAGATCTTGCCAAATCTGTGGCACAAGGAAAGATATAGCTGAGAAACTACGATTGTTTTAAAAAATTTAAAATTTGTTTGGGTGTAGTAAAAACATAAAATTACAAAATCTGATAATTCCATTAATCAGAGTGACCTCTTAGGAACATCCATAAAAAATTTCAAGTTTCAAGTCTCTAGCTCATCAGGATATCGTATTTTTAAGAAAAAAAATGAAACCCTGCACTTTATGAAATAAACCCAATGTATTTTATAAGGAAAAACTTTTAATATTTTTTTCTTGATTCGTAAGGAAAAAGTGTGAGATTTGGCAATTTCCCTGTCGTTTTTCAGTCAAAAGGAAGGTCAGTGCCAAATTTCAATTCTCCAGCACTTCTAGAAGTGGATTAGAAGTTTTATCACCAGTGAGTCAATGAGTGAGTTAAACCAGCCATCGTATATATGTTAGACGTATAGTAATTAGATTTATGAAAAATTAATAATATTAATACTACAGAAACTAAAAATTTAATGAAGCAAAATAAAAATCATGATAGTTGAAATAATTTTTATATCGGTATTTTTTCTCAAATAATTCTTACCAGAATTTGTAAGAACCATAAGAAGTAATGGATCCAACATTTACCTCTTAGAGGTTACATCTCTTATCAGTTATCACCAAACCCAATCGTGATTATATTAGCAACACTGCTGAGGTAAAAAGTAGGACACTAAATAAAAGTCACAAATTAATGATTAACCAAAAATATAAACGAATAAGTAAGGTACCCTACAATTTTTTTAATTGCTAGAACACATTAGACCTAGTCGCAAACAATTAGTTAACGAGATAACCTATCACTTTCATTTTCCTTATCAATATTCTTCTGATTATGAACTTATCAGGAACAACCACAGCTGTTGTAAACATTTTCAAATTGAATGAAGTGGATCACTATCGAATGAAACTAAGCATAAGTCTGTGAGGTTATGTAAACTAAGATCAACAAGTGGGTGCAAAGGTTATGCGTACGTATACGTACCTGTGTTCGGAGTCATGGTGACGACTAGTGCTCTCTAGTGACGGTGACGGTGACAGTGACTTTACCTGGCCACACTGAACCTATTACAGCTGCGTTTGAGTTTGCACAGTGACCCGGTCTCACCAACACACAGACAGACGACCATTCACTGCCTCTGCCTAACTTTCTACCTTGCCGCTGTCCTACTTCACTTCTCTCTATATCAAAACATCCAGGCGAACTTCTACTAGCCAATCTGCAATGTTTGGAAACAATAATTGTTGAATCCTAATGAGCTGGCAGCGATAATTTTTGTTGGCTTGGCAGAAGGATTGGATAATTAAAATTGAGATCAAGGCTGACTAGATTGAACAAGTTGTTACCAAGTTATTGGTATTAAAAATTGGTTGTTGTCTTCATTTTTCTATTGATTGTAATAATGATTAATGGACCTTCCTCTTCATCAAAAGTATAAATATTGGTAAACCTTTTCGGAAATAATTTAAATTGAAAATCACCATACGTAGGCCTAGATCACTGATATATCTTAGGGTTAAAATTGCTTGAAATTATAATTTATGAACCTCATGAGCAAAAGTAACTTAAACAAATTAATGGAAAAGTTTAAAATTAGGTCAAAATTAAATTTTTAAAAACCAGTAAGTGTAGTTACATCCATTATCTACTTCGTGTACTTTAAAGTTAATTTTAGTTGAGGGTGCAAGTATTAAATAAATAACAGAAGCTATTTGCACAATTGTTTAAGCAATTGAAATGTGAAACATTTTTATCAAACCATATCTGAGAGAAAATCTTCAACTGTGAAGTTAGTTTAAAAATCTTTAAAAAATATGTTGTAAATATATTACAGTTGGATGTTAATAAATGTTTCATGGGGTAAATAAATGGAAAACAACAGTTCTTTTCCAACATTATAACTTACATTCAGAAAATAAAAAATGGTCTATGTCAGCTTAAATAATGAGATAATTAACGCTCTACTTATTTATTGTGATAATTAAAATAAAGATAAAAACTGCAATAAATATTTTATCATAGGGTAAAATAAAACATCTTAAATATTAATTTAATGTTTTTTTTAATATCACTTCATACAAGCTTGATACAACTAGCTAAAGAATAATTCTATCCCAGAAATAATCTTTAGGATTATTAATTTTAATTATTTTATTTTTATGAATAGTCATTATGAATGAATTTGTAAAAAAAGTCATCAACTTCAAAAAGACAAAGCATTTCATAAGTTTGGTTAGAATAATTATCCAAGATTCCAGATCTAAAATATATAAAAACATATATTGTATAATTATATATTACAGTTTTATAAAATAAATAAATTGAGAAAAATTAACGAAAATCAGTAGTGTTTATTTCATATGGAAGTATTACATTAAGGGTTCATGACAACTTTTAAATTCAAAATCTTTATTATGTCAGGGTTTCTTTAAATAGTTAAACACTAAATGAAAAAAATAATCTAATATTTTCTGATAGGAAGCCAGAAAAACATAAAACTTTAAGTTAGAAACTGTAAGGTAAAGTATTTCTCAGATACTTCTTACTCTGACCAGGATTAATATCGCATCATGTAAACTTAACTCAGTTCGGTAATAGCAAAGGTCAATACTACACTATTCTGATTTTCAATGTTTATTTATGCCTTATCATTTTAATAATATTGACACTATAACTCTGCACTACTGACAAACTATTCTTTAATATTTAATACTGTAATAGTTATTGTATAAAATGCAATAGAGAAAACAGGTTATTATCTTTAACATGAGCTTGAGTATGTTCTATAAAATGACAAGCAGTCTTGTCCTACTGCAGGAAGCCCTGTGATTAGTGATTTCATGGACAGAGCGTATGACAATTAATTTGAAACTGTATCAACTGACAATTTATACCCATTGATGTTCTCAACAAGTTCTTTCTGAAAAATAAAATTACATAAAAGTTGTTGACAAAATATTTTAAGTGGTGGTAGACAATTATAAAAATGGTTGCTATTATTTCAAATCGATAACTCTCTCGAGGCCAGTTTGCTTGTGTTGAGCAAACAGGGCTGGAAAGCCTATCTGGCTGCAATGAAGGTTTCCTTTAGGGTGCTCTCGGGGTCCAACTCTGGATCAACATAAGAAAATGACAAAGGTAATTTAGGTAAACCTCCAACACAGTAAGCCTGCCTCGGCAGTCTTCTGTGAACACACAGCCAAACACGCTGTAAACTACACCCTGATCTAAGAGCCTTGGGTAAGGGGCAAAAAATCTCATGTACAGGGTCCTCTAGGAGACAGATTTTTTCAGCCTGCACTAATACTCTGAGGGCTTGCATTTGGGTCAAAAACGGAGTCAGATACGAGCTGCTCTAGGGACCAGGTGGTGGTGATGACCAACTGCGGATCTACTGGCAGACCTCTGATCTTCGCGTCAGTTTACTTGCCCGGGGAGACTCTGCCTGAGTTTGCAATTCTGGTGGAGTATGCAAGGGAATCCGGGTCGCAACTGGTGGTAGGTTGTAACTTAACGCCCACAACACAGTCTGGGGGTGTAAGATGACCAACACCAGAGGTGAGTCACCACTAGACTTTATTGTAGCTAGTAGTCTCCTTATATCTAACGTTAGTTCAGAGCCAACATTTGCAAGCCACGTAACGCTCTCTACCGCGGAGCTCTCTAATCGCTACACTCAGAAGGGTTTGAGGGTAAGATACTCAACTGGAGGGTATCTACTGTACCTTCACTTTCTAATCACAGGCACATCCTCTTTGACATAAGCGATTTTCTGTCTCTAAAGGTATTATTTAGGAACCCGAGGCGAGCCAATTGGGACCTATTCTCTACTTCTCTTAGAGCTGGGCTAGAAGGCTGGGCTACTTGAGTTCGAGACTTCCAGGATCTTGATTGTGTGGCGGTCCATTTTGGGGGACGATAGTCTCTTTCTTTGACGGGTGTTATCCGCTCTCGGAAGGCAAGAGAGGGAGAGTATATTGGTGAACCTCTGAACTGATCTACATAAGAAAGAAGGTTCTGACCTTCCTTCTCATTTTTCGCCAGAGCAAACTTTAGCAAAGCGCAGTACAAACTGTGACAGCAATCATAGTCTGCTGAATACAATCTTGCTCTCAGGAGAGCCAAGAGACTCTCCTGGAGAAACTTCTGCACCCATCTAGAATGATACCTCTAGGATGTTTAAGCTCCTTGCTAAGGACAACTCCTCTTGCCTTGGAACTCTTGTGGGACCTGATGGTAAGACATTTCAAAACACCGATGAAGTCTCAGATTGCATGGCCAGAACACATTTCCAAGGTTGTGTAGTTCTTGACCAATCTGAGGGACTGGACAAAGCGAGTGCATCTCATCATGCTTCTACCACCTGGTGGATGGAGGCGGGGTGTATCGTGACGTTCAGCAGGATCAGGTTGGCTATTAATTCACTCAGTCTGTTGCCCTGACAGAATCAGACTTGTCTGCTTACAGAAGAAAATTGAGGAAATTCTGTTAATACTGTGTAAGCTCTTCAGAGCCAGTCTGGCACTGGGTCATGTGCCGACGTTGTGGAGTCTTTCAAAAGTGGTCTTCATTCCGAAGCCCGGCAAGGCAAGGTATACTGACCCTAAATCATTCCGTCTAATCTCAATGTCTTCATTCTTGTTGAAGACTCTAGAGAAGTTGATCCTAAGATAAGTTTGGGATGGTGCCCTCAGGCATCACCCTCTACATAAGAACCAGCATGCCTACATTCCTAGTAAGTCATATAAGTCTGCCCTCTATCACCTTGTGGGCAGAATAGAGAAGACACTGGAGGATGGAGATATAGTACTGGGTGCTTCTCTGGACATCCAAGAGGCCTTCGACAACAACTCCACGACTGCAGTGATGAAAGACGCTAGGGCCCATGGATTCAGTGGAGTCATTTGCGGCTGGACCGAGGCACTGCTGAGTAGCAGGAAAGTTGTTCTCTCAATTCACAGTGAGAAAGTAGTCGCTCTGACCATAAGAGGTTTCCCCCTCATGGGGGCAAACTTAGGGGGGTTCTCTCTCCACTGCTGTGGAATCATGTAGCTGATGATCTCATCAGGTGTCGCAATGAATTTGGTGTTCTAGCTCTGGGCTACGCTGATGACATTGCAAATCTGGGATTTGGTATGGGTTCACCAACACAATCAGAGAACTCATGAATGGAGCACTGCAACTGGTGGGGGACTGGAGCAAGGAGGTGGGTCTTGGCCTCAACCCCTCTAAGGTAGTGGCGGTGCCATTCACAAGAAAAAGGAATCTGCTTGGGCTTGGACCTTTGAACCTGCAGGGCACAGAGGTAGACCTACACAAGGTCAAGTACTTGGGTGTGGTACTTGACAAAACACTGAGGTGGGAGCCGCAACTGCAAAAGGTGATTGACTGAGGTAAGTGGTCACTTATGACTTGCAGACAAATTGTTGGTACAACATAGGGACTGCATCCTAGGGTTTTGCACTGGCTGTATGTTGCAGTGGTGAGTCCGGCCATGACCTATGGTTCACTTATTTGATAGCCACTGACAAACTTGGGTGCAGTGGTGTGGGGGCTTGCAGCAATTCAGAGGCTGGCTTGCATCAAGATGTTTGGGGCTGTGTGCACTTGCCCTGGAGTATCTTTGGACTGCATGCTCGACATCCCAAACATCCCATAGATGTTTACATCAGAATGGTTGCTAGGAAATGTGCATACCACCTCCAATGTGAGGATCTCTGGATGACCTTCAATGTACCCTCGGTTGTGTTAACTCTTTTCAACTTGCCTAATTTTGTTTACATATAAGGTTTTACATTTTGTCCTACATCCACAAAAACACAAATAGCACAGCTTAAATAGCGATGACTGTTTAACTAAGGGTGCATCTCTGAGACATACTCCCATGAAATTCTAGTTGGCCTTTGTCAGTACTGATATTAAACTTGGGTGCATTAAAGAATTTTGTCACAATCAGATATGGCTATATTTATAGTTGTACTCCAAGTGAACATCATTGGTTTCCCACGAGGGGAGGTACGTGCAGGAGTGCCAAGTTTAAGTGATTAGGATTCGAGGCCTAGCTGGAGACCACACTTCCTTTGGTTTGAGATAAGATCCTGCCCTCCATGCCAGAATCACTAGATACTAAAAACACCAAACGCTGAAAGCACCAAATTCTACAAATTTTCAATGAACATAATTATGAAATTTGGGGGAATGGCACTTTATTTCTGGATTTCCTCTGAAACCGATCTCCTGCAATAACTAGTGAACGGGTGTTCTGAATCACCTGTATATTAAAATTTATGACTATGAACTGATGAATAAGAGTAACGGAATTGCAGCAAACTCTTCATCCCGCCAACAAAAGGTGTTTGACCTAGTTAGTAGGAGGGGTGCATCACCACAAGTCAGGCACATCCCGACTACCTGCTCCGCAACCCTGAACCCTCGTCTAACACCTCATTATCAGGTGCAATCATCTGTAAATTCTGTCTGGTGCATTTGGGGTGGTTCTCCAGGAATTAAGGAATTGCTGATTTTGATTTTGGTGCTTTTGGGCTGGAATCCCCTCCAAATCACCATAATCAATAACTAATATGGCAATTACTCAAGTTCATAAGAGCCACGGGGCAGTAAATATTGCCAACTTGGGGGCAGTAAAGGGTAGGGTGATGCACCCTACCCTTTACATAACTCTTAATCAAAAGTGAATTTGTCATCATTATTAATATCCTGGGACACGCTAAATATATTGGTTATTGGGGATAAAGTAATTTATAAATATATGGACAAGAGGTTCTAAAAGCTCAACAATGGGGTATATGATGCACTATGAATACTGTTTTAATATTAGGGTAATCACCATGTCACTATTCCAATTGCCATATTAAATTATTATCCCTGCCAAATCTTAAAGAATGTCAAATTATAAAGTATCGAGTTTGAGCATTCTATTGCATTTTCATTATTTTTCTATTAAATATTTCAAATTTCACAATTTGTTCACCTAACTTACAGGAATTGCTGTCCAGCACAAATGATGTAATTTAATAGACAACCTCAAATACATGTCTTACCTTGTTTTAGGCCAGATTTTACGAACTGTCAATCACTTTACTAACACCAGTTCAATGTGGCAGTTAGCATCCGTAGCTTTAGTAATTTAAGTGGCGGAACCCTTCCAAGCTAAATTTGTAGCTGACTTAATTTTCTTTAACAAGACAGAGGTTTCAGACTTGAACCTTTTTTTAGAAAGGATTTATCATAATTCATTACAAATTACTGCCTTATATAAATTTGCAATATTAGGTTGGTTTGTTTTAGACAAATACTTAATAAGTTAACACACAATATTTATAACGGACATTTCTTCAACATATTTTTTTCAATATTAGATTAATTTATTTTCATTAAAATTGACATTATATACTCTTAATATATAAAAAACTTTTTTTCTTAATGTTGGTTGGTAAAATCAGGCCTTAAAACGAACGAAAACAAAACTTGCTCAAACAATATTCATCCTTTCAATAATTTTCATTCTACAATTCCGTGATTTATCTCAGTTTGAAAATTATTGAAAGTTGAATCACATAATACATCCTAATCTATTTTTCAATTGGGAAATCAACAATATTTATACCTATAATTATAACCCAAAACAAATCACAACACTTATAATTATACAAACAACTAATATGCAAGCAATGGAACTAATATTGGTTTAGGAACTGGAATGATGTATATTACAGAGTGTTTGGTGTATTACGGTATTCCTAAATTGATGGCTGTACCTCATGTGCTGACTTCTCTTATTGAAAACTGATTTTGCACATAATTAAAACTGAAAACACTGTTACATTTAGATTTGTCCATGTAAATAATATTATTTAAGGAAAAATGCAGCTTTTCATTTTTCTTTTAATGCTTCAAAGCCTTAAGGTTTTGTTTCAAATCTACGAATTTAAAATGATTGATAGTAGGCAAACATTTTTAGACGAGTTAAGAATATTTTTCATCACACTACACTATGCAACAAGTAATATAAAAAAATAAAATTATTTATGGCACCAATTAACGAACATGACAATAACGTATTATGTTACTGCTTGCTACAAAACCACTTCACAGCTATCAGTCTATAGTGGCTTCTGGAGGGTGAATGGTAAAGGTTTTGCACACCTATTAAATACTATCCTAAGTTCTTGTAATACCTACCATGTGCTGTGAGTGTTTTTATTTCCCCCCCTTATATGATAATACGGTATATGGAGAAAGTATTTAAACCAGAATTTTTTATTTGAGTTTCTGGTGGATATATCCATTTTAGTGCCCCCTGAATAAAAAAAGTGGTTTTTAGAGTGATGTCTATCCGTGTTTGGGGTTGTGCAGATGCCTAGAAACGAGGTTATTGATCCGATTTTTCCTCTAAGGTAACAATTCATGGTATCTCGTACACTTTGTTATTTTTCAAAATTTTTTATAATAATAATAAAATCAGGGTTTCAAAGTTATTGGCTTTCAAGCCAAAAATTTTTTAATTTTTCCACAAAAACAATAAAGGTAAAGAAAAGTTTGACTTTGACTACCACCATTGAAACCTGCTTAAAAATTTAACAAATTAGTATTTTGAATTATTTGTCTACGAATAACAGTTCCAGAGATCAGTTAAATTTACTATCCATGATTAACACAGTACATTGTCTGAGAGCGTACAATGTTGATTCGCACAATTTTTGAAACAGTAAATTATTAAATGATATTGAGATAAACTTTAAAGAATATGATAGTTTTATTACAGATTGTTGTTTTAAAATTTACTTGACATGTTTGCTGTGTACCACTCACCGCGTACCGGTGTGTGGTCGAGTTCCCTGATAACACGCTGAACGTGCACCCGTGTCTGCTCGACCCGCCTCAACTTTATTCAATTGGTGCTTGGCTCCACACAAGCGACGAACCGGAGATTCGTGTTTCGTATACGTTTCAAACTGTTTTTCATAGCAAATCATTTCATGCTATGTCCACCCATTTGGTTTATAGACTATGCGTAATTTTTCGTTAGTTTTAAGTGTATATAGTATGTTTTAGTGAACTAATATATAAGTATAACTGTTTTTTGTATTATTACAATGGCCTCTAATTCACGGAAACAACCCATCCGGTCAATTGAAAGTCACTATGATTTGGATGTGTCCCTTTGTTCAGTGAATTCCCGCCAAAATGCAAATGACGAGGAACAATTTCTGACTCATTCAGAGGTTGAAATTAACACTGAAATCAATCCTATTATTTGGCATATTAGCACTGGAGGTCTTAGGCAATAGAAAAACATATTAGAAATTTATTTTTCTGGCCCAAAGCTTATTTATGGCATGGAGGCCTAAGTTTATTTATGGTGGAGAAGCGCATCAGGTGCTGACCATACACAGATGAGCGCTACTTTCAGAATGGCGGTTGATGACAAATAAAACTATTGGAACCACATTTCATGGCATCAAGTGGACTTCTGACACCAAAAAGATTTTTTATGCAAAAAAATTTCAGGGTGGAGGGTAGGTTATAATTGATTATGGCTGCTCCTAACGTGATAATGAAAAGTATGTGTCAGTCCACTGATTCAGTTTAATATATTTCAAAATGAGGATAAAATAGCTTATTAAAATGTAGTGTGACGAAAAACTATCTTCTAAAAGCATCATTTATGTAGTTTTTTTAATATCCAACACAATTTGTTTTAATTGACTGTTACAATTTGTTCAAATTTAAACCAGACAGCAGTAAAATATAAAGTTTCATTGAAAGCAATTTTCAAAACTTTATTTTAACAAATGATTGATTTTATTCATCTTCCTTTAAACATTTCTACTGAAAATCTTTCTAAAAATAAAGGTTAAAATACCCGTAGTACTGTCTGTCATCTCAAGTTACTACAGTTAATATTACAGGTATTTTAACCTTTATTTTTAGTAAAGTCAGTGATCTGAATGCTACAATAGTGAAAATATTTTTTCCATTGGGAGACAAAATTCTAATTTTCGTAACCACAAAAACATTGTGCTATGTAAGCAGATAAAAAACCACAAATTCTATAAAAACATGTAAACAAAAAATCCATTTATCTTATTAATACACATTTTCAAGCTAAATTGTTAATTTTCGGGAAGCCAAGGAAGCCCATAATAACATTTATTTACATATAACACGGTATAAATGTACAATACTCAAATATACAAAATCTGCATAAAATTTATCTAAATGTTTAATTCAGTTCATACTCACTAGAGAAAACTTGTATACGATTATCTTATAAGTATTTATTCAGATCATGAATAGCCATGAACTATCCCATGTCATAAATACCACTATGGGCACCTTCCATATAAGTTAAGTTTAAAAAAATTATAATTTGTACAGAGCACATTAATAATTTTTTAATGCACCTACTGAAACAAATAAATATATATAGAGTCAACTATATGATCATTTGAGGAGTGAGTAATAAAAAATTATCAAACGGTAACAGTACCAGTAAAAAAATAGAATAACAAAATCGGTTTTTCAATTTACTAAAACCAGCAACTGTTACAAGATTTATTAAAACTTAACAGTGATAAAAACTTGGCAGAAATATAACTAAGGTATCGTAATTAATTAATACACATACTAATCAAGGTAACTAGAAATATACAAAGAGGTAAGGGTCACATAAACAAATCAGTGATGTCACTGGCGCAGGATTGTTTTGTTTACAATCCAGTTGCCAAAAATGTCAAATCCTTCAAATGTCATGATGATTGATCCTAACCTTATTAATAAACACTTATTAAAATTTGTGGTTTTTGAACAATATGACAGGAACCCTTTCATTTTATTTTACAGCCACATAACAACTACACATTTTACGACAGCTGAACATGTCAACCAAATTTTAAAATAAACATTCTTCAGTTATTTATGTAAATAGTCAGGAATGACCAAATGTTTGGCGGGAAGTTAGCTCGTGACCCATACCTCTTGGTATATTTCTAGTTATTTTGATACTGATCAAATCAATTCATGCCTGGTTCCAATACTGTAGTGGGTGACTCCTGTCAGATCGTAAGAGGTCACCTCTAGTTATCCTATGTTACTAAAGCCACTACAGTACCTGGGTCTATTAACTGCACAGCAAAACCTCATGGTTCATGGGTGAAGGTAAATTAAGGATTTTTTTGTGAGAATAAAAGAGTAAGACTAAAAACCAACGTTTTGTTTTCCCACTCATCTGCATAAATTTAAAAAAACAATCTAATACGTCCAAAAAAGTTCTTAACATATCTTATTTGTTAAAAATATCCTTTACTGCCAGTGTGTGATTTAACTTAAGAGTTTTCAGTTGGTCTATTTTATTTTCCAAAGATGATTATTATGAGCACGATTTTTTCAAGGATTTCGTGTACACCTCACATTTGAAACCATTATAAAATAGCTTATAATAAAAATAATAATAATAAGATCTTGATAATGAAAGATTACAAGTTGTTATGTGAATTATGACAACATAGGCTACTTTGTATTATGAAAATGAAATTAATAGTTAATGTAATAAAATATTAATTATATTTTCAAAATAATACTATCACAATTTGCAATACAATTAAAATACAATTTTCAAAATAATAGTAGTTAAATGTAATTAATAGTTTGATAATTTTTCCAATACATACATACAACAATAAAACCGCTATATAGGTAATAATTCTGCATTTTGTGTTGCGAACACTACCAGCATTTTTTTATTAGATTACGTTTTATGGTTCGTAAAATTTAATAAAGTGAATAAAAGGAGTACAATGATTCAATTATTGACAGGAAAAATGTTATTCCCTAATAATTATAAAGTGTTAATTTTTTTCATATACTATCTATATAAAAATCATAAAAAAGCACCTTGTAACTCAACAAACATTTAACAAAAATTATATTGATGTATTTTAAAATGTTTACATTCACTTTAATGACTCAATAAGAATGATGGACTACAGTAGAACTACAGTAAAGATTAGCCTGATTAGACGATCTACTACAGTAGAACTACAGTAAAGATTAGCCTGGTTAGACGATCTACTACAGTAGAACTACAGTAAAGATTAGCCTGGTTAGACGATCTACTACAGTAGAAAAGTAACTA
Source organism: Nephotettix cincticeps (assembly GCA_023375725.1). Classification (NCBI taxonomy): domain Eukaryota; kingdom Metazoa; phylum Arthropoda; class Insecta; order Hemiptera; family Cicadellidae; genus Nephotettix; species Nephotettix cincticeps. The sequence continues at coordinate 52,951,517 of CM041790.1, read as the reverse complement.
CAGTATATTGATGACTTTATATTGACTTTGACATTGAGCAAGGTATGAGGTTATAAAGTAACACATGACAATTCCAGTTCAAAGACTATCAACTGGTCATTGCAAGGATCTCCACAGAAAAAACATTAATTTCCCCTACCTTTAACAATGATTCCCTTGACAAAATAACTGAAACTTATATTGTTGCACACTTGAAATTAAAACAGGGCCTATGGCAGGCATCCTCACTAGGATTTAGCCAGTAGCCAATAGATTTGCATCATATATTCCCAGGGACGCAAGTAGTTGCAGCTTGTGATCACTTTCAGACAGAGGGGCTACAAATCTGGCGAAATGGAATATGCGGCCTGCGAGCCGAGGATTCCCAGTCTTGGGGGTTGATTAAAAAGAAATACAAATGAAAAAATGTTAATTATGTTGGATGCCAAAATAAGAAGGTAAAAGTAAGTCCCCGCCTTCACTAGAGCTGATTTAATTTAATCTAAATTATTATATCACACAGATTAGCCCTTCAAACTCAGAATTTTAAGAGCCCTTCCAACACGCCCTGACATTATTTGATGCACCTAGGCCTACCACCAGCAAACCTTAGTTGTAATGTAACTGATCATCCAACTACAATGCGGTGTTATCGTCTAATTCTATTCCAAACGAAAATTTTATTGAAAACGAAAATAACCTAGTTCTAGGCGGTACTCACAATGTCAGTTTACCGTAAAATGTACCCTAGAAATAAATTTTTCATTCAAAATACACTATTAAAACACTACGCTTAACTAACAAAACATAAAAAACTTGTAGGGATAATAACAAATTATTTTCCAGTTCAAAACACTTGTCAAACTAACATAAAAAATTAACTTCCCACATTACATCAAACAAACAAAAACCAAGTGGTTATCATCTGCTCTTCCATTTGAGATTTTATTTTTAGTTTTCCTCCTTTCGTGTGCACAGTACGTCAAGCAGGGTTGAAGGGTTAAGTACTAGGATTGAAATATAATAGATTAAATCATGAATACTTTTGAAAAAAAACAAAATGTAAATGAAGAATTACAGAAGGGTATGAGGTTTACCAACATTTTTCATTATGCCATCTTCTCTTGACTTTAAAAATTTTGGCACATTTTCTTGACATTTCCTAACAAATTTTGTTGTTTCCTGAGTTTCCAGGATGTGGACATCCTTGCAATTATCAAAAACCTTTTTACTGTTAATTTCCATGATACAATACGTGTTAATTGTAAAAATAAAAATCTGCCAGGAACTGAGTTTAAATTATTGATTGATATATTGCCATAAACATTTTTGGTACGGTGTGACTAACTAATAAATTGATTCACAAAACAAAAATACTGATTATAGTTTTAAATAAATCAAAAATAGTATAATATACTAATGTAGATTACTCATAATAGTTACTTTGTTTTAAGAGTACAGAAGTAGACATGATACTTACATATCTTGAAGCAAAACTTTAATAATAATATACTTGACTCACTGAGAGAATAAATTATGTTAAATACTCAAGTTACAAACAAATCTAACAAGTTTACATTGTTAAATTTGACAATAATATTTAATAGTTAGCAGTAAAAAACCAATGATTGTCTTTCTCAAGCCTGCTTGATACTTGGTGTTTAAATTAATAGTTTGCCAGCAAACAAAGACCTTATTTCCGTTTACTTCATTAAGGTTAATATACATTTCAAAATTACCCCATCAACAATATGCCTTGATTATATTACAAGCAAGCATCTTGTTGTAATTTAATTGGAATAAGATTAATATTTTTACATATTACACAATATATTTATTGACTATAAAAATAATTTAGATCTTGAAGTGCCTTTTCTGTTACTTAATTAAAGCTTTTAGTTTTTTTAAACATTAAACTTACCATAATCATTAACAATAGTGACATGTGATATAAATCATATTAATGGATACATTTCTTAGTGTAAAATGTAAGTAATGGACGATTGGTTTAATTTAAACTCTTCAATCATTTTATAAAATATAAATTAATTATCAAAATCATATATTTTACAGACATTTGTTCAGTTTAAGGAAAAACATATTAGGAAACTACATGCTTTTTCCGAATGTTGTTTTTAAATCAACTAATTGCATAATTGACAATAATAATTTGCTCAGTTCGGCAGTATATAACTTACCTAAATTCTAATACAGTAGTAGACTACATGATAATTATAACACATACAGTGTTTGTACACTGTAATACATGCCATGTAGGATATTGTGTCCCTTATCAGTAAACAGATCTAAACGATGGTTATTGTCGAATTGGCAAGTTTAGCATCAACTCAAGGATACAGGAAAATAATAATAATATTTCAACAATAAAAAGGGAACAAAACATGACTAGAAATATTTTGAACTATTTATATATATGTATATATTTATATTCAGTAAGATTATCTACAAATTTAAAGAGTTGAAAGTGAAGATTAGAAAATTGACTCTGAAACTTTGCAAAAACAATTACTTCATTGACTTGATAGGTTGATATTACCACAAAATCAAACAATATTTAATTGTGAAAACTAGCAGACACCTTTCATTTATAGTAATAATGAAGTTAAACAAAATTTTCAGAAGAATCCATTCAGTAAAAATGTCATGAGTCAATTCCCTACCCTAACACAAAACGAATAGCTCCATAACCAAAACACAATAAAACTATAAAATATTTTAAAATAACTGAAAATCAAGTCAACACTTATCGTAAAAAGTAAAATATCACATACTGCATACAAATTAAAACCATAAATTTCACTACTCAGATAACAATATGCTGATAAGATATCAATTTAGGAAGAGACTATTCTATAAAAGTTTGGTTCTCTTTTCATGGGAATACAAAGACCTTGATGGTTATAACAATGTATCAGCAATCAAACTGTATACCTAAACGTCTGCATTGCTCGACACTTGGCTAGTGACCGACTGACTACTGCGGGACGTTTTCCGAGAACAGTGTTCCAAGTAAGCCGCTGGGACCCATCCTTCCTCACTGGCCCCACCTGCAACCACAGATGAGGTGTGTTAACTAACAGGGAAGCTATGTACACACAGTTACCAGCAGAGGCCCCCAATAGGACAACAACACAGTCAGACAGCTACATAGTTTTATTTCAAGTCAATAAATTTTGTTCCTTGCCTGAGGAGGTTAGTGCAGGAATCATGATTTTCAGTGGTTTGGGCTTGAGGTCTAGATGGATACCCAGACTCTCTTGAAGTCAAAGGCCCGGCAAAGCAGCGCCCTACCTTCCAGTTAACCGACTGAACCCGTCCTCACCCACCTAACCCTTTTTTTCAAACTCTGATTGTTCACCTAAGGAAGTGGGAGGTAGAGAGGGTCCGGACCTGCGCATTGTGCGACTGCGCAGCACCCCCACCACAATCTCTGCCGTTTTAAGCTCCAGTGTATCTGTTGTAGCCGAGCTTCGTCTGTGTAAACATGGCCGCTACGTTCGATGCTCCTGCCAAAAGTGAGCTACAAGTACAATCCATTTTCTGTGAGCAGAAGGATGTAGTGTTGCGGAAATCCATTACAGAATGAGCAATGTGTATGGTAATAATGTTTACCATGGTAACAACGAAACTTTATTTGGATAAACAGAGGAATACTTTTGTCTGGTGTTGTTATGATCCATGACAACGCCCGACCCTACGTGACAAAAGATCTTAAAAAGTTTGAATATGAAGTTTTAGAACATCTAATGTGATATTCATAGCACCAAAATCCCTCGACTTAGCATCAAGTAATTAACACCTGTTCCGAGAACTGAAGTCATGGTTAGATGGTCAGCGCTTCGCAAGTAACGAAGAATTTCACAACGCCGTCAAGACTTACTGTACCTGTCCTCAGCGGTAGCAACATTCTTTGAGGAAGGCATTGAAAGCTTGTGTAACGGTATGACAAGTGCCTCAATAGTATTAGCGATTAGGTAGAAAAATAAGTTAAGACTTTACTGTACTTTTGGTAATAAAATTATTTATTTCTCTGCATTTTTAATTTATTTACAGCCAGAGGTTGAAAAAAACAGCCCTTATATTTTTATCTCACTCCTTTTATGTACCTGAGCTGGGGAGCCTTTCCTTCTGGTGGCTAGCACAATAAATCTTGCACCCACAGGAAATTTTTGTAAATGTTGGAAAAGATGCCTACTTCCAAATCTTAACAATCAACATCAACAACTGCCAGCATTGGCACACCTAGAATTTCTGTCAGGGTCTGTTAGCTTACCATAAAACCTCTAAATTTCTTTAGGATTCAAGCATAAATCGGTAGTCACAAAACACTGAACCAAATTTTGCTATTAAAATAATTCCTACAGACAACCACCTTAAAACCCAACTTGATAGAGTAATTAGGCATACTAAATATCATCAAAAAAATTTAGTTTTTTCCAATTTTTCTCAAAGCTTATACTTTGGTACATATAAGAAGCACACTGTTTCAGTTATACCTTTCAGTTATACCTAAGTCAATGAATGACCTATTTTAACCCTTTAAGGAGTACAGTTTTTTGCATCAAAATAGTATTGACGTTTTAAAACGTCTTTTTATGTTTACGCAAAAAGGAGTGTAACGTTTAACGTTTTAAAACGTCATTTGACAAAATTAGCTCAAATACATTTAATCAATATTTAAAGATGTGTAGTTATGCGGTAGTGTGTATTGGTGTAGTTGGTAGGTAATCTGGGGAGGAGGGGGTATCATACGATGGTGGCTGTGGGGGGAAAGATGGCGGCTGCGGCTTGAAGATTCGGCGGGAAATAAAAGTGCGCTAATAACTAATAATTTTTCTCTGCGTCAAAGTGTTAGTATTTTTTACAAGACATAACCTTTCAGTGCAAAGAGTGTAATAAGGTGTTATGTGTGCGTCCATATTTTGAACATTTTCTTAGGAAAAAAGTTATAAAATGTTCATTTTTGGGTATTTTGAACCTAATACACATTTTCTGCTATATTTTTACAGTAGGCTGCAATCAAGTTTAGTTAAAAAAATGTTTTAAATCCTTTGAGGTAAGATTTGTTTTTTCCGTTACTCCTTACTGGCTCTGAGATAGCAACATTTTAAAACGTCATTACTCTTTAAAGGGTTAAATTGTGTGATAAAATATGTAGCTTTGAGTGGAAGGCAATATAGTGGTAAAGAATACCTTAGCTGTAAAAGTGATTTTATAGTTTGATGACGAAAAACATCATCTGAGTGTGGCAGATATCGACTCACCAATGTGCTTGATGTACCACCATCCGGCGCAGCCGACCTTGAGCAGCTCGACGGCGTCACCCTCCCTCATGTTGACCTCGCTGTGACCAACGGCGCAGTAGTCCGCCAGAGCCACAAACCTCCCACCCTGAAAGTAAAGAATCACATTGATCACTAAAAATGTTTCATATAATAAATATGTGGAGTAAAAAATTTAAACAACTGTACAATTATATAGGCTTTCCAAACAACCAAGTGACCGAGCAACTTAATTGATCTAAATGGATCAAATTATAAAAGTAACATTGTATCGTCATCGTCATCGAGAGAGGTGAACCAAATACCAAAACCACAACAAATGTCTTAATTTACTTAAATATTTTTGACTGAATTAGCTTTTTAATCACTTTCATATTTCCTCTCATAATCTGGAATTGTATTTTCACTCAAAAAGTATTAATTAAAATTTATATTTTACTTTACAATAATTATTTCTCTATTGTTACATTTTGCGACTCTATCCTTCTAAAATTTACATTTATGGAATAATGAAGTAGAAAACAAGCCTATTGACAACCACTTTAAAAATCAATTTGATGGAGTAATTGGGTATACTTAATTTCAACTTCTTAATTGATTTGATCTGGTTTAAAATTTAATTGAACTGTGAGTTGAATATTTGGTCGCATACATGTTCGGTAAGAGGTTCATCCTCCTCGCTGTTAGTGTAGTCGGAGGACCAGGCAACATCCTCATCAGTGGGCTGGCTGTTGCTGCTGGGCACAGGGCTGTGGCTTTGAGACACAGAGTCGTCCACACTGAGCGTACGACTAGGGACTGGCATCAATGTACTATCCAGCGAGTACGTCTGTCTCAGTGGCCTGGGGACAGCGAAAGAGGGTATTAGTGGTGTATAGTAGCGCCAACACAATACCATCATAGGACATCAGTAGTGCCAACACAGAAACACAGGATATCAGTGGTTTACAGTAGCTCCAACACACAGTGAAAATTGTAATGAGTAACTACTTCATACAATTTTGGAAAACAGTAAGCCAAATATATTTACCACTATTAGCTTGACAATAACATAACCTCATTCACATGAAGTAACGTAGAATTTAACCCTAGAAGTGGCAAGCTTTTTACTCTTAACTGTAACATAAAAATAATTACTAATATCTTCTTGAAATATCAAAGTTTAAACAAAAAAAGCTTAAAACATGCCCCCCCCCTTATAACCACTAACCACAAAAGCAAAACAGGTGTCCACTGCAATCCTAATTAAGCCTACAAATGCTGTCAACTTCCACCCAAGCCGGTCACCGTTTATTTAAGGTGGGCCCCCCACTCCACTTTACCACACATTTGCAAGCCAAATTGGGATTGCTCATGGTCGGGATTCGAACCCTAGCACTTCCGAATGGCTAGAACGTTACGCTCGTCAGCGTAGCGCGTTAGCTGGCTCGGCCAATCAGTGCCTAGGAGTAGAAAGCGATTACTTGGTTATAGACCTGCCTGGTGGCAGGCTCGTGTACTACGAGAGCAGTTTCGGTTGTTTGCCCCCAGAGGGCAACACGGTCACGTAGGCAATTGTGTCTAACAAGTACACTAAACTCACGACAGATGCCTCCACCTGCCAATTCTTATTGAATATGTAAATGCGTCGTAAATTACGACTTTGCCATTTCTAGGGTTAAGAATGCTATTTTTATTTTTTTAAATAATTTACTAAACCTTACTGGGCAATGGGCAGCTAGCGCTTATAAGCGCAGCACAGTACACCATCATGTCACGGCTAGCGCCTATAGACGTAAATAATCATATGGCCACAATTACTTCGATGTAGTTTGTGAAACAACCGTTAGAAACCAATATGGTGACTCTGTTGGAATATTTGGTGACTGGTATATGTTGCTACGCAACGGTGGCCAGTATTTGTCCGCTCCCACTCTGCTTTTTGCGCTTATAAACGTGAGTCTTTACGGCCAGCTGTTTCCACTCTCCCAAACCTTATTTGTGTTGTGTTTTAGCAGTAAATATTTAGTATTGTGTGAATGTTTATGAAAGTAAATCATAGATACAAACTGAAATGGCTCATCTAGACAATCCTGAATTCGATGCAATTTTTTTGCAAAAATCACTATTGTAATACCTAAAAAATAGTCTTAAAATCTTCAATAAACAAATACCCCTGTCGCAGCAGGCCTGCGTACTCAGCGAATTTCCAAATTATATATTGTAAAAAATATTGGGAAAATAATAATTAGCTTTTTTTACACCAAATGAGCATAGAGTAGGATTCTTAATATAGCGCTTTAACCCCTTGAGTGCCGAGTGTCTAGTATCAAGATGGTCATGCCCGTTCAAGAAATGCCGACGTCTCGCTTCGAGACTCAGAAAATCACTATTTGGATAGTAGTTATTTTAACTGTCTTTAGAAAAATGATTTAGTACTTCAAACTTGTATTTATTTAAATTTGTACATTCAAATACAGTTGTCACTTTTTTTATATTTTACTTCAAATTATTGCACTTATTTAGTACGTTGTTTGATGCACAATTTTATTCCAATTAAAAAAAAAACAAAACAAAGAAATGTTAATAGATAAAATTTTTATAATTGTTTTACTAAACGCTTGCATTTTCTAGAAAAAAGAGCATTTTAGCAAATCCACCATACCTAGGGCTGGCAATTTTAGCTCATCTTGATCGAGACACTAAGCACTCAAAGGGTTTTAAGGGTTAAAAATATAATAATGATGAGATAATGCAAACTAGTATGCAAGAAAAAGCATTGATGAATTAATGGTGTCATATCAAGAACCTTTACTATTGCAAGATGTAGGATATTGTCTGAAGAGTTAAGATACATAATGGGCTAAATAGTCATAGACAACACTGACACATTTAGATCCAGGATTTATACCTATGTTGTGGACGGACACTGAAACATTTAGATCCAGGATTTATCCCTATGTTGTGGATGGACACTGACACATTTAGATCCAGGATTTATGCCTATTTTGTGGACGGAAACTGACACATTTAGATCCAGGATTTATTCCCAGGTTATGGACAATCACTGATGAGTTTGGGTCTGTGATGGACTGACTCACTAGCTGAGATAACAACATAATTTTATACCCCCAGAGATCCCAATTGTGTACATTCATATTCTGCTCCGTAGACATTTTCCATCTAATTTTTAATTTTAATATTACACAGTAAATTTGTTGAAACAATTAAGATGTATAATTATATTAAATTTTAAATCTTTGAAAAAATGAGAAAATATGTAGGCCTATCTAAAATTAAAAACTTGTTCCTTTATCTAAAATTTATGGAGTACAAACCTAATTTTACAAATGCATATCAATCTTTGCAAAATATTTCACTGCATTTTGTTTTTCAATCTAGGGTTTGTCATTATTCACACATCTTAATTAGGTGGTTACTTCCTATTAGGTGGTTACTAAACAATCATTTCAAAATTATTTTTCTGAAATAATTATGAATTTTTACATATGAATACAAGCTCTGGATTACTTAATTAATCAGAAAATTATGTATATAATGTTAAAAAAAATTAATTAATTTTTTCGTGAAGGTGACTCACAGATGCTGAGACTTATATTGTTTGATCTTGAGCTCAGTGAGTTGGTCGAGCAGCAGTTTCTTGATCTGTTCCACCCAGGTCTGCTTCAGCTGGGCCGTGGCTGCCTGGATGATGTGAACTTCCTGCCGCCCCTGTAGCCACACTTCGAACGATCTTCCGTCACCCTTCACCGTCTCTGTCAGACCCACCTGCGACATCTGGTGGGGAGACAAGACATTACAATGGGGTCACCTACAAGAGCAATAACAAAGACAGGCACCAGAGAAGTGCTAGCAGCTCACTGACTTATTTAAGCATCAATGGTGTGGCGGCGACGATCATTGCCACACCATGATAGTCACGATGTTAGTCCTGCATTGAAGAGTTAAGATACTTTTAACTTAATGTTTAATTATTGTTGTTTCCTAAACAACTAAAGAATAGTTCAGATTGATAAAAGTAGTTACTACAGACTAGAATATCTGCAACATTACAATTCAAGTTACATTGAGTCCTTAACAGATATTTATAAATAAATACATATGTACTGATAATAATTGTAGATCGCTTCAAGAGCACACATTAAATCTAAACACTCGCACTCACCTTGAGGATCCTTTTGAAGTGGTAGGTGGCTTTGTTGTGGTCGGCACTCTTCTTGCAGAACATGAGAGCCTTCTGGTACAGGAAGATGTGCCTCTGCATGGGCTTGAGCCTCAGGTCCCGCAACCGGTCCTTCTTGCTCTCTGGCCACACAGAGAAGCTTCCCTGCATCAGCAGCTCCCCCAGCTCCCCTAGGTCTCCCTGCAATCCAACAACAGATCGACATCAGGTACCAGGGTTACCGTTCCCTATCAAAACCTTAAACAAAGCTTTATTTTACACAAAATTATAAACAAAGTTTTATTTTGTCTGTCTAATAATGCTAGTGCGTTATTAGACACTAAATAAAACTCAGGTCAGTCAGAGAATCAAATTAACAAGAAAGAATCATAAAGATGTTTGGTGTCTTCTGTATCTTGGAAAATGTTTTTAAAAATAGTGTTTGATAATTCTAATTTAATCATATTATCTAACTCTCATGAAGAATCATATGAAAGTTTGACTTATATGTAGAATTAGAGAACATTGAAAACTATTTTACAACCACAAAATTATTGTTCAATTTACAGAAAACAGTTCCAAAAGACAACAAAACCACAAAACAACCAACCATAACTTATTACTCAAATGACATTCATAAGGAATATCAAATTATATTTTACCAAATTTCCCAAGCTATTACCCTAAGTCTCATGGCAAGACTTAAGCTCGGGACCATGTTATTTTTTCGTTTTGAGGCGCCCAGAGACCAAAAACAATAGTCGTTAAATTATATATATATATAGAATAGAATAGAGAAACGCTTTATTGCAGGCATCATAAAAATGTACATAAAATAAACAACAAATTATTACAATTACTGTATTATTGTACCAAAAATTAAGTACATTAATAACAACTATTTAGGTATAAATTACAAAAACCTGCAAAAGGCAGCCCTTACAGGCACATAGCACAATTACAAGGAAACTCTATGCTAATTTCCGCTTCCCAAGCAAAAACATGAAATTTGAGAATAATTAGCAGTCAAATTTAAATTTTAGTTAATTTTAAGATTTAGTAAAATAGTTAATTTTAAGTTTTTAAAGAAAATATAAAAGTGTAAAAGGTATTAAATAGTAATTTGGGCTACAACATTTTTCAGAAAATTTTCAAAATTGGTTCAGACAGACAATAGATAATTCTAAATTATGTTTTGTAACAAAATTTAAAACAACAATAATTACTCAAACATTACAATAATTACAATTTAATCATGGACTTTTAAATTGATTTAAACTAGAAGAAATGTTTCGATGATTGGCAAAGATGTTCAGTAAACTATGACTCCCAGATCTTTAAATCGTCAAACTTCGTACATTAGAAAGTGGCCTTTAAGAGAATGGGATCATTGACAAAAATATAAAAACATAATGGGCCAAAATTACTTGAGGAACACCAAAGCGAGCTGGGAAGGAATCGGACTTGAATCCCAAAAAAGAAACATACTGTCATCTATTTTGAAAGTAAGAGTTTAAAAATCTAATCATATCAGCTGAAAATCCATAAAAATTCATTTTCATCAAAAGAAAAAGTGATTAACCTTATCAAAATCTTTGGACAAGTTAACAACATCAACTTGTCTTAAATCCATAGCTGAAGAAGTGAAATGAACAAAGTTTACCAGGTCAGTATTTATAGAGCGTGAAGGCATAAAGCCGTGCAGTCTAGTGGTGATATATTGTTTCATATGAGAGAAGACCAAAAATTATCAGCTCAAAAACTTTAAAATAGCTAATGGTCTATGATTAGGAATTTCAAAACTGCTGCCCTTCTTCAAAATAGGAGTTATTTTAGTTAACTTCTAACAATCTGGAAATATCGTTTAACTTGAGTTTTTAACTCAGATTTGGTCGTCAAAATGTAAAGAATCAAAGGCAAACGATTATATGAATAAAGAAAATAGAGGAAATGAAGATAATGTTGGAGAGCTAGAAGAGCTGGAACTAAATGAAGAAGAAATTAATTTAGAAGAAGAAAGTCCTAAAAATGAACTGAGGAAAAGAGAGCATATTAATCCTCCTAAGAGAATGGATGATTATATCTTGTTCACTGCATCAAGCATAAACGACATTCAGGAACCACAGCTGTATTCTGAAGCAATACAATGTCAAGAGGAAGATAACTGGAAAACATATATGGATGAAGAGATTAAATTGCACAAGGCCCATCAGACCTGGACATTCGAAAAGCTACCTGAAAGCTCCTCTATGTTTGAAAAATGGATTGGAGATTTCCTAATTCTACAGGGCTTAACACAAAATAAAGCATAGGGACTAAAGTGAACAGCGTTAAAATTGCAAAATGAGGGAAAGTTTTGAGGTATCATTTTTATATTTTTAAGTCTGTATTCTAGACAACTGCTATAAAGTTGTTAGTTGATTAAAAAAAAATTAGAGTAACATAAAAGGCATTATCCAGTAATAGATCTGATTTTCTGCATAACTTGTAAATTTGTAGAAAAACTCTTTTCATTATCAACATAAAGCAACAATAAATAAACATTCAACAATTCTTGATATCTTCATGTATCATAACTTGAGCACTAAACATTTAGGGCCTCCAGCAGCTCCCCACACCACTTCTGGCCTCACTGTAGTGCAGCAGGTCCTGTAACATAACAACTCTTGAGCACTACCAACATACAGTCCAGGGCCTAGCAGCTCCCCACACCACTTCTGGCCCTCACTGTAGTGCAGCAGGTCCTGTAACATAACAACTTGAGCACTAACAACATACAGTCCAGGGCCTCCTGCAGCTCCCCACACCACTTCTGGTCACTGTAGTGCAGCAGGTCCTGTAACATAACAACTCTTGAGCACTACCAACATACAGTCCAGGGCCTCCTGCAGCTCCCCACACCACTTCTGGCCCTCACTGTAGTGCAGCAGGTCCTGTAACATAACAACTCTTGAGCACTACCAACATACAGTCCAGGGCCTCCTGCAGCTCCCCACACCACTTCTGGCCCTCACTGTAGTGCAGCAGGTCCTGTAACATAACAACTCTTGAGCACTACCAACATACAGTCCAGGGCCTCCTGCAGCTCCCCACACCACTTCTGGCCCTCACTGTAGTGCAGCAGGTCCTGTAACATAACAACTCTTGAGCACTACCAACATACAGTCCAGGGCCTCCTGCAGCTCCCCACACCACTTCTGGCCCTCACTGTAGTGCAGCAGGTCCTGTAACATAACAACTCTTGAGCACTACCAACATACAGTCCAGGGCCTCCTGCAGCTCCCCACACCACTTCTGGCCCTCACTGTAGTGCAGCAGGTTCTGTAACATAACAACTCTTGAGCACTACCAACTTACAGTCCAGGGTCTTCCACAACTTCCCACACCACTTCTGGTCCTCACTGTAGTGCAGCAGGTCCTGTAACATAACAACTCTTGAGCACTACCAACATACAGTCCAGGGCCTCCTGCAGCTCCCCACACCACTTCTGGTCCTCACTGTAGTGCAGCAGGTCCTGTAACATAACAACTCTTGAGCACTACCAACATACAGTATAGGGCTTCCAGCAGCTCCCCACACCACTTCTGGCCCTCACTGTAGTGCAGCAGGTCCTGTAACATAACAACTCTTGAGCACTACCAACTTCCAGTCCATGGCCATCTCTCAAAACGATTTCTCCCAATAATAACTAGATAACAATTTTGTCTACCGAGTGTAGTCACTTGGTATATAAGCAATGTGCCATTGAGGACCTTCACATCAATAATAATTAAGGACAACAATTAAAACGATTCCTTAATAATGTGAAAAAATGCATTCCCAATAAATAAATTAACTGACCTTCAATAGCAGCTGATACTTGGTGATCCTCTGCACGGGCTTGAGCAGGTATGCAGCCAGCGGCAGCTTGTGACCAAGCTTACGTTGACATGCTATGAAGAAAGCGTTGTCTCCGAGGGTGGCCATTAGGTGCTCAGAGCGGGGCTTATTCTGACAATAGTAGCTGTATAGGCGGAAGAATGATTCTTTCTGGAATTGGAATTATTATTCAGGCATTGAATATTCAGTGGTTTTCATATTGTATTTTGATAGCAAACAATTCTATAATTGAATGGGTGCCCCGGAAAACGTTCCAAGCGACAAAAACCTAGATTTGAGTTAAGGTGTATGAAGCGTAGATAGTTGAATTGACCGTGCAGTTCTGCAGAGTGTGCCAATTCTGACAGACGAAATATCAGGGCTGCAAACTCAAATATCTTCAAAACCAATTTTACCACGATGTAGTGTGTGAAGTTTGTCTAGAACTTTTTCCATTGAATACCTGTTTTTGAAATTCAAGTCCAATAGTCCCTTTACATAATGGCGGGCAGTTACGTATAATCGCCCGCCCAAGGCCAACCGTGTCGTGGGCGGTAGCTATAATTTACAGGCGTGAGAATGGACATTTATGCGTTAAACTTTGCTTTCCGCAGTTGTTAACCCTTTCAGTCGGCAAAAAATGCAAGAAGAGCCATCGTCCGACTATATGGACGTCCAAAGCTTTTCAAAAGTGTTTTTAAAAATTTTTTATATTTGTGTTAAGGATATAAAGAACGAATTAAATATAATTAAGTTAAAATGTTATTCTAAGTATTTTTGGCTGCAGTCCGCATCAATGTCTGTTGTTTGTTTACTTGTTTAGTTAGCTGATAGCCCTAAGCAATTTGAGGTTATTATTATTGTTTGTGTAGTTTTTTTTTCTAATAATGGAGTGTATTGATTCACCAGTCAATGATAAAACAATTCTTAGAGTGACAGTAATTTTTCCACAAGTGATTTGAGTAGGAGTGATGAGTGGTCAAGTTTAGGCTATGACAACAAAGGCAGTGATCCAGATTTTGATCCTGATAATCAGAATCTTTTAAAAATAATAAATCCGAATAGTTTGAATCATTTTATTCATTTACACAGCTATAGACACAATTCAAATTCTACGTCTAATGTATACATATTTTTAAGTGTAATTAATCTTTTCAGTAACTTATGCAAAAACCAAAACTCACAATATTTTCTTATCACACTAATCATAAAAACTTTATTTTTAGGTTAATATTTAAAATTTTGAGGTACAAAACTAAGTACTTCAACAAAAGTACTCAATTTTAAGTGTGAGGAATTTTCTACTGGCAACTGTTTTACTTCAAACTGAAAAAAATCATTAAACATTTTATTTTAGTAATATTTTGTCATATTTTATTTTATGAATAAATATATTAAGTAAATTTATTTTATCTACAGTAGAACCTCAATAGTCCGATCTCCGATGGTCTGACTCCTCGGTTGGTCCGACCGTGCCCGTCGGCACAACAGACTCCCGCTAATTCGTCCTCGGCGGCGTTCTCCTCGCTTAGTCCGACCACGCTAGCGGAAATTTACAGCATTTGTTTACTTCGTAACTCCGTTCAAGTTGAAACCTGTCGATGACGCATCGACGAGTTATAAACATTTTGTGTGTTCGAAAATGGACGAATTTCTGCAGCAAAGGCGAGGTTGTCGTCTGCCAAACAGAAGAATATCACAGAATTGTTTCAACCGGAACAAAATTAAATACAGTACTGCACAGTATTAGACAGTGAATTTAAACATGTAAGTGTTTTGTGATTTCTTTAAAATAATTATTGTGTTTGGATTATTCATTTGTAGATTAAGTGTTTAATACAGTACATACAGTGTTTTACAAGATATTTGACCCTACTGCAAAACATTCCTGAACTGTGTTTTGTATTCTTTTTTATATTCATACAGCAATACATAGTGTGTATAGCGGAACGTCTAGGCTATTTGATGAAGCAACTGTACCTAGGCCATGTACAGTATTGAACAGTATTGTAGTGTTATGCTTTCTTGTCACTACAGCATACTCTGTAAGTACATAATGGACACTTTTGGTACGTTATTGTTATTAAATAATTTATTTATTTAATGTTTTTAGGCTTTCGGTAGCGTTCATCAGTACAGTAGCTTTTTATAAAATCTTGATGCAATATTCTTTTTTCAAAATACAGTTTAAGTTTGTTTTTATGTTAATATACGAGTTCCTCTGATAATCCGACCTTTTTGTTGTTCCGACCATACCCCCGGTCCCGCAGGTGACGGATAAGCGAGGTTCTACTGTATTACATTTACCTAACTTATTTATGAACAAAACAAAACCAAAATTACCCATTTTCATCTGTAAATAATGAAACAATTAAGTTTTTCTCAAATAGTTGCAAACTGCTAATTTTAACTTGACAATTCTTGCACACGTTATAGGAATAACGCCTTGGCACTGAAAGGGCTGATAATTTTTTTTGCCGATCGTGGAAATCGCTTAATCGGGACCATCTGTACTTAGTATTTTATAGACACTGGACTCACCCGATGCGTGAAGCAAAGAGCGACGAGCTCCGTAGTGGAGATGCAGTTCTCCAGGTCCTTCAGAAACACCTCACCATGGAACCTGTGAAGGTCGTCCAGGTTACCGAATACGACCTCTACTTTGTCCTCGAGTCCAGGCGGCAGCTGAGGCCTCATCTCTTCCTCACACATCTGGTGCTTGTAACCCTGCCATAACGTCCACACAATTATATCAGAATGCTAGCCTATACTTTGCCTAGTCCACAAATTTAAACAAAATATAGTCAAGAAAATTTTTAATTTTTAATTTTTATTAGGAACTACTCCCTCTTTCCCAAATGTTGTAATTTATAACCTAATATATCACATACAATTAATATTTAAAATGAGCTGACTGACAAAACGATCAGTCTGAATTTTGGAAAATGTAAATCTTGTAGGCGGCCTTCACTTCTACCACTGCTTATGACATTATACGAGGGTCGTCCAGAAAGTAAAAAACGTTTTAGCATGGTAAAATAAAAACAAAAGATTTCTCCACCAAATTTTATTTACAATGCCACAGTACCTTACATTACTTTTCTACGTAATCCCCGTTCTTGTCGAGACATTTGTTGTAACGTGGGACCAGTTTTTCTATTCCGACGTTATACTCTTCAGCCGCGAATGATTTGAGCCATTTTACCACTGCTTCCTTAAGTTCATCGTCATTTCCAAACTGCTTTCCACCCAAAAATTCCTTCAACTTTGGAAAGAGATGGAAATCACTGGGTGCCAGGTCTGGGCTGTAGGGAGGATGATTAAAAATTTCCCACTTCAGATGTTGGAGTTCTTGCCTTGTTCTTGCTGAGGCACGAGGCCGTGCATTGTCGTGAATGAAAAACACTTTTCCCGACAGCATTCCGCGCCTCTTGTTTTGGATGGCACGTCGAAGACGTTGAAGGGTCTCACAGTATGCTTCGGAGTTAATCGTTGCATCTCGTGGCATGAATTCAACGTGAATTAACCCCTTTCGGTCCCAAAAAACCGTTGCCATGAGTTTGCGAGTCTGCAATAATGGTTTTTCCTTTTTTGGTCTTGAGGGCGAATTAGCGTGATGCCACTCCATTGACTGACGCTTGTTTTCTGGAGTCTTGTAAGAAACCCATGTTTCATCTCCAGTAACAATACGATCAAGGAATCGGTCCCCATCATTGTCATATTCTGTTAAAAACTCCAGAGCTGCCCCCATTCGTTTTGCCTTATGGTCGTCCATCAAAATCTTAGGCACCCAGCGAGCACACATTTTCTTGTAACCAAGATGATCTGTCACTATCTCATGTAGGAGTGAACGTGAAATTTGCGGAAAAGGGTCATGTAAAGTTGTTAAAGTGAAACGTCGGTTTTCCTGAATTTTGTCTTCAACTTTTTGCTTCAGTTCATCTGTGACTAAAGATGGCCTCCCACTCCGATCTTCATCATGCACATTGGTCCTTCCTTGGTTAAACATGATGCACCATTTTCGCACAGATGACTCATTCATCGCACCTTCACCATAAACAGCTTTAATTTGCCTATAAATTTCAATAGGCTTAACTTTTTGAGCGTTCAAAAAGCGAATCACACTCCGCACTTCACATTTGGCGGGATTTTCTATTGGCGTCGCCATTTTAAAACGCTGCGAAAACGAGAAGCGTAACCGTACAGCAACGAGACTCACCTCACACTGAAGCGAAAGGAAGGGACAAGCGGCCGCACACGCAATCGCAGTGGTGGGGGATCTGCGCCGCATGCTATGCGCATTCGTTCTTTACTTTCTGGACGACCCTCGTATAGTCAAAAATACACTCTAGTCAGCTCTTCAACTATTTTTTTAAATTCAGGTGAAAAGAAACTGTTGGTTAAGTCTTTGTTCTACCTCCTCCATCCTTATGAATTCTTTCTTTTCGGTAAGTCCACCATTTTCCTCAGGAAGACGTGCCCAGCCAGCTTTACTGAGGTATTGTAGATTTTATTTCCAGTACCATCCCTATGCTTTCTTCAAATTCTGTTCATATTTATAATACAAAATTTGGTGGTGATTAAAATACCGTGAGTATAGAGCCGAGTTCAGCTACATAGACTCGCTCTGTGTCCAGCAACTCGGCCAGCACATGGTTGCGCTTGGCGCGGTGAGTGTCATTGGGTGTGGCGGGGCTCTGCAGTGGCACTGCGGGCTCCGGCGTCACTGTCTGCACTGGGCGGGGTGGGCGACGTGACACCCTCCGCAAACTGCACACTCGCTTGTCGCACATCGTAGTAACATCCGCTATCCTTTGCAACACCTGGCCACACAAGAAATGTAAGGAAAACAGGAAGGAAAACTTAGATGTAGATAACATTTGCAGGATGGAGTAAAAGTTATATAACAATGATCCCAATTATATTGGTTGCAGCAAATCATAACTGGTGGAAGCTATCATGAAAATGATTGCAATGTGCTATTGTGACATTTAAATTTAAAATAGTTCACTTAGTGGGCCCAATTTGTCATGTGTATCAAGTGTTTATTCATGGATCAATTTGTAAATATAACTTGTTCCTAATGTATGAAACACATTTTATCTGTGAATTGATTGACAAAATTGGTTAATGCTGATAAAGCCTATATTTATACAGAGTTCTGAAAAAGAACTGGTGCCGATACTAACTTAATAATGAAAAAAGTTAATATTGACAATTTATGAATAAAATTGATTTGGCTTAGAACTGGTGCCGATACTAACTTAATAATGAAAAAAGTTAATATTGACAATTTATGAATAAAATTGATTTGGCTTAGCCGAATGAAACAAACCTGTGAGACGAGAGCCTTAGTCTCCGGGGTGATGGAGTCCTGAAAGAGGGTGTGGAACTCGCGAGGGCTGCTGACTTTGAACTGCGCAGCAGATGACATGAACGACTCTAGTTCTGCCAACGCAGCCTCAGCACTCTCTGCACTGCATGAGCACTTGTCAGTGTGCTGCGACGCTAGCAGCTCTATGCCCCGAGCACACCATGCATTTGCCTTTCAACATTACAAGGAAAATTTATACCAATTTTATGCCAAAAGAATATAGCAAGAAAGAGTAACTACGAACACTGAAACTTTTTACTGAAAATTTGAGTTTGATATCATTGAAGTAAGGTGTTTTCCACGTTACCTTATCTATGCTTTCCTGCAGCTCGCGACACTTGGCAAGAAATTCAGAACGTTTCTGCAGTCGGTCGGCCAGCGTGACGCTCATCCTCTGCAGCTCTTCGCACTTGGGTGCCACACAGTCCAGGTGTAGGTAGTGTCTCCCCCGCAGCATCCTCTCTCCGCAGCTCACCAGTTCCTCTGCTCGCTCCACCTCACTCTGTCACAACACAACGTCTTCAGATAAATATAATAATGACTATCCACAAAATACAACAGGATTAATACTTTTAACGAGGGATTAATGAACTTAAGCGTCTGCAACTTTTGTTACTTTACCAAAAAAAATCAAGAAAGAATAGACGTTCTATAATAGATGCAATAGATGTGACTATAAATATATTTTTATTTTAAATACACATGATTTACTTCACATGGTTATCATTACTATTTTAATTAATTGTGGTATTATATTTCAAAGCAAAAACCTTAAAATAATTCAAGCTTTACAATGTAATCCTAACTCCATATAGTAAGGTCCGGTTTATCTGAATTTATGTAGTGCAGTACATATCCAGAGCACTGAAAATCTGAAAATACAACAGGAAAGATATCAATGTGGCATAGACAAAAACAATTGTGAACAGCCCCTGCATTATTAGTGCTGCAAACTCTATATAAGTACCGTACAAAAGAATAGCCACAAAACATCACAGGCGTTTAACATATTAAAAAGTAGTTTTAAATTTAAAATTCATTGCAGTCCAAAGTAAAAAAGTAGTTTTAAATTTAAAATTCATTGCAGTCCACAGACATCCAGTAGATGTGCCGCTTGACTGAGACTAAAAGCCGGACAACGTCCGCTGGATTTGCATTGTTTTGTGTTTAGTTTATTCACTAGAAGTTCAGGTTAACACTGCTAGATCGTGGGCAAATGCATTTTACTCTTCTAAACTGAAGTCTTATCTGCTTATGCTCTTGTATTACAATATATGGTAACCCTGTAAACCCACTTTAATATTTTAATACAGTGGAACTTGGTTGTAACGTCATTGAAGGGACCGCACAATTAATGACACTATATCAGAGTGACACTATAAAAGAGGTTACATAATTTTAATTTAAAACCGAGGAAAAATAGAGAAACACATTTTTTACATGAAATTAAGACATTTAATTAAGATAATTTGAAAATACTCATAAAAGTTTATGTTTATGACTGACTTAACTACTCTATACTATACAAAAAATTGAATTTGAAAATATAGTATTGCAATGAAGTTCGGCATGGTGAATTCAACTGTTGGTTCGATTTTAAAAAACAAGCCCGAACACACGTCTGCTATCTTACGTCCCTCCTCACACGCTCTTATAACCTTTTCTTCGGCAAAACCTTTCTCTTAACACTTGCCATTATTTTTCAATACTGTATTCGTAAATTAAATTAACAAAAAACAAACTGTAAAAGACGTACACTGAACTAACGATAGCTGCACGAACTGAAGGTACTTAAGAACGGGCATTGCAGTACTTTGACATGACGTGAGTCACTGATACTGACCTTGATGACGGCGACACCGGATATAGGATAGGGGTGGTTAGCGGTAACACAGCAATAAAATGCCGTTTCTAAAAATATAATGTAGCTAAACAATAGCTGCAGCCCTCACGTTGCACCACCGACCAAACATTCTCTATTTAGCTATATGTTGCCTTCATCTCGGCCCGATTTTCTTGATGTTATATACGAGATTTTAGAATTTACTGACGATATATCCAAGGTTTTACCTATGTAAATACCTATAGTTTGGCGGGACCTAAAAATAAATGATGTTATATCCGAGTTGACGTTAAAGCCGAGGCCGCAATAACCAAGTTGCACTGTATGAATGTTTAGTATTTAATATAGTGTATTAATTTCATTAAGTTTACATTTATGGTAAAATATCATATTTTATATCATATTATAAATTTTACTATAAATGTATGTTATTCCAGGTCCATAGTTATATAAAATATAGCTGATTTTCTGTCCAGTTGAAATACCGTAACATAGGAACAGCTTAAGGAACAACTTTAGAGAGAGCACAAAAATGGCAGCGGCTGTCAAAGTACTTCATAGGGTTTGGGTAAGGGTTAGGCGCGCAGCAGTATAAAAGAATCTTTGTGTTTTGTTTTCTTTTTGTGAACTCTTTTTTTATGTAATTTCTACGAAATAAGATCAGCTGCAGTACTCTCGTCAGTATACAGGGTTGGCATACATTTGTTACACACTCATCGTTAGTGATGCTTGCTGCGTACAGCAAGTACTGCGGTTGTGTTTGAAATTTTGAAGGAGCTTAAGATCAAACTCATATTTTAACTATTCTTAATTTTTTTTAACCTGACCCAGATGATTTGAAACTGGACAAACCAAATTTACTGTACTTTTTGAATAATTTTAGCTTTGTTACATACTTTGAGACCACTTACCACACAGATTTTCTGGAAAGTGACCAACTCCCGTATGAGAATGTCAACTCGGTCCACCGTCTCCCCCACCTCTGTCATCTCACTGACAGCTTTCAGGTGGCGGTCCAGCGCCCCCTGTATCTCCTTGAAGTCCTGTTCAAACCTCTTCAGCTCTAAGTACTGGTGTAGTCGGGCCGAGTGTTGTTGCCAAAACTCATCAAACGTCCGTTCCGTCTCCTCCAGTTGGACTAACAGTCTGTCAATATATGATTAGTTAAACAATAGCTCTACCCCGAGAGATTATACTTGGGATGAGCTCATTATTGATACTTATTCCTGAAACCACCGGTTCTAAGGTTTGGTTAGATTGAATCGATTAGGTTAAGGTTAAGGTTAGGTTAGGATAACAAAAATATCTTTACTTTAATTATTGGAATATAAAAAAATACCCCCGTCGCAGCAGACCTGCGTACTCAGCGAATTTCCAAATCAATTATAAATTAAAAAATAATATATGGCAAGTTTTATAAAAATCTGTCCATAAACATGATAATTATTTGCCTATTCTCCATAAGATTAACATGGGAAAGAGTGTGCAGGTTTGCTGCTGTGAGGAACACTGAAATTAGGCATTTCTACCATAAATAATTTTTATCTTAACATTTATACCAACTTTCATCAACATCTGTCCATAAATAAAGGAGTTTGCCTATTCCCTATATGATTAACATGGGAAAAGAGTATGCAGGTTTGCTGCCATGATAAACACATAAACTATGATTTTTAAGCATAAATGGATAGATCTCAACCAGATGAAGCTAAATATCAAGTTTTATCTAAAAATATTCATCAATAAGGGTAATATTAATTTTTCCCTATCCTCCATAAGATTAACATTGGAGCCCCACAATACAACTTACTGAGTTTAGATTTTCTAATATCTCTGTAACCGTTGGAGATAGAGAAAAACTTTAAGGAACTTAACTGTGTAGTTTTTTAAAATGATTCTAATGGTGAAATATAAAATTAGAAATTTTTAAAAATTACACGTGAAAAACGCAAAAACCCCCATTTTGGGGTACAAAACCCCCCCAAACTACCCGTTCCCATTGACCGATATGTCTGGTTTACGAAACTCGTCCGAGCATTTGTAGGAATACACGTCTCTACTAAATTTGGTCTAGATCGGACCATTTTTACGAGAGTTATCGTGTTCACAGACATATATATATATAAATTTTAACGACTATTGTTTTTGGACTCTGGGCACCTAAAGAAGAAAAAATAACATGGTCCCGGGCTTAAGTCTCACCATGAGACCTACGGTAATAGCTTCCTCCCTATGGGAAATTCGCTAAAATGAATTCTCGGGGAGCACGGTGGCCAATCACCAATGGCTTTTCGCTATGTGATAATGCTACAACCCACACAGGGGTGCGCAAAAAGCCAAAGCGTAGCTGAAGTGCCTTGGGAGTAATCCGCCCCTTCCAATAAAAAAAAATTAAAAAAAGAATCCTTGGAATTTATTTATTTGTTTGGAATAAACACATTGTGTTATACTATAGTAAATTGTATTCACTCTGTGTTTTATGTACACGTAAGTTCGATGGTATCGGCAACAAGAATAATTTTCAAGTAAAGTTCTGAGTCGAGAAATGTTTGTACCGATTGATTAGATATCTCTACATAGGATTAGGAATCCCTTAGCTTAGTTTCTGAACATATATTACATAAACTGAATACAAGTTAAGGCCATTAGAACAAGTAACCATTAGTACTAAGTAAAAATTAAAATGAACAATGACGTGTGCAGTCTAGTAGGTAAAAACCCAAATAAGCTGAATATCGATCTGGTATTTGTCTTTGTGGGGGTAACTACGTACTTGTAGCAAGAGGCTGTTTATTGGAAATCTGCTAAAC
This sequence comes from Nephotettix cincticeps, assembly GCA_023375725.1. Lineage (NCBI taxonomy): Eukaryota > Metazoa > Arthropoda > Insecta > Hemiptera > Cicadellidae > Nephotettix > Nephotettix cincticeps. Next base: position 52,928,187 of record CM041790.1, on the reverse strand, counting down.
AATTTAGGAAACCTGGTAAAACCTTGTAAGGATGGAATATTTTGGCATACTGTATGAGTAGACTGGAATTATTTGGAAAACTTATTTTGCTGATCTGCTAAAGGCTTTGCCTTATGTACATCAGGTTGTCAGAGGAGGGTTCAGTCTGTAAGGTTTGGGGTTGCTTGTCAAACAGAGGGCTTTAGGGGGCGGAGCAAAGTGCCTGATAGGCCTGGGGCTTAAAGTTATCCAAATTTGTTATTTTTTACAAATTCAGGCTACCCATTCCAAGTTGTTAGTTTCAGTTCACTCACTTTAGTTTTGATGTTATTATAGTGTTCCTTGTGGATTAAACTGATATTTATTTTTTTGAGTAGGCGCTTTTGTTGGTGTGGCTAAATATCACCTGATATATACATGGCCCTGGGATTAAGTAAGTAAGTCGAGTAAGCGTGTAGAAGCTCTATTGTCTTGCCCAAATGTAACAAGTGGTACCGAATATCTCTCACATGCCAAGCGATCTCTACCATCTGAGCTATACCCCCAGTATCAAGGCAACTTCTTAATTTATAAAAAATCTGAGTTTGTCAATCACATTTGATCACTCACACATTGTGGTGGGAATATTTGAGGTGAAACGAGAGAACAATGAGTATGATAAGTAACGAGTTTAATGAAATATGTAGCTTTTACTGACAAAGACCAGCTGATTCATTTGCCAGGACTAAATTAATAGGCCGATCACAAAGACTAGTGGTGTGGGTCCCAATCACCCTCAGATTATGAAGCAGGCTCTACAACCCACCTCTCAACAGCGGTGATGTTGGCCAGCGAGGATGGCTCCTTGGTAGGGGTGCCGTGCAGCCGTTGGCGTATGTCTCCCAGCAGGGTCTCTCCTCGCTTGGCTGCTGCCAGGATGTCCTCCTTTAGTCTCCCGTACTCCGCACCCTGAGCCAGCAACAGCTGCCTCGCCACCTGTATCAGGTGTAAGGTATCTGATACATTCATTACTTTAGCAAACAATTTCTCAGCAGATCTGTGAACTAGTCTACCCACTATCAAAACGTATGCACTCAACCGTTTTTGGATCTTCAATGGTTATTAACCCTAGAAGTGTCAAATCGCAATTCACAACAAATTGAAGTGGCTGGTAGTGGCATCCATCATCAATTTAGTGAACTTAGTCGTCGTCATCCTTTTCAATAGTGCTGCTACCTGTGAGTGGATAATTGAACTAGCTATCTCAAGTGCACCATCTCCACTAAAATATGCTTATTGGCAATTAAGCGCTTTCTCAGACAGTGTTACTTGGTGTTGTGGTCCAAACATTCGCTCATCAGTGAAAGGTTTGAAAGCCAATTGGAAGTAAATGGATTTGAATCCTGACTATAAAGAATCCCAATTTGGCTTGCAAATATGCGGTACAGGGGTGAGAGGGCCCTCTTAAAATAAATGGCGACTGGCTTGGGTGGAAGTTGGCCGCATTTGTTGTAGGCTTGATTGGGATTGCAGTAGACGCTTGTTTTACAATTGTATCGTTAAAGGGGGTATGTTTAGTGTTTTTTTTGTTTATAGTATTATGTTTTATATCTTTTAATACATTTGTACTATTTATTTTAATTTCTTTTAGTTATTAGTTTAGAAAAACAAAAGACGCCAGCCTAGTGAATCAAGTTGACGACATTGCCTTTATTACAAAAATAATAAAGAGAAGATGATGGAAATGTTTCAATAAAGTCTTTTAGATAAATTAATAATTTTCAGTAACATGGATTCTTATCTCAAGGTCAGGGAAATCGTACTGCCTTTAAAAACAATAGATTAAAATAAATGATTGTTCAAATTGTATCTAATTGATTGATTCAGTTTAACTTGTAATAATGATATGGATTTTGAATTGTCGTTAACCCTTCAAGGCGGTTGACGTGAGTTCCACGACATTAGAAAAAAAGAGACTGCTGCGGTTTGATGTGGGTTTCACGTCAACACGCAACCCGTCAGTTGGCGCATTCTAGTGATGTCCTAGTAAACTTATTCGACTGTGTAAGGAATATTGCTCATGGGTTTCTCTACATTTTAAATCCAATTTTAATTAGCTGTGAGTGTGACAGAGATAGCGATACATGTTGTCTATAGTTTTTTACGTGTATTTATAATCTTTATGATCTAAACTGACGTCAAATTATATTCTAAACTGTTGCCTGGATAATTAGGGGTTTATTGTGTCTTTAGTTTTGTTTGGAAATGTAAATTAGTGATGTGTTTGTGAGAGACGTTTATGCGTTGAAGTATAACGTTAGTGATCCGGTTTATTGTAACTGGAAATTGGGTGGCTAGATTTTAGACTATTATTTTTTATTTCAGTAATTTTTATGTCTAGATCTAGTGAAATAGATTGTTGGTTGGACCTAGATGATGTAGGGTTATTATCAAATAAAGTGAGTGGACTTCGCCTGCTCTCTGTAAAAAGCTACCGTAGCAGGGTCCGGCAGCCTTAAAAAAACTACCGCCTTGAAGGGTTAAGGTAAGTCCAATTTATAATAAATAGGTTGATTTTAAGTTATATTAGACAAAGGAAAGAAGCTTTTAATTCACTATATGATAATAATAACTGATTAGGATCTTACATTTAGGCTTTGAATGATTAGTAGCCTTTAGTCTTTATGTAAAAATCAAGATGGAGAATTTTACCACACTGTTTTCACTTCTTCAACCCACACACATACATGGATCTTGTAATAAAACTAAAAAAGTGGAGAAATTAATAAATTTAGATGTGCCCCTTCTTCTAAAACTAATTTGATACTGGGGAGTGATTCACTATGGAACTGAGACCTTTTAGAATAAATTTAAATTTTAACACTGGGGAAGCAGCAACAGTACTTCCAGCTCTAGGGATATATAAATACATATAAATAAATAAATTGATAAGAGGTGTGTTGATTTATATTAATTTGATTTATGCATAGGCTAAATATGATTTTTGGTAATTTATTAGATGAGATATTTTTTTTAGGAATTATGTAGATAAATAAATATTATATCATATGATAATAATGACTTTCTGGGAAAGGGTAATGAAATGATTATTTTGAACAAAAATATAATATGAATTAATTATTTAAAGGCATAAGGAATAATATTATGATATTTTAACAAACTTGATATTAAAAATGAATGGTTACATGAAATACTACAATAGGCTACTGAGTATTTTAAGAAGGATGCATAATGATGTTTATATAACAGTGAAGGTTAAAACACCTGCCACTACTAGGTTTAAACGGGCAACTATTTAACGTAGTGCATTTCTCACCTCCAGAGTAGCACCTGCGCCTAGCTCGGAGGCGCTCTCTCTTAGTCGTCGAGTGAACTCGTCCAGCGACAGTGACACAGCTCGTGTCTGGCATGAGAACTGCTCCAGCGCCTACGACAAGAACCTCATCACATAACATTCACTACACCTTTATTATAACCAATAGCAATAAGCTAAAAAACACCTGCATTACTGTACTAAACTATACTATACTATACCAAATGGTCAAGCTAAAGAATATATAATTTAACAGCAAAAATCAGCATGGCTTCCTTAAAGAGAGATCCACCACAACAGCCTTAACAAACCTGAGAGAACAAATAATAGATCGTTTAGAGGAACACAAACATGTCTCAGCTGTCTTATTAGATTATAGCAAAGCTTTCGACTGCTTAGGCCATGATCTCATCATGACTAAACTGTCATCACTAGGAATAGAAGGCTTGGCAAAAGACTGGGTGGCCGGCTATTTGAAAGAACAGGGTCAAATTGTCGAAATTCAACAAAATGATAATGGGAGGAAATGTGTATATAGATCAAAGCAATCTACAGTAAGCAGAGGTGTACCACAAGGATCAGTCCTGGGTCCCTTTTCATTCATCCTCTTCACAAATGATCTCCCTTGTGTCATCAATTACAGCCATGTCCAAACCATAATGTATGCAGATGATAAAACCCTTCTTTTTGCAGACAACACCACTCAACAACTACACTCACACATCCTAATAACAATAAATAAAGTTCTTCAATACTCACTGCATAACAACCTGGCTATAAATCCATCCAAAACCACATGGATAAATTTTAGCAGACGACACGAACAAATTGCTGTGACAGGGGTATTATTTATTATAGAACATAAATTTAATTTTAACTTTTAGCTTGATGAGTACCATACAAATTATTTTTGTACCGGTGTTGAGAATAAAAATCGATTTTGGCCCAGTAATGGTACCAATACATCCATATTCTCTAACTAATAAGAATGATTTTCGTCTATGATACAGTTCTGGCCTTACGATGCGCTGCTGTATCCAATGCGAGTGACTGTAAGGCATGGTTCCGTCCAGGTCCGCAGTCAGTTCACTCTTGTCCACATACTGGTGCAGTTCTTCCACACAGCTGCAGACCACCACCTGTCAACACATAAACCGAACAATGAGAGTAGCTTACTTTAATGTCCGCTCTTTAGACAAAACATTTTATAACAATTTTTTTTCTTTGACGAGTGAGAAAATACAAACAGCAAGATACTAGGCAAGGGTTTCTGGTAAGCAATTAATTCCATGAGCTTTGACTTAAAGCTAGGATGCTAGTATGGGACTTAAACTAAAAAGAATCAACTGAGTTTTGCTTCCATTAAACAACAACAATCCATTACATTTGAACCAATTGTTACACTCTGAAATACATTTTGACATCTGAGCATTGATAACATGGATATTTTGATTGCAACAAAAAAATTTGAATCATCAGCAAAGATAATAAGAGTTACAATGTTGAGAAATATTAGAGGGCAGATCGCTGATTAATACCAGAAATGGGAAAGGGCCAAGGACCGATCCCTAAGGCACTACGTTCCTCAAGACTGCAACCTCAGAAAGCCTATTGTTATAACAGACCTTTTAAGTGTGGCCAGCCAGGTATGACCGAAAAAGGTTGCAGATAAACACCACCAATACCATAATATTCTAATTTGGAGAGGAGGATGTCATGTGGAACACAGTCGAAAGCCTTTGAGAGAAGAAATTGTGCTTGCATGCTGTTCAAAACCATTCAAGACGGCAGGGACAAGGCTCTCGACTGCACCCACAGCTGACAAGCCCCCTCGAAAACCAAATTGAAATTTTGAGAACAATTTATTACATTCAAAAAAAGAAGTTACCTGGTGTATCACAGCTTTTTCTAAAATTTTGAAGAAGATTGGCACCACAGAAATAGGTTGATAGCTTTCAAGGTACACTACAAGTAAGAGGAAATAATATTTCAGGAAGCACACTTTTCACTTAATCATTCAAGGTATCATAGATATTACCACACTCAGTAGTTTTCATGTTGCAGATAATTAGATAAAATTAGATAAAAGATAAAATCTAAAAATATTTTGAGTTACATATGAAAAACGCAAAAAACCCTTCCAAAGTACCCGTTCGGGTTGCAGAATATGTCTGGATTACGAACTTGTCCGAGTAATGCACAAGGAATGATAATTGGAATTTCCTAAAGCAAATTTCTGTTTTCTACTTTATTCAAGCTACCTAAATCCAAAAAGAACAGTGGGAATAAATATTTTGATTTTTTTAAACTAAATGAGCAGCGACAGTGATTTTCAGTAGCGCTTTGAGGGTTACAAATTATTTAAGTTATTTTTTAATTAAGTTATTTGATAAATTTACCTAAATTTACTAAATATCTGTAGTTGTAGAGTTGAGTAAAGCCTTCTTTAAATATATCATAAACAAACATTAACAACACAATGGATCAATAATGTTTAAATTGTTTGACATGAGAAAACCCAAGCCTTATATCACTTTAGATGTATTGAAATCTGTTTATTCTGCTCGCATATAGTCATTTAACTTATTGTAGTAATGTTTGGTGCCATTCTGGAAAACTTAAAAGACTTTTAGTTTTACAATAGAAAGTAGTCCGAGCAATGTTAAATGTTGATAATAGAACTCATTGCAAGATTTTGTTTAAAGAACTAGGATTTTTTTAGGAACTATTACATCTTTGTATATGTTTAATTGTTTATCGTTTGTTAAAACAAATATTGAAGAATTCTCTACGAATAGCAATGTACATGATTATTTTACAAGATTTCTTCATCCTACTCAATGTAATTTTTAAACTACCATTAACAATTTTTGTGAATCTGGTAAAAAATTGTAAATGTTACCTTCTCACATTAAGAGTCTAAGTATTTAACATTTTAAGATTACTGTTAAAAAATTGTTGTGTAATATTATCCCAGATGATGTAAAAGATTTTATACAATGCATAGGATCAGTAAAATAATGTTATGTGTTAACTATTGTTATACATGATGATGCTATGCATGTAATGTATATAATGTAAATGGCAATAAAGGATTTGATTTGATTTGACATCATGATAGACTTTTATATTATTTCTAGATTGTAAAATAACTTTCATTGTTAGGTTTCCTGTATGAACTGCTTGGATTTAAATTATTGTTAAAAAGCCACTCATAAATTAGCTTATTATGCAAACTCCTTTATTTATGGACAGATGTTGATAAAAGTTGGTATAAATGTTAAAAATAAAATTTTTGATGGTATAATTTTAATGTTCCTCACAGCAGCAAACCTACTCACTCTTTTCCATTTTAATCTTATGGAGAATAGGCAAATAATTCCCATGTTTATCGACAGATTTTGACCAAACTTGTCATATATTATAATTTTTATATTATTGATTTGGAAATTCGCTGAGTACGCAGGTCTGCTGCGACGGGGGTATTTTTTCTTCTTTAGGTGCCCAGAGACCAAAAACAATAGTCGTTAAAATTTTTATATATATATATATGTGTGTCTGTGAACACGATAACTCTCGTAAAAATGGTCTGATCAAGACCAAATTTGGTAGAGACGTGTATTCCTACAAATGCTCGGACGAGTTCGTAAACCAGACATATCGGTCAATGGGAACGGGTAGTTTGGGGGGGTTTTGTACCCCAAAATGGGGTTTTTTGCGTTTTTCACGTGTAATTTTTAAAAATTTCTAATTTAATATTTCACCATTGAAATCAGCTTAAAAAACTACACAATTAACTTCCTTAAAGTTTTTCTCTATCTCCAACGGTTACCGAGATATAAAAAAATCTAAACACAGTACGTTGTATTTTGAGGCTCCAATGTTAATCTTATGGAGGATAAGAAAAAATTAATATTTCACATATTAACCAATATTTTTGGATAAAACTTTACATTTAGCTTCATGCTTTTGAGGTTCATCAATTTATGCTTAAAAATCATAGTTTATGTGTTCATCATGGCAGCAAACCTGCATACTCTTTTCCAATGTTAATCATATGGAGAATAGCCAAACTCCTTTATTTATCGACAGATGTTGATGAAAGTTGATATAAATGTTAAAAATAAAAATGTTGATGGTATAAATGCCTACTCTCAGTGTTCCTCACAGCAGCAAACCTGCACACTCTTTCCCATGTAAATCTTATGGAGAATAGGAAAAAAATTCTCACGCTTATCGACAGATTTTGACCAAACTTGTCATATGTTATTATTATTATTACATTTTTGATTTGGAAATTCGCTGAGTACGCAGGTCTGCTGCGACGGGGGTATTTTATATTTTTATACTAGTAATAACCTATCTGAGATTTAATCCTGTAGGAAATTTTGATTTTAAAACCAACTGGTGTGCCAATTCTGAATTTCTTGAAATAAGTTGGTTTCTTTCAAGGTTTTGATGTGTTGGAATTTTGTGGAGAGCTTTAAGTTCATAACAGCCCTCAAAATTTTGGTTGTGGTGAGCTGCATGATTGAAAATTGTCTTTCTTACATCTTTATGAACCACATCAAAATGGTGGCCTCCATGAGACCTACGGTAATAGCTTCTTCCCTATGGGAAATTCGCTAAAAAAGTTATAATCCCGATTTCAGAGAAGAATCAGTCCTTGGAAAGAGTAGGCGTACTGGGTACAAAGAATCAACGTTAATTTTTAGGTGCTTGTTACATTTTATATACATTATTAGCGAATTTCCCATAGGGAAGAAGCTATTACCATAGGTCTCATGGTGAGACTTAAGCCCGGGACCATGTTATTTTTTCTTCTTTAGGTGCCCAGAGTCCAAAAACAATAGTCGTTAAAATGTATATATATATATGTGTCTGTGAACACGATAACTCTCGTAAAAATGGTCCGACCTAGACCAAATTTAGTAGAGACGTGTATTCCTACAAATGCTCGGACGAGTTCGTAAACCAGACATATCGGTCAATGGGAACGGGTAGTTTGGGGGGGTTTTGTACCCCAAAATGGGGTTTTTTGAGTTTTTCACATGCAATTTTTAAAAATTTCTAATTTTATATTTCACCATTAGAATTAGCTTAAAAAACTACACAATTAAGTTCCTTAAAGTTTTTCTCTATCTCCAACGGTTACAGAGATATTAAAAAATCTAAACACAGTACGTTGTATTGTGGGGCTCCAATGTTAATCTTATGGAGGATAGGGAAAAATTAATATTTCCCTTATTGATGAATATTTTTAGATAAAACTTGATATTTAGCTTCATCTGGTTGAGATCTATCCATTTATGCTTAAAAATCATAGTTTATGTGTTTATCATGGCAGCAAACCTGCATACTCTTTTCCCATGTTAATCATATAGGGAATAGGCAAACTCCTTTATTTATGGACAGATGTTGATGAAAGTTGGTATAAATGTTAAGATAAAAATTATTTATGGTAGAAATGCCTAATTTCAGTGTTCCTCACAGCAGCAAACCTGCACACTCTTTCCCATGTTAATCTTATGGAGAATAGGCAAATAATTCTCATGTTTATGGACAGATTTTTATAAAACTTGCCATATATTATTATTTAATTTATAATTGATTTGGAAATTCGCTGAGTACGCAGGTCTGCTGCGACGGGGGTATTATTCCAACCATTTAGTCTACCTCACAGATAGGCTTCTTCCTTGTTATACCAAACAAATATTTTAAACATTTAATAAATTATTTTATTAAATAATTATTATTATTATATGATGAAAAGTTCATTAAATGCATACTACAAAAAACAACTACGTTTAGCAATAATTCACACATAGGCCATACTTACAGATATTTTGAGTAAAGTAGTTTTGACAGAACTCCATTTGTCATTTCGTCGATCCACCACAAAAACAAATCCCATGTCAGCTTCCTGCATTCTGGAGGAAAAATAACTTATCCAAATAATTAAGAAATAGAAAATTATACGGCCTTAACATTGAAAACAACAATTAATTCTATAAATGCTTTCTTTCGTAACTCATTTCAAAATTTCAATCCATTACGATGTCACTGATGCCTCAGCAAGGGATTAGAAGGGGTACGCCTGAGTCAGAGTCGATCTGCAAGTCGATCTAAAGAGAGGAAAACAGCTTGATGATTACAAGTTTCACACATATAATTAATATAACAAGTATAATGTACAGTAGAACCTCGATTAACCGTCACCCTTTTAACCGTCAGTCTCTATTAACCGTCACCCCGCTAGCGCAAAAATAATTATGTTTCCGCGTCAGCGCCGAGTCGGATCTTGAGTTGAGGCTCTATGATGAGTAGTGACGACTGTACTGCACAACTGCATTGTGCGTGAATCATTGGCGGCAAGGGTAGTGACCCTGCTGGTTAATCCCTTATACTGTCTTCTGCATTCCACTGCGACCGTTTCATTTCAGTTCAGTATGGTGCGTGGCTACAGTGAACTGAAGTTATTGTCGATTTCGAGTGCTATGCCAACTAGTGTTTACGTGCTTTACTGTTTATTGTTAACAGTTCTGTTTATACGTGGTGTGTAATGCTCGTCTGTTATGGCTGAGAAACGGTAACGTGTAGTTGTGGGACTCGACAATAAACAATAAATTATTAAACGCTGATGCTTCTTCTCAGAAAAATTAGAAAAGCCTGAAAAGCTCGACGGGGAAAGAAGCAAAAGAAAATGACGGATTATTTTAATTACTAAATACCGGCAACATAAAGTTTTGAGAGTAAAAATACGTACATGTACAGTTCATATTTCATTGTTTTCTTGATAAAATATTTCAATAAATTATTTTTCACTTGAACTGGCGTAGTTTGGTTTGTTCTCATTTAAAATAAATTCACATTAAGTCTATCATAAAAATTAATTATGACTTAAAATGGCGCCGTTATAACATGCAAGGCAGTGAATTGCGAAGTTGCCACGCCAAAACACTGTCTAGGTGCTAAGTTGTATCGGCGCTATTACTATTTCTGTTATCCGTCTATTCGGTTATCCGTCATGGTCTCGGTCCCGAGGGTGACGGTTAATCGAGGTTCTACTGTAGTTTATTTAATCTGTATAATGTAATTATGATTCGAAATACAGTAGAGCATCGAAAATTCAGATGTCAAAAATCCAGAACGTCTAATACCCAACCACTACACAGGTTTTTGCAGCACCATATTTTTAAATTTTGCGGGAGAATTTTCCCGCACATGGTGGGGTGTTACGCCGAGCCAAAATGAAGGACTTGGCTGCAAGGATAATTTATTTCAAAGCTAACACAGCCTAAGATTAGGATTTTTCATGTAGGTCTACAATTGAAAAATTGTAATGGATGGTATACTGTGATTTTTTATTGTGAATTTGTTCATTTCCTTACATTTTATCCAAGAAACAAAAAATGCAGTAATGCACATTTAATATACAAAAGTACAAAAAACATTATTTTTTAAATTTAACTGTATTCTAGAACTTCAATATTAATACTGCAGGCCTAATTATGTGTTCAAGAAGTATTGGTAGGTTTTGTTCAAAATATGAACAAAATTAATAATCCGAACTACCTACAGTCTCGATTGGTTCGGATTTTTGACGTTCTACTGTATTTAACTTTTTCTCTACTAAGCCTAAAAAACAAGGCAGTTTCAGCAGACATTCAATAAATAATTCTCTAGAAACTAGGCCTACTTGATCTAATTTATTTGATATATTTCACAAAATACTAGACACTTGTTATCTTATTTGGTTAAAGACAGTAAAATAATTTTGTTAGGATGCACATTATACACTATATATTAATTTAACCCTTTGTTATCGGATCAAGTATTTATAACTTGTCCTGTGCACTCGGATGGCCAGATGTCCTAGCCTTCACCAGTTTCTCGCCAAGTCAATTAATTTCATTATGAGCTGTCCTCTCTACTTGGATGGCCAGTGGTACTGGTCAAGATTAAATCCTAGTTGGGGTCGGAAGGCCAGCAGTACTGCCCACTAAATATAATCATCTGATTTTTATTTAGATATTTTATGCTAGGTTTGGGTTGTGCTGCAATCTTTTGGGGAACAAATAACTAGCGAATGAGATGAATTCCCGCTTCTAAAACCATTAATGTATTGGAAATTAAGGTTATGCTTAGTACATTGTTCTGCTGTTCTCCTGTTATGTTTACTGAGAAGTGGTGATATTTAGTGCTATAACAGCTGATTTTTTGTACACTTAAACATTTGTGTTTTGAACTGTACAATTTATTAATAATTCATTATTTATTTTAGTAGTAACCACAACAGATAGTAAACGTAAACATAACAATAGATGATAATTGAAATTCTGATGACTTGAGAAAACTATTGTAGGAGAGTGATGAAAATGTTTCGTCATATTATTTAATTGTGAAATAGAAGAAATAGATAATTTTGTATTGACAGTATTCGTTAACAATGGTTTTTTATTCTCCTTACAAACGTAGTTGTTGACCAGGTTTGTCACAAAATTAATTCCGAGTTGGTGGGAAAGGTTGTCAAACATGGCTGCCAAGCTGACGAGGAACATAGCTCGGCCAGGACTGCTGGCCAACCGAGTGGCGAGGACAACATCATGGGACATAATTGCAGCATGTCTTGGAACTATCTGCAGCATGGGCACGGCCAGTACTACTGACCATCCGAGTGAAAAGGGTTGATTACTTTATTTTCACAAACTAGAACTTAGTTGGAGAGTTTTTGGGCCCTAATTTGAAAAACTTTAAGTAAAATAATTAGTCATATTTTAGTGGCAAATAGTATAAAACATACTGTTTTCATGAAAATAAAAACTGAACATTATGGCAACAAAAGTAACTAAATTAAAAATATGTTGTAAAACATTAAAATTAAACACAGTTATTTAGCAATACACACACACACACATGAAGAAGTATATATATACACATATATACTTCTAAGTATCATAAAAAATTGTTTTCTTCTGCGAAAAAAAACTTGGTTGACATATTCGACTATTCAAAAACTATTACGTTACTTTAAGTAATAAACACATATACTCAAAACATTTTAGTAATTTTAAAAAAGTTCCTTTTTAGCAAATATATCCAGTTATACATGAAAATCAAACCATTAAAGATTATCTCAAAAAAGAGTTACAGCCGATAGCTTTTTAGGGGCGAAAATGTTATGTGAAAGGTGAGAATGATATGCCTAGATATCTAGGGGGTGTACAGGTGTTTATCGATGCTTTTCGGTGCTCAGTGCTCCATTTGAAAGACAAAACAACAAGCTGGTGTGGAGAGCGCAAGCTACAACCCAATATTAACTTACGAGGGCACAGAAGTCAGATACAACACCAGCTTTTGATAATCGGCATCGGTCAGATTGGCAAAGTTACCCTGATCAGGGAGAGTGACCAAGGGGAACCCTTCTGGAGATTTGCCTCCTGCAAAATATCAAACTCGGTGTCAACTAAAGAATAAAAAAAATCAATAAAACTGAAAGATTCAAACATGAATGAGGAACAAAAAATGACAACATAAGTGGTCCATATCATGAAACAGCTGAACGGAAGCTGATATAAAAGGAATCCTAAAACAAAAAAACTATTCACATTGTCGTTTAAGCATCTAGGATAGCATTTTCAATACCAATTCTTAAAATTATATCGGACTTAATTGCTAAATCTACAAAAACGAATACATTTTGATTTATTTTTAAACCCGATGTTTTTCTCTATTATTTTCTGACCAAGGTGAAAATTTACTGAACTCTAAATGATTTGAATCAAATTCAATGAATACCATCATTACCAACAATACGCTTGGGAATTTAATCTTTCTTGGTTAGAGAGTAATAGACGTATTACCTGTAATGATAGCATATTGCTGGTGAAGCAGATCAGCTACCTCAGTTACAGCCACCTCATTCTCCTCTGTCGTTGCTTCAACTGTAACACACACATACAGTATTAAAGGTAGGTAGAACTACAGCTTGCAGGGTAACTTACTTGATGTATGCCTTAATTAGACAAGTAAGTCTGTCAAACACAGTTGTTCGTCGATTTAATGTTGGGTTATATATTTAATATGGCGTTATAGATTAGATTAGATTATTTGAAATGGCGACCATACCACAAGGTAGGTATTTTAAGCCAAGTATGAATGAGGATTGAATGTAAGATGATTGTGGCGTGATCTTGTAGTCTTGTTACTGACTAAGGCTTACATGTTCCTTAGACAGGACTGTTAATTAATAGCCCAACAGCCGATGGCAATTAATGGACCTACAGTTTAACGTGGAATCCGAACCACGGCCTCTGAATTACGAATTGGTCTAATTATGAGGATAGTCGTTTGTGGATTAACGTAGTATTCAGTAGTGCGGACGTTAATCCACACAAGAACTACACCCACCGACCATCGCTCCCAACTATCCACAATTCGTGACCTCCAAGTAGCTGAGGTAGATAAGAAACAAATTTTTTTCATATGGTAATAGACTAGCCACTTTATAAAATATAGGAAGAAAGTTACTTACTTCCGCCAACAACATATATTTTGATCTAACTTAAATTTATTGCCAGTGACAATTTTGTATTTTTGTAATGTTTAGTATTTTTGACAATGCATGAAGAAAATTATGACTATGACAGAGGTTTTTATGAATAATTAAGAAAATTTTGTATCCAAATGTGTGTTTTAACCTCCCCATTTAGAGTAAATGCCACATACTATCGAGTAGACAATATGCGGCTAAATTACACTAAAATAAAAAGTTTAGCCTTTAATGGTTCTTTGGCCCTCTATTTTCAATCAGTACAAAAAGCCCAAAATACGCCAGTATTTTTTGGATCTGACGTATATAAAGTAGGCCTATTTAACCATATATAGCCTGAAACTACATTTCTAGAAAGTCAATTGAATCATAAAAGTCAAAAGTAATTACAAAATAATAACCAAATGAAAAAAGCAGATTAAAAACAAGAACTAGATTTTTAAAAGTACCTACATGTACCTAAAAACTGAAGTTGTTCAGTGTAGTATGAATCTGTAAATAGAGATAACTTATGTTTTAAAAATTCAACAGTGACTGGTAAGCGTAACAAAATTGAGCTACGTAATTTAATCATGTATGTGATCATATCTCAAGAAAGGGTCTGTTAATTACATGATACAATATTATTCCATCTGTAGTCCTCTTAGATGGGGCATTAGACAGGTCAGATAATAAAGTACTATGCTAGCAAAGAATAAAATAAAATTTAACTACCTATTAAGGTAGGTGTCAAGATCATAAAAACTAGACTCTCCTTTTTACCTCTAATTTACACATTCCCAAATGTTGAATACTTTGTAATCTTTCTAAGATTTAACAGGGCCTGAAACAATTTCATCCCGATTTAGTTGGGTCCATGTTCAAAGACTGTGAATCTGTGCTAAATTGCATGAACACCTTGTTCACGGGTGTTGTATCTATGGTTTATAAAGATCAGTTTGATTTTTTGAGATTTAATGTAACAGACAGATTCAAAAATAGAAAGTGAAGGAACTGTTAATAGACCAAGCTGTTTGAAGGTATTTTTACAACTGGTGTGAGGTGACATATCTAATATGGTAATTACTGCTTTTTTCTGCCAAGATAAAGTATGGGACTTATAGATGGCCCTTAACAGAACACCATAAAATTATAGAAAAAGTTATTATTATTATGTTGCTTGATAAGACCAAAATATACAAGTTTGGGCAGGGGAAGGCTACTATCGCCTTACATATTAGGTCCTATCGCTGAGGATGAAGAGACCTCGAGCAAGCAATCCCTCCAGTTTTTTTATGTGATCGTCCCAACCTAGCCTATTATCCAATCTCACACCTAGGAAGTCAGCAGTTTTTGATTTCTCCATTTGATTCTCTTCAATGAACCAAATTTTTTTATTTTAAAACCATCTACACACGATATAGGCTATTTATCTGTATTAGGGCCTAGTGCCAAACAATAATATATGACTTTGGTTTAACATCTTTGGAACTGTTATATCACAATGGGTAAAGAGGCACTAATGACTGTAAGTAGACTGTAGATGACTGTCGTTTTTGTATAGGTTAAAGAACATACAGAACTTCGACAATTAGGATTAGATTATCAATATATTTAATTTCTTAATGTCACTTATAAGGTGTACTTGTTATGTAGGCCTATTTGGTTCAAATAGTCAGGGTAGTCAAATAGATCTAATTGAGCCTAGCCTTAATATTCATCAGTATATCAGAATATTAAACAATAGTAACGGCATAAAACTAAAAAATCAAACATCTTTCAGAGGCCTGGATCTAGAAAGTAGCCTTACAAGAGTATAGTATTTCGTCTGATTGTTTACCGACAACTTACGGGTAGTTTTAATTACAAACACTTTAATTGCTTACCAGACATTTTGACTCTTGGATGGTCTAAACCATAATGGACTTTATTATTGTTGTGATTTATCACTGTATTTATACCCTAGATACATTTACATTTTGAGATTCAAATGCATTTTACTTATTGTTGATAGTTCACAAAGAAACACTTGTTAAAGTGACCATAATGTAAACTAATAGACAGAAGCATCTTGAGATGGTTCATCACTTCCTACTGACAGCATATCAAACTGAACAATTTAACAGGAATTCACGAAAACAAACTAATAATTAATGACATTCCTCTTTTTCACATTAATTTGAGATAAGGAAATTAAATTCTGGCAGTAATTTATCAACAAACTCTTGGACAACGTACAGCCCGTAAGTGACAGACTGACAGACAACAGACAACTCAACTGACAGTGGTCCAGTTTTCCCATTCCCAGATGTTAAAACTCCATTTTCCCCAATTCCCGAAGTTGTCGTACCTACTTCTTGCAAAATTATTGTAGTTCTTTACTATGTAAGGAGTATTAATCTAAGATGAGGTATGATTGCATTGTAATATAATGAACGTACGTTGCATATATCTTGGATATCATGCTTATTTGTATTCAACGCAGTCCTTATTGTTGTTGTATTGAGTTTTATTGTTGACAACTAACAAATTGATACAAAATTGGGTTTGATTTTCCGAACTAGAAAATACATTGGCACCTAGTTAGGAACCGAGCCTCAGGTATTGGACGGGTCGTAGGTGGCGGATGTTCTATCAGATGTGATGGACAGCTGCGAATAAGGGTTAACCCGAATAAGCAGTCCCGGACTGAAGTGGCAGCAACAAAGGGCGGGGGAGAGTGATCTGTGGCGAGGACACAATCAGACAGTTCATCTGAGCTCAATGATAGTGCTGAGTCATGGCGAGAATGTGCCAACGTCAAATAAGTACTGCCTTGTACATTAGGGTTTGGCTATTCAAAGGCCAGGACGCTCTCTGATAAAACACTGAGGTCAGGTTGGGATCTTGAAGCTAGTGGCAGCCACCAGTCTAGGAGTAGGAGACTCTGAAAATAAACCCCTGGTCTTCCAAGTTGGGGGATTGACGTTGGGCCGACAACCCACTCTGGACTACAGTAATGTATGAATCATAGAACTGAAGCCTCGGAACAAATGGCAAAGACTAGGTAACACACAATGGACTTACGAATTGGAATTGGGACTTGGAATGTCAGAACGCTAGCTGTGCCTGTGATATATTAGATGAAGAATTAAGTAGATATAAACTAAAAAAAATATATAATAGATATAAGATATAAACTTAGCTTTACAAGAAAGCAAATGACCTTATACAGTGAAAATCAATACAAAAAAATATGTGATATATTATAGTGGTAACAACAATGGTAGATACTATGGAGGAGTTGGTTATGCTATAAGGAGATCAATTGCTGAATCTGTGTTTGATTTCACGCCAATAAATGAAAGAAAACACCCAGAGAGGAAGCAATCAAAAATGGTGGGAAGATCCTAGTAAAAGAGATTCATAACCTAATAACAAATGTTTGGAGTAATGAAATTGTACCAAAGGTGTGGGCAGAAGCAATAATAATCCAATTACATACATAAGAAAGATGACTTACAGCCATGCTCTAAAATTATAGAGATATTTTATTAATGAGACCAAATCCCTACACAGAATCAATAGTGAGGAACATAAACTGGATTTATAAAAAGTAGATATTATTGCTAAAACCAGGAATTTCTAAGTATTATCAGTGTAATAAGAGTTTTATATGCAATATTTTTTGATTTCCAGCAAGCTAATCAAGAATGCTAATTTTAATCATTAATTTATTTTAATTAAAAATCCTTATGAAAGAAAATGGAAAAACATGGTGTACCTGAAAATTCGGTAAAAGTTATATATAAATGAGTCAAAAGTGAAAGTAAAGGTAGATGGGGAAGTGTCAGAGAGCTTCCATATAAATACAGGAGTGAGACAAGGGGACGGGATTTCCCCCACCCTGTTCAACATAGCAATAGAGGAGGTTCTACAAAAAGAACCTAAAGAGAGTCATAAAATTGGGTACAAACCTAAACATCATGGCCTTTGTAGATGACATTGTGATATTGCCTGAAATTACTCATTCTGTTGTCAATCTTGTATTTCTGCCTTATCTGGGCATTAAGTTTAAATTTATGGGTGGGGGAGGTGCAAGAAACACTCGCTCTGGCTCGTCAACTATTCGTATTCCTCAACACAAAACCTCGGTGTTTAATCGTTCTTTCACTGTAACTGCTTGCCGATTGTGGAACCCATTACCTCAAAATATAAATTCAATAGACTCTCGTTCACAGCTGTCAATGGCGTTGAAACAGTATTGTCTCGACCGGATGACCGAGGTGTGGCGGGAGGGCGTGCGTTAGGCCTGTATGTAGCGGACAAAAGAAGGTTGTGTGAGTGTGTATTATTAATATTCTAATTTTTATTTTTCTATCAATAATATTTTGTTTTAGTTTGCTTTGAAGCTTATTTTATTTTATATTTCATTGTTATTTTTATTGACATTTCTGTTATGTTTATTTCAATTGTAAGAGAGGACCATGTGGTCCTAAATTCGCCTCACAATAAAAAAGTATTTTCACTTATTCTTTCATTCAACAGTCAATAGCATGTTTAAGGGACCTCAAGTTTAGTGTGGAGTCTGAAACACTGCCTCTGAATTATGAACTTGTCCAATTATGAGGATGATCTTTGTGGATTAACATAGTATTTAATTGTGCAGACGTTAATCCACTCAAGAGAACAAACACTACATCCACCAACCATCGCTTACAACTAAAGTTGTCATTTCCTATAAAACAAATACAAAAACTACAGTTGAATAGGTTTCAGTTGGCATTTAGTAAAACACATATTTATTTTGAATAAAATATTTATTCATGGCAGTTATTGAATAAATTATGGATTTTAAAATATCAAGATTTATATGATAACATTACAACAGATATCTATCACAGATGTATAACAAAATAAAAAAAATAACACTCTACATCTTAACCTTAAATAAGAACTACCAATCAGATGTCAAATATTCTTAAGAAAATACTATTGTTTTAAATTACTGACAGCAGCAGTATTATATGACATTTACAGAGGTTAAAATTTTCTTCATTATAAATAATTATTAAAATTCTAGTATTACATCACTCTTATTACTAACTTTGTACTAAAAAATTAATGCAGTTGTGGGTTATGTGGAATAAGTATATTGAATCATATTCTTAGCTGGAAAGATAAAATTACATTATTTAACGAGATCACATAAGCAGATTTGCTGCAATAAGGGTTGATTTACATGGTATTATAATTATATTAAGGCTGTTAACCAAGTAAAAACACATATCAAATTATGACAATAACTAAGCAATTTATATTAATTGATCTATTCTCTATACAAACTACATGGATAATGACTACGTAAGTTTGCTGCAATGAGAAACACAGTAAGTATTTATAAGTAACACTTAAGAAACACCCAATAAGTATTTATTGGGTGTTTTTGTAGATTTATTCATAGAACTTAATTAGATGAACTTATTCATAAAAAATTTGAAACCCCTTTTTTGGGGTACAAAATCTCCCCCAAAGTGTAGTTAATGTAGTACCATTGCGATTGCCAAACAAACTTGTCCAAGATATTACAGAAAGTAACAAACAACTCCACCGAATTTTAGAACAATCAGACAATAATTACGGCCGTTATCGTCTAGACATGTAATTCCTACAAATATATATATATATATAATTTTGAATGACCCCCAAAACGTGTATGGGGGTTGAGTTATGAACTTCTATCATGATCCTGGGCTTAACTGTGACCATGAGGATCGTACATGTGAATAGCTCACTAATCCATAGGAAATTCACTAAATATTAGATAGCTTGCTTATTTACTTACAAAAAAAATTAAAATACCCCTGTCACAGCAGACTCTTCCCATGAGACATACGGTAGTAGCTTCTTCCCTACAAGAAATTCGCAAAAAAGAGTGTTTCGTGAATAAAATGACCGACAGAAATTATCTTTGTCAACTTTGATTATGTTCGGATGGGATGCCATGGTCAAGTGTGACAAAATAAATCACATTATTCTATACAGCGAATTTAGGCACTTAACTTCTGTATGGCTATCTTGTTAAAATTAATTGTTATTTTGTAGTACCTACAATATTTAACTATATCAAAAGAATGTCACGTCACAAACTCGGATTGTATAAGATCCAATCTCCTCTGAATTAGATTGGCTCTGACAAATGAAATCACAACTTGAGACAGTGAGAAAGATCAGTATCAACCTTAAAATGTGTCAAGTCACTACTAACCTGCTGAACCTAACATCCACAGCAAATTTTATTAATAGACACTCCTCAAAACTCTTAAGTACCTTACCAAAATAATAAATATTATTCCGTTAGTAAAAAATACTGTCTATACACTTCCCTTGTACAACTCCAAAAACTGAAATGGTAATAACTGAACAGGCATGGCACACAAAAAAGAGACTAACTTGCACTCATCTGATGAGATCATTTCCCTCTCAAATCTGTGGATTTAGTATTGAAACACGGTATTTATATTAATCGATAATACAACATTAATTCAGAAACAATATGTATTGTGCTCATAAATGTAACCCCATCACATGTCCATTTTCCAATCTTCTTACAATTTTACTTTGCATGGTTGGCAGAAGCGTAATTTAGTGTAGTAAATGGCTACTCAGTTTGGTTACATATGCAACCCCTTGCTTTTTTCGTCACTCCAGCCTCTTTTGTCCCTTCTCGGCGTTTTCAAAGTATACTGGCAACAGAATCTTTAAAATTCATATTTTTGTTGCTTATTAATTTACTAAAATGATCTTTTTGAACTTTTACAACACCTCTGTGATTTTAACTACAGAACGTTTTTGGAAGTGAAGAAATAACTTCTACATTTTAGAAACAATAACGTATTGTAATTTCAAAAGTGAATCGATGAGTAGGAGGGATGTTCACCAATATGACACAAAAACAGGCGATAAATTAAGGGTGAAGCAACAGACTTAAAATTTTTTTATGCCTTTCATCCCAGGCGGGGGTAAAACGTATTATTATATATATATATATATATATATATATATATATATTATTAATATGGTATCTTATTAATAATAAGATACCAAAAGAATTAATAAAGCATACAAATTCAGTATCATTTAAGGGAAATTGAAAAATATTTATATTTTTCAACAATAGATATTAATATTTAATCAACAATGTGTTCTACGTAATCAACGTTTTCTAGTATTGATGAATTTATGGATCTAAATTTTAATAGTTAATATATTTTTAACCACTTAATAATAATTTTTTGCATATATTTTTATACATTTAATTGGGTATAAAGCAGTCAGTTTAAATTTTTATTATTATTTATTAAATTATTATTTTTTCTTTAAACATGGCAAATGACAAATATTTGATTTGATGGCAATAAAAATACTATTAATATTAATAACCTACGAAACATGACTAAAACATAAAAATTAAATGTATAACATAATCACTTGAAAAAAGAGGAGTTTCTTCACCTGCAGAAACGTTGTCTAGCTCAAAACAGATACTGATAAGTGATTTGGGTAAATGTTGGAGTAGTAGAAAGATATCCCAACGCTATCTACGAGAAACAGGGTATCAATAAATTTGAAAACCTCTACAATTCTTATATTTCGTTTTTTCCCTTGAGAAAACCTCGAATATTGGAAAAAATATAATATATTTTTTACTATACAATATTATTCTGTAGTTTGAAGTATTTTTGACACGTAATTTTGCCTCTAACATTTGAATTATGTTCCTTTAATTTATAACTCTAAAATTCAAAGTTAACCTGTACAATTTCAAAGTATTCAAAGTAAATAAAAAATTAAAGATCATTGTGTTTGCTGGTCAGTGACCTAACACTTGTGCCCACCGCTTTTGTTTTCACCACAGCTTAGTGCTTGCGCTTCCGGCCCTATAATCCCCCAGCCCCTCGCTTGCTACCATGTGTGCCGTGTGTGTAGTGACCAGTGCCACATTTCGAGGTTACCAGTTTTACTGCCAGCACCACATGCTACCTAACTATGGAGCCCGAGCTAGGAACATCATCTGTTAAGTTCATCCCACCTAAATCTAGGTTTAAGGTTGTAGCCTCAGACATGTCTCCCCCTTTCCTTCGATCCAGGACCCTGCCCGCCAAAATGCCAACGTCAAAACCTAAAACCTCAAACCCAAAAACCCGACCCCTCCAACCCTCAACCACAACCAAGAGCCCAAAAACCCTACCTGCCACCGCCACAAACCCCAAAAAACCACCATCATCTATCATCCACACTCATCATCATTCAGCATCAGACCAGTGAGCTGCGAACATCTCTTCTCGAGTGGTCCAGCTACTTTTACTTCTATTTCAACATCTTCACGGACTCCGAGAGTGCCCCGGAGGATTCCCAGCCGCCCGATCTGCTAGCAGCGACAGAATGGACACACTCATTCAGCATCAGACCAGCGAGGCGTCAACATCTCTTTTCTTCTCGTCTGGTCAAGCTATCTACTTCAACTTCAACTCCATGGACTCCGAGAGCTCTCCGGAGGACTCCCAGCCGCCTGATCTTCAAGCAGAGATGGAGACTGAAAATGGCGCTTTTCAAGGCCACCAAACCGCCGCTCAACGGCCGACTCCGCTACGGTTCCAGCCAACGTAGCCTCTCCCGCAGTCGCCTTACCAGCTCCCCTGGAGGCGATTCTTGCATCGTGCGGGACAAAGAAGCAGCCCAGCGGCCCAGCTCAGCAACACCATTCCCCCTGGGACAGGAGAACAGGGCCCAGGGGAAGACCGATGTTTAGGTAACTCGTGGATGTATTCAAAAAGATACGAGGAACAATACCTATCGGCTCATATCTAATCACAACAAAAATTAAATCTTTTTTTAAGCAATTACTACATCGGTCCCGTCGAACCGGCACAGCGGGCTGGGTAAAAGCATGTGAATTTGTATGTCCTAAAAAAATATGAAGGAATGGAAATGCATGCAACTCTGGCGGAGGCCCCCGGGCTGCCAACCCCTCGGGGACCAGGTGCCAGGGGAATTTGCGCCAGTCGACCCCAGATGGTGACGTCACCGCTAGGAAGCGGAGGCCTGCCTCGCCACCCGCAGACCAGCCCACCAAGACCCGCAGAGGCCACCACGGAGACTCCCAGGACGCCGGGTCTACTACCTCTCCAGCTGAACCGAGGATTCCGCCGATCATGCTGGACCTCCCAAAAAACTGGCCCACCCACGCCATCGCCCTTGGGCAACTAGTCGGAGGAGACCTATCGGCCACCTGCACGGCGAGGACACTGCGGATCAAGACGAGCACCGTCGCCCACTTCAGGGTAGTACAGCGCTACCTGCAGGAGCAGCACCTGCCCTTCCACACCTTCTCACTCACCGCCGAGCGACTCCTGAAGGTGGTGATTAAGGGATTGCCTCCCACCCTCGACTCTCCCGAGGTCATCTCCGAACTCCAGCCCCTTGGCTTCAACCCCGTTGAGGCCAAAATCATGAAAACTCGTGGGGGAAAAGCCACCGGCCTGTGGCTGGTGACCCTCAAGAAGACGGACTCCAGGCCCGTGACCGACATATACAACCTGAACAGCCTCCTCTACTGCAAAGTCGAGGTGAGGAAGTACACCAAGCCGGGTGGCCCCGTCCAATGCCATCGATGCCAGGGCTTCGGCCACGGGTCGAGCAGCTGCAACAGGGAGCTGAAGTGTGTCCGTTGCGGAGGCGCAGGGCTCGGGGGGCTGCTGCCTGGCTGCCCCTGCAGCTGTGCAGCCTGGCAGCCACCCCGCCTGGCTGCACGTGCAGACGTGCTTGCAGCCCGCGCCGCTGCCTGCCCCGCGCGCAGCTGCCGCGGCCAGCCACGCCCGCCAACCCGGTCCAACCTCGCCGCTTCGAAGGAAGAAGCAAGCCCACGACAACTCGCAACAGCGCGCCCCGCACCAGAAGGCGAAAACCAGCAGACTCAGCCCAGGAGGACTAGACCCCTCGGTCTTCTTCCTCGCTCAGGAGACCAGAAGCCAGCCAAGGCACACATTCAGCTCAGACCAGCGAGGGCGTCAACCTCGTCTCTTCAGCAGCCAAATCACACACTCTCAACTCAACTACATCAACCCAGAGAGGCGTCAACCAGCGCTCAGACTCAGACTTCAGCTCGGACTTCGACCACCTCAACGCAGACCTTCCCATCTCCAGGCCGAGGCGGACACCTCGTCTTAGGCTCGAGACGCCATCGAAGCCAAGCACACACACTCATTCAGCATCAGACCAGCGAGCGACTCCGCTTCTCGTTCCAGCTATCTACTTCAACTTCAACTCCATGGACTCCGAGAGCTCTACGGAGGTCTCCCAGCCGCCTGATCTTCAAGCAGAGATGGAGACTGAAAATGGCGCTTTTCAAGGACAAAAAGCAAGCGACTCCGCTACGGTTCCAGCCAACGTAGCCTCTCCCGCAGTCGCCTTACCAGCTCCCCTGGAGGCGATTCTTGCATCGTGCGGGACAAAGAAGCAGCCCAGCGGCCCAGCTCAGCAACACCATTCCCCCTGGGACAGGAGAACAGGGCCCAGGGGAAGACCGATGTTTAGGTAACTCGTGGGGAGCGAGTTCCGGGGCGAGCCACTGCCAACTCTGGCGGATACCTATCGGCTCATATCTAATCACAACAAAAATTAAATTTTTTTTTAAACAATTACTACATCGGTCGTGTCGAACCGGCAGAGCGGGCTGGGTAAAAGCATGTGAATTTGTACAAGTCCTCACAAAAATATGAGGGATTTTAAATGCATGAAACTTTGTCTATGTATTCACAAAGATAAGGTGCCAGGGGAATTTGCGCCAGTCGACCCCAGATGGTGACGTCACCGCTAGGAAGCGGAGGCCTGCCTCGCCACCCGCAGACCAGCCCACCAAGACCCGCAGAGGCCACCACGGAGACTCCCAGGACGCCGGGTCTACTACCTCTCCAGCTGAACCGAGGATTCCGCCGATCATGCTGGACCTCCCAAAAAACTGGCCCACCCTTGCCATCGCCCTTGGGCAACTAGTCGGAGGAGACCTATCGGCCACCTGCACGGCGAGGACACTGCGGATCAAGACGAGCACCGTCGCCCACTTCAGGGTAGTACAGCGCTACCTGCAGGAGCAGCACCTGCCCTTCCACACCTTCTCACTCACCGCCGAGCGACTCCTGAAGGTGGTGATTAAGGGATTGCCTCCCACCCTCGACTCTCCCGAGGTCATCTCCGAACTCCAGCCCCTTGGCTTCAACCCCGTTGAGGCCAAAATCATGAAAACTCGTGGGGGAAAAGCCACCGGCCTGTGGCTGGTAACCCTCAAGAAGACGGACTCCAGGCACGTGACCGACATATACAACCTGAACAGCCTCCTCTACTGCAAAGTCGAGGTGAGGAAGTACACCAAGCGAACAATACCTATCGGCTCATATCTAATCACAACAAAAATTAAATTTTTTTTAAGCAATTACTACATCGGTCCCGTCGAACCGGCAGAGCGGGCTGGGTAAAAGCATGTGAATTTGTACAAGTCCTCACAAAAATATGAGGGATTTTAAATGCATGAAACTTTGTCTATGTATTCAAAAAGATACGAGGAACAATACCTATCGGCTCATATCTAATCACAACAAAAATTAATTTTTTTTAAGCAATTACTACATCGGTCCCGTCAATTTATGCATTTCCATTCCTTCATATTTTTGTGAGGACTTGCACAAATTTACATGCTGTTACCCAGCCCGCTCTCCCCCTACGTTATTTAGACGTAATTAGGTTTACCGAGCATAAAAATTAATTTTTATGCTTCTTAGTACCTTTTAGAGATTTAGAGATTTTAGAGATTATTAGTACCTTTTAGAAACTATTCACCATATACAGGGCTTCGGCCACGGGTCGAGCAGCTGCAACAGGGAGCTGAAGTGTGTCCGTTGCGGAGGCCCGCACCCTGGAGGACTCTGTCCCAAAGAGTCAGCTGCCCCTGCAACGTGCTGCAACTGTGGCGAGCAGCACACCGCCAGCTACAGGGGCTGCACCGCCTGGAAGCAGGAGGTGAAGAAGACTAGGACTCCCGCTGCCGCTGCTTCTTCCTCTGCTCCAGCGCAGACTGCCGATCGGACTAGCCAGCCAAGCCGACCACGACACCCCCAGCTGTCGTACGCTGCAGCCACTGCCGCCAAGCCCGCTGACCAACCTGCATCCTCCAAGGAGGAGGGAGTCAGTGGAGACGACTACACTCAACAGCGAAGTCTCCGCCGGCGTCAGCCCAGGAGGAAGGAGAACCGGGGTCGCCAACAGCAGTCCTCTGAGGACACGGACTCCAGCTCCGACTCGGATCACCACAACGTAGACCATCACATCTCCAAGCCGAGGCGGACCCTTCGTCTTCGGCTTGGGATGCCGTCGAAGCCAAGGGGCCCTGCCCAGCGGACAAGCAGCCCTGCCCAGCGGACGAGCAGCCCAGCCCAGCAGGCGACCAGCGCTGCCCAGACCGTCACCCAGCCTTCTGCCCTGGCTGAGGTAGCAACCATTTTGGAGAGCCTTCGGGATATGTTGACCCTTGTGACGCGTCTGGTGGAGACGCTTACCCAGCGCCTCCATGGGTAAGCTACGAGTCATCTCGTGGAACACCGACGGGCTTGCAGGCAAGAAGCAGGAGCTTGCTCAGCTTCTACATGAACTTAACGTCGACGTGGCCCTCGTCCAGGAGATGCAGCTGCGGCAAGGAGTTGATTTGAACATCCCTAACTACCAGGGTTACAGAACGAACCGACAGGGTGGACAAGGAGGCGGAACAGCAGTTTACGTTCACCGGAGACTGCCCCACCGACTGGTGCCTACCAACATCCCTCCCGGGCTAGAAGTGACTACGGTCGCGGTCTCCAACGGCGGAAAGGAGCTCACCATCACTTCGCTATACAACCAGCCCAGGCGGAACATCCAGCCGCCCCATCTGGACGCAATGTTGCCACCAGACTCCCCCTCCCTGGTCATCGGTGACTTTAACTGCAAACACCAGGACTGGGGTTGCCGCAGAAGCAACGCACCTGGCCGCGCCCTCCGGAGACTCCTGCAGGATCGCCGACACCACAGACTGCTAGCACCGGAAGACCCCACGCACTTCCCCTACCAAGGCATCCACCCGGACATTCTGGACATCGGCTTGGCTGGGTCTTTCGACAGTGACATCGAGGTCCACGTGTTCACAGACCTCTCATCCGACCATTTGTCAGTGATCTTTGACCTGCAGGATGACGGAGTTCCGCTCCTACCGCCTACGTTGCGTCAACTGGGATCGCTACTCGAGCTACCTGGTCGATCGTCCGCGTCCGCCACCTCCAGTTGCTGAACTGGATGACCAGGTTCGAGACCTGACGTCGCTCCTCCAGGAAGCCGCCACAGCCTCGACTCGTCCGTCCTCCACAGCTGACAAGTGTCAGCCGCTCCCCGGAGACCTGAGGGAAGAGATCCTCCAGCGTCGGCGACTCCGTCGGGTCAACAAGCGCACCCGTTGCCCCCACGCCAAGGCCGATTTCCAACAACAGGCTATGCTCTGCACTCGCCTCCTGGCAAATTCCGATCCGCCAAGTGGGAGGAATTCATCGAAGTCAGCGCCGAAGACAATGGTGGCGTCTGGCGAATCGCCAAGTCCCTCCAAGGAGAGAAGAAGACCATCCGTTCGCTCCATGGACAACGCTGACTGGTCTACTCCACGGAAGACCGAGCTGAGACCTTCGCTGACACGATGGAGGATCAATTCTCTCCACACGCTGGAGTCTACGACGAGGACCACTGTGAGGCCGTGAAGGACTTCCTTGAGAACTTCGAGCCGGATGATGCCCCCCGTGACCACGGATGAGATCTCCGGGCTCGTCCGAGCCCTCCGCCCACGGAAGGCCCTCCGTTAGGCCCCTCACCACCCTACCCCCCGAGCCAAGAATTCCGGCCATCATGATGGACCTGCCCAAGGGATGGGCGAGCCATGCAGTTACCATCGGGCAGCTCGTAGCCGGCGACCTCAACGCCACCTGCTCCGGGAAGACCTTGCAGCTGCGGACCTCCACGGTAGCCCACTTCAGGGCAATCCAGAGATACCTACAGGAGCATGGTCTTCCCTTTCACACCTTCGCCCTGACAGCGGAGAAGATACTGCGGGTAGTTATCAAAGGACTGCCGGAGACCCTGTCACCAGAGGACGTCATGGGGGAGTTTCGTGACCTCTATATGTAACAATAATAATCTTATACATTTTTATATATATATAAAGTCAATATTTCTACGAATAATTTGCTGCTGACGGAGAGGCCAGACAACCAACATCTGGGTTCTCTCAGTGAAGAAGTCTACCAACTGCAAGCAGCCGGCGGAAATCTACGGCGTGGGCAGGGTCTTCTACTGCAAAGTAGAGATCCAGAAGAACACCCGTCGCCGCGGCCCTGCCCAGTGCCACAATTGCATGCAGTTCGGCCACGGTAGCTCCCACTGCCACCGGGAGCGCCGCTGCTACAGATGTGGAGGTGCTCACCCGAGCACACTATGTACCAAGGACCCCGCAACACCAGCCACCTGCGTGAACTGTGCCGGGCCACATGTGGCCAGTTATAAGGGCTGCCCTGCGTGGAAGCGCGAAAAGCAGCAGGCTGATACCACAGCGACCGTCGCCCACGCCCCAGTTACGCAGCTGCCGCCGCCGAAGCCACCACCCCTACCACGGCCCCTGCCTCTGCGGAGACTGCACCGGAGCCGCTGCAGGGCGTCGATGAAGAAGCGTTTACGACCCAACATAGCCGACGCCGGCGCCAGCCTCGCAGCAAGGAGCTCGGCGGACGCCAACAACTGAGTGACCCACCTGTCGCACCACAGTCCACCGACCACCCGGCCCAAGAGACCGGCCACACCGCCCGCCAGCAGGAACAGCCTACCGTCGCCAGGGCGAGGCAGACACGCGCTTGCGCCTCGACGTGCCCCAGAGGCTCAGTAGCAGCCCTGCCCAGCTGCCCAGCAGCCCAGCAACCGAACATCCCAGCTCAGCAGCCCAGATCTGATGGCCGCCCAACCCACAGCCCTAGCAGAAATCACCAACATCCAGGAGACCCTTCGTGGCATGCTCTTTACAGTGACGCCTTGGTGGAGACGTTGGCCGCTCAACTCCATGGGTAAGCTGCGACTGGTCTCCTGTAACGCCAACGGGCTGCTAGGCAAAAAGCAGGAGCTGGCCCAGCTACTACAGGTACTGGACGCAGACATCACCCTGATCCAGGAAACACACCTTCGGCAAGGACTAGACGTCAACCTCCCAAACTACCAGGAATACAGAACGGACCGACAGGGCAGACGAGAAGGAGGCACGGCTGTCTACGTGCACCGCAGGCTGCCACACCGCCTGGTCCCCACCAACGTCCCACCTGGGCTGCCACCACCGTCAATATGCCCTACAATATGGCGGCGCAGACAATATCATCGGCCTACAACCAGCCAAGCGGGCCCGGCAAGAACCCTCTGTTTCCGGAGAATCACAGGCCGATCTCCCTGCTGCCCGTGTTCTCCAAGATCTTCGAGAGGGTCATATTGACGAGGTTTTCCGGGGGGAATCCTTCACCTCGATCAGGACGGAGCAGTGCGGCTTCAGGAGGGGCCACGGCGTCGACCCATCCATAGGGGAAAAGAAGTTCCTGGGGGCCTTGTGCCACCCGGAAGCCTGCCCCTGTGACGTTGGGTACACTAGGGCACAGAGGATCGTTGGGCGGGATGGCCGACCGACAGGCCTGGTACGCCTGTTTTTGACGTGCCAAGGCTCTCCGGTGCGACGGCCTTTGCGTGCATGGGCTATAGGGTCGAGGCGCCGCGAAGCGTGCTCGTCCGCCCATGTGGACGATGCCATGATTACGGACACGAGGACACCAAGTGTTCCCGAGAAATTCCTCGCTGCCGAATGTGTGGAATTTCCGTGCCTGCAGGCGAGAAATACGATCACCAGGGCCATGACCTTACCCGGCCGTATTGCTCGACCTGCAATAGGTACGGTCACTACACTGGGCAGCGCTGCTGTCCCCGCTACCTGCGGGGACAGCAGGACCCCCAGGACCCTAAGTCCCTCCCGGTCCTTTCTTTAATTTCCCCAACCCATACCACCAGGGTTAATCCCTGGAATCTTAAGTTGTCAGACTTCCCGGTCCTCAGGCCCGACAACATCCCACCTCCCTCCCCGCCTAGCCTATGGTAGCTCCCGCGACCACAACCCCGACCCCACCAAAAACCTCCGCAGCTACCAAGCCCTCCCCAACCCCCGCGCAAAGGGGTTCCTCGCAGAAACCAAAACCACAGCCTCCTGCCCAAGCCCCACCCAAGAAAACGCCCTCCACCCCCAAACCCACCCCTCCAACCCAGACCACTCCTGATGTGGGTCACATGAAACCCTCACAACCTTCTTGGACTAACTCCTCTCAGTTATTAAATGTATAAAAATATATGCAAAAAATGATTATCAAGTGGTTAAAAATATATTAACTATTAAAACTTAGATCCATAAATTCATCAATACTAGAAAACGTTGATTACATAGAACAAATTGTTGTTAACACAGACAAGAGTGACGCTATAAGCTTCACCCGGTCCAGACAGCAGCATAACGGAACCTTCCTATATGTTGGATATTCATAAAAAAGTATTTTATTTATTCTAAAAAAATTGTAAATTGAGTAATTTTTATCTTTATTTAAACTTAGAAGAAATTATCCACAAAATGAATTAGTTTAGTATTTTTGTAAAACCATATTATTAGAAAAAAGGAAATTAGTTTTTATTATTATAAGCAATCCAATCCGGTGTAGTTATTTCAATCACATGACAAGAACTGAATTTTGATTGGGTATTCCTCCCCTCCCCCTTCCGATGGACATGATAGTGAGCCGCGTCAGGACAGATGTGCCTTGGACATGGTCAGTGATCGACCACCTCTTTTCCTCTTACTATTCTCGCTAACATATTAGCACAGTGTTTTCTAGTATTGTAAAGTCAGTGTCAACCTCCAATTTTACAAACACCTTGTACGTGGCAACTCAACTCCATCTCCTTGACGATGACTGCCAGAATGAGGGCCCTCACTCCACTTCTCGTCGTCGCCGCTCATCCCTGGTCATCTCATCATTGTCACGTATAAAGGTATCCTCAACGGTCCTCCGCTCATTTTATATTGCTCTCACATATTTTACACTATACCTGGATGGCAGCAGGATAGGATGGAAGACAACGGTCAAGTACCTGGGTGTTCTCCTAGACAAAAGACTGAAAATGACACCCCACGTCAACCGGCTCTGCGGCCTAGCTACACAAGGACTCGGCGGTATATCTCCGCTCCTCAAGTCTAGGAGCTTTCCAACCAAGACAAAGATTCATCTCTACACTGCGCTCCTCCGCCCAGTCCTGACTTCTTGGGACGCCGTCCGCGCATGTGACATGAGACACATAATTTATTGGTGTGCTGAAGCTTGGGCTAACATTAAAGAAGAAACACTTCAAAGGTGCTGGAGGAAGATTTATGACGGACTAGACAAGATGAGTTTGAAAGTTTTAAAAATTTGACAGAGGTGGTTCATAGGCTTCCTGGATGTGAAGACATGAGTGCAAGTGATGTGGACGAATGGATCGTCGCCGATGATTCTACTGAACTTTCTGACCAATATATAATAGAGGCAATGTTGCAGTCAGCTGATATCTCAACAGAAAACAAAACAGATGGCGTGGATGACGGATACGGCAAAGTGACAGCTGAGGATGGATTTAATACATTAGAGGTAAGTCAAACATTACTGTATGGCCCGTAAACAGAAATTTATCTAATTTATTTAAATAGATTATTTTGAAAAAACTAGAATTACAATCACTTTTATTATTTTAGCTTGCCCAAAAATTTGTGGATCAGTGCACCGAGTCGACGCCAACTGACGTCCTTTTGATCTTTTGATTAAAAGATGCCGGGACATTACTGCTCGAAAACGATGTGAAGGAATGTCTATAAGGCAAACAAAAATCACAGATTTCTGTAATAAGATTGTAATAAGATTTCTGTAATTGTGATGGCGTATACATTGATTTTTACAACCTATTACGTCATATATTTTAGCAAAATAAAAAACTTTATTATATAGTCTTTGTTTATAAATATTTTTCCTACACCCCATGTTTATAGGGTATTTTTAGCATATGACGGTTTAACGGAAAAACTGGTTATCCAGCTCTCCCTCTGTTATCTTGGTTTACCGGGGTTCTACTGTAATTTACTTTTTCTTAATCTTTTTAAAATTTCTGTGAGCATTGTAAACATAAGTGATGCTTTCTGTTTTTGGTATGAACAAGTTTTAATCAAGATTTTTTTTAATCGAGCCCTGGTTACCTGTCTGATTGGTTCGGCATGTCATTCTGCCTCACCCGATCTACCGATACCATCTTGATTAGATCGACATGGCACAGCTTGGTGGGCGCCTGTAGTCACATTCAACCCTCCCCCTCACCTTAACAGATCTAAACCCTTACATAAACTGACAAATGATATTAGACACTTTTAATTCATTTTAAAACATGGCACAAAAATGAAGGTTTTATTTAATTTTCACTTTAGGACAAGATCCTGGGTTAAAGTGTCAGAAGTCAACCCATCAAGAAAGTAGTACCTCTTTTTCTCAAAGTAGGCAGTGTCATCACAGACACAACTCCTATTTACCATAACTTACCCCATTGTTTTCAGTTTCCTTGAGATATTTCTTAGTATTTGATAACATTTTACTGATATTTCTCATCAATAATAGTCAACAGAACAGTTGGTCTGTAGGCTTTTGTTTGTAAACATTTGATGAAGGATCTTACGTATCGTACAACTAGAGTATTTCCAAACAAGTTCTAACCAATATCTCGAATATTATGGAACGCTAAGTGGCAGCAACTTAAGTGTCACTTTATAACACCTGATTGTGTTCTCCGTTGAAAAACGATACAACACGGTAGTAAAACCATCACACAGAAAAATGTGACGTTAAATGACCACCTATGGTAACTTGAAAAAGTAGTTTTGATGAGGAAAGTGGAAGTGGTATATTAGGCTAAATCACAGGAGATTGCCTGGACAGTTGTGATGATTGTTTAAGAGTGATTGAACATTTAGCATAGATGTGTTTCACACATAGATTGTACTGATGCGCATCAGTTGCGCTTTGACAGTTTACAGAGTGGTGAAAGCGTAGTTGGTGACCGGTGTGACCGTGATGGTGTGCCCCGGAACCATCGGAGTCATAATGTAAGTCTGCATATCTGGTTTACTTGGCTCCTGAATCAACACTGGTATGGTGTTGTTCGGATGTACCGGACATATGGCAACTGTTTGCGGCTGTACTACAACCGTAGGGGTCTCCTCAGAGGTGGTAACCCTTTGACTATTATTGCTACAGACAGAAGGGGGCTGATGGTTCTGTTTAGCCGTGGTGTTTGACACATTTATCGCATTCTGTGTTCCTGAAACAACCAATAAATCACTAACACATCAACCAAAAACTGAAAACAATAATTACTGACTTACAGCAGTGAATAATATTGAAGAATTAATTATTCAACTCGTTTAGAAGATTAAATTCATACATTTTAGTATGACAAACTAATTTGGATTTAATTAATATTAATATAAAATCCATAGTAAAAATTCTGATCAAACAGGAATTCCAATTATTGATAGAAGCTTATTTAGTTAATCTTTTTCAAATATACCGACTTAACTACATAATCATTATTAGTTAAACGCAGAAACCATTGGTTGACTTACCTAACTCTACTTTGCAGAATCTTACGTGCGGAAATTGCTCTTTCATGAAATGGCGAAAAGTTGAGTATCCCATTGTCTTTTCTTCTGGAGGTGCAATCTCCTTCATATACTCTTGATATAGGTTATGGATAGTTTTTCTACTTATATCTGGTGGAAATATTACTGTGTTCTTACAATTCCTGTAAGATGATTATTACTTATTAATCCGAGTTAAGTCAATTGAAATGACTAATCTAAGTAAAGTAATGAATTTCCAAAATATATAATAAAATCTGTACCTTTAAGTGAATTTTCCATTTGGAAGAATATATTACTGAAGGTGAGTACGTAAGGGTTTAACAAATTATTTTTAACTGGTAAAAATTCATAGGTAACAAACTTGAAAAAAGCTGCGGTGTAAGGTAACACTGCAATTTAAAAAAAAAAACATACCCAATTATCCCATTAACTTTTTAATCAGATAGATCGCTGATAAGTATCTTTAATATGAACATATTCTGATTTTAAACTAGTTAGATATATCTCTATTTTGAAATTTGTGTTTAAAGCAAGGTTTTTGACATTGCTCTTACAAGAGTAAAAATCCAAAACAGCGCAGGTCCAGAATAAACTCACCCAGTAATTGTGTTGTGTTGCTCAATGTAATTCTTAAGAAAGTCAGTGGCCCTGCGATATGTCTCGAGAGAGAAGACATTGTGTGGTTTCTTCCCATGGTTGCCGTGGACCCGAGGTGTGACACCATGGGTCATAACGTGTTTTCTTATCCTCTTCAGCTGGTACAGTGTGCAGTTCTCCAGGTAGAGGAACGCGGACAGACAGACACGTCGGCCTTGATAGACATATTGTGCTCTTAACCTGCAAATGTGGAAGTAGGCCTACTAATGTCAAACAAATAAAATGTTCCATGGACAGTAGTGATTGAGAGGATCAGGAGAAATTTTAGTTAGAAATGGTTTAGTACTTGATTGCAGTTGAAAGAGATAACAAGAGAAGATGCTTAATGAAATTTTGAGGTTAAATATCTAAAATTAATACATGATGTACTATGAGACACATTAGGACATTATTCCGACTAAGGAAATACACTATTAATAGCCATAAAACATTTTCATTGAGTACACTGTGTATTATAAATTAAAATATTATTTTACAACATTACTTTATTGCCCATTATTATTACGCTGAAGGTTTATTTTTATCTTCATTGTCTAAGCAAAGAGTAAACACAAGAACGAAAGAGCAAAATATTAGCTCGGAGAGAGGTTATATTCTTAATTTCTAGTAATTAAGTAGTAATTTCTAGTGGTATTTCTAGTCATTTATTAAAGAATGTTATCGATTGTATAATTAAGCCTTTAGTTTATCTGATAAATGAATGTTTGTCGGAGGGTATTTTTCCTAATGTACTAAAACTATCGAGAGTGGTTCCCATTTACAAAAAAGGGGATAAGTCTTGCCCATCTAGTTATAGGCCTACATCCTTAACACCTATTTTCTCTAAAGTTATTGAAACAGTAGTATATATACAGATTTCCAATTACTTAGATGAGTGTAATATAATTTGTAAAGAACAGTTTGGTTTTATTAAAGGTAAATCAACAATAAATGCCATGGATTCGCTTGTTAAGAAAATTATGCACGTATTTGAAACTAAGGATTTTTCTCAGGTCACCTTTTGTGACCTGAGTAAAGCTTTTGATTGTGTTGATCACAATGTGATGTTAGATAAGTTAAGTTATTATGGAAAAAGGGATAAGAGTCTTGAATTAATTCAGTCTTTCTTAAAAATGCGACAACAAGTGGTATGTATTGGTAATAGTAAATCAGACAAAGTTGAACTTAAGTACGGTGTACCACAGGGCTCGGTGTTAGGCCCGTTACTTTTTATATTAATGGTTAATGACTTGCCGTCTTTTTTAAATACACAATCAATTCTTAATGCTGATGACACAACTTTTTTTAATAGCAGCTCAGATTTTAATGACCCCCACAACATGACACAAGACACATTGACCCAAGCTTCACTTTGGTTTAGAGCTAATGGATTTTTGTTTAATGACAGCAAAACTCAACAAATGTATTTTAGCCTTAGGGATTTGCCAACTAATAATAATACTAAAAGTGTTAAGTTTTTGGGTCTGTTTTTGGACAGTAAGTTAAATTGGGAAGTGCATATCGATTTTGTTGCCACTAAAATTTCAAGGGTTATCTATTTATTAAGAAATCTCAAAGAGTGTGTATCAGATAATTATGTAAGATCAGCCTATTTTGCATTTTTCCAAAGTATCATATCTTATGGACTTTTACTCTGGGGAAACAGTTGTCATGTTCAAAGAATTCTTATACTGCAGAAAAAGGCTGTAAGAGTAATTACCAATTCAAATAAGTTGGATCACTGTAAACCACTATTTATTAAATTAGGATGTCTCACTGTAATAAATTTGTATATTTATAATGTTTTAATTTGTACTAAAGAAAATTTAAAAAGTCAGCTTCTGAGACAGGACATACACAACTACAACACAAGAAATAGTAATAAGATTGATATTCCATATCAAAGGTTATCTAAATCCTTAAATAGTTATGAATTGTTAGGTTTAAAAATGTTAAATAAGTTATCACCTGAAATATCAGAATTACCTGATCATATTTTTAAAAACAAACTGTACTCTTGGTTACTCATGAAGCCTTTTTATTCTGTTTCTGAGTTTTTTGGGTGCAAGGACATACTTGCATAAGCACATGGGCTTAAATAAGTATGATTTCTTCCTAAATATTTTGTATGAAAAATAATTTATTAAGTTATATGGTGTATGGAGTAATTTGTACTAAAATGTATACCTAGACTATAACTTTAACTTGTTTATATGTTGTTTGTATTTTATATGTAAGCTGTATTTGTATGTGTAAGCTGAGACTTACTTTGACTTATATATATAAGTATATGTGTATGTATATGTGTGTGTGTATGCTAATAAGATTATCTGTACAAAGTTTGTATATACTTTAATAATTCCTTTTTTTTCACTTTGTCTATTGCTATGTATTTTGGCCAAACGACAATAAAATTATTATTTATTTATTTAATTAGATAGACAAAAACTATTCCAGGTGACCCACAGAGAGGTTTGAATGTTTCATTTAATTTTACTCGCCCATTTATGCTCCAAACATTTTGAATCTTTACACAGTTTAAAATAGATTTCAACCCATTCCCATCTAAGGACGCACATTGCTCGTCAGTGTATTTCGCTAGACAGATGTCTAAGGACGTGCATCCGCAAGGCGGTTTTGAGCAAAAATATGTGTTGCCTGCTTACATTTTGACGTAGTTCTCTTTTCCGCCATTAGGTGTGCTAGTTCATTTCTCATCAGATAGATAATGTTGGTGTCCTCTTTAAAATAATCGTATTTATTGTCCAATGTTCAGTGTTGTTAACTGACAGTAAATTAGTTTAGTTCGCAGAATTCATTCAGCAATTGTATTTATTGATGAGAATACAGTAATAATGATTATTTTTTAAAGATTTATCATTAATTATTTATTACTGCAGGTAATTAGAAGTATATGTGCCAAATGAAATAACGGTATCATTTGAAAACAAAATAAGTCTTGATGAAACAACAGTACCTACTTGTTTCTAAGCCTTCCACTTGAAACTTTTTGGCAGAAGAAATTTGTATCATTGGATGAAAACCAATTATCAATTGATTTTTTTTCAGAACAGGTATTTTTATTTCTTGAATATTTGATATTTCTTCAAAAGCTGTTTACTCAGTTTAAAGCACTACTCATAAAAGGATTATAGTGTAATAAATTTATACATGAAACTCGAGTCTGTTATATATTAATCAATTAAAATTCATGAAAAATTACAATGTACAATGTTGGGTAACTCGACAACCTCTGGGTCTATAAAGTGTTAAGTTAGTGAGGTTTTATTGAATTATTTTTTAATATGCCACCATTTTGTTTCGACAAAAATTAGGGATCTGGAACATTTCCAGAATATTTTTAGAACCTACTTTATAAATTGTGTAAAGTTTCCAAATGTTTGGTCCATAAATATGAAAATAATATAAAACGAACATTTACACCTCTTCATTGAGTTGTAATGAGCATACCTTCTTCTCTCACGCTGTTTGACGGTGACTCCCGGATCCGAC
Organism: Nephotettix cincticeps; assembly: GCA_023375725.1. Classification (NCBI taxonomy): domain Eukaryota; kingdom Metazoa; phylum Arthropoda; class Insecta; order Hemiptera; family Cicadellidae; genus Nephotettix; species Nephotettix cincticeps. The sequence goes on along the minus strand of CM041790.1, from coordinate 52,890,387 downwards.
ATACATGCCATTGTCACTCCCATTAAGTACATGTCGTGTTCCTCCTTGGTCAGCTCCGCTATGTTCAGGCGGTGTCTGAAATTGTTTATAAATTTACTTCATGTGATTTTCATTTAACCGGACAGTGTCAAGGATATGACTTGTTATTTAATAAGAATAGGTTATTAGGACAATTAAGTTTTATTTTTTTAACTAACGAATATGTATTCAAAAAGATACGAGGAACAATACCTATCGGCTCATATCTAATCACAACAAAAATTAAATTTTTTTTTAAGCAATTACTACATCGGTCCCGTCGAACCGGCAGAGCGGGCTGGGTAAAAGCATGTGAATTTGTAAAAGGCCTCACAAAAATATGAAGGAATGGAAATGCATGTACTCTTGTATTTGATGATTGATACGGCTATTTGGCCAAAAGAAACAAACATATTACTGATTACATTACTACAATATAAAAATGAACCAGACAGTTTTATCCTGTTACTCTAAAAATTCCTTTTATTATGCAAATTAGAATTTAAGGGTGGCTTGAGAGATGTGAAACTAAACACTTAAGAGAAATCTTTAGGTATAATTATGAGGACTGTAATAATAAATGAAAATTAAACAATTTAGTATTGTCAATGTATCTAATCTAATTGTTTAAAAGTGAATATTGGTTAAAATTTAATGACTAATACCCCCGTCGCAGCAGATCTGCGTACACAGCGAATTTCCAAATCAATAATATAATAATAATTATATATGACAAGTTTTATCAATATCTCTCATTAAATATGAAAGTTATTTGCCTATTCTCCATAAGATGGGAAAGATTATGCAGGTTGGCTGCTGTGAGGAACAGGTAGGTATTTCTAGCATAAAAAAATTTAATTTGACCATTTATACCGAGTTTCATAAATATCTGTCCATAAATAAAAGAGTTTGCCTACTCTCCATAAGATTAACATAGGAAAGAGTATGCGGGTTTGCTGCTTTGAGAAACACATAAACTATGATTTTTTTTGCATATACGTATGGATCCAACCACGTGAATCTAAATACAACGTTTCATCTAAAACTATTGGTTAATAAATGAAATATTAATTTTTCCTTATCCTCCATAAGATTACCATTGGAGCCCCAAAATACAACGTAGGCCTACTGTGTTTAGATTTTTCAATATCTCGGTAACCGTTGGAGATAGAGAAAAACTTTAAGGAACTAAATTGTGTAGATTTTAAACTGATTTTAATGGTGAAAGATAAAATTTAAAACTACTTATGAAAATGCAGTACCCAATTTTTGAGTACAAAACCCCCAAACTACCCGTTCCGATTGACCGATATGTATAAGTTACGAATTTGTCCGAGCAAATGTAAGAATACACGTCTCTACCAAATTTGGTGTCAATCGGACAATTTTTACGAGAGTTATTGTGTTCACAGACACATATATTTATATACACATGTATATAAATTTTAACAACTGTTGTTTTTGGCCTCTGGGCACCTAAAGACGAAAAAATAACATTGTCCCAGGCCTAAGTCTTGCCATGAGACTTACGGTAGCTTCTTCCTTTTAAGAAATTCGGTAAAATCTGAAATGAAGGTGAATGTCTAAACGTGACGACTGATGCGCCTGAGTCGGACAAGTGTTGAGACCGTACCAAAGGATTGGTGTGACTATCCCTTCCGTTGGCAGCCATTGTACACACCATCTTCCTGAAGTAAAACTCAATCTTCACTGATTTTAAAAATACAAATTTATTTATGTAAAAAAATGTTAGTATTTTCTTTACAGTTGTTTAGTCTGACACAAATAAGTACATCATTGACTTATTAGAATGTTCCAACTTCTATACCTATCGGCTCATATCTAATCACAACAAAAATTAAATTTTTTTTTAAGCAATTACTACATCGGTCCCGTCGAACCGGCAGAGCGGGCTGGGTAAAAGCATGTGAATTTGTACAAGTCCTCACAAAAATATGAGGGATTTTAAATGCATGAAACTTTGTCTATGTATTCAAAAAGATAAAAAATCATAACAACATACTTACTACTTACAGTTACGAAAAAGGTTGACTAACCTATAAACATTGTCTGGATTAAGGCCTTGAAAACAACTAACATCATGGCATTCACATCCCATTTCAAACCTTTCTCTAACGTCATTAGCATCATCATTTTCAACATTATCCTCTACTTTGGGCTCATCCTTAAAATCAACTGAAGTTTTTGTAACTTTCTTCTTCCTCTTGTAAACTATCTTTTTGGATAATTTATTGCTTTGTCCTTGAGTTTTAGGTGGAGTTTGGTGAAAAACTGTATATTTGTCTTCTACAAACTAGAAAAACATGAGTTTTGTTATAAATTAGGATAAAAAAAGAACCAGTGAGTATGAGTATGAATAATAATAAATTTGAGAATATTGAAGGCTACAGATAAAAATTATTGTAAGCTGATTTGTTGGATATTAGAAAAGCATATATGATAATACATAATGCATGCTTCACAAAAATCAATCTATAATTTTTTTAGGAAGGTTTTAGCCTCTTTACATAAATTAAGTCTCTCAGTTGCCATTTTAACCCTTCCCCGACGGGCGAATTCGTAACGAAATGAGAAAAATTAAAGGAAAAAATAAAAATTCATTTTCATTTTTTGTGTTTTGTTATACTAGTATACATTAAATAAACACAATAGAACACTTCAGATTGTCAAAACAAGTCTTTACTTGGAGGTTATTTTACATCACACTCTAAAAGACTCTTCGGGTGGACCGATGTCTCTAGGTATCAAACGAGGCAACTCAACCTCACATAAACCTTCCATGGTCATTATTCTCTACTTAATACTAATGCCATTATAATAATAAAAAAAGATTTGTTCAATAATTCAATAATATCCGTTGCTAAATCACAGCCGTTGTGGAAAGAATGGGAAAGTAGCGCCTCGGCAGCACAAAACATCTGGTTACTGCTCAAACACATATCAGTCTGTCTGAAGAGAAAACGGATATATCCGCCTTCTGTCCGGAAAATCAAAAACTATAAGCATATATATCCACCGCTCGTCCTTTACAGCCAAAGACTTTGGCCGATGTATCTGTCACCCATCCGAGAAGGTTTGAGAAAGATTCTAAAACCTCCAATGATTCAAAATTTGAATCACTTAAATTAACTATGCTTCAATCTTTGCGATACACTGGCGTGTACTTGTTCTAATGCAAAAATTTTGCCAAATATTATTTCAAAAACATATTCCTTATGAAGTTGTAGATATTAGATTAGATTATTGAAATGGCGACCATACTAAAAGGTAGGTATTTTAAGCCAAGTATTCTTTAGCCCGATTATATAACTTTCATATATTTTTGACTTTTCCAAGAATCAGGTATACTCTACATTTCCAACCCTTCCCACATTTATGAATAATTTATTTTCAGCGGCTGTTTTTTCTGGAGTCTTCTTACCCTCAAAATATAACTTAGATACTTAGATTATTGAAATGGCAACCTACCCAGGTAGGCATTTTAAGCCAAGTATGAATGAGAAATGAGTGTAGGATGATTGTCGTGCGATCTTGTGGTCTTGTTACTGACTAAGGCTGACATGTTCCTTGAACAGGACTGTTAATTAATAGCCCAACGGACAATGGCAATTAATGGACCTACAGTTTAACGTGGAATCCGAACCACGGCCTCTGAATTACGAATTGGTCTAATCATGAGGATGTCCTTTGCGAATTAACGCAGTATTCAATAGTGCGGACGTTAAACCACACAAGAGAACACTACACCCACCGACCATCGCTCACAACTATCCACAGTTCGTGATCTCCAAGTAGCTGGATTACAGGATGACGCCACTATCCCAGTCTTTGGGCCTGAGATTAGTTTTTAAATTTTTAATTTACCATGCCGAAAATTCAGACTATCCAAAATAAACTTTGGATGATCCACGATGTTTTAGCATTGTTTGAATACAAAATGCTAGGGTCCATGATAAATATTGGAATTAAAGAAAAATAATGGATTTTCGAATGAAAGAAGTTTGAGTTATCCAAGTTTCACTGTAAAAGATTGTTGACAAGAAGTGTTGATAATATTTCTGTACTGTACTAAAGATAATATTAGATATAGTTATAATATCTTACTAATATTTTGTAAGATAAAGATTGAGTAAACTTCTTACAACACGTTTTATAGCTACAGAGTACTAATCATCTCCTGAATATTACCAACAATATATAGAAGGAATTTAAATTGTGTCAAAAATAGGATTTTGCTCCTGATTATCGTTTCAGATATACTATGAGTCATTTATTACACAGTATAAACACGTATTTTTGCTTTTAGGATTGATTTTCAGTTTTCACGGACAACATATGAACATTATTATTCAGCTTATGCATGTAAAAAAGTTTCTGATTCTATTCCAATATTTCTCTCAATGCCACACTGAATGTTTCATACCCCATGTTCAGGAGTCTGAGAGGTTGTCTCGACGTCTAGTGTCTGGTAGGTGTCCCATAGCACAGAACTGTCCGTATGAACATACTCATGATCTCCGTGAACATTTTCAAGCCTGTAGATGTTTCCCTGGTGTTGGATACTGTTACTGTGCCATTGAAAATCCTCTCCTCCACTGCCAAGAACCACCACCTGAAAATTCATCGTGTTAGTGGGTATATCAGAGATTCCTTACCACAAAATTAAGAACTGTATATATTAAAGTTTTAATCACAAAGATTCTTAACAATTAGGTTATTTACACTCTAAATTAAAACTGCTATTAAACTACTAATAAAACTATTAAAACTCTAATCTCTCTTATAATGCTAATTATCTATGTAATATAGTATTAATAAAGATTGTTTTAAGCTAATTCAATTTTAATTACTGTCTAGATGTTCTTCAATTTTCTGACTAAGGCTGACATGTTCCTTGAACAGGACTGTTAATTAATAGCCCAACGGACAATGGCAATTAATGGACCTACATTTTAACGTGGAATCCGAACCACGGCCTCTGAATTACGAATTGGTCTAATCATGAGGATGTCCTTTGCGAATTAACGCAGTATTCAATAGTGCGGACGTTAAACCACACAAGAGAACACTACACCCACCGACCATCGCTCACAACTATCCACAGTTTGTGATCTCCAAGTAGCTGGATTACAGGATGACGCCACTATCCCAGTCTTTGGGCCTGAGATTAGTTTTTAAATTTTTAATTTAACCATGCCGAAAATTCAGACTATCCAAAATAAACTTTGGATGATCCACGATGTTTTAGCATTGTTTGAATACAAAATGCTAGGGTCCATGATAAATATTGGAATTAAAGAAAAATAATGGATTTTCGAATGAAAGAAGTTTGAGTTATCCAAGTTTCACTGTAAAAGATTGTTGACAAGAAGTGTTGATAATATTTCTGTACTGTACTAAAGATAATATTAGATATAGTTATAATATCTTACTAATATTTTGTAAGATAAAGATTGAGTAAACTTCTTACAACACGTTTTATAGCTACAGAGTACTAATCATCTCCTGAATATTACCAACAATATATAGAAGGAATTTAAATTGTGTCAAAAATAGGATTTTGCTCCTGATTATCGTTTCAGATATACTATGAGTCATTTATTACACAGTATAAACACATATTTTTGCTTTTAGGATTGATTTTCAGTTTTCACGGACAACATATGAACATTATTATTCAGCTTATGCATGTAAAAAAGTTTCTGATTCTATTCCAATATTTCTCTCAATGCCACACTGAATGTTTCATACCCCATGTTCAGGAGTCTGAGAGGTTGTCTCGACGTCTAGTGTCTGGTAGGTGTCCCATAGCACAGAACTGTCCGTATGAACATACTCATGATCTCCGTGAACATTTTCAAGCCTGTAGATGTTTCCCTGGTGTTGGATACTGTTACTGTGCCATTGAAAATCCTCTCCTCCACTGCCAAGAACCACCACCTGAAAATTCATCGTGTTAGTGGGTATATCAGAGATTCCTTACCACAAAATTAAGAACTGTATATATTAAAGTTTTAATCACAAAGATTCTTAACAATTAGGTTATTTACACTCTAAATTAAAACTGCTATTAAACTACTAATAAAACTATTAAAACTCTAATCTCTCTTATAATGCTAATTATCTATGTAATATAGTATTAATAAACATTGTTTTAAGCTAATTCAATTTTAATTACTGTCTAGATGTTCTTCAATTTTAACTTTTTAAAACACCCTAAGGGTTTGATTACCTTTACTGTTTGACCTTACCCATTTATGTATTCAACCTTCAAATTTGACCATAGCAAATAAATTAAAGAGTTCTTAAGGCAAGATGCTAAAGTGTGGGATTATAAAAAAAACGGTTAAATTTGAAAACATATACAAACTGTACAGGAGGAATATACAATGTAATAATTATCAACCCGCCATTGGTCGAGGTTACATTTGTTACGCAACGGCTTTATATTTCACGAATTTCGAACAAATTAAATCATAGCCATTTTAGTTCAGCTATTTCTTTAGCCTTTAATTATATCCAAAACTAAAAATAAAAAACCTAATTTAACAATAAAAAATTTTAAAACACTCAAACTATAAACTTTGTTATAAATTAATTTAACTTTTTTCAGGTAATTATTTCAAACAATATTAATAGTGATAACACATTGCTATAGTTATGTGTCCAGGCACCCCTCTATCAAACCCACATTGCTAAAGTTGGTCCAGCACCCTCTATCAATCCCCACCATTGCTATAGTTGGTCCAGGCACCCTCTATCAATCCCACATTGCTATAGTTGGTCCATCACCCTCTAACAATCCCACCTTGCTATAGTTGGTCCAGGCACCCTCCTATCAATCCCACATTGCTAAGTTTTTCCAGCACCCTCACAATTTATTACTAAATAAAAGGCCTTTTTAGTTGGGCAAGGTGTGCTTATTGCATAGTAATTCGTCACGAAAAAAAGGTGCGAGACAGACTGAAGGTCACTTAACTTCTCTTGTAAATTCCCTCCACTACTGACACCCCAAACAAAAGCTATTCCGAATTACAGGCCAATATATTACAAACTCCACGTTTTGTAGAACCTAAATGAAAAGTGTGCGTAGCACTCCACCCCTCGACCATCAGCGGGTTAAGATTCGTCAAAGAGTTACAGCACTCAAGTAGGCTTACCAATATAATTTTTGTGGCTTTGATATAAGAATACCATACCTGGTGTTGAACGTTTTGCAAATTATTGGGTTTTTCTATTCTTTCAACTGAGAGAAGTGAATGCAAGACTTCACTAGCTTCTTTTTCAGCTTCATCGACGACCCTTGTTACCTTAACAAATCAAACCGATCGATCATAATGTAATTCACAATAAATCTGATCTGGATAGCTAAATTTTAAATATTTCTGTAAGATTGATATTTCTCAATTCATCTTATTGTATTTGAAATAGCACTGGTGTGGAAATAATGATTACAGAAGGCACAAGAATACCTTATGTTAAAAATACCTAAAGTAGGCAGGGCCATATAAAGGCCTAATTAAAATTAGCCTATTCTAATTTTAGTTCAACCTTTATAAATATAAAATTATTCTATGTAAACGCTCATTAATTACACCACCGTGAAAATGATTCTGAAACATTTGGACATAGTCAAATCAACATTGAATAATAATTAATAAAATGATTTACAGTAGTTAAATGAAGTAGATATTAAAAGTTGCAATCTATTTTTTTTAATATAGGAGGTTTATGAAAACTAGGCCTATCAATTTTGTGGAAGTAATTTACGATATTTTGATTTTAAATGTTAAATTCTATCAGATAAATGGTCCCATCAGGTATCTTGTTCTCAACTCAAAGCGCCTTAATCTGAATGAAGCCAATATTTTAATAATATTTATTCTGTGAAACCTATATTTATGCTTTTTTTATAGATAAGTTTCCTCCACCCAAAGCAATAATCAATCCCATAAGGAGATACTGATAGAATAATGCATTTACCTACGTCCTTTTCTATTTTATTAACTAGTGTTTAGTTGAAAATTTACTATTCTGTTAACTGAACTGATAGTTAGTTCTGCTGCGTGATTTTTTGGTTGTAGGTGTTAGATGTAGGTGGTATGGTGTTTTTAAGATGATAGATAAAACATTAACATTTAACTTTGAAAGAAAACAACTGAAATGAATAGACGGTGAGAGAAGTGTGGTTAAAAACATAAAAAATATATTTGTAACTGAGAATAATATCCAAACACTACTTTTGCGCTTACACTACATATAGTGATGTAAAATACCCGGGTATTAAAACTCGAGGTAAATACCCGGGTATTTTGGGTATTTATGAAATCGATTGAAATTAATTTCCCAGGCACCCTCTATCAATCCCACATTGCTATAGTTGGTCCAGGCACCCTCTATCAATCCTAACTTGAAGCTTTGCTAGTACCTTTCATTTAATGATTTAGTACTTTTTGTATTGTAATACATTAAGTTTGTAAATAAGCATGGGGTTTTGTGTTTTAAATCTACTGTTATTAAATTATGATAGTTAAAATTTTTATTTTATAAATGGCTTGGAAGGCGTGACAGACCTAAGACCTGATTGACATAGGCAGAATGGCAGAGTACTAAAAGTAATTGAACTTGTCTGTGTTAGTTGAAAACAATGATATATTTGGATAAACCTACTAAAGAAATGTATCTCCTGTTTTTGGTAAAACTTAATATAATTTTGAAAGATTTATTGTGCTATAGATTCAAATGTTTTGTATCACAAGTTTATGAAATTGGTTTTTTATACCAACAAAAGATCTAGAACAAAAATAATAATTAAATCCTGCCATCCTACAGATTGAATTTTAATTATTTTCTTAAGTTGGTTACATAGGCCACTACTAGGTTAAATTTTCCTGTCTTTCTAAATAATAATTATAACTTTACAAATTATTTTTCTTCACTTTCAATAAAATAAATTCATATATCTACCATAGAAATTAAAAAATCATAAGTAGTCAGGACCAGTGCAACCATGCGACCAGGGTATTTATGCAGACTATGCTTTATGCTCAGAAGAAAAATGCTAAAAGAGACTGTATGAAATTAAGTTAACACATTTTATTAAGATTTAATCATCAATACTGTCCCTACAGTTTAATAATTGAAAAAATATCTCAATCTTCTTTAAATTAAATAAAAATTATAAATACCAGGACGTGGATATTTATGGTGATTAATCCCAGAAATAAAATGCTAGTAGTGACCATATAAAATTTTGTTTAACACATTTTATCATCATTTTACTATCCTTAGAGGGTAATAATGGCAAAAAAATCTCAATCTTCTTTAATTTAAATAAAAATTATAAATACCCAGGACGTGGGTATTTATGGCGATTAATCCCATGCCAATAGTGACCATATGAAATTTTATTTAACACATTTTATCATCATTTTACTATCCTTAGAGGGTAATAATTGCAAAAAAATCTCAATCTTTTCTAACTTTAATAAAAATTATAAATACCCAGTTTTTGGGTATTTACCCGGGCCTGGGGTAAATACCCAATTTATATTTACCTACCCACTGGGTATTTACCCGACCCAAATCACTAACTACAAAAGTACCATTTTCTGTGTTTATAGTTTTTTTAGACATTTATTGGTCATTAAATAGCTTTACAAAAGATAGACTTTGACATAAAATTAAATTCACATAGAAAACTCCTCCAACTTATAGGCTAAAAAGGTTAGGCCTACATAGCAACCAAAGATAATTTGTCATAAAATAAATCACTTGGCACAGTTTGAAATGCTTTAGACAACTTATTAAAAAGCTTAACGCCTTTAAACAACTGTGATACCTTTATTTCATTGATTTAGTCAATTTCAATCTGGGTTGATCTAGCTTCCAATTATCTATTATCTAATTATATGTCAACATCTGAGATTACATTTAACAAATATTAGTACGGTAGTTCAAGTTACAGATTTACAATAGTGAGGATACCAGAAGACACAAATACCCCCGTCGCAGCAGACCTGCGTCCTCAGCGAATTTCCAAATCAATATGTAAATAATAATATTGTATGTCAAGTTTTATCAATATCTGTCGATAAATATATGAGTTGGTTATTTGCCTATTCTTCATAAGATTAACGTGGGAAAGAGTATGTAGATTTACCGCTGTGAGGAACACTGAAAGTAGGCATTTATAGCATAAACAATTTTTATTTTGACAATTTGTACAAATTTTCATCAACATCTGCCCATAAATAAAGGAGTTTTCCTATTTTCCATATGATTAACATGGGAAAAGAGCCCAAAAATGCACTGTGTTTAGATTTTTTAATATCTCGGTAACCGTTGGAGATAGAGAAAAACTTTAAGGAACTAAATTGTGTAGTTTTTTAAGCTAATTCTAATGGTTGAGGATAAAACTTAAATACCCCATCACAGCAGACCTGCGTACTCAACGAATTTCCAAATCAATAATATGACAATAATAGTACAAGTATGTGACAAGATTGATTAATCAATACCTGTTGATAAATTAAAGTATTTGCCTAATCTCTGTAACATTAACATGGGAAAGAGTATCCAGGTTTGCTGCGTTGAGGAACAGTAAAAGTAGACATTTTTACCATAAACTATTTTTAATCTAACCATAGTGGCCATATATCATTATCTGAACATAAATAAAGGAGTTTGCCTATTCTCCATAAGATTAACAGGGGAAAGAGTGTGCAGGTTTGCTGCTGTGAGGAACACATAAACTATGATTTTTTTAGCATAAACGTATGGATCCAAACCACATGAAGTTAAATACAAAGTTTCATCCAAAACTATTGCTTTATAAGGGAAATATTATTTTTTCCTTATCCACTATAAGATTAGCATCCGACCCCCTAAATGCACTGTAACTGTATGATGAGATTTTCCCGTGGGGTGAGATAAATCTCCCCAGACCTATCCCGGGAAATCCAGACACAAAGTCCCACTTGCCACCGGATCGCTCTCCTGCGGCAGCTGGGCTATACCTTCATCATCGCTCTCTCCCCGTTGCGAAAACCAATTTAATAATTTTGGGAAAAAGTAGATTAGAAATATTCTGCCAATAATAATAATTACAATGATGTGTGGAATCCAAACGATCAACGCCGTCCGTCCGCGGTTCCTGACTCGACAGGTGCCATCGCGATCCTGTCACAACCGGAGCGGCGTTTAGTTGCTAGGTACTGTACTTATAATCACGCCCGAAAAATATAATTGCAACGAAAAGCATACACTCTGTTAAAGCACTACCTAGTGTGGTTTTACCAAACGAAATTAAATGTAAAAAGACCACTTACTCGTTCTCCAACCACCACTAGATCTCCGCGCTAACTTCCTTTCCTCTTCGTATATCGACTTTGAGTATTCCAGTTAAAAGCCAGGGCACAACTAACTAAACTTTCCTGTCCCTGTCTTACCTTCGCCCTCCATGGCCAAGGGTGGGGGATAACAGCTGTTCGGCCAAAACCAGCTGGTCAGGGGTTGGCCACAGTGACGTCACAGTGTCTGTAGCCGACGATGCTAAATCGCTAGTTTGGAGGTTAGGTTCAACGATGTTAACTACCAATGTTGTTCCGGCCACCCTCGTAAAATACAAGTTTTTACCGTGCCTTTCACCTCCCCGATGGTAGTTAATCGGTCTCTCAGACGTCTCACACAGATCAGTGTTTGTGTATAAGTTCTTGTTGGGAATTATGTGTACACTAGGTTTGATCTGAATACTAGCGATGGAACTTAAGCTAGCCTATGTGTGGGGTTATGTCTATACCAGGACGAAGGTATCCTATAATTAAAATCCTTAGACATAAAATCACCCCTCACAGCCAATCACAATCAACTAAGGCTCTGCCTTGGAATATGTCAAACATAAGGTTGGTCCAGGCACCCTCTATCAATCCCACATTGCTATAGTTGGTCCAGGCACCCTCTATCAATCCTAGTATCTATAGGCTAGGCTAGAGGAGTTTCCTACCCCTGTACCCCTCCTCATTTTAGCTCGTTACAACTGTAAAATGTACTGTGTTTAGATTTTTTAATATCTCGGTAACTGTTAGAGATGGAGAAAAACTTTAAGAAACTAAATTATGTAGTTTTTTGAGCTGATTCTAATGGTAAAAGATAAAACTTGAAAATTTTATAAAATACATTTCCATGTAAGCTTATTTTATAAAATACAAAAAACGCAAAAACCCATTTTTGGGGTACAAAACCCCCCCAAACTACCTGTTCCGATTGACCGATATGTCTGGATCACAAACTTGTCCGAGCAAATGCAGGAACACATCTCTACAGAATTTGGTCTCTATTGGACCATTTTCACGAGAGTTATCGTGTTCACAGACACATATATATAAAAATTTTTAACGACTATTGTTTTTGGTCTCTGGGCAAGTAAAGATAAAAAAATAACATGGTCCCAGGCTTCAGTCTTGCCATGAGACCTACGGTAATAGCTTCTTCCCTATGGGAAATTCGCTCAAAGTGGCCTACAAATTGCTATTTGGTTAATTTACATGCTGTTACCCAGCCCGCTCTCCCGCTACGTTATTTAGACGTAATTAGGTTTACCGAGCATAAAAATTAATTTTTATGCTTCTTAGTACCTTTTAGAGATAACTCTATTCACCATATAAAGGTTTATTATATGTAACAATAATAATCTTATACATTTTTATATATATAAAGTCAATATTTCTACGAATAATTTGCTGCTGAACTGGTCCACAGACAGGTTAGTTTGCATTAGTTGTCACTGGACAAGTTGACACTGCAAGTTAAGTTGACGCTGCAAGTTATCGCCAGATTCACACGGATCAGTGTTTGTGTATAAGTTCTTGTTGGGAATTATGTGTACACTAGGTTTGATCTGAATACTAGCGATGGAACTTAAGCTAGCCTATGTGTGGGGTTATGTCTATACCAGGACGAAGGTATCCTATAATTAAAATCCTTAGACATAAAATCACCCCTCACAGCCAATCACAATCAACTAAGGCTCTGCCTTGGAATATGTCAAACATAAGCCTGGGCCAGAAATGATGCCACTTGGTTTAGTATCTATAGGCTAGGCTAGAGGAGTTTCCTACCCCTGTACCCCTCCTCATTTTAGCTCGTTACAACTGTAAAATGTACTGTGTTTAGATTTTTTAATATCTCGGTAACTGTTAGAGATGGAGAAATACTTTAAGAAACTAAATTATGTAGTTTTTTGAGCTGATTCTAATGGTAAAAGATAAAACTTGAAAATTTTATAAAATACATTTCCATGTAAGCTTATTTTATAAAATACAAAAAACGCAAAAACCCATTTTTGGGGTACAAAACAAAACCTGTTTACGCCTATGTGGATCACAAATTGTCCAGAAATGCTAAAATTTCTACAGAATTTTTTATTGGACCATTTTTAGTTATCGTGTTAACAACATATTTATAAAAAATTTTAACATATGTTTTTGGTCTCTAAGTAAAGATAAAAATATAAAATTCAGGCTTCAGTCTTAAAATACGGTAATATTAGTTCTTTTAAATTAAGTGGCCTACAATAGCTTTGAATCAGTAAAAAACAATTTTATAATTTTTTGTATGGTTATAACTTTATTTAGAACACTGTTACCAAATTCTTAAACAAACCTAAATTCTTTAAAGAAGCAAGTTATAATTTTAAAATTTAAATGTGCTTTTTAATATTGATCCAACTAACAATGTTTATAGTTAATAGATCCAACTAACAGTTTTTTATACAACGAAATTATAGCGGGAAAACATACAAAAATAGTGCGAAAAGTTTGTATTTGTAGTCGTGGGGCGCTCGTCAGAACGTCCAAATTCATTACAATGCATTTATATGAAGAGAGATAGTGGTGGGGGTGGCTGGTGCTATGACACATCTAAGCATATCTCTTGTGGAAGTCTTGGGACGCCGTCCGCGCATGTGCAGAGTAACATTTGTGGCGAGTTGACAGTTGTTGATTGCCGTGCGCCGGTTGTCTGTCTGTTTTTGTGTATTACAGAGGTTATGTTTGTGTTGATCTAACTAAGTAGTGTAGTTTTAGTACACAGTTAACAGTAAGTTAACTGTGTACCACAAAACAATGCTTCTACATTAACAAAGCTCGCGAATACGTGTTTGTTGTCTAGAGGAGGCAATCATTGTGAATATATTTTTTGTTAAGAACATCTTATGTTTGCAAAACAAACAGTAGTGTATTGCAGGTACATCCGCGTGAAAAATGAAGGAGCTAAAATGTTAAGTTAGGTATTTACGTCTTTATTTACGAAGTATTGCAACAAATAAAGGTTTTTTCAATAAAATTTATCCAAACAATTCAGAGTCCACATTAAGTCGATCCATAAGACCAAGAGTACAGTATTTATTATTCAAGGTTTATGAGGAAAACTAGATATTTAAGTTAAAAACGAAACACATGCATAACAAATATAATACCTAGATTGCGTTAAAAAGTCACTAAAATACACCATATTTTCAAAAATTTGCCTCACAGAAAACACCCGGACCCCCCTCTCCTGGGGGGGTAATCCATAACCCCAAGACCCCCGGTGTGCGCCCCCCCTAGCATTTCACTCACGAGCCGCCACTGCACATTTCCCCATAAATTTTAAATAGTCTTGACTGAAAGCTTCCAATAAGTTCAAAATAGTAAAACGTCAGATTCTGACCCCTTGTTTTATTTGGATAGTATAAGTATTGCAATAGACACCTGTATGAAATACCTAGGACTAATTATCAGCGATGATTTGAAATGGGAGCAACATATCTAACATGTTTCAGCACGACTTATAACTGTGTATTATGTGGTGTGATGACTAAAACCTGTTGTTGATATAAACATACTAATGAAAGTCTATTTTGGTTGCTTTCAATTGCATTGTCAATTATGGTTTTGTTTCCGGAGCAGCCCTAAGTCCCAACGCATTCTGTACTTATGTTGCAAAAAGAATACTTAAGACTAATGTTTAAAGAACCATACCTTGCCCATTGTAAAAATTTGTCAAGGCTAAAATGCTTTTGGTACTAGCTCTTCATACTGGAAGTAGCTGTTATGGTCAAAAGGAAACCAGAAGTATTCTTAAAGAACTAGGCAGAGAAAAAATGTCAACATGCCCCAAATAAGTTATAACCTAGCAAAAAGTGGCCCCAAGGTATTTGTGTAGCAAAATCATACACTCAGAACTGCCTGTAGTTAAAATCATAGAAAACCTGGATAAATTCAAGAACAAGTTAAGGGAACACCTGCTGAAGGCCATATTATACTATACAAGAATATTTAGAAGATAAATGGACCAAATAACCTGATTAAGACCACGGCGAAACTGTGCTACTACA
Organism: Nephotettix cincticeps; assembly: GCA_023375725.1. Classification (NCBI taxonomy): domain Eukaryota; kingdom Metazoa; phylum Arthropoda; class Insecta; order Hemiptera; family Cicadellidae; genus Nephotettix; species Nephotettix cincticeps. The sequence continues at coordinate 52,874,972 of CM041790.1, read as the reverse complement.
ATAGTGGGATATATACAAGTAACAAGTAAGTAAGTTCATTTTCCACTGTTTATAAAGGCCTAAGGTTTAATGTGGAGCCTAAATTTTCTTTGCAGTCTTAAAACTTAATTTTTCATGGTATTCCAATCTCACCAATACATACTTTACGTGACTGAATATGAATTACTATTCTATAATCCAAAACAAATATATTTTCAAATTAGTTTAAAATCAATCATACTGATATATCATAGAACTAGCAATAATCACCCTTAAAGCCGAGTAACAAGGTTCATATCCGCTCGTCTTTAATGAAAGAATTGCAATATTCACCTCTATCGCATGATCTAAGGGCGACATTATTAAACAATTTCATGACTAATACTCACCCTATTTTCGTAATTTTCGCACATAATTTACTAGTTTATATTCTATAGATACCTATACAACGAGTAACCACCACTAATTTATATTATTAATTGAAATAATGAAGAATTTTCATTTCCAAACACAACACTGAACCACTGGCAATATGGCGTATTCATTGCGAGGTATCTACTGCGCAAGTGCGCATCTTGTTTCGTCACCAGCCTACAGTTCGAACGGACACAGAAAGGCGGTAAATTTGAATGCCTCAATCTTATGAAGTTTAAACTATAATATAGCTTAAACTTCATTGACTAACAAATTGACTGTATATTATCCAGCCAATTAGTACCACATTACCAAGTACCACATTGTTTATTATCAACTAATCTGAAAACACCAAAAGATTTTTTAATACCAGAAAAAAGAACAAATTTATCCTTTATTTCTTAAAAATTTTTTATTTTTATATTTTTGAACATTCAATATTATTTTGGAAAGTATGTTTAAAGTGACATTAAACATAATGTTCTATTGAATTAACAGCAGTTATTTAATTTTCATAGTTGTCTTTTGTATCACCAAATACTTTGCCTACCAATGTACAACTTTGAAAACATGAAATAAGGTGTCTTATTTAAACTATTCAATAAACATATTATTGGGTTGACTTACCTTGATTTTAATCAGTCGAAATTCTTTGAAGATATTCAAAACAAATCAACTTCAAAACATTTCAACAGATTAAAATTTACCTAATTAAGTGCCTGTAACATTATCAAATATTTTTGCAACACATGACGTTGTAGAAAGCTATGAGGAATTACAAAAGTCTTTAAATAATAATGATTTTAGGAATTTAATTAATTAAGACCTTTTACCTAAACACTTCTTGAATTAAATAATAAAAACCCTGATTAAAACAATATTATGGAAAAGTAGATTATGCTACTTTTAAGATGACTTATTTATATAAGTCATCTTAAATAACATAAGTATGTGGGATATATATGAATTTATATAAATTTTATGTCTACACAACTGTTAAAAGACATTTTGATTTTATTTTACAGTGAGATACTGTAGATATGAGTACATGGAATATCCAACAGAGATGATTAGTTCATGATCTGTCAAAAGTCGCCTGCCACTTGTTTTGATCCTGGAAGTATGACTTACTGAACGAGCATGTTACCCAAGCCTCCAAGACAGTATTCATTAATTGTGACAACACAGAACAAATTCAAAAATGGTTCTATTCCCTAGCTTCAAGTACTAAACTAAATTATTTAATCTAAAATTTGCTACACAAAAATGTTTTTGGTGAATTATAAAAATATTTATCCAGATGGTAGAAGCTGTATACCTAGACACATACTTTAACTTATACTAGGCTGGTGGGCAGGTACCACTTGTGAGTAGGTAGATAATTAGTTCGTACCCAATTCTACCTGAGAAATGTCGGCTAAGATCATATGTTTTGATCTTCGTCAAAACATAGCTATGTATTAGTAAGCATATCATATATAAACTATGAATCATTAATTTAATCTTTTTTTAAATATCTTTTTTAAAACATTTTAAGGATTCAAACAAAATGTAAAAATAATTTTGTATGTAAGATTTATGATTTCATAAATTAATTATATTGTGAGTAAAATTGTGAATTTAATAAGTATTAAACTATAAATCATTTTGATTGGCAACTGTTGATCTAACCTGGAGTGGCCTCGTCTGCCAACGACACTTGGCTGCTGTGCTGGTCTTGCACGTCCATTATCAGTTGATCACTTCAACATCACTTAAGTCACTCGATCACTACACAGCCACGTTTACTTTTCACAGTACACGTCATATTTACAGAAGGAAACTTTTGTCAGATTATATAAACTTTCACATTGGTTTTTTACAAACTGTCGAATATTGAAGGCAATATACAAGTATAATCTGGGAATTTTAACGATTTTAAAATACCGTACTAAAAGGAAAAAGGTGACATCTGAAAATAAAATCATTGATGTTGATCCGCTGGATATGCTTTAGTTGGACAGGCCAGTTGCTATTGGGAAAGTTATTTATTCCTCCATTATTATCAGGTTTACTTTATGTAGTAAACAAGACTAAGGAGAGGACAGTTTAACATCCTTTCATTTTAGGAGGTGAAATACACCCCCACTTTAAATCACTATCCAGCGTGGTGTATGTTTAAATATACATTATTGAACATAAATCTTAGTATATATAAATCTCCTGTACATGTATTTTTAATTGAACTCCTTCTAAATGGCTGGACTGATTCGAATTAAAGATTTGTGTGAATTTAAGAGGGTTTGGGAATGGTTTAGATTCACAATTCGATCAAATCCATCCAAAGGGCTTCGCCCTAGAGGGCAAAAAAGGGTGCAGTGTCAAGTTTTATAAATTCAGTGTGTACAAAATTGATTAACACCTGGAATTAAATAATTGGAAAGTTTCTTAATTCTGTCATTTGTTGAGATGTAAAAATAAGTATTTAATGCCGTCTGAATCATTCATTAATGTAGAACTATTAAGTAACTATTAAGTATTAAGTTTACAGTACAAAATGAAAAGTTTTATTCGCAACGTTAATATTGTACAATTTTTGGGGATTATTTACTGTGATTAAAATTAAATGTTTAATCAGCTGCTGTTCATTTTTAATATTTTCCTTTCATCATCAGAAATGTGGAAAAGGTTGATATTGTGCTTTGATAACGATTATTTTATTTTGTCTGTGTCTGTGGGAACGCACACGTACATGCAAGTGTGTGTATTTACTAGGTTATAAAGTTATCAAAGGTACAATGGTGTCAAATTTGTACCTTTAGCTGCCGATTACTGAGGTAGGAACAAAAGAGAGAATTTGCGTTCCCAATTATGCCTTAGGACTCTATTTTATTGGTCTATTTATTTGTCTCTATTTATTTATTTAATCATTCACCTGTCTCTGGCTATTTTATTCATTCATACTGTGTAACTGTACTTTGACTTCTATATGGTATTAGTAGTATAGTAATTCGGTTGACAATGCCTATTACAACCTGTATTGATCAATGGATGGAAAGAGTTATGGATTCAATGGAATAAATATTATTGAATCTTAAATTATGTGTCTGTGTCAATTTTTCATATATGTTTTAGTATTTCAAATCTACATTAAAACACTCATTTCATATACATAACTTGGCATAAGATACTTCGATAAGCCATGATTTCATAAATATAATAATAATTACATTATTTACAATATTTGCCAGAGTTCCTAAACCTAATTAATCTGTTTTGTGATCTACACGCAACGGGTGATGCTGGTATAGGCCTCCTACTATTCTGTCTTAACAGAATTTTGTTAAAAAGCGTCAAATTATGAATTAATGTGTAAAATGGATGATTTACCAGGCTAGGGGTGCCATAAGGAGGGAAAATTACGCAAAATGTGTCATAAGATGTATTGGGGGATTTTATTTTTGATAAAAAAGGATATTGCATGAAAAATAACTCAAATTTAATTTGTTACCATTCATTTACTTTTAGTACACTAATTTTATTTGAAAATCTCCAACAGAGATTACATGATTTTATGCATTTTTTGTCATCAGTGTCGTCCTTACATATCATGAGCCCACTGTAGACCATTGTTCATAGAGTTGAAGGTATTGACTGTAATAAACTTATATATTTATACTGTTCTATTATATACAAAGAATAACCGTTCTGAACATCAGCTTAGGCAAGATATACACCCTTACTGCACCCGAAATAGTAAACGAATTAATGTACCTTTTCGTAGATTTTCTAAAAAACAAAACAGTTATGATGTTGTAGGCCTGATAATGTTTAATAAACTGCCTCTAGAGTGGAGAGAAGCCCCATATAGTTTGTTCAAGAAGAGATCGTTTTTAGAAGTAACACCCTTTTACATTATAAATGGATTTTTTGATTGTTAGAATATAACTTTATAAGTGTCTTTTGATTATTATGTTTGTAGTTATATTAGAATAAAATATTTAAGTGACCTTGTGATGTATCTTATCTTATGTTTACAATTCAATTATTGTACTGTTGTGTATCTTGTATCTTTTTCTTTTTGTATATATTGTATATATGTAACCTGACGTTGTCCATTGCTGCAAAGTTTAACGACAATAAAATTGTTATTTATTTATCATATTTTCATTATTAGTCTTGATGTGAGATCTAAGGATATTGTGGGTGGACATGCCAACCACGATGCGCGACTGCCAACGTAACTTCCAAGGCTGCAGCCAGCTCTACCAGGTGATATCCCCATCCTGCATTATAATTTTATCATTCCCAAATTAGGGGGATGTTGATAACTTAATAAAATGCCACAAACAATTCTTTTGATAAATTAAAGCACTCACTGACCATGGTTCCCTTAACTACTGTATATTCCTCCCTCCCCTTCATATATTTAGAGAGGGAAAATTTATGGGGGAAAAATTCTTATGTTTAGGTTTAGGTTCTGATGGTTATGTTATATTTAGGTGAGAAATTGTAGGCGAGGGAATTTCAACCTCCTCAACTCCAACTCTTCCAGGGGTGACTTGTAAAATGGGCACGGTAACATGTTAAAAATGTCTATCATTATCTAATTCATTATAATAAATATTTTCTTCCATTAAAAGGTTTTGCAAATTTGTCAACAGGACTCACAACACTGGCAGTATACAACTGCATAATGTGTTGAGAGAATTCTGTGAATATTACAATTTTCATTGTGACAAAACAGCTGATAGCATCAGCTCTTTTATAAATGTGTTTTAAACATAAAGATCAAGCCCATCGGTAAGCCCAATGCTAAAAGCATTAACTTTGGTCTTATGGACGGTCTGGATTTTTAACTTAAAAAAAACTGTACAGTGTACAGTATGACAAAAAAAATCATATTCACAATACCATGTTTAGGTTCAATGTATTATTTATTGTCTAAGAATAGTCTTAATTTGCAGGTGATTTAAATTTTTTTAGTTAATAATCACTTTATTTGGTTGCAAGTTCAAGTGCCCACAGATGTTGCGGAAAACTGATCTATTACGAGGACTATCTATTTTTTTGTAGCCGAACTTGGTTGTTATCTGTTACTGGTAGATTTTTATTTTCACAATCATAATTCCATAATACCACGTTTTTTTTTAATTTTTGAACTATAGGGTGTAACAAATTGTATATTGGGTCATGGTAGGGAGGAATGTACTGTATTTTTTGCTTGGGGGATTGGGGCCGTAGCATAAGAGGGGAATGGCACCCCTATTTTCCCTATTTTCCTATTCAAAGTATGGCTCCTTTTTTAAAAGGTATCATTTTTGTAACATTTAGAGGTGGAAAGCAGAGGAAATCATATTCCTATTTCAGGACGATATTACTTAAGCTATATTGTATTTAAATCCCTAGTCATGTTATATGTATTAAAAAAAAACTACAACGGTACCTATTTATAACAAAATCATAAAATAGAGGGATACAACTGAATATTTTTAAGAAAAAATAGAACCTTCAATGGAAATTTAGACTTTAGACTCGTACAGAGGCTCTATATTTCTTATTTAGTATTTATATATTTTTAAATACTTATTTAATTTAAATAAGGATGGGAATTAACAATGAATTTAAATTCTTCCCCAACACAAAATGTCAAAAGATATATATATATATATATATATATATATATAGAGTTAAGCTAAATCACACAATTCAAGACTTGGCCACCAACTGCAACATTGTAGGGCCTAGTTGGATGTTTAGATCTTGACTAACTGTTTGAGAAACAATGCCACTAATGTTTAGAAAAGACCACCCGTGCTAAATGGCTACATGTTTGCTTGAAACCGTGGTCTTGTAATAGAAGGATATAATAATAAATCACACCTTTCTACAATAATTGTGTTTGTCAAATTATTAATGTATTTAAGTAGTCAACCCAAATGGAAAACATAATATACATTAGGTATTAATTAGTTACTGCCTATTTAAATTATTTGACTGTAGATACGACTTGGAGGGCTTTCAAAACAGAATTTGAAAGTAAGGGAAAATAATAAAATGTTGGATTAAGTGTTGTTGGATATATGTTGATATATCCAAGTACATAGTTATAAATAGGAACAATTGCAAATGGGGTTATAAAGCTGATTAATTTATGTCAGAGTCCTCAATACATATTAAAATTATGTTACTACCTTGTTGGTAAAGCTACATATTTTTGTTAGTTATACATATTATTCATGTTTGGGAGGGATGTTACAGATCCTTTTGTAATATACATACAGTAGTTTGAATCATAAAAACAACACCTAGACATTTGTAAATATATTTAAATGGTATTAAACTAGAAATACTTATGTTCACTGACCCACAAACTACATTATATCACACATGGAATGCTTAGAGCCAAATAAAAATTATTTCCTAATTGTATTTTTACAGAATTCATTAAAGTTGAATAATTGACAAATTCTGCTTTTAAAAATTAAAAAAATACCTATTTTTATTGGGAGTTTAATCATCTAGCCCAAAAAGACAATTTATAGAAATGTTGATTAATCTGCTACCTGTTTACAAAGATATAAAGAAATTTAAAATATGTAATTAAAAGATTTACTAACGGAAGGATAAGACACAGACTAAAAGCACAGTATTGTCACTACTGGTCACTCATCAGGGAATTCAAATTTTACATTCAGATAATTATCTTGCCTACACTACCGGCACGGCACTACCAACATCAACATCACAAGACAGCATCGACTATGCTGTAGCCCTGCGCGCAAGAGTACCAGCCCACCCACGTCAATAATGATGTGACGTCATCATCAGCTGTTACAAACATAACCTCAAAATATAAAGTATAATATGTCTAAATAACTTTCTAAAATGAAGGATGCTTGGATCGTCTGAAAGATTTTTTGTTAGTTCGTGTAAGCACTCGTCTTAGCAGAAAAATAATAATAATTATCAGGGAAAAATGTTCATCAGCCGTAAAACGGGTTCCCTCAGGGTGTATCATAGACTAACTAAAAACGTGGATTTGTCCGTATTCTGTATTATTAATTAGGTGGTCTACGTTGATTAATCAGTGATTTCTCAAAAACTTTAGATTAATATTTCTCATAGTAGCAAAATGGCAATATAAAAATAGTGTTTCATTGTTTATTTATCCTCCTTAATAAAATCACCTTATAACTCATAAGAATTTTCAAACACATCCCCTCTACATTTTAATTGCAATCTTTTATATTTTAATTTTTTAAAATTTAAATCTTTAAACTTAAAATTTTAAATTAAATTTGTTTACTTAAAAATATTTTATTAATTATATTTATTAAATTATTTTTTTTTTTGTTTTGTATGTAATTTTTTTATTTTTTTATTTTATTTATTTTTTTTTTTTTATTTTATTTTTTTTGTATTTTTTTAATGTTTTTAATATTGTATTGTTTTAATATATATACGTTTCTAAAAATTATGTAAATCAAATATGCTTTTTATGCAATAATGATTATAAAAAAACAAATAAAATAATCTTCCCTATTAAAATAAAAAAAAAATTTAAATGTAAAGCTCAAAAAAAAAAATAGCTATATGTCGGTATAAATATTAAATAATTTTATAAAACATCAAATATTACATAATTTTTATTATTTAATTTTTTTTTTTTATTTAATTTATTTTTTATTACTTATTAAATTACAATTTTACAAATATAACATAAATATTACTCATTTTCGAGTAATCAATAAAAAAATTTTTATAAATATTGAATTATCTATAGAAATCAGGAGATAAAAAGTATTAATTATTTAGATTAAAATAAAGTATCTTTCTTTTTCTAAATTTTAATAATTTTTTTTAAATAATTTAAAATTTTTTATTTTTAATATTTTATTAATTTAAAATTATATTTTTTATTTTTAAATAATTATAATATTCTTTAATAATAATAATTATTTATAATTTTTATATTAATTAATTTTTTATAATTATATTTTTTATTTATTAATTTTATTTTAAATTATTAAAAATTAATTATTTTTTTATTAAATTTTGCTTAAATTATTATGTTAATTTTATGAATATTATTATTATAAAAATATTCTAAAGATTTTTAAATCATCTTTTTTTAAAATTTCTATTTTATAAAATATCTATAAATTAATTGCAATATAAAAGTTATATTAAAATATTTTAAAATTTAAAATTTTTATTAAAATTATTACTTATATAGAATTTTAAAAAATTTTTAGTTATAATTTTAATATTTTTAATATAATTTTATAATTATATATTTAAATATTATCTTTTACATTTTAATAATTTATTATTTTAAATTATTCTTTTTTTATATAATTATATTTTTTTAATTTTTTATTTTTATTTTTATTTTTTTTAAATTTCTTTTTATCAGTTATTAATTTTTAAGATTTGAGTTTTAAATCTTAAAGACTTTTAAATTTCTTTAAGATTTACTTAAAAAATTTGTTAATATAGCATAAATTAGGTTGTATTGTAATTTTTTTTGTTTGTTATTTTATATTTTTTAGGTTATTTTGTAATTTTTTATTTTTTTTGTATTGTAATTTTATATTTTTTGTATTTTTTTAATGTATTGTAATTAGGTTGTATTGTGTGTATACCTATATACGTTTCTACAACGTTATGTAAATCACAAATATGCGTTGTTTATGCAATATGTTCATGAATATACACACAAATTCCGAAAAACGTTACGAAATCTTCCCTATGCTTACCTGGTGTACCCTTTGACAAAAAATTCTCAACTCCCTGATGTAAGAAGCTCAAAAAATAAAGCAAAATAGCTATATGTCGGTAGGACTAAATAATTTTAACCGGCTGTAAAACATCTCAAGACTGTTTACACGTGACGTGGCTACTATCCTGAGTCCTACCTTGAGAGCCGGTGTCGGCTTCCTCTGCCCTCCCGTGCCGCTCGTCACCCACTGGCCTCTGTTACTGTTCCCAGATGCGACCTATATTACAATTACACGGTTGGTGTTTGTCCATCGAAAGTATGACCGACGCCGCGGCCTGGACGGCGTCATTGGCTCGAGTAACGACCGAGAAACGGGAGAGAAGCGCTATTGGCAGATATTGCCGTGGAACGTTACTTTTCTATAGAAATCAGGAGGATAAAGATGTCACCGAGTCGTGACTGTATAGGTTACGCGAAATAGGCTTCCCCGTCAAGTCCGGCAAACCCAATCGCGTCTAATTTGACGAGAAGGAAAGTCGCTTTTGTTGGACTAGAGGATTTTTGTTTGTGAAATGGTAAACAACAGCTTGAAAAAGTTATTAGTAGATTCTCTTGTTTATGTGGTGTATCTATGGATTATAATAAAGTTAGTTATACGCCCACGCAACTGCCCGCACTTAATAATTTTACTGAATCTGGTATGAATCTATAATTCTTCTTTTCCTGAAGGCAACGTGCATTAACTATCCTTTTCGCCTATTCTTATACCTAGACCAGTTCGTAATTCAGGGCAGTGGTTCGGATTCCACGTTAAACTGTAGGACTCTTAGATATTCCATTGACTGTTGGGCTGTTAATTAATATATCTGAGGAACATGTCAGCCTTAGTCAGTAACAAGACTACAAGATTGCGACACAATCATCTTACACTCATTTCTCATTTATGATTTGGCTTAAAATATCTATCAGCACCTATAGGTAAGTTGCAATATCAGTCAAAAGTATTAAAATATTCGGCCCTATTCTGACTAACGTGTCCCTTTAAACATGTTTTCTACTTTTGAACAATACTGTTTTAGAACGTTTTAGAAATGCACAGTAAACAGAACTTGGGATAAATAATTGTGGTGTAAATTATACGTAATATCAAGACGATACCGAGCGCCGTAGAATGTACATCAGGCAATTTAGATTTGGATTAAAATTGCGTTTACCGTTTTGCAGGCGCTTATTCTGTCACTTTTTCCTAAATTAATTTTTACGCTTGTTTGATCTTTTAAATGGGTTTAGTGTTACTTTTATTGTAAACCTAACTCTTTCAGTGCTATACAGGGTGTTCATTAAAGTCGGAGACAAACTTCGAGGGGTGAGTTCAATGGAGTTCAGCTGGCACAATTCGGCTTCTTCGCCGCGGTGGCGCGTGGACCCTGTAATCTAACATTAAAAGTGTATTTTCTTGCTTATCCGTGGGCGGATTTCGTTCATTAAAGTACCGTTAGGTTTGAGGTTAAAATTTCAATCTTTTTTTATATCATGTAAAATATTTATTTAGTAAGTGTTTTTTAATTATTTAAATTAAAAGTTTTTTAACTGTCGCCATTTTGAAAATATTAAAGCAAACTAAGTGATACTGAATTTTTTTCTCTTTGGCCAATAGATATTTGTACAAAGGTTGGTTTCTTTATCTAAAATAGTTCTTGATATATAACGGTTTTTGTATAAAATACAAAACGGTGGCAAGTGGCTAAACGAAGGATTTTTAGACATACATATATAGGATATTTTTTGTTTATTTTGATGAGTACTATTACCCCTTCAAGTTTCTCCCCGACTTTAATGAACACACTGTGGGTGTGTATATATATATATATGTGTGTGTGTGTGTGTGTGTGTTTTACAAATGTATTGTTAGCTGCGCAAAATAGTTTCACAAGCGCTTATTCTGACACCATTGTTGAAATACATGTTTTATCTTTTTAATGGGTTTAGTGTAAGTTTTAATGTATACTTAAGGCCGGCCACACACTGATGCAGCATTTCACCTGAAGCAAGTGTTGTGAGGTAGAATGTTTCCTGGGTACTACCGCCTTGTGTATTTTAACGCGAGGCCCACATACTCATCAAGCAAATACAAACAAGCAAATTGCGAGATGCCTCGCATTGAAATATACGAGTCGGTTGTACCCAGCGAAACATTCTACCTCGTAACACTTGCTTCAGGTGAAATGCTGCATCAGTGTGTGGCCAGCCTAACTCTTTCAATGCTGGAGATAAAACAGATAAAACAGGATTTTTCCTCTGAATTGCTTAGTTTTTTTTAGTTGCTATACAAGTGAATTTATTATTTATCATTGAAGATTCATTATAAAGTACATACATAATGTAATAAAGCAGTTTTAAATTACCTATCTAAGCAGTCCTAATTAGTGGTATAGCATGATGTTTTCACCTGATGGCCACTAATGGAGCAAGAGCACTGAAACTGCAGTAGTGGATACCACATTGGACTGCTTAGACGTATAACAGCCCAGGGGCAATACACAATGTTGTAATCATACATAATATAAATATTTTTAAGTGATTCAGCAATTTTTGAAAATTTTTTCTATTATTTCTAGTACTGATGGGTGAAAAATAATAAATTATTATGAGTTATATACTGTTGCTAAGCAAACAGAATCTTCAAATTTTAAAATGTTATTAATTGCATAGACTTGACACTAGAACAATTTTATTTTCTGATGAAGAATTGTTTTGCAATTAGTAGCATTGTAAAATCTTGAATTTAAGTACATTTCAATTGAATGAAGAAACTAAAAAAGAAAATTGGCATATTCTTTAACAAGTCAGGTATTGAGAGACTAACTTCTACCGAGGTAAGTAAAATATTTTAACTATTTAATTTATTTATCCATAATGATTTAAAAGTGTTTTGCTCTTTTAGATTTCCATCATTACCATTAATCTTTGTTGCTGCATGTTGGTCGGCAAAAATATGAAACTATCCAACTGGCTATCTATGTGCAGCAGTTAGGAGTGCACCAGGGTCGTGGTGATCCGAACTAATAAGGACCGAACCCTGTTTGGATTACCAAGTTGTTCAGATTATCTGGAAATCAGAATCAAAGAATCCAGAGTTTTATTGACCATTGTAGCCTCCAGATCACTGATTTTACTAAGAGTAAGATCTTTATTGTCGTTGACCTTTTGCAAAGAATAGACATAGGCCTCGTCAAAAATTATTTGGTGTACATGATATAATTGAAATTAAAATTTCAATTGGTGAGCTTGATCTGATCAAAGTATATTTGCAATGCTGTTAAGAAATTCATTCAAACAATAAAAAGAATTTCAATCATCCTTTCCTAATTTAATTTTAAACCTATTTAACTTAACTAATTTTGCTGAATGGTGGTGTTTGTTTAAAAATCTTATATAATACCATTGATTTTATGACAGTAGCTTGATTTGGCTAATCTTTGGATAGGAATATCTAGCTTGGATTTGGTTCTGGTGTTTATAAGGGTGGGGGCATGTTTTATGTTTTCTTTGTTTATACTTAATATTTCAAGAAGATATTAGTAATTATTTTCATGTCACACTTAAAACTAAAAAGCTTGCCACTTCTAGGGTTAATTTAATGTTGAATCTATATGGAATCCCTTTAAATAACCAACTGGGTAATTCACCATTTGAAAATGAATAATAGGATAATTAGACTCTAACCCACCCTAATGGATGTTTTAAGGTAAATACAAGATTGCAAGCAGATTTTTGGCGTGAGTAGAGTGAATTTCACTGAACTTTAGACACTGTTTGCCTGGTTTTTTACAGCTATTTAGAGGAATTTCAATCATTACCGTTAGACATATCCATGATCGTACCTATTTCACACAGGGACATAAATAAATACAATATTTTTTTAAATTTTGCTTAGGATTGAACGCAGCCAGTTTGATGTACACCTGTCTACGTTAAACTGGCGGTCAGAGGTTGGAGTTACCTCTTCATAATCTGGTTCAATGTAACGTCCCAAAGTTACATTACAAATTGCTTTACATACATTTACATTTGTAAAAAAATTACAACATTAAACAAAAATTGTAAATTTGTACATTTTTTATTTATCTTTTAGAAATGAATGGCAGTGTGCATGTTTAACAATCCCACAATGCTAGTTGGTCCAGGCACCCTCTATCAATCCCACATTGCAATTTGGTACAGGTACCCCCTCTATCAATCCCACATTGCTAGTTGGTCCAGGCACCCTCTATCAATCCCACAATGCTAGTTGGTCCAGGCACCCTGTATCAATCCCACATTGCGAGTTGGTCCAGGCACCCTGTATCAATCCCACATTGCTATTTGGTTTAGGCACCCTCTATCAATCCTACATTGCTAGTTGGTCCAGGCACCCTCTATCAATCCCACATTGCTAGTTGGTCCAGGCACCCTCTATCAATCCCACATTGCTAGTTGGTCCAGGCACCCTGTATCAATCCCACATTGCTATTTGGTTTAGGCACCCTCTATCAATCCTACATTGCTAGTTGGTCCAGGCACCCTCTATCAATCCCACATTGCTAGTTGGTCCAGGCACCCTCTATCAATCCCACATTGCTAGTTGGTCCAGGCACCCTATCAATCCCACATTGCTATTTGGTTCAGGCACCACCTATCAATCCCACATTGCTAGTTGGTCCAGGCACCCTCTATCAATCCCACATTGCTATTTGGTTCAGGCACCACCTATCAATCCCACATTGCTAGTTGGTCCAGGCACCCTCTATCAATCCCACATTGCTATTTGGTTCAGGCACCACCTATCAATCCCACATTGCTAGTTGGTCCAGGCACCCTCTATCAATCCCACATTGCTAGTTGGTCCAGGCACCCTCTATCAATCCCACATTGCTATTTGGTCCAGGCACCCTCTATCAATCCCACATTGCTAGTTGGTCCAGGCACCCTCTATCAATCCCACATTGCTATTTGGTCCAGGCACCCTCTATCAATCCCACATTGCTATTTGGTTCAGGCACCACCTATCAATCCCACATTGCTATTTGGTTCAGGCACCACCTATCAATCCCACATTGCTAGTTGGTCCAGGCACCACCTATCAATCCCACATTGCTATTTGGTTCAGGCACCACCTATCAATCCCACATTGCTATTTGGTTCAGGCACCACCTATCAATCCCACATTGCTAGTTGGTCCAGGCACTCTCTATCAATCCTACATTGATATTTGTTTCAGGCACCCTCTATCAATCCCACATTGCTAGTTGGTCCAGGCACCCTCTATCAATCCCACATTGCTAATTGCTTCAGATACCTCCTATCAATACCAAAATGCTTGTTGGTTTGTCATCGGTTTTTGTTATGAATTCTAGGCTCCACCTGGTTTTGTACATTTCTAATTTTCTCTACAAATATTTCTAGGATGGAGGATGGAATAATATATTGCATAAAAGTTTAGTTTTTTGAAATACAAATAGGCTATATTTACAATATTATTAAATCTAAAGAATCATAATGTAACATTTCCTTGAGCAATATTACAAAAATATTAGATAAGAGGCTGAATTTTTTTAAAATAAAGCTGAAAATACAGTACACACTTCTTTAATTACTGGGCGGGTAAGATAGTAAGATATTAATCTTTGAAATTTTATTAAACTTAACTATATAGGCTAAGTGAACGATTCAACTTATCCTTCTAGAAAAATCTTTTACATCACTAAATTATGAAAAAAACTTAACTCACTTATTATAGTGTGAACTTATGTTAATACTCATTTTCATCTTCAATAGAATACTTTTATAAGATATATTGATCTCTTGAGGTTTAGCTAAAGTTAATTATTGGAGTTCAGTATGATATGCATATAAATTTATAAATGAAGTTATAATAAAAATATTTGTTTGTTCTCACAAATTGTTGGAGTAATTTTTGCTTGAAAATTTAAGTTTCATGAACTGAATGAACACAATTGAATGAACGAAGTTAAGATTCAATAATCAAGATATTATAATATACTTATTTGTTAAAAAATATTATATCATTAAAATAAATAATACAAACATTTACACACTGTTTTTGTAAAAGTTAGGCCATAGAGTTTACAAATTTACTTCCCCTACTAAATTTGTATTAGGTTTCTTTTGTCTTGAGTAATTATAAACCTAGGTTCCTTATGATACAGTTACAAAGTGTCAGTAATATGCTATTTGTATCTTAGTGACTTCAGAACAAATTGACAACATAATTTCTCAATATATTACTTATATTATAATGTACAATACTTTCTACAATCCACTACACTCACAAACTTCTATTCGTATATAAACAGCTGTATCTTTGGCTCTGCCTCAAAAACGTTACGTATTTTTATTCTTGAGTTCAAGAAATCCCATTTAACACCAGGCAAGTTCAACATTATGATAAAACTATTTTTGGAGGAATAGGTTCTGGTAATATGGCAGCAGCAAGGTTTTCAGGTGGGGTGGTCATCGGTCCACATATAAAATGGCTGATATTTAATCACATTTTTATGTCATTAAAAAATTAAGTTAATTCTAGAATCCACTTTGATAGGCGACTTCGCTTCGGTTTTATCCTAACCACATTCTTCAAAATATTATAAAATATTTTATTGATACTTAAGTATTTGAACAGCTGTCCGATAGAATGAGAATCCCAAATTTAAAACTATGTTTTAATAATTGTACAACCCCAGAATTGTTGTGTCCTTTCCTATCACTATTGGAAGGGTGATTATCCCAACATCGTTCAACTGCCCAAACAGCTGTGTGGATAGATATTGTATCATTTGACTTGTCCTTGTTTTATGTGCTCATTCTATATTATTTTGAAGAGCATGCTTAAAATAACAAAGAAGCAAAGTCACATAAAATTGGTTTTAAGTATTGATTTAATTTTTTGAATGCCGTAAAGGATATAATTATCATCTATCTTATCCCTGATGTTATATACCTTTTTTGCTCTCTTTGACATTCTTTTGTTTAAATTTGAAAACAAAGTATTAAACAATAAACAAATTATAATAGACAAAAGGTTTTAAGCATGTTTAGCAGTTAAAATTATTTTCATCCATAATTTACATACAAATTTACTTTGCCATAGTATTTACAACCCCTATCTTCTGGTATTAAATGGGATGTACCATTTGCATTTATTTAAAATTTACAATAATTATATGGCTACACATTGTATTTACATCTATACAATAGTTAGTGAATGTACAGGTACAAATCTGTAGGATTAATTTGTATCTTTTATGGTTCCCAGGTAGTATATAAAAATTATGGTAGGCACAAGTTAATCACTATGAGGTTTTTTAACATTTAAACAAAAGAAACTAATTAATTATGTAAGTAAATCTACAATGCACTACTGTAGTGTTGTAAGCAAAATGTGACCCTATTGTTTTACAAAGATAAAAAGTAAAAGACTAAAATAGTTTTTGAGTATGCACTTATGATGGCAATCACAAAGAAAATATTTACAGAAGTAATTTACTTGAACAAAAAATAAGCTTCTATAATATAAATTTTTGACAAGTTTTCGGTGTACGTTGAGTTTACAAAATAATATTTACCTCTAATATATGCTCTGAGATGAATTTTGAAACTGTATAACTATTTTCAAGCAACAAGGTACCTACATGATGAACGTAGAGTGCTCAAACATATTTTAAACTTAAAGAAAACATGAAAACTTTATGAACATATTAACGAAAACGTGATCTTGGTACAACTTAATGCTACATTGCTGTAGAAAACATACTTGTATTAAGTATATTGCAAATTAAATTATTATATAAAGAACCATTGATGAATGGTGTTAAAATATTAGTAGTCTTGTTTTTATTTCTTGTTTACAAGCCTTTCTACAAATGTTTGTTCATAAGATGAAAATTGTAATCGTAGATTTTTTTGTAAATTTGGATTGGAGAAGAACGTACAGCCTTCCCCTACAATATACCTTGCTGCTCATAACAAATAGACTCTTACAAAACGTTCTATAGATTTCAAACATCTGGCATTTATTGAACACTACACTGTTGACATATCACCTTCCGAGATAAGTAGTGTTAAACTTTTAAAAATGTTTTCAACATTCTTCTACCTGCTGACATAACCTCCTTTCTATATATAATTGAAATCTTCATTATGAAATTATTATGGAATGGTCTGGGTTGCAGGGGTGGGTTTGGGGATGGAAGGGGTTGTTTTGGGGCTAAGGTGGGTGGCTGGGAGGAACACGTTTGGGCGGGGGTTGGGGAGGGCTTGGTAGCTGCAGGGGTTTTTGGTGGGGCCGGAGCTGTGCTCGCGGGAACTACCATGGGCAGGGAGGGAAGTGGGATATTGTTGGGCCTGAGGACCGGGAAGTCCGACAACTTAAGGTTCCAGGGATTGACCCTGGTGGTATAGGTTGGGGGGATAAGGGAAAGGACCGGGAGGGACTGGGGGTCCTGGGGGTCCCACGGGTAGCGGGGACAGCAACGCTGCCCAGTGTAGTGACCGTACCTATTGCAGGTCGAGCAATACGGCCGGGTAAGGTCATGGCCCCGGTGCTCGCATTTTTCGCCTGCAGGCACGGAAATTCCACACACTAGGCAGCGGGGAATTTTTCGGGAACACTTGGAATCCTCATGTCCGTAGTCATGGCATTGTCCACAAGGGCAGACGGGCAGACGAGCAAGTCGCGGCGCTTCAATCATATAGAGTCGTCCGTGCACGCAAAGCCCGTCGCACTGGAGGGCCTCACAGCAGGCCCGGCACATCAAAAATAGTCGTACCAGTCCTGTCGGTCGGCCATCCCGCCCGACGATCCTTTGGGCCCTGGCGAACCCAGCGTCACAGGGGCAGGCTTCCGGGTGGCTCAAGGCCCCCAGAAACTCCTTTTTCCCTATGGTTGGTCTACGCAGCGTACCATGACGTGGACAAGAGGGGGACGGGGTTTCGTGGTAGTGGAGGGTTGAGGAGCAGGTTTTTTGGGTCGTAGTGGAGCCGGGGTGTAGGTGGACAGTGGTCCTATGGTAGTGGGGGGGATAGTGGAGAGTGGGGATAGTATTGTGTGTGGGTCTGAAAGATTAGCAGGGTGGAGTTTTTGCTCTGATTGTAGTAATTGGTAGGAGGTGGGAAGTGAAGTTTATATTGGTTCATAAAGCGAACTAGGTGAAAAGGGTTGTTGGCCCGGGGGCCAACAACCCTTTTCACCATGTTGCCACATGGTTCGTTATGTGGAACCTGTTGTGGGGCTGCGTGTTGGGGTTTCAGTTTCCAGCTTTATAATTTACAGAAACCCAGTGTAGAAGACCTTCTTGAGATCAGGTACAGATCCATGTCTATACAGGTCTCCTGTGTCGAGGTAGCTGACATCGGCCTGGTGGAGGGCAGCGACTAGGGAGTCCACTGACAAGACAGGGGCAAGACGCCGAGGTGGGGGTGGAGTGGGTGGTGGACCTGGTCGGCGGGACAGGCGGGGACGTCGCGGCGGGGGACGTTGGGGTCGATACAGCGAAGGTCTAGGATGGCTGCCTTCCGTCTCATCATCACTCTGTCATTTGAATAATATTACCATTTCAGGCTTGTCACAAAATATACATTGGAGAATGTTACCTTATATTAATTCAAAACTAATAACGCTCTAACTAATAAAACTAATAAATACCCCAATACTACTCAAGTATTGAAGCAGCTCAAAATTTGAAGTTTCGTAAACCTTATGACATCTTAATATTTGGAGATTCTGACTATTTTATAAATAGTTATTTTAATCTGATTTTTCTAACTTTTAGATTGCCATATGTAGCTCCCATAAAATATCATATAGGAATGTACCTTTTTTGTAGTACTAAACAATCAATATTCCTCATAATTATATAATTATTATAAAAAAATTGTGAAATCTGAAATAAAAATAATAACAATTATCTAGAGGAATAACCATTATATATTTGTTATCAAAATATATTTATAACCATTTGATTGTAACTCATTATGAGCAAAAGTTTTTTTTTAAGTTAAGGTACTTTCATGGACTCTGATGGCACAGTTCCTAATCAAATTTATCAGAACTATCCATCTTGCCTTTAATCAACACACCTAAATTGTTCCTTATACTCACAGATCCTTAGTTCATATGGGTATACATTATATGTGCATACAGTTTATACAATATAATCATACTCATTGAGTAGGCTATACTTGTTGAGTAGAGTATACATCAAAGAGGATGCCAATCATTTTGAAAGTTTATTTTCCAATGTTCTTTTCCCCAACTCACCTCTTGTCTGGAGAGTATTCTGTCAATACTGGAGCTTCTGGACACCCGTCTTCTCACACTAGCTCTCTGGAACCCCTTGGTTTCTCGAGGAGTTTCTTGTTGGTAGAACTCGAAGTCGTCGTTGGCGGCGGTTGTGGCTGAGCATACACTGCGGGAGGACAACGTAGCGTATATGGGCTCCTCACAAGTCTCTTCAAACTCCTCATACGAATCCTCCGAGTCTGGTGTCTCTAGGAAGAGTGTTTCCCTGAGTTGCTGGATGTTTTGAGGGAAAGAGGGCAGTGGGGGGTCTCGCAGCTCGGAGGTGTTTAGGCGCTGTGTGTAGCATTGCACTTGCTCCTTGCACTTGTGCACAGGGACCTGTCAAACCATGTACAGTATATATTATGAGTATAAGAAGATCTATCAACAAATATATTGTGCACAGGGACCTTTCCAACCGTGTACAGTATACAGTACAGGAAAATGAAGAGTTATCAACCAAGATATTGTGCACAGGGACCCGTCAAACTGTGTACAATATAACAGTACAGGCAAATGAAGAGTTATGAACAAATATATTGTGCACGGGGACCTTTCGAACCGTGTACAGTATACAGTACAGGAAAATGAAGTGTTATCAACAAATATATTGTGCACGGGGACCTCTCGAACCGTGTACAGTATACAGTACAGGAAAATGAAGAGTTATCAACCAAGATATTGTGCACAGGGACCCGTCAAACTGTGTACAATATAACAGTACAGGCAAATGAAGAATTATGAACAAATATATTGTGCAACAACCGTGTACAGTATACAGTACATGAAGAGCCGTCAAACTGTGTACAATATAACAGTACAGGCAAATGAAGAATTATGAACAAATATATTGTGCACGGGGACCTTTCGAACCGTGTACAGTATACAGTACAGGAAAATGAAGAGTTATCAACAAAGATATTGTGCACAGATATATGTCAAAAAGAATACAGTATGTAGTAAAAGAATAGGTAGAAAAATATTTAATGTACAACGAGTATTATATAAAATGAACCAATAAACCAGAAAGGGTAATTAAATTAATAAAATAAAAATATGGTATAAACCCTATACCTAAATAGCAGTTAGAAAACTACTTAACAGTAGTGTTTATACATCCTAGTCCCAAGTAGGAGTAGGATGTAAAAATATTCAACGATCTTCAATGTGAAATAGGAATTTACCTCGGCAAATGGACTGAGAGGTGATTCTATTTTCCTGTCACAGTTGATGTCAGCTGCAATGATGTTGTTGTGGAGCTGGCCCCCACCATTGTGGTTCGTATCAGGGATGTCAGGCGGGGGCGGCGTTGGGGGGCGGTACCTCTGGTTCACATGGTATGAGGGCAGAGGGCCTGTGGTGCGGACCCCTAGACAGGTTGAAAGATCAAAATGAAAATAAAACTCTTTATTTTAACGCGATTAGACCATATCCTTGTCTCTTCAATCTATTTAACTCTGTGCAAAGACACTTCATCCATTTATCTATGAACCACTTTTTCCAGAGGAGTTTTATATTTCTTAAAACTCAATTTTGCATATTTCAAACCATAAAATAATTTTATGATGCTATTTAAAAGTTTTATAATAGTCTTAACCACAATAAAAGAAAAATAGCCAATTTTCTGCGCACGATTGAGGAAATTTTGAAATTAATTTTGAAAATTAAAAAAAGTTGTGAGAGATTAACATTTAATAAACAATCAACTGAAACAAATGAGTATTGAGTTGAAGTATATTAATACTCAAAGGAGTCACATTCTAAATGTCTAAAACAATATCAGTAAAATTTCCCGTCAAAGAATATACCTGTGCACTCAGCGAATTTCCAAATCAATAATATGACAAAAAACAGTTTTTATCAATTATCTGTCGATAAATGAGAGAGTTTGCTTATTCTCCATAAGATTAACATGGGAGAGAGTATGCAGGTTTGCTGCTACAGGGTAGATTGAAAGTAGGAATTTTTACCATAAATAATTTTTATTTTGACTATATTCCAAGTTTTATCAACATGTGTCCTTAATAAAGGGGTTTACCACTTAGAGGTTACGTGTTGGGGGCACTGAGTTAAATTCCTAGTTTTTGTCACAATATTGCCTAAAAATGGAGAAATAAACATTTACTTAAAACTAATATAAAACCTCAGTAAAAGCTCATCAAAATATCTGTGTCAAATGAAACATTATAGTAGAACTCATAAGATTGATGACAAAAAAAATCAAAAACTTTTAAGAGGTCTGGGGGGGTTCTGCCCATGCCTCTATGATTAACATGGTAAATGAGTATGAAGGCTGGCTGCCATGATAAATATATAAACTATTAGTTTTAAGCATACTAGTAAATGGATGGATTTCACCCACATGAAGTTAAATACCAAGTTTCATCCTAAATTATTATTATTATTAAGTGAAATATTAATTTTTCCTTATCCTCCATAAGATCAACATTGGAGCCCCAAAATTACAAAATTACAATTTAGCATACTGAACTGTGTTTAGATTTTTTAATATCTCGGTAACCGTTGGAGATAGAGCAAAACTTTAAGTACTAAATTAACTAAATTTAACTGGCTGGGTGGTGTAGTGGTTATTATACCCGCCTTCAAAACTGAAGGTCGCCGGATCGAATCCCGCAAGGGTCGAATCTGGACCCAGTCGCCATTTGTCATTGGGCTACTAATTAATGATGCTTCCTAACAACAGGTCGACGTTAGGTAGTAACAAGACCGGGGTTTGGACCGTTCCCCATCAAAACGTTAAAAATGCCACTGGCGTAGAAATACACAAAATATAAAAAAATTGTGTAGTTTGTGAGCTAATTCTAATAAAAAAAGATAAAATTTAAAATAAAAAATTTGATAAAAAAACAATAAAATCATTACTGGGATACAAACCCTCTCCCATAAATACCCGGTACGATTTATAGATATATGTGAATCAAGTACTCATCCAAGTAAATTTAGGAATACACATCTCAAGAATATAAATTTGGTCTCGATCAGACCATTTTTACAAGAGTTATTATGTTCACGGACACATGTAGTACTTACATATAATTTTTATGACTATTGTTTTTGGTCTCTAGGCACCTCAAAATGTAAAAGTAACATGGTCTCGGGCTTAGGTCTTAGCTTCTTCCCTATGGGAAATTCACTAAAACTAAAACTAACTGAAATGAACAAAGGTTAATTTTCTGGAGTTAAAATATAAACCACATAAAATATTTAATCGAGTGGTTTTGTGTGATAAAACATTTTCCAGGTCTGAATTATTAAAAATCCCAGAACAAAATCGTGCATTAAAGGATTTAGTTTTAATAACGATAAAATTAATCGGCAGTAAAATACTTGTATTATTTGTAGAAGCCTACGATTTTCTTCAATCTATCAACTTGATTAGTCAACAAGAGCAATGATAGCACCTTTGGTCCTCCTGTAGTTATGTATGATGGGTATCCTGCCGTCCAGGCTGGTGAACAATGAGCCGTTAGTGATAGGGAACCGGACGGTCTCCATCGGCCGCTGAGGCTCCAGCAAGCAGTTGTTGAACGGCCGGAACTTCCCGTGCATTCCTGAAAATGGTATTTTGGTCAAAACATACACTGGAAATGATTATTATTTCTACTATTACCTTTATTAACTTTCTGAAATGGCGACCTATCCAGGTAGATATTTTAAACCAAGTATGATTGAGACATGAGTGTAAGATGATTGTAGTGCGATCTTGTAGTCTTGTAACTGACCAAGGCTAACATGTACCTTAGACAGGACTGTTGATTAATAGCCAATCAGCCAATGGCATCTAAGCCGGTTTAACATTGGATCCGAACCATTTTTGCCTCTGATGTGTAAACTGGCCTAATTTTGAGAATGAATGTAGTTATTCAATATATAGTGTGGATGTTAATCCACATCATGCGATCTCGTATTTACCTTAAAACATCCATTAGGGTGGGTTGGAGTCTAATTAATTATCCTATTATTCTTTCTGAGATGGTGAACTACCCAGTTGGTTATTTAAAGCATGTAAGATGATCTTGTAGTCATGATAGTGACTTAGGCTGACATGTTCCTTTAGAAAGGAGTATCAACAGCCAATGACATCTAAGAAACCAACAGGTTATTGCAGATTTAAACCACTTTTACCTCTGAATTACAAACTGGTTTACTTATAAGGATCGCCTTTGCGGATGAATGTAGTATTCAATAGTGTTTATGTTAATCCACACCAGAGAATATTAAATCCACCGACCATCGCTCATAACTATCCACAATTCGTAACCTCCGAGTAGCTGGGTTACAGGACACACCACTGTCCCAGTCACATATGAATATAAGTATAATATGAAAAAGTATTCAATTATAATTTAAAATTTTATAAAATATTTCTGTGTATATTACCTTGGGGTGGTTTGGTCATGTCGGAAGGCCTCCGACGAGAGTAGATGGCAGCAACGCGACGCACGAACGCCTTGTCAGTCATGGCGAGCACTATGGGCAGCAGCACGCCCTCGAGTAGCCCCGCCCACAGGGGGATGGAGGTGACCGGCCACTGGGCAGGGACCAGGTGAGGGGCGAAGCTCTCGGCTATGGTGAGGCCCTGGAACACCAATACCAGTCTGTATAGTGTATATATATGTCACATACTAAATTGATCAAAACTAAAATAATTAGTAAAAGTCTCTTTCTTTGGGTTCATGTACTTTACAGAAACCTTCCACTAAACATACTGGGCACGTAAACGTAAGGGGATAGCATCGAAACTTTAAAAAAGAAGTTCTTAATTAACTCTTTGAGATGGGGGTTAGCTGCAGAGTTGCTTCTAAGATATCTTCTATAAGAAAATAACTGTGTCCTCGGTAAAGCTGAAGTAAGGCTCAAGACATTGTATACCTAAAATGTTCTTTAAAAACTTTGATTTGATATTTTATTTTAAATTTTAAATGTTACTCAATACTTAGATGCAAAATTAGTCCTGGAAGTGATTGAACTCTCCTCACAAGTGAAGGGTAACAGTTCATCCCTTTTCAAAATATATGTAGGCCTAATGTTATACTAAAAAACCAAATTTCAGGAATACAGTAATTTCATTTTTAATTGGTTGGTGCAGGACTAGGCCTCACTCTTAATGTAGCAATAGAAAATACTTTACTTCGAAAGGCTCTAAAGACTGTGCAAAAAATGTTTGTGTTTACTCCCTGTGGGAAATAGGTTAGATCACGGATATGTCTAAAGGGAATGGCCTCAGTTCATCTAAACAGCTGTTCTTATAATTTTATATTAAAAATTCAAAACAATAGCTCTGGTAGTTTCTATGGAAACCTATTACATATTTTCCATCTTAAAAATCGCCAACACCCCCAGAGCTAAGACATATCCATGTCAAAAGAGAAATAATTATTGTTTGTTATTGTTCATCCTATTAGATTTATTAAGGCGCCTTCAGTTTTATCAACGCTATTTGTCGTGCTTTAACGCTTGCTAGTTATCACTAAAATATTGTAGGAGTTTTTAAATGTCAATTGATGTTTGATTGACTTTCAAACTGTTCAGTTGATTTTATTTTATCTTTGTCACACCTGTATAGTCACCAACCATGGTCTAATAAACGTCACTACTGGTACTACCAGAGAGTGTCCAGACCACTGGTCTAGGTACTTAACGCTACTACTAATGCCAGGGTATGATACGCAGACACGCTGACGGCCCATGTACGACCTTCAACCATGGGAGCTAGAGATAAAAATAAGTTTGGGATATGCACAACTTATAAAAGACGACAGTCTCCCCAACGGTAAAATTACGCTATGAAATGACATTCCTAAGAAAGGGAAACCGAGCGTTATAAAGATTTCAACAATCCTGTTTTAAAACATATTAATTATGTTAAAGATAATTATGAGGATAAAATTAATAATGGTTGGAAAGTTTTGAACCACATCTACGACGAAGCACTTCGCTTTTGTTTCATTTTAACCATATTTTCCAAAATAATCTTGAATTCCAAATATTAGTTTGAAAAAGAGAGGCAGTTCAAAAATAAGTTAGAAAAACGTTTAAAAATACGCTTAAAATATTTTTTAACTATACAAAATTAAGGTACATGATGTAATAAGTGGTTTCTAGCATTTATTAATTGCATAATTTGTGAATGTCGTCAAACTACCTAGGAGAAATATTCACTGTCTATCTGTCCTCTGGTTGTCCCTGTTTGGAAATTAGTTAAAATTTCTTATAAGCAAGAAAAAGGCAAGAATTCAAGGCCACTTGGCCATTTTCAATTCACATTAGACGTTAATTAGTCTGTTTTAGTCTAACGGCCTTGAACTCCCAGCACTCCCCGATATTCAAATCTCCTATAACGGCTCTTTCCATCGAAACCAGAACTATCCATAAATGGCAACTAATAGATTGACTTCGAGGCAACTATATTATATATCACACGGTCTATGACTAAAGGTGGCTAGTGATAGAAAACTGGTCTTTAACTTTGACATTAACATACGAGACTCTAGCCCCAAGCCAACTAATATCTCTGTAGCGGTCGAGGAAAATTGTTATCAATATTTAAATTTTCTTTAGAATCTTAAATCGTATAGAAAACTAGAATCGTCGCGCGAAAGCCTACGTTTGAAGATTGAATTGTATGGAGTTCGGAAATTTTAATTTTATAGAATACTAAATGTTTTTCAACCTTTCCCAAAAGTTTAAACATCAAATTTTTAAGTTAAACGTTTGTTTTTAACTTCAAGCAGTTAAGGATGAAATAATGCAAAATTGAAAGACCGGAGAGGCCATGTTTTGTATGTACAGGCGAGGTATATTTTTTGAGTCGGATATTTTTTGATAGTCACGTAAAACGGGTGTTTTTATACTTCTGGACCCACCGAAGTGAGCATTTTAAAGTGAGGTGTCAATTTATAGCTCTGATACTGACCAAGACGAAATAATTAGCCATTCATTAAGAGGCCCAAACTGTGAGCCTCTTAATATAGTTTATTTTGTCTTTTTCTTTAATTAAAAAAAAATATTATCGTTCCAGAACCTTTTGACATGAATATGTCTTAGCTCTGGGGAGGATGTTTGAAATTTGTGAGACCAAAATTTGAAACAGTGACGTCATTTGGCTAGTGACGTCATATGGTTAGTGACGTCATAGTACGTTTTAAGAACAAAATTGTAATATACCCCTAAGCATAAATATTGAAAATACTGCTATACCACGGAATCCAAATGATCAAATCGTGAAATATTTAGGTGTTTTATTAGACACAAAACTAAATTGTAACTTACATATTAAGTCAAAGTTAAGCCAAGCTTAACTCTCGCCTTTTTATTTTATTCCCCCTAGTAAATAGAAAATCATCCTTGAAATCAAAATGAACTCTGCTTGTATATAAAACAATTCTGAGACCTTTGATAACGTATGCCTGTCCAGATGGTGAATGTGTATGGGAATGGGATAATCAGAAAGTAAAACTAACAAAATTCAGATTTTCTAAAATAAGATTTTGAAGATTGGTTCAAATTGCCCATGGTACATTCGGAACACACAATTACAACAAAGAATTTGGCTTGCACAGCATAGAAAAATTCATCAAAACACTACATCAAAATTCATATCAAAACTTTATCTTGTTCCTGGAGCGGTTACTTTGCCATCGGAGAGCCAACCTTGTA
This sequence comes from Nephotettix cincticeps, assembly GCA_023375725.1. NCBI lineage: Eukaryota > Metazoa > Arthropoda > Insecta > Hemiptera > Cicadellidae > Nephotettix > Nephotettix cincticeps. Next base: position 52,847,856 of record CM041790.1, on the reverse strand, counting down.
CCGGCGGTTAAAACCCAGGCTTCCTTTGGATGTCACCCACCTGGAAGATGTTCCTTGATTGTGTTATATCACAGCACAATTACTTTTATACTGATTTTTTCTCATTTTATTATTTTTTGTTTTAAATTAATATTCTCAGGGTGTCTCTGAACAGAGCAAATCCACCAAAGTTATAATTATTATTTCTCTGGTACTGCTTCTGCTTCTGTGTATAATGTTTCTGTAACATTGATCCAAAAATAAAACTTAATAAATAAAAAAATCACTTTTAGTTTAAAAAATAGTCAATATGCTTTCAAATACCATTGGAATGGAGGAGGTCGAGGCTCTTATCAAACCCAATTAAACCAGGCACAACCCCTGACCCCTGACCTCACCCTTAATTTTTTTGGTGAGTATGTTTGGAAGAATCAATGTTTGAAACCTTTCAATTGAAATATACAGTGATGCTCTTTTCAATTGCATATAGTTTTCAAGTCGCGTTTAGATGAAGCTTCGGTGTGTGAGTGTTTGTTTTGCAGTGTACTTGTATCTGGGTTGGTCGTTGGCCGTCTTGCCGTCTTGCTCACGTCCACGCCACCGCACAGCCATGCGCCATGCTTTGATTGCAACCGCTAACTTTCCACGATTAACCACTCGATAACCTATAAACGCCTCATTTCCTGTTTTGTAACCTTATACCCACGCAGTGGAGGTTTAAATTAAAACAGCGGTTAACCTATACGTCTGTTTCGGCATTCTGGAGTGAACCCGTGGCTCTGGTTCAGCTCACGAAACAATAATTGTTTTGACGCGATTCATCCAATAGTGAAATACAAGGTGTCTCGTGAGCATAGTGCTAAACACTGGTAAATGGTTGGTGTCAAAATAAAGAGAAAGTCAACAATATATGTTTAGCGAATTTCCCACAGGGAAGAAGTTATCACCGTAGGTAACATTGGTAGACTTGAGTTGGGGATATGATAACTTTTAGTTTTGAGATCACTAGAGACCTAAAGCAATAGTCGAAAAATGTATATATATGCCTGTACGCACGATACATCTCGTAAAAATGATCCGACCGCGACCAAATTCCGTAAAGCCCCTCAATTCAACATACTGTGTTTAGATTTTTTAATATCTCGGTAACCGTTGGAGATAAAGAAAAACTTTAAGGAATTAACTGTGTAGTTTTTTAAGCAGATTCAATGGTGAAATATAAAATTGAAATTTTTAAATTACATTAAAAACGCAAAAAACATTGTTACAAAAACCCCCCATATAATTACCGAGTTGGTTTACGACTCGTCCGAGATTTGGAAATACACGTTTAAAATATTGGTTCGATTGGACATTTTTACGTTATCGTGTTCACAGAACACACACAACAACACAACCACACACAACACACACCACACACATCACATATATATTATATATGGGTGTTCATTAAAAGTCGGGGAAAACTTCTAGGGGTGATAGTACTCATCTAAACAAATTAATAACATATGTCGAAAATCTTCGTTTAGCCGCTAGCCGCCATTTGTATTTCTACAAAACGTTATATATCAAGAGAACTACTTAAGATACAAATATCTATTATTATTTATATTAATATATATGAAAAAAATTTTAACGACTATTGTTTTTGGACTCTGGGCACCTAAAGAAGAAAAAATAACATGGTCCCGGGCTTAAGTCTCACCATGAGACCTACGGTAATAGCTTCTTCCCTATGGGAAATTCGCTAAAAACAAATTATTGTTTTGAATCATTTGCTCTATGTTAAGAGGCTACTGAGATAAAGAAGTTAAATATGGTACATTGTCTATATTTATCGTTAAGTTAACTGTTGAGGATTAAATGGATTCCTTTAACCCTCCAAGTGCTAATATCTCACTTTGATATGTCAGCGAGATGAAATTGTATAGCGATATCGAAGTCAACAATTACCGGTGCTGCTATCTGCGAGCTAATACATGCAACTACTCGTGTTCCCTGTTATGACGCTCGTTATGAGTTATGAGTTCATTATTTTGCCGCTAGAGTATGCTTTTATAACCAAATAAGTGCTTTCTCAGACGGTGGCCCTTTGTAGTGTAGTTGTTAGACCGTTGTGCTGACGAGTACAACAGTTGAAGCCATTCGGAGGGACAAGGGTTCGAATCCCGACCATGAGAAATTCCAATTTGGCTTGTAAATGTGTAGTATAGTGGAGTGGAGGGCCTACCTTAAATAAACGGTGACCGGCTTGGGTGGAAGTTGACGGCATTTGTAGGCTTAATTGGGATTGCAGTGGACACCTGTTTTGCTTTTATGGTTAGTGGTTATAAGGGGGGGGTGTTTTGTATTTTTTGTTTTCCATGTTTTGTGTATACATGGTATTTTAAGAAGAGTTGTATAAAATAAAAAAATAAAATAGTCATAGCACTTGGAGGGTTAAATAACCGGCTACACCGCCACCGGTGAGTGCGGCTGAACACAACTGATGTAAATACGTTAAAAATTACATCAGATGTGCAATCAGCTGATATTTCGTTATGAAGTATAGTCACGTCTTGGACATGTAGACCACGAGCAGCGTATCACGACAAGCGACAATACACCTTGGTAACAGAGCTGTGTCGTCAGAGTTGCGACACCGACTGTACCTTCACATGCCGCCATGCGCCGACTGGTCAACCATCTAGGTAGGAACCTTGAATGAAGCAAATGGATGAAAGCTTAAGTATGCCTAAATATTATATATACTTTTAATACGTGGCTCTTTCTTGTCAACGACACCCCTCCGTTATCGCTTCATGGATTTTAATCTTAAGGTGTAAAAATCGTCTTTTATAATGATTTGCATTTAAAACGATTTTATTTTCATCTTTTTTATTCTGAAAGACATGGGATGCTGTAAACGCTACATTTTTCTCACTAAAGGTTAAATTTTGGAAGGTTTTTTTACAGACAGACATAGACAAACATTAAATACAGACGAGTGACAGCAAAGATAGACAATTAACAATAACATTTTTTTATCTGAACATGATTGCAGTATGTCATTAAGTTTAAGTCGCATTAAGTTTAGAAAATCATGATGCATTTTTCATAGATAACAAGGTTTAGGGATTTAAGGATTGAAGGTTTAGCTTTATTTTAAGTAAAATTATGAAAAAAGTTACTTTTTGATAAGTTTAAAAGATTTCTCCCATAAATTAATTTTATCCTTTTGATTAACAAGTGGGACAATATAAATTTTTAAGATTATAACAAACCCACAATACAATGGTGGATAAAAAAACATTTAGAGAAGAAAATTTTTAAGCTGATTTCTTAAGCTGAAAATATAAAATTAGAAATTTTTAAAAATTACATGTGAAAAACGCAAAAATTCCCATTTTGGGGTACAAAACCCCCCCAAATTACCCGTTCCCACTAACCGATATGTCTGGTTTACGAACTCGTCCGAGCATTTGTAGGAATACAAGTCTCTACAAAATTTGGTCTCGATCGGACCATTTTTACGAGAGTTATCGTGTTCACAGACACACACACACACACACACACACACACACACACACACACACACACACACACACACACACAATATATATATATATATATATATATATATATATATATATAAATTTTAACGACTATTGTTTTTGGACTCTGGGCACCTAAAGAAGAAAAAATAACATGGTCCCGGGCTTAAGTCTCACCATGAGACCTACGGTAATAGCTTCTTCCCTATGGGAAATTCGCTAAAACTATGTAATATAACTGGTAAATATGAAACAGGTTCCATAGAAACCACCAGAGCTATTATATTGAATTTGTAATATAAAAGAATAAGAACAGCTGTTTATATGAAGTAAAAACATTACCTTTAGACATATCCATGATCTAACCCATTTCCCACTGGAAAGTAATAAGCATTTTTAATTAGGTTTCTGTCTCTTGGTTCAAATGTGTTTTCAGTCTGAATGCACGCCTAAATAATTTACTTATTAAAATCGGATTGTATGTCTTTTAAAATTGTTGATTAAATGTTTACACTTTAATTTTTAAATAAGTTTAGGCTATAATAGTCAGTGCGAATCATATCCTACTTTTGATATAGGGATATACTTTACTTGGGTTTCGTATATTTCTACCAAAGTCTTATATAGATTTAAATTCTGGTGATATTATTTGATATGAGGTGTGACTTGAACGGTTAAATTTATTTATAACGCACGACTTGTTTGGTCGATTTCACTAACCTGAGGGGCTATAAGGGGGGGACTGAATCAACATATGAGGACTTCGCGGTGGTAATATTGGATGTAGCTGCACTACGTCATATGGAATTGCCCAACAGCCAATGGTATCTAAGGGACCAAACGTTTATCGTGGAATCCGAACCACTGCCTCTGAATTACGAACTGGTCTAATTACGAGGATTGTCTTAACGGAATAAAGTAGTATTCAATAGTGTGGATTCACACAAGAGAGCCCTACACCCATCTACCATCGCTCACAACTATCCACAATTCGTGACCTCCAAGTGCCTAGATTACAGGACATGCCACTGTTCCAGTCACTTTTAGTTTACTCATATTTTCTATTCCAACCAAACAAAAATATCAAAGAGATAAAAATGAGTAGGTCGTTAAGTGACCCTACAACATGAACAACCCGCTTCATGATCGGAAGACCGCCGGTTCAATCCCAGAACCGAGGAGGGGGGCATTCACCATTAACTATCACACTATTAGTAAATGATTATTATATGATGCCTCCCAGCATGTGGTAGGAACAGACCTCTCCATTTCAAACACATACATGTGTTGCGTTGAGAAATAGGAGTGTTCAGATCCCAGAACAAGGAGGTCAACACAAAACCTGCCCGACAATACTCAATGACACAGAGAACACAATTTACCAAAATTGAAATTTTATTGTTGGTAAAATGAGTAAAAAGTGAGTTAGTGTTATGTTGAAATATTGTAGGCCGGTCAAGTCACGATTGGGGCCCGACGCTGTCAAATTTCGAAATCCTACTCCCCCCACCACTATCGTCCTCGCCAAGCCGAAACACGTCCGATCGTACTTTCAGAGAGTTATGACTGAAAACAGAGAATGCCAATTGAGATCTTACAGTTAAAAGAACTTTCAACAATAATATATTATATTATGAAATTGAAACTTAACAACAGTGTTCCATAACTCTTTGAATGAACTGATATAGCGTTATTCACTAGGTCAAGATACATACATTTTACGACATAAACATGATACTTCATGACTGTCCGTATGTAATTTTCATGATATTCGTCATATACTTAATTTAAAACTTAAGCAAAAAAATAAAATTTAATTGAAGGACTAATTAGATTGGATAGGTGTGAAATACACTGTTCCTACTTTGTATAATGAGAATATGGCAGCGAAGTATTATTTTTCATGTTTGATAGCTTCAAAATGTCACATTTTAATGGTAAATGGTAAAAGTTTTGGTTTTAAATATTGCTTAGCAAATAAAACATAATACTGAAATTTCAGTCATATAAAACATGCTCTTTCTATAAATATAATAGAACCCCCCCCCAGTTGCACGTTAAGTAAGTAGTAGTATTTTAGATAGTATACCTTATACATTTTGACATGGATGTCTTAGCTCTGGGTGGGGGGGTGATTTTAAAGATGGAAAATATGTAAAAAGTTACCATAGAAACTGCCAGAGCTATTGTATTGAATTTTTAGTATAAAATAATAAGAACAGCTGTTTAGATGAACTGAAAGCATTCCCTTTAGCATCATGGATATGTCACGATCTAACCTATTTCCCACAGGGAAGTAAATACAGACTTTTTTTACATAATATCAGTCTCTAAACAATATGTCTTAAAATGAACCATTTGACGATATTAAGGTTTGGAAAAACTAAGTAGGTAATCATACAGACACGTAGTATCCTTTCAAAATCATGAATATTTTTTACTTAAATTAGTCGAAAATAATGTAAAATACAGAATATACTCGTATTTGGATACAGAAGTGGTTAATATATAAATCTGTTTCAAAACGTTATAAAAAGACATTGCTATTAGATGGACCTGAAGGACATGATGTATTAGGAGGAGGTACTTAATATGTTGTAGAAGTTTATTTCATTGTGTCCAGTGTCATTTCGCGGACGCAATGGCTCAAGGGAAAGCGATTGGCTAGATTGTATGAGTCGAATGTTGAGGTTTCGACCCGGTACCTCTGATAGGACTTATCCTAGGGGCTTGCTTATTTTAGAACTTAAAAAATGTTTAAAGTGACAAAATTAAATACTTTCTAAAACTATTAACGTCTCCATGTTTTCTTAAACTTCTTGCTTTTAATCGAGGTAGATAGTCTTGCAATCGTCATCCTACATTTTTAGTTTCTTAAGGACAGTGGTAAATAATTTAAACAAGCCTCTTTTCACACTTGAACTCTAAAAGTGCGATAAATTGTTTTAATTTAACAAATGATTATGTTCATTACAAATATGTTATATAGTGATCTATCTGACTAAAATGTTGATAGACATTTTGGAAATTGACAATATTAGAATTGACGATGTTTATATAATGTTGTTTATTAATACATTAAATAAGGTTTAAGCACCTTTACTGTTCTAGAAGTTGTATGTGTATCTATTTAATTTAAGATACTACTTAAGAACACGAATATTTCATTTTACTTTTCCTACGTCCTTATTCACACCTAGTTTACCTTTACTTTAGGCACGGAAGCGTGTCCTGTAATCCAAGGATTTTTGGTATAAAGATAGGGTACTTGGATGCCAAGAATTGTGGTTAGAGTGCGGTCGGTGGATGTGATATTCTCTGGTGTGTATCAACGTACGCACTATTGAACATTACGTTCATCCGCATAGACATACTCATAATTAGACTAGTTTGTAATCCGTACTTGTGGTTCAAATCCCACGTTAAACTGTAGGTCTCTTAGATGTCACTGAATGTTGGGATATTAATTAACAGTCATATCTAAGGAACATGCTAGCCTTAGTTGGTAACAAGACTATACGATCGCGTCACATTCATGTTGTAGTAATTTCTCATTCATACTTGGCTTTAAATATCTACTTGGGTAGGTCGCAATTTTCCAAAAATAAAGGTAATGCAAAGCATATGAAAAAATCCATTCAGGCGGTGAAAATGTTTAGATTGTAAATAACAACACAGTGATTGTTTAAATCTTATGTGAAGTTTGATGAAAATAGTGCAGATTCTAAACGCTAAGTTCTTCATGTCTAGTCCTCTTCACATGGACGGGTTCGACCGCAGCCGTGGGACAGGGCGGTGGATATTGTGTCGCGCCATCACACGTATTGTGTGATGTCACAATACACAATGTTACAATGAGGTAGTGCTCAATACAATCAAGCCTCCGAACAACACGATAACTTGAATTGAGACCAGTTTAGGAACAGTGTAAAATATTTCCTTGGATGCTACATAGGAATTAATTCTATTTTGGTCAGTGATAATATTTTGTCGTGTTATAAAGGTTGGTCATTAAAAAATAGCTTAGGGCTTCAGAAATTTCATGAAAATAAAATATTAATGCAAAAGTAATATTACGTAGCCTAAGAAAATATTTATAACATAAACGTGCTAAAATTATAGCTATTAGTAGAATATATACTTATTAGTAGTTTGACATTTTCTAATGTGTAAATCATATCACGCTAAGCTTTCATTTTTGAAGTAATGATACTCCTCAGCACAGTTCCAGGTTTAAGTAGTCCTACTTCATTAATATAGAGCACTTAATTATTTAATTCCCAACATGAAGCAAGGGTAAACCGCTGCTACCCACTGTTACCACCACAGCAGTACCATTTAGACTACTAGATTTTAACGGTCTGTAGCCAGGCTAAATGAACTCCACAGAGTAAGAAGTCTTGGGTAACAGTAATGGTTGTAATTGTCAGGTTACTCTGTGGCGTGCCATCACGTTATATAAATAGATATAAACCATCTGATTAGTGATTCGTGAGGCGGAGGCACGGCGCTTTTAAGTAATGTGGGTCGATTTAATTTCCTCTTTCTATAAAGGAAGGAGTGTGAGATTTTATTATATAAAACATTTTTGTATCGGCACACTCAACAGAATAAATATAACAAATCTTACGTGTAAATATGACGTAGCTATAAGATGTAGAACGTTTTTGCATGATGGACGGAAAATAAAAAAAAACTAGTACAAAAGATGTTTTAGGTAGATCACATATCTAGTCAAATTGCTTCTATGAAAATGAGAATAATAAATAGTTAATTCAAAAATATGAAGTAAATGTAATACAATATAGAATCGAACAGATAAAACATATACTTTATTTAAAACGTTTAAATAGAAACAATAAACGTACCATGAACTATAAGACCAATGAGTTTAAGCTACAATAAAGCAACATCAAATATGAGAGAAGTGCTTTCAGAGGAATATTAAGAGACCAAGAAAACGTGTTCCGTACGCGGAAGGAGAAGGAATTCAGTGATCTTTCGACACATTAAAGAGTAATTAAAATATTTCAATTTCGCAGCAGTAGGGGAGGCACGCTCACGAAGCACTATTAGCGCGGTTAAGTGGGGTACTGTGGAGTTAACACTTCCTGCGGGGAGTGTAATTTGAAAACTAAATGAACCTCTAGGGGAGGAAAGTGGAAGTGTGGTTATACTTGGAGATTGAACAACCGTGCAGAGCGTCGTGAGCTATGGATATCAAAATATTGTACAATAGCTGAACGGGATGAGCTCGTTATATAAAAATTATAGAACCGCTGAAGGTGGTGGATAGAAGAACATATCGTAGAACAGATTGACGTGGTGTGATTTATATATATACAATATTGTAGAACCACTGAACGTGGTGTGTTCGTTATATAGAAACAATAGAACGTTAGACGTGGTGTGCTCGTAATATTGAAACATCGACAAGGTGTGCTGAAGATAAAAACCTCGAAGGACCGCTTGACGAGGTGTGCTGAAGATAAAAACATAAGAAACTAAACATAGATCAAACAGTAGTATATGTACCCAGTTTACAATCTCCGTAAGAATACAGATGAAGAGAAGTCGGTGTTGCCTGCAATGTAGATGAAGCCGTGGGAACCCATTATGTCACCGCTGCTGAACTGAAACATTCTCAACCAGCACAAACGATGCCGCTGCAGCCTCGTTACGTGTTTACAACTAGAGCTTTGTGAAGTGCCAGAATGTTGAATGAGCTAGTTACAAAATCTGTACAACTTTGAAGTCATTCAAATCATTTCTGTAAAGTAATTTAATTTTTAGGGTTTGGAGGTGATCTTGGTTCAGGTGCATAAATATTTTAACTTGTGTTTTATAGAAGCTATGCGAAGTTCCAGTGGTTGTACTTGTTTCTGAAAACGGTGTTCTGTAATGAAAAAAGGCTCTTCCAATGCATAGCTAAATTATATTTATATATTAATCGAATAATTTAATTTACAACTACATAAAAAGATTAGGCTATTTAAGTTTCACAGTACGACCAACATTTTAACTCTGTCCAAGTATTCATGGTTTCCTGTAAAATTTTTAGTCATTAAAAATCTACGTTACTTAATAAGCTGAAAAAAACTTTAGACATGGGAGGGATCAAACATGAAATGGCCTTCATTGTCAGTGTTAGCTGAGATCTCCTCTGATCCACTGGTAGAGTAACATGATACCGTTATGTTTGTTGGTTGAAAATTTAACACTTTCCCCAGAAGGAAAGCAGCCAACAGGCCCGAGACAGAGGAAAGCAGCTACAGTAACCTGAGATGTGGTCGCGAATGATACAATGGGAAATGCGTTCAAGCTTATCGACGAACCGAGGTTCACTTACAAGGCGTAGCCTCTAGCCTCGTCCCGGGCGCCAGTGATACATACTCTAGCCTCTTCCAGGGCACATGTGTCACCGTTTCTAGCCTCATCCAGGGCGTATATGCCAGGCTCTAGCCTTGTCTAGGGTGCATATTTAAGTCTCTAGTCTTGTCCTAGGCCACAGTCTCTAGCCTCTTCCTGGGTGCATTTATCACAGTCTCTAGCCTCAACCAGGGCGTATGTCATTCTCTAGCCATGTACTGGGTGTATATGTCAGTCACTAGTCTTGTCCTGGGTGTAAATGCCATAATCTATAGCCTCTTCCCGGGTGCATTTGACATAGTCTGTTGCCGCGTCCAGGGCGCATGAACCACAGAGAGGCTCTAGCCTCTTGGGTTTACTATACACTATCTGAAAACAAATAGAAATGCAAAAATATTATAAACAATGGGAAGAATATATAAATATAAGCATAACGTTCTTCAAAACGTCGTCTTAACGGACCTTCCCCATTTTTATAGACACTTTAGTTGATTATTGTAAAGTAATCCATTATGTGTAAATGCATGTAAATTATGTATACGTGTAAGGGTAGAGCAGGCCGTGACAGGTGATACGATAATGTCGAGTCAACACGGTGTCGAGAAAGTCGTACTTACAATCTCAAAGTGTCGTGACGCCGGAGACCTCCCAGACCTTGGCACGGATGGGCGGACCAGGCCACCCGAATAACGTGGTTCGTAATGCGATAATATATGTATAGTAAATGCAAAACGTAATCAGGCCAAACTTAAAAAACTATCTCGAAATCTGAAAACCTAGTTACGCAGTGAATTTTATCCAACATGAAAACACAATGCATTTTCCATGAAATAATTGTTACGTTTCCATAGATATGAAACCCAATTAATTATTGTTTACTAGTCAAAAGTCTAGATATCATTATGATACATTAGATAAGATTACCTGTTAAAATGTTGCCCTCCTCACTTAGGTATTACTATTTAGTTATTATTTTAGTATCACCATTAGTTAGGTATACAAGTATGAATGGGAAATGAGTGTAAGATGATCGTGGCGCGATCTTATAGTCTTATTACTGATAAGGCAGGCCTTAGACAGGACTGATAATTAATAACCCAACAACCAATAGAATCTAAGGGACCTATAGTTTAATGTGGAATCCGAATCACTTTTGCCTCTAAATTTCGAACTGGTCTTATTAGGATGGTCTTTGCGGATTAATGTTACATCCAATGCTACGGACGGTAATCTACACCAGAGAATATCAAATCCACCAACCATAGCTATCCACAATTCGTGAACTCAAAGCTAGTGGATTACAAGACACGCCATTGTCGCAATGATATTCAATTATAAAGTCGTGTACCATTTTGTAACCTATTGTGCTTGACAATCTCTGATGTCAAGCGAAACGCGTGTGTTTCGCAGACTCTAGAACCCATTTCGTAACGTGAAGATCACCGGTTCGATCCTGTGCAAAGTAAAAAAAAACTGAAAACATTCCCTTTACACATATCCATGATCTAAACTATTTCCCAAAGTAATAAACATTCGAAAATTCCCAAAAATGAACATTTCATATTCATGTAGATTGCAAGCTTTTGCTCCATGTTTGATCTGAATAGGCATCATCTCTCCTCCTTCCAAGATAATAGCTACAGTAATGGCAACGAACGCTCTAGGAACTACAAACCTTCACTTTCCCGACAAAGACTAAATTACTAGATCGTGATCCTTTCCAATATTTTGACCACAGGACCTCCTAGAACGACAGATAACAATGGTTGGATTTATTCCGTCTTGGGTCCAGGGAAGGTAGACTGTCAGACTGTCTCCGCCATCCCCAGTTTATTTATCTCTAGTTTCACAATTCTATGACGAAACTATTTGGATTTTTGTTTCAGTTTTCATGCTTCAACAGATATTCTTTCAATTGCTTGCTTAGGAAATCGTACATTGTATAGCATTGTAAATCTATTGTGAAGTGAGAAGCTCAAAACCTTACTACATGCTCTTTATTTTATTTGTCCCAGTTATCACAGTTTTGAGAGAAGATGATATTGGTCAGGAGATGTATCAGACTTGTTTAGCGTATGTATTAGTAGTATAAAGTTCAACATACGATTGAAATAAACTAACTGAAGTAATAAATTATTTTGTTTTGCCAGTAATGTTTCCCTCTCGTTTCTATGGAAATCTACTTCTTTAAAACGTATACTCACACGGTAAGTGTAGCCAATATTTATTTTTTTATTATGATTTCTCAATATTAATTCGGCTTTGGTAGTTAATATTAGTAATAAGACCAGGATTTGAACCATATCCAATCCAAACGTTGAAAATGCTCGCTTAGAACATTCTTTAGAGTTGTTAAAAGAACACTTTAGCTGATCACCCTAGGTTAGAATCGTCTCCAAATAGAACGCCGAATTCTTAACTAAACGGTTTCATAAACTACTGAACTCGTATGAAGATAATTGTAGCCATCGAGAGAGAGGAATCTTGATTATCGATAAATGATCGATTATCGATTATCGGCGTTAATCGGGCGACGTGGACTGGTTCGGAGATGTTTTAGACCCCAAGGCCGCCTTGCACCAGGGGTTCCGCAGACGGATCTTACGATACTCCGACCTTGCCAAGTGGATCGTGTGGAAACGTGCGATGTTAATTAAAGAGTCCTCAGTGAGGGCTTATTGGATTTCAGTCCTATAAAAACAACTTTAAATTCTGGTCTCCATTACATTGATTGGCTGGATAACGTTCTTGCCTCGTAATCCGAAGGACACCGATTCAAATCCGGTCCCAGTGCAATTTTAATTGGACAATAATTAATTAACACCACGTCGACGTTAGGTAGATTTCTAAGGTATTTTTGATCAAAGCAATAAAATATAGCTCAAATAAAATAAAGTTCTCTGGATGTATTTTATGTTATCCAGATTTTGAGACTTGTATACGAATATGTATATAACATTTATTTTTATTATGGTTTAATTTTTTACACTCTTATTGTCATTATTATAGATTTTATGATAAAACTCTTGGATGCTGTTCATATTTTATAATATGAAGTGAGATTATTTACCCGTAGATCTCAAATGTAGTCGAGGAACCTGATGCATATTTCGCCACAGGGTGTGGCATCCTCATGGGGTATAAACTTTATAGCTTTAAGATGCCAAAAAATGTTTGTTTTGAAAATGTTTATGTATCTTTAAACATATGGTCTATATATTTGCATAAACGATATTAATAATAGTTGTAAGTGAAAATACAAAACAATTACCAACTAGCAGCGTGCGCTAATTAAATATTAATCTGATATTCATTAAATTAAACACCGTGTCTTTAACGATTCTACAGAGAAAGTGAACGCATTAGAGGAGTTATGGCTTAAACGAAACCGAGTAGTTATTGCCGATAGCCACCTGTTAAATATATTCATAAAACACGTTCCACAGCAAGTGTACCAGTTTGCACGCGACTCGCAGGCGACTTTCAGATCTAGAGATACTGCATTCTCTTCACAATACGGTCGACATTTGCTCAACCAGGGACCTAATTAGAACATGCTTTCACTATGTCATCACTTCATCGCCAATTAAAAAGTTAATTAGCACAATAATGCCTGTAATAGGTGAGTAATGTGTTGCTGTTGCAGGCCACGTCAATTCCTTCATTGTGTTGAAAGCTTCCACAGATCACATCAGAGGAAATTATTACAAAGTGAAATATTTTCCCGAAATTCATAATCAGGGCCTATTTTATAAATAGGTTAATTTAGGTTGTAGGTGGAATATTTTTGGGGTGCGATAAACGTAGGGTATTTAACTATTATTGAAAATATCACACCTCGGTACGCTACCGGTCATCGCATATTGCCGTGGACATGGTTTAAACACAACAATACCGACTGCTCCAAAAATTGAACCCAAAGATAAACATACAAGAAAATTTTTTTCAGAATTAATTAAAAATAAGTGACCGACCGTAACGCAAAGATCTTATAAAAAGATTGAGCAGCTCTGAGGGCCGACATTAGGTTTGAGTGAAACAATACCACACTATCGATACAATATTGAAAATCATTTTATTTAATTTTTTAAGTGACAACGTTATCAACGACTAGTTTTCTTATCTAGTTGATGGATGAAGAGGACGACGGCAGCTGCAAGGGCTGGTTAAGGCACAAAGCTAAAATCGGCACTGTTCGTAGTTTTGCTTTCTAATTGTTGAAAACTTACTCCACCGATCTTATTAAAATGTTTTAAAAGACAGAAAAAACTTGGACGCTGCGTATTAACGTATAGCTACAGAAAAAATTGAAAAGTGGAAAACAATTTAACTAAAATTAATTAGACATAAAAACACCTTCGGTTTTGTTTCTAAGTTGCTGCATGTAACATACCCAAAATACCAAGAGCCAGCAGCTGTGTGCGTGCGGTGTCACGTATGTGAGGGAATCTGCAGCATCTCAATTTCTACTTTCACAGTCACGATCTACAGGCCACACTACGGGGAAAATTTTGTATTTTAAATATACAGTAGACTCCGTCTGGTGAGGGAGGTTCAGGACGGAAATTACCGGAAATATATTCTGTTTATCTCGGCCTCTCTATTGGTTGTAAAATCTGTTCGAATATTCCATGTTTGCTACGAATATTTCTCATTTGCCATGATTTGAATTTGAAAAAAAGATATTCTCCTTTGTTACAATGTTAGTTTATCTTTAATCTCTATATATAAAAGTGAATATATGTATGTATGTATTATGTACGTATATGTATGTATTATGTATGTATGTATGTATGCATGTCCTTTATGCGTTGCCAAACTACACATCCGATTGCCATGACATTTTAGGAAGTTGCTCTATTTGTGTCCGGAAAGGTTTTAGTGAATTTTTTTTCGAAAACTTCATTAGTTTCCATTTTATTGCGTTTTAAATTTCTAATATTTACCTTATGGAGACTAAGTATGTTTACAAATTTTCTACAGTAAAACATTTGATATCTTAAGCTACAACTGTTGGTTTACTTTCCATTAGCAATGTGTTTTACTATCCAACTCCATCTGAATCATTCATTAATGTAAAACTATGAAATAAATATGTGCTATACAAAAGAACAGCTTTAATCGCCACGTTAACAGTTTACGGTTTTTTGGGGATTATGTATTTATATTTTTTATTTTCTGTCTGATGAAAAGTCACGTGTTTATATGTTGGCCAAATAAAGAACAATTACAATGTTTATACGTATTATTTTTATTATATTAATCACCTGTTGTATATCTTTCTAATAAAAGCCGTATTACAGTTAGGTTTGGTTTGAGTTTAGGTTGGATTAAAAAATAGTGAAACAATCCACTCAGATTTATTTGTTTTGTGGGAATTTTATGTGTTTTTATTTTAATATGTCTTATCGTTTCAATTGACGAGGCATATTGCTGAAAACAATGAATGTTGTTCATCCCCCCCAGTTTGGATTGATATGGACATATGTGGACTTTTCTGTGAATTATATGGACTGTCTTATGAACTAATTCATTCCGATCAATGTAAAATATTCAACAGGAAGATATGCCTTTACTGGGGTCTCCAAAATCTAATATCTAACTATACCGGAAGTAAAGTATACACTGTTAACCTTCATGGTAGCTCATGGGGTAAGTCCAGTGTAAATGGTTGCTGGATTTTAAACCAGTGACCGGAAACTCCTGTCAGATCATGAGCAGTCACCTCTGGCTGGCCTATGCGACCCGTGCCTCTACGGTACCTCGATTTCTTTAATTCACCGCACAGGCCCTAGGTGACCACATGGACGGAGTCTCGTGACTTCCACTCCGGAGCCGTGGCCGCCCCCCGGGCCGTGGCGGATGAGGATGATTCCCGCCATTACGGTGTTACCCGTCATCAAAACGGAACCTGGCGCGGTAACGGCGCGGCGCGAGGATTCGCTCTGACCTTGGATAATTAATTCACCCAGTGACCTGCCAGAGTGCGTCACGGTTCTCTTCTGCTACTTGACGAGTAACGCTAACTGTTGCGCTACGCAACGTTATGTGTTCCAAGTTTGTTTCTCTGTATTATACACTTTTGTTTAAGTCCTAATTGGGAACGGTCAGTACCTTACACTAGTTACTACCTAACCTGTTGTTATTTAGATTTTTATTGCGGACATTTTCGATCACGATTTTATGTAAAACAAAGTTTCACGACGAGTTGTCTTTGAGTCTCCGTGACGAGTGGATGTGTTTGGTTTCTTATGTGTGTAATGTTTAGTGAATTGTTTGTTTGTAAGCTTTTTTTACTGCTTTAAACTTTTATTTTTTCAGTTTTATACCTGTTAGGTCCTGATTATATGTTAATTGTGCTATGTTTTAGATATTAGTTCACCTTAGGACGGGATCAGATTCCAGATCCCGAAACGTCGTGAAACTTTGTTTTACATAAAATCGTGATGGAAAATGTCCGCAATAAAAATCTGAATAACATCAATCCACCATCACCAATAATGAATTTCAAACAAAGAAGTGGACCTGTTGTTGTATAGGTGATTTGATACGTCACATGATCAATAATAAACAATTTACAATATTTGGAATCGTCCAAACGAATACCAGAAGCGAAACTTGACCAAGTGTACCATAGAATTTAATGACTGAAAATCAATGGTTAAAAACGGAATTCTTAAAAATCTCTACAGTCTGCGACGCTTGTTTTTCATATATTGGCAACGCTATTAAGTTGCATCGAGGCGGACTTTACCTTGTATTACACCCAGCCTTAAAAATGTAGTTACTTCCCTTTAGGAAATAGCTTAGATGATGGATACGTCTAAAGGGAAAATTTTCAGTTCCTCTAAACAGCTGTCCCTTTAAAAATATCACGTCACTTCCGTGTCACATTTTGGTCTGACGAATTGCTAATACCCCTTGTCAAAACCTCTTATATTACGAGATCGTATTTAGTATTATTTAATTTGCTGTAAAATGTCCGTGGAGAGTGTGGCGGCGCTTGAGGCACAGCCTGACACGGTAACTGCTTATTGATCACACACTGGGCTTGACGACCTGACACACCGTGTCATAACACAGCGCTCAACCTACAAGGTACAAATGGAAATTCATAATTAATCGTCAAGATTGGTTCACCAACACGTCAACATCGACCCACATCGTCACGGCTTACCGAGTGTCCTTGGAGTCTCTCTTACTCAATTATCATAGGACAATTTTAAATTGTAACAATCGCTGTGACTTTATTTTGCACAAAAAAGCTGACTGAGTGGTTATGGTGCCCATCTTCAAAACTAAAGGTTGCCGGGTCAAATCCCGCAAGAGTCAAATCTGGACCCAGTTGCCATTTCGTCAATGGACTATTAATTAATCAGGGCTTTTAATAGTAGAAGTTAAGGTCGGGACCGTTTCCGGAGAAAAACACAAAATAAACGAGTAACACACAACATTCTGGCGTGAGTAGAGCGAATTTCATATATTATTACTAAAACTATATGATATAACTATCTAAATATATAAAACAAAGTCGTGTTAGTTACACGCATTATAACTCGTGAACGGCTGGACCGATTTTAATGATCTTTGATTTTTCGGATTCGTTTCTGCTCCGGTCATGCTTTAGGCATATATCCAGTTTCCGTAAATTCAATTAGTTTCCATTTTATAGCGTTTTAAATTTCTAATGTTAACCTTATGGGAAATAAGTTTGTTTACAAATGTTCTACAAAAAAAATTGATTTCTTAAGCTACAGCTGTTGTTTTACTTTCCCCTAGCAATATGCTTTACTATCCAATGCCATCTGAATCATTCTTTAACGTAAAAACTTTGAAGTAAATGTGTACTGTACAAAATGAACAGATTTATTCACCACGTTAAAAGTTTACGATTTTTGGGGATTATATATTTATATTTTTTTATTTTCTGTCTGATTAAAAGTCACGTGTTTATAATTATGACGGACAAATGAAAAATAATTACGGTGTTTATACAAATATTACATTTGTTATAATAATCAGCTGTTGTATATCTTTCCTATGAAAGCCGTATTACAGTTAAGTTTTGTTTGGTTTTAGGTTGAATTATAAAAATTGTGAATCAATCCACTCAGATTTATTTGTTTTGTGGGAATGTTATTATTATGTCTTATCGTTTCAGTATTGTTATTAACTAAGCCGCGACCCAGAATATCTAATTTTTCACAACGAAGTCGTAATGCTATTCGACTTGAGAACATGGTCAATCTGAAAGTTAACACGTATTTACTGTTAGGCGTTACGAAGTTCGCCGGGTCAGCTAGTATTATATAAAACTTATATTATTCCCATCATAATTATCGAATAGTACTAAGTATGTTGTTTTTCTGCAATAAGGGTTGTTTTAGATCGTAATGTGTAGTAGTAAGGTTGTTCACTATGAAAAAACACAAAGACAGTCTACAGAATCTTTAAAATGGTTACCAATCACAAATATTATCGTATTGAACTTTTCCAACGCGTCTGTGTTTTTATCTACACAAAGTTCCTATAGGTGGGGAAAACTCCCGTTTTGAACTGATTATCTATTAAAGTGTTTACCCAAATCTACACAACGCTTATACTTTAAAACTAAGAAAACGTATACAAATATTGTAAGAGATAATAGTGGAGTTAGGTAATCAATTGAAAATGGAGGAGTTTCTCCACCTTATGAAGCGCTGGTTGCTTAAAAACGCAGACGTAGAGATAATATTACATTACAGTCATATACAATATAATATATTGGTTATAATTTGACAACGTGAAATGCCATAGCATATGGAGTTTTGATTACTGTTTAAAATGAAACATTCCAAAAGACAGTATGGTTTTAAAATTACTATTAGGACGGTTGTCGTTTGTAAGGAGATTGTTAGGTATTCATTTCATTTTTAAACATCGAGAGGGCAAATCCACATAATGGTTGTTATTTAAGAAATAAAAACTAAGAAAACTTTCGAAAAATGGACTGTAACGTAGTTGAGTTTATTGAAGTGGAGTTCACTGACTATAATGAAAATAATTTACAATTATCTGATGCACCGAGCACAACTAAAATTAGAGACTAAAGTATGACTCAGAAAACGAGTTTGGAGAAAGGAGTTCCAGGTTTCTTCCCCAACTAATAGAGTGGGCTACGAGTATAGGCTATGGGAAAAAGTAATCTAAGAAAACTATTTGAAACCCGAAAGGATTGCTGATTAATTATTTCGTGAAACCTAAATATTCCTCATGTAAAAAAGCTAGAGTTGTCTGGTCAAGATATTCTGAGAGACTGACTAAAGTTAAACCGTATTAACTACCCATATTTCGCGCACATTTACAAATCAAAAACTCCACATTTTGTTCCTATAAGGATTTGTTTTCATAGAAATTGACTCGTATTACACATCTGCACAAATTTACTAATCAACCCCTTTTCAGATTTTTTTGTTTCATAGGTAAATAAAATCTCTGATGACAACAGTGCTACTTCAGGGAGACTTTCTTGGAAGGATTCCGACGAAGTGAGACTAAGAACTCAGAATGCCTACGTGTATAACTTGGTGACTAGTTACAAGTTTTTGTCTTTATGCTCACGAAAGTGGTAAACATTTGGATGGATCACACAGTTGTGTTCAAAAGAGCACACAGTGTGTTGGCGAGAGCACATTTCTCCGTTTAGTGCTGCTGCTGTGCTGTGTACTATTGAGCCTGTATGTAGGATGCAAACATGTAGCCTTATTCACCGGGTGATGACTCTTCACGAGCCAGAATACCTGGTGGATAGACGCTGCTGGCACCAAACAGGATGACTCACTGCATTTTCCTAAAGTCGACTTGGAGATGGGAAGGAGGGGGTTTTCATATTTTGGGGCAGAAGTTAAAAGCTCTGACAACAAAAACCTTTAAGACCAAATTGAAAGAGTTTATGTGCGGTTGAAACATATGCATATACCATTATGTGTATACCAAATATTGTATATTTAATTATTTTTATTTATATACTGTATGTTTTATTTTATATATAAGCAGCATTGTTACGTTTGACACGAGTTACTACGTAAAACAATGATTGTACTGAAAGACGCCCTTAATTTCATTTCCATTTGATTTCATTTATTTATTTAAAAGTAAACGATAATCTGTCTCTAGTCAGGAGATTACATACAACAAACGGACGATCCTAGGCCAATCCTGAACACTGACCATCTGCCAATCCATTTCCAAGCGTGACCTCGAAGCCTAAAAGCAGCCATTACATCGAGGCGGCGGTCGGTGTGTGTGCGAGGTCGCATGCCGCAGAGATTGGCTTCTATATTCGGCAACCCGGCCTCAGGTCTAGCGTGGAATTAAAGGAACTCTCTCGTCATCAAGTAAGCACATTTTCTTACTTAGTAAAGCTCCAGCTACCTTCAGTCATTGGGCTAATTTAATGATCCCGACAAACGAAATGATAATCTTTGTCCAGTAACAAACCACTATTATCCTCACACTATCCTTCACTCATATTTGAGTTTGTTTAATTAAATGTTATAAAGTTCCTTCGTCTCAACTAACTAATAGGGTCAAACTGTCTCAGGCCATGCGCACGAACATTAAAGCTGGGTTTTGATTAGGCCTAATGTGACTGTGTTGTCTAAGGATACTACTACCAAAGGAAGTCTGGAAGATATACAGGATTTTCAAATAACAACAGTTTTACTACACATTTTATATATGAGTGCTAATGTTTACGCCTTTTTGTCACAAACATATGTTTAAATGTTTGTCAGTAATAAAGATTTGTGATCAAATCCATTATTACTTCTATCATATTAACTGCTAGAGTAAGTCGCGGTGACTTCTGCGAATACGACGAAAACACCATTTCAACTTATGTTTATGTTGTAACAGTTTCCATTCACACGCAGTAATATCAGCTATAACTTATCCCCTCTACATTTAGTTATCAGCGCCCTTTTTGTATGATATCTGTGTTCCTTTTACAAAACTGCATTCGATGTTGCACAAGTCGTGGGAGCACGTGAGCGCAGTTCTCACTAAAGGTGAATCCTCGTACAACATTTCACGACCGGCGTTCCCTCCGTTCCAATCCCGCGTTTCGCCACAGTCCAGAGGTGAAGTGAAGTGAAGTGACGAACCACAACACCTTTGTGGACTACAAGGCCACGTGTCAACAATACTCTATCTCCTATAACCTCGATCTCGATCATTATAGTATAGTGAGGAGCGATGAAAAGAATTGTGAAGAATGAGTCGTATCTATTACGTACTCAAAGTTAAGAAGGATCGTATTTCGAAACTATGATCATTAAAACTGATAAATTAAAATTTATGATACACAATATATTTGTGAATTGGATATTAAAAGAAATTGTTTTTAAACTTCTTTAATATGAGTGGGAATTTGTTGTTTAAGAATTTATTTCGTAATTTCTTCTTAAATATTAATATAGCTTTATAAAATCACTATGCAAATCATATATGAAAAAATATTCGTACAAAATCATATACGAATAGTAAGTTTATAAAGTAGCTGCAACAGCCTTGGACACTTTCTTTGAGTATATTTTTTACCCTACTCCCACGAAATAAACAGTTATAAAATAGTTTATTCATAAACATGTTATTGAATTTGTTGTCAAAATGTCATTGTATTGTAAATAATTCAGAATTCTAAATTATGAATTATTAACATAGTTAACTCAAGCGTCACTGAACTTGTTCTTTGCATATCCAGTGTTAAGCTTTCCTCACACCTGAGTTCCTTATTGACCCTCCTCAGGAATCCACTCCCAGCTGAACCTTAGTACCCATCTAACCATAGTCCTTGCTTGGGTGGTACTGTATCTCTACATTGTCCACCTGGAACCCAGAAGGAAGGGGATTTGAGTTTGGGGGAGGGAGAGTTGTACTGTTCTGTAAGTCAAACGAAAGGTCAAGGTCTCCTTGGGCTAATTATTTACCTTGTCCAGTGAACTCACGGGGACTTTGGGTTAAAGCGTGGATTATATTACGGTATTCTTTAGCCCGATTTTATAACTTTCATATTTTTTTTACTTTTCTAAGAATCAAATATAATCTACATGTCCAACCTTCCCACAATTATGAATAATTTATTTTCAGCGGCTGTTTTTTCTGGAGTCTTCTTACCCTCAAAATATAACTTAGATACTTAGATTATTGAAATGGCAACCTACCCAGGTAGGCATTTTTAGCCAAGTATGAATGAGAAATGAGTGTAGGATGATTGTGGTGCGATCTTGTGGTCTTGTTACTGACTAAGGCTGTTCCTTAGACAGGACTGTTAATTAATAGCCCAACAACCGATGGCAACTAAGGCACCTACAGTTTAACGTGGAATCCGAACCACTGTCTCTGAATTACGAATTGGTCTAATTATGAGGGTGGTCTTTGCGGATTAACGTAGTATTCAATAGTGCGGACGTTAATCCACACAAGAGAACACTACACCCACCGAGCATTGCACACAATTATCCACAATTCGTGACCTCCAAGTAGCTGGATTATAGGATTACGCCACCATATTTGAGGCAGGCTTACTCTGAATGTCCTAATTCCTATTTCTTATGAAGTTGATCACAACGGTTTACCACAGAGGATAATGAGGGTGTAATATTGTAGGTCGCGTCAGTTCCCTCGCATGGAGAGAGTGGTGAGAACCAGGCCGATGTTGCGTGTCGCCTGTTCCAGCTCCAGCACGCCGAGTTTATTTAACTATTACCCTCCCCATTTACTAGCCCTATTTACATGCCTGGTGGTTGAGTGGTTATAGTACCCGCGTCATAGCCTGGATGTTGATCCATGTTGTTGATAATCTTAAATGTTGCTGATCATGACGAATGAATCAACTGATGTTATACCGTAACATCTAAAATGATAAACTAAATGTGATAACTTAAAACCATATGAAATGGATTATATTAACATCAAAATACCTGGTGGAATTGGAGTCAGTTAACAATTTTCCTAGCACGAGGTTGAACATATCAGCTAAATTGTACATCCTTACAATCTTTCTTACTGTGATGAAGATGACACCGCTGTTTTCTACTCTTATGGGTCCCACTTCATGACGTGCAAATAGGTAACTGCTCAAGAAGAGCTAGACACATAACGATTTAGAGCTGTCATGATGCCACTGTCAGGAAGGTTGACACCTTAAACAACTATCCTGGAGATGTAATGCTGGAGGGAGACGAGCAATTGTAGAAGTCTTCTCAACCATTTCTGACTCACGTTGTCTTTTACGACGTGGGCAAGCACATGTACCACAAGTAGTCAGTGTTGAAATCTTGTGAGAGACGCTGAACACAATCTCTTCACCCCACTCCAAAAATGAAATTACAAATTTGTTCTAAACCATTTTACATGCTGTTTATTTTTATTAGTATTTAGGTAGACGTTTGTAAACAGTTGTTCAATTATGATTACAAAATTATAAATTATAAATAATTATAATTAATAATTATTAATTATAATTATAAATTACAAAAGTTGTGGTAAATAATATTTTTATAAGAGTGATTGTTAGAAAATACTCACCAGTACGGGGATGTGGTTGATGGAGTAGCAGAGAAGTAGGAGGGAAGCGATGGTGGAGAGTCTGACGTCCTCCTGGCGCTCGGCGGCGAGGCAAGGCGACCGGCTGTTGGTGGAGGACGCGGACGTGGAGGTGGATATGTAGCAAGGCTCGACGTGGCGGAGGGTAGAGACGCCGTAGCTGCTAGTGTCCAGGTCGCAGCCCACCAGCTTGGTCTCCTCCAGGATGGCGGCGCACGGGATCTGCAGCTCCGGCGGGCTCTCGCAGCACGGGCTTCGCCCCAGCTTCCCCGAGAGGAACGAGTTGCTCGGGTGGAGACGCGCGGGATCTGGGGCGCCATTGAGGAACGTGATGGGGGGATTCTGTCCGGAGGAAACAGGAGACACGCGGAGGAGCTCTTCGACCAAGGAGTGTCTCATCCTCCTCGCGCTGCAGTCACTTACACTGTGCGACACCCCCTTCCCGCTGCGCGACCTGACCGTGGAGATGACCGAGATGTCGGACATGGCTGACGAAAGGTCCGAGGAGGAGTTTAACAGTTGTCTTCTCCGGTGGCGTGAAGTGTTGACGAAACATGCTGCTTCGGGGGGAACCCGTGGTTTACAACAAGAACAGATAAACCCGACAACGGAGGCGAACGCTAGGGCGAGGTGGAGCGCGAGGGAGAACACGACGTAACGGCGGTCGGGGGAGTCCTCACACGGGGATACTCTGGCGAGGACGGCGGCGACGCCGACACACGCGGCGATCATGGTGAGGCACACCATGTGGTAGATGAGGTGCGAGTAGCGGACCCTGAACATGCGAGCGGTCGCTAGCGTGGTGAGGGTGGCGGCCTGTAGAGCGCGGACCGCGGCGAGCCACCACACCAGCACTGAGCACCAAAGCTCCTCCTGGGGTCGGAACAGCAGTACTAGCGTGCTGAGGCAGGCGCCGGTCTGGTGCAGGACGCTCTCCAGCAGCAGAGCCACCAACAGCGGGTCCAGGGGGCGCCAGCGTCGTCGATCGCAGTGCAGAACCAAACCGCCCCACAGCAGGAACACGGCCACCACCGGCGCACCCACCCCCGTCGCTATCCAGCCGCTCCCTTCAACCCACATCGTCTCCGATCATTCTCTGCAACAAGCAACACACATTAGTTCAGACTGTACCTACTTGTAGTGACATCACATAGTGAAAAGCATACTTAATTTAAACCCATTGTATCTTATAGACCTCTTGAAAACATCGTATAAACCCAAGATAATGCTATAGGATAAATTATATTACTGTACTACCAATCCCTCTGAATTGTTATGTTCTTTTCGTGATAACCTTCTACATGAGCTCTCTCAGGAAACGACGAACGACGAAACAACTTGAATTACTCGTAACCGAGGCATCCCACAGTTCCTTTTAAGGAACACCAAACCAATTAAATTGACAAGGGTGAAACAAGATCGGGAGAAATCGCAACAATGACCGGGAGGATATAGTTTACAACCGGAAAGGACGCGAAAAGATCGAAGCGAGTAGACTACATGCAAACATACAGGATATGAAAGTGCGCGCGCGGGAAAGTAGCATCATGGCGAAGCAGGCGCGAGCAGTAGCTATGTAGCCGTGCGGTCCGGCGAAACCTCGATACTTTACTTTCATAGAGCCGTGAAAGCAGAGATGAGATGAGATGACATGGAGAAAGTCAAGGACGGTATTGTGGAGTCGTGGCATTAGCGACCTTTGAATGGCAACCAACGTTCGTGTGGGAGAATCTCCGGAGCTAAACAGCCAGATCGAGTTGTTTACGTTACGTAATGATATGTTAGACATGAAGTAGGCCTACGAATTTACGTGAATGCATAGAGGAATTAATAGTTATTAATAGCACAACAGTCTATGGGAGCTACAGTTTAACGTGATGCTGATACTTGTCATTACTCATATATTGCAGTTATATATTCGTAAAGAGTAAAGAAGCTCATTAAACACTGATCTTTTTTTTCTCCAAGTGAGCCTAAAGGTTCGATGACCTGAGGTTTCGTTTCGTGTTCAAAAGTTTGAAAGACGTTAAAGTTAAGCATCTTTGTCGATAGAAAAGAGCAAAACCGCTACAATTGTTTTGGCAAACGTATAATTTGCATGTTAAACACAATTTAAACAACCAACACAAATACCACTTTACTTTGTAGCTAGAAGGAACCGAATGAACTAATAACATTTATTGATTCTGAATACGAAGAGGTTTTCTCTGAGTGTAATTAAGCCGGTTTCTCTGGCGTGAGCTGACGGTAATTATTGGAGCCGCGGCCATCACAACTGGCAGATAATGGCAACAAATCAGGGAGCAACACGCATTTAATGTGGGGCCTCACAGGTAACGGGGCCAGGTAGCTCGGGGCCAAACAACCATCGATATACTGAATGCCGATACTCTGGTTTCGATATTTCCGATATTATATCGATATCCTGTAATGCAATATGGGCCTGCTAATTAACGCGCACGGGTCATCCAAACATTGATATCGCTATAAATAAAGGCTTAAATACCTGAAGTACTGTCTGTGTTTTTAAGTTTGGTGGTAACGACCAATGGTTTCGGACCTTATAGATCCATTTTCAAGTTGGAATACCTAGTTGTTAAATTATCCTCTACACTAACGTAGTGAAGTCGTTTTTAACAACACTGACACACACGGAACAACGAAACACTAAAAAGATCGAACAATTAATTTGGCAAAATAACAAATTTGGGTTGAGAGCGTGGCATGACTCATTAATATCGATTTTTTATATTTCTTATATTAATATCTTGAAATGCAATAGATTTTTGACCCACATAAAAATAATATTTCTATATATACTATTTATTGCGTAGTGTTAATACAATAAATACGTTCTAAATAATTATTTTCGTTTTAGGATTTTCGACACTTGGTTTTACACATCCTCTTAATCTTCTTGGTTTCTCCTACACCTGCTCAGTTAGATTTATAGCGTTAAAAGAGTATTGTTGTACATTAGGACATCCACCAAACCTGGTCATTAGAAGATAGAAAATACGTGATTAAGCTAGACGTCAGAATAAGCGCACAAAAATTGAATTTCATTCAATCAGTTAATGTATAAATATATAAAATAAAGAACAGTGGATTAAATAAAACAGAAAATACGATTATACAATTGTTAAAATCGTAGTTCGTTAAAATTCAGTTTGAACCAATCCCTGTTGTGTTGGATATTTATACACATTGAAATGGTTATGTTTGCAGTAACACTCAGAATAAACCGATTAAAAGATAAGTTATGATAAACATACGTAATAGGAACGGCGTCAAAAAGTAGGCGCCTTTAAAACGGTAAACGCAAAATAATCCCAAGCCATAAATTGCCTGCTGTAAACTTTACGGCGCCCGGATGGTGTAATATGGTCTTACTATTATAGTTATTACAAGGATTCTTCTTAATGCGCATTGCAGTTAAAATGGTGCAGCATAGCCAAACAAATCTTAAATTCAACCTCGTTAAAGATGGTTAGTAGATAAAAAACATTAGTTATCTGTTACCGTCTGTTTGCCGATTTGTTATAGTTGAGAATTGTCCAATCGGTAGCATTTTTGAACCATTCAAAAACAACAAAATATGATTTAGACTTACACGAGGTGTCTGTGATTAGAGCAGTCTAATAGAGTAGTAAACCATCGCACTGGACTCTACCAACTATAAACACTGCAACGCGCTCTCAAGCGGAACATTAATGGAAATGACTGGAAACTCAGCTGACAGCTGGATAAATCTGTTTGTTAACACTCATATTGCGGGGTGTCAAAATTGTCTCTTGAAAGAGGTTTATACCTTTCACTTTCACGCTACACCAACCCTGTCAAGCATGGCCAACCAGTCATCAGCTGAGCAATAAAACTTGGAGAAAAGTTCCACTGTGATTATAGTTTGATGGCTCGCCTGCATCCACACGCCAGAGATCCTGAAGCTGAAAGTGCAAGTGCTTTCTCGACCATGTTCGTCGACCTGACTAAACACTGGCATTAATTGCCCTCCAGACCAGTCATGCTTTCTGCACTTACAGCTGTTTATAGCTACAGCTGTAACAAGCTCTGGTACGGTCCACGACGCCATACATAGAGGAATGCGCCATCACATACCGTATTGAGGAAGGACGCATTGCTTTATGGTCAGTGTCCTTTAATTAGAGGAATCTGAGTTACGCCAGGATTGTTTTCTGGTTACGTAGCTTAGAAAAGGTTTCCAATGTGCATGTAGTTTGAAACGTTTCATTGCTTCAGTATTTTCACTATTGTGCTAGTATATTATGTAAATTAAATTTAAAATATCAGATTTTATCAACGTGCTTCGGAAGGCCGAAGCATTAATTAAGCCGTTTGTTCTGGCTACAACCTACACTCGTAGTCGATAGGTCACGTCAGAGGCACCAGGATGACCTTCCAATAAAAAAAAAAAAATAAAAAACAAAAAAAATAAAAAAAATAAAAAAAAAAAAAAAATATAAAAAAAAAAAAACAAAAAAAATAAAAAAAAAATATAAAAAAAAAAAAAAAAAAAATAAAAAAAAAAAACAAAAAAAAAAAAAAAAAAAAAAAAACAAAAAAAAAAAAAAATAAAAAAAATAAAAAAAAAAAAACAACAAAAAAAAAAAAAAAAAAAAAACTCTGACACCAGACCTTGGCCAGAAAGTTACACGAACCCTATCTCACCTTATAACCAGGGAATATTAATGAGAGTATAACTAATGACAGTCATTTACTAGAACTAGAAGTCTAGAGCTGTAATTTTCTGAAAAATAATTACTGACGAAGGAAAAATACAACGATGGGGATCATTAATAATTTATGTCAATCGAAAACACCATCTTTTCTCAAGATAAAAGCTTCCTCTCGTAAAAAAACATTGATTAACCTTGATTTCTCCAAATTTGTGCCACCAAAACACGAAATGGACTTATAAATCTGAAGTGACAAGCGTTGGCTATGGGATTCTATATAGCACTAACCATAACCAAGTGTACAGTTGGTTAGTCTGAAACACTTGCAATAGTAGATTTTCCCGTTGTTTTCATCCTTGACCCTAATGGTATTCACGGGTAATACAGGACATGCAGAGTCACTAATGGAGACATGTAGTCACAGAGCGGTGCTAAAACAGTATTTCAGGATTAAGTGTCTTTAACTATTTGAACTCGCTATTTTACCCCCACCCCGCATGTTACACCTCGCAATGTCACACCTCGCCATGTTATATGTGGTCATAGTGGACCACATTGTGTTTGGCTACTAGAAAGACATAAGTTATATGAGTCATCAATCCTTCCGATGCTGAAAAACCAAATAAGACGTCCTCTTAACTCTGAATAGCGAGACTTCTCACCAATAGTGTGTTGAATTAATTTTTTACATAGCGAAGAAATGGCCTAGGGCCGAGAACCTTTCCTTTGTTACCTGAGAAAAACTAATAGTATCCAAAAATCATTCGTAGTGAGTCCTTAGAAGTTGTTTTTGAAGTCAAAAAAGATTGATTGGTAAAGTTTGCACTGTGAAACTCGTGTGATATTTCAGCACTTGGCCTTTCACCAAACGGTCAGTTGCCCAACATAAGCGCGGGAAAGCAGAATACGTCGCTTATTACAGATGAATGGGAGCGGCGGCGGCGGCGGCGGGAGACTGGGCAGGAGCTGGACCGGTCCGGTGGCCAGTTCATTTACGAGACGTCGATGTATGTATTGCCGCCGCCGCCACCGCCCCCTACCGGGCCAAGGTCGCAGTTTCACCATTGCTAATGTTCTGATTTATACTACTAGGCTAATGCCTGTGTTAGCGCACCAGTATCACGATTTAAACTCATTTCAGTTTAACATTCATATCCATCAAGACCAACCGTGTGATTGAAGGGTGAGCGTATAGCTTTTATTATATTCAACTAATTTTAACACGTCCAAGAAATCACTTAATACTCGTATCCTTGTGAAATCGCCTTACAATGAAAATTTAACATAAACTAATATCAGTATGGTTTCAAAGATTTATATCACAACTAATCTTCCTTACAAAATCCCTAGGTTGAATTGCAATTGAAATCTATTAACCGCTAAAGAGAAATGGCATTCAAGGCGGATGATTACAACTGCAGTCCTTGGCATTTCCAGGAGATGTACGTTCCCCTCTGGAGATCATTGAGAGAGCTCGCAACACTATCATTAGCCGAGCTGACATCCACCTCCGCCCCCGCGTCGTACGATTGTCTCCATACGTGGAAAACCACAACCTAAATAAAGATGTATCTTGCGTATGACATGAGGTTATGTTTTGTAATGAAATACACCTAATTGAAATATAGTTTTAAACTTCTACAGCACCAGCGTCTCACTGATCCACTACAACACTGTGAGACCGTAACACCATACCGTTATCCACCATGCTCTAGCACCCCATGTTTCACCAGGACATGTTCCTCCACCCCATGGTTCACCGCATATACCACCACTGAATGTTACATTACCCCATGTCTCATCAACCCATGTTCCACCTCTCTATGTTTCACCTCACCATGTTCCACCTCCCAATATTCTACGCCCTCATGTTTCACATGCCCATGTTCCACCTCCACATATTCCATCACCCCATGTTCCATCTGCCCATGTTCCACCGCGCCCCCCGCGGACTCGAGGAACATGATCGCTCCGCCAATGTCAACCCGCGGTCTCGTAATCTCCGCGGTTTATAGGTTAAGTCTATAATTATGTATTCAGCTCGTTACCTTATACATATTAACTCACCAAACTACATTAAAACAGTTAATTTAAACTTGCGTTTATTTATTAAGCGTGTTTAGTTTACATATTTAACATTTACCTATAATTCAAATACCAAGTAGGTATTTGAATTACAGTACTTGGTACTTTAACGATATGCAAATATAATATACATTACGTAATTGCTGGGAACTAAC
Organism: Nephotettix cincticeps; assembly: GCA_023375725.1. Lineage (NCBI taxonomy): Eukaryota > Metazoa > Arthropoda > Insecta > Hemiptera > Cicadellidae > Nephotettix > Nephotettix cincticeps. The sequence goes on along the minus strand of CM041790.1, from coordinate 52,817,451 downwards.
GTATTATAGCTAAAATCTTCAGCTAACTGATACATTATCTCGATTGAAACCCACCAACGACGCAGCGCTGGTCCGTTACGACATGTGCCCGAGGCTAGGCGTGAACCCGCGACCCAAGGCCTCCACGGGCGAGCCTATTACCGCGGACACACATCGCGGTGAACCTCGGCGCCATCTATGAGCGATGGGAGAAACCCGACGGTCAAAGGAATGGATTACTTCACCAGTTTTGGAATTCAAAGGAGGTAATTTTAGCGGATATAAAAGTAGATTTTTTATCACTTTCCTGCACCAAATTAGGCGATGATATGCAATATGGGTTTAGAAACGTAATGTAAGCGTAATAGTTAATAAGAAAATATTTTATTTTGTTGCGTGATCTGCAAACAATGATTATACCATGTTGACAATACATTCGGTTGACTAAATAACCCTATTTGTTGTATGATTGATTTTATTGTCACTAATGAAGTATTGTCATTGTTAGTTTACTTGTAAGGCCCAGAGTTTTCGGTTTCAGCAACAGTCTGTAAAGCCTAGTGGTTCACTGTTAGCTGTGCTTTTGTCGCTGGACAATAGTTGTCGTTCACCCAACAATGAGAATCAATTAGCTATCGCAATGGGCGTGTGTGTAGAGGTGACGTAACCCCAGTTAGGCGAGTGTTCGGTACGCCCGGAGGCAGTCGAGCCAACACGACGAAAATTGACTACGAAAACCTTTTTTTATATACGAGTATGTTTATGCGTATTATGCTATGGATTATGATAAGCAATATTAGTTTATTATACTCATAATGAATAACCTGTGTAAATATAATTTACAGATTGGTATCTAACCAATCTGTAAATCATGACTAGTCGTGAACGTTTTGGGTGTCTTCAGACAGAAACGAGAGTGGACTGTTCTCTGTGCAAATTAAAAATATTTCACGTCTGTAAAAATATTCAACATGGAAAATATAAAACATAATCATGGAAAATAAATATTTTTGTAGGTATACTATGCAAATTTTAAAGAATGTTTTTTTAAAATTTTAAACCTATTATTTATTACCGCATTTTGAATTTAGATTGCTGTTGGCCACCTAATATCCTTTCATCGATAGCCTCCATTGAGTCATCGTGACCTTGTGACCTTAGCCTTAACTGTCCTGGATCGGAATGACGAGTACCCAGTTCACTACCTTGGGGGACGCCGCGATCGATGACGTCACAGCGACCGGTGTTCCCACGATGGCTCAAGGTCCACGCTCCTCAGGAATGAGCTATGTTCACGGATCAGCCGGAGGTGATGTGCCTGCAGAGTGCAGAGAGACACCCGATCAACCGCGCAAGAAATTCCACGACTTGTTACAAATTACCTTTTTATTACCTTTTGAAATTGCGCTATTTTAAGCCAAGGATGAAATGAGTATAAGATGGTATTGTGGCGTGATCTTGCAGTCTTTTTACTGACTACGACAAACACGTTCCTTAGACAGGACTGTTAATTAATAGCCAAAAGCCGATGTCATATAAAGGAGCTACAGTTTAAGGCGGGATCTGAACCACAATTTTGCCTCTGAATTATGAACTGGTCTAATTATGAGGATGGTCTTTGAGGATAAACGTAGGATTCAACGACTTAAATTTACTATTTAGATAGTCATATGCGGGAAAGGAGCATAAAGATTCGAGCCCGTAATTTTGTGGACCGGTCTTGTGGGCTAACCTTCCCCAAACTATAAAATATTGCATAGGCCTTGTTACTATGAATGTTACAATGGCTTTGTTGAATGAACATTTGAATGTCCGACAGAATTACACTTTTCCTATCTCAAATCCCTACTACATTTAATAGGAATAGAATCATCAATTTCTTCAAACCATTTATAAATATCTAAACAGCATTACACATAATTAGGTTCTACAGGCAAATTTTTCTTTATTTTTTTCTTAATCAGAAAATAATATTTTCTACATGTATATGTTTTTATTCACTAATCGAGCTACTCAAGCCTTGGTTAGAAATTGGAAATTTAGAGTATTCCGTTTCCAAAGTAGTTTATCACGGTTATCCTGATTAAATGAAATCGTAACACATTTAATCAAACATGATATAAGGTATTTAAAATTACTACTGCTGGTTCGTTGAAATCTAAAACCAACTTATCCAAAACAGATGAGGATTAATTTGGACTCTCAAGGTTTTTACCTCTAAAAGCAATACGTTGAGGGTTCGCGGCAAATAATCACAAGCCCGAGTTCTGTGAGCAGAAGTAGACTGCGAGCCGCGGGGGATCACGATGATAGGTGGAAGGGGAGGGGGAGGTCGTGACCGACGGGACCTACTCGGGACAGGGCTCTGGAGGGGTATAGGTTATTCCTCACCGCACTGACAGCAACGATTTTAAGTGAACACTTCCTAAAAGGTGTATCAATAAAAGTATATATATAGAATATCCCGTAGTTTTGTGAACAAACTTGTATGGCGGCTACACACGTTTGTACAGTAAAAACTTTGGTCTTTGGTAATAAAGTTTTTGTGTCCTTCCATAACTGTAAACTATTTTAAATGGTTAATTACCTTTTATAAATCACGTAGGCTATAAAACTTTGTGCGAAGTTTAATGATATGGACCAAAATAGATGTTGTAGATGTTTAATATAAAGTTTATAATTTGTTGACCTACAATGGAAAAATGGCGAAAATACAAAAATTTATTTAATTTACAATCTGTTCAGTTGTATGGAACTATGAGTAGATGTGATGATGGATGAGAAGTATACAAGTGGGATGACAAGTTTAAAATGATGTTTCTTGAAAGTCTGTACGTGTGTTCAGACGAGATTCAGGGATTCAGGGCGAGAAAGTTGATGTGATTTTCAAGTCTGTCATGATAGACCAGACCTACTTTATGCTAAATTTTGAAATTTCTTGTTTGACTTTGGGCATTTTTGTATTTTTGTGTATAGTGTCGTTTGTGAAAAACCAAGGCTCGCGCTCATTTTTTATTTCATTCCTTGAGGAATCCAAAAATCCCCAGAAACGGCGAAGATCCTTTAAAGGAGATGGCATGTGTGGAGGCAGAAGCATCAGCAATATCAGCAGCGATGCCGTTAGAGAGAGTAGGCGGAACTGTCGGGCTACACGCACAAGGAAACAGGTGATTGCAGCTGTAACCGAGCCCGGGCCGCGGCTTGTATAACCTGTGATAGTGCCACTTTCTACCGACCCATAGAGCACTCTGTGAGGTTGCAAGTTCCTACATAAACAATCTAACCACAACCTCCTGTCCGAATTCCTGTGATTTTCCCCCTTTAGTAAATAATATATTTTTGTTGCACTATGGTTCGAACTCATTCTTGCATTTTTCAAACAATCAACTAGTATGCCTGCTGAATTTTTAAGATGTACGTAAACGTTTTCCTCTTCAGACGTTGTTGCCAGTATTGCTAGGGGTGACGATAGCGGCAAACGTCGATACGTTGTAGTTACCTCACACAGAAGGCTCCTGTTGGATTTTATATGTATTATTCACGATTGTTACAATACTACAATATTGATGTATTATCACGAAATTAAGTTTACAAACCCTGTTATCTTCTAGTGAGATACTCCTATACTATAGCTATTGATTGAATGTAGACTATCGAACTATCTATGTTCGAAACCATTTTATACATTAATTTGGGCTGGATCTAGTGGGTTGTGGCATTATCTCATAAGGAAAACCCATTCGTGAGTGAGGTGAAATGACTAAACACAACAGACTGAAATCCCACGCTACTTTCAACCGGAGTATCGCGTTTCCATGTATTTCGATAATTTTTGGCCGGAAGACTAATAACCTATAATTTACTCACGACCATAAACCACAGATCTAGGCGTGGCTTGTACCAAACAAATACAGGAGCTGGCTGATCATTACGTCTGGATACTGATAAAGCAAAAACAGAACTCAAACTAAGGACATCGGCGCTTCTGGTTTGAAATACTTCACGCCACCAGTTCTCTAAACTAAATGTATAGAATTATATTTCCCTTGAAACCTGACTTAACGTTTTCCTTTGGAAACACCAAACGGTGTAAATGGCAAGAAGTGCATTCCCTACATTACACATATGCCCTCATTTCATTGTTCGACGTCCAATTAGCTCAAACAGAGAGGATGTAGTTGGTAAATTGCAGCACAGACAGACGGTAAGTAGGACTGAGGATTGAGGATGGAGGATGGCATAACCGGAGGCAGCACGGCGCGCTCTGTGGCCGAGAAAGCAGTTATTAGCCTCGGATCAGGCGATGGCGATGGCTGGCTTAGCCTGAATACTTGGACATGGTGAAACCGATGGTTTGTCAGTCATGGGACAACCGAATCATTCGGTGGTTGAGGATCAACAGATGTTGTCAGGGTAAAATTGTTGTGTTGTGGGTAAAAAGGTGTTTCCCTCCCTCAGTAATTATTAATTTAGAAAATAAATAAATAAAAGAGCCTTTTTTGAAGGTTCCTCAGTAACAAACTGACTTTTAGGACAAATCAAGTCAACAAACAAAAAACCAGTCCCTGCTGAATATTGTTTTCAACTTTTTCCTGAAAACAAGTATAGTTAAAGTTTGAAGGGCACGAGGGGGATCATTGTACATGTACAATGCCAGCCCGAAATACGAAAAGCGTCTCTGGCAAAACTCGAGGCACACTTCCTGGAAATGCAATTTTAGATCACGGTTGGCCCGCTGGGAAACCTCACTATTATACATTATACATACATAACATTATGGCATATTTAGTTTACAATAGGCACACCTACAAATTATAGTTTATAGTTTGTATGTAAAAAGGTTTTCATTTGATTTAATTTGCTTCAATCGCTGGAATTATGGAAGGCGAGGACAACTGTAACTGTGTATCGCTGCTTCAGGGTGTACTCCAAGAGAAATTGGACATAGAATAGGATGGGACAACATAGAATGGGGAGCGAACCTAAAGTTTTGTGAGATTTAGAATTAGGTAAACCCAAGTGGGCATGCATGAAAACAGACTAAAGTCACCTGAAGTAACCTGGTGAAAAGGTTTTCGTATAAGTCCAAAAAATAAAAATTACGGGTCTAATGGGTAACCCTATGGAGTCCGATATTACACACAGCCACCTTTGTCGGGCATAAAGTATTTTCTGCATCCCCATAAAGTACTGTTTGTATTTTATTTTGTAGCATTTTAAATGAACAAATATTCTATAAGTGTCAACTGAAGTGATATATGGGTCAACAGAGGTGACCTCCTTAAGCGACACAAATCGCGGTGTTCTTCTAGTCTTTTAATTTCCGGCAGGGCGGATTCAGTTCATCACGCTCCCGGCCTCGCCATGAACCCCGGCCGTGACCCAAGGGGGCGTAGCCCCAGTCACATGTCCTGGCGGCACACGGACCTGGGGACGTGCCAAGGCGAGTACACTTGTTGCTGTTGGGCAACCTAGAAGTCGTTAGTTTTATATTAAGTGGACGTATACATCTCGCTGAGGAATTCTCCAATACGCTAGCTAGACGGATGTAGTGGTATGTGTGATTCCATACAAAATGATGGTTCTAAGATAAATATTTTATTCAGTTTAGTTTTGCTAACGTAAAAGGAAAATATAAATTATGTTTTACGTTTATTTAATTTTGATGGGAAAAAGAGTATCTGAGAGTCGAATGATGAGTCCTGAACAAAACCTTGATGTATTGATACTAGATGCAGTTTTCTTGGTTCATTGGACTAATTAGTAATTATAGCAAACTAATTGGCAAATCTTTGTCAGTTATAAAGCTACTTTTCTTCCAGCTATATTCACCTTAATAAACGACAGTACCTTAGTGGGTCTCATGATCAAGATTAAGAAAGACCTTTCGTCGGTCAATAATGCTTGGTTATAATCAACTAGAAAGTACATTTTTAAAGGTATGTACTAAATACTACTTGTACTTAAGGTTTAAGTTTTGACATGGGCTATTTTACATTTTACATCTGACTTGTTCATTAATTCACAATAGAAGTAAGGCCTACTCCATTAATATACTCGTATACGTTAAACTTATTACAATTATTTTCTAAATTACATATTCATGTGAGAATCAAACCTATCCTAGTGGGTGGGTGTAAAGTGTTATTAGTGGAAGGACGAGTGTGCTGGCATAGAGCCGTTATCAACAAAGATCAGCTGATTCATTATTCAGTAACATTAGTGCAGAAAATCAACTGAATTCAATATCGAAAAACGCAGTAAATTAATAGACATTTAATATGTGGTATGAATAATACACAACTTTAAAATCTGTAGGCAGTTCAACTATTCCAGAAGAAGAAAAGTGTAGTAAAACTTACAGGAGTGCATTTGCCAAGAAGGTTTGAAGGCTAACTGAGGAGTAACCTCTCATGCATTGCACTTCGTCACGAACAAACATAGACATTCTGTAACGGCGGAATCTTTCACAACCAATGCAGGTAAAGACAGTTTAAAAACGTCGTTTTTAAAAACTCCTGATGAACTCAAAGTTTTGGTTTACAACGTGCTGTCAGATTTATTAAACTTACTATAATAGTCGTTCACCAGATTATTAATTAATTAATTTATTTAATAGCTACAACCCCAGAAACAACTATCCCCACTATTATCCACAGAAACAACTATATTGATAAAAGTTAATAAATTACAACTGAATAATTTATAATACCTTTAATATTTTGAATACCAGGTCTTCGTCTATGACCACTTTTGGTGGATTGACTGCGTCATAATTTAAAAATGAGTCAACAAACAGATTGATGGCGGCGACTAGGAAGTGGTGAAACATGGGGCCGGCATTTCAGAGTCTCAGTCTAGGTATACCTTTAATGGAATAGTAGGCACCCTGAACAAATTTTCTGACTACGGCCCTAATGAAGACCCTGCCTTCCATGTCTCTGGTACTATTTAACAAGTTATTATAAAGCATCCAGGCCGAGGCTGGAAAATGGCAATGGGTTCCTGTGAGGTGAAAACGAGAATATCATGGTTGTAATAATAATAGTACAAGAATAGTTAACACATAGGTAACTATGTTAGGAAAAACCAAAAAGAAACGTTAAAGTGTGTGTTTAATAAATACAAAAATTCAATACTGTAAATTTAGTTTGGACAGAAATTACCCTATCCAATTGGCTCAAAAATACATTAAAATTATAACTAAAAAACCAATTCCATCTCTATATAAGTTAATAGCCTAAAATCTTTGAAAAATGAATTGTAAGGCCTAATAATAGTGTGGCAACGAGGAGCAAAAATCCAATAAAGATCTGATGATGATCACTCATAGGAATGTATACATTATTCTTACCTGGTAAAACATAACTGTCAACTAAATTATGTACTAAATATATTATATTCTTCTTATTATTCAAGAGATACCAACCCATTCATGTGGATATTTTAAGGTGAATAGGCGAAAGGTGAGTGTTTTATGGATTTTATGACAAGGTTAGTTAGATGTGAAAATCAACTAATTAATTTGATAATATTTTGGCTTATCACGTTTCCAATAACGTGTAATCAATCTTGCTATAAGTATTCAACTAACTCATATGATTAATTTTATAGGATCAGTGTTGTTTTAGACTGGTCTGGTGATCTGGTTAAAAGTACGAACGTCGCTTTGACCATCCATTTGACTGAGGCCTTGGTGGCGGAGCTGAACAACGTCGTGGTTTAGGTAACGGTCCGATAGTGGCCACTTTGGACAATTGTAAACCACTCAAACATTCCATCGGTCTCAGGCATTTTAAGAACTCTTGATAAGTGTTCCGATCTATAAACATGTCAAGTCTCTCTTTTGACCAGACTCCAGAACAGCACATACAGTTTTGTTTTCAATGTTTAATGTAATCATATCAGTGAATTGAGAGGAAATACCAAAAATTGAAATTAAGTGTTTTAACATAGCATAAAATATATAAATTAAAAACCAGCAATATCTCATGAACTTGAATGGAGATCGATGTCAGTATGATTCGGCGTCAATTCTTGGGGGTGATTTTTCGCGGTATTTCCGGCGGACATGAGAGTTTAGTTACGTTCTCTGTCGGAGAACAATGAAAGCACGTCATAGGACACGCGGATGTGAGAGGATCCTCACTTAACTAATCGACGATGTTGGGTAACTGTTCGCTGTTCACACCTAACACGGAAGCCAACACAGTTGGTACTTAATGTAATCCGTCTCAAACATAACCTAAGTAAAAAAACTTAATGACGTTACGAAACTGCCAGTGAGAGGAGAATGTAATTCACGAAAGGGCTCATTCTTGTGAACTCCTATCGTTTATATTTGCGGAATTGTAATATTAATTTCATACGGTTCTTTGGGTGAGGATTTTTATCAGATAAATAATATTTCGTAAAATCAGAGTCTGTTTTTCAGAGTTTTCATAATTTTATAAAACAATTAACAAGCATAATTGAATAGTTATTGAATTTATTAGTCTGTTATGTAAAACAAGGTAATAACTTGCTAATTATCAGGTACACTATAGTGAATTACGTAGGTTGTACTTTTTTGACATGGATATGTATTAGCTCTGGGGAGGGGGTGTTGGTGATTTTTAAGATGGAAAATATGTAACGGGTTTCCATAGAAACTACCAAAGCTTTTGTATTGATTTTTTATATAAAAGAATAAGAACAGCTCTTTAGATGAACTTAAAACATTCCGTTTAGACATATCCATGATCTAACCTATTTCCCTCAGGGAATAAAATACAAACATCTTTTTGAAAGGAAAATACTGACAATATTTTTTACTTTTATTTAAAACTCAGAGTATTGTTATAAGTAGCGAAGGAAGATTAATGTACAAAACAATATAGCCTATTGTCTTTATACTCGGCTAAAATGCAACATTTCGTATTTCGCCTTTGGAAACTTTAACGCTGTCAATCACTGAAGTTTTGTTAAGTCGTGGTTCAAAATATCATGCAAGAACCACATAATATGTTATTTAAATATTAAATAATTAATTTCTGAAGGGAATTTTGCTAATACGATTGAGATTCTTAGAAAAACGTAGATGACAAACATTTCTGTGTTCCCATTTCTTTCAAATTACTATTAATAATATTTCCAAATTTCTAAGATATATTAAGGTACGCTGTCTTTTTAAATCCTCTCAAAAATAAATCAAAATTTAATTATAATTCAATCCTAATTTCCAATACATTGTTAAAAATCTAATTCTTGTTTCGTGCTGTCCACACAATGATTGAAAATCTATTGTTTTAGAGAGATCTATAATGTTTACATATGTTGTTTTTTGACGATAGGTCACATTTATATCGCTTTGCAATGATGATGCGGAACGTCACTTCCGGTTGCAGCGAGCCACTTCCGCCTCGGCGTGTCACTGCCCTGTGCGGTGGACATCCGATTTCACGGCCATGGCTCCTTCCCATCATCCGATATGTTCCGTTGGGTACAGAGTCCGTAGCGACTTTGTATACTGGCGGCGAGTCTGGGACTGAGTAGATATATCTAAAATTCCTTGATCTTTCAATATTTGCTCTTAATTGAAATCAGAAATTACGTATTCAGTGTTCGTTGTTTTTTGTTTCAACGTAGACAACAACGGAAGTGGTCTAATCCCTCAAATTCTTGTGGCTAATCATGGAATAGAACTCTTGTCCTCTTGAAGTGATATGAAGTCCAAGACCGTTCCCTACAGCCTACAAACCGAACAAATAATAACTAGCCCCAGTTAGTTTGGAATTTTTTTATAGCATGCGCAATGAACTATTTTATTCACTAGCCATATGACGTCACTTCAGTTTCTAATTTTAGTCTAACAGATTGCCAATACCCCTCACCAGAGTTAAGACACATTAATGTCAAAATATCTTGAGTTGACGAAGACCAAAGCCCAAAGTAATTTATTGTTCGCAATTAGATATGGATTTTGAGAAAAAGAAACTACTTTTTATTTGTAAAACAACTAACAAGAGGTTCACAGTCAGAATATTAGCAAAAAATGCATTTACTTTTGAATTATTTGAATTGCGTATTTTGTTCATAAATACAGTGATGGTAAGATCCTATGGGGCATAGTGAAGAATATTTTAGGACATCAAGGGATTTATAAGGGCAAATATTCTTGACCATAGGAACTTTACGTTTAGATCGGTGAAAACATTCCTTGGAAAATTGATCAGAAGAAGACCACGTAATTGATCACCACTATATAATTCGTTTTCCGTTAATAATTTTGAATGATTGCCAAGAAGCCAAGCCTAGTCTTGAAATTAAGATGCAATCTTTTATCCCACATATGAGAGCGCCATGTGAGACGTCTATCTAAGTGAATTCCTTGATATTTCACTTCTTCGGTTTGAGGCAGTGCTACGCGGTTTAAAGTCACTCTAGGGAAAGTGGAGGTTCTCATAGATTAGATTATTGAAATGGCGACCATACTACAAGGTAGGTATTTTAAGCCAAGTATGAATGAGGTTTGAGTGTAAGATGATTGTGGCGCGTTCTTGTAGTCTTGTTACTGACTAAGGCTGACTTGTTCCTTAGACAGGACTGTTAATTAATATCTCAACAGCCGATGGCAATTAATGGACCTACAGTTTAACGTGGATCCGAACCACGGCCTCTGAATTACGAATTGGTCTAATTATGAGAATGGTCTTCGCAGATTAACGCAGTATTCAACTGTGCGGACGTTCTCCTTGCAAGAGAACATTACACCCACCGACCATCGCTCACAACTATCCACAATTCGTGACCTCCAAGAAGCTGGATTACAGGATGACGCCACCCCCAGTCATAGTAAAAGTAACGTGCTGTGATTTCATTTCGATTACTTTAATCTTCAAAATCGTCAGTCATTGAGCTATACTATACAAAGCAGTTTACAATATAATAAACATAATAATATTATGTTTTTTATTATTATTATGTCATATTATTACGATGTTTGCAGCTGACCAACTACACGTAGCTGCAGCTGCCGTTGTTGTCCTAATATGGCCGGTTGAATATATAGATTGATTGGAACATATCGTGATTGAATTCATACATTTTGGTGTGCAGTCTGAAGGGAACAACGTAAGTAGTTTAGTCTGTGATTGTTTCCGGTAGGAGATAACAACGTAGATTTTAATAGTAATGTCCGCGATAGGTTTCTAAGCTTCCCGGATTAAATGAGATGAAAACGAGTGGATGTTAGAAGTGTGCTTCAGCCTAGATTCCGGACCCACTTCCGGCAGCCTCTCGCTGTTGCCGGGTCAAGGTGAACCCACTTCCTGGTCATCTCGCCCACTTTGAGTAAAACATGTGCGACGAGCGGAGAAGAAACCCGACCACAATATTGTCAATGTTGTTTACAAATAAATCACACTTTGGTCATAATCGGTTTTACCATTCTGCATAATGTTAATAATTTACAAAACGTTAGTTGTCAATAGTTTTTGAAAATATAATAACCTAAATCTAATTTTATATTTATACTAGCAGTAAGCCCGTCCTTTCTACGGGTTGTAGGATTCAGTTTGAAAAAGAAATATCATCATACCAAAATGTAAACCTGAAATCCTTAACAAATCAATGCAAAGAAAATGAATGAATACTCAGCTTTATTATTTAGCATTACTTAACAATTAAATATATTAGAACATTTATACCACTATTATTATTAGTTATACGTTAAAATAACTATTTAATATAGTATGATTTCGAAATGTGTTTAAATCAATGACCAATATAAACTAACCAACATTGATTCAACAGCTGTTTGTTTTTATTTATATTAAATCTTTAAACTACAAAGACAGCTAATTATTGCCAGTTGGTTATTCATTTAAAACTGAAGCAAACCAATATCGAGTAAAAAGTGGGTATTTAATTGCTCGTTATTTACTTTACAAGGGTCGGCGGACACTTTTAAGCCTTTAAAAACCTTCTCTAGAATGTATGAATATAAGTTTCATTGTTATCAGTTCTCCCGTTTTTTTTTCGGAGAAGGCGGCGTAAAATGCCTCCTGGAGCGTAACAGACAAACAGACAAAAAGACAAAAATTGAGATAAGACCGGTTTCGGTTTATCTAACGCAAGAAAAGTAAAAATAACTAAAAAATGAATAATTCTGAGCAATGTACAGACAAAACTCTAATTTTATTTAAATAGATTTACTATCTATTGTTGTTTCTAATCCCGTAATCGTCTAGTGTCTAGGTCGTTGTCTTAAACGGTTTTAGACTTACTTAAGGTTAGACGTAATGGGTGGCGGTGAAATTATCAAATATCATGTATCGAAAAGCCCTTGGTGATTGTAAGAATGCAGACCCAGGATATCGGTGGCTGAAGTAACAAGCCTGACGCGATCCCTTATTTTTTAATTTAATTAATGGTTTGTTGTTACATTTAATGTTTATGATAGAGTAGACCCATGCATTTTGATGTACCGCAAAAGTAATTCAACAAAATGTGACCATTTTTATCATTTATTCACTTTATTAACATACTGAATTTTGTTACAAAAATCAAACTCTCAATCTAAACATGGTACACAATCAATGGAGTACAAAACCTAACATATGCTTTTACTGATTGCTGAGTTTAGCCTACTTCTGTTCACGCTTTGTAAGAACAAACTCAATAAATTCAATACATTTTATTGGACTTTCCCAACGCGTCTGTGTTTTTGAAGCGCTTTTACACAAGTTCCTGGAGGTGGAGAAACCCCTCCCATTTTTAAGTGATTACTTAATAATTTACATTAAAAATTGAAAGTTTAAGTTACAGATATTAATTATATCATGTTGTAAATAATACTCACATAAATAATACTGTTGTAAATAATAACTCATCTATCACGCACAGTACAAAAACTACATTGATACGTAATATTATTGACAACATGTTATACAGTAATTAATTTCTGTAACTTAAACTTTAAATTTTTAATGTAAATTATTAGGTAATCATTTGACCTCCAGAAACGTCGCGTAGACGCGATCCAAAACAAAGACGCGTTAGAAAAGTCCAATAAAATATATTGAATAATTAATAACCAATGCCATTATGCATTTTAAACTAACTATTTCCCAATGTTAATCTTAAGAGAAAAAATTAAGGTTTTAGCAAACTTTACACGGAGTTAAGGTAAAATTAATTTTTAAAATCGTAAAACTACGAACTAAGAAAATATTATAACAATCGAACGTTGAAAGCGAAATTGGAGAATATTTTAAATTTATTTATTTTCATAGAGTTATCATAATCAAAGGCTAAGTAAACACAAATACAAATTAGTGCTTTTAAGATCAATAAATAAACTCTCATTCATACTTGGCTTAAAATACCTACCTTGTGGTATGGTCGCCATTTCAATAATCCAATCTAATCTAATCTAAACAAAATCATTCAACTCTGAAAGGCTTGAACGACAGCTCCTCGAAAAGTAGTTTGAAAACATCAGGTGTAAACACCCTGGGGGTATTCCTCTTCTATTTTCGCTCACCACAGAGTAAGACGAGAAGTCGTGTTTACGGGAATGCGGCTGTTTACGGTACTCTGTGTCCTGGTAGTTTACTCTGTCACACATTAACTAACCTTTCCACCGTCACGATCGAGGCTCGTATGCCGCAAAACCGCTCAAACATCTCACTTCTATCTGTACAAAGGTCAAGTTGTAAGAGGTCAGCTGAAATTGTGACAGCGTTTTTCATTTCCTACGGTAAATATAGTAATACTTCAAAATACTGAACTCTTTCCGAATCACTTTGCCACTTTTATATTACCATTGGGTTGTAATTTCAAAATTAGATTAGATCATTGAAATGGCAGCCATACTATAATGTAGGTGTTTTAAGCAAAGTATGAATGAGGATTGAATGTAGGACGATTGTGGCGCGATCTTTTAGTCTTGTTACTGACTAAGGCTGACGTGTTCCTTAGACAGGACTGTTAATTAATAGCCAAACAGCCGATGACAACTAATGGACCTACAATTTAACGTGGAATCCGAACCACGGCCTCTGAATTACGAATTGGTCTAATTATGAGGATAATCTTTGCGGATTAACGTAGTATTCAATAGTGCGGACGTTAATCCGCACAAGAGAACACCACATCCACCGACCATCGCTCACAACTATCATTTTTTCCATTAATGGAATATTTTCCGCTATCTCGTGCATTCAAATGACGACGAATCTTATAATAAATCACCTTAACGTCGCACTGTCTCTGATGTTTAGTCGTAAACTAATTAATTATTGAAATACCAACATTTTTCGAACATTTAAAATCGAACGTTTTTCTATTGAGATTGCTGTTACAAGTAGATGGTATAGAAACTAGAGTCAGCAGCACCTCCCTATTCTGGATTTATTGCCGTATTTTTATAAATTCTGAATGCCACTCTTCAATATTTTCTGTGGAGCTGCTTTGGCTGTGGCTCTGTACACATCCAAACACACGCACACAGACACATACTCGTGCGCGGAGAGACATCACGTCGAAACCCACTTTTTGCATTCAAGGGATCCCAAAACAGATTCACTCTGAAATTCGAAAATTTGGACGAAAAACAATACAGTACTTTCTTCTTAGACTATCGTATAAGTAGTAGAAAGTAAAAAGTCGAGTTATGTGTAGTTATACGATTCGTAGAGTTAATTATCTTGAATCATATTACAATCCCTCTGGTTCGTATAGACCGGACTACTGATGTACTTCTAGCAAGTCATTTTTGGAGTATCTCACTGCAGAAATTAACCGAAGGTGGAATTTGGTTTTTCTCTGGCATAACTGTAAATAGCCTCTACAGAAAGACGATTGTAAAATCGAAAAATCCTATTTTATAAAGAATCAGTTAGCCTATATATCATACGGTAACCTGGATTTGGTGGATACTAAACATTGCAGTGCAAATTATAGGCTAATTTGAGACGATACCGGGCGCCTTAGAGAATACATCAGGCAATTTAAATACAGGTTTTATCTTGCATTTACCACTGTGCAGGCGCTTTATTCTGACACCATTGCTAAATTACGAATATTTATCTTTTAATGGGTTAAGTGTAAGTTGTATTGTAAACCTTACCCTTCTACAGCTGGATATCTAACGCAGTAGAAGGTTGGCCGACGAGCAGTAAGTAGATAATTTTAAACTACAGCATATCTAGGTCAAACTACTCTTTACACTTTATGGGCCGGTTTTCCTCAGGCGTGCTAGCGTTAAACAAGGCGTCGACTAATCCTGATTGAAAATTGTACAATACTGTAAACAATATTTGACTGAGAATAGAAAATTCCCAAATAAAATATCGAATTAAAAAGGGACATGCCATCATGAGCACCATTTCTTACAACTGTAGACTATCTAGATTATATTCTAGTGCTGTGATTGATTTTAACGTTACAGTATTGGTTTGAAGAACTAGTATGAGTCACTTATCAAAATCGTCAGAGCCGTTTTGAGGATTTCATTTTATAAAATTTTTTTGTTATGTTGGGCGTGAACTACATAGACAGATTAAAATTAAATAGTAGGGATGATATGCGTGAGTGAAAACGGTTCTTTGTTTGAATGTTTTATACTGGTACCATCGGTGTAGTCTCAGTGGGCATTCAGAAAGCCAACAAATATCATCCCGTTTAATCCAGGGGGATTTTTCCTGATTTTTTACACCTAAAAACAGGTAGTCTACACTCTCAGCTAAAATATCAAAAGAATATTGACTAAACAGTACATTCAGCCACAGCACAGCCATGTAAGCACCACTCCATACAGAGGGAGGAAAGCAAAAACGACCACTAACCACAATATAACATATCATATACCGTCTAATTGTCTAGTGTAGAATATCGGTACCGGGCTTCAAATTGTTCAGTTGGATCACTTATAGTATTTAGCTACTTCCAGCCTACTACACAGCAAACTCCACCTCATAGTTTGGAAATAACAGTGCTAAGTAAGGGGGAACTTTCATTTAAGATATTTTAAAGAAACCTGTTTTACACATTATTATGTTGGAGATGTGCATTACATAAAGCTTTTCTGGCATGTCTCATTTTAATCCAAATTATTGCTACTCTGTTTTGTCATTTACAACCGAGTATTTTACAATACCAGACCGTACATTCCAATACCAGTACTATGTTCTTTCCTATATAAAATTCTTGTTAATGCGCATTGCTATGATCAATACGATTGAAAATATCATTACAAATCTGGTTTACCTTAGTGCGGCTCTCGTAAACAGACCGCAAAATAAACTTAGGCTAAATTAAAATTGATACACATTAATATTTCAACCACTTCAAAGCAAACTATAAATTTTAGAACTATTGAAAAAATAATTAGGACGTTTAAAAGTAAATTACCTGCATTAAAAAGAATTAATCCATATCAGAGCGCGGCGTGTAGGTACAGGTCGGCACTCGCGTCTACAGCGGTCGGCGTGGCACGCGCGGGAACTAACCTGTCAGCTGTCACTGAGGATACTCCACTGGCTCCAGTCTCCAGTCCACAACACCGCCGTGGCCCCCCTCCTTTCCCTCATCCATCCCCCCTCCATCATGCTTTAGATTACCCGAGGCAGACCCTCCCCAGATTTTGATTTATGGTCATCGATCTGGAAGATTGTATATCGGCTGTTAGTGGATTAGATCTTCCCATGATAAGTGGTTTTGGAAGGCATTTTCACGTTTAGGAATCACTTGTGGTTGTAAAATATTGTCAGGATATTCTGTTAAAATGGAAAATTGTGTAAATATTTTTCTTCAAAATAAAATCCTGTTAAAACGGTTATCTGGTGTATTAAAATAACTGTAATTATCAAGGTGGAAAAAGAACACAATGTGTAACAATAATATAATTAGGTAACAATAAGATTTGTCAACAAGATCAACAATACATAGAAGCAATATACCCCCACGAAGAGATCACTATTTTTGAGTTGGTTTGACGAACTGTGGATCGCGCTACGTCCCTGGGACTTATCAAAACAAATCAAATATCTTTATTGTTGTAAAACAATGTTACATTATCGTCACAGGTTTTTGTCTAAGCTAAACATACTTATTCTATAAAATCTTTTACACTATAGCAGCTATGTTTTAACAAAACCTTTTGGTATTTCTCAAAATAAATTTTGAGTAATATTTTTTTCTCAGAGTATCTGGAAGGCTATTAACAATTTTAATGCATTTATAAAGGGTGTGATTTTAAAAAAATGCAGATTTATGAAGTGGTATATTGAATTTGTACTGGTTTATGGGTTTCCCTGCAGATGATGGCAAAAATTCTTGAAAAATATGTTTGTTCTGCAGTAAGAATTCGAGGCACTACAAAATATAAATTGAAGGGTAAGTGAGCAATTCCAAATTTACAAAACACGGATCACAAGATATTCTTTTATTAATCTCTGCTATTAATCTTACTGCTTGTTTTTGAAGTGTAAAAATAGTCTTTGCGTTTAACTCAGACCCCAAATTACGACTGCGTAAGAAAGGAAGGGATAGATTAGGACATAATAGGCAGTAAGGAGTACATCGGTTTTTGAGAATTTCGATAGACGCCTCAAAACAAAGATTCCGGATGATTAACGTCTAGCAGTGTGCTCTACGTGAGAATGGAACTGTAAATTCGCATCCAGATGAAGGCCTAAGAATTTCACCCGATTAACTGCAGTAACATCACTGTCACCGATGGGAATCTTAGGAGGGGTGTGTCTTTCGGGGTGTGTCAATAATTTGGATTTTATTAAAATTTACAAACAAAAGGTTTTCTTGTAACCATTGCACAACACAATTTAACACAATGAAAGAATTGAGTTCCAAATCCTGCCCAGCCTGGTGTGATAAAGCCAATGAGGTATAATCGGCAAAGCGACACAAGTTCCCATTCCAAAAAGGAGATGGTAAGTCGTTGACATGTATAATGAACAACATCGGACCCAGGATGGAGCCCTGAGGGACCCCGAGGTAACAAGCCCTTCTTCAGAAAGAAAATATGTTTTACAGCCCTGTTCAGTAGAAGGAACCTTACCTACATCCAAGAAGTAAGGAAGAGAGCCACCTCAGAAAATTGTTCCTCGCACGCCCATGTACTCAGGCCTTCGAAAAAGCAAATCATGATTGACCAGGGAAAACATGGAATGGCTTGTTCTTCAAAAAACCAAACTGTCCAGGAGATAGCAGGTTATGTTTGTCAATGAATGAAATCAGTCTGTTAAGAACTGCTTTCTCAAAAATATTGGAGAAAGAAGATGTGATGGACATCGGTCTATAATTGCCAAGCGCCTCCTTATTTCCTTTTTTGTGAATAGGGCTTACAACAGAAAGTTTAAGTACATCAGGAAATACTCCAGCCTCGAAAGAAGTGTTAATAATATTAACAAGGGGATTGGCCAGGTTTTCCGATGTAACGCTACTGGAGGCATTTTACGCCGTCTTCTCCGAAAAAAAACGGGAGTACTGATAACAATGAAACTTATTTCTCTACAATCCAGAGAAGGTGCTTGAAATTGCTTGAAATTTTGTCCGCCAGCCCTTCAAAAGTAAACAACGAGTATTTAAAAACCCACGCGATATTAGTCACATTTTGCTTCAGCTTTCAATGAATAACCTACTGGTAATAATCAGCTGTCTTTGTAGTTAAAGGATTTAATAGAAAGAAAAACAAACTGCTGTCAAATCAATATTAGTTTATATTGGTAATTGATTTTAAACCCATTTCGAAATCATACTATATTAAAAAGTTATTTTAACGTATAACTAATTATAACAATGATATAACTGTTCTAATCTAATTGATTGTAAAGTAATGCTAAAAAATAAAGTTGGGTATTGATTTATTTTCTGTGTACTGATTTGTTTAGGATTTCAGGTTTACATTTTGGTATGATAATCTTTCTTCTTTAAACTGAATCCTACAACCCGTACAAAAAGGACGGGCTTACTGCTAGTGTTTTTAAGAATAATAAGGAAGTTCAATGAATTTGCTTATCTCTATATATAAAATTGAATGTATGTCTGTATGTATGTATGTATGTCCTTTATGCGTTGCCAAACTACTCATCCGATCGCCATGAAATTTTAGGAAGTTGCTCTATATGTGTCCGGGAAGGTTTTAGTGAAAAAATATTTTCGAAAACCCCATAAGTTTCCATTTTATGGTGTTTTAAATTTCTAATGTTAACCTTATGGAGAGTAAGTTTGTTTACAAATTGTCTACAATGAAAACATTTGATTTCTTAGCTACAGCTGATTGGTTTACTATCCAATGCCATCTGAATCATTCATTAATGTTAAACTATGAAGTAAATGTGTACTGTAAAAAATGAACAGCTTTATTCACCACGTTAATAGTTAACGGTTTTGGGGGATTATGTATTTATATTTTTATTTTCTGTCTGATTGAAGTCACGTGTTTATATGATAATTACAATGTTAATATTATTACGTTTATTATAATAATCAGCTGTTGTATATCTTTCCTATAAAAGCCGTATTACAGTTAGGTTTCGTTTGGGTTTGGATTGGATTTGAAAATTGTGAATTAATCCACTCAGATTATTTGTTTTATGGGAATGATATTAATATGTTTTATCGTTTCAGTATTGTTATTCACTATGCAGCGACCCAGAATATATAACCTTTCACAATGAAGCCGTATTGCTATTCGACTTCAGAACATGGCCAATCTTAAAGTTAACATGTGTTTACTGTGAGGCGTTACGAAGTTCGCCGGGTCAGCTAGTTCTTTATAAGAATAACATGAGAAATGAGTACGTGAGTAAAGTGAGGAACGAAGTATGATTAGATCTTAACTACACAAAGCTGTATTCCCGGTTTTTTCATATTTCAAATAATAAGCGAGATATTATTGTTAAGCTTTTCCATAATATTAACATTGGAGCTCCATAAGACCATGTACTGTGTTGACCAGTTTCTGTATATCAGTAATCGCTTGATATAAAGCTAAGATTCTAATTTTTTTGAGCCGACATCGATGGTGCTACAAACAGTTTTACTTTTAAAAAATTATGCGTAAAACCCAAACACAAATTCACTAGACGTCCTTTAGCTCGATGGATTAATTAAAGTCAAGGTCTGAGGATGTAATTGTATTAAAAAAGATTAAGACTGAAGGATAGCGCGAAAATGGGAATTTGGTAGCGCCTTCCACTTACTTCCGCGTGTTCATGACGTGTATGTATCGCAGTAGTACCGCAATGTATCATCTGTTTTGCAGGAGTTTTAATAAAAAAAAATTACTTTGATTGTATTTATCTTTAATTTTACGCATAATTAGTTACGATATCACCCCGTCATAAAATGCTATTTCAATACCATGCCATGTTTAAACGGTTTCATTTGTAACCAAAAATAATAAATCAAACTAATCACAAATAAACAAAAGATCAATCTTATGTGTCACCTGCGTTTGTGACTAAATAATGTCACAAATTAGGTGAAGCGTTACAATTTTGGTTTGTCAAGCTAGTTTTTTAAAATTTTTCTGGATAGCCACACAATTTTTGTTTCGCCATTTTAGAATTGTGGATAAAGGGTAAAAACCGTGTTTCACCATTTTAGGAATGGTGGAAAAGGATAAAACTGTGTTTCACCAGTTTTTTCTTTTGATAAAGCATCTTAAATTAGCACTATCTTAGTTCTACACCAATTTTAATTTTCTGTTTAGTATAGTTAAAATAACCTTACCATAGAATTATATAATGGTTCTCTACATTTAAAATTATAAATATAGGATTTGGAACAAAAAGCTTTGAAGATCAGAACACAAGTGTAGTCCCAAACCAACATATACAGAATGCCCCTGAACTTCTTATTGACCTTTCAAGATATTATTTCTGGACATAAACAAACTGAAATGTTGAAAAATTAAAAAAATCACCCTCTTAGCCACCATTTTCTTTTTTTCACATAGCATTATATAAAGTAAGAGTTGGATTAAAAGTAAATAAAAGTATCTTTTATTAAATGATAAAACATAAATTTTTCAATTCCACATATGTTACAACGGTTGCAGTAATCTGTAAACACTAAAAATCAATCTTAAATAATAAAACAATTTATGACTACCAGTCATAAATAATGTCACAAGTTAATTAAAAAGGTTCTTTTGTGTACACAAAAAAGTTTTTTAACAAATCTGTTAACCACAAAGCAAAATCAATTTCAAAAATTTGTAAAGGTAAATTTTCACCATTGATTAAATGAAAAGATACTACTGTGTTTTAGTTTTGTTATTTTCATACCTTAATAAAAAATTACTAATCTTATTTGTTCTGTTAAATATAAAATTAAAAATCACTTAATGGGAAAAAAAAAACATTTAAAAACCAAAATAGGATTATACAAAATGCTTGGAACCAGTGTAGGATTCTAATGGTCTCAAACATTATACGCAATTGTGCTGAACAATATACTTATCATATTATGATATAAAAATGAAATTAAAAAAAAAATTAAAATCACCCTCCACCATACCTTTTTTCACATAGCATTATATAAAAAAATGAAATTTGGTTGACTACGGTTGGTTGGTACAATTGACTTCTCATGTCAACCCCAAGCAACACTACAATTGACTTCTCAAGTTAACCCCAAGCAACATTACGATTGACTTCTCAAGTTAACCCCAAGCAACACTACGATTGACTTCTCAAGTTAACCCCAAGCAACACTACGATTGACTTCTCAAGTTAACCCCAAGCAACACTACGATTGACTTCTCAAGTTAACCCCAAGCAACACTACGATTGACTTCTAATGTTAACCCCAAGCAACATTACGATTGACTTCTCATGTTAACCCCAAGCAACACTACGATTGACTTCTCAAGTTAACCCCAAGCAACACTACGATTGACTTCTCAAGTTAACCCCAAGCAACACTACGATTGACTTCTCAAGTTAACCCCAAGCAACACTACGATTGACTTCTCATGTTAACCCCAAGCAACACTACAATTGACTTCTCAAGTTAACCCCAAGCAACATTACGATTGACTTCTCAAGTTAACCCCAAGCAACACTACGATTGACTTCTCAAGTTAACCCCAAGCAACACTACGATTGACTTCTCAAGTTAACCCCAAGCAACACTACGATTGACTTCTCAAGTTAACCCCAAGCAACACTACGATTGACTTCTAATGTTAACCCCAAGCAACATTACGATTGACTTATGTTAACTCCAAGCAACACTACGATTGACTTTTCAAGTTAATCCCACGCAACACTATGATTGACTTCTCAAGTTAACCCCAAGCAACACTACGATTGACTTCTCAAGTTAACCCCAAGCAACACTACGATTGACTTCTCAAGTTAACCCCAAGCAACACTACGATTGACTTCTCATGTTAACCCCAAGCAACACTACGATTGACTTCTCAAGTTAACCCCAAGCAACACTACGATTGACTTCTCAAGTTAACCCCAAGCAACACTACGATTGACTTCTCAAGTTAACCCCAAGCAACACTACGATTGACTTCTCAAGTTAACCCCAAGCAACACTACGATTGACTTTTCAAGTTAACCGCAAGCAACACTACGATTGACTTCTTACGTCAACCCCAATCAACACTACGATTGACTTCTCATGTTAACCCAAGCAACACTACGATTGACTTTTCAAGTTAACCCCAAGCAACACTACGATTGACTTCTCAAGTTAACCCCAAGCAACACTACGATTGACTTCTCAAGTTAACCCCAAGCAACACTACGATTGACTTCTCAAGTTAACCCCAAGCAACACTACGATTGACTTCTCAAGTTAACCCCAAGCAACACTACGATTGACTTCTCAAGTTAACCCCAAGCAACACTACGATTGACTTCTCAAGTTAACCCCAAGCAACACTACGATTGACTTCTCAAGTTAACCCCAAGCAACACTACGATTGACTTCTCAAGTTAACCCCAAGCAACACTACGATTGACTTCTCAAGTTAACCCCAAGCAACACTACGATTGACTTCTCAAGTTAACCCCAAGAAACACTACAATTGACTTCTCATGTCAACCTCAAGCAACACTACGATTGACTTCTCATGTTAACCCCAAGCAACACTATGATTGACTTCTATTTTGAGTTCGAAATCAAATCAACCACACAAATCAATTTTTAGCTCCAGTTCACATCCATACCTCACATCTGTGTACAATTATTTTTCCATACAATAACTAGGTGAGTTATAAAGGTGTAAAAAAACAAAGTTTTAGTAACTTATTTTTATTTCATAATATTTTTAATAAGTAGTTATTTAATTCAAAAATACATAACTTAAAAAACTGAATAACTTAATAAAATACTGTTGAACAGCGATATTACATTCTATTAACAAAGTAGTCTGATTATCCTATTTACATTTTATCACAGCCACATTAATGTTCAGAGTAAAATTACTCTCATGTTTACAAGGTAGAAGCGAAGACAATATTTGGCAAAATAATAATGTAAAAATAAGTATTTGGAATGCATGGCGTGCATGTACTAAGATAAATTACAATATATATATTACAGTTTATTTAAATTGGTGGGTATTTAAAGCTAAAACGGCTTATAGACGGGGTAAGTAGAGACGGCAAGTTACTGGCGGCCAGTGCTTGCCTTTTTTAACTTACTGTTTACTTTCCCCGTCAAAAGGGGTGTTTTCCACTCCAGAGAATAGAAATTGGTGGAAAGTGACGTAATAGCAAGTAGTGGCCGCCTCAACTTGCTGTCTCTACTGTCCTTGTCTATAAGCCGCTTAAGAGTGACAAAGCCTTTATTCTGATAACTTGTCTTTCAAAGTATGAAAGAGGCAAAAATAGGTAACAAAAAGTGTATATTGTACATAGGGTATATTAACTAAGTCCGAGTAAATTGTGTTGTGTTAACAACCTCATTAATACATGTTACTACACTCAAAATTGTTTTCATTCATTATTTAATAAAAAAAAAATAGTTAACAGGATTGTTTATATCTAATGTAAACTAAACATATATTTTTAAATAAATGATAGTTTGCTCTTCATCCTTGGAGAAGATTTTACTTAAAACCTATTGACAGATTCTAAACTCAATTCTGTATAGTCTCGATCCAAACATAGCCAGAGACTGAAGAAGACCATACTGAAAATTTGGTACTAGGCTAAATTTAGGCGATATCTTAAAACACATTACTTCAGTTTTAGAAATTTTATTTTTAAGGCAGTTCGTACTGAAAAAACGCAAATTCTCAATTAATCAATGACTTCAATGATGCTTAATAAAAAAGTTAAGGGTAGTTTTTAAAATGCCTTTGGTTCAAAATTTATGGACCTTTGAATGTAAAAATTAGTAAATTTGAGATTATAAGTTATCACCATTGATATCAGCTTAAATATAAATTATTCAGAAAGATAAATTATCAATCCACGGCACATTGTTAAGGACAAAAAAATTGTTTTTAAGTAAAAAATCTGATGAAAATAATTCTTCCACGATTTTATCCTGGATATGCATGACAAACTTTGGCTACAATAGCCACAAGCCATTTACTCATATACAGCCATATTACACCACTATTATGTGTTTTATCTATAAGATATACAACAGTTGTATAAACTTAATAATAACAGATAAGTTAATTAATGAAAATTTACAAAGAAAACAAATATTTTTTTCTTTACTTTTACATGCAGAAAGTATCTCAGTTTACTGATTGAGTTCAAGCCAGGACTGGTGACAGAATATATCTTCAAAACTGTACCTTAATATAAAAAAACCTTGCAATATAAAGTATCTTGCTTACAGTACATAACATTGACATTGAGCAAAACATTCTACATGTCTTTCAAAGTTTGAAGCACAATATAACACGATGTGTGGCACATTAAACTGATTTTTTTTTGTAATATTAAACATTGAGTAAACATATTTTTGCCATCATCACAAAACAGTAACAATACAAAACAAACATTTTTAAAATAATTAACAAAACAATTTTCTTATATGTTTAGAGGTAGCAATACATGGGTTCCATAACTTTATCTTCATAGTTGCTAAGTAATTGAAAAAGTGTAGGTAAATATAAAACAGTCAGTTACAAATAAATTACTATCAGAAAATTTTAACAAAAAAATCAGAGGTAAATTGTTATATTGAGCAGATTTTATGACAAACTATGTCATATAATGGACAAGACAGGAGTATTCTTACTTTCAAGACTCTCAGCTGTCAAAGAAAGTAGTTTTCAAGACTGTGTTATGAAAATATTTATAAAGGATTTTAAAACACAATGACAGTTTGAAGGAAATTAAATTTATAAAATTTCACTAAGTATAATAATTTTGTATACTTCACTACAAATATTTAACAACTATTGGAGAAGTAAATATAATTATAATAATTCTTCCCTTAGTATCTCAGTTGGTAATTCCAAGCCTAAAACAATAATATTGTGTTGTTTAGTTCAAGTGCAATTGTATATTGATTAGGGAATACTTGAAACAGTCTTAACCTGTTGAAGTCCACTATCGCACTTACACCTCCAGCCGGTTTTACATCATGTATTTATTATTGTTTTTGTAGGTTTTATAACAGTTTTTAAAGCAAGTGGCAATCTTTCCAACAATCATGATAAACCCCGGGCTGGGGGAGTACTCTATTTGACACATTCGCTGTGGACGGCAACGATTGCTGCTGCGCCGGCCTCTCCCCAGGTGCGCGCGGCAACGATCGCTGCTGTCATTACATTGGTGCTTAAATACGTCAATGAGCTATTCAACAGTAGTTGCTATAGCGATTATAAATGATTTTCTTTATCGCATTTAATGCTAAAATAAGGAAAATCATTTCATCATCGAAACATTTCTCCTGTGCCTGTGTTTGTTATTGTGCTTTGTGGCAAGGTACATTTCATTTTTTGCGATGTCAGTTTTTGATTCACACGCTTCTATGAAAATATATGTTTATGTAAACATTGTGTATTGGTAAATAGTAAATACAGTTTATTGAATCACCAAAAAGGTAAGTTGTGGCAAAATGGTAAAAATAAAAGGTGCCTCAAATGCAGCAAGGGTCGTTTGGCATTGCGCCGAGTGTGAGGACCAGCCGGGATTGTGTCACGTGTAAGCGTTTTTGGAACAAGTGAACGTAACACATAAGGGTTGGCTGGATGGGTTGTAATTAGTATATTTTTATGTTATTGTTGATTTTAATGATTTAAGATCAAATAATGAGTTTTTGACTTATAACAGTGAGTTTAAAAATATCAGAACAAAAAACGTGCGCAGGCCGGTAAAAGAACGTCCTCAGATGTAGGTGGCAATGATTGTTGCCGCGAAACAAAATGGCTGTAAATGTCGTTTTTTTGGTCCGGATGGCGACTGTTTTCTATCAAAAACATCAAATAGTGAGTCAAAACTAAAAAATCGTATATATATCACTATCTATTGCATGCATTTTAGTGGCGAATGTGTTAAGAAATACTCAGATTTTAACAGGTTAAAAATTCATTGAATCGATTAATAAACACACAGAAAACTCAATCAATTGATTTTCCAAAATAACTTTCTAATGAACCAATGATTTTTTTAATAAGTAAACAGTCCCTGTCAAAATATAAAAAATGTCTCTGGTGTTGAAAACAAAACCACATTTTACGTCCCATATCAAACACTAAAGGCTTGTGCAACATTCTGGCTAAGAGTCAGACACAGAGCTGGTGACCAATCATAAAGTCAATTTAGACTATCCAAACCAAAAAATAGTCAAAAATTTTGTAACTTTTAGAATGCCCTTGTTCTATGATGGGATACTAAGTTGGTAAATTCATCATTATCGTACTATTGAAATTTATGAATAGGTCTGGGGAACATATCAAGGGGAATTTGGGTAAACACAGTTACTTTTTGGCTTTTTATTATAAGTTATGTGTTTTCTTGTAGAAATGTGGTTTCAATTTATGTGTTTAGCAATTATGTAACTTAATTTATTACTATATTGAATGTTACTTTTGGGATCAGGGTGTTTTTTGAGATAAATTCGTAGTCTTGTAATGGCTGAAGGTGGTTTACCAGATTATTGTTAAAATACACTTATTGACTATGGCAGATTTACCCGGTATTTCTGTTATTTAGGAACCACCAATCTGGATTTATGAACTTTTTGTGCACATTGTATTTTGTGTTATCTGTAAGTCTTTGTGTTGGACAGACATGTTTTCAATAAGGTGCAGACGTTATCTGCACAGTAGAGAATGTAATTATTGACCATTGTTTGAAACTTTTTCAACAATTTGTTCTATGGGGTAACTTCAGTGAATCGCTGTAAAATTAATACACAATATAACCGAGTGGACGGGGTACAATTTTGGTGGTTTCATTAGTGCTTTTGTATGTTATCTGCACACTTATTAAAGCATTTTTTTTGTATCTTGTATGTTGTATATTGCAATGAGCAAGTGAAAAAAATTTTCATTTTTAATTTATATATTGTTTGGTAGTATAAAAAGTTAAAAGTATACAACATTAGAATTAAACAACAGAATTCATTAATACAACTTTTCGTGGTTAGATCCCATTGTTAACGTCCTGACAATATGGACTCTCCTTTGAGGGCGTTTTTTTCATTCAACAGACGTAATGTAATACAGAGCGTCCCTGGGCGCGTGTCAGCCTGGACCTGCGGTGTTTGGTGGGAATGTGCTGTTGTTTTAGTTATTTTTGCCATTTATTTGTCTTATCGTTTCTTGTTGATTTGGTGTTAGTTTGCTTTGCAATGTGTTGACTTCAAAATTGGTAAATGTATTGCAATAATTTTTTCTTCGAGAGGCTCGCTCACTTATTTTCATTCACCTTTAGTCTGTAATTTTCTATTAATAGCTGTAAATTAAAATGAAATTTAAACTTGTGTTGTATTTTATGAGTATCGTAAAAATTGATTGCAAATGAATGCAGTAGCTAAAAAGATTTGATCACAGTAAATGATTTTTGATCTAAAAAATAAAAATAATTCATTTATAATTTATTATTACAATCATTATGTATTCATGTTGTTTATCATTGCGTTTAAGTCTGATGCCTGTGCACTATGTACAATGTAAACCCTTATGTTGTATGAAATTTTTTTGCTCATTCTCGCTGCGACAGCACTCGCATCTGTTTATTTCTTTTGCCTGATGCCCGCATCATTCTTTTGTAACACTTAAGAGTGCATTCTTTTGTTCTTTTAGCTTCATTTAAACAATTGTTTATACTTAAAGACTGACTTAAAAGTGTACAATGGGCTTTTTGAATTTGTGGTTTAATCTTCTTTCTCAACTTACAACATTATTTTTCAAAAGAATTTTTGATTTTTTGTGTTGATAATGTTTTTTACATTTTAGTTAATATAGAATTTTGGTTTATTCCTATGTTGTACTATGCAATTTTATAAAATATGTCAAACTTTTATGTACATATTTAAAATATGTTTGTTTTAGATCAAATACATATTTTAGTTTTGTTTGTTTAGTTTAACCATTCAACGCTGTTTTACGTACACTGTTCGCATGCCAAATGCCGTCCGCAGTACGGTTTGACGTACAAGTCATGAGCGATGTGAACCCATAATGTGCTGCTGTCCCTCTCCAGTTTATCAAACTATTTCGACTATTTGTTGTTTTCATACTAGTCAACCAAACGACTCAAGGCTGGTGGATTGCTCGCAAACCCAGATCTCAACAAGTCAAGGGAGTCCTCAAGTTTTACCGCTTATGATAAAGCTCCTGTTCCTAGAGTCTTCAAATTGGATACACCCCACTAATGAATAATCCTTTTGATAGAAAACGACATGAATCAGAATTATCAGACTCTTCCATCATACCGTCTCTAAATAGTCAATTTGATCAAAATCAATAAATGATGGCTTCATTAGTAAGTTTTCTAAAGAAAGCAAGCGCAAAGTGCCTACCACTGGCTGCTTTCTAAAATGAAAACCCCATGACTAAGTTAATAGTGAGTTTGTGTGATAATGGCTGAGGCGTTGAGTTAATCGAAGAAGCAAGCCTTAATGGTTAATTTCCTTGACCCAGTATCTTGTAAGCCGCCAAGCGGTTTTGCAGATGAGAAAATTACCAACTCTATAGTTAATATAGATGAAGTTATTTTACCTGGTTCTGATCTAACAAACTCACTAGTGAACTATTTAGGCTATAGAAATTCAGTGTAACGTCTTTAGCCGTAGGCACTACCTGGAGGCAGAAAATGTTCCTCCAGAAAGATTCAATGGTAGAGAAGAGAAACACAACATTTCTATCAAACAGACAGGTCAGGGAGAGTCAATGATAATTTATTAACAGATGATATTCAAGAGGATCCTGGAATAGCTTTAACTAATAATGTTTATATTAGCCGTTCTATTAAAATGGATACTGATGTGGGCCTGAACACGACCTTTGTAAACGAAATCGAATCAGACCATAAAATGAGGACTCTGAACAATAAAGACCTGAACGTGACACTGGATCTTTTATACGGCGCACACCTGAATACTTTAACAATAAGTAGCGTTGATAATAAATCACAGCTAAATCAAACTTTCATGAAATTGACTGGTGATAATAAATCTCAGTTAAATCAAGTCTTCATGAAATTGGCCAATGACAACAGAGAAAATTTGGATGGAGCTTTCACAAAAGATAGAAATGAAACATTCATGAAGAACAATTTAAACAGGGCTGTTTAACAAATCCCTCAAAGAAACTCAACTTTAAACACGATATTCACGAAATTAGATCCTCCCTCGGACTTGTCTATGAAAATGGTGACGAGATCGACTTTTGTATCTTGTATCTGGATACGGGAATTGAGGATGATCATACGAATAGTGAGTCGGACAGCAGCTTCAGCTCCGCAGCAACAAGTGTATGAGTGTTGATGAACTGCAGAACATTGCGCAGCAGCAAGAAACAAATTTACAACAGTCTTCTATCCCTGCGGGAAATGAAGGGTGAGTTCCGATGGTTATCCTGGACTCTGAGAACCTGTCGCCCATCCTCAGCAAGGGTCGTAGATTGAGCGGGACCCGCAGAGTGGGCGAGCCCTGCAGAGTGATGAAAACCCGCAGCGTCCACAGCAGTCCAGTTCCCTATTTCGCCTCAACCCCATCCTGTGTCCCGGCGACAAGCCTTGCAGCTGTCGACTCTCTACAACTTGAGGACTAGTGGGTTACGGATGCCACAAGTGTCCATGCTGGTAAGACCACGTCCACCCCGTCCGTCTCAGGAATACCGACATAAATGAAATATCGGTGAAATAGTGTAGGCGAAAATTAAGTAAGTTTATTAAATATTAAGTTAAATAACAAATTGTATGACTGAATTTTGCTATTTACAATAACTGTGTAAATTTTACTATGTATTGTATGAGTGTTTTTAAAATTTAAAAATATATTGTAACAGGAGTGTAGAATTATGACATACTGTATTCATTTTATCGTTCATTGACTGTATAACTTGTAATATTTTTATTGTATACGCAATATTTTAATTTTAAACTAATTAAATGTAACTGTAGATTTTTTAACCAAATTGTTTACATGAATAAAATCAATGATTTGTGAAACTGCACACTATATGCAGATGCAGTCTGTATATGAATTATATATTAATGCAATAAATTGTGATAAAACATTTATATATTCTGAGCAAATGTTTAATTTTTGTGAAGGATATGTATATTATGTAATATTTGTATATTTATTACTGTAGAAGTTTTAACTGTAGTTTTTATGTTTGCTATACACTTTATAGATTTATTGTTACATTTAAAGTAAAATTTATGTGAATGATTTGTGCTCTGGACACTATTCAGTTTAATCTTAAATGCTTTTATTTAAAGGTTGATTTGGTCATTTGTCAAATGTAGAACTCAAGTGGTCTGTAGCCTAGCCTAGTCTGTAGAGTTACTATTACCTTTAAATTTACTACAAGAATCATGTAAATAGGTCTCATAGTGAGGAAATATATATTTTAGTAATTGCTTGCACAAAAAGGTCATGCGTACCAAAAGTACCGCCATAGGGTCCGTTTAGTATTAAAAATGTCCTGCGTTGAAGGGTTAATGTGTATTAAATACAGTAGATGAAGTGTCATATTATTAGGAATAGCCAAAGGCTGAAATTTTGTAGAAAAAGATAGTTGAAGAATGTAGTCAAAACTCTATGTGGTAGTAAATACAGCATATGCTATACTTGGCATCATATATAGTAAGTTAAGGACACAACGCTGATCATCAAATATATGAAACCATAAAAATATATCCTACAACTACCTCTTTCTACAAAACATGTAATTGTATTAAAATATACCATCAGTTTTATAACAATATTTTAAATATATAAATACTCTAATGCCTCTCAAATATTAACAATAACAATGTACCATAGCGAAGGGTTCACCTAACTGTTCGGTGCTTGTTGACTTGCGCGTACATGTCTTCATGTAACCCGTTGGCTTGCACCTTCTCGTAAGGCGGATCCTGCCTCTCCACACTCTCGTAGTTTGGGTCCAAGTCCCGACCCACACTCTCGTAGTTAGGGTCAACACCCTCCACCCGTTCGTAGCCTGAGTCTTTCCTCGACAAACTCGCATAGTCAGGTTCACTGTTAGACAGCTTGGACGTTTTCCTTTTCTTATTGACATTTGCGTACATATTATTTTGAGGTTTCAACTCCTCGTAGTTTGGATCCAAATCAGAGGCACTTTCGTCTCGTCCACCTGAAGGTTAGTTTAGTTTTGTTAAGGTGTTTTAAATACAAATTACCCCTAAATAAAATATAAATGAATCAATCTAGAGCCTCTTATAAGCCATATTTATCTTAGTAACATAATCTTTTTAGATTGAATAATGTGTTTCATGAAAGCCAGGCACACTCGTGCCAGCACCAGGGTCGTGGTCAGCGCTACTGATGCTGTGGCTAGAGCGGCGCTTCTTCATCACCTTGGCGTACATGTCATCCACGGCGCCAGGGTCCGGTGGCCGAGGCAGTGGGGAGTTTGCCTGTCGCTTCTCAGGTTTGGGTGACGAAGGGTTGGCAACGGAGCTACACGCACTCGACGATGACTCTGCATCGGACAGGACAGGCGTACGGTTAGAAATTATAAAAAAATTATTAAAAATTTGAATGCTAGAATTAAAGGATGATGTTTCACTTACAATATTCTTTATTGTTCATTAATAAAGAATTACAAAGAATTTGTTACAAATCTGTTACTGAATTGTTAAGAATCTGTTACAGTTGATGAGATTTTTTTTGAAAGTCATTCAAGTTTTCACTAAATTCCTTTAGTGACTAGAATGGTCGTTGAATCAGCCACTTTTTCAACTGCTGATGCAGCCTGTTGCCAGTCAGGTTCTTCATGTAGTCTGGAAGATGGCCCCTCATTTTACAGCCTGCATAGGATGGTTTTTTCCCATGATGATGTTCTAAGTACAGGCAAGGCAAACTTGGGAGACCTGGCGGGCGTTGTAGTCATGGAGGTATTTGTTTCGTGGTAAATTTAGTTTATCTACATACAGAATGGTTTCCAGTATGTAGTGAGGTACCGCTGTTAGAATTCCCAAGTTTGTGAAAGTTCATCTGCATGATTGTGTTGTTCAAGGTTAGCGAGTGTAAAACACAGTGCAACTTTGAGTTTTTTATTAATTTAAAGAGTTATTTGAATTTTAAAATGTTTTACTTTGGGTGGAATATATACAAGCTAAATACACTAATGTACCTAGATAATGGCTTCCATAGATCTGTACATGTTCCGAAGAAAAAAAGAAACAATAATATTTTTTAAGTACAGATTTATTCCCGATGCCTTCAACTAACTACAGAAACTTACTCTGATGATTGGTAACTTATCATTTTAGGATTATGTGTGTGTATGTCAAGAAAAAGTGTTAAAAAGCCCTTTCCCCTTATACATAGTTGAGAAAGTATTGTTTTCGTCAAAATTTTCGACATGATCAGTATCCGTTTTGGGTCCCCTGAATAAAAAATCTGATGGTCTGTCGTCACGTGTGTGTGTGTTGTGTCAGATGTGTACAGTGCCACTCTTTTTAGATGAAATTTGGTTGTATGTATATATTCACGGAAACTCCAGGCGTTTTTTTCCAATTTTTTTGAATTTTTGATTTTTGGTAGTTCACCCAAAACCCTTAAAAAACGTGAAAAATCCAATTTTCTCAAAAACGGCTCTAACGATTTTGATTAAAATTTGATAGTTTATAGTGCACAGAGCACTAAATAATTTGACACCACCCGCATGTCTGTAAAAATGACGGTTCAAAAGTTATGGGCTTTTAAATGTCAAAAAATCAAATTTTTAAATTTTCAGCGAAAACAATAAAATTAAAGTATAACTTGACTGGTACCATTGAAACCAGCTTAAAAAACTAAACAAATTAGTATTTTGAATTATTTGTCTACGACTAACGGTTCCAGAGAAAAGTTAAATTTACTGTCCACGATAAACGCAGTACGTTGTCTGAAAGCGCCCAATGTTATTCTTATGGAGAATATAAAAAAAATCAATTTCTTCCTTACTTTCCAACCGTTTTCCATGAAACTTGGTATGAAGCGTAAGGTCAAATCACCGAACAAAACCAGCTCAAAAAAGCTTGTGTTACCTTTAACAATTTGAACAATAAATATCACATGATATATAGAAGAAGATGGCCCCTCATTTTACAGCCTGCATAGGATGGTTTTTTCCCATGATGATGTTCTAAGTACAGACAAGGCAAACTTGGGAGACCTGGCGGGCGTTGTAGTCATGGAGGTATTTGTTTCGTGGTAAATTTAGTTTATCTACATACAGAATGGTTTCCAGTATGTAGTGAGGTACCACTGTTAGAATTCCCAAGTTTGTGAAAGTTCATCTGCATGATTGTGTTGGTTCAAGGTTAGCGAGTGTAAAACACTGCAATCTTTGGTTTTTATTAATTTAAAGAGTTATTTGAATTTTAAAATGTTTTACCCTTTGGGTTGGAATATATACAAGCTAAATACACTAATGTACCTAGATAATGGCTTCCATAGATCTGTATCATGTTCCGAAGAAAAAAAGAAACAATAATATTTTAAGTACAAGATTTATTCCGAGTGCCTTCAACTAACTACAGAAACTTACTCTGAGTGATTGGTAACATTAACATTTTAGGATTAATGTGTGTGTATGTCAAGAAAAGTGCTAAAAGCCCTTTTCATGTAGGAGTAGTTGCGGTTGCCATTTGACATATCAGTTCTGTACTGTCAAACATGATCTATCATTAGCCTCTCAGAAACATCAAATTACGCTTTTGTAATCAGATCGGAAAATTTAACATTTTTCTTTCTTATAAAAAACATTTCTGATCATATAAACTCATCCCGAAACTCCAGAATTTTTTCCAAGTCTTTCTGGAATACAAAGATGTGCCGATGGCTGAATTAGTAAATGAAACTCAGAGTTTTCAGTCATTTCTTAACCCTTTTCCATGATGTTGTCCACGCCACTCGGGTGGCCAGCAGTACTGGCCGCGCTAAATTCTTTTGTCAGCTCGGCAGCCATGATAGACAACCTTTCCCACCAGCTCGGAATTATTTTTGTGTCAAACCTGGTTTGTTTACAACAATGTTTGTAAGGACAGTAAAAAGCAATACCCCCGTCGCAGCAGACCTGCAAGCTCAGCGAATTTCCAAATCAATAATTTAATATATGACAAGTTTTATAAAAATATGTAATAATATTTTATCATTATCTGTCGATAAACATGAGAATTATTTACCTATTCTCCATAAGATTAACATGGCAAAGAGTGTGCAGGTTAGCTGCTGTGAGATACACTGAAAGTAGTCATTTCTACCATAAATAATTTTATCTTAACATTTATACCAACCTTCATCAACATCTGTCCATAAATAAAGGAGTTTGCCTATTCCCTATATGATTAATATGGGAAAAGAGTATGCAGGTTTGCTGCCATGATAAACACATAAACTATGATTTTTAAGCATAAATGGATAGATCTCAACCACATGAAGCTAAATATCAAGTTTTATCCAAAAATATTGATTAATATGGGAAATATTAATTTTTCCCTATCCTCCATAAGATTAACATTGGAGCTCCACAATACAACGTACTGTGTTTAGATTTTTTAATATCTCGGTAACCGTAGGAGATAGAGAAAAACTTTAAGGAACTTAATTGTGTAGTTTTTTAAGCTGATACCAATGGTGAAATATAAAATTATAAATTTTTGTATCCCATTTTGGGGTACAAAACCCCCCCAAACTACCCGTTTCCATTGACCGATATGTCTGGTTTACGAAATCGTCTGAGCATTCGTAGGAATACACGTCTTTACCAAATTTGGTCTCGATCGGACCATTTTTACGAGAGTTATCGTGTTAACAGACATATATATATACATATATACAGTAGAACTTGGATAATTCGAAACTCAAGGGACCAGAAAAACATTTTAACTATCCAAAAATTCGAATTAGAAAAGTTTATGCAAGTGGTTGAAATAAACAATCAAACATCATGTTTTAACATTGTATATTAAGAAAGTTAGGTTAATGAAGATATTATTGATTAAAAATCCCAATTTTTGTTAAATGTCAATAATGTGTTTGGAGGGATCCCGAAGCTAGCTATTACAAACTTTTTCAAATCCCTTCTCTACCTCCTTGATCGCCGCTATTTATTCTTGCAACGTCAGAGATTTGTAGGTTCGCTTTGACGAAGCCATCATACACACAACGTGTTAACATGAAAGCAGACGACGAATATCGGAACAAACCACCACCGATGATACACACACAGATGTCAATGTTGTGATTTATGAGCAGTAGTCTAGCTAAAAATAGTCTGAGGACAGGAAGCCACAATGTCGTTTCCTGGAAAATCGCACACAATAACTTGTTCACTTATACACACACTATAGATTTCCGCTGTAAAAACTTCGAATTATCCAAAATATTATCTGAATTAACCAAGATATTTTAACATTGTTTTTATATAAAATTCTAGGGACCAAGACAAAATTTCAAAATAAAGAAGTTTTCGAATTACAGAAGTTCGAATTATCCAAGTTCCACTGTATATACATACATATATATTTATAAACATTTTAACGACTATTGTTTTTGGACTCTGGGCACCTCAAGACAAAAAAATAACATGGTCTCGGGCTTAAGTCTTACCATGAGACCTACGGTAATAAAATTCGCTAAAAACCAGAGAAAATAAAGAAAAACGTCAATACAACATTATCTATTTCACAATTAAATAATATGATGAAACATTTTCGTCATACATCTCCAATAATTGCCTCAAGTCATCCAAATTGATGTGATCATTTATTGTTATTTTTAAGTTTATTATCTACTGTGGTTACTACTAAAATGACTAATGAATTATTAATAAAATGTACAGTTATTTACAAAAATACAGCTGTTATTGGCATCAAATGGTACTTCTCAGTAAATGCAACAGTAGAACATCAGAACAATGTGCTAAGCCTAACCTTAATTATGGTTTAACCTTAATGCATGGTTTTAGAAGCGGGAATTCTTCTGACTCATTAAATCATAAGTTTCCTGAAAGATTACAGCACATCCCAAATCTAGCACATAATATCCAAAAAAGAAACACATGATTATATTTAGTGGCCCGTACTGCCGGCCTTCAGACGGCAACTCGGATTTAATCTCCTCCAGTACCACTGGCCAACCGTGCGGTGAGAACAGCTCATATAAAAATAATTCGACTTCTAGAAAATGGTAACGGCCAGTACAGCTGGACATCCAAGTGCACAGGACAAGTTATAAATACTTATCTAAGTGCCAAGGGTTAAAATAGTTCTAAAATACAATTCATCTGCCAAAGTTCTAGTTTATTATGATTTGACTACCTTGACGAGTGTGATTCTTGACTGTAACCATTGAAGGGGTGGATGGTGGAGGGGGTTGTAGGCTTTCTGTCCTCACAGGAACAGGGTTGACAGTTGCAGCTACAGTGATCCCCACAGGGCGAATCTGAGCGTATGTCTCACTGCCGCTGGTGTACACTGCTTGATTCGGCTCTTCAATGGCAGCGTACATTTCATCTAGAAAAAGATTAATTTTAATATTGTTTACAATTAAAAATATAATTTTAAGAGATGTTAAAAATAGTTAATTTTATCAATAGGCCTTTTTTACATGCCTTTCTTACAAGGTCATGTTTAGGAGTTATTTAAAAATGGCTGACTAAAGTGTGTATGTATTTTGGTGGCTGGTGATATTTTATGTTTTTTCTGAAGATAGCCTTAGTTCAATGTGTGAAATGTGCTCAACTTGTGTGGTAAAGTACAAGCTCGAGAGTGAATAGTAAGATTTTTTTTCTAATTAAAAATAAATAAAAATTCATTTAAAAACTAACATAGTTTTTTGGAGAACATAAGAACATGTTTTTGG
Organism: Nephotettix cincticeps; assembly: GCA_023375725.1. Lineage (NCBI taxonomy): Eukaryota > Metazoa > Arthropoda > Insecta > Hemiptera > Cicadellidae > Nephotettix > Nephotettix cincticeps. Next base: position 52,779,978 of record CM041790.1, on the reverse strand, counting down.
TGGATGGAATATTCACTGTTTGAGTACCAAGAGTTGAAGTAGCCAGTTTTTAGAACACTGAATAAGTAAATTCAACAATATTTTTAACTTAAAAAAATAATGTTGTAGTTAAATTCACACTTTTATTAAATGAAAATGCTGAGGACACAGGTTAATGATTGATATTGAACACGACAGTTGCTTCTTGCGGTTTGAGCTAGACCTGATTGCCAGCAGACATCCCAGCTTATCAGTGAACCTTTAGGATGACTCATACTGGAGCTTATCAATAGTTGACTTGTCCTAACCAGTTGTCAGTTTCCTTGCTTTGTTAATAAACAAGTACCTGGTGGCTACTATCACTATCCATGAAGCAAAATATTAAATACTTAATGTTCAGCCATCTATTAAATTACAGAAAACATTACACTCAGAATGGACTTCAATTAAATAAAGCTGGAAATTTAGTAATAGGCAGAAGCATAGCAAGCTGGCTCTCTCAGTCCTTGAATGTTGGGTATCAGCAAAAAGCCAACACAGCTCCAAATACTGCTGAACCCAATTCTCTTTCAAAAAAACAGTCTTTTTCTCAGGCCAAATATATTTGTATTATCAATGCCAATATGTCAGAGATGATCAAAAAGTTTTTCGACCAGCCAAATACAGCATTCGTACACTGCATTTTCGCAGATATTGGGAACAGCAAGAACATGTCTTCAAGGGTAGCTGTAGTTTTTAGGGATCACTTTGGCAAACCAAACCTATATGATTTTATAACACAATACCTGACAAAGCAACAGACAAAAATGGTCCTACTATATTTAGTTCAGTGACTAAAGCAAAATACTTTAAAAAAACTTCTGTTGCTGACTATGAAAGGGCGTTTGAAGCTTTGGCAGAAGACATGAAAAAGAACAAACTCAAACAAAATAATTTGTTCACCACTTGGCTGCATGAGGGACAGAATCTCACCTGAAATTTTTATAAAAAAATCTATTAAAACTTCAAGAGGATACTGGAGTATATATTACCGTTACTGCTATTGATAATAAGAAACAAATGGATCAACAAGAAATAAATCCCACCACTGGAAAGAAGTCACATTATATGGCCACCATATTACAAAATATACTGATGAGGAATGTAAGACTACAGACATCTCCTACTTCATTCCACCCAGGATACTGCAGCAACAATAACAACAACAACCATGTCTCGTCTGATGTTCACCACTCCAGCCACAGTAACAGAAGTGACTCCAGTGTCTCGGTGTCTAGTGAAATGAATGGAAAACCTGTGAAAGTTTAAACCATAAAGTATAAAGTCAATTACGGTTTTTGGGAATTATGTGTTGTATTTATATTTCTTTATTTTCTGTATGATTAAAAGTCATGTGTTTATATGTTTGCCAAATAAAAAATAATTAAAATGTTTATACATATTAAGTTTATTATAATAATCAGCTGTTGTATATTTAAAGCTTTCACAACGAAGCCGCAATGCTAATTGACTTCAGGACATGGCCAATCTTAAAGTTAACATGTATATACTGTTAGGCGTTACGAAGTTCGCCGGGTCAGTTAGTATTAATATACAGGGATTCAGCAGCTCAAACAATGATTTAGAACTTTCCTTAGACTTCAATAATTTAAGTCCAGCTGTGATGACTATCAGTGAACACTGGCTAAATGAATCAAACTACCACATAGCATATAGAATTTAAAATTATAAGCTTATTTCTATAAGTTTAAGAGAAAAAAAACAGAAAGGAGGTGTGTGTATATTGGTTAGGGATGATATTAAAGCAGATGAATGTAAAAATATCAAAAGATTGTCGGAGGAATCTGTTTTTGAATGTGTGGGGGTGACTCTGGATCATTATGTAGGATACAACAAAGAGAAATGTCTAGTTGTAGCTATATATAGAACACCAAACAGTTGTTTTAAGCAATTTATCGGTAAACTTACACAACTTCTAAATCTTTTATTAAAAACTACAAAAAACAAAAATATATTTTTATGTGGAGATTTTAATATTAATCAGCTAAGTGATGACACTAAAAACATACTTTTAATTCTGTTCTTATGTCTTTCAATTTAAAAGTGTCAATATTGACACCTACAAGGATTACCAAACATTCTGAAACATGTATATTGTCTATTATCACTAGGATAGGAATCAGAAATTTAAGGGTTAAGGTGACAGAATTGGGTTTGTCTGATCACACGGCTCAGTTATTGTTCACTAGAGGCAAGGACTTAGTTCCCAAGGGTAAAATTGTGATCTTTGCACAACACCACTTTTCCGACGACAGCCAATACAGCGGCGGCCGGTATCATCGCTTTTCCAAAGACCGCCAGTTCAAGGGTTATCTATAATAAATCTTAAACCAGAAACCAGATTGAATTCAACAGTGTTCATAATTTTCACTATTGTTTTAAGAGGGTGGAAGCCTTATTACCTATACATTACAGATGTGTGTGTGTAGAGTTTACCTGAGTCATCGGACACAGTGGCGTAATGGGAGTCGACCAGCTCTTGTCTGCGAGGTACCTGACTCAGGATGTTGCACAATGGTTCTCTCACACTGATGCTTGTGTAGCCTTCTGTGGGACACAAACCAAACAAGTAGTCACTCTACGGATTAATGTATCATAATTTTCTTTTATAAATAAATTATTATTTCAAATATTTTTTTAAATTTGAGTTTTACAATTTAGTTGTCCCAAGGTAACATCATAAAATTTTTTAAAATCTTTGTTTAAATAATTATCTTAACCTCCCAATAAATCTTACTGATAAATCAATATATATAATTTTATATTTTTGCTGAGTATGACTAAAATTACACAAAAGTAAAGAATTTTTAAATCGAACAATTATTTTTCAGCATATATTTAGTTTTAGCGAAATTCCAATAGAGAAAAAGTAATTACCTTATGGCAAGACTTAAGCCCGGGACCACGTTATTTTTTTTGTTTTGAGGTGGTCTGAGGCCAAAAACAATAGTCGTTAAAAATTACACATACACACACACACACACACACACACACATATATATAGCCTATATATATATATATACACATATATACACGTGTCTGTTAACACTCATAAAAATTGTCTGATTGGGACGTGTATTCCTACATTTACCCGGATGAGTTCGTAAACTAGACATATTTGTCAATTGAAACTGGTAGTTTGGAAGGGTTTTGTACTCAAAAATGAGGTTTTTTGAGTTTTTCATATGCAACTTGCAATTTTTTAAGTTTTATCTTTTACCATTAGGATCAGCTTAAAAACTATAGTTCTATACATTTTTTCTCTATATCAAACGGTTAGAGAGATGTTAAAAATCTAGACTCAGTACATTGAATTTTGGAACTCCGATCTAATATTTAATATTTTTTAAATTTTGCCAACCATTTTGTCTATCATATATACTAGTGGTCTACTCACTACTGCTATCCTGGGAGTCCCCACTGAAGTGCTGCTGGGCTGGCGGCATGGGGGGGTGTGCAGGGGGGCTGGCAGGAAGGGGTAGGGGCGGAGTCATGTATGGCAGCTCCTGATTGGCTGGTATTCCTCCTGCGATGGCCGTGGCTGCAGGGATATCCACCCCCAAATTAGACGACAGGGAACTCTGCGAGAGAGAGATAGATTTTCGGGTACGAGGTGGCGCTACTGGGCTGTCGGAGGGGTCTACAGAGCTGTGGAAAAACACTGTTCTCAAAAAATACATCTTCAACATTTAATAGATTTAAATTTTGATTTTTGTTACATCTGGACGATTAAACTGATGACTTTTTCCACAGCCTTTTCGGTTTTAAAGTAATCTAGCATATATTTGTAGGAATCTATGAGCTATTGTTCAAGGTACCAATGTTTATTTCATGATATTAACCCTCTCCCGCTCACATTAGCGTGTACTACTCATGGTCAGAATGCACGCTTGAAGCTTGTACACAGTGATGTATTTATTAAATTGTTTACTATATATTTTACCTACATTACGCCATAATAATCCAAACAATGTACTGTGATCGCTACTTAAAGTCTACATAGTTCTCAAGAATCACGCTAGTCATCAGGCTAGTAGTTCCTACAACTTGAGAGCAGTAAGTCTAAGGTCGATTTCTAAATTGATTCAGGTTGTTTGACTTGCAATGGCGACCCACCCGCAAGTCGTTCTGAGTCTTTCAACAGGGAGAGGATTAACTGATTATAATTATAATACTAAAATAAAATAACGGTTTTTGAGGTAGATCAAATCACCAACAACAGTTTACAAGCACCACTTACAACATAATAATTACATACAATAAACCTATTTACAAACACAATTCAACTAAAGTTTTGAGACATCAGTTTACCTTGAAGATGCAGACTGGTGTATTGTGGTGTCAGGCGTGTGACTTGGTCCAGGCTTCCCGTTGGCTCTCACCAGAGCGTAGGGATGTTCATCAGCTGTGAACAATCATCGGCATCAACTAAAGTTGCATTCAGAATACATGTGAATACTTACCCTATTGCATTGTGGTTTTCACAAGAGGCCAGAGGTCTATTGTTCTATCTCCTTGGATAGGCACCACTCAAGGGAAAAGGTAACTTATGCCTTTACCCACCTGTGGATGGCCACTAGCAACTACACACGATAGATCGTATCTAGTACTGGCCCATGGTGGCTGCCAATGCCACCCCCACCAATGGTGGTAGTCCCTCACATATTACTTACACCTCCCCAGTTTACCGGTTATGACATCCACCTAAAGGCCCCTACACCTGATTGCTGTTGGAAGGGACCTGGTGACTAACATATAAAAGTCGCACACGTGAAGCGCACAAATTAATCCAGCTGGAGAGCCTAGATAAATGGCTTGGAGGCACCTCTGGAACCCTTGGTCCCAACTGGATGTTACAGCTGGCTCTTACAATGAGAGATACTCTTCCATCGTGAGATGGAAGGCACTGAACGCACTGTCAGTGACATCGTACCTTTCGGTCAACCTGAGGTCTCGGGCCAAAGCCTTCCACGGCAAGATCAGAAAATCACTCAGGGGTTTTTTAGGAGCCAGTTAAACTTTAATAAGAAAAATATAAACCAGGCACTTATTTGTGACAGACGATTTGCTATGTATTTGATAAAAATGATTACCTCAAACCTGGACATTAATAATACATTATATATTAGAGAATTCTATATGTTACAATAACATGGTTATATGTTATGTAACATGGCTCTTTTATGATTTTTTAAAGTCAACCATATTCTATTACAATTTTTTTTCTATAAAGTGTGGGGGTTACGTGTCAATTTTTGGTAAAATATCCTTACATTTGTAAAAAAAATTGTACGCCAGAGTCCCGGTAATACGAACTAATTGGGACCGAACCCTATTCGGATGACCAAGTTGTTCGGATTATCTGGAAATGCAGGATAAAATTGTATTAAAAGTACTAATATTTGTATTTTTGAACCAAACTGTGTATTTAGCCCAATTATCTTACGTCTTATATCAGTTCACAAATAGGTTTGTCCACTACATGTTTTTCCTGAACGGCATCAAGTGTTCTTGCAGGGACTATCCATCATGATTAGATTAGATTAGATTATTGAAATGGCAACCTACCCAGGTAGGTGTTTAAAGCCACGTATGAATGAGAAATGAGTGTAAGATACTTGTGACCCGATCTTGTAGTCATGTTACTGACTAAGGCTGACATGTTCCTTAGACAGGACTGTTAATTAATAGCCCAACAGCCGATGGCAACTAAGGGACCTACACTTTAACATGGAATCCGAACGACGGTCTCTGAATTACAAATTGGTCTAATTATAAGGATGGTCTTTGTGGATTAATGTAGTATTCAATAGTGCGGACCTTAATCCATACAAGAGAACACTATACCCACTGGTCATCGCTTACAACTATCTACAATTCGTGACCTCCAAGTAGCCAGATTACAGGACGTCGCCACCATCCCAGTCATGGACATTATTAGAAACCAAAAATATGTCACACACTTTGACATATAAACACAAGCAATGATAAAACAGTGCCTTTGTAGGCTTACTTTTTACGTGAATGTGCTCATTGCTGAAGATGAACTCAAACGTTCAAAAAGTATTTTGCCGAAAAGAAATGAAAAAGACATGGACCGTAAGAATCGAGTCCATAGTGATGTACTGTGAGTGTAGGTAGACATCACCCTACCCTATCTCGATCAACAGTGTACTGCTACATCCATATACTTGATTTTTGAGACGATGGTGCAACTTTGCATTGGCTAACAGGATTTCTTTGTTACAAAAATGACGATATCTGACTTCTTATGTCCCAAAAAAGTGAGTTATTTTATTAAATTAACATTGTAGTACTGTATAATTAATGATACCAAGCTGTAGGTTAAATGGTTATAATTCAAATTACATTGCTTTGTTTTAAATTTAAACTCAGTAACCTTTTACCCATCAGGTAGTTCGGATTAGCTAGTTGTTCGCATTAACCGGACATTCAGATTTGGATCACTGGGACTCTGGTGTAGTCTTTATTTTAATTGAATAAATGTGTTAATCAATTGAAACTTTTATTGTCCCGAACAGACTCACTCTGTTTGACTTGGTCGTAGGGATGCTCCCGTTTCACCCTCGTGTATGGAGAGAGGCTATTGTCCGTCTGGCTGGGAGAGTCATAACTGCTCTCTATCGTCGAGTCTCTCGGAAGCTCGGGCTTCTGCCCACCTCTACCGCCTGCCAACAGAAATACATTGGAATAACACAGGATAGCCATCATAATTCTCCTCAAGCCAAGCTGAATTAGCACAAGGTAGAGTAAGCGAACTAATAGCTGACATGTTTAAACCACATATTAGTTTCTATTTAATCTATAACAGATAAAGACTTTGCATTCACGTCCCACGAATGGACTGATAGTTCAAAGGCGTGACGTTGACCTCGCTGCACCTGTTGTTTACAAGACGCACAAAGTTATCACTGATATTTGTTTACGTTTATCCTTTGGTTTAAGTTGTAATGTTTTAAGTATCCAATAAAGTTATTCTCAATTTTGTTTCTACTGTTATTTTATCTACTCGCATAACACAAAGGCTCTATGTAATTGCACCTCACCAAGATTACCTAGAACCTCCCCTAGAAGAAAATGATTAATATTAGTTAATTTTTGTACATATAAAAAAATAGTAGCCACAAAACGGACAGCAAACCAAGTAGAGACGTCCTTTCCTTTTTTCTAGTATTTTTTTAACCCATTCAAACCATTTCGCTGACGAGTAGAAAGAAGAGAGAATGGCAGCTCCATCTATACAACTAGATTCATCAACTTAGGTTCACAATGCTGCTAGTTATGCTAAATTTATATGTTCTGAATCCTTTACAAAATAGTGATTTCTTTGGACGGTTTCTCCGACCAAAGTAGAAATTTCCTGACTTTTTTATACAGTTTTTAATTCCCTGACTTTTCCCTGTTGCTAGACACCCTAAACTACTATATAATTTTCATAGAGACGTATGTAATGTGAATTATATTGGGTGGTTTAGCCAACTAATGTTTACCAGTTTTATTATCATCGACTGTGGCATAGAGATCCGAGCTGGTGTCACCGTTGCCTGTGTCCGCTGTCTCGTAAAGCCCTACTCACCACCATAACATCACTCTTGATTAAAAAAGATCTAAAAAAGAAAAAAAACAAACTTGCGTTCAAAGTTTAATTAAACAAAAACAACAAAAATAAATAAAATAAACTAGTAAAACATTGTTAATATTTTCAAACATTACACATATAAATAAATTATTGTATTGACATGTATTTCCTCTGACTACAAATATGACTTATTACAACATATTTGAATATTGTCTAAAAAAACAACGAAAAATTATGAACATTATAAAACAATCTAACTAATAGCTAATTCTGATGTATTAATTAATGAAAAAATTATTTATATATTGAAAAAATTTACTATCTGAAAAAATTATAAATTTTATCATTTATGTTCGAAGCTAATTTATTATGTAAAAAAAAATTATTTTTGTAGATTCCTGAATAGATATATTCTGTTAATATAATTTTTATATTTGAATATATTGAAATGCTCAAAAATAAACCTTTTTGCCATGTGAGTTTGATCAGTATTCCATACATGCGAGTTAACATTCTCATCCTGTCATGACCATAGCGAGATCAGCTCATTCCTACACACAGACACAAGCAAGACATTCAGCCGAGGCACGACACAGACATGCCAAGCCACTATACTCTACGGGAACGGGTCTAGGGTTAAAACACAAAAGGTAAAAGTATGTTATATTTCAGTCAGCACTCACCGAAAGCAATGGTCATAGCATGAGGATTTAAAGAATCCACCTTATCTTAAACATTTAACTTCCTCTTCGAACTCACTTAATCTTTTTACAATGAGTTCAGCAACTTAACGGTACCTTACAGAAGTTAATTAATGGATATTCAGTAGATTCCCATAATTATTTTTATCACTAATGGGTGCTAACAGTGGGCTTTGGCTGGATGCAACTTATTTTATACAGCCTATATTATTTTGTGTATACTACTATTTTTTGAAAAGCTTTCAAGGATATCATTTTCAAGGATTAAATGATAATTACTAACTTTTTTGTTTTGAAAGTGCACAAGTAAGATCAAACATACTTATAAATAGCGACCAACCAAGAACATTTAAAAAGATGAAACAGTGTTACCAAAATTTCTCAGATAACAAAATGTTTATATCTACAGCTATAACTTAAGTAATGTCTTAACCCTTAAAGCGCTGCTAAAAAGCCTACTTCCTGTTCATTTAGTATAAAAAAATATTATTTTTCAATGTTATTTTTAGATTTAGGTAGCTTAAATAAAGTAGAAAATAGAAATGTGTTCATATTTATTTATTGCCGATAAGACTATTTTTAGGCATTAAAAAAGTAGAAACATTTTTTGTCAGGATGAGCCATTTCAGTTAATAATAATTATGTAATAAATCCTTTACATTAAAAATTCATATAATATACACTATTACTGCTAAAATACAACAAAAATAAACACACATCGACACATAAACATACGCAAAAAAGGTGTGTGGTGTAACTGGCGTTGCATGCGCTAGTTATACATCTCTTGTAATGACGCCATTACAGTCATTCTTCATTTTTATACGGTTTACTGAGTGTTTAAATGCCCCCGACACGTGATTGTGAAGTAGCATACGATTCTCAGTGCTAAAGCGTAAAACCGATCGATATTCATCGTGAGATCTGCGAAGTTTACGGACAAAACATGAGTGATGGAAATAAGGAAATGTGAGAGCATTTAAAGATGGCCGCACAAACATGATGAAGACGGAGTGGGTCTTCGGTCGTTAATGAAAATTGGTGCAGAAAGTGGACGAAAAGGTAGACCTTTACAATTTCATCATTGTGCGACTGCTTTCCTCAAATCTCGTAGTGTTTTGTATCGCATTGTGACCGAGAACTTGAATTAACCGAAATTGTGTTCACTTGTTCCAAAAATGTTAATTTAAACCCAACTAATGCATTGACACCTTTACAAGGAAGGTGAAGATTTTTTAGACCAAATTGTTACTGGTGACGAAACATTCTACGTTACACCAAATCGAAACAACAATCCATGAATGGCGACATTCATCATCAAAAAAAGTGAAGTTTAAGCAAACATTTTCTGATCATGTGCACAGTTTTTTCAGAAAAGATATGCTAGTGGAGTTTCTGCATCGTAATGAACAATCAATGCAGCGTCTTATTGTGAGACATTAAAAATCTGCTACAATCCAAAACAAAAGACGTGGCAAGTTGAGTAAATCGTTTCGCATGACAAGAGATTTGGCTAATCGCACTAAAATTAAATCTTTTCAATAAACTCTAGATCATTAATCTGGCGCCCAGACTACCATTTGTTCCTGCACTTGAAGAAACACCTGTCAGCGTCTTAAACGATAAAAGTCAAAGCAAGATACATTAACAAGTCAGCGGCAGAATTTTATAGGATATTCAAAAACTGTGCCATTCAAGTCTCAATATTCACTTATGAAAAGTAAATTAATATGCTTTCATGAAAAATAAAATTATTGCGATATCTCGTCTTTTTTTAATTCCAAACTATTATAACATCCTCTATCAACAAACAAGGTTAGTGAAAGTGAAAAAAAACTGGCCGTAATGACTCGCGTTTATAAACGCAAAAATCATCATTGCTTTAAAGCTGTTTTTCCCATGATTAACAATAATCATAGCATCAAAGCATGTAAAAATGTGCCGTATTCAAAACATGGCAAAAACGGTAACTACGGCTACGTACAAAATTTTGTTTTTACTTCTGTGATGTCTTAATTTCAAACAATCATGATGTATTATAGCCTACATGAATTTTACTTAAAGTTTTTTGTTCTTTTTAATTATAGTAATGAATAAAATGTTGTTTTATACAAGTTATTTAACTCCAAACACGAAACAAAATTTTTTTGTTTTATAGCTTTATAACTATACTAGCCAAAGTACCCGTTCTTCGCACGGGTAAAAAAGGCTGAGAGGTGTAGGCTCTACAGATACATTTAAGTTATTGATAATTAATTCTTTATTGTTTACAAAATGACAAAATACGTGTCTAAGTATATATCTAAACATGACAAAGTAACATATGTCAAATATTGGGAGAGGATAAGCATTAACGTAATAGAGGCAGGCATCGGGAGAAAATTAAAAATCTACCATTCCACTATTTCAAACTAATAATTCACTAATTTCGATCCTGCAGTTTATGTGTAAAAATTAACTTTATTTCTTTTTCTTACCGAACTGTCAAAATGTAAAGTAAACGGATGTTGACATTAAAAACTGTAAACATTGAATCCCAGGGTATTTACAGCAACCATGTCTTCTGCTTCTCGAACTGTCAAATTTTAGTGTTCACAGCTGTTGACATTCAAGTAATTTTATGTTTTCATTTTCTAAAAATGTAAACATTGAAACTTAGGACGTTCACAGGGCGTAGCCCGAGAGGATTTTAAGGAAATGAGTATGCCTATGTGTTGCATGAGTTTAAGATCTGTCTTTGTGTAAAATTTCAAACTGTTTGGTTCAGTATTTTTTGCGTTCACTTGCCACAACAAACCCACAAACATACAGAAACCACCTCTTCTTTATAATATTATAGAAAATAACAACTTTATAACAGTTTTATGTTTTATAACTTTATTTTAGGTTAAGAATAATTTTTTTTAGGGTCATATAGGAAATCTGAAAAGAAAATTTAATTTTATACAATTTAATAAAAGGTTACATTATTTTTCTGTAAAATTAAATTTTCTATGACCTTTCTTGATAAACGTTACATTTTCATGAAAAACGCCGTGGCACTTTAAGCGTGAGAATAATGAAAATGGCTGTGGCACTCAATAATAATTTTTGTTCTAAAAACTGAATAGCCTAAACATAAATTTTTCATATCATCAATGCAATATTAAAGGTAAGTCTAAATTACAGACAAGTGGTAATCACATGTACATGCAAAACATAACAAGTCGAAAAAGTAAATAATACTGAGTCTGTTCATACTTACTTAGGAACTGTTTTACGGCATCCACAAACACATCCAAAAAGGGCAACAACGATGGAAATAAGGACTAACACAGAGAGCACTGCAAACACAAACTGTGCTTCCACCAGCATTCTGTCCTTTAAAGAAATAACAACATTGTAGAGAAAAAATAATACCAGTAATTACTATCCAACTTAAAATATCCGTATTTATAAACCTGTGAGGGGTCGCGTCACTGTCTTTTCCATTGCGTCGACTGTTTTTAGCGAATTTCCCATAGGGAAGAAGCTATTACCGTAGGTCTCATGGTAAGACTTAAGCCCGGGACCATGTTATTTTTTCTTCTTTAGGTCCCTAGTGACTAAAAACAATAGTCGTTAAAATTTATATATATATATATGTCTGTGAACACGATAACTCTCGTAAAAATGGTCCGATCGAGACCAAATTTGGTAGAGACGTGTATTCCTACAAATGCTCGGACGAGTTTGTAAACCAGACATATCGGTCAATGGGAACGGATAGTTTGGGGGGGTTTTGTACCCCAAAATGGGGTTTTTTGCGTTTTTCACATGTAATTTTTAAAAATATCTAATTTTATATTTCACTATTGGAATCAGCTTTAAAAACTACACAATTTAGTTCCTTAAAGTTTTTCTCTATCTCCAACGGTTACCGAGATATTAAAAAATCTAAACACAGTACGTTGTATTGTGGGGCTCCAATGTTAATCTTATGGAGGATAGGGAAAAATTAATATTTCCCATATTAATCAATATTTTTGGATAAAACTTGATATTTAGCTTCATGTGGTTGAGATCTATCCATTTATGCTTAAAAATCATAGTTTATGTGTTTATCATAGCAGCAAACCTGCATACTATTTTCCCATATTAATCATATAGGGAATAGACAAACTCCTTTATTTATGAACAGATGTTGATGAGAGTTGGTTTAAATGTTAAGATAACAATTATTTATGGTAAAAATGACTACTTTCAGTGTTCCTCACAGCAGCAAACCTGCACACTCTTTTCCATGTTAATCTTATGGAGAATAGGCAAATAATTCTCATGTTTATGGGCAGATTTTTATAAAACTTGTCATATATTATTGATTTGGAAATTCGCTGAGTACGCAGGTCTGCTGCGACGGGGGTATTGTTTAATATCTCTGGAGTATCAAGGTCGCAAGTTTTCTCCCTTCCTATACCTTCAAATGTACTTGTAAAACTGGTCACTTGACTATTCTCCACCTCTTTTCTGCACGTCAGTTTTTGTCTGGAGTTCATTTTCGGCGTATACCAGTGGATTCTACGGTGTGCGACGGGGACTCATGACGTTAGTGGGATTTTGTTGTTTTATCTAGAGATGTTCAAATGCTTAAGTAACTTTTACATGCCACTATAGATCACAGAGAGGACGAAACACTTCACAATTTATTATATAGTGTTAATAAAGACGTAAACCTTAAAGAAGAAAACCTACGAAATCCCGGAGCGATTGGACAAGAGATGACGAGAACGTTTTGTTGGCGAACCTCCTGTTCCATCCGCTGACGAGAATTTGGACTCATATATTTTTGTTAAAAACTAATTGAAAGAGTAAGAGAAACGTTTAACACCTGTGACATGCAGGGAGCGATCAATTTTCATCGTGCTCTGGAAACGTCGCTACAATTGTGGTTTCACCATCCAAGTGCTAATTCATTTAAAAAAAACATCCTCGTACCAGTTTTTAAACATCTCTTCGAAATCCGAGTCCAAAACACACACACAAGACAATGGGCCGGGTCGTGAATCTATCGCGTACCATCCTGGGTCCAGTCTCACAGACCACTGACGACAAAGAAAACTATAAATATGTATAAATATTACTACCAAAAGACAAGTGACAGTAGAGATCGGTCTCGGTGGTGGGGAGTGACAACTACCTTGCATGGTCATCGTCTTTTGAAACCCTTAAATTCCTATAATTAAATAACCCAGGATGTTAACCCATGAACTGATGACCGTCGCAAAAGCGACGGTCAAACATCGCTTCGTATTATTCACTTTTTATAGTAAAATAAATGTTTGGTCGACGATATATTGGTATCATTCGATTACGGATGAAATGATCTATCGACATATACCATTCAATAGGCATTATATTTGTTCAGATGGTGAGGAGAAAAATAAAACAATGTTACTTTTCAAATGCGACGTTTGTCAATGAGCTCTCTGTTTACGTTCACCTCAGTTTTTGTTTCAGTTTCGTTATGAGTGAAAATTGCTTACTTATTTCTTGGAATAAGTAAATATATGTTTTGACTATTGTATTTGTGAAGTTTTAGATTCATTTTGCTGTAAAATAATCTTTATTTAATTATGTACGGTAATTGGAAAGTGGTGGGACCTTCCTGAAATCAAAATAAAGTCTGTTGTGTTTTTGAAAACGTAGGCCTATCATGTTTTATCATTGAATTTCTAGTTTTTATATAAATGTTTTGAAATGGATAGAGACTATTTAGATCGATCTAGTAACATAAGAGAAATATTGTTTGAGAATGAAAAATTGAGTAAATTTGCCAACTATTATAGTGTTACTTACGACTATGGTAATGCTGAATTTGAAAAATTGCCAATTCACGGTTATGGTGTTATTATAGATATATAGATGTGTAAAAGTCAATCAAACTGTATATTTATAAAAACTAGATAAAATTTATGACACTTCGTATATTTTTGAAATAATATTTTTACCATATTAACTATTTTGGGGGATGGTCTCCCCCCTTTACTTTTGAAAAAAAAATTTCACTTATAAATTATAAAGATAAAAATAAAATTAAAAATATCATCATAAAATATATTTTATTCTAAAGTACCGCAAGGTAAATTGTAAAGAAAATGATATAATATACATTTTGACCATATTTACTGATTTTTATGATTTTTTAAAAATATCCTTGTTATCATCAAATTATGGCTTGGCAATACAGACAGTTTTAATAGCCAGTTGATGGGTTTAGAGAAACCAAGTAAACACACTGGTTGTGTTACATATTTTTGCTTGGAACTCCTAAGGCTTCTTTACTAACAAGATTCCTCACAATTGTATGATAAAATTATTACGACTATTTGAAAGCAAAGTAAATTCCATTAGCCTTAATACAAGAAATTAGATATTCATACATTATAAAATGTCACCCAACTAGCCTAAAAGAGACAAAGATAATCGAACTTACGATTTCATAAAAATCCCTATAGGTCCTCTTTTTAGTTATTACTGAATTAAAAACACACACAACAGCATTCAATCATAATGAAACCACTAAAATTACAAATAATACTTTATTACTTTCTTTTCTTTACCCACTTTTAACACTCTCTAAGACGTAGTCGCCATGTTGCCTATTTTCTTTGCTTACAGAATTCAGCTTTGAGGTAAATTAGACAATTGGTAGGTAAATTACTAATGTTGCCAACTTAAAAATCTTATACTATTGTTGGTATATGATCACAAACATATTACGTCACGTTATTTAATTTTGAAATGAAATGCGTTTTCCTCTAAGCATATACATGTAATTAGAATTTTCAGGAAAAATACTCAATATTATAGATTGCATCCGAATCCGTTCGTGTCTGCATATAGTATGAACATGAACATAACCTAACCTGCAAGTCAAAACAAGGAAAATATGCATTGTGGTAACAGGTGCGATACTAAAACTATTCACAAATATTACGAAAAATGTTGCTCTAATATTACCTAGTCATTTTTCAAAGTTTTCAAGCATCTTGAAGACAATTTTTGGTTAGTCTATGACTCTATTTACATATCACTGTAAATCACAGTTCTTACTTCTTAAGGAGTCCTTCAAGCCTTGCTCCTTGGGCATAAAGGCCGAACTTAAGGCCCAGGACCAAGGCCTAAGTTGTTGGTCTGGGTTAATGGAATCCCAAAGAATCGACTAAGAGCAGTGCTGGATGCAGCCCCGGTAGGAAGAATGCCTTTTTTAGAAGGTCCAAGGCTAAGGTGGTGGGACCAAGCTCGAAAATATGAGAAGAAAGTGCATAACAAAGGAGATGATGGAGAACCGAGAAAGATGGTGCAGTACTGTTGGCGAGGCCAACAATTTCTTTTGTTCTAGTGGCCAAAAAGGTATAACTAAGGAAAAATACCATACAAAATATAACACAAACATTTAAACACCCTCGCGTTTAATGGCAACATGTTTCGGCATTTATGCCATTTTCAAGCCATATTTAACCTAACCTATAAAAAAAATATATTTAACCTAACCTATATTTAAATTACAAATTTTTACTTTCTCCCCTTATACATAGTATATGGAGAAAGTATTGTTTTCGTCAAAATTTTCGAATTTGAGTTGAGGGTGGATATATCCGTTTTGGGGTCCCCTGAATCCAAAAAAGTGGGTTTTGGCGTGATGTCTGTCCGTCCGTGTGTCTGTCTGTGTGTGTGTGTGTGTGTGTGTCTGGATGTGTACAGTGCCACAGCCTACGCCGTTTGTCCGATTTAGATGAAATTTGGCATGTATATAATTATATAGTCACCGTATCTCCAGGCTTTTTTTCATTTTTTATTTTTAAGGGTAGTTCACCCCTAAAAACCCTTAAAAAACGTGAAAAACGGCTCTAACGATTTTGATTAAAATTTAATAGTTTATAGTGCACAGAGCACTAAATAATTTGACACCACCCGCATGTCTGTAAAAATGACGGTTCAAAAGTTATGGGCTTTTAAATGTCAAAAAATCTAATTTTTAAATTTTCAGCGAAAACAATAAAAGTAAAGTATAACTTGACTAATACCATTGAAACCAGCTTAAAAAACTAAACAAATTAGTATTTTGAATTATTTGTCTACGACTAACGGTTCCAGAGAAAAGTTAAATTTACTGTCCACGATAAACGCAGTACGTTGTCTGAAAGCGCCCAATGTTATTCTTATGGAAAATATAAAAAATCAATTTCTTCCTTACTTTCCACCCGTTTTCCATGAAACTTGGTATGAAGTGTAAGGTCAAATCACCGAACAAAACCAGCTCAAAAAAGCTTGGTATTACCGAGGGGGGGCGTTCCCCCATACAATTTGAACAATCAATTATTAAATGATATTTAGAATTACTTTGTAGAACATGATAGTTTTATTACAGATTGTCTTTTTTAAATTTACTTAAGGGAGAAAGTATGTGTCAGTCCACTGGTACCGTTTATTTTTATCAAATGTGTTCATAATGTTAAGTTGATAAGATGTGATTTGTATCATATGTTAACTTTGGACAGACTAGTGGGTGGTGCTTTCAAATTGTGTGATTTTTTCAAATATAGGATTGTTCATGTTTATATGGTTATTTAATATGTACTGTGGGTGTTCTTTATGTCCTTTGTAGATAAGGTATTCTTCTGTAGAGTCCATTATTAATCCTTTGTTCATGGGTTTCAATATATTTAAGTTTTCATGTATGCCTTTAAAACTGTGATCTGTATGTAATAAATGTTCTGCAAAGTTTGATTTCATTGATGTTCTGTTGTTACTTTTGAATGCTTGAATGTGTTCTTTGAAGCGTGATTTTATTGAACGACCAGTTTGACCTATGTAAAATTTTGGACAGTCTGAACAGTTGATCTGATATATTCCGGTTGTGTCAAATTTGTCAAGTTGTGTTTCATTATGTTTAGTGTACTTTTGTATTAAGTTAAAAGCGTTGTTATTTGTTTTGTAGCCGATTTTATATTTTGTGTTGGTAAATGTTTTCCTCATGGCTTTATATGGTGTTAAAAGGCATGCTGATGAATTTCTCTTCGTTTATTCCTTGTTCTTCCGTTGTTCTCTTGTTTCTTTGTTTTTTAATATTTTTAATAATTTTGTCAATTAGGCCTGATTTGTAGCCATTTTTGTGTGCTAAATATTTCATTGTTTTAATTTCTTTTGAATAATCTTCTTTTTGTAGTGGTATGTCTAAAATTCTATTAATCATGGATCTGAATGCGGCTGTTTTATGTTTCCAAGGGTGATTTGAGTTGTGTGGTATTATGAGATCAGTTTGGGTTGTCTTTCTGTGAATTTGAAATGTATGTTTTCTCTCTGTTCGTTTTATTGTTAGATCAAGGTAATTTATCTGATTAATTTGACTTTTCTTGGTGAATTGTATGGTGTTAGATAATGAGTTAAGGTATTGCAGGAATTCTTCACTTTCTTCTATATTTCCTTCAAATAAACAAAGTACATCATCGACATTTCTATGCCAGTATTTAATTTTGGGGTGAAATGGGTTTGTATTATTATTAATTTTTGTTATTTCTAGATTGTGTATAAATATATCTGCAAGAAGGCCCGATAGTGGTGATCCCATTGCTAAGCCATTATTTTGTTGATAAAATGTTGAACCAAATTTGAAGTAATTTTGTTTTAAACATGTATCGGTTAGTTTTATTATATCTTTTATTTCATTTTTTGATAGGAGTATATTTTTCTCTAAATCTTTTTTTAAGATGGTTAAAGTTTCCAATGGAGGAATATTTGAATACATATCTTTAATATCAAAAGATATGAAAATTGAATTATCAGGTATTTCTATATCCTTAATTTTGTTTACTAGATCAATGTTATTCTTTATACTGTACGTATTTTCCCAATTTAAATTATTTTTTATTCTATTGTTTAAATACTTACAAAGCTTGTATGTAAGTGATGCTCTGAAATTAACTATTGGTCTAATTGGTATATCAATTTTGTGGGTTTTTGGTTGTCCATTCAGGGTTGGGGCTTTTGGATTCATCATTTTTAGGTAGTTTGATGAATGATATATATATATATATATATATATATATATATATATATATATATATAAAATAAACTCGTTTACACACACCTAACATACACACAATACAGTTAGATTTAACTTAGGATGTGTGATCACTTTACAAAATTTGAGTGAATGATGTAGATTAAAGCCATAAATAATTGAACATCTGAGGAATAATACCATTTTAAATTAAATTTGATTAATATTCTACATTATTGTGCATAGGTACATCAAACTATTTTAAGTCAAATTTAATAATGGCCAACGCCTTTGTGTAGCGGAGTTCTCTAGCCTTGCATTGTTACATATTCAGATGAGGCAAATTCTGAAACAAGTCAAACTGTTATGACCATCCAGGCATTAAACAATTTTCTGCTGGGGTTAATTAAATACAAAATAATATAGTTTCGTAGCAATATTAGCGAATTTTCACTGTGTAGTTCATCAAATAGAGCTAATAATATAATTATACTGAAATAAGTGAACCAAGTACTACTATACCATTAGAAATTGATGATTATAATATATATAGACTGGCGTCATCCTGTAAACCAGCTACATGGAGGTCACGAATTGTGGATAGTTATGAGCTATGGTCGGTGAATGTAGTGTTCTCTTGTGCGGTTTAGCGTCCGTTAGAGCCGTTTTTGAGAAATTTGGATTATTAACGTTTTTAAAGGGTTTTTAGGGGTGAACTACCCTTAAAATAAAAAAATGAAAAAAAAAACGCCTGTAAATACCGTGAATTTTCACATGCCGTGAACATTCATGCCAAATTTCATATAAATCGGACCAACGGGGTTAGGCTGTGGCTGTGGTACACATCCAGTCACACACACACACACACACACACACATACACAGACAGACACACGGTCGGACAGACATCACGTCGAAAACCACTTTTTTGGATTCCCGGGACCCCAAAATGGATATATCCACTCTCAACTCAAATTCGAAAATTTTGACGAAAACAATACTTTCTCCATATACTATGTATTAGGGGAGAAACTAAAAAGTGTTTGTCGCTGCTTAAATATTGACATTATCAATATAGAACATAACTAAAACAATTTGGTGGCTGGATAAATGATTTTATTTGATTTAATTTAATATTTTAACCATTTTTGGAGGGTTAGAACATTGGATCATTTCCAGGATATTTCAAGCAGAAATCTCAATTGCTCAGTGAGTTTCCAAGCTACTTGGATCAAAAGCGCTCTGAACAAAGAGAAATTTTTAATTAACTGCAAGTGCATGGTCATCTCCTTTTGACCTCAACAGACCTTTATAGACTATTGTATAATTTACAGTTGAACAACTTTATGGTTTCATCACTGTTTTAGTACCAAGTCCCCTATTTATTGTTTATGCATGGGTAGAAAAACATTGTTTTTTATGTAGAGTGTTTTTGATAAAAAAGGTAAGTATAGTTGTTATGGCAGTAAAACTAAGTAAATAATACAATAGGAAATAATTTAAATAATGAAATTAATCTTCTCAATGAAATATTTTTTAAACTGCATTGAAAGAGATTTTCAAAATGCAAGGTGGATAAAATATTCAGCTGTTTATTTTTTCAGAATTTACATAGTTACTTCAGTGCTAAATTTCTAAAATTGTAGGTGTGAGAACTCACATTTATTCTTGAAAACCATCCGCTCTATTTCCTAATAAAGCCCTACTCTAACCTTCTTATAAACTTGTTTTGATTTGCACCAACCAACATTTTGTATGAATATAAATACTGCAGTACTGTAAACTGTAGTAACAATACATAGATTATCAATATTTTTAGATGTTTTTCAATAGTTGTTGAGATAGAACTCAAAAAAGGTACTCATACAACTTTTCAATAATATATCGTAAGTTAGGTAGATTGGGAGTTGATTGAAACACACTGCAATACTTCGCCGCTCCGAGTCGAATTTTGCGTTTTTATTCTACACTAAGATGGCGGAATTGATTTCATTTCATGTACCGTAATGAAAAACTAATAGGGATGCCTTATCTATTTGTCTTATCTTTTCTTTGATACAGCTTACAATCGCCTGTTTGGGCGCTAGTTATCAGCTTGCAAACCACAGTTTTAAAGTCACGTGCATTCCCTTGCGTTCCGGTACTCTTGGGAGGTAAGGAAATGCTGTTCCCTTGCGTTCCGGCACTCTTGGGAGGTAAGGGAATGCTGTTCCCTTGCGTTCCCAGTGAAATTAACCACTGAGTTACCTGCATAGACATGTCAGTTGGTATCTTACAGACTATAGTGCTGCATTCTTTCATCACAATGTGTGCTTATACCTAAATAATAGGAAGCTATTCTTTTACATGTTAATATTTAACAATAATTAAATTAATCAAAAATTAAATGGTCTAACAAAGAATTAAATAAATACCAAAATACCCAGTTAATGTAATTCCATGTAGAATTAGCATGGCATGACTAGAACAAGCATTAATTAAACATATGGCAAAATAAATAAAAATCATTTATAAAAAAATAAATCAAATAACATAGAATTTAATACATTATTTGACAGATTGAATAATTCATTATATCATACATTGGATTATTTAATAAAAGTTCATATACTTTGTTCTTAAATAATCTAGAACCTAATCTAGTCACAGTCAAAGGGAGTCTGTTAAATATCCTAATGCCTATGACAAACATGCCCTCAACTAGTTTTCAAGGCGCGCCCGAGGTACATCTATTTTCCAACAATTTCTGGTATCCATACTATGTATATTATTTCTTTGGTTATACTAATTATTATTTTAAAATGTGAACTATAATAAATTATAGTCATTATTTTTAATTCTCTAACTATTGATCTACAGTGTGCCAGCCTCTCGGTTTTAATTATCATTCAGACAGTCTTTTTCTGTACTAAAAGTACTTCATGGATTTTACCTGAGCTTCCATAGAAAATTAAACCATAACATGCAAGAGATTGGAAAAGAGCAACATATGCTGACTTTATATAGGCAATAGGCACATAATGTTTTAATCCAGTAAATAAGGAAACAACACTAGAAAGTCGATTTATCAAATTTTCAATATTCGGAGCCCATGATAATTGTTTGTCCACTATAACACCCAGAAAGGTAACATATTCATGTGTAACTAACCTATCTGGTACATTTCTAAGGTTAAATATAACATTTGTTGTCTTATCATTATTTAATAGTATAGTGCATTAGCAGCAAACAATTCAGAAAAATTACTTTTTATTACTCCCTTCTCGTCACAAAACAACTCTATATGAGTGCCATATGACAAGAAACTTGAATCATCAGCATATAAGTAAGTATTACATAAACATTCCTGTGTAGATCATTAATGAGAACTAAGAAAAGAAAAGCCCCCAGCTAACAGACCCTTGAGGGACCCTGCTCACTACATTCAAAGTGGTTGACCGATTACCAGACACACAAACCACCTGCCTTCTATCAGACAGATAAGACTTGAGAAAGCCTAAGGCCTTCCCATCAACACCATAGTGCCGCATCTAGTCCAAGAGCAACCGGTGGTCGACACAATCAAAGGTCTTGCTCAGGTTACAGAAGATGGCCCAAGCAAAGCCTCTGTTATCAAACACATCAAAAATCTTCTCAATAAGCCCCCAACTTCATCTACTGTAATACCGTACGTGACTTTCTATTGAGATTCGGTGAACAGACTCAGTCGTTCAAAATGCCTATTCATCTGCTGAAAAATCACCCTCGATATCTTGGACAAGATAGGCACCATTAAGAACAGGCCTATAATTTGAGGGAGCATGCTTTTCTCCCTTCTTAAAGATTTGGGGTATTGCAACTAAAGATTAAGAAATAGGTAATTAGGGAATAGGTTATTAAGTTTAGTTTTCTTATTAACATAACTCATTCCTTTATGCTTTTTGTTTAAAATCACTGTTTACAACTGGATACCAACCATCACGAGGTACATTATAGATAACAACGGAAACAATAAACGCAGCCCTGCCCACTGTTAAGGCCTAATGCTGCTAGTTTCTGAGTTGTTTACAAGCTGTAAACCAGGCAAAGTGAGCTGTTATCGATTAAATGTGTTTGGACCATGGCTCAGGAAACCTACTGACATTTATAGCCAGGTAGTAACAGTAAGCTTAGTGCCTTTTTATTGGCAGTCTTAAATAGGCGGTGTGCACTAAATTATAGATCTTTAAATTTAATCAGGATTAGTGAGTTCGAAATTTTTGTTTGAAGAGTGTAAAATGCTCCAGATAATCCCTAGTATTAGTTTTCAAAACACAGCCTTTTGTGAAAAAAAATTGTGGCTTATAATTTGAACACTAAACAAATGAAAAAATATTAGTTGTCATAGTTTACAGACAAAAACGTAACAAAATCTGGTGCTTATTAATTACAATATTAATGATTATGATAATTTTAACGATCTTTGATTTTTTTGATTCGTCTCTGCAACGAGTAGGCTATAGGCATATTCAGCTTATTATTTAAACACTAGCTGACCCGGTGAACTTTGTAACGCCTAGCAATAATACATATTAATTTTTAAGATTGGCCATGTTCTGAAGTCGTGAAGTTCTGAAAAAATAAACGTTATTGTGATTATTTTTTACTTGGCCAAAATATAAACATGCATCTTTTAGTCAGACATAAAATAAAAAATATAAATACATAATCCCCAAAAACCGTAAACTGTAACCAAAAACGTGGCGAATAAAGCTGTTCATTTTGTACAGCACATATTTACTTCATAGTTTTACATTAACGAATTATTCAGATGGCATTTCATAGTAGAGCATATTGCAAGTAAACCAACAGCTGTAAATCAAATTCATGTTTTGATTGTAGAAAATTTTTAAACAAACGTATTCCCCATAAGGTTAACATTAGAAATTTAATACTCCATATATATATAATTGAATGTGTGTATGTCCTTTATGCGTTGCTAAACTACTCATCCGCCATGACATTCTAGGAAGTTGCTCCATATGTGTCCGGGAAGGTTTTAGTGAAAAATATTTTCGAAAACCCCTTAAGTTTCCATTTTATGGCGTTTTAAATTTCTAATGTTAACCTTTTGGAGAGTAAGTTTGTTTACAAATTTTCTACAATGAAAACATTTGATTTATTAGCTACAGCTGATTCTTTTACTTTAATGTTATTCAATTTCGGAAATAGGCGAATCCATCCAATTTAGAAGAGCGAAGAACCGCGCGAGAACTGTTTGGCGGTACGAGTTCGCCAGGTCAGCTAGTTTGTATTAAAAGAGACCAATAAATATGGCTCAGTAGTATAGATAAAGACTTCATTCCATTCATTTATAAATTCATTCATTTATAAATTTATGCAAACCAAACAATTCTTTTTTGTCAACGTTTTATGAACAATTTTTTTGAATTATGATTCTTAATTAACTAAGTAAATTAAACAATTAACAGTATACGCCCTGTATATAGCACAGCAGTTTTTATTGTAAAAAAATTTATTGTAATGTTTATTGTAAACACATTTTGGGCCTAATATCATTAGGCCCAAAATTAAGAAATTTAATTTAATGTTTTTGGGGCTGATGTTCGGTGTAACTGGACGAAATCGATTGCCAATTAACCAACTTTTGTATATATTTACCGTTTGTACATAATTACAATACAGGTGTAAATACATTAAGTAGTGTTGGAAGACGTGAGTTTTTACTTCATCCTATAGTAAACCGTGTTGGTTTTAAATACGTGTTGTATAATGCTAATCAAGAAGTTATTCAAACCTTAGGTCTCCCAGATGTAATTGGCTGATAGACTATTAATTAATAATCCTGACTCAGGAACACGTCAGCTTTAGTTAATAACAAAACCACAAGTAATCGCGCCACAATACTTCACATTACACAATATACAATCATTTCTCATTCATTCTTGGCAAAAAATACTCACCTGGGTAGGTTGCCATCTCAAGAGTATCAAAGTAGTCCCACAACTGTATTTATTAAAACTTATCACTTTTTATCCTCTGAGGAATTCAGCACCCTAAACTTGACAGACTATAAATAATTAAATCAGGCTGGGTAAAAGCTAATAGATTTCCTCCTTGGGGAGAGGGAGCTGAAATGAGGGAAGGGAAGCTAGAAGGGGACTCACTGAACCGCCTCAAGGTACTAAAATGTCATAAAAGAGTATTGAATGTAAGTTTTTTTAAAATTTCAGTGCTTCTATATATTTAAGAGTATCATATATACTCGTATAAGTATATGTACCCGTATTTTAAGAGTCTTCCTCACCCCTGCAGAAACACGAAAAACATAACTCAGCATTCTCTTGCTCCGGATGAAATGTAAAGATGTAATGTTAAAACCTTTTTTTTCTTACAAATAAAAGTTGGTTCAAGGGTCCTCATACCTGGTATACCCAAAATAACAAATTGTGTAAGTACAAATAAATCTTAAAAGTAACAAATAGCTACTTCCCTATGGGAAATTCGCTAAAATTGAGTTTCTTTTAAACATCGCTGAAACTATTGTTTTCCCTTTTTCAATTTTTTGAGGTATGATGCCTCTAATATATCTATTCAACTAGGCCTACATTGTTACCGAGTTTCAAGAAAATCTGATGAAAAACGGCACCTGGAGCGGGAGACAAAATGTTTCGTCTCAAAACCGGCCGGCTGGTGGGAGGCTACTGCACAACTAGCCTTTTTACAAAAAGGTGAAAAAAGATTCTTAATGTTCTTAACATTTATTAAAACTCCTTGAAAAATAATTTGCTATTGATTTACAAATAAATGAATTCATTTTTTAAGTAAAGTAGATGAAGTAATAGTTTTAGCTTTGCATTTGAAAAATTAGTCAATATCTTATACAAATCTTTTATACAAATTTGCACTTCATACAAACTATTGACTGTAGTATAGCGGAAGAAAAATATAAATACAATGATCAATGAATATAATATGAACCTAGTATGTACAATCAAAGAGTTAAGACTGCTAGAACAAGTTTCAAATTATAATTTTTTTGATTGAGCAAGAAAATTAATTATACCTCACATGTGAGATTTTGTGAATTTTTTTCAGGCTGGCCATTCTGAGATAAGTTTGTGTTTGTTTTTTATTTATCATGAAGGACCCCTATAGTATAAGAATAGTACGTACTACCCTGGAATAAAAACAAATAATAGTATACATTTTCCTTTAAGTAATTATTGTTATAGACGTTAGTAGTTGTTGATCATTGAATAGTTTCATTCTGATGATTTGTTAAAAATAAAATATATTTAACAATATATTTACAAATCAACTTCGAGTTTTTTAAGTAAACATTGGAACATATTGGGTATTGTGACAGATTCACGGAAAATAAAAAGTATTCCAATCCCGAAAACTGTCGATCACCGAACTTGAGATGAGATGGAGGACAGGACATTTGTCTTCTGTTCTGCCACTTGTGAAATGTTGCCACTGATCCCCAGAGATATTGTGTTATCAGAAAATATTTACATACTGTACTGATATATGTACTTCAATACATTACAATAGTGTATTCAGTGTACTAAATATACTACTATGTACGGTATAATTTATACTTAATTAAACGTAAGTGACCAACTACTATAACTTAAAATTTAAAAAAACCTTTTTCAAAATGTAAAGGATTATGAAAAATCTTTCATAATGGTTGCTTTTGTTTTCATGGATTAGATGAAAAAAGTGCCTTCTAGTAGCAAGAGAAATAAAAAATAGTTTTTTATCTGAGACCCATTTCCCTTTTCCTTGTGGATATTAAACTTGAAAGTAACAAACAAGTTCCTAATTCTAAGGAATGTATTAACTTAACTATAAGAATTATTTCATAGTCAAATACAATTATTGCTAATTAAACTATAAAAATACTACTTCTTATAGTGGATTATAACATAAGAATATATATTATACTTAATTGTTAACACATAAACAATTAACATAGCAGATAAAGATTTAAATAAATTGACAACTCAAATATAGAAAGGATCATTAGAACTCATGATATTTATGACACCATGAGAAAAATTATCATTTTTTCTAGATGTAATTTTTTATAGAAATTGTATTTTGTTTGCTTTTTAAGGTTTCTACAAAGGCTTTATTCTAAGTCTTAAAATTTTTATAGCTATTAAATTTGTAAAGTGTTGACAGTTAATATAAATGATTTGTATTCACTATTTCCAATCAATTTATACTTTATTATTTTAAATTTCAGGACAAACTTTGTGATTGAAACATGTAATTGTAAACCTTGTGTCGTGTGTTATGAGGAAATCCCAAATCTCTCTTACCTACCACCACAATATCACAAAATTAATAAATAGGGTAATTGAAATTCAGTTTGAACCTAGAACAAAAACCTAGAAAACATTAGTTGTTATTTATACTTAGTACCTGGTGACCGAGCTTTGTTGGTCAATAAGACATGTTTTATAAAAGTTGATTAGAAAAAATAGAACACATTTATTACTCAATGAAAACATTTATGTGGTTTAAATACCGATTTAATACGCCATAATTAATATAGCGCTGAACAAAAAGTATTGCACCTGGTGGGGATGGAACTCACGACCATCGGTTTAAGAGGCCGGCACGCTACCGCTGGACCACGGCGTTTGACAAATGAGGGATGCCGTTTAAGGTCTTTTAGCCAACCTCAATTGGTTTAGCCGATCATTTACTGTTTAATTATCCATACAGTTATTATTAGCCAGTGATCAACTGATTTTGTTAGAAAAGGAATGAGGGTTGAAAAGCAAAAGGTAAATTAAATTTACACCAATTGGTTTGTTATAGTGGCCTCAAACAGTACAATGATTAAGTTTTCTACTATCAAAACACGATATATTTTGGAAATACTTTACTCTGCTTTTATTTTGAAAAGTTATTTTACCGTTTAGTTTTTACAAATTGTTTAGTCACCTGATAATTTTGCATTTATTATATACATAAAATAAAAATTGATAAAAAACCTCTATTCACGTATTGTTCACCACCATCTTCAATCATGAACTGTCAAACGGTTATGAACAGATGTTTTGATTTGTATTGTTTAGATTTGATTCTCCATAAGCATCATGTTAAATTTTTAGATTTTAAACTAAATATTACAAGAAAACCAGAATTTTCCTGGACATTAGACCTATCTAGAACTTATTTTCTACTCGGAAATTAGTTATTTCCAAAATTTAAAGAAATTCCTTAGTGCCGTTTTCGAGATCCGTGTGCAAATATATATATATAGCTGTTTTTTATATTGGGTACAATCCATTAATTAATTAATTTATGTATGGTATTTTTTGAAATTTATTTTTAATTGTGTACATAAAGTAACTGAAAAATTATACGTATTTGTCAATTTCTCTGTAAAATGAGTTTAAAGATAGTAAATATTTTCAATCTTGCATAGGGAAATGGTATACAGATGGATAAAATTGGTCAAGTTTTACCTGGAAGCTTGCAGTTTTCTCCAATAATCCGAACCCTCCCTTTGAACGATTTCACCTTTATTTCCTCCCTTAAATTACTTCTCCCTTAATTTAAGACCTGACGTTCAAGCAGTGAACTGTCTGTAATTCTTCATTTTTAATTCTGATTCAGGAATTATAACCTAAACTAAATATCCGTTCATGTATTGCTTTGAGTTATTCTCGAACCCTTAGTACTAATGAATTATCAAATGAAGAAACAGTTATAATATTTTCTTCTCTTTTATTTATGACATTGAAATTAGAAAAATAGTTATTTAATTGTAAAAACCACAGCAGGATTTTGGGCACCGGTACTAAGACCTAACTGTAGGATTCCTACGCTAATGTCAAGATCAATACTGGGCTGATGTTACCCTTGATGGATCATTTACTCGTGATGGGGCTGTATACAATTCTGGGTTATCGGTGAAGCACCAATATGCTCTACCGTTTAACCTTTTCTCAATTATGTCTTTACTTGTAAAAGTAATGTATTCATATTGTAAAACACAACAATTTTTTATATGGAGTTCTAGATTTAAAATTACTTATTTTATCTTCCAAACATTTGTAACAGAATATATTTTTATCCTCCTTCATACATCAGTGATATCAATTTTATCAAGAGAATTGCAAAAATGATTTTCTGATTAAAATTTTCCCTCCCTTGATGCTGGATATAAATAAATTGGTCTAAATTTGTTTATTTTCAATTATTACTACTTCTGAAGGAAGGCTTTAAGAATTTAGTTGGAGTTCAGACAAAAAACAAACATTGGTTACGGTTAAAAACTTGGTTAGAAGTTCCCTTGTCCAACCTTATAAAACAAATTGTTTTAAACATGCACGGGGAAAGTAATGATAAATATTCATTAATTTGATTAAATTCTTTTGATTCTGCAAATTGAAATAACTTTGTGCATTATTCAAGTGACTTAAACCTAATTTTATTTATGTTATTTGTGTTAATTTTGAATTCATTGAACCAAGAAAGATTTATTGTACACTTTACATTATGGAAAAAAAATTACTGTGATAGGGAAGGGAAAGATGAAAAATTAACAGCTGACGGTAAAATGGTTGAGCATGGTTTAACCTAATGGAAAAAGGAAGGTCCAAACAAACGAATAAATCAAATTTGATGTCAGATACTCAGCGACAGGCAGCCTTTGTCGCTTATCATACGTTAATATAAGCTAGAATGGTTTAGTTAACTCAGCTAACCCCTCTTACATTCATTTGATGTGCAACATTAGTAGAACATATTACATGTGATGTGCAATATTAGTACAACATATTACATGTGGTGTGCAATATTAGTAGAACATATTACATTATATTAAAATATACATAAATAATAGAAGATCCACTCAGCTCCTTGAAAAATAATATACATTGTAGCAGGAAACATAATTTCTTTTCTAGTTTTAAGATGTAAAATTTTCGATTTAAATGTACTTTCAATGATACTGTTATTTTTAAAAGGTTTCCCTATCTAAATTTAAAAATATAAGCGATCAATCTATTACAATACACTGATGTTTTTATTGCAGACATTTTACATCACAATTTTATACAAAATAAATCACAAATTTGGTTTAAAACTTGATTAAATATCCATTACCCTATATATTATAATAAAATTTTTAAGTCCATAAAAAATAGTTTTGTTTCAGGGTAAAAAGTGTTATTAAAAAATATGATACGGATCACTTAAATTTGTTATACCATTGCCTACTTGTGTAAATTACTGTCATGAAATATGTGTCAATTTATATTATCCATCACAATGGAAATTTCACTTTCACCGTGACCAGGCTTGGAGTTTGTTACGGAAGCGAAAGGTGAGCCTCTCTCTTGAAGCAGCAGTAATTATAACGAACGCTGCTCCATAATGAGCAACACTCGTTATATTCTTGTTTTTAAAAACAAACATTAGTTAATGGATATTGGATTGTGAAGCATTATGTTTCCAGAGTTAATGTTTTAGTAATTGTCAATAGGTTTCTAACATAATCAAGTTGCTAAGATACCAGGTCAACACTAAACACCTTCACCAAACTACTGATATACCAGGTCAACACTAAACACCATTACTTATATAAAGCTTCCCTTACAACACCCTTACCAAATACCCCATGCAGCTGCTTAGATACCATGCTAACGCTAAACAGCCCAACCAAGCTGTTGAGATACCAGGTTGTAGGAATACCAGGGCTGCTGAAATTCCAGGTTAATATTAAACACCTCCAACAAACTTTGGAGATAACAGGGTGTTTTCCTTCAAATGGAATAGTTTTTTGTTTTCCCATGAAACCGTAGAACCATAAAATAAACCCGTCTCCCATCACATCAACATGGCCACATTCTACTGGTCATAAGAGTTTTCATCCATGGCTTTTTGCATTCATAACAATAGTTTGCCTCGTTCCACGCTCGGTGTCAGGCAAGTTCAAACCTGCTAATTGATTTACCGGCATCACAGTCCCGTGGGAAACGTCTCTGCTCGCTCTACGCCACTCATGGATCCAGTTACACGTTTGATTTTATTTATTTATTTAAAATAATTTCACATTCAAATCCATGAAATCGAGTGAACACATAAATAATTTCTCTCTTAACATTAATTAATCATTAATTAACACACACACACACACACACATATATATATATCATTATTCTTCTATTATATTGTTAAATAGCTCTAAAAAAGTTATTGTATCAAAAAAAGTCAATATTTTCTTGGGAAGGGCTTGATGTAAACCTTTTCCCCACTCAAATTAATAACTGAAATTTTTTAATTGGGTTTTAAAGTGATGAGTTTTATGTAAAACGTTTTAGATTTATGCATTTAATAAATTTGTGTTGCATTACGTCCCGTAAAGTTAGTATATTATAGTTTACTGGAAAAATTCAAAAATATTTTTTTCACTTTTGAATTATTACCTTTAGACATGGGTAGGTGTCAAATTATGTTGTAAACCCCAAGCACATTATAGTTTTACTATTTTGACAACAAATTCTTTTTCATTATATGGGTGGAGAAAGTAATATGTGAAAATCATTACAAAATCATAGCAATCTATTTTTGTGGTGTCAGAAACTCGGAATCACTTTATTTGTAGTGATTGTGCCTTTGTTGACCAGACTAACATGTCAGCGATACGCCAATTTGGGTTGGCAATACTGATGATATTGGCCGATCCCCTGGGGGAAACTTTGAGATGGGTGAAATGACAAATGGCAAATGACGTCTAACTGTCATCACTCATACGGTCTGGCCTCAGAAGGGATCGATTTGTATTAAGCTTTCTGTTATTTATGGCAAAAAATTAATGCATAAATAGTTTATATGTAACCATTAAAAATGAATAAAATCAATAGGAAGTAGAACTTTGGATTATCAGTTTACGACACACGTTTGCAGAGAAATATAGCTTTACTGTCTGTGTAAATACTAAGGGTGTCCAGATGTCAACAAATATGAAAAAATGAGGGGTGTATATTCAGTGGTCTCAGAGGCGAGAAAAATCAATTGATTTTTTCATTTGAAGTTGGTATGAATGATAAGGTTAAGGCTATGAGTAACCACCAAATGAAACCCACTGTAAACATGATTTTACCTTTGAAGTGGGGTGGATAGGCTGTATATTCAACTAAAAATATAATCAACTAAAATATAATTACATAAGCCTTCTAGTGCATTTTTGACAGTTATTTAAATAAGAAAGAATATGAGACAAAATACCTTTAATATGAACTATTTGTTTTGTTTCTTTTAATTGTAGAAAGTAAGAGTCAGTCCACTTTATTCTCATATATTATCGGCCAAAGTTAAGGACAAGTATGAAGTCCGCTGACGGAAGCTCATTATTTGGGAGCGTAAGCAAGACATGTTCCCCTCGACTCGACTCTAATTATTGCTGAAATGTCTTTAATGAGCAGCCAACAACAACAGCGCATTACAATGATGTTGCCACACAACCAACACAGTATAGCAGAGTACCTATACTGTAAATACTGTATACTGGTGTGATCAGTACAGTAGTATCGCTGACAAAAACGATATTGCTGAAAACACTGAAGTGAACAGCTTTTGTTTATCATTAAAATTTATTACCTTATTTGACTTTTTGAGTGAAGAGCAGTAAAATGTTTTAAGAAATTTAAAAAATTTGTAAGTGAAGGTTATATATTAATTACTTTGTAAAAGTAATGAATATGGATATATAAAATAATTAATAAGAATAAAATGAATTGAATCATCATTTTAGTGCTGCACTGGTAAAAAAATATTAATGAACAGTACTGACTTTTAAGCCAAATTGAACATACTTGTTAAAAAAAGAAAAATTCTTTAAAGAGATTTATTTACCCTCTGTAATCTATCATCACAAAAGATGTTTCTAAGAGGACAGTCTTTGATTAATAAATTCTAACTCGACATGGCGGAATGTTCTCCTGAACATTAAGGTTTCAAATTAAGGTGTAGTAATTTAGGGGAGGAAATAAAAGGAACGTCGTTTAGAGGGGGGTTGAGATGATTGGAGAAATCTGCAACATGGCGTAAACGGGCTCTGATGATGACGTCGAGCATCGCTCGCTCAGTGCGGTGTCTTGCCCTGGAGTAATACGATCTTGGGTTTTGTAAAGTTTTTGAGGAAATCTTATTTTCTTGAAATTAATGAAATTTTGACTCTGCTGGAAACATATATTATATATAAGGTCTCAGTGAATCCAAAATAATTTTAAATGTTGTGCCTTTAGATAAAAAATCTGATTTCTCACTATGTACCAGGTACTGTATATATTAAATAAATCAATTTTAATAAAATTTAGCTATTACTCTAAAATACACTGAAGAAGCTAAACAATTTGGCGTTTAGAATTTTTTCTACTGTAAGTATTTGCCTCTTAAACAGAAATTTCAGGTAAAGCATTAAAAAAGTGTTGTTTAGAGATTCACAAACAGATTTGCATAACAATTAACTAATTTATTAATTACTTCTCTAGCTTTTTTAAAACTGGGTAAGTATCTTCTAATTACATTACCCAATAAAACTACAGACTATCACCAACTATTACCAAGACATCTTACTCCAAGACACCAAGGGACAAAGTATGTGTCAGTCAGTTCACTGAAGCTGTTTATTTACTTATGTACTACAGTCCATTGTCAGACAGCTGGTTGCAGTGACAGCTGTAGGACAGTACCAGATGGCACCCTGGACAGATCTACAAAGACAAATTCCCAAATCTCAATCTCCATCCCATCCTAAGTAGGGTGATATATAGTTCTTGGAATTGGAATACTTTTTGTTCAGTTGAAAAAGTCTCTTAGATTTCATGTGGGACCTAAAACCGCCAATAAAATATAAACATTACAAATTTTATTATAAATTATTGAGTTAAAATACACGAATACCCATATTAATAGTTACTACTGGATGCTTAAAGGCACAATAGTTATAAATTTAAACATTTTCTGACAACACAAGTACTTATTGTAAATGGAATAATTAAAAACCCTACAAATATTGCAAATAATGATTTTAATTTAAATCCTTAAAACTGGGTTTTGAAAATTTTTAATTTTACATGGATATGTCTTAGCTCTGGGGGGGGGGTGTTGGTGATTTTTAATATGGAAAACATGTAACAGGTTTCCATAGTAACTACCAAAGTTATTGTATTGAATTTTTAATAAAAAAATAATAATAACAGCTGTTTAGATAAACAGAAACCATTCCCTTTAGACTTTCCATGATCTAACCTATTTCCCACAGGGAAGTAAATACTAACATTTTTAAAGCCTCGTAAAAGAATTGTTAAACTGTAAGAAATACCTTTTTCATACATAAATTATAAAATCTCAAAAAAATTTGATAATGGTGATCTGTTTTATTCAAAATGAAAAAAACAAAATAATATTCTTATAAGCTACTGCTATAAGTAAGGTTTCAGTAACTACTTTAATACCCAGCCTGCTAAACCCTATAATTTTAAGTAATAAAGTCAAAACTCCATAAGAGAGGAATAATAATAATTTAAATATTCGAGAAGAAGCCTGTAATATGGTTTATCATATAAGTTATGAGGGTTTCAAAGCGCATTAGAGTGGCTTAGGGCTCAGTTATTTCACATTAGTAATTCAGTGTAAGGGAACTTGAGGGTAAAAGTTGGTGAGTCGTACACAGCGAAATCCCGCGCTGAGAGACGAGGCTGAGAGATTTGCCGTTACTCTCAGAGGTAACTCTCGTTTAAAGTTAACATAATGGTTTTAAATATTAACGTAAAACATAAAACCTGGGGTGTCGTCTAGGCCTATATAGCCTATCTTAATTTCATCAACTTAAGGTAATTTTTTAAGAACGTAGGCTATTAGGCTATAAAAGTCAGAAAACTTACTTAGGTTTTTTCCGAATATCTTTTATATTAATCAATAATTTTGGTTGGTAACTTTAAATAAATATCAATTGGGTAGTGCTTAAAATTTTTCACAAACGCTTTTTTCACACTTCATTAAATTTAATGAACATTTTGAAAATTATAGGCTTTACGTATATTTTGAACTCGGAATATTTTACCGTTCTAAAAT
Organism: Nephotettix cincticeps; assembly: GCA_023375725.1. Taxonomy (NCBI): domain Eukaryota; kingdom Metazoa; phylum Arthropoda; class Insecta; order Hemiptera; family Cicadellidae; genus Nephotettix; species Nephotettix cincticeps. The sequence continues at coordinate 52,745,526 of CM041790.1, read as the reverse complement.
TAAGAAGTGCCAATAATGTGCTTGTTTCAAAGTACAAAAAAAACATATTTTACAAAAATGTTTTTATTCTTCGACCCAGAATATTTAACTTACTTGCTGAGGAAGTAAAAAGTTCGTCCTAATAAAAACGTGTTCGTTACAAAAATGAAAAACAGCTACAGGAAGTTAGTAACATAGAAATGAATTCAAATGTTTTGAACTAGGAATGAAAATGTAAATACTGTAAAAATAAGTCTTTAGTCTTTCTTAGTATAGCTAGTAAACTAATATTTATTTTTCACAAATCAAAACACTCAGTAATCATGTACTTTGCTATCATATGTTTAATTTAAGACATCATATTTTTATTTTAATTTTATAAAATACAAATCTCTACAGCGGAATATGAATTTAAGAAATTTTGTTTTCAGTGTAATTTAAGTTGTTTTTTCCTAAGGAACCTCTAAAACAGGACTTGCCTTAAGAAGTCCTAGATTTCCCAGAGAACCATTATATTTGTTTGTCATTATATTGTATAGTTGTTTGTTTATTAATAGTTATTGATATTCTTTCTGTTATTTATTTTAATATATGTGAAAATGTTTATTTTTTATTAATCTAGTATAACCTAGCATGAGACAGTAAGAAGTATTATTTTAACCTAGCATTACTAATGGAATTATTATTATGATTTGAAATGTATATAAATTGTAATGAATATCTGAGTAAATAAATATCAATTTATCCGTCTATCAATCTATATTATCAATGCAAAATGTGCAAATGTCCTTATAAAGAAAATATAAAAAAATGCAAATATATTTTGTAGTTTTGGAGATGTGTACCTTAGTGTAAAAAATTTCTTCCATGCTTAAACCTAAAAGTTATACTGTCTTTTTGACCAAAATTGGGGCTGACCCGCCTTATTGTAATGTATTTAGTGAATATATCCAGGTACCAGCTTTACGTTAAAATATGTGAAAACATTTTATACGCAATTAAAAAAACAAATTTTTTTAAAGCGTCTGATTACATTTTAAATCAATGTAAAATAGACTGCGAACAAATTGTATAAAATTCTCGGTTTTCTTTGATGTATTTGTGACATCACCTGATGAAATTACAGATTACAGTTTGTTGCCTAAGAAGCCAATATTGTTGTTATGGGGCAATCAATAAATCAATTTCTTCTTTATTTCTCAACCGATTTGGAAGATACTTGGTTTTCAGTTTATGGTTATATCACCCAGTAAAACTCACTTGAAAGATTTTGCTTACTTCATGGGGAGAATTAAGTATCTCTTTAAGTCTTTAACTTATAAAAAAAGGGTTTGGGAAAGAAATTTAACGAATATTATGAATATGAAAATTGAATTTTGAAATGTTTTTTATTGCAAATAAAATATACTTAGGTTTTTTACGTATATCTTTTTGTAATTTAGGGAGTAATATGTATCAGTTCACTGATTACAGTTTATTCTTATTCAGTTTATCTGAACAAAACTAAGTGGGAAGTTTCGTGTAGAAGAGCTAACATGAACTTTGACCTGACACAAAGTTAGTCCGCTCCACAAATATGAACCAGCCAATCGCTTGGTTCTACCGGCGAGATCCAATTACAGTAACTGGGGTGACAAACCGTAAGTAATCGAGTAAACCGGGCTAAGTAACAAGTAATAGATTTCCTCCCCTGTGAGGGGTTGTGAGAAGTCAGCTGGAAGTGTTGAGGGATGTTGGGGGGGGGGTAATCAAAACTTTGAAAACTGACAGACACATTTGACTCTTCGTTTTTTTGTATTCTACATGTTATGATTCTATTGAATAAACACAAATTTATACTTATTTGTCTCAATTTATCTTTTTAAATGACCGAGCCAAAAATGGTGTTCCTTGTATACCCTAAAGAATCTTTAGTGAGACCAAATTGGATTTAAGAACCTGTAATGTATTGACCTTAAAAATGATATTCCCGTAAGAACAATTAATTTGATTTTTTGACATCATTACTGACGCGATAGTGGAAATTGATGGTAAGGATGTCAAATTAAAATGGAAGTAGTCGTTTAGGAAAATAAATAAATAAATCATCGACACGATAGCTTTGGGGCAACGTGCTGGCTCAGCAGTCAGCATGTCAAAGGTTAACAGTGGCCGACGACTCCTGTCAGATCTTGAGCGGTCATCTCTGGCTAGCCTATTGACCGCTACAGAACCTCGCTGTATTTAATTCTTCACACAGACCCTAGGCCTGCTTCAAATTATGTTTTTTCTGGAATAAAATAAGCGATTACGTTCTTTTGTAGTAGAAATGTAAACTTTAAAAATACTAGAGAACCACTTTAATTTTACTTTAGCAACCAAATGTTCTTTTTACGACAATCGCGTGACCTGTAATACTGTTACAAAATTAACACTATTCTTATGGAGCCAAAAGGTAATGTTCTACCACTTCTGGAGACTTAAGTGGAATATTGTCTAAGTTCACCGTTACGCCAAACTTGATAAACAGTAATAACAGTAGGCCTAGTTATTTAGGTAAATAATTATTTAAATTTATTATTTTATTTTTTAAGAAAACATAATTTCCTCGAAATTATACCTGAAAAAGTAGGTATTATGGCGTTGGTTATCTTTGGTTTGAAAACTGAGTACTAACTAAATATTTCTTGATATACATTTAATGTAATATATAGCTTAAAATTAAAATACAAAAAGTGATAATATGATTGCGAAATTTCATATTTAAAGAGGTTTAGAATGGAATTTATTGTTGTTTAGGAAGTAAATGCCAAAGTATAATGGGTTTGGCGGTGATTTGAAAGGATGAGTGTGGTGGAACGTTGTAGGCCTAACGGTTGGCAAATTGGCTCACTGCAGACCAATGTGCTAGCATTTCCTTCAATAGGTCCAGGGAATTAGGGATCTCGAACGCAGATGTCCTGGGATCAAAAACCACCAACGGTTTTTCGTATTGCGTCGATACTCCAACCTTGAAGTATATTAACGTGTAAAATGATTCCTGGAGAAAGCAAAGACAGTCCTAAGAAGAGAAGAGGACGTAAAGCACAAACAATATCATTCTACACATTTCTCCTGTAATCTCCTGTAATTGTTTGATTGTATAACTAGCGTTACCCGGCTAACTTTGTACCATAAACAGTAATGCATACAGTAAATTAACTTTCAAATTATTCAATGACAGTTGATAATTTTTTACACTAAATTTTTCATTCCCGACATTGTACCCTTTTATGTCCTCTGGTTTGGAGCCCTTTGGACGGAATTGCACCAAACTTCACATAAACCATTCTAATCAGGCTTAATAAAACCTGAGAATTTCATTAAAATTTCCGGAGCCTTTAGGCAACATATGTACCTCCTATTTTATACCGTATATTAAGGTCTCATGTGTTTTATCTTGGCAAGTTAACGAATAATATTGTAATTTTTTTAATGTTTAAACTTATGTTAAATCCATAGTTTGTTCTTTTCCTGAGGGATGGTAGCGACATCCTGTAATCCAGCTACTTGGAGGTCACGAATTGTGGATAGTTAGTTGTGAGTGATAATCGGTGGGTGTAGTGTTCTCTTGTGTGAATTAACGTCCGCACTATTGAATACTGCGTTGATCCGCAAAGACCATCCACATAATTAGACCAATTCTTAATTCAGAGGCCGTGGTTCGGATTCCACGTTAAACTGTAGGTCCCTTAGTTGCCATCGACTGTTGGGCTATTAATTAACAGTCCTGTCTAAGGAACATGTCAGCCTTAGTCAGTAACAAGACTACAAGATCGCGCCACAATCATCTTACATTCAATTCTCATTCATACTTGGCTTAAAATACCTACCTTGTAGTATGGTTGCTATTTCAATAATCTAATCTAATCTAAAAGTCATATTTAAATGAGGAGGCGATGAGGAGGCCGAGTCTCTTATCTCCACTGACTGCAGCAGACCCTCCAACTGACAACTGTTTAACTTGGACTGACTGACCCCCGCCCGTCGCCCTCCATACGGCTCAGAACGATATTGGTTTTTTGGCATCATCACTGTACTCGAATCATATCTATTTTATCAAGTTATTCTCTATCTTTGGCTTTTTCTTTATCTACATATATTTCAATGTGGAGGAATAGTTTTCTTACGGGATTTTCTCTTCTTATTTCATATTTTATATACATTTTACATCTTTTTACAAAATCTAAATTTAAAAAATTACATACATTTTATTTTTAATCAAAACAACGGTCCATATAAGCCATTTCCTACTTTTTAAGTTACTTTTATTATGAAAACTCTCTTATAAAATTAAATTTCAAAGGAAATATCGACGGTAAATGTTTTTTTTAACAGGATGTTAATTTGAAATCCATTACCCAGCCGCATTAGAGGCCTAGACCCCATAACACCCCTCCAGGGACGTCTCCCTGTGGACTGAGAACGCCACCCTTTACTTAGTCTGATTTACTTGACAGTGTTCGGTTTTATGCGTATAGCTTATAAATAAATCAGTTGGATTTCAACCTTATTTAGTGTTCGTTCGCAAATGTTTGCTTTTAGTGCAGACTTTTTAATTTATTGACAAATACAAGTCTGTGTGAAAGGATTTTGGACGTATTAAAATTTATTGTGCTAAATATTTAGACTAATTTTTTGCTAATATTTTGCTATATTGGAATCTATTACAGTAACGAAACAATACTGCTTAAAAATACGTTAGACAACTAATATTTTACAATATTTTACAAACAATATTTATAAAAAAGTCTAATATTTTCTAATATTTTAGAAAATAAGTCTAATATTTTACAATAAAGTGCAGTAAAGATAAAACCATTAATAAGCAAAACACGTCTGGTTTTAAGTTAACAAATACATTTTGTTGGAAAGACTTTAAGCATTGCTTTTCGAAGATATTGAACATGAAATAAATGGTACACATATTTTCTTCTCCCTAGAAACGGCAATCTGCAAATAAATTAATATATCTGTATAAAATATATGTCTTCAGAGTTTATCTAAATATCATTTTATAATTTAGTGTTTCAAAAATAATCAACCAATTTCTGAAAATAACAAGAGAAACAAAGTAAAATTAATTGTTAGAATTTTATTGGGGGATCGCCCCCCGTTAATACCAAGCTTTTTGAGTGGGGTTTGTTGGGTGATATTTCGCTGCAAACTCAGTTTCATGGACAATGGTTGGGAAATAAGGAAAAATTAATTTTTTAATATTCTCCATAAGAATAACATTGGGCGCTCTCAGACAATATACAGCGTTTATCAAAGACAGTAAATTTGTTTATTCTCTGGAACCGTTAGTCATAGACAAATAATTAAAATACTAATTTGTTTAGTTTTTTAAGCTGGTTTCAATGGTGGTCAGTAAAATTATACATTACCTTCATTGATTTTGTGATAAGTTTAAACCAATTATCTTTTACTTTTAAACCCCAATGTTTTTGCGAAATTCGGGTGGTGTCATTTTGTATATCTCATAAGGAATATAAATCTATAGTTTTGATCAAAATCGTAAGAGCCGTTTTTGAGAAATTTTTGTTTTACGTGTTTTTTGGGGGTTTAAAATATCCTTAAAACAAAAAAAAATATCCGAGATACCGTGGATTGTTACCTACATACTAAATTTCATGGCAATCGGATCAATAGTCTCGTCTCGAGACTTCAGCACATCCTCACACACACACACACACACACACACACACACACACACACACACACACACACACACACACACACACACACACACACACACACACACACACACACACACACACACAAACAGAGAGACATCACTATAAAAACCACCTTTTTTGATTCAGGGGTCCTAAAATGGATATAACCGCCAGAAACTTAAATTAAAAAATTCTGACGAAAATTATACTTTCTCCTTATACTATCGTACAGGAGGAAAAAGTAATATTTGGTAATTAAGCTCTGAATCAGCATCGATATGGTTGAAGATACTGGAGTATTTATGAAATTTGATTCTCGATGTTTATGAATCACTAACTAAATGAGGCAATAATGTTAATAAATTTACCAAAGTTCCAATTTGTTTTGAAAATGATTTAAAAATTATATTAATACCGGATGGTAAAAAAGAATGCTCCATAGTTATATGTAGCCTACTAAGTTTATTTAATTGTTTATTTTACATTCAAAGTGGAGTACAACTAAACTACTTCAGTATGTATAGTATTTTATGTATTTATATTTCGTAATGTGTATAGACTAGTTAATTCAGTTTCACTCCTTTAAATCTTGAACGCTACAAAAATCACCATATTTTAAAGTACTTATACTTCCCTGGAGGGATATTTTCATAAATTAATACGATGTTAAATCAATGAATAAATTATTAAAAATTAATATCATAGCTGTCAATCTTGTTTAAAAAACGTAGTTCCGTAATTTGTATTTTAGCAGAAAAACTGCCAAGAATGTTTAATCACCCGGGCGCTCCAAGGAAAATATTAGTTGGACGTTAATTTACAAACACAGCCTCCACTACCTTCTCGCCCCAGGCTATTGTAATAGTGTCGTCAAGAATTGGATTAACTTTATTAAAATAATTAGTCGCTACTTATAACAATACCTATACCTTCCAATGTCGTTAAAAGACTCTGACCCACTCTAGTAGGTACCTATTTTAAGGGGATTTGAGTAGATTAAAATAGAACAGAGCAAATCATATCTTTACCGTGAAGCACCTGCTGTTGGTCAACACACAAAACATCAAATGTCGTGTAAATTATTGTTTGTTAACAATTCATTTTCAGACGGAACGTAATGTTCGTAAACGTTAACAATAGTTCTCATAACATTATAATTTACTCAGCTATTTCCGACCTTAAAAATTGTGCTTTGAAGGTCTTACAGTAAAAAAGTATTTATTTCGCTATGGGGAATAGCTTAGATCAGTTCGTCTAAACAGCTGTTCTCATAACCATATGACGTCACTTCCTTTACACCTTTTGCGTGTAGCCTCCTGGGAGCTAGGAAATATCCATGTCACCATTCACAGCGCTTTACCAAATGTTCAATAGGTTAGCATAACTTAACCGGTAGCCAAAGTCATTGCCAAACAACCGGAAACTAAATAATCACGTTATGTTAAGTTCGTTAATGGGCACTTAAAAATAATTTGTATAGTATTTATCAAATAGTAGTGTCATGAAAAATGGTCTAACTCTTCCGAAATATTAAATTACGTTCTATTAGTATAATGAGGGGTTTTAGAAACTCCAGTTGGATTCGAGAGTTTTAAGTTTATTAATAAACTAGTAAATAAATTAAAATGTTTGTATTTACCGTGTGGGAAATAGGTTAGACCACGTATATATCTAAATGGAGTGTATGAGCTCATCTAAACAGCTGTTCTTATAACAAAACTATGACGTCACTAACCAATAGACATCACTGTTTCAAATTTTGGTCGTTAAAATTGCTAACACACCCCCCCAGAGACATATCCTTGTCAAAACTGAATAGTAAAATATAAAAATATGTGTTTCTATAGTAAATCTGTGACAGATTTTACAAAGTACTACATTTTAGCTAAGTACCTGTGATCAAAGTACCGCGGCAGAGGGGCTGACTATTAAAAAACTCTCGGCTTAAGGGTTAAGGGGAGTCGGTTGTTCCTATCTCCGCCATGTTTAATTTAATGTAACTTTGAGGTACATTTTCTCAGTAACTAGGCTAAATAATTGAATGATTTTTTTAAATTTTATTCCTTATATACACCTCTTTCATGCCAGCATAGAACTTTTAAATAAGCAACTAATTTTATTTCTTTTTATTTTGAAAAAAGTCTTAAAAGTTGCATGTAAAATAAATTATTTACAATTTAATGAAAATTGTATAAATGAGCCCATTGTAATTCCTTATGTTCATAATAGTTAAAGGTAAATTTATAAGAAACAAAACTAAAAAAAACATAACTGAAATATCTTATGCCGTTTAGGAGATAATGTACCTTTTGTTGTAAACAGCACGATTTTCGGGGAATTAGCGTTGTTTCAGTAACAGATGGGCAATTGTTGCCAAGAAGAGCGTTACAAAAATGCCCGTAACTATGGTTACAGTCATCAGAAATTAATCATTTCTTCACTAAAATTATAGTAAAAAAGACACTATAAAATTATTAAATAAAAAAGTTAAAACTTTTATCGAACTTGACCACCGATTCACCTTAAGACAGTTGAAAATACGTAACACTTCTATTATATGCTACAATAAATTGTTGTAATTTACTACATTTTTGTTAGTTGAAGAAATTTTTTGAATGCAGTTAGGACGTAATAAAGACGGTTTAACTTGAAGTGACGTCGACGTAAAGTGCGCAGTTACAGCATTACAGCAGTAGAGGGCCTACAGCATTACAGGGCCGGAGCGGGAGGTGAATGCTCAAGTGAGGTTTCAACTCGATCGGCTATAAAGGCTCAGAACACTGGCGAAAATCCCAACTGGCTTTTACGACCTGCTAAAAACGGAAGAATAAGGACAATCTACTAAAATAGAATGATAGAGTGGCGTGTCCTGTAATCCAGTTACTTGGAGGTCACGAATTGTGAATGGTTATAAACGGTGGTCGGTGAATGAGATATTTCCTGGTGTGGATTAACGTCCGCACTATTGACCTTTGACTATGTATTTTTTTAAATCCATGGTTAAAGCTACTACGTTCATCCGCAAAGACCTCCCTCATAAATAAACCGGTTCGTAATTCACAGTCAAAAGTGGTTCGGTTCCCAAGTTTAATTGTAGGTTCCTTAGATACCATCGGCTGTTGGGCTATTAATTAATAGTCCTGTCTAAGGAACATATCAACCTTATTCAGTAACAAGACTTCAAGATCGTCCCACAATTTATCTCACACACATTTCTCTTTCATACTTGGCTTAAAATACCTACCTGGATAGGTTGCCATTTCAAAAGGTAAATAGTAATACTAAACACTACTAAAATGAAAACGATGCGTGCTTGGCAGGAACGGTTTGAAACTTGCAGGGAGCATTTGTCCAGATCTAGGATTTGAGGATGCCATACGGTAATTAATCATAAGCTAGAAACCATGAATCTACCGCCAATTGTGATGCAAGTTCAGTCTTACGGTATTCGTTTTTAACGGCAAAAATTGACAAGTTCATCGTGGATTGTTACTTGTTTAGACGTTGTTTAGTTATGTATTATTTATTGACGGAAGAACACGACGAGCAACGAAGCGGACACCGTCAAGTTTACGCGATTCACAAATTGCAGAAGATGAATAAACTTTTAGCAGATGCAGTTCTTAAAAAATTATTCTGTGAAGTGATAGCCTACATGGGCGAATTTTGGGTTTTGTGTAGCACTCATTTTAAAGATTTTCATTGGACTAGAAAAATATTTTTTTAAATAAAATCATATTCAAACAGCTGTTAGTGAACCAACATCAATTCTATTTTATTGATTAAGGAACAACAAATGGATTAGAGATGGTAATATGTGTTCCTACAAAATTCGATGGATCATTAATAAAACAAATTTGAGTTTTGTCTGTACATTGCTTTGAATTATTATTTTTTGTTATTTATAAAAGCTACGTTTTATAGCCCATGTAAGCAAAACTGGTCTTATGCAAAATACTGTCTGACTGTAACACTAAAGAATGCAAATGCATAGGTGGGAATGCATGTAAATGCGTTTCGCATATGCAAATGTGACGAAAATTCTTTTTAATTATCCTTGAAAACGTGAGAACCTACTGCAATAAACTAACAATGAAACTATTGTTCTATACATTTTTGCAGAAGGTTTTTGAACATGCTTATTTTAAACTGATCCAGTCTCATAAAATTAAGTAATAGACTCTCAGCCTTTCTGTACACGTACGGTAACCTATAAAATCAGTTTAACTAAAGAAGTAGGCCCAATCAGTAGTCATGATTTTTTTGTTCATAATACAAAAATGTTTTTGATTTGTGTGTTAGGAATAAAATTTTGATTAGTTACTTCTTCAACGTAGAGAGGTGATCTGTAACGCGCTTGCGTTGTGCGTGAAGCCGCAGGAAAGTGACAGGCGCTACGTTGAAGTTATCAATAATAATTATATCGGTGTGGGCGGGAGCGGCCTTGAGGCGACCTTGCCCCCCCCCTTACTACCAGCGGTGGCCATCATGCTTTTTCCCTAAGGGAACCGAGCTTTAACCCTACGGAGGTATTTGATTCATTTGCGTTTCTTGGTTTCATTCAATTGTCGTTTCATCAGAGTGATTCTGACTCTGATTGACTTTTAACGCTAAAGAACACATTTGGATTTTATTTTCCCGTAAAACTAGATCACTCAATGAAACGGAACTTTTCCCTTTTTGCATACTTTTTAGAGAATGTTTTACATAACTTCAATAATTGACCCACGTTCTTTACAAACAAAGTAATAATCTCCTAAAACTCCAGTTTTAACAATAATAGGACAATTTTCCAAATTTTATTGAACATATAAATGTTCTCTCCAGCAATGTTCTGTTTTTTCTAAGCAAAGTCTCGTCTTTTTTAAAATTTTAAAAACCAATATAGCCCTAATTAATTCATCCAAACGCCATCTTTTTTGTATTCCGGCCACTAATATACATCTGTCCTGTACAAACTCACTGTCACCAACTCATGTTTATATTTTATTGTATCTGTTTCCATTCCTGCTAACAATTCTATGTAAATTATCATATTTTGTAAAATAAATAACAAAATAATATGCTGTGCTCGGTAAAGTAAAATTCAAGTCAAAGCTGCCATACAAACATTTACTTTATTAAAAACTACTTCATATAAAAATGACATATAACAATAATCTACAGTCGACAAATGAACTGGCGGATACAAACACGGGCTTCTTACACTAAAAATTTAACATTATTGTTGTTGGTATACATACAGTCTTAAAGAGTACAGTAGCTAGAAACCAAAACCTTTACAGTTTATAGCTTTATTTCTCCGGTTACATAGAGGAATAACTATTCTTTCACCCTTATAAACAGCGAGCTTTGATGTAAGCGTATTTTTCTCTTTGTCTCAAGACATGCTACGAACGTTTTAATTAAGAATTTGCCTCAGGGATGAAAACAGAGGAGCGTTATTTGAGACGGGTGAATTTTATAATCGTTGACAAATTTCTAGATGTACCTTCGTCAACGGTACTATGCTTTATGGGTGTACTTTGAAAATGTATAATATAAATCGGATTCAAAAAATATCAGAGATGATTTGTATGTTAAGCAGGTAGATTTTATATTTATTAAGAATCAGTGTGTGCACCTTTTTTAAAAGCAAACGTAGTGTGTTACTTTCTTTGTTAAAGATTGAAATTTAAAAATTGTTTTTTTTAATTCGTTAATGTTAATGGTGGATTTGTGTTATTTAGATTTTTATTACGGACACTTTCCGTCGCAATTTTAAGTAAAATAAAGTTTCAAAACGTTTCGGGATCAGATTCCACATCTCGAAACGTCATGAAACTTTGTTTTACTTAAAATCGTTAAGGAAAATACCCGAAATAAAAATCTAAATAACTTAAAAATTGGTATCTGGGTAACCTAAAGGTTAACGTTTTAGACCTTTTGACCACGATTTAATGGATTCAAGCCCAGGTGCTTCCCCAGAGTATGTGTCTCATCTCTGAAAGATATCGTTGTGAATTGTAAGAAAAAAAAACTTTAACACCACTGAAAGTTTAACAATAGGAGGAGAGAGTAATATTTATTTTTTTAATTGAAAAACAATTTTTTTAAGTGACTATAAACGTTTCAAAATTTCCAAACGTGAATATTCTTAACTAATATTTTTTATCTCTAACATATTTATTATAATTTTTACTTTGCTACGTTTTAAATAGGCCCACCCAATTAAATACAGTAGTTTGGAATTGTTCTATGTTTATTTCATCATAAATTAATCGGAACCAATTTACCTAGTTATAATACATTAAAGTACATCAAGTTAAATACTTAAACAATCTATCTATCTAATGACTAGGATACAGTTTAATCTTCGATGTCAATATTTAGAAAATATATTTATAATGTTCATTCAATACTTTCATTATACACACCTTATAACCATTTCCTAGAAAACTAAGGGCCGGTAAATTAATAGATCTCCAAAATACAAGATTATAAAAGTGTAACATGTGTTTATTGTCGTAGGAGGCTAGCTGAGGAAGACCGTGCACACGAGGAGAGCGGAGGCGGCCGACGTGAAGTACGAGCAGGCCGTGCCCGAGCGTCCTGCTCTGTTTTCTGAAACAATTACAATAATTATTCAGTTAAGACAAAATTTAAATATTAGTTTGTTAACAAAATCATTCCTTAACCACCTTATGGTTCTTTTTGGTCTTTTGCATGGTGAATAAGAACACGGATTACATCAATAACCTAATGGTCTATATTATAATAATTTCCTCATGATCTCAGATTGTTGCGTCTCCCTGTAGTAAAAATAATTCACGTCACACGTCATGCGTTTTTGAAATTTTCCACTTTATAAGGGAGGGGGTTAAAAATTAATTGCGTGACACAAAATGTGAAACGTAAGTGACGTGATATTGACATAAAGAAGAGTTGTTTAGAGGAACTTCCTTTCTCTTTGTATTTCTCCATGATTTATAATATTTTCTACAGGGAAGTAAGTTACATTCTTCTTTTACTTTATAACATTTGACTTAGTTTCCCTTAGTGACAAGTTCGTACCGCTTTTTATTCCACTGTTTCCCGTCCATCCATTTTAATCATCCCAATAGTCTTTTAATTAATTTGTAATTTTTCCTCTCAGTTTCATGGACCTTTATTTCTCACTCCTACCTCCTCCTCAGTGAGAGCAAGGATCTCACTTTAGTCCTAAGACCAATCTTTATTTTATTGTTTCTTAGTCTCCACTCTATATTTGATTTCTTGTCCCATGGACTCATAATTTCTTACTGCTCTCACGTCCGTTGAAAAATATTTTCCCCCTTAGAGTCCACATATATCCTAGTCGCATGAACTCATCATAACTTCCTTCTTTGTTCCCTTGTCTCATTCGCCTCATCCTTCCCCCAATTATAATTTGTTTAATCCTTTTTCCTGTTCTTTGAACTCATATTACCTTTATTCCCTTTTCGAGGAGGGGGAGTTTATTAAACTCCTCGTACAGTGGTCTTTTGACATGGATATGTCTTAGCTCTGGGGGGGTTGGTGATTTTTAAGATAGATAATATGTAACAGGTTTCTATAGAAAATACCAGGGCTATTGTATTGAATTTTCAATATAAAAGAATAAGAACAGCTATTTAGATGCATTGAAAACATTCCCTTTAGACATATCCATGATCTAACCTATTTTCCACAGGGAAGTAAATACAAAAATTTTTTTGTTAGATTTTTTCTTCGTAGCATTTCCAATTCTTCCATTGGTCCCTTTAATGCTTTTCTTTTGCACGTATTCACCCATAAATAACAGGTCAATACTGAATTATACAATCTCTGTCGATCGGATGACCCAAAAATAGAAGCGTAATGGACCATTTTTATTGTAATAGAAATTTAATAATTATAATTAAAATATAGGCAAAACAAATACAACTTGGGCATCCCGCAAAATAATTGTTTGGTGAAACCCATTTTCACAGCCTCAACACGAAATAATTTAAGGTCATTTCAACTCCAAAAGTTAATATTTCCAGCAATAAGGAACGCAGGGCACGTTTGAAACAAGAGCTAATGTAAGGGAAGCAGTTAGGTGCATTACAGGAGAGCTCGGCTGAATACATAACTAGCTTTTTTTCATTCCCACTAGCTATTACCTACTATACATCTAGGCTAAATTTAAACTAAAATATGTTCAGGTATGTAAGAATGTGTTTAATCAATCTATGATGCATTTGTTGCCCAAATAAAAAATATTAAAGATACTCCGTGTATGAAAACCGTTTAATACAACAAAGGTCATTCAGGTTATCATGGGTGAAGTAGTGGAAGCCATCACAGTAATCCGATCGAGGGATTCCGATTAAGACACAAAATTAAACTTTCGGATCGAAAATATTAAAAACTGCAGAAAAATACAAAGCCTCCTAAATAACATAACATGGTCATCACTAAAAACTAAGGCGATTTTTAACAATGGCAATATAGATTTATAGCAATTATTATGGCAATAGTTAATTATTGACAGATTGTCAATAATTTAGCAATAGAGAAATCTGGGAATTACTCAAACAGTTGGAACTGAAGGATTCTTAAATGTTTAGATCAAGCCTTACCTAAAAAATAATTAATTGAGTTTAGTCTAATAAAACAAACAGATGCTTTACCTAATTGCACTAAAAAGTAAACTGTATACGCAATAACGTACCGTACTTAAAATTTTCTTATTAAAAGATTTGAAGCAATGAGAAAAATAAAATTTTAATGCATTCAAATTAAATACTGTTGTAATATTAGTATAATTAAGGTTTCCAACATGTTTTTTAGTGGAAGATCAAAATTATTATTCACTTAGGATATAATGTTTGAAAGATAATTCATATACAGAGTATCCCATATGTAAACTACCAAACACTGTTAAATAGTTTTATGGGTCAAAATAAAAAGAAAATCAAGAATAACACTTTTTCGAAAAACTCTTCGTTTACCATTTATCTGCCATTTTGTATTCTCAAAATAATTTATATCTCGAGAAAGGTTTAACCGATTGGGTTCATACTTTGTACGGATCCTACTTTGATCAAGATTTATTTAATAAAAATAACTATATTAGTTTGATAATACATTTTAAAACGGCAGCCATTTTACATTTTTAAATAAAAATTACAGGAAAACTGTAACTTTTATAAAATTGTCAATAGAGCTTTATTTTAGCCCTTTTCATTACAAATCGAATGGTCTAACTATCGAAACAATCACATGACAGATACTACCACAGCATCATTTTGTGTTCTAAAACAGGCCTCTCTGCTGTGGTGGTATCCGTCGTCCTATTGATTTAACAGTTCGATAGACACTATTCGATTTTTAATGAAAAGAGCTACAATAAAGCTTTCATGTCATTTTTTTATGAAAGTTACAATTTTAAATTAATTTTTATTTAAAATATTTAAATGGCCACCAATTTGAAATGGATTATCAAACTAATCTGGTTATTTTTTATTAACTAGGTCTTGAACAAGGTAGGAACAATACCAAGTATGAACACAATCGGTCAAACCATTCTTGAGATATAAATTATTTTGTATTTTTTTACAACTAATATTATTCTTAATTTCCTTTTTTGACCCTTAAAACCGTTTAACAATGTTTGGCATTTTTTGGGACACCCTGTATAGTAGAGTAAGTTGAATCTACCTGCAGAGGACTCTCTCGTGCCGAGTACGGAGGCGAGGCGGGGACGGTCCTCATCCAGCCAAACCTCAGCCTCTGTGGAGTAGACGTCATACATGGAGGCCACACACTGCAACCTCAGTCTGCCGCCCTTGCAGACCTCGGTGAGTAGCGACACGGTGGTGACGTTGGTAGCGTCGTCCTCCTCGAGATCCACGTACTGGCTCTCGTTGGCCTACAACAATCAGACTGTCATACATGGAGGCCACACACTGCAACCTCAGTCTGCCGCCCTTGCAGACCTCGGTGAGTAGCGACACGGTGGTGACGTTGGTAGCGTCGTCCTCCTCGAGATCCACGTACTGGCTCTCGTTGGCCTACAACAATCAGACTGTCATACATGGAGGCCACACACTGCAACCTCAGTCTGCCGCCCTTGCAGACCTCGGTGAGTAGCGACACGGTGGTGACGTTGGTAGCGTCGTCCTCCTCGAGATCCACGTACTGGCTCTCGTTGGCCTACAACAATCAGACTGTCATACATGGAGGCCACACACTGCAACCTCAGTCTGCCGCCCTTGCAGACCTCGGTGAGTAGCGACACGGTGGTGACGTTGGTAGCGTCGTCCTCCTCGAGGTCCACGTACTGGCTCTCGTTGGCCTACAACAATCAGACTGTCATACATGGAGGCCACACACTGCAACCTCAGTCTGCCGCCCTTGCAGACCTCGGTGAGTAGCGACACGGTGGTGACGTTGGTAGCGTCGTCCTCCTCGAGATCCACGTACTGGCTCTCGTTGGCCTACAACAGTCAGACTGTCATACATGGAGGCCACACACTGCAACCTCAGTCTGCCGCCCTTGCAGACCTCGGTGAGTAGCGACACGGTGGTGACGTTGGTAGCGTCGTCCTCCTCGAGGTCCACGTACTGGCTCTCGTTGGCCTACAACAGTCAGACTGTCATACGAGGCCACACACTGCAACCTCAGTCTGCCGCCCTTGCAGACCTCGGTGAGTAGCGACACGGTGGTGACGTTGGTAGCGTCGTCCTCCTCGAGGTCCACATACTGGCTCTCGTTGGCCTACAACAATCAGACTGTCATACATGGGAGGCCACACACTGCAACCTCAGTCTGCCGCCCTTGCAGACCTCGGTGAGTAGCGACACGGTGGTGACGTTGGTAGCGTCGTCCTCCTCGAGGTCCACGTACTGGCTCTCGTTGGCCTACAACAGTCAGACTGTCATACATGGAGGCCACAAACTGCAATCTCAGTCTGCCGCCCTTGCAGACCTCGGTGAGTAGCGACACGGTGGTGACGTTTGGTAGCGTCGTCCTCCTCGAGGTACACGTACTGGCTCTCGTTGGCCTACAACAGTCAGACTGTCATACATGGAGGCCACACACTGCAACCTCAGTCTGCCGCCCTTGCAGACCTCGGTGAGTAGCGACACGGTGGTGACGTTGGTAGCGTCGTCCTCCTCGAGGTCCACGTACTGGCTCTCGTTGGCCTACAACAGTCAGACTGTCATACATGGAGGCCACACACTGCAACCTCAGTCTGCGGCCCTTGCAGACCTCGGTGAGTAGCGACACGGTGGTGACGTTGGTAGCGTCGTCCTCCTCGAGGTCCACGTACTGGCTCTCGTTGGCCTACAACAGTCAGACTGTCATACATGGAGGCCACACACTGCAACCTCAGTCTGCCGCCCTTGCAGACCTCGGTGAGTAGCGACACGGTGGTGACGTTGGTAGCGTCGTCCTCCTCGAGGTCCACATACTGGCTCTCGTTGGCCTACAACAATCAGACTGTCATACATGGAGGCCACACACTGCAACCTCAGTCTGCCGCCCTTGCAGACCTCGGTGAGTAGCGACACGGTGGTGACGTTGGTAGCGTCGTCCTCCTCGAGATCCACGTACTGGCTCTCGTTGGCCTACAACAATCAGACTGTCATACATGGAGGCCACACACTGCAACCTCAGTCTGCCGCCCTTGCAGACCTCGGTGAGTAGCGACACGGTGGTGACGTTGGTAGCGTCGTCCTCCTCGAGATCCACGTACTGGCTCTCGTTGGCCTACAACAGTCAGACTGTCATACATGGAGGCCACACACTGCAACCTCAGTCTGCCGCCCTTGCAGACCTCGGTGAGTAGCGACACGGTGGTGACGTTGGTAGCGTCGTCCTCCTCGAGATCCACGTACTGGCTCTCGTTGGCCTACAACAGTCAGACTGTCATACATGGAGGCCACACACTGCAACCTCAGTCTGCCGCCCTTGCAGACCTCGGTGAGTAGCGACACGGTGGTGACGTTGGTAGCGTCATCCTCCTCGAGGATCCACGTACTGGCTCTCGTTGGCCTACAACAATCAGACTGTCATACATGGAGGCCACACACTGCAACCTCAGTCTGCCGCCCTTGCAGACCTCGGTGAGTAGCGACACGGTGGTGACGTTGGTAGCGTCGTCCTCCTCGAGGTCCACGTACTGGCTCTCGTTGGCCTACAACAGTCAGACTGTCATACATGGAGGCCACACACTGCAACCTCAGTCTGCCGCCCTTGCAGACCTCGGTGAGTAGCGACACGGTGGTGACGTTGGTAGCGTCGTCCTCCTCGAGGTCCACGTACTGGCTCTCGTTGGCCTACAACAATCAGACTGTCATACATGGAGGCCACACACTGCAACCTCAGTCTGCCGCCCTTGCAGACCTCGGTGAGTAGCGACACGGTGGTGACGTTGGTAGCGTCGTCCTCCTCGAGGTCCACGTACTGGCTCTCGTTGGCCTACAACAATCAGACTGTCATACATGGAGGCCACACACTGCAACCTCAGTCTGCCGCCCTTGCAGACCTCGGTGAGTAGCGACACGGTGGTGACGTTGGTAGCGTCGTCCTCCTCGAGGTCCACGTACTGGCTCTCGTTGGCCTACAACAGTCAGACTGTCATACAT
Organism: Nephotettix cincticeps; assembly: GCA_023375725.1. Taxonomy (NCBI): domain Eukaryota; kingdom Metazoa; phylum Arthropoda; class Insecta; order Hemiptera; family Cicadellidae; genus Nephotettix; species Nephotettix cincticeps. Next base: position 52,727,233 of record CM041790.1, on the reverse strand, counting down.
GGAGGCCACACACTGCAACCTCAGTCTGCCGCCCTTGCAGACCTCGGTGAGTAGCGACACGGTGGTGACGTTGGTAGCGTCGTCCTCCTCGAGATCCACGTACTGGCTCTCGTTGGCCTACAACAATCAGACTGTCATACATGGAGGCCACACACTGCAACCTCAGTCTGCCGCCCTTGCAGACCTCGGTGAGTAGCGACACGGTGGTGACGTTGGTAGCGTCGTCCTCCTCGAGATCCACGTACTGGCTCTCGTTGGCCTACAACAATCAGACTGTCATACATGGAGGCCACACACTGCAACCTCAGTCTGCCGCCCTTGCAGACCTCGGTGAGTAGCGACACGGTGGTGACGTTGGTAGCGTCGTCCTCCTCGAGGTCCACGTACTGGCTCTCGTTGGCCTACAACAATCAGACTGTCATACATGGAGGCCACACACTGCAACCTCAGTCTGCCGCCCTTGCAGACCTCGGTGAGTAGCGACACGGTGGTGACGTTGGTAGCGTCGTCCTCCTCGAGATCCACGTACTGGCTCTCGTTGGCCTACAACAATCAGACTGTCATACATGGAGGCCACACACTGCAACCTCAGTCTGCCGCCCTTGCAGACCTCGGTGAGTAGCGACACGGTGGTGACGTTGGTAGCGTCGTCCTCCTCGAGATCCACGTACTGGCTCTCGTTGGCCTACAACAATCAGACTGTCATACATGGAGGCCACACACTGCAACCTCAGTCTGCCGCCCTTGCAGACCTCGGTGAGTAGCGACACGGTGGTGACGTTGGTAGCGTCGTCCTCCTCGAGGTCCACGTACTGGCTCTCGTTGGCCTACAACAATCAGACTGTCATACATGGAGGCCACACACTGCAACCTCAGTCTGCCGCCCTTGCAGACCTCGGTGAGTAGCGACACGGTGGTGACGTTGGTAGCGTCGTCCTCCTCGAGATCCACGTACTGGCTCTCGTTGGCCTACAACAATCAGACTGTCATACATGGAGGCCACACACTGCAACCTCAGTCTGCCGCCCTTGCAGACCTCGGTGAGTAGCGACACGGTGGTGACGTTGGTAGCGTCGTCCTCCTCGAGATCCACGTACTGGCTCTCGTTGGCCTACAACAATCAGACTGTCATACATGGAGGCCACACACTGCAACCTCAGTCTGCCGCCCTTGCAGACCTCGGTGAGTAGCGACACGGTGGTGACGTTGGTAGCGTCGTCCTCCTCGAGATCCACGTACTGGCTCTCGTTGGCCTACAACAATCAGACTGTCATACATGGAGGCCACACACTGCAACCTCAGTCTGCCGCCCTTGCAGACCTCGGTGAGTAGCGACACGGTGGTGACGTTGGTAGCGTCGTCCTCCTCGAGATCCACGTACTGGCTCTCGTTGGCCTACAACAATCAGATTGTCATACATGGAGGCCACACACTGCAACTGATAACCATAACAAAATATATCCGTAGAGTAGAACTTTTTGTGTTAGATTTTAAACTTTTGAGTGTGTGTCAATTACTAATGGGTGTAAGGAAGGAGCGTGCGAAATTTCAAATCCAAAATTACATGAAAGCAGTATAATTTGCATAAAAAGTAAATCTTCGAAAAAGGATGAAGAAGACGAAATATGAGTCGGTTGTAGGCCTACCTTGTTGCCATTTAGCATCCAGGTGAGGTTGAGCTTGACAGCTGCCCAGGGGGCGGTACAGTTGGCCCTCAGGGTGTCGCCCACCGCATAGCTGCTCTTCTCCACCTCCACCACGGGAAGGCCCACGGGAGGGTCTGCAACAGATTATATCTCGTGATAGTCTAATTTAACGAATTTCACAAAGGAAAATGAAGCTATTACCGTAGTCTCTAACACAATAACTGTATTAGATTAGATTACCTTTTGAAATAGTGACCTACCCAGGTAGGTATTTTAAGCCAAGTATGAATGAGAAATGGGGGTGTGATGATTGTGGCGCAATCTTGTAGTCTTGTAACTAACTATGGATAATTATATTCCTTATACGATACTTATAATATTCCTTAGGGAGGATTTATAATTAATAGTACGATAGCCAATGGCATCTGTGGGACCTACATCTAAATTTCGAACCGGTCTGATTATGTGGATGGTCTTCAATCGTGCGGACGTTAATCCACACCACAGAATATCACGTCCAGCGACCATCGCCCATAAATATCCACAACTCGTGACCTCCAAGTAGCCGGATTACAGGACACGCCACAGCCCCAGTTTGGACACAAGACAAGATACATTTTTCGTTTTAAAGGCCCCAGATTCCAAAAATTCTTTTTGTTAGAGACTGTTATATGAGTATGTGCGTATGTAATTATAGGCTGCGAGTGTCTATTCGCACGTCCAAATGTACATACTGATACTTGGGTTAGGCTAAACTAGGATAGATGATTTTATAAAAGATACCATCAACCATTTCGGAAAACGGTGAACATTTATTGTTCCTGATTTCCAGTTTTTCTACGAAATATTGTCGTCTTGTGGGTCGGAAGTGTGCGGTAAAGGCTTACGCCGAAGTGCAAGTAGCCTCTGTCTATAATCTACTAGTAAATATCTAATAGTTATTATATTTAGTATGTACAGTTAATGCATTTATTTGGTAAAGATCTAAAATCGGATAATCGTTCCCTCCGAAGGGAGTTTCAATCCCAAAATTGTGTTTTTTTTGGATTTTTGCATCGAGCTTTATGCTATTTTTTATTTTTCATCATTGGAATCAGTAAGAGAATTGTTTAATAAGTCGAGTTCCTATATAATTTGGAAACTGATATACAGAAATTGGTAAGCACAGAACGTTGTCTTTTGCAGCCCCAATATTCTTAAGGGGGAAAGTAAAATATTGTATCTAAATTATTATTTAAAATATTGTAATAATACTTGGTATATTCAACCTTTTTAGTTCTAACTTATCCTGAAAAATTCCAAGATATGTGTTTCTCATCGCAGCATACCTGTGCCTACTCATGTACACTCGTGTTTTTTCTTACTGAGGATTATTAGGTATGACCTGCGTATTTCTAAAAATAAATTTTATCAAGTTCTATTTATGGCTATACATATAGAGTGTAGATTTTAACATAATTCCTGAATCAATAAAAATTCGCTAGGTATCGAGGTCAGGTGCTAGGGTTATTCCAGTGTTTAGCAAGTATTTCAATGTTCCATGCACGGATGAATCCGTTATGATTGAGGGGTGAATGACAAAGGAAATGTAAAATTAATTTGTAAAGTCCTATAATAAGATTAGATAGTTCAAAGATACTATTTTCAAAAAATAAAAATGATTTTATATATAATATTGTTTTACGAAATATAGGAAAAATAAATTCACCCTGAATATTCGGTAGGAAGAAAAGTGGCAAAAAGGGCATAAGTGAATAGCGCTTAAAAGGCAAGGATTTGGAGCTAAGCCATTTAAAAGCTCAAGGCTGGGTAAGAGATTTCAGGCAAAGCCATTCTACATTTGTAATGTGTCAAGAGAGTAGTTAGGTGGGGAAGTTGGCAAGACTGCCGGCAAGTTTTCGACTTGACATATGGTATTTAATCAATTCTTTTTACCCTCGAGGGATGTGTTGTGTTTTGTATTAGACTTAGCTACAGAAACATAGTTATCACGTGTGAATGATGTCTGCTAAACGAATAAGATGCAGTGACCATCTTTCTAATAAGATAAATTAAAACTTTTGTAAGACATTATGAAAGAAAACTATATGGCTCGTTTTCAATAAAAATATTTGCAATAACTGAAACAGTTGCCATGCAAGTGAGTAATTGTAAATGTTGAATTTAAACAATCGCAGCATCGTTGTTTTTGAACCAGAAAAGCTTGTATTTGGATGCATTTTAAAGAGCATTACAATTTCTATCAATGTATATGATTATATTGTATTTAGGTTTTTGACATGGATATGTCCTAGCTCTGGGGCGAAGGGTATTGTCAATCCCTCAGACCTAAAATTGAAATGAAAGTGACGTCGTCATATTCAAGAACAGCTGTTTAGAACTGAAATTTCTTTTTAGACATATCTATGATCCAAGCATTTTCCAAAGGGAAGTAAATATATTTTATTTAATCACTCGATGGATACATAATAAAGGCTAGACCTCAAAAAAAGCTTCACAAAAATACTATTAACAAATTACAATAGGGTTGTAACCACATTATAACCACATCTATTCCTGACCTTAAACTAATCTGATGTATCTTAGTTAGATGATTTGTGTTTAACAATATACCTAGGACTTGTAAGTGAGCCGAGACGACTTGTGTGTGGAAGTCCGGGGCGTCAGTGGAGACCTCACAGCGGTACTTGCTGGTCAAGGTCTTGTCCACATCCATCAGCGTCACCCTGTCCCTGCCTGACGCGTCTATCTGCAAACGTGTGCATGATTATGTCCATGACGCTAGAAAATAAAGTAATATAAAATCAACGAGAACAACACGTGAGCGATGCAATATGTCGTGGACACTTACTTACATCGACAATGACGCCGGGCAGCGGGAAGACGCGGGTGTGCGGGAGCTCCTTGGGCACGTACCTGAAGAACTCGTCACGACCCTTGTACCACTTGACGGTGTACAGGGCGTCGCCCTCCAGGTCGTACCGGCACAGCAGCGTGACAGAAGAGCCCGCCAGGACGGCCTGGGGCAGGTGGATGTGGACGTCTCGCAGACCCCCGGCACCTGCAGACAGCATAAGTGTTGTGAGTAATGTTTATGGGTCTAATGTACAGGGCTACGTCCTACATGTCTTACGGACAAAGCGGCTTGACCGAGGAGCCTGCTAGGACGGCCTGGGGAATGTGGATGTGGACGTCTCGCAGACCTCCGGCACTTGCGGGCGGGAGGAGTGTTGCGGATCTAATGTGCAGGGCTCCGCCCTCCAAGGCATCGGCACGAACTCTTGTAAGAACGGCCCGATTGATATGAAATTCGCTACATACATGTACTCGTAAATAATAAACTTGTAAAATAATGTTAACTTGAAAAATCTAAATTTTTGTTCATCAGGGCAGCAAACTCACTGTCCATTTGCTTATGTTATTTTTATGGAAAATAACAATTAACTTGATATAACTCCTTTATGTGGCTTAACCTATGAGTAGTTTTTATCATCACACTAAGTCCTCAATCAATGAAAATTCGCTTAGTATTCAGATTTGCAGTTATAAGGGTTTTGCATCTTTAAGTTATTGGCCGTCGATTTAAAAAAACAAAAGCTCGTATTGTAAATACAGTAGAACAACTCGGCATATCACGACACGAAAAAAATAGTTAATTGTAAAATCCATTTGAATATTTTAAAACTAATACACTAGTCAAATTAAAAAAATGGTAAAAGTAATGATACTATAAACCCTAAAAATTCACAAACTATACGAAAGAATGTATTTACATTTTATTTTGGTTTCTGTTATGCATGCATGACATTGTATTAATATTTATTTAGAGTTGTGTTTTGTAAGACTCAATTTTTAACTTATAAAATCACAAGTTTAAATAAATGTGATTCTTTAGATTTTCATAAAACGTCTCAACACTGAGTTAAAACATGACGGCTAGGTTTCAAAATAATTTAAATCCAAGGCGCAGTGAAGTGAAATGCAGAAGCGACAGGAAGATGAATGTTCGCCTCTCACCTTTGAGACATGGGGAGGAGGTTTGGGTGAACGACAGACCCCAAATTGGATCCTGCCGGGAGAGGCCCACTGTAAGGGGCAATTATAGTCACAATGCCGGCCTTTCAATGATAACATAAATGAATCTTGGTATTGATAATGTGTCCCATGAACGATCAACGCTCTCTAAAACCGATACGTGTTGTGCCGGTATTAAATATACTGTCTGTGAACACGATACCGATCAGAACAAATCTTTATTTGATTAAATTTTATACGTAAGCCGATATGATTGAAAACCTGGCATATCGGTCCCTCTGAGGGGAGAGATTTTGAGAGAATAGGGGACAGGTTTTGTTAAAAAAATGGTTTTTCTGGAATTTTGTTTGAATTTACCAAAATACCTGTTGTACATAACATATTCATCCAATTCTAATAACATATTTTACTTAATTTTTGTCCCACAACACTGACTCACATGTGATTAAATACACTTTTTTAAGTTTTAAAAGCATATGTTCACTGCTTGTCTTACGCGTTTTGTTTACTTTTACTTGTTGTTTTCAAAATGCCTACAATTAAAAAACCTTCTGTGTCTTTAGATATGATAGACGTGAATTCTGGTGAACCAAGTGTCTCTCTCGATACAATAATTATGGTAAGGCAGTGCTACGAACGAATGTCTCAACAGGCGGCAAGAAATGCTATCCACGAACTCGGCTTACCTAAGTCGACTGTTTGGAATGCTTTACAAAGAAATTTGCACTTAAAGACATATTAAAGACTACAGCTGCTTCAGAATTTACAAAAGTGTAAAGAGCTATGGAACAAACGACAAAACTACTTAGAAGATTAGCATTTTTCTGCTATATTGTATTCAGTGATGAAGCGACATTTCACTTCGGTAGAAAGGTTAACAAGCATCAAGTGTGGATTTGGGCATCTGAGGCTCCGCATGTCTACATGCGACATAAGAGGTATTCGCCGAAACTGAATGTCATCTGGTTGTTAAAACCTAAAGTGTATGGCCCGCTTTTCTTTGCAGAACTATAACCGGTTTCCCTAACTTGAATAGGACTTTTTGTGGCAGGTAACTCTTTATAAGTATCCTTGCTCCTGCGAGGGTTATGTGGTGACTCCACCGTTAAGTGGTATGTGCCCAAACTAAACCCACCTTCCCACATCCGTCCAGACGTGTATGAGCAACTTACATACGGGCAAATGGACTTCATTTGGGCGAATCACAGCATCAGCATTTTAGCTGTAGCTGCTGGATTACCTCTTGGAGTGGCTAGAACATTTAAATCAGAACAGGGACGGAGCAAGTGATATAACATATATTGATCAAAATATATTAAACATAAACTTAAATAATTAAGAAGTGTCGACGCATTGCTATGTCAGGCTTTGGCTGGTCAGGTCACGCCGTGACTTAGAATGGCCTAAGGTGCCCACCCCGTTGTCCTGACCTTACTGTAAGTGATTTCTTTCTCTGGTGCTATATGATGGAGAGGGTATACATCCCACCATTACCTAAAACCCTGTCAGGGCTCCGAGAGAGAATTCGCGTCGCAGTGACAACAGTAAGCCGGGATATGGTTACCAACGTTTGAGCAGAGTTGCAACATATACCGGAAACGTGGTTCGCTGTAAACGGGCAGCATATTGAGCAACCATGGTGGTAAAAAATAAAACTTGAGAGTCTGCATCTTTCAATTAATGCAATTCGTAGTAATATTCATGTATATGTTAGTTTAATAAAGTACTGTATTTTAAATAGGATGAATATTTTATAGACATCCGGTACATTATAATGTTAAGCACCATTGGAATCAATAATAATAAAATGAATTTTTAAACGAATAAAAAATTATGCATACCTTAAATTTACTATGATTTGCGTTCATGCATTTATTTTTGCATTTTTCTGTGCAAAATTATTTCATTATTGAAATTTTATACATATTTCATACCATAAATTTTCCAACCTTTGGTACTTTATTCTAATGGGGCCTTGGAGAGCCTTATATTCAGATTCTTGAGAGTTTACATTGCGTTATGTTTTATTTATTTGACCTTTCGGTGTACCAGATTATTCATATTTCTTAATAACTTCTTGATTAGCATTATACGTGTTGGTTTTATTAGAGGAAGAAGTAAAACCTCACGTCTTCCAACACTACTTAATATATCTACACTTATATTGTAATTAGAAAACATGACAGTAAATATATAAAACATGTTTGTATTTACTTCCCTGTGGGAAATAGGTTAGATCATGAATATGTCTAAAGGGAATATTTTAAGTTCATCCAAACAGCTGTTCTTATTCTTTTAAATTTAAAATTCAATACAATAGTTATAGTAGTTTCTATGGAAACCTGTTACATGTTTTCCATCTTAAACATCACCAACACCCCTCCAGAGCTAAGACATATCCATATCAAAAAAATGTTAAAAAGACGATCTATTTCGTCCAGTCTCACCGGACATCATCAAGCCCTAACGACGAGACTGAGAGAAACAAAATGGCGTCCCTGCTTAAATACTATTGGCTGCCAGAAGTTCCTGTCATGGCGTCGGATGTAGCGTTTATTGGCTGGCTAAGTTCCGGAAACAGATTCATATACGTTCTCGCAGAGTCGAAATGTATTTGTTTATTATTATTAAATTATCTTAATTATTTTTTACACTTTTCTTTGTAAAAAGATAATTAATCCCATTTTCTTTTTTACAAGTCTTGAAGATCTTGAGGTCTTCATCGATTGTTGATAGGTTATGTCCTTTTTCCAGCAAGTGTTTTGCGACGTTTGATCTTTCTGGTTTTGCATTCTTCCATGCTGAGAAGTGGTTTTTGTACGTTTTTATAAAAAATTACGATCTGGCCTATGTAGATATTACTGCAGTCTCTGCATCCAATTTTGTATATTCAAAGTTGGTTAAATTTATCTGTGTTTTCAATCTTCCGATGTAGTATTATATCCATGGTGTACTGCATCCTGAATGCTATTGAAATTCCATATTTCTTTAATTTATTTGCAATTATTTGATTTTTTCCTCGTGTTTTACAATCTATTATATCACTTTCGTTGTAGTATTGTCGGCCTAATGCCTTGATTTCTTTTTTTTCTAATATTTTTCTCATATTTATGTATTTTAATCTATATTTATTTTGTTGAGTTTTTTTTTTACTTTTTCTTAGAAATTATTGCTTTCAACATATCTATTCTTGTCTTTTTTAGTATTTCTTTGATATCTCTCTTTTTTTTTTTATACTTTTTCCTAATTTATGTTATTGCGATATCTATTGGCTTGGCTTGACTTGATTTTTTTCTTCTTTGGTTGGTCCAATTTTAATTTTTTTAAAAATTATACATAATATTCTTTTGATGTGTTGTGAAGATGATTTTTGATGATTCCGTAAAATATATATTATTTATAAAAAAAGATATTTTTAAGACTTACTCATTTTATTTTTTCTCTTTAGGTGCCCACCAAAAACATATCTTTTTAAAATATAAATATTTATATAATATTTATATATATATATATATATAGTGTGTGTGTGTCTGTGAACACGATAACTCTCGTAAAAATGATCCGATCAAGACCAAATTTGGTATAGACGTGTATTCCAACATTTGCTCGGACGAGTTCGTAAACCAAACATATCGGTCAATGAGAACGGGTAGTTTGGGGGGGTTTTGTATCCCAAAATGGGGTTTTTGCGTTTTTCACGTGTAGTTTTTAAAAATTTCTAATTTTATATTTCACCATTAGAATTAGCTTAAAAAACTACACAGTTAAGTTCCTTAAAGTTTTTCTCTATCTCCAACGGTTACCGAGATATTAAAAAATCTAAACACAGTGCGTTGTATTGTGGGGCTCCAATGTTAATCTTATGGAGGATAGAGAAAAATTAATATTTCCCATATTAATGAATATTTTTGGATAAAACTTGATATTTAGCTTCATCTGGTTGAGATCTATCCGTTTATGCTTAAAAATTTTAGTTTATGTGTTTATCATGGCAGTAAACCTGCATACTCTTTTCCCATAATAATCATATAGGGAATAGGCAAACTCCCTTATTTATGGACAGATGTTGATGAAAGTTGGTATAAATGTTAAGATAAAAATTATTTATGGTAGAAATGCCTAATTTCAGTGTTCCTCATAGCAGCAAACCTGCACACTCTTTCCCATGTTAATCTTATGGAGAATATGCGAATAATTCTCATGTTTATGGACTGATTTTTATAAAACTTGTCATATATTATTATTATTATTTATAATTGATTTGGAAATTCGCTGAGTACGCAGGTCTGCTGCGAAGGGGGTATTTATTGATATTTCACAGAAACTACTCACTCAAAATGTATCATTTTGGTATCAAATTGTAGGTATTTAGGTAAACTAAAAATTCATATATTTTTATCAATGTATTTTAAAGAAAGTGAAAATAATTTGAAAATGAAATTTAAAAAAATATATTTTTTAAATATTTAATTTGTGGAAAACCAATTGTTCAATAACATTCAAAATACAAGAAATATTTTAATATATCACTGTTAATAAGCACAAAAAGTTTCATCCACCTAACTTTAACAGTTAATCAACTTAAGTTAATCTACACTTTGCGCTGTGATATTAGCTGGATGTATATGTAAAAATGTTTGGGAAACCCTAAATTACGCCTCTAAATATCAAGTATAATTTTTGAAGTATATTTTCTAATTTAGAATAAAATAAAGTATATCTTTAGAAGAATACATTTTTCCGCAATAAATTAGTTAAGTACCTTTCAGTCCACCATGGGAACTTATGAAGGTTGAGATGAAAAAATTAGATGATACAAAAAAGGGTTACTACCACGATAATGAATTAATTGAATAATTAAAATACATAGAATATGTTAACCAACAAATATCATCAAAGATTATAAGAAGGGATAAGCCCTAATGAACGTGCTTGCCTTACCCTCGCATCAAGCTCGTTCAGCCGTACTAGCAGTGGATAGAAGGGGATGGGAAAGGGGGAGGTGAAGTGAGTCTCCTGCTGGCCGCGGGGCGCGCTGATGTTAGTAAACACATCAAAGGGCGGTACTTTACCCATAAATAATCCAATGTTCAAATTGTGTTACTCAGAATTCACACGTTGATTTTTTCAACGAATAACACAAATAAATAACTTACACAAATTATAATTTAAAATTAATGTTTAATCAAGGTTGAACATTGAAGCGAATTCAGAAAAGTGGATTTTTAATTGATTTCTATAGAGTATATTAATTTTTAAAGAGATGAATGAAAATAAAAATGAATTTATGGATTGTTTAGCGATTTTGTAGAGAGCTTTTAATCCGCAAATACAATGTTTGTATTAAACATCAGTGTTTAAAAACACTAGAATGAGTACGTAGCCTAAGAGTGAAGGAGCAGTCCCTGTAGGAAGATTATCTTCAGGACGTTTCGAGCTCATTGGTGGGACCAAGTCCGAAAATATATAGGAAGGTAGAGGAGATAATGGGGTACCGAGAAAGATGGTGCAGAGCTATTGGTGAGAAAAAAACCTACTTAGGTTTGAGTGGCCAACTAGGTTTTTAAACACGAGTATTTACTAACCAGAGATTAGCTATGTTTTAAAGTTTAAGGATAGTGTTTTATGGGCGAAGAAGAAAAAAGAGAAACTATTGACGATGGTTATAAAACTTTACATTAAACGATAAACATGAAAGCATATATACAGTCGCATTATTTTTGAGACTTTTGTACTTAACGATTAGAATCATGGCGATGTTTATTTCATTTTGATGAATTCTTCGAATTTCAAGAGCAACTAACGAATAGTTCCAAGTGCCTTTCTGTGGCAATAGACGTTGTTGCAGCTGCAACTAGTTTTGAGCAACTACACTGATTCCTTGTATCAGCTATTGGCTACAATGATATGCAAACTTTATATTTGTTTGGGTTGTGATATAAAATTATTCACAAAACAAACACGAACAAAGACGAATCGCGAGCAATACGGGTTTGATCATAGTGAAGGTTGAGGTAAGGGGTTGAGGTGTATTCAGTACATTATTTCCGTAATCTGGTCACCTTGGTAGTGATAATAGCCAATGTATTACGATTTCAAAATTAAATTATGAGATGGTCTTTTCGTCCTACTAAACGTGTATTTATTTTATCATCCATTAAAAACACTTGTTTTAATCTAGATTTTCTTTAAGTTCATCCTGTTGAAGCTCGGAAATTTCCCATTAACGGAGTCAAAACATTAAGATATTAAAAACATTAATTGTAGATTAGTTTTCATATATCTGACTTTATAAACTGAATCTAATAATTTTGATCAGTTCATGAACTCGGATCCATAACTGCCAAACCTATTATTATTTGATATCCTTAGATATATTGGTTGCCAGATCACGAACCCGTGATGACTCGGCGAAATTCCCCCTTTAGTTCCTCCCCTCGTCGCTTCTGAGCCCTTTACACTTTCTACGTCCACCCAGCCGTAACACTGTATTGCACTTCCCTCGTAACCTAAACAGCAATCATATATTATGATTATATATATAAATACACACAAACACTCACATATATATATATATATATATTATGTATGTGAGTGTGTGTGTGTGTGTGTGTGTATAGAATGTGTATTCCTGTTATGTTTGATAATATTATTTTAGTAAATTAAGGTTTACGTGTCTAATGGGGTGTTTAGATGTTAATTTTAGATAGGATATACTGTACATAGGAACGATGGATCTACATTACCAATAATATAATAGTATAATATGTTATCGTATATCATATTTTACTTATATATACTTATATACTTTTAACTGAAATGGCGACCCACCCAGGTAGGTATTTTAAGCCACGTATGAATGAGGAATGAATGTAGGATGATTGTGGCGCGATCTTGTAGTCTTTTTACTGACTAAGGCTGACATGTACTCACACAAGACTGTTATTTAATAGCCCAACAGCCGATTGCAACTAATGGACCTACAGTTTAACGTGGAATCCGAACCACGATCTCTGAATTACGAATCGGTCTAATTGTGAGGATGGCCTATGTGGATTAACGTAGTATTCAATAGTGCGGACGTTAATCCACACAAGAGAACACTACATCCACCGCCATCTCTCACAACTATCCACAATTCGTGACCTCCAAGTAGCTGGATTACAGGACGTCGCCACTTAACGCCAGTACTTAACGTACATATCTAAGAGGTCACGAATTATTGATTAGCAATGGTCGTTGAATGCGATATTCTATGGTCCCTGATGTGGATTAACTATCACACTAATTGAAGTTCACCAGAAAGACGATCCTCATAATAGGACCAGTTCATTATTCAAAGACAAAATCTAGATTTTGATTCTACGTAAAAATATAGGTTACTTAGATGTCATTGACTTTTGGGCTATTAAATAAAAGTACTGTGTGAGGAACAGGCTGCCTTTAGTCAGTAAAAGGACTGTAAGATCGTGCCACAATAATCTTACTCATTTCTCATTCATAACTTGGTTTTTAATAACTACCTGGGTAGGTCATTATTATAGAATGTAATGTAATCTAGGACTGGTCTGACGCTAGATCGGTGTCTGTTATAAGAAGTCCCGGGTTCGCTCACGGCTTGTCTCTATGTGATAATACCACGATAAGGAGGATCGGTGAAAATTTTATTTTGTTTCATATACTATGACTAGCTTATATACATAACAGATTTATTTAAGACAAGCTTTAAAATTTATACAATATATGTTCCTAAGAGAAAAGTGAAGTGTATTATTGAGTACTTACTATTTCATGCTTGCTTCTTTGGTTTGCTCAATGGTTCAAATAAAAACAGCTGCTGTTTAAATCTTAAAAGGTAAGATACATATGTTGGAATCCAAAACGAAATTATTTCGCCATAAGATTAAAATGGGAACTTTGAAGGCGTATATGGTAGAGATTTATGGGAAAATCGTCACAAAAACTATTAGACTTTCCTATTTTAGGCCTAAAGAACCAGTGTACCAAATTTAAGCCTCCTAGGTAATCGGGAAATGGGAGAATTAGTGATGAGTGAGGGCTTTGAATTTTATATATACAGATTACATAAAAACTATGATTTATTTTGGTAAAAGGATATTTAAAATTAAAAATGGTACAGAAAATAGCATAAATTATACGAGAACAGGTTGTGGTCGATATTTTCATTTTCTTGGTTATGGTTGCACAACGGACTAGGGACTAGGCTCATTTTGAAGGGCGTTCTTACATAAGATAATGCCCATTTATTATCCGATTTGATATCTTGATATAAATCGTCTGCTTCTCTTTATTGTTCAAATATGGTGGGCCACTGCCAATGTGTTTCAGACTATTCTACTATCTTAAGACTTAATAGAAAAAGACCATTTGTATTTGAGTTGTTTTGGAGGTAGGGATAATAATCTTGATGACAGGTGATTATGTGGGATTGTATTGTTACCACAGAAGTACATACAAAATTAATTTAAAATCCTTTTCAGTGATAGTTCACTAGGCAAAGATTGAATTATGTTTCTAAAGGTATTGAAGATACGTTTTTAAAACCATAACTGTTTATTAGATATTAGATGTTAGATATCTGTGGTTAGACTCAGTACGTATTAGATACTACCACACGACATCAGAGAAATACACGCCTTGGCGACAGCGGCAATCAGTGGTTAGACTCAATCAGACTGTGAATAGACTTCGACTCCGAGTCAGACCTCATTCCGTAAATAAATACGAAAATAACTGTTGCCCTGAACCGACGATTTTCATCACCTTCTTCCATCAGTCTTTTACGCAATCATGACATAACAGGTTATGCAATGACATGACATTACATAGCCATCTCTAATCCAAAAACATGTTCAAATCGAATTATTTTGATGATTTACTTTAGAAAGTTTTATTTATGCTGGCACAAAAGTTTATTTTGTTGAGTTATGAGGGAACGCTTACTATTTTCTTGAGTGCATAAAAAATACCGGACAGTATACCGAGCCTTTTAGCCAATGAGGGTGGTATAATTTGAGTTTTTGAAATGTTTCCTCTTGTGTCATAAATATAACGTAGACTCTGTTGAGGTTTAAATAATAAACTTGTGAGATTGCTTTTTATATTGAAAACTAATCAACTTCATTTAATTGCACTTAAAACATAAAATAGAAAACATTTATACTTATTAGCTGTATATAAATCTACTATGAGGCTGTATATATTTTCTTTATTTGTGAAAATTGAAGTACAAACAACCGTAGGATTTTTCTTTTACCAACTAAAATTTATAAAATGCCACTGTCATTGATAATACTTAAAAATTATAAACTATTTTAGAAAAATTAATTTTTAGCTTTGCCAATCTTACTTTTCCAGGGAACGCCTTCCAGCCGGGCAACGCAATTTGGATACAGCTTGTACGTTACTGATCTGTCATCGGTGAGTTTAACTGAATAATACCGATCTATTTGTACCATAAACAAGATAAAATAATAAAAACTGTTAACGTGCCCGGTGTATTTAAAACATCTGTAAATAGCAAACAGTGCTAAACCTAGGTGATAAACTGTTTTACAGTGCTACCAACATTTGTTCACGCGTACACAACCTCGCACGGTTATTACGACCTTTTTAATTTTTTTTTATTTTTGTGCTCTAAATCTGTATTGGTGAAGTAAAGCGAGTGCGTTAAAGTAAAAAGACTGTTTTTAAGTTAAAATGAATACAGCTTAGATATTTTATTTTCTTCGTGTGTGAAAATTGAAGCACAAAAAACCGTAGGATTTTTCTTTCACTAACAAAACTTTATTAAATTCCACGGTCATTGATAATACTCAAAAATTATAAACTCTTTTAGAAAAATTAATTTTTGCTTTGCCAATCTTATTTTTCCAGGGAACGTTTTCCAGCCAGGCAACGCAATTTGGATACAGCTTACGGACCAGTGAGTTAATTGACGCTCTGCCAGATAGAATATGATATCTCTTCACACCTCGTTCACAGGTTCAGTTACCTTTATGCCAACGATTAAAGTTTGATAACTTAGAAAAAACTCATATTGTATTCAGTAACTATAGAGACAATACTAAAATACTGTGCGATAAAGTGCGAAGAAGAAAATATTAGTTCGATACTATATTCTCCTCGAGAATGGGTGAAATATTCTTTGATTTTGTGATTTTTTCGCAGTCTAGCCTGTTTCCAAAAGCAATTTTCATCATCGAAAGTAAATATATTGATTTCGCATGTTTTTTATAGATTGATAGTACTTATGAGTAAAATTGGAAGATGCAGTATGCAATAAATGAGTCTGTCTTGTTGCCTATGGCCGCCACCAGGCGTTTCATACCTGGTAAACAATTTTCTAATGTTAAATCATCGTGTAACTGCCATATAATTTAAACTCGTACATGTAACCTCTTTAAGTTTCTTTTCCCATATCACGTTTTTAACTTGTGAGCAATATTTATTGTAAAATTTACAAATTTTTTACAATAGTAAGTTCTATTGTGTTTTCATTTGACAGTCGGCTATAGGCTTACTCTATGATGGTAAATATTTCTCTAAGCTCTGTTTAAACAAGTAGATTGTTTAGCTAATGATATTCTCCTGAATGTATTTACGTCTGCACTAATGAATACTACGTTCACCCGCAATGCCCATCATCATAATTAAAACAGTTCATAATTAAGAGATAAAAGTGGTTCGAATACCATGTTAAACTGTAGGTCCCTTACATGCTATTGGTTGTTGGGATATTAATTAACAGTCTTGTCTAAGTACAGTCAGTAACAATACTTCAAGATCACTCCAGAATCATGTTACACCCATTTCTCATTCATACTTGGTTTAAAATACCTACCAAAGAACGTTTCTAGTTACTGCATAAAATTTAATGGTATACGTATTACATCCATATCTAGTTTCATAGCATATTATAACGGTACCATATTTAATATTTTCTCAACCTTTCAAATGGTTTTAGTTGACTGACTTTAAAACCTTATGTTTTAATACGGTATTATGGACAAAAACAACAGTTTTCAATCGCATCTGAAATATTGAAAACCATTAGTTTAAAAGCACAACAAAAACGGTCGATTTGAAATACACAAAGCTGTCTTTACTCTTATTGTGGGGCGGAGCGGACCTCCCTTTGCTGGTACATTGGCCGCACTTCACTTTCAGTAGCTTTTATTGGAAAATATGCATTATTGTTGAGGGTATCGTAAATTTATACCGGTACTATTATTTATTTCGTTCGTGTATTTTATCATAACAGTGACATATAACTAATTGAAAATGCTGATTATTTGTTATATTGTTTTTAATTTTTAAATATTGATCCCACATTAATTAAATTAATTTAATAATTAATTAAAATTAAAAAATGTCATATATGATGTTTATAAAATTTTGCGATGCATTCCTTGATGAACTTTGATGAATAATTTTGATGTTGCATTTCAAGAAATATACTCAATGTATTTTGTAAGGTAAAACTTTTAATTGTTTCAGGTTATAATGTAAAATTGTTATATTTTGCACTTTTTCTATCGATTTTGGACAAAACGGATGGTCTCTGCCAAATTTCAACTCTCTATTACCTCTTAAATGAGTTAGAATCAATAAATTAGTTTATCCATTCATTACATTATCATTCAAGACTTTTAAACTGTTAAAAAGTAAAAACGGCTGATTCAAATCATGGAAATAAACGTTAATCAAACACTAGCACGTGTAGAGGGCAAATAAATAGCTTTAATTAAGAGCAAGGGAAAGTAATGAGTGCTAATGATCGGGAAACGATTGTTGTCGTTAAAACTAGCTGTCATCAAAAGTAGCTACTTTCGACTAGGAGTAATTAAAAAAAATCATTCCATAATTTAGTTTAACTTCTTTTTTTAAATAATGCAAACTACATCAGATCTAGCAACATACTGGAAACCAATAACAGAACAACAGTTTAAGAACAGCCCGGTTTCATTACTGAAGACGCTGCGTCAGCGCGAGCTGGGCTGATTGTCATTTGAGGCTTGGCAGTCATCAGCCAACCAACAACCGGCAACCTGGCCCGACTGGCGCTTTCAATAAGATCCTTATTCTAGCTCTTTCTTATCTTTGGCATACATCTCGGTTGTCTAGACCTGGAAAATCTATCGGAATTTTACTATGTTACGTATTGTCCGGACAAAAACCTGTTAAACTTTTAGGTACTTGTCAATTGATTTGCTACTAGCACTTAACAGTAATTTTATACCTTCCCTTATAGTGGGATTATTTCAAAAGATACAATCTATATACAGGGTGTCCGTGAAAAACATTTCAGGTCTTCGGTGACTGATTAGGTACATTAAAAGGAGGGAAAAGGTTCCAATACAGGTATGGCCTGAAACGCTTATCATCTCAGATATCCGCCATTTTGTATTTTACACAAAATATTTTTTATTCCAAACATTTTCCCACAGATTATTTTCAAATTTGGTATTTGTTTTACACTAGAAGACTACCACCGTTAAAAATAACTAGCACGACCCAAGCTCAAAATCTAGAACGGAGGCCATTGTATTTTTTACTGTTTTCAAAGTGTTTTGGTTTTAAAATATTTAATGGTCGCAATTTTGAATTTTGACCCTGGATCATGCTAGTTATCTTTTAACGATGGTAGTATACTAGTGTAAAACACTTACCAAATTTGAAAATAATCCGTAGGAAAATGTTTGAAATAAAAAATATTTTAAGAAAAAAACAAAATGGTAGATATCTGAGAAAATAATCGTTTTAGGCCATACTTAAAACTTTTATCTACCTTTTGATGTACCTAATCACTCACCGAAGTACTAAAAGGTTTTTCATGGACATCCTGTATATATACACAGTTAGAGTTAGATTATTAGTATTACTTGACGAGTAATGAACGATAATGAATAATAATGAGGAATCAGCTGACGAGTTACGACAAGTTAGTAACGTTTAGGAATTTCCAGAATAATTAGTATTTATCGTAAAAAGTACATAATTATGATTACTTGAGAGGTTATATAAATATTCTTTTCTCACACGGTGTTCATAACGAGTTCTTATATGAACAGTTAATTACGGTAAGGTGACGAATTATATAATTAGTGCTAACTGACGAGTTAGACTATAAGGAGTATATGAACATTTCTTAATCAATATTACGTGACAAGTTAGCACGAAAATTATGATTACGTTGCGTGATAAACAATACAAGGTTGTGGTGAAATTATTATAAGTCAGCCCTTCCCTTCAAGAAGCTCTCATTAAATACTTGGCCGCGGAGATGACGTCCTCATGACGTAATGATCGCTGCACACGCCGCGCAGCATCTCCAACCCTCGCCGCTCTCATCTAATGACGCGTCTACAAAAACACTCATTATGTCATCTTCATATCCGGGGTTTCGTTTAAAACCCTTGTTTAAAACCACCGGAGGGTATGTAACGTCGCTGGAGTTTTCTGTTCCTTCCAAAGCCGTGGTGGTTTTATTTCCGTCATCGGTGACACATAGGGGAAGACTTTTTTTATAAATAAACCTCAACTATATACCCATCACCATAGGACCCAAGCGGCGAGTTAAAGGCAGCAAGATACCTGCAGCTGTATTAGTCACATACCTAGAGGTAGTCGGTCATGATCTCACAGGTGTCGCCTGGTTTCGATCCAGCGACCTCTGACTAACTGGGCAGAACGTTACCCATGATCTACCGTGCAGGGAAATACTTGACACTTTTACATGTATTACATCGTAAACGAATACGTAATGAGATAAAACAATATCCAATACTTGTGGAATTGAGAAAACTGATTGATACTGAACGAGTTGAAATATTTAGGAACGGCTTCCACCTGCAGCAGCTGAATCTTATTTCTCTTTTCATAAGAACAATGTTAAAATAAGTGACTGTGACGATGTAGAATACCCGACTGGAACTGACACTCAGATCGATACAGCCCTCCGATCATGGACTGGACTCAACAAGTTGCTTTATCGATTGTATAGAATATTCAACAACAAGAGGCTGTTGCATGGATAATACACAACATTGACAACAACAAGTTGTGCTTAGATAAAACATACATAAACAAGCTGTTTCATTGATAATATAGACGTCAAATTTTTAATCAAATGTACACAACATTTAACAACACTGAATTCAATGTACTAGTCAGTAATTAGTTTCAAGACATTTTGACTCTATTATACATGTGTGTGTTGAACGACAGTAAAGATATTCTTATTCTTAACAAGTTGTCATATAGATAATATACAATATTCAACAAGAAGAAATTGTTGTATCGATTATTTCATCTTATATCTGGGGGATTATCAATTATCCTACCACTTTTTATCTTTGTTTTACAGAGTAGGAGTCAATATATTTCTTGGTGAACTCACTCAAGTATTTTTCAGCTTGTTTAAGACGAGAAACATTTCAAAATTGGTTAGGAGTGCAAACAGTTATTGAAAGGTGAAGATTGAATCGATTACATTCTTTCTCAAAAAATGTCTAATGTATTTTTCCAAAATATGTGCGAATACTAACTATTTAAATTAATAATTACTTCGAACTATGTAAATTAAATAGCAAAATGTTTTGATACCTTTATAAATGGGAAACTTGAATTTTAATTTTACTATATATGCTTTGGAAATACATAAATTGTTAAATCAAAACAACGTAGCTGTATATTCACAAAATAAACTATTAACTCAATTTAATTTTGTCGCTAACTTTTAGTGGTTCGCATAAGAGAATGAAAATTATAACCTAAGAAACTTGCGTACCGTAGGTGGTATTAACAGCTTTTCTGGTTAATATGCAAAGAGAAAAAAAAACGAAAAAATACTTTCTGCACCCTAATACTTAATCTTGATCGATGTTATACTTTTTCTATACTTAGTAATTAATGCTATTAAAACATCCTTAATAATTAACAGAGTTTGACCAAAATTAATAAAGAAAACAAAAGGAAATATATAAACAGTTATAAACTTATAGCTCCAGTGCTGAATGGGGATATTACGAATTATGCGTCAAAGCTCGTGTCTCTAGGACGTGACACTATATTGATATGATACAATTTCTACGTTGAAGCTAATGTCTTATTAAAGACTTTAACATTAATACCACCAGTGTCACGTCCTAGCGCGAAAATATAGAAAAATAAAATATAGAGTGAACATTTAACTAATTAATAATAAGAATTAAGAAATAATAAGGATATGAAAAACTGGATTTTAATGATAGCAGAAAACCCTACACAAAACATATATTCCCAACCCCTTTCAATGTCAGGAATAATAACCACAATAGGAACAGGGAGGGTTGATGGCGATGATCGGGATACGTTCGCAGGAATGTTTTCAACCGTGAATATCAAACCGCACTCAGAAACTGAGTGATTCCAAGGAGAACAATGCAGTAAGCGGGGGACGTTGTGAGGCTGTGAGGCTATGTGACGAGGACGAGGGGAGTGCCATACTGCCACACCGCTACGCCTTTAAACAAACAACACCACTCTCACCGTAGCAAAACCTTAAAAATATTAATAATCGAATAAAATATAATAGTTAGTGAAATGGTGACCTACCCAGATTGATATTTGAAGCCAAGTATGAATGAGAAATGATTCAATGATTCTGGCACGATCGTGCCACAATCATCTTAGTCATCATCATCTGTAGTCTTGTTACTGACTAAGGCTGACATGTTCCTTAGATAGAACTGTTAATTAATAGCCTAACCGTCAATAGCATATATAAGGGACTTTCAGATTAATGTGGTGTCCGAACCGCCGCCTTTCAATTACGAACTGGTCTAACTATGAGGATGGTCTCTACGGATTAACGTAGTATTAAATAGGATGTTTATCCACGCTAGAGAACACTACACCCACCAACCATCAGTCACAACTATCCACAATTCGTGATCTCAAAGTAGCTGGATTATAGGACTCACCTCTGTTGGTTACATTCAAGGGATTTCGAGCAAAATTTATGTGACTGCAGTCCAAGTGAACGGTATTTTACTACCCCATCGTCTAAATGCAGTACGAAATTCGAGTGTTCGGCTTAGAACCAGCTGGAGAGATGGCTACGTGGTACAGTACCGCTGATCGACTTGGTATGATAAGCCGACCAAGTTCGTCATTACCTACCTAACCCAGGCTTTTCTACCTGTCAAACCCATCTTGAGTAGATGGTCAGTGGTTACATTAGCAGTACAAGACTGGGACGGTGGCGTGTCCTGTAATCCAGCTACTTTGAGGTTATGAATTGTGGATGCGTTATTCCCTGGTGTGGATTAACGTCCGCACTATTCAATACTACATTCATCAGCAAAGATCATCCTCATCATTCAGAGGTAAAATTGTGGTTCGGACCACACTTTAAACAGTAGATCTCTTAGATGACATTGGCAGTTGGTTTTAGCGAATTTCCCATAGGGAAGAAGCTATTACCGTAGGTCTCATGGTGAGACTTAAGCCCGGGACCATGTTATTTTTTCTTCTTTAGGTGCCCAGAGTCCAAAAACAATAGTCGTTAAAATATATATATATATATATATATATATATATATATATATATATATATATATATATATATATATGTATATATATATATGTGTCTGTTAGCACGATAACTCTCGTGAAAATGGTCCGATCAAGACCAAATTTGGTAGAGACGTGTATTCCTACAAATGCTCGGACGAGTTCGTAAACCAGACATATCGGTCAATGGGAACGGGTAGTTTGGGGGGGTTTTGTACCCTAAAATGGGGGTTTTACGTTTTTCACGTGTAATTTTTAAAAATTACGATTAAGTTCCTTAAAGTTTTTCTCTATCTCCAACGGTTACCGAGATATTAAAAATCTAAACACAGTACATTGTATTGTGGGGCTCCAATGTTAATCTTATGGAGGATAGGGAAAAATTAATATTTCCCATATTAATCAATATTTTTGGATAAAACTTTATATTTAGCTTCATGTGGTTGAGGTTCGTCCATTTATGCTTAAAAATCATAGTTTTTGTGTTTATCATGGGAGCAAACGTGCATACTCTTTTCCCATGTTAATCATTTGGAGAATAGACTCCTTTTTTATGGACAGATGTTGATGAAAGTTGGTATAAATGTTAAGATAAAAATTATTTATGGCAGAAATGCCCAATTTCAGTGTTCCTCACGGCAGCAAACCTGCACACTCTTTCCCATGTTAATCTTATGGAGAATAGGCAAATAATTCTTATGTTTATGGACAGATTTTTATAAAACTTGTCATATATTATTATTAATATTTATAACTGATTTGGAAATTCGCTGAGTACGCAGGTCTGCTGCGACGGGGGTATTTAATATCAGTTCTGTCTAAGGAATATGTCAGCCTTAGTCAATAACAAGACTACAATGTCGTGTTACAATCATCCTACACTCATTTCCCATTTATACTTGGCTTAAATATCTACCTGGGTAGGTCATCATTTCTGAAAGGTTAATAATACGACCCGCTTCATAAGATGCAGTTCACTAGTTCGTTCCCGAGTGTAATGCTAGCGAAATATTGCAATGAGTTGATACTGGACCAAGCAGTCTTTGGTCATTAGTAAAATTTAAAATAAACTAAATGTCATTATTTGTAATAAAAATATAAAAGTTTTACAAAACAATATTTTTTTAAATTATTTTCCAATGTTTCATGTTTCAAAGTCAATTGAAAACTTTCGTTTTTAACGTTGTTCGCATAATTTGCTAAATAAATAAAAAATATATCCTCTATACAGTCGAATACTGTCAGATTTTGTATGTGTTGGCTAAACTGCCATTTATTTTAGAAATATATAGGCGACAATTTTACAGAAAACAAACTGAGATAGAAGGCAAGACACTATGTTTCTGTTTATTTGGCAATTTCGGTTTGTTTTCCCCCCAGGACAAGCTCTCAAACTTTCCGCGTACTTCGCTAACACCTTGTATTATTCAAATATAGCTCTTGCTAAGTTACAGTAGGTGTTTAACTACGTGACTATATCTTATTATTCATTATTATTTACAAACCTTGTGGAATTTTTAATATACAGAGTGTCCATGAAAAACGTTTCAGGTCTTCGGTGAGTGATTGGGTACATTAAATAGAAGAAAAAAAGTTCCAATAAATGTATGACCTAAATGCATTTTTTTCTCATTATCTGCCATTTTGTATTTCTCACAAAATATTTTTTAACTCAAACATTTTTAACGGATTATTTTGAAAATTTTTATAAATTTTACCGCTAATAAAGTATTTAAGTTTTAAAATTTTAAATGGCCACCATTTTGGATTTTGAACTTGGATAATGCTAGTTATGTTTTTACTAATAGTAGTCTACTAGTGTAAAACATGTACCAAATTAGAAACAAAATCCGTTAAAAAATTTTTGAAATAAAAAATATTTTGTGGAATATACAAAATGGTGGATGTCTGAAAAATATGCGTTTTAGGCCTTACATCTATTGGAATTTTTTCTTCCTTTAATGTACCTAATCACTCACCGAAGTCCTGAAACGTTTTTCATGGACACCCTGTATAATTTTATAAACTTATTAGTTCCATACTAATAGCTGTTAGTTTTATACTTTATTAGTTCTTTAAAGTTTTTTTTCTATCTCCAACGGTTAGAGAGATATAAAAATCTAAACACGGTACGTTTATATTTTGGGGCTGCAACGTTAATCTTATGGAGGATAAGAAAAAAATTATATTTCACTTATTACTCTTTATTTTTGAATGAATTTTGGTATTTAGCCTCATGTGGTTTAGATGCTTAAAACTCATAGTTTATATGTATATCATGGCAGCTAACCTGCATACTCTTTTCCCATGTCAATCATATAAGGAATAAGCAATCTCCTTTATTTATGGACGGATATAGATGAAAGTTAATATAAATGGTCAAAATAAAATGTTTTATGTTACAAATGCCTACTTTCAGTGTCCCTAACAGCAGCAAACCTGCATTCTCTTTCCAATGTTAAACTTATGGAGAAAAGTCAAATAACTCTTTTATTTATCTGCAGATATTAATAAAACTTGTTATATATTATATTATATTATATTGCTTTGGAAATTCGCTGAGTACGCAGGTCTGCTGTGACGGGTGTATTATTTCGTTTAAGTTTTCTTGGGTTTAGAGTTCAAATAAATTTTCTGTTCAGGTATTTAGGAGATAAGTCAGTGGAAGTGTTTACACTGTTTGACCACCGAACCATTGGTCTTTGATCATTGTTCCATTAATCGTTGTTTAAGAAGAAGAGTAGGAACACCTTTAAGTTCAATAAATGCACTTTTGATTTTATTTTATTTTTGATTTATTAAAGCTGGATTTCTTTTAGAAGTGTAACAAATTTTTTTTAATAAATTTTAACTTACCTTTTTTAAGATCAGATGAAAAGTTAAACAACATTTAACATTTATTGAACAAGCTTTACGGCCAATTGTGCATGTCAAATAAAGGTAATTTTGCCTGAAAACCGTTTAATTGTGATGTTTAGATTCTATATCACCCAGAAACAATAGTTGGTGGAATGTTCTGAAATACCTCGTGCCTCATTGTCTTGAACCTTGACCATACAACACAATGGAGATAATCATTTCAATTATTTAAGGACCTTCAATTTTCAGGCTTAAAGTAATAAAAAATATTATTCCCTATGTATTTATGAAAATAATATTACATATTGAATAATTTTATCGTGTATATTTAACTAAGTATCAACACTTCAGAATCCAGTAGTTGTTTATAACTATATTTTACTCTTTCGCCTCTCTAGTAATGATTATTAATTCAACTATAGAAAATTCCCTTCAATAAAAAACTGATGACTAGTAAAATAAAAATAGATTTGTAAACAAATTAAAATATACCTGTCACCAGCAGCAACACCGACTGTGATGCCAGCAGAAGGTTCAAACCCATCACAGCTTCCATCAGCACACTCACATCCAAAATATTCCACAGTAAAACAGCTGTTCGCAGGAAATCAAACGTTTCCGAAACAGCTGGAGTCGAAATGATAATTTCCGCCCGCGGCGCGTGTGTTAGTCACGGACGATGGAGCACCCCACGAGGAGCTAGGGGTTGAAGCGACGCGCTCACTGTGAGGCAGCGCCACGACAACCGCCCCCGTCGGTCGCCACCCACCCACCCACATCATCCCCAACTCAGAAGTATTAATTGATTCTAATTCTTGTAATCGCTCCCCTGCCAGTTATCTGAGCAAGACATACTTCACCGCAGCCTCAAGCTGTCAGTGGAATCAGGATTACTGGCTGTCGGAGATTCTCGAAGAGGGGAGTGGAAATGGAACTTCACAGACTGCGGTCTGGGTGGGAAACAGTCTGTAGAAATTATTTTACGAAGACACCACTGCATCTGGAGTCGTAAAAGTATTGTCAACCTTGGAGGACCCTAAGGAACCGTACCTTAAATGGGTACTATTCGTTATTTTAGTTAGTCTGAGAGGAAACATACAGGTAACGCTATCTTTAAAAAAATTGTATTTACTTCCCTGTGAGAAATAGGTTAGATCAATGATATCTCAAATGTTTTCACTTCGTCTAAACAGCTGTTCATATTTTTGTATTAAAAAATTCAATACAATAGCTCTGGCGGTTCCTATGGAAACCTGTTACATATTTTCCATCTTACAAATCGCCCACATCCCCCCCAGAGCTAAGACATATCTATGTCAAAACAATATTTGACTAATTGTAAGATTTTTATACTTCCCTATCCATGCATGGTATTATTTAGTAAAAAATATTTTACACAATTTACTTTTAGCGAATTTCCTATATGGAAGAACCAATTGCCGTAGGTCTCATGGCAAGACTTAAACCCAGGACCATGTTACTTCTTTGTTTTGAGGTACCTAGAGGCCAAAAATAGTCGTTAAAAACGTTATATAATATATGTGTATGTGCCTGTGGACACGATAGCTCTCGTAAAAATGGTCCGATCGAGACCAAATTAGGTAGACACGTGTATTTCTACATTTACTCGGACGAGTTTGTAATCCATAAATATCGGTCAATCGGAACGGTTAGTTTGGGGGGAGGGTTTTGTACCCCAAAATTGGGGTTTTTGCGTTTTTTATATTACTTACTCCCTTACTTACTCCCAGGGCCATCTTTATCTAAGTTGACATTTGGCCGTACCAACAAACTGTCTCCACGTAGTTCGTTCCTCAGAATCTCTTTCTGTTTTTTATATTACATTTTTTAAATTAAATTTTATCATTTCCCATTAGAATCTACTCAAAAAACTGCACTATTTAGCTCCTTAAGTTTTGATCTATCTCTAACGGTTAACGAGATATTAAAAAGTCTAAACACAGTACGTTGTATTTTGGGCCTGCAATGTGAACCTTATTAAGGATAAGAAAAACATTAATATTTCACTTACTAATCTATATTTTTGAATGAATTTTAGTATTTAGCTTCATGTGGTTGGGATCCAACCATTTATGGTTAAAATCATAGTTTATGTGTTTATGATGGCAGCTAACCGGCATACTCTTTACCTAAGTTAATCATATAGGGAATAAGCAAACTCCTCTATTTATGGACAGGTGGTGATGAAACTTGGTATAAATGGTCAAAATAAAAACTGTTTATGGTAGAAATACCTACTTTCAGTGTTTTTACAGCAGCAAATCTGCATAATCTTTCCCATGTTAATCTTATGGAGAATAGGCAAATAATTCTCATAATTACCGATAGATATTGATACTTGTCATATCATATATTATTATTATTATATGATTGCTTTGACAAATCACTGAGTACGCAGAACTTCTGCAACGGGGGTGTTTTTAATTAATTGGATTCATACTAAAATTTAGCAACGTTTAATTTTTTTACATAGATAGTTTTTATAGATCATACATGTTTAAAATTTTATATTTGTATTACGTTAATTAGAAAGCCTATCCTTCATTCAAGAGCCATTATTTGTTTGAAATTATTTTTTTTTTTATCTATATTAATATTTTCATTCTAATTATAAAAATTTCTAACATCTTAAGTTTAGACATATATGCAATAAAATTATATTTATACAAATTAAACTGTTTTCGTTACGATGAGATGATTAATTGTTTTCATAAATGAATTAAACTTTTATATATATTATTTTTATAAAGATAATTAAATTTTTTAATTAGAATGAATAATTTTTCATTGATTATTTTACTTTTACTCCCAGGGCCATCTTTATCTAAGTTGACATTTGGCCGTACCAACAAACTGTCTCCACGTAGTTCGTTCCTCAGAATCTCTTTCTGTTTTTTATATTACATTTTTTAAATTAAATTTTATCATTTCCCATTAGAATCTACTAAAAAAACTGCACTATTTAGCTCCTTAAGTTTTGATCTATCTCTAACGGTTAACGAGATATTAAAAAGTCTAAACACAGTACGTTGTATTTTGGGCCTGCAATGTGAACCTTATTAAGGATAAGAAAAACATTAATATTTCACTTACTAATCTATATTTTTGAATGAATTTTACATTATCCAACCATTTATGGTTAAAATCATAGTTTATGTGTTTATGATGGCATGGCATACACCTAAGTTAATCATATCTTATATTTATGGATGATGAAACTTGGTATAATGGTCATAAAAACTGATTAAATACCTACTTTCAGTGTTTTTACAGCAGCAAATCTGCATAATCTTTCCCATGTTAATCTTATGGAGAATAGGCAAATAATTCTCATAATTACCGATAGATATTGATACTTGTCATATCATATTATTATTATTATATGATTGCTTTGACAAATCACTGAGTACGCAGAACTTCTGCAACGGGGGTGTTTTTAATTAATTGGATTCATACTAAAATTTAGCAACGTTTAATTTTTTTACATAGATAGTTTTTATAGATCATACATGTTTCATTAAATTTATATTTACAGTATTTTTCACGTTAATTAGAATTGAGCCTTCATTATTTGGCCTTCATTCATTATTTATTGAGCCATTATTTGGCTTTGAAATTATTATTTTTTTAATCTATTGCAAAGTTAATTATTTTCGCACGCTTATTATTAAAATTGTTATTTGAATACGCAATACATTTCATATCTTTTAAAATTTATTGCTTTATTATAATTTTTTCATAGTAATTAAACTGTGCTTTGACATGAGAAGATGAATTTGGCTTTGCTGAGAAGATGAATTATTTTTACATAATATTAATTTTTTCATATTTATTATACATTAATTTTTTTTCATGAATTATTTTCAGAATGAATTAAACTGTGCTCGTTGCAGATGAATTAAACTTTCGTTGACGATGATGAATTAAACTGTGCTCTTCATAGAGATGAATTAAACTGTGCTCGTTGACGATGAGAAGATGAATTAAACTGTGCTCGTTGACAGAAGATGAATTAAACTGTGCTCGTTGACGATGAGAAGATGAATTAACTGTGCTCGTTGACGACGAGAAGATATTAAACTGTGCTCGTTGACGATGAGATGAATTAAACTGTGCTCGTTGACGATGAGAAGATGAATTAAACTGTGCTCGTTGACGATGAGAAGATGAATTAAACTGTGCTCGTTGACGATGAGAAGATGAATTAAACTGTGCTCGTTGACGATGAGAAGATGAATTAAACTGTGCTCGTTGACGATGAGAAGATGAATTAAACTGTGCTCGTTGACGATGAGAAGATGAATTAAACTGTGCTCGTTGACGACGAGAAGATGAATTAAACTGTGCTCGTTGACGATGAGAAGATGAATTAAACTGTGCTCGTTGACGATGAGAAGATGAATTAAACTGTGCTCGTTGACGATGAGAAGATGAATTAAACTGTGCTCGTTGACGATGAGAAGATGAATTAAACTGCTCGTTGACGAGTTCGGCGCGCCAGCGGAGATAAAGAATGATGTTCGATATCAATTCCCTGGACCATTTCGCGCGACATTCTTTCACATTTCACACCACCTGTCGCCGTTCCATACCGCTTGGCTATTCGATTATAGGTTCCTCTCTAGGAAGAAATGTTCTTTTCCTGTAGTATACATTTAAAAACTTACAATTACTCATATAATTGTAGGTATATGACAATTGCCTAACCGAATGTTAAAAATACCAATGGTGACGGTAAAACCAATTAGTAAAATAACTCCATGAGTAATATATTGTGGTTTATTTCGATCATTTCTTAAAATAAATGTTTTGTCACTAACAAAATCTGGATACCTTTGTAAAACAATACACTGTATTACCAGAACTATTTGTTTTTAATAAATATTTACTAATCACAAACATTGCGAGACATAATTAATTGTATCAACTTCCCTGCGGGAAACGGGTAATGGATATGTCTAAAGGGGATGTTTTTAGTTCCTCTAAACAGCTGTTCGCCATTTGAGGTAAATTCCGTAACTCATTTTACGTCCCACAAATTTCTTTAACCCCTCCAAAGTTTAAACATATCCAACTATTAACAGTAGGTACACAGTAAGATATTATAATTTCTTTTAGTTCAAACATTGGCACAGCTGTTATGGTGTATTTTCGGTTCAAATAAGCTTATTTTACTTGTTACAACCTACTTCTTACTTTATATCACGTTGTGCTTTTTGCCATGACACCTGTTTTGAACGGTTTTTGACATGGATATGTCTTTGTTCTGGGGGGTGTTGGTAATTTTTAAGATGGAAAACATGTAACAGGTTTCCATAGAAACTACCAGAGCTATTGTATTGGAAATTTATAAAAGAATAAGAACAGCTGTTTAGATGAACTCTAACCATTCCCTTTAGACATATCCATGATCTAACCTATTTCCAACAGGGAAGTAAATAACATATATTTTGTATGGCGAGGAACACATTTATAACGTGTTAATTCGTCGCGCTACGAAGAGGAGGTGATATATACCAAGAGTCAAGTTGAGAAAACTTGGGAGATAAGAAAGGTGAAGCAAACACAACTCCAGATCGCCTGTAACTCTGGCTGAAAAACAGTCTCATAAATCTAAGCACAGGCCTAGACCCTCGGTCGGCACACTTTGGCTGCGTGTAAATGTTTTAATAGCACGTTATACATTAGACACGCAGTTGTGTTTTATTTATACTGTATACAGCTTATAAATCAAATTAATTTTATATACGGTTTCATTTTGTGTTTTGTATGGCAGGATTTTTACAATCGATTTAGCTAATACAATATACAACAAGTTCAGAAATTGTATTTATAGTGTGTGGTTTTGTACTAAAAAAATGGGGTTTTCGTTTTTCTTATGTAATTAAAAAATTTTCTAAATTTATTTTTTACCATTAGAATTAGCTTAAAACTTCACGATTTAGTTCTTTGAAGTTTTTCTCTGTCTCCAACGGTTACCGAGATACTAAAATATCTAAACACAGTAAGTTGTAAGTCTATTGTTTTTGGGGCTTTAATGTTAATCTTGGAGGATAAATAAAATTAATATTTCACTTATCAATATGCTTAAAAATCATAGCTTATGCGTTTATCATGGCAGCTAACCTGCATTCTCTTTTTCCATGTTAATCATATAGAGAATAGTCATACTCTTTTATTCATGCACACTTTTGGACAAATTGTTATGATACTTCGTATAAATGGTGAAAATAGAAATCTTTTATGCTAGCAATGCCTACTTTCAATGTTCCTCACAGCAGCAAACCTGTATACTCTTCCCCATGTCAATCTTATGGAGAATAGGCAAAACTCTTGTATTTATCGACAATTATTGACAAAACTGATTTTGAAATTAACTTAGTACGCAGGTCTGTTGCAAACGGGGTACTTTTCCTTTGGAATTTCGTTTTTTAAGAAACACCAAACTAAACTTTTTGTATATATTCTACGTAGTTAAATAATTATCATCATAGTGAAAAATTTCTCCTGCCGTTTAATTCATAACTCGCAAACTATTTCAACCTAGGAGAAAAATGCAGAAGGGAATTTCATTTGTTTCTCGAACAACCGTTGAATAAAACATTAGAGTTCGAAACGTTCGACGACCTCCTAAGATGTATCTCGTTTCTTTTGTCGGGCTAATGCATGTTACTGGGTTTGTGAGACATAAGAATGATACTTGTTACACGTGAAGTGTATACCCAGATGTTACAGCATTTAATGTGATTTTCGTTGGCGTTCTTATACATGTTATTCTTCTTCACATTTCTGAGACATTGACCCAACTTTACGAATATTTTAACACTGAAACCGCTACGTATTTTTGCTTAACTAAATAGTAAAATTATAATACAGCTCTTTTTAAAATAATCAATAAATGAAAACAACACAAAAATGCCTAAGGAAGCAAGACAGGTGTCCACTGCAATCCCAGTTGAGCCTAAAAATGCTATCCTAAATGCCAAGCCGATCACCGATTATTTAAGAAGAGTCCTCCCACCACTATACCACACATTTACATGCCAAATTGGGATTCGAACCCGCGTACTTAGGTTTGGCGTAAAACGTTTTGCTCGTCAGCTAAAAACTTAGTCCATTATACCAAGTAAAACTGACTAGTAAAGCGCTTAATTGTTTACAAAACAGACTCTAGTGGCAATTGACCACATTCCTTGGAATACTCCAGTTCCCGCTCTCAGATAGCAGCACGTCTTACAATGACATTGTCTAAGAAGTTTACTGAATTGACAACAGATGCCACTCCTTTCCACTATTTAATTTGTAAACGCGATCGTGACTTTGGCAGTTATAGGGTTAAAGATAGGTGACGGGAAGTCTCAACTTGTATGAAATAAGAATGATACTCATTAAACATGATGTGTGTTCACAGTTAGCCAGATTTCCGATGGTTCAAGGCTGAACCAATGAACGAAATTGTAAAGGTCGCCTCATACTCGAACGGTAAGCACCATTATTGTACAGTATTTGAATGTATGTTTTCACTTTTACTATAGTAGCAAACCCTACATGGACAGGTTGCTATTTCAGTAGCTAACTAACTAACTAACCAACCTTACGGGGTTTTATCAATCCATTCGTACGGGTTGCTAGAAACAGTCAGCTGTTTTACATTTTAATATAGAAAGTAGTAGAGATGTAGGCTACGTTGTAGTGCTAGTGATGACAGATTTTTACCTGGCTAGTATTTTGACATGAATATGGTTAGATAAAATAAGTCGTTTCAAACTCAGAACCAGCACGTTGTTCCCATAAGAATAACATGGTATTAACTTTTGCACATCTCGTTTTAACCAGTAACAGGAGAGTCCAAGTTTACCGAAGCCTGTAGGGTTTGTGTTTTCTTTACATAAAAATGATTGGTCCCTATGTTATTCCTATGGAAAAAACGTGTAGATTCTGAGTTAAAACGACCTATTTTATCTACTGATATGTCTTAGCTCTGGGGCGGTGTAGGAAATTTGCACCTCCAGAATTTGAAACAGTGACGTCATTTGGTTAGTAACGTCACAGCTTGGTTATAAGAACAGCTGTTTAGATGAACTGAAAACATTGCCTTTAGACATATCTATGATCTAATCTATTTCCCACATGGAATTAAATACAAACATTTTCACAGTTTCGTTCGGATTGTGTACTCTGGCCATCAAGTATCGATTGGTTTCTATCACAGCTCATGTTATTGGAATCCAGTACCAATTACGTAGTTATTTCAAATCAATTCAACTGACGTTTTCTGATGTTACTTTCTCCCCCTTATACATAGTATATGATGGGAATTTAGCTCTCAAGAGAACACACAATATGTAACATCACAGTGATTTGGAGTCTTAGATTCATATTACATTGTAATGGAACCGGGTAAAGGACTATACTTCCAAGGAATGAAAAGAATACATTGTATAAAAGGGCATAGAAAATATACCCAGTTTGCTATTGTCAGAAGTTGTATTGTGCGATCTGTAAGTTGAAAAGCTGTAAATATATTTGAACATTTCATATATCTACAAATATGTTGTAGATATTTTTCTTATTTTCGATCTCGTATCAGTGGTGTTTTAAAGGCAGGAAAATAAATGGGGTCAATAAAAATGATGGGCCGCGTGTCATTTTAAAGGGCCGACAGATGGGTTTGTTTACAGCTCCCTGGCATGAAAGGTTGGTTCCCACAAGATGCATTACATTGTGTAATGTTAATTACGGTTCATCATTCATTTTACTAATTTTACTTTTGTATTTTGTGGATTAATACTGGTATTGTTATTTCTAAACGTTGGCTTTGTGAACTGTCCACACCCTGTTCTCACTACCAACAGCCGACCTAATAGATATTTAACTAATTATAATCTAATTAGGATACTAATACAATGACAATGTAGCTAACCAGTTTTATTTTACTTTTTCAATATAAAAGTACTATTGTTTCATTCATTACATTACTATTTTCTCTGTTTACCAGATTTAATGTTTTTTTTATATTTGAACGACGCATTATCTTAATTATTGAAAAAATGATCTTAAATTATCTTTAAATGTGTGTTTTGACATGGATATGTCTTAGCTCTGGGGAGGGTGGGTGTTGGCAATTTTTAAGATGTAAAATATGTAACAGGTTTCCATAGAAACCATCAGAGCTATTGTATAGCATTTTTAATATAAAAGAATAAGGAACAGCTGTTTAGATGAAGTGAAAACATTCCCTTTAGACATATCCATGATCTAACCTATTTCCCACAGGGAAGTAAATTCAAACATTTTTACTTTACTCCCTTGCACTTTGATGGTCTACTTCAATGGAATGTAATCATCCGGATGTATGTATAAACAGCTGTTCAAAGGCTAGGTTTTTAATAAATGATTTTTTAGGATTTCGGTCAAAAAATTTCTTGTTAGTTTAATTCATTTCATAAAAAACCTTATGAAGTAGAAATATTATTTTGAGATTTTTTAAATTTATGATTCTGTCAAACACAAAATATTGTCTCTAATAAGATTTCTGAAGTCTTCTGAAGAATAAAAAATATTTTTACTTTTTTCCAACGACTTAGCCAGTAAATGGATAATTTCACCCCATAAATAAACTATTGCAAAGTC
This sequence comes from Nephotettix cincticeps, assembly GCA_023375725.1. Classification (NCBI taxonomy): domain Eukaryota; kingdom Metazoa; phylum Arthropoda; class Insecta; order Hemiptera; family Cicadellidae; genus Nephotettix; species Nephotettix cincticeps. Next base: position 52,692,461 of record CM041790.1, on the reverse strand, counting down.
GTTAATTACAAAATACGAAATCGTTCTAAATACCTTGTCAACCAAGAAATTGCTTATTAATTGATAATATCGTGCTCAATAAGGAGTTGTGAAACTAAATTGAATGAAATTGCAATAATTGTACTAAAAAGCAAAAGCGCCCGTAGTAGATACGTGACCCAAATCTAAGGGCTGCGTCGTACATCACGGCGGGTTCGCATCACCATCCGTTATACCGGTGGCTTCATCCGGACTCCGCCTAAGTGGTTGTCTTGACGTGTCCTCGGGAATACACAAGTATGGGCTTTGACTTCATAAAAACTTAAAATGGTAACCCAATAAAGTTCATAAGGGTATTGCATTAGTTAATAAATGTCATAGTGGACTGATGCGCTGTGACACAAAATGGTTTAGAGTTCAGTACGAGACAACGTACTGTGTTTACCAAGAACAGTAAATATAAGTTCTCTGGAACCATTAGTTGTAGAACCATAATTAAAATGATTTTATTTTAGCTGCTTTAACAGTGGTAGGGAAAATAATTTAATAAATTTATGGTTTCGCCAGTAAAATATTTTTATAATTTGAAACCCCAAAATGTTTTAACCATTATTTTACTGACATGTGGGGTAGTATTGTATTATTTGAAATACTAAGCAATATTAACTATACAAATTTAATCAAAGCTGCTGGAACCGTTTTAGATTTTTTTAGGTATTTTAAAGCTAAAACAAAATATTAAAAACATTAAAAACACAACAAAATACGATGTGGTGATGTATTTTATTAGTACAGACAAATCAAATTTGATCTAAATTCGCAACAATGATTTAGCTGTGGTTCTGCATGCATCTGTATGTACAAACACACATATAAACATGGATCACTCCAAAACCGACTTTTTCAGGGAACCCCAGAACGGATATACCTACCATACATTCAAATACGAGAACGCTGACGAAAACAATACTTTCTCCTTAAACTGCGTTGTAGATAAAAGAAAGTAAAAATTGAATATTTTAGGGAAAAATGACAAAATACCTAAACATTTGGAGGAGAATACAGATGAACTTTGAGTGTTGAAGATAAACACTTAATAACAGAAGGAAACAGTTTCCTGAAGTCGAGTAGTTAGGGGATAATAACCGGAGCCGGAACTTGGTCCAAGTTCAACAGATAACTGTTAGATTAGAGGCCAGTTCCGGTGCAACATGAATTATTGCGTAGGCAGTGGCGAAACTGTTGGAAACGAAAGTTCTCGCTGGAAACAATAAAAGGGACGGTAATTAAATCTATCTATTGAGTGAAGCATTATTGTCTCCTCCTGAGGATTCAGTATGAATATGCAGGTTTGCTACATTAAGGGGCATACTGCGAGATGCGCCAATGGCGTGTACAATGTGATTATTATTCGTACGGAAATGTTTTTGGGAGATAATAGATACTTCACTGAGTAAAAAAGGTAAAAATAAAATTTCTCATGAAAGGTCGTAATTATTTTGTCTCGGTAAAATGTTTTGAGGCAATCGACATAAAAGCAAACAAAATAGTTCAGATATTTTTGAACGTGTGTTTATTCATGCACTAGATTTAACAATAAATTTTGGTGACAATTTACATTCCTTTTGTATTTCTGGTTCAAAGGATTTTTACGCAAGGTTTAGTTGTGACCTATCGTTAATCTGATCATTTTTTGTTCAATGTTCTGTGAAAATGTGTGTTCATGATATTGTTAGTATGTTTTAGCATGGATAAACGACATCCTCTAGACGACTATATAAACCAATACAAAACATTTTAAAGTTGGTATGTAATACAAATTAACGTTTTTTATAAAGAACAATTGTTGTGTTTTTGAAAGAAAATAATATTATTATTATCGATAATATCGATGAAATAAAAAAATATTGTGTTTTTATAACTTTATTAATTAATTTTTAAAAGTAATTAAAATCAATCATAGCTATTGAACTACTTAGATTATAAGATCTTCAAAGTTAATAATGGTGTTGTTTTATTACTAATTAACTGTATACAGTAACACTACAGTTTAATTAAAAAAACTGAAAAAACGGAGGTAGTTTCACAACCCCTAGAAACGCTATGTATTTAAATAATAACTTAGTAAATATAAATAATACTTTATAAATTCTTATTAAATTACTAATCTTATCTTATTGTATTTTTCAACGCGTCTATGTTTTAAACAGCACAACGTTTCTGGAGGTGGAGAGATTCCATTGTTTTCAAGTGATTTTGCTCTAGGAATTTACATTTAAATTCATTTAAAGTTTTAATTAAAAAAAACAAGAAAAAAAGGAAGGAGTTCCACCACCACCAGAAACGCTGCGAAGTTAAAACACAGAGACATTGAGTAAATACCCTCATAATTGTAGGGTTTGACCCAGTTAGTTTGTTTAGTCACCCTAGAAATGTTGTCAAACCAGAATATGTTGTAGAAATAGAGTAGTTTTACAGCCCTGAGAAAAAAGGAAGTTAAAATTGTTATATTCAACTATTTGGTTAGTAGTAATATTTTAAATACTAGATTGAATACCAAGGTTTACTTATTTTCTTTTATGCAACTCGCTAATATAGAATATTGAGTCTTAATTGGTAAACAGATATTAGATATATAATAATGTAGTAAGGAAAAACTTATTATATGGTTGTATTTTTATTTAAAAAAAATCTAAACTTAAAACTCGTATTCTTATACATTAGACATATTCAGTGTTTTCTCAATTAGATATCTCTTAATAAATAGAATATTACTTTTATGGTTCAAGAACTATAAAATACACATAAGGTGAGATGAAAATCCAAAAAAAACCTAATTCAAAAATACTTTTCAAGTAACACAGAGAGGCCAGTAATGTTGCCGTAATGTTGGCAGTAATGTCAGAACAATGAAGACCTACAGGTCTCCGAGGGTGGCCAGCCTGCAGCTCTCTTTATATACGCATTATGCCGAGATCAAAACATTTATTTGAACGTATTGCTATCATATAATATTTTGTTGACTTTTGTGTAGGTTTTTTATTTACTGCGACAATCAAACAACACATTTTGTATATGTTATTTTGTTGAGTTTATGCACTATAAAAACTCACTTACTTCATTTAAGACCTTTTATACATTTTATTGATATTCAAGAGTTCATTAATGTAACATTAAATTACTTTATATAAATACTATAAAATCTAAGACATTTATTTCTATATGATTTCTTTTAAAAAATTTTGCTTTTGACATTAGTTGTAAATTAATTATGGAATCAGTGAGGCATATTTGTTGTTAATAAGAATTTTCCAGTTTAAAACTATTTTATTAAAAGAAGTTAAATTGCTTTGGATGTAGCTAAATGACGTGCCATGCAATAAAGCTACCTCCATAGAGTAAGGAACATCATGTATCATCGTGGATTGAGGGAGACCATCTGTTTCTGGGGCTTGACTTGGACTAGTATGACGTCACTTCCATTGAGTATTTTTTTCTTAGGTTGCGTACTGCAATAGTAAAGGGTGGTAAAATTAGAATCATAAATACTTAACTTTATAAAAACATTTAAATTTCTAATGTGGACAGTTAAATCTCAAAAAAATTATTCACGCAATCCTCCCAGCTGTTGCGTAAAATAGTTTTATGCTTTATAACTATTTTAATTAAAAAATGGATTAATAAAAGTAGATTACTGTTTTATATTAGGTTCAGTGAGAAGGTACTTAGTGTACTTCCCTTTGGGATATAGATTAAATCATGCCTGAAAGGAATGTTTTAACATCCGCTAAAAAGCTGTTACCTTCATAGCCATTTGACGTCACTTCCGTTACACTTTTTGCATCTCGAAAATGTCCTCCTCCCCCCACCCCAGAGCTTAGACATGTCCATGTGAAAGGTACTTAACACTGAACCAATACTAATAATTTATTAATAACATTTTTTCTAATAGTTTTTTAGATACCGCATCATCTTATGAAAATTCGAAATCTGAAAGATGCCCTTCAACATCGACGTGAAATCCTCGTTAACTGATTTATAAGGAATTAAATTACTCAAAAGAAACTTATAATGCAAACTGATCTGAGTTTATAAAGTTGGTTAAACTGATAAGTAAATACTGATGAACAGAGGCGAGTGGTTATAAAACTTTAACTCATCAGGAGTGGTGAACTATAATTTAAAATACCTTAGCTTGAAATATTTCTTGGGGACAGTATTTCTTATATAATTAGACATACCAATATTCAGCTTAGTAAAAATTATAACTGATATCAAGATACTAATGGTTTTTATTGGTTAGCATATCCAACTAACACTTTTAAAATGTTGACATCGTCATTCGATAATGGTTACAGTTTAAATATTTGTTGTACTGTATTGAATAACAACACGAACGGTTTCTCAATCTTCTGTAAAGGGATAGATGACGTCATAGTCTATGACGAACAACCCTTTTCAGTTTTATAAAATTGTCCGATGAGGCTTGACAAGAAGACAGAAAGTAATGACCGTGTTTTGTATTCCGACGGGCCTGAGTCTGGCCAACACCGTTGATGTATGTATCGTCATTGTTTTCATCCCTGACATAATACAAAGCCCGATGTGAAGTCCAGGCTTGAATGTTTGGTATAATTGTAAACAAGGTATTAATTTCATCTTGAATTTAATTTTTTTATATTAAAACATTATTATACTATAAAGCCAGTGGAGTAATAAAATAATGAGGAAGTTTTTGAAAGAGTTACTTTTTCAAGGCTTTTACACTGTCTTGATTAAAAGATGATAACATCTTATAACTATTTAGAATACTGTGATGTGATGATCACAAAATTTTCAATTCTTGTTTTAAGTTGCAGAAAGCCTATTTTTAAACATGTTATTCTAATAGAAAATAAAATTGATATGACTAATTAATATAATGTGCTATGGTATTAGATACAAGGCAAAGGCTGAGCAAAGTTTAATTTGTATCAACATAATCCATTAATTACTACTTCAATGAAAATTCGCTGGGTTTGCTAATACGATACTGCGGGGCTATTTGTATACTTTTCATTAAGCATTGAATATAATAACTGTAAGCAGACTGTGGTAACAACTGGCTGGGTGTGTGAGAGGTTAGGTTGCTGACTAAAACTGAAGGTCGCCGGATCGAATCTCAAAAGGGTTCAATCCGGACCCAGTTGCCATTTTGTCATTGGGGAATTAATTAATGATGCTTCCTATCAACAGGTCGACGTTAGGTAGTAATATGGTTTGGACCGTTCCCCATCAAAACGTTAAAAATTCCGTAAGTCGTGGAAAAGTATAAAACAAAACAAAACCCTTCAATACCCATTTATTTTCTTACTATATAAAATAAGAAGTATGTATATACATTTCTTTAGATTAGATTAGAAATGGTGACCGTAACACAAGGTATGTATTTTAAGCCTAGAATGAATGAGAAACGAGTGTAGTATGATTGTGGCGCGATCTTGTGGTCTTACTAAGGCTGAAATGTTCCTTAAACATAACTTTTAATTAATAGCCCAACAGTCAATGGCATATCTAAGGAACCTACAGCTAAACGTGTAATCCGTACCACTGCCTCTGCGTTACGAACTGGTCTAATTATGAGGATGGTCTTTGCGGATTAACGTAGTATTCAATAGTGCGGACGTTAACCTAAACAAGAGAACACTACATCCACCGGCCATCGCTCACAACTATCCACAATTCGTGACTTCCAAGTAGTTGGATTACAGGACGACGCAACTGTCCCAGTCAATATGACCACCCCATAAGTTTGTATGAACGTTGTCTGAAGAATCCAGAACCAATCGAAAGATTGTAATGAAACTTTCAGGTGTTATTAAGGGTGGTTTCTGTGAAGTTAGGTGTAAATCCGTCCAAAGGGCTTTGACCAGAGGGCATAAGAGGGTGCAATGTTAGGATAATAAGTTCCTAGTTAATAATGATTTGTATATATATACCCTTAATCAAAAGACAAAAAAACATTGTTTATCCTTTGGTCTTAAAATAAATATACTTTCTATTTCCTTATTTCATTAACTTTCATTGTTACGTTATTAAAAACTATTAAAATAGCTTTATCTCTAAATATAAAATTGAATGTATGTCTGTCTGTCTGTCTGTATGTCCTTTATGCGTTGCCAAACTACTCATCCGATCGCCATGAAATTTTAGGAAGTTGCTCTATATGTGTCCGGGAAGGTTTTAGTGAAAAAAATTTTTCGAAAACCCCATAAGTTTCCATTTTATGGCGTTTTAAATTTCTAATGTTAACCTTATGGAGAGTAAGTTTGTTTACAAATTGTCTACAATGAAAACATTTGATTTCTTAGCTACAGCTGATTGGTTTACTTTCCATTAGCAATACCGTATGCTTTACTATCCAATGCCATCTGAATCATTCATTAATGTTAAACTATGAAGTAAATGTGTACTGTAAAAAATGAACAGCTTTAATCACCACGTTAATAGTTAACGGTTTTAGGGGATTATGTATTTATATTTTTATTTTCTGTCTGATTAATTAAAGTCATGTGTTTATATGATAATTACAATGTTTATATTATTACGTTTATTATAATAATCAGCTGTTGTATATCTTTCCTATAAAAGCCGTATTACAGTTAGGTTTCGTTTGGGTTTGGATTGGATTTTAAAATTGTGAATTAATCCACTCAGATTTATTTGTTTTATGGGAATGATATTAATATGTTTTATCGTTTCAGTATTGTTATTCACTATGCAGCGACCCAGAATATATAACCTTTCACAATGAAGCCGTATTGCTATTCGACTTCAGAACATGGCCAATCTTAAAGTTAACATGTGTTTACTGTGAGGTGTTACGAAGTTCGCCGGGTCTGCTAGTTTATTTATATAACTCAATTTGAGCACAGCAACATACGTTGGGTAAAGCTTAATTAATATACAATTGAAACGTAGTTAACTTGTTAACTGAGTGTAGCATAAACCTAATATTGTACTTACATCCAAGCAGGACGTTTATTGTTAATTTTTCTCATTTCTGGGCTCATGAACAGATATTGTCAGTAAAGGTAACATTTTGAATTATGAGGCAGCAAATATAACCAATTGTCGGTGGTTCGGAGCCCGTGGCTGGGATCGGGTAGTAATTGGCAATCTACCCCGACCTCGTGGAAACTCTGTTTTGTTCATACTAGATTCATCAATGATTGTATTGAGGCCTTTCAATTCAAGTTCAGTATTGCAAAAAATTGGCATCGTTAAAATATTTAGCGTTGAATGATTTTTTTTTAGTTTTAACTTACAATTTGGACAAGACAGGTTTATAATTGTAGATTTTATTTGCGTATAAGTGTGTCGTCTGATGCATAGTATTTAGGAATATTTTAATTTGTTCTAGTTAATTATTTTTAGGCAAAGTTTTCAGCTTCTTTAAACAGCTCTCCCTATAACCATATGATGTCACTAAGTATATGACGTCAGCGTTATGAGTTTTAGTCTGACGGATTGCCAAAACCTCCCTCCAGAGCTCAGACATATCCATGTAAAAAAATAAATAATCAATGGGCCGAAAATGTTCATATACAGTGACGTTTATCCTTGTAACATTGTTTACTGTTATTGAAGATGTTATCTTTTTGTAAACAATAACATTAAATTAATAAAATAAGACTAAAATACTTTGTTAATATTTTATTATGTTATTAAATGAGACATAACAAGCCAAATGTTCTATAAAACATTTAATCAGTCTGATTGTGTTTTACACAGCTAAAAATGGCAATTTTAAAAATCTACCTCTTTATTATAGTAAAAATATTTTATTTTAATTAAATTATTTAGTCCAAAAATCAAATAGCTTAGGTTAAAAATATCTACTTTTACCCCAAACTTGTTGGTATTAGTTAAAAAAATGTAAGGTCTTATTTATAATTTTTTCAATTATTCAAGTTATTATTGAAACAAAACCATTTAGGTCTCTTAAATTTTTAAGGGTAGTTATTATTTTTAAAAAGTTAGGAGTAAAAAATGTTTGTATTTACTTCCCTGTGGGAAATAGGTTAGATCATGGATATGTCTGAAGAGAATATTTTAAGTTTATCTAAACAGCCGTTCTAATTCTTTTATATTTAATATTCAATACAATAGTTCAAGTAGTTTCTATGGAAACCTGTTACATGTTTTCCATCTTAAAAATCACCAACACCCCCCCAGAGCTAAGACATATCCATGTCAAAATTAAAGTAATCTCAGCTTAAAAATATAAAAAATAATGTGGTTTTACAGTTATTAAGATAACAAGTTTCAAAAATAGCACTATTTCATAACCGACAGGGTCAGTTTTCTACACCTACAATTAAACAAAATTCCAATCTGAAATCTCAAAAATTTACAGAGAAAATAGTTTATGTGAGAAACACAACATTGTATGTAGCATATCAACCCTCAGAAACATCGAGCATATTTTATTAAGTCATAATTTATTTAAAAAATTTAAACCTATATTGAAATCTGTTGCTGATACTTTTTTGTAGAGCTGAATTTATTTACTGAGAAAATTGAAAATAAAGTTTACTTACACTCAGTGATGTAAATTTACATTATGACCTTTATAATGACAACTTTTTTCAGTACAAAGTAACTTCAAACTGATTGTTTTAATTTAAAATAAATATCATAGGAAGCAAGTAAAAATTCAAAGATAGTGAACAGTTTTAAAAGTGTAACTCATAAGCTAGCATTACTCAACAATCTAATTCAGGGGTTACTATAATACTTTGGTTATTTTAAAGGATTGTTTATGTAAACGTATTTCAAAGACACCGCAGAATTTGTAAGTACAGAATGATGAAAATCCATTTAATTCCCCGTTTACTCCAGTAACAGATGACAATGTTAGTGCAACACTAAGCGTGAGGGATTGCAATGAGCTGCGCGACTTGTGACCGATGAGACGCGTTTTTCACCAACAGCCAGCCTCACTTTCCCCCTTCACTAAGTCAGAGAAATTCTTGGGAAATGTACTTTGAACAAAGGACGTAATTTGTTTCACCGACTATTAGTTTTAGGCTGTATAGCGATTTTAATTTTCATTAATAAATGAATACAAATTTCACTTTAATTTGACCAAATACACACCAATAGAAAATGAAAATTATTACCACATAATCAAATATTCGATAATCTTCTACGCTAATAAATATACAAAAGTAATTCTACAAAATAACCTACAGAGAAATGTGTAATTTATTAGAAATTATTGAATTAAATACAACAAAGCAAATTTCAATTCAAGAAATTCAGGAACAGAGTAATGATTTTTTGTAACCTTGAGTAAACATTAATCTTAAATAAATTAATAGGTAATTGTGTTGTTTGTAGGGGAAGCCTTTTAAATATTTAAAAAGAATAGTAAGTCATAACAAAATAGGGATTTCCACAAACTGTGTGTGTTTTATGATTATGAATACCTTTTCTCATAGTCTAAAAATAAGTGTAAAATAGGAAGATAAGACAAAGGTGAGATCTTTTATATTTTGAGTAATATTTCTCATAGTGGCTTGCTATTGATATTTTAAAAATAAAGTTATAGGATAGAGTAAAAACTTACGTCTTCCAACACTATTTAATATATTTATGCTTATATTGTAATCATATAAAACGGTAAATATATAAAAAGATGTTAAATTGACGATCGATTTCGTCCAGTTACACCGAATATCATCAGGCCCAAATGGAGACTGGTGAGTTTTTACTTTATCCTATAGTAAAACCAACACGTATAATGCTAATCAAAAAGTTATTCAAAATAAAGTTATAGTTTCCCCAAACTATAAATCGTAATAAATCCCCAGTTACATTAATTTTTTTATCATCTTACATCGTAATAAATCTTAAGAACTAAATAAGCTGGCATTATCAAGTATTTCAACGCGTTTAAACATTTCATATTTGTTTATTAGAAAACTAAAAATAAATTGTACTGAAAATAAATAATAATTTGTTATAAATGCAAAGTTATGCCATCTTAGCACTTTCTAAGACTTACTCTGCTGAACATATACCTTGAAACGAAACGAATAAATCTTTTTATTGAATAAATAATTAGGAAAATATTCTATTTAACTTTGAAATACGTACTATTTAAACGGACGTCTACTGTAAATGATGTATCATTAGTGGGTATAGTTATAATGGGTTAGTAAAAAATCCCTGTGTGCATATTATTTATCATTTGAATTTAAATTATGTTCTTTTATTATTTAAAACATTTATGTGTTCCGTTCTCAATATGCCTTTGTTATTATATTATGTAATTACATATAAGTATAAATAATAAATTTAACATATTAATCAATAATTTCATATGAACCACAACGTAGGACCATGAATGGGGAAGTAGGAATCCATACGGTCGTGCGTTTCCAAATTCCGTCGTTTCATCTCCAGATCATTATTACTCTCTGTATACATCTTTCATTAATGGAAATTTGGGTTACATTTGTGCCAAGTGACTCGTTTCGTATCTTTAAATTTTATATGCAATGTCACTTGATGTGGAATGCATATTGGAAAATTGTACTGTAGTTACGAACTTACTACAGGGTTTAATGTTTAAAATGTATTCATAGGAAAACTTTGAGAATGCCTTAATTATGTACAGTGTAAATTATTATTGATTATTAGAGTTTAAAACGAATAGAATAAGATTTAGTTAAGGTTCCTTTTTGATCTATGGTTCTTTTTTTGCGTCTTTGAATACGATTTGAAATATCGAAAACAGGAACGGATAATAGTCCACCTCATAATTATAATGGTAATTTATGATAAGTATAAAATGTAAAAACATTCATTGTTCAAATTCATTGTTCCAAATATTCAAGATTTTTCCTCTACTTCGATAAGTTTTTCCATTACTTTTATAAAATAAAAAAGATTTACTTAATTATACTGTACAATCTTCTTTCTTCTTATACATAGAATATTGGGAAAATATTGTTTTTGACAAATAAATATAATGTTTATTCAAAAAGTCATTTCTTATATTTATTTTGTGTCTCCCTGAATCCCAAACAGTTGTTTTCGGAGTCATGTGTCCTCTTCAACACTACACCGATGGGCCCATTTTTAAATAGTTTTTAATCGGTACACGTTTACAAAAACTTTAGAGCTTTTGATTCATTTAATTTAAAAACATAATTCAAGTTTCTCAAAAACGCCTGTAATGATTTTGGTTAAACATTTCGTGGTTGACAGTCTAAATTAATTAATAATAAATAAATCACCCTGTTATTAAACATTACAGTTAAAACGTTTTATAAATTAGAATATCAATAATATATTTTTGAATTTTGAGGGAAGTTTAGCAGTCTCCCCCACCCTCTAAATAAATTTCTGTTAGTAGGCATATTTACAACTGTAAAAAAAAGAAACCATGTGTATACAGCCTTTATGTGTCCGTTTTGAAATGTATACGAGTTGGTTGTGTGAACGTAGATCATATGAAGCGGATGTGTTTGGTCACCCAATGAAAAGGGAATGCAAACGATGCATTATATTGACACCATTGTGTTCACACACGCCCATTGAACTTCTAAATAAGGAAATTTCGAAAAATTCGGTTAGGTATTTTTCAATATATAGCTAATTCAACTACAAGAAGACTAGATTCAACTGTAAGACAATGAATTCATAGTTATGTCCATGTATATAGACAGGACCAAACTCTGGTGGGTGTTTTGATTTGAATGTGGGTAAAGTTGAGTTTGATGAGTGTAATTGATTGAATGATACGTGTCGCATTATCTCTGTCAAATACCAGCTGATTAATTTCCAGTTATATAATGAAAGGCGGTTAGGTCCAGAGTCAAATTAACTTAATTTTGTTATTTTTTTAAAATCGAACTGATGACTTTCAGAGTAACAAGTGTGTTTTATAACCACCAAATCATATCACTAGAAACTTTTAAATACATAAGTTTCTTTAATCGCCACTTGAGTCCTAAAGGACACATACCATTCATTTTCTAGGTAGCTCATTAGTATCGTACCACCTTGTAATCCATGGGTCATGGTTTCAATTCCAGATTCAATAACATTTTGACATGGATACGTCTAAGCTTTGGGGATGGGGGTGTTGATAATCTTCGAGACGCAAATGACTGAAGGAAGTGATATGGTTATGAGAACAACTGTTAATAGGAACTAAAAACATTCCCTTCAGACATAGCCACGACTTAACGTGTTTTCAACTGGAAGTAAATAGCACATTTTGACATGGATGTTTTATCTTTGGGAGGTATTGGCAGTTTGAACGACCGAAATTTGAAACAGTGACATAATTTGGTTAGTTACGACATATGGTTAGTGACGTCATAGTTTGGTTATAAGGACATCTGTTTAGATGAACTGAAAATATTCCCTTTAGATATCAATGATCTAATCCTAACCTATTTTCCACGGGGAAGTAAATACAGTACATAAATTTTTTATTTCACACTTTATTTTTTATGGCATAACAGGTCGACATTTAAAGGTTTACCTAAAACATTAGAAATGCTACTGACGTAATCACATATTATACGTCATACAACTGTCGCTGGCAAGTAAAGATGGCGGAGGAGGTGCTAACAAGAATGAATACGTTTGTCCTGCGTGAGACTACTAAATATCACTCAGGCAGCAACTGCCTCCTGGGGGACTTCGCCCATCCACGCTCCTGCTGCTTGCTACAATATTATAACCAAACGTTATAAATCATCTTCTTTTGCTATTTGAATCAGGACTTTTTACATCATATTTATGTTTATCATCGTATTATTTTTCAGTTTTTTATTTAATAATAAAATATATCCCCAAAAATTTCATTTTTGCTTACAAATCTTATTTCGTAACATTACATTACATTAACGGTTTTTAATCTACAAGAATGGAATAGTCATGATTCTCAACATAATTAATTACTTGTGGTATAATTAAAATGTAAATCATTTTAATTATATATGACACGGGCTGATTTTTAATTAAGAAATAGGGCAATTTATGAATAAATTTAAAGACATTGGTCCGTGCTAACGATGCAGTGTTGCCACTTCTACACTGCAGACGGTCACTCGTCCCTACATCGCACGTCACCCTGTTAATGTCCGTCGTCATCGCCTCAAGGGGTGAATGTCCTTGGCTATAGATTTCTCTATCATCACATCTTAATTATTTAAAACTATTTTTGTCACAAACCTCAGTCATTAAAAAACACTTATTTAGTCGTATGTAAGTTGCATCTAAATAGCGGTTAATAGAGATGATTTCTCAAATTACCACACTTCCAAAAGCTTTTATAAATTTTATTTTAAACGAGGCAACGAATAAAATGATTGTCACAAGAATTCTTTCAGTCTAAAGTAAAAATATTTCAATCGTAACTTTAATTAGAAAACGATATTAAACCTGCGTTGTAATAATTGTATAATTCAATGTGAACCTATTCTGGTAAATTTTAAAATTATTGTCTAAGCTACGGTTTGGGGTTGTTTATTGTAGTTACTCCTATTTGGGAGTAACTGAGGGAATTTTATTGGGGTTGTTTATTTTAGTAACCCCTGAATAGGAGTAACTCAGGGAATTTTTTATTATTTACATAAGAGTAATATATAAATATTTAAACTGTTTAAAATTTGTATACGTACATTTACTTTGTCTAAATATTGGTAACAGGTAAATTTTAAACTTCCGACTGTACTATGTGATTGACTTTGTATGAAAATAGATACAATTGAAATTTTTAAATCTTCAATTTATTCAGTAGGTGCTGTTGAAAACCAGGAAGCGTTGAAACTTAAATTTGTGGTCGAAATAATATTATTAGAGTTTAAAAAGTTGAGCCTCTGTTATATCAACTCTAATGAAGATGAGTAGACCTCCCACAAAGCTCTGTGAAAACGGTTTTCTCAGCTCACTTTGGTAGTTCTATAAATATTTTTAACACTATAATAAATATTTTTAGAAATATAAATAATCTTTTTCAAACTTTATCAGACCTCTCAAAATATTACTGTAGGTATTTTAAATAGTTATTAATGAGTTTTATTGTTTCATATTTTATCTTAAAACGAATAACGTACAATCTAAAAAAAATCTCCAAAATGAGATGAAATACCTACTATGCCCCCACTATGCTCCAAAAATAAATTATAGAATTTAATTTTTCTTTGCCTTGTCCAGTAGTATGGAAGTTGTGGAGCTGGAGTGTGAATCTTTGAAGTTTTCTGTCATTTGAACCTGGATTAGGATTGGTTTAAAGTTTTTGACTTCTTAAACAAAGTTTAGACTTTTTGTTCATATCAATGTTATAATTAATTATATTACTAATAAATGACATTATGATGCTTACTAATGTAATGAAATGAATACCATATTTTATTTTATTACAAACCCGTAATTTTTTGGGTGTGGTGTGCTTCAGAGCGTGTCCTTTTTAGAAACATCGAGTATAACTGAAGCGAGAGTTTCGGATTGTAAAATGAATTTACTATTTTGAAAACCTCATACCACTTGCTCTATTATCAAAAACTAATGTTAAATAAAATGACTGGCCACAAGGCTGGTTAGATTGCCAATTGTGTCACTCAGTGGCTGCCGGCTCACCGCTTGGAACAATTGGTTTATTTGTTTCATTATTGCCGAAAGGCTATTTAGACCAGTGATAAGTAATTGACTGTAACGAAGACAAATCATTAAAGTCAGTTTAAAAAATTGTGATTTAACAACGAGTATTATAATTGACATCAAATTTTAAATATTTGATAGAGCATATTCTAGTAGCAGTATTTATTTTATTTCATTCACAAAGCCTCATACGACTAAACAGCTGATTACGTGACAGCTGAATTGGGGCCGTGGCGTGTCCTGTAATCCAGCTACTTGGAGGTCACGAATTATGGAAGTCGGCGGGTATAAAATTCTCTTGTGTGCACTATTGAATCCTACGATCCTCAAAGACCATCCTTATAATTTAATATATAGACCTCCACGTTAAACCGTAAGTCCCTTAGATATGATATTGACTGTTGGGCTATTAATTAACAGTTCTGTCTAAGTATCAGCCTTTGTCAGTAGTAAGACTTACAAGATCGTGCCACAATCATACATTACACATTTCTGATTCATACTTTACTTAAAATAACTAACTGGGTAGGTTTCCATTTCAATAATTAACTAACTAATTTTATTTTATTTTATTTTGTGTATTTCTACGCCAGAGGCACTTTATAACGTTTTGATGGGGAACGGTCCAAACCCCGGTCTTGTTACTACCTAACGACCTTTTGTTAGGAATCATTATTAGTTAATAGCCTGGGTCCACATTCGACCCTTGTGTATTCGATCCGGCGACCTTCAGTTTTGAAGGTGGGTATGGTAACCATTACACCACCCTGCCAGTTTAACTAATGAGTATAATTAATTGAACAGACGAGATTGTGTTTTGTCATGGATATGTCTTCGCTGTGAGGGGGGTGTTAGCAATTTGAACGACTAAAATTTGAAACAAAATAACAGCTGTTTTGATGAACTGAAAAAATTCCCTTTAGACATATCCATGAGCTAACCTATTTCCCACAGGGAAATAAATACAAACATTCGTTTTATTAGTGGTTCCTTAGCCCCAGACTAGATTTTGCTATAGAGATAGTATGTATCTCTTTTTCCGTTAGTTGTACAATATCCCGCTCGATATAACGAGCCTAGATGGATATTTAAATCCTAATTATCCTAACTCTAATATTTAACCAGCTCTTAACCAGAAATGTACACTGAGGACAACAACAGACTGCTATAAGCATGGGTAGACCAAGATGGTGTATAAGCTTTTTTAGTAAAAAGAGAAAATACTAAACACTTGCTTAGCTAACTTCTGTAATAATTTACGAATTCATTAAGTTGGACCAGTGTATCAATTTAACAGTTTTAAGTTTCCTAAGACTAAGGAAACTTCTTGGTATCTTATATCCTTAAAAAAGTTAAATATCGAAGAACTGATATTCTTGGATAGCTATTACTAAAAAGTCTATTCAAGTATACTTGTGGTTATTAATATATTTATAACGAACTTTGATTTGTTTTAGGAATATTGAAAGCATGGAGAGGGGAAGACATCGATGAATAAAACATTAGACGGAAATACTTTTCTCGCCAGAGTGTATGACCTTTCATCGTTTGTTTATAAAACTATCAAAACTATTAATACTTGTAAAACTATTAAATCTGGGCATAAAAATGAAAAAATACCACGCAAATCTACGTGAAATATATATTGTGTTTTCGTAAACGGGCAGGTACTGCCTGTATTAAGCCCAATTTATAGAATAGAAGGCGTCAAAAAAAGGAAAAGGAAAGATTCGAACGACTACTACTATATATACTTCCGAAAACAGTTTACGTCAAGTGACAAAAGAGGGACTTTAAAAATTTAAGAAACTAAAACCGTTTAGAAATATTAAAATATATCGACAAGTAATGGCAATAATGATATTTATATAGTGATCATTATAGAAGTTTTTGAACCATTCCATTGTATCATTCCAAAAGGTCAGCGTACTTTTAGATGTTTGAGAGCCACAAAACAGCAATAGAGCAGCTGAAGTGCTGCCGTTAAGTTTGTAGCTCACCTCAAACAAAGCATTTAAGCGGAATAGACCGGGAAATGGAAAGAGTTGTTCAAGTTTATACCTTTATAATTTGTTTTAATAAGGTTACACAACGAAAAATTACGTTTGAATAGCCGGGAGGACCAAACTACTTTTAATTAAAACTACTTATGTTGAGTTCATTTAATTTTAAATATCGACCCAAACTAATTTTATGGTAAATGTGAGTGATGGGTAAGTGTAGGGAGTTTTATGGCGTTATATAATGACAAAAAAGACTGATCATTTAAAGCCCAATGAACGAAGGCAGCTTAGTCCAGTGTTGAACTATTACAAATTATTTTAGGAATTATCTATGGGTCTGTTGTCTAGTGAATTAAAACGGTAACGAACCAAAATAACATAATTTGCATAGACTCGTGCGTAGTAGCCCTTTTGAAAGAGTAGGGGGAAAATCACCCCTTAGGTGCCTTAGGTCAGTGGAGTTATGATGACGTAAATAGTGAATAAAACTTGTACTTTAGCCGTATAAATCCACATTTAGGAGATGATATTCACCCCTCTTACGTAAAACCACCCCTATATAGTAATATGCGGTAAGTGGGATACGAAACGCACCCTTAGTCAATATCACTCAATCTAGCCCAACTTAAACAACCCCTATGGAGTATCCAAAATGACAGAGTGGAAAATTGCGAAGTGTAAAATACATGGAATAATTTTTGAATGTTTTATGTAAAATATACTTATTTATATTTTTTAACTATATAGTAGAGAATAATGATTTAATTACAGTAGATGCAAATAATTGAACTTGGATTTTGTAAAACACATTATTATGATGTGGTCAAAAACCATTTTAAAATATTTTTGCAAAATAATAATTTTATAATATAATTCAACCATCACCGTTGAAACTAGCTGACAAAACTAAATAAATTAGTATTTTTAATTATTATTAGTCTACGACAAACGGTTCCAAAATAATTTAGATTACTATCTGAGGTAAGCACAGTACGTTGTCTAAAAACGCTCAATGTTATTCTTATTGAGATTACTAAACATCAATATCTTCCTTAATTCTCAACCGTTTTTCATTAAACTTGGTATACAGCTAAAAGCACTTCATCCTATAAAACCCACGCAAAAATTATTAGTTTTTATCTCGGTAGAGGAGGGTTGTAATAAGAGGATGCAGGAAATAAATCGAATGAGTATTCTGGAAACAGTACATTTGTTATGCTCATAAGCGTTCAAGAACATGATAATTATATGGAATGCAGTTTTCTAGTTTACCTTTAGTGAAAGAAAGTATTTGTTCAGGGCACTAATACCAGTTATTTTTACTTTACGTTTTAAAGTCATTCATGACTAATGAAATGAAACACATCTGTATGTCACGCTCAACGGCCGTAGGTCACGTGACAGTTTGACGTCACGTATTACCTATAAAGTTGTCGAACAGCAACATATGCGACAGCCGTGAGTCGTGTCTGGGCACGCACGTCATCAACTTTGAGATTTAAATGTTCGTTATTTTTCATTATATCAAATCACAATTGGTTTTATCACAGTTTTTAATATTTTAATAGGAGATTAACTCTTTCTGTAAGAGTACCGCTCAAACTATGTATTCTTTGATTATTGAAATTTGGACCCACTGTAGGAAAGAATCAGTGAAGGTAGATCAGCTATCAACTTTCACTGTAACAAACTGTGCCGCACTCGAGCAAATTTAACCAAGGGAACGCTGCATTCTTTACACAAGAGAGATTATAATTATATTGAGATTCTATTACTGTTGTATATAAATTCTAGCAGTAAGCCTTTGTACGGGTTGTAGGACTCAGAGTTGAGAAGGGACAAAATATAAAACTAAAAGAAAAAAATAATTATCAGCTCATATATTGAGCACTAATTCACAACTAGATAAATTAGATTACATTTGAAAATTTGTATCATAATAATTTGTCATAAATTAAAAATTTATTATAAAATAATTTTAAATAGGCTTAAAATCAATGAGCAATGTAAACAAACTAATATTGGTTTTAATACGACAGCTGTTGGTTATTTATTTCTATTAAATAAATTTTGTAGATAACATGTTCTCATTTTTCACTCATTTTGACATGAATATGTCTTATCTCTGGAGGGGATATCGGCAATCCGTCAGACCAAAATTTGAAACATTGATGTCATATGGCTATGACAGCTGTTTGTAGGAACTGAAAACATTATCTTTATACATATCCATCCTATTTACCTATTTACCACAGGGAAGTAAAAATAATATTTCATAGTGTGTGGGTTTGAAGTAAGCAAAAGCTTTCTCTATAAGGTAATAAGGAAAATGTCTACCTATCGTTGCTCTTGTTCACACGGAGAAACGTTCCAAAAAGCATATTTACTGTTATAGGTAGAGAGACACAAATTATTGATAAAGGCCCATTTTGGCTTTTCTGTGGTATGAAACTTAAAACAACCAAAAATATTATCATTCCAGCAAATGCACGTAAAACATTTTGTTACTCTTATTTTCCTAATGGCACTTACTACGAATACAGTATGATTTTCAACCTGTACGGTATTAATGCACTACTGAACATTTCTTCTAATTTGCCAGTAAAGTCCGTTTCACACTAAGCGTGAGGGGTTACTTGGGAGAGTGTCTGTGGGGAGTTGGAGGGGTGGAAAGGACCTTCGCGTAAACGGAACGTATCGCCGGGGTCAGAATTCTCTGAAGGACAATAACAGACCCTTCTCGTCGACCTGAGAATTATAACCATAAAAACTGAGTAAGAATTTTATTGTTCACAAAACCAATTTATAAAATGTTTCAGTTTAGACCTGAATATGTCAAATATCTCTAGAGAGTAGAATTGTCAATTATCAATGAACGGACCAGATTTACAACCATTAAAAACTGGTATTTTTTAGCACTCTTCATCTTGTTTATTTTTTTTACAAGTGCCATTTATGTAAATAGGCCTAAACAGTGAAATTGGAAATAATGATTGCTATAAGTAGTTGGTATCAGTCACATAAGCTACTCAGGGGCTGTTAATCTGACAGGACTAAACTACCACAGTGCTAGATATTGAAGGTATTATTTTTATATACATTCAAAGAAAATTTGAAATTATTTCAAACTTTTATTGTACTGCGTTAGAATATTGTATAATATTCGTTTATACATAAATACAGTTACAACATAATAAAATATCGTAAGTTTTCATCTTATAGAGGTTTATTTAAAATGAATTATAATTTTTTTATATCAATTAATTTTAACCAAAATTCGTTTTTTGTTACAAACTTTCAAATTATAATAAAACAATATATCCCCACAGGAGATACACTGTAAACATTTTAAACACTTATATTTATATATCGTTATAGCAGGGAACATCGGATTCATTTGATTTAATCAGCTGTTGTATCATAGCGCAATGCATTATGGATCATCCGGAATCGCAGAATGTTTATATTATGCAGGAGATTGAATAAATTGCTCTTCTTGGATGCATAAAATATCGCTATTCATATATGGAGTTTGTTCAGCCACATTTTAGGTTTTTTAGTCACTTACTACTATACTGATAAACTATCTCATTTCATTCTTGGATAAAACGTATCTGCGACATAAATTAAATTTAATCAGTTTTTATGCATTTAAAAAATAATTATTGATAGGCTATTATAAAATAAAATAAACATGAACACCATTTAATATTATATTTTTCATAGAATACACGACACGTGTTTCGAAGCTAAGTTCTTTTCACAGTGTACTAGTGACCTAAAAGTATACGACTCTCAGCTGTTACAGAAGCATTAACCTTTGAATTTTCTCCTCAATTTATCACGTTTTGTGCCTGTTCTAGTTGTTTCGTTCACTTGGTTAGAGTTTCAAAACTTTGTCTCAATTATAGAAATACTTTTTTTAAATTCTTCTTGTAAACATTGTGAATCTTAAAAACTCATCTTTGTTCAAACGAAAACATAACCTCAAAATACCTTCATTGAGTCAACCATCAACGTCAAGTTGCAAACAAAGGCAATGTTAAAGGTTTCGTTTATTTTTTCATTATCAGAGTTAAGTCAAATTATTGTTAAATATTCTGTGTAAAATATTGTATATTGATCCGGAAATAAATCATTGTAAAAAATCGTTCCTCCGAATAAACGCAAACTTATTTTTAACCCGTTACGCAACCCAAACAATACGTTTTGGACTCAAAACCAAAAAGAAAGAAAGAATTGATAAAGAAAACAAAAATTTAAAGTTCTTACTGACCATTCGTATGCGTCAATGGCTTTTGTATCTGTTGAACCAAAGCGAAAATCTAGGCAAATCGCACAATGCACTAGATGTCAACGGTCATACGAAGAATTTTTGTAAATTAGATGCACGATGTGTTCGTTGCACGGGGCACCATCATTATATAGATGGCAAAAAGCCCAGAAACGACACTCCCCGGTGTGTAAACTGTGGGGAAAATCATACGGATATATCAGGTAATTTTACTGTCGGTTGTGGACCAAAAGGCAGGTCCGTGTCAAATTTCAAGTATCCAGCATTTCTATAAGCACCTTAGAATTAGTATCCCTTGAGAGTCAGTTATAGTTAAATAAAATAATACGAGTATGAAATAGCTATAAAATTACTTTGTACCTCTCCTATAAAATTGGCGTTTGTATCCTGTATTATTAAGGACCTGTCAAATAAACCAGCTGGTCTTTGTCGGTAACAAAATGTTGTCGATACGTCATCAAATCCAATTCACTAATCACACTCACCCATCCACTAGTATTTACCCACCGTAGTGGGACGGCGTCTTACAAAATATAAAACACGAGTACGATTTGTTATTAACAGAGTGTGTATACAAAGCACCATTTTTCAGCTGATTGCATATAGTAATACAAAAAAACGTGGTAAATCAAACTTAAAAATCACATTCCCTCTTAACTCCCATTTGCAACTTTTTTGAATATCTCTCGTGACAATTATTGTGGTACGTAATTAGATAAATAATAAAGGGGATTACAAATTAGACCTGGATTTATCTTAGCTGTTATTACAGAACATAAATCTGGGCCCAGAGGGAGGGTCCTAAGTGGTCTATTGACTATAATCTCTGCCCTAATGTCAGCGCCTCCTGTCTTAGGGACACAAATCTTACTTACTCCACCCCAGACACTATTTTTCCCTCCCTCTTTCTCTACGTTTTACCTCTGTTTATTCACAAAATTTTATTCACCTTTCTTAAGATAAGCTCTTCGGCAAACTTGTTTTAGCAATGTATATTTTTATTTCTTGAAATTCCTTAATTTCTTTTCACAGCAGCAGCAATTTGATTGAATAATTTTTTACTTATACAATATAAATGATTTATATCCTTTATATATAAGTGATTTTATGTTTTTTATATTTTTATATGGCATATTGCCTAACCACTTTGGTTTTGGAATCATTAGATTATTATAATTATTATAGCTATGTATAGTCACTATATTGAATATTTAATATAAATATATATATACTATAAAATACTGTTTACTTGGTTTTATAAAAGTAAATACGTACTTACCACATAACCTGAGATGAATTTGAAATAAATAGCTGTATTTGTGATTAAAACTATTTTACTTTATACTTTAACCAAGTGGGTATGTTTATTAAGAAAACACTGTCACATTATAGTACATATTTAAAATTTAAGTCTCTATAAATATTGTTATTTTTATTGAGAATTTATATTATTGTTAAGGGTTGTAGTTAAACATTTTGTGAGTAATCGTTTTAAATTTATCAAAGCTAGACGTAGTAATAACTAACTATTAGGATTTGTTTAGGATCCAATTTTTAACTGTTAGAGCTACTTTCTTGTCCAAACTGGTACTACTTCAAAACCTCTTTTTCACCCTAACATTTTGTGTTCCACTGTGGGACCTTTCCCTCCCTCCACAAGACCTTTCATTGGTATTTTCTGAGTTTTAGATTGCTTCTCGGGAAAATATCATATGACACTGTTTTATAAACTAAAATTGTGAACTTATTAAAAGCTTTTTTCACCAATATAAGTTATTCTTCATTACCTATGTGCCTATTTAAAAATATTATCATTTTATAAATAAAACACCTTTCAACAAACGTATAATCTTCATATATCATTTTTATAGATATAATTTATTTACATACATAGATATTCGTTAATTTGATTAAAAAACAATATTTTATACAAATAAACAATAATCAAAGGAAGTAAAGAAGGAATGCAGTAAATATTTTATGATTTTAAAGGAGATTAAAATATTCCTTCAATCAAACCATTAACCCTAACTTAATCTATTTTTTATACTTTTTATTGTTAAAACGATATTAACCCACACTGTTCAAAGTAATATATAAACTTTCATTTGTGAATGTAATTTTAACATTATAAAATTGGCATTAACTGTTAATAATTAAAAAATGTAAAACCATCTTCACTTACCTTCGCAAATAACTGTTCTGTCATAGCATATTACATTGAATCGAAAGGAAACTGTTCAGCTACTTTTGTAGATCAATGCAGTTGGCCGATCTCTGGATTATAACCTTCTGGTAGCAACTTTTGCTATAATTATTATTATATATTTGAATTCAAAATCATTGAATACTTAGTGAATTTTAATTCTTATACATGCATTTTTTATGATTTATGTTTTCATGCAAACTCAATCAATATGTACTAAATAGAATCAGAAATTTTAAATTTATTAAGGGTTGATAATTAATTTCAAGGATTATGGATAAATTATAAAATTCATTTCGGCCTCCACGAATTATAATTAATATAATACTGAAATTAAGCATTTCAATTATGTTTATGTAATAAGTTACGCTAACACTTAATCAATTGAAATAAAATAAATAATTTCACTGTATCTAAAATTATTAAGGGGGCACTCACCCTAAAAATCACTAAAAATATATATAAAAGCATGCTCAACAGTTTTCAGCCCAAACCAATGGGCGGCATGAAAACGCCCAATCTACAATACGATTTCCTGCTAATTCGTTTTCTTATAGGGATGCAATCTTAACTGACGTTTCATGATAGGTAGGATCTTATTTTTTTATTGTAGCTAAAATTAATACCTAGAAATTGTATTATGGGTGAATACATAAAGTGTTTATTATTTATTATTAAAAAAATAATCTTGCTTTTTCCTGAAAATTAGAAAAACCTTTTTTCCTGATTGTAATTTGTAGGGTATTTTGTTTCGAATACTGCTGTTTGTAGCTACAGTCATGCCCTCTGAATGAAAAAGAAGTATTCAGATATCTAATCATAACTTAACTTATGGATGAATCGTAGCAACCGGGTTTTTACCTAAAAACTACCCCCCGAGGGGTGGTGTGAGTTAGGATGGAAGTGAAACTATTTTTAGACATTTCAATTATATATACATACCAAGGAAAAACATTTTAAGGTGAACAAAACCTTTTTTATTTTCGTGGTGAGTTCCCCCTTAATCTACTGTACAGTAGTAAATTTCCTTCTTGCACGAGAGCAATGTAACACGGCCTGTCGCCAGCTGCGATGTTGGTCAAAGTATCACAGCTGTTGTCGATATGCAAGAAACTGTTGGAAACTGTAACTTCAAAACGACGTCGATGCCTGATGGCTGGACATTCCATAATCTTGCAGAGTTTTACTTAATAAACTTAATAAAAATTATTTTCGTACCGTTGGAAATTTCCGATTGCTTTATAACATCTTACAAACATATAAAAAATAAAATGCAAATAATTTATTTGTTGTAAATCACAAATTTAAAGCCTCGCCAAGTTTTCAAAGCTTGTCAGAAAGGTCCATTTGTATATCTAGAATAACATGCATGCATTACAAATCATTGCGCTTTATATCTACAGTAGTTTAGGGCAAGCAGCTAAGAAATACATGTAATACAATATAATACATATAATATAATATATACATATTGCAACCAAATGAATACTAATAATGTAATTACAATATTGCATAAATAATTTATTTTACTGAATGCATATTGGAAATTTAAGCTGCTGACTATATTGTAAAAGTATCTGATAAAATTGTAAGTCTAGGCTCATATGGTAGAGGGCTCGGAATCTGAATAAACTGGTTCCAATTCAGTGTTCCCAATCACCAAATCGATACCGAAAGCAGACTGGAATACTCTTCTATATTCACATATGATTTTAATAACATTATATAATTCATTTATTTTAAGTTCGGTTGAGGATTGGGTTGAGCTGATTTTCATTCCGTTTTTTGACATGGATATGTCTTAGCTTTGGGGGGGTGTTAGTGATTTTTAAGATGGAAAACATGTAACAGGTTTCCATAGAAACTACCAGGGCTATTGTATTGAATTTTTAATACGAAAGAAAAAGAACAGCTGTTTAGATTAATTGAAAACATTCCCTTTAGGCATATCCATGATCTAACCTATTTCCCACAGGGAAGTAAATAAATTTATTTTAAGAATAACGCTAAATGAATATCATTTTAGCAAAGAAAGTAATATAAAATCTTATACAATAGTACTATAAGTATTAATTACAAAAAATCATCCAGGTCTGTTTATTTAATATTCTAATGTAATTGATTTAATGGAATGAACACGGTTCTAAGAATTTGACATTTCAAGTGTTGAAGGGTTGTTTAAATTTTCCCACAGAATATTATTTTTAACAACTTTACTTTTACATTAAAACATCCTAAATGATAAGGAATTTAGTATTTTTTTAGTCTAACACAAAGGCTGATGGGAAATTTGATTTTACATTCCTGCTAATCACAGTTTGTTCCACAGACGCTCAATTATATTCTTTCTTATTGAAAATACAAACATCTATTTTTCTTTAAACTCACACAATAATATGGTAACATAAACCAGTACAAACCATTTACAAACGTCAGGGGAATTGGGTATTCCCAATAAAATCTTAAAATATTTATATCAAGAATATTTTGAAAGAAATTAAAGAGCATAGCGAGTACAATTTATAAGGTGTATGTACGAATTATTTTTGGGTTTCTTCTTTTAAAAAGTGTGTGTCAATTCACTAAAACCGTTTACTTTATTTATACAACTTCTTCGCTCTCCTAATGCGATATCTCTTAGGCCTACTCGTAGCAGGAACATGCAAGTGTCGGCTTGTCGACGACAGGTCCGTATATATAACTCATAAGCAGCTCCTCAGCTCCTAATAGTGAGGGGAAGTCTTCCATCACACGCCCCTGGGGCATTACCATACGGTAATTGCTGGTGCGTGCGATATATCGATTTCTTTACGATCCGATGATTACGAATACGTAAGCCAAGTATAATACCGGGTTTTTGAAATACGACCAGTTATTATTGTTAAGCGTAAGTTGTGGAAGTATTTCTTGAGGAATGCTACTCCTACACACTAGAGTATCCTGCGTTGTATTGCCAACGTAAAGCCACAGGAAGTGACCTGAAATACAAAAGCTCCACTACTGTGACTTAATCCACCAGCTAACGTACCGATACTGGCCAACGTTTGGGCTGTTCTGCAACTTCGCTTGGAAGTCTGTTTTACGATCAATTGGTGGCACATTGAACATCTATAGGAGTTTAAAACAAACTGTTGGTCCTTTTCTTTCTATGGTATATAGTTCGTGATGGACACCTGGTATTTAAAACCGTTATATTTATAGTGATTAAATAAATAGTTATACTTTTAAATTTAAAATACTAATATTTACTCTGCAAACTATTATAGTTTTAATTCCATGTCGTTTTGATTTTTTATAGTAAACACATTTTATTTTGACATAGATATATTTAAGATTTAGGGAGAGGGGGCAGTTCGCACCACTCGAAAATTGTAACGGAAGTGACTTCATATGGTTTTAAGGACAGCTGTTTTAAAGGAACTGAAAAACACCCTTTAGATAAATCAATGATTTTTACTATTTTCAAAAGAGAATTAAATACGTAATAATTATTTCCATAATCTACCTCAATATTGTAAAGATTTAAAAATGTATCATTTAATGGATTTCGAGAAATAAACTTTTACATCTCTACACTTATATGTGGTGATATTACAGACTTGGCCACGACTTAAGAGGTGTATTTATTGTTGAACAGCTGTTCAAATGTTCACACAACGTAGCCTCTCCCAAGAGTACGGAGTCGGGAATGGTAGAGAGTCCCTGGCGGGCTGTGACACATCGTTATGTTGGTCTTCCGGGAATTAAAACATACGAACGGCTCTCTCTCACCTTTCGTGTTTTATTTTAAGGATATAATATGTACACGTTTTACAAATATTTCCGACTCAGGTTTGTATCCATGGAGAATAAAATGCCCAAAAAGGTTGTATATATAGTTTTATTTCTTTCGTACGTATATGATATCATTTCTAGAAGAAGGAAGTTCCAGGGAGTAAATAAGTTCTATATATAGGGGTACCTCTTTTATTCGTAAGAAACCCCCTAGAAGGAAAATCCACATATATGTCGTGGTTGCTTGCATGGGAACTAGAACTTTAGAATATGGAAACTTATCTTGGTAGTAAATAGTCCCTTAGTTCTGGTCTTGGGCTACATCACATATATTTGTAAGACGCTGTCAGCGTCTTTTACCTAAAAGAGATTCTTTTAAGTGAAAGACCTCCTATTCCCTGCTAAACTTTGTCCAAAGCATCCATTACAGATGTGTGCTATGTCTGAAACACCACCACAGACCATGCTGTGGAGTCCGGCAAGCTACCAACAACGCTGCCGTGTCACCTCGTAATCTATCTATAATATTATAAAGAAGAGGTGGTGTCTGTATGTTTGTTTGTGGGATTGTGTGTTTGTGGGTTTGTGGGTTTGTTGTGGCAAGTGAATGCGAAAAATACTGAACCGACCGGTTTGAAATTTTAGGCAAAGGTAGATCTTAAACTCATGCAACACATAGGCATACTCATTTCCTTAAAATCCTCTCCGGCTACGCCCTGTGAACGTCCTAAGTTTCAATGTTTACATTTTTAGAGAATGAAAACATAAAATTACTTGAATGTCAACAGCTGTGAATACTAAAATTTGACAGTTCGAGAAGAAGGAGAAGAAGAAGAAAGAGCTGCCGTGACCGTCCTAGGTTTCAATGTTTAAAATTTCTAATGACAACATCCGTTTGCACTATATTTTGACAGTTCGGGAAAAAGAAGAAATAAAGTTGATTTTTCAGATAAACTGCTGGATCGAAATTAGTGAATTATTTGAAATAGCGGAATGGTAGATTTTAAGTTTTTTTCCGACGACTGTCTCTATTACATTAATCCTTATCCTCTCCCAATATTTGACATATGTTACTTTGAAATGTTGTAGACACTCCTGTTTTGTCATTTTGTAAACAACGAAGAATTAATTAACAATACCTTAAATGTATCAGTAGAGCCTACACCTTTTAGCCTTTTTAGCCCGTGCGAAGAACGGGTACTTTGGCTAGTAGTATAATAATTTTTAAACACATTCTTTGCAGGAGTGCAAGTGCAGAGAAATTCTATCTAGACTACATTAAATTTGTTAGCAATGGACGATAAACGGGATCATATTAGAGGATAAGATAGTCACGTTGTACGTTTCCTCCGATTTCTTAGACTTAATATCAATTTAGTTCTAAATTAAATGTAAAACTCCATCTTTGTGTACCCCTCCTTAGATAGACCGATAATTCTGGTTTTCAAATTACACTTACTACTGTACCATATTTTAGCTTAATCTATATTGATTTTTACGAGATTTTTAAACAAAACAATGAGCTGGCTCTAGGTCTTACTCCGACGATCACAACTAAACTCAATTTCAAAACTCACCCATGTGTAAAAAACGGCAAATCAAGGGCCACATAAACGTTGCTAAAATCGTGACCTATGAAAATGTGATTATAAATATCCTCATCCGTCCCTAAATAGTAAACATCACTTGGACTCAACAGGAGTAGTTTTACACTCGAAAGATTACAAGTTCTAAAGTGATGGGTGACAGTTAATGAATGCTACATTGGTAGGTAAGCATCGAACAGTGGTTTGAAGAGACGCAATGCAATATTAGGTCCAGTTTAATTATGGTGTCAAGTGCAGCGCGTTCAGTCGGCGGCGTCAAATTGAACACTACATCAAAGCATCGGCCATTATTGACCTATCTACGCCTTCCACAACTCAAGGATCTGAGGGTTAGCCAAAATTGAATTTTAATTACATTTTTGAAACTTTCAAAATTTATATTATATTTCCAAGTCTTAGATATATACCAGGTCAAAATTCGAGAATAAATAAATGCTGTATACAATATTGGCCCCAGTTTTTGGAATAATTTCTAGAAAAAGATTTTACAACAAACAAACATAGACTGTAGATATATGTATGAGACGCATTGATGGGTGCATCAAGCAAAGGTAAGGACGAGCATAAACACTGTAAGTGGAAGCGCTGCATTGTTAAATAATTCAACATAGTCGACTTACAAACGAACGGGTCATTTCAGAAACACCAACGTCCAACAAACACCAAGTCCAAAACATTAACTTTCGGTATTCAAATAAAGAAACACCACAAAATTGTGTTTCTTAAACTACTATAATTTAGGATCGTAATCTAACCCATGCTGAGTGGCCTGACTTTATGGTTTCTGTAGAGAATAATGTATTGACCCTGAAAGAACAATATTCTGTGCTTAACTCATTTTGACCGAAAAATGACTAATGGTGTTTCTGAAATGACCTGTTCAAAAATAATATTGATAGCATTAATAGTATTTTAAGACATTTTATTTATTATTGTTAAATCATAATTTCAATTCTAGTTTTAAACAAGCAGTTCCTATTTCACAAAAGTAGCATGATCTACTTAAATCCAGTGTGGTATAAAGTCCATTTAGGCTCAACTGACTGTCACTACTAGTCCCAGTTCGTCTCAAAACATCATACCGTCCGGTACTGACCTGCATTCAATCCAAGCTTAATTACACGTTTACTCCTTTTTGAGTGGAATAACTTCTCATTTTTCGTAGGGGCCCTTGCCATCACGTTCTCCTCCACATCATTGGCCATGGTTCTCACGGTCAACCCCGTCAAGTCAGGCGTGAACAAAAAAGACCCGGTATCCGTGAGTGGCAGCCAATTTCTTTAAATTAACATTATTCAAGGACGGATTGCAGTTACAGGTTATCTGCCATTGCTGGATCGGAACAAATCAAATTAATACAGTCCGTTAGATCCGAAAAACAGTAAAGTATTAAAATCAATCCCAATTTTAAGCTACCAACTCACCTCGTCAATTTTATTTTTCTAAATTTATAAAATTGATAATTTTAATTGTATAATTTAAATTTTGTGATAATTTTAATTTTAATTGTTATTGGATTGTAACTAAATTCAAAACAATATAAAATTAAATTAGTTTAGCTATGATCACAATACAAACCAGATAGATGAATGGAACTCTCGATACAATAGTGTTACGTCGATATTCCAGTATTTGTAAACGAATTTGGTGTAGGTAAAGCAGATTGTATATACAGTATTTAAAGGCCGATTGTCCAACTGGTAGAGATCAAAGGCAGGGCTGCAGCTGAACAAACTCACCCCTGCATATTGCATGAGACCGGTATAACTGATTCATCAAATACTCTTTCATCGAAATATTATATTTTAATGACTACGTAATGATATTTCCAATGAAGGTCAAATCTGCTATGTAATCCATTTTAGTAAACCCAGAGTTTTATTTGTACATTGCATGAAATTGGGACAGTTGGCTAATTGTGTTTCATACACAAGGAAATAACTCTTTCCTCAATTTCATACTCAACAGTTATGTTTTTCATCTGAATATAAACTAGAACATTCCTTACACTGAAACCTCTTTCTATTATTCTATACAC
This sequence comes from Nephotettix cincticeps, assembly GCA_023375725.1. Taxonomy (NCBI): domain Eukaryota; kingdom Metazoa; phylum Arthropoda; class Insecta; order Hemiptera; family Cicadellidae; genus Nephotettix; species Nephotettix cincticeps. The sequence continues at coordinate 52,661,893 of CM041790.1, read as the reverse complement.
TTAGGAGAAGATTTTTGTATAATTAAAACTGTATCATTGAAAAACGTTACCACATTCATTGAACAATTTATTAATGAATAAAAATAATTGTTGTGTTATTAAACCCTTTTCCTAAGTGTCAGTGAACTGAAAGTGATTGAAAAGTGATCAATAATCAGATTTTATGGTAAGTTCCTATAATAAATTATTTACATTAATTGTTATTCAAAGTTATACTAAATCAGATTGTTGTTGTATGAGTAAAATATGCAGATTTAATATTGTGAAAGCCTTCTACATATATTTTCTCCCTAATGCAAAAATATAATTTTATTAATAAAATTAATTGTTCAAAACGGCAATTGCGGTGATTAAGGCGCACATAGGCAAAACCCAAAGTACGCGCGTGTACCTATATTGCGTCTCGACTCCTGCCATCATCTATGTCAGGATTTGTGTTGTAACCAGTATTTAATTTTACATTCAAATTTAGTGTGCATATTTATTTATTTTCAAAGTTTATAAACACGTTTTTCCTTTGGTTTTTTGTAGTTTGAAGTTTTATAGTTTTTATCTAAATTGTTTGTTAATTTTTTACATTGAGATATAAAAATTAATGTGAATAGCTCACTTTTCCATAGAAAATCGATAATTAGTACTATGCATGGACTTGTTTAAAATACTTGTTTATAATAACAATAACATTGTGAGTCATACGAACGGGTACATTGATACTCAGTTTTGAACCAATCAGTATGCAGGTCTGCTGTGCAGGCCAGGCTCTTTCAATATTTTCCTGGCGCTCAGTTTGATTTGTTTTTGTAATTAATTGATACGCACGACACACAACGCATGTAAAACGATTCCGTAATAATTCTTCCAGCCGCGCGCACGCACGCACAGGCTAGGCTGGTCGCCGGCGGGCGTGTTGATCAACGACGAGGGGTCACTTTCGTGTGTTGTCGAATACGACCTGGCCGTAAATTGTAACATCCCCTTGTCAAAAGGGACTGGGGGGTGGTTGTCGACATGCAATACCGCGTATCCCTCCTGAGAAAAATAATAATATTTTGTGATCACTAACATCGTACTGAACTTATCAAACTCGTGTGTGTTTTTAACCATGACGTGTCTGAAAATGGAGAAATTCTTATCGTTTTCAAGTGATTACCCAGAAATTGTCGTAGTCATAGCTGAGTGGGTGCCTTACCACTCCAAAGTCCCGTGTTCGATTTTTTCCATGACACATATGAAATTTAATTTTTCAGACTGTCATATATCTCGACTTTGATACTATTTTAACTCTCTTAGAAATTGATTTATTTAATATAAACGTATTTTTGAATTTTTAAAATTTAATTTTAGGGCTAATGTTCAACGAAGATTTATAAGAGAATGATTATTTTACTGTCGTAAAAATAATTGTAGGTAGATAATTAAGTATAACTGAAGAATAAATTTTCTAGCCCTATACTATTCATACATAATAACATTTATCCAATTGTTAAATAATAATACTGATTATAAATTTAAAAATATTCATCACGTCGGAGGAAAATTTCAAAATACCGTATTTTTACAAAATTCAAGTTTTATTTCGGGATTTAATTTGAAGATTAATTGAAATCGACTGCATAAACAACAGTTAATATTGGAGTTCAAGTTCTGAACACGATCGTTGGCCCAGTTTCTAGATCAAATTAACGTCATCGCACAGTAAACATGGCGAGAGAGTCACAACCCCAGCCATCAGCGACATTGTTATCGTTCGATATCAATACGGTATTTCGATATATCGAAAATAAGAATTAATTTTATGGAGACTTTGTACCTGATTAATAAGTATTAGGCCTATATAATTATGAATATCGTTAGTAATGACGAAATTTCAACCTGAAATCGTAAAGAATTGATAAAAAATTAAGTAAACAAGCTGGTAAATTATTCACAATTAATTTTAAATTAGAAAACATGTATCATAGAAACATTCGTTGTACTTTAGATAGTATTTTATTATAGTATTTTGTTTCAAATAGGTTTAAAATCGATGTAAACAAAATAATGTTTATTTGACATATGATTATTTATTTCTGTTAAATCACTTGAATGTTCAGTAAAACTTGAGAAAATGTGCGTAATGTCCCTAAATAAAGTGTATGTTTTGAGAGCCAAGAGTTTGATTGATGGCGTTTCTTAAAACAAAAGGGAAGAGAAACCATTCTATCCAGGCAATGCATCAACAAGAAAATGAATGAACTCCAAGGTTTAACAGATTCAGAGTACAAAGATTACGTTAAAATGGTTGGAAATTTTTCACCAGTTAGAGACGTCAAGGGAAATGTCCAGGGACGGCGACCGGTGTAGGCATTGCACTACAACCGAGACCTATATCATTGAAACATTGCCACACGTCCTTGGACAATGTCCCTATGGAAGTCTTTTGAGGAATATCTGGCACAATAAAATAAGAACGCTGATTGAGGATGAATTTAGAAAAAAGTTATACGAAGTTCATGAAAAATTACAGCAATAGCTACAGGTTATTCAATTCGACGAAGAGACATTATTTTACTGGACCATAAGAATAACAAGGGCTTAGTAATTGATCCCACCATTCGTTTTGAGTCTAGTGAAAAACAACCAGAAGAACTAGAAAAAAAGAAAAGAAAAGAAAAGTACAAAGAAAGTATGTCTTCATGTATGTATACAAAGTAAAAGTAAATGTATCTGTGAAGTGCAGAAAAACAAAAATACCCCCGTCGCAGCAGACCTGCGTACTCAGCGAATTTCCAAATCAATTATAAATAATAATAATAATAATATATGACAAGTTTTATAAAAATCTGTCCATAAACATGAGAATTATTTGCCTATTCTCCATAAGATTAACATGGGAAAGAGTGTGCAGGTTTGCTGCTGTGAGGAACACTGAAAGTAGCCATTTATACCATCAAAAATTTTATTTTTAACATTTATACCAACTTTCATCAACATCTGTCCATAAATAAAGGAGTTTGCCTATTCCCTATATGATTATTATGGGAAAAGAGTATGCAGGTTTGCTGCCATGATAAACACATAAACTATGATTTTTAAGCATAAATGGATAGCTCTCAACCACATGAAGCTAAATATCAAGTTTTATCCAAAAATATTCGTTAATATGGGAAATATTAATTTTTCCCTATCCTCCATAAGATTAACATTGGTGCTCCACAATACAACGTACTGTGTTCAGATTTTTTAATATCTCGGTAACCGTTGCAGATAGAGAAAGACTTTAAGGAACTTAATTGTGTAGTTTTTTAAGCTGATTCTAATGGTGAAATATAAAATTAGAAATTTTTAAAAATTACATGTGAAAAACACAAAAAACCCATTTTGGGGTACAAAACCCCCCCATACTACGTGTTCCCATCGACCGATATGTCTGGTTTACGAACTCGTCCGAGCATTTGTAAGAATACACGTCTCTACCAAATTTGGTCTTGATCGGACCATTTTTACGAGAGTTATCGTGTTCACAGACACATATATATATATATATATATATATATATAAAAATTTTAACGACTATTGTTTTTGGACTCTGGGCACCTAAAGAAGAAAAAATAACATGGTCCCGGGCTTGAGTCTCACCATGAGACCTACGGTAATAGCTTCTTCCCTATGGGAAATTCGCTAAAATCAAAAAATTTGGGAGAAAATGTAGTTAAAATCATCAGAGAAAATAATTTTAGCGTTACAGGTGGACAGAAATTAAGAACTATTTATTTTATATACATTTACCAAAACAACACAGACTTAATATTTTTTAACTTTCCATCACAGGCAGGGATGAAATAAATTATCAAGTTACATAAGAATTAATAAAGCATAAAAATCCCCATCATTGAAAAGAAAATTTAATCACCAACGTGTTCTACGGAGTTGATGAATTCATGAATCATACTCTAAATTATAATAACAATATTTTAACTTCTTATTAAATGTTGAACATATTTTTATATTTAATTTGGTGTGCAACAGATTAAACTAGATTAACATATCTATAGCCTAATCTCCTTGTATGTTGATGAATGTTGGTATAAATGTTAAAAATAAATATTTTTGACGATATAAATGCCTACTCTCAATGTTCCTCATAGCAGCAAACCTGCTCACTCTTTCCCATGTTAATCTTATGGAGAATAGGCAAATGATTCTCACATTTATCGAAAGATTTTGACCAAACTTGTCATATATTATTTTTATTATATTATTGATTTGGAAATTTGCTGAGTACGCAGGTCTGCTGCGATGGGGGTATTTTATATTTACTATCACAATGTAAAAATAACCAAAGATTTCATATTTCCAAGCAGTGTATGGACAAAGCTTTAACTATATTTATATAGATAAAATGATAATACAATTAGCACATTCGCCAAAAATTATATTTCATATTTAATTTGAAACATATTGTTATTTCATATTTAAGCGTCACAACCAGGTTCGTATTAAGATAGCCGATCGGATGACTGTAACTTATTGCACCTGTATGTAAGGCAGGTTCGTTACCGTTAGATCAGCTGATTCAGGATCATTAACTAAAGGTAACTATTTATTTCCCCAATAAATAAAAGCACTGTTTCCAATTTCAAACAATTACAGAATTTTGTTAATACTTTTTTAGGGTCTAACTAGTGACTTTCAGGCTGTAAAAGCGATACCATGACTTCTGAATCTGTCCACCAGACTGAGTTCTCATATATTAATACAACAAATGTAACTGGACATTTCCTCCATGTGTAGTTTAAATTAATATTTGTATACTTACAGAGGGAGTTGTATTTTTATTTTTATAACTAGCTGTTGCCCACGGGCTTCACCCCGCATGACATCATTATAATTAAAAAAAATAAAAACTTTAAACTTTAAAATAAACCAAAACAATTCAACTGAAAGAGGCACGAACCATGAGTTAACCTATCTGGAGCCATGCGAGTAGCACTTAACAGTTAATCTGTTCATCTATAAAATCATAGTTTTTAATAAAATAAGGTACAAAACAAAGTAAAATGTTGTAATCTCTATAAAACACTAATAAAAGTTAAAATGGTTTAAAACCATCATTTAAACTGGTTCTTCACTACAGCAAATAAAAGACATTAACAAACCTATAAAATACAGCAGTTTGTAAAGTTTGACACGAAAAAACATTATAAAACATATTCTCTTTGTACTCATTTGCAGGACAAATATTTTAATATATTATATTGTGATTCTTTTATTAATATAGCTCACATTAAAATCTACGTGTTTTGAAATTATTTTTAAATTTTCTTTAAAAATTTAATTAATAATGAAATAATAATGAGACAAATTCTATTTATACAATAACTATACGTACCTACTATTTCAGGCTTACTTCTTTAGCTTGCTCAATGGTTCAAATAAAAACAGCTGTTTTTTATACCTTAAGACAACATGTGATGGGATCAAAAACAAAACTATTTCCATATAAGATTAACATGCAAATTTTGAAGGTGTATATAGGGTAGAGATTTTTTGGGAAATCGTCACAAAAATTAGTAGACTTTCCTATTTTAAGTCAAGAACAAGTATACCATGTTTCAGCATCATGAATTGGAAAGTGGGAGTATTTGTAATATGTGAGTGAGTGAGTGAGTGAGAGCTTTGATGTTTATACAGATTATGTGTGTACTTATTAAAATAAAATTATTTTATTTATAGTAGGGAACAAATTGATCATGTATTTTACTCATGACCAAAATACGATAAAAATCAATTACTTAAAGTAAAATTGAATTTTACTTCGATTTGTATTTTACTTAAAAATCTTAAAAATGTCGTTGGCATTGACAACTACTATTCAATGTCTAGAGATTCTTTTATCTGATTACTAATACATGCCTGACCAATTAGACGAATATCAGCAAAGAATATCAGTCTCCCGTGTGACAGACTGACGTCGGTCAGACACAATGGATGGTCCTGTTGTTGCTCTCGCCTATTGTTTCCACGAGTACAACATTGTTTGTCATCTTTCTTCTAATGGAAGGATTATAACCCTTCAGTTACTACTATATACAGATGACAAACTAATGAAACAATAGGGTCTACATCAAACAAAATTTAAAAGGTAACTATTGTTAATTTTTTTGTTAACTATTGTCACTTATTAGTGACAATCAATGTTATATTAGATAATTCTACCTGAATAATTATATGAATTAGAAGTTTGTTGCAAATATGTCCCACACAAGGAGTAGGCAAGCTGCGTTCTGCATTGTCTGCTCTTCAACTAGTTGCTGTGGATGAACTGACCCCGCTCTCATCTCTGGACTTGGCTTCTTCAGGAAATGTTTACACAATCTGGGAATCCTTATATTACCTCATTACCATTCTGAAGTAGTGATCTACCCAGGTAAGTATGAATGAGAGATGACTGTGGCACGATCTTGTAGTGTTACTGAATAAGGCTGGAATACTCCTTAGACAAAACTGTTAATTAATAGCCCAACAGCCAATGGCACCTAAGGGACCTACAGTTTAATATGGGATCCAAACCAATTTTTCCTCAGAATTATGAACGGGTCTAATTATGAGGATGAACTTAATATTCAAAAGTGCAAATTTATGCCAGAGAACATCACACCCGCCAACCATCGCTCTTATCTATCCATAATTCGTGACCTACAAGTAACTGAATTACAAGACGTGCCACATTCCCAGTCATTCGTGATAAGAAGCAGTGTATGCTTTGCAACAGGTCCTTGGATACAACATGACTTCCTGGGTTTCTAGACCTGAGGTAAGGAGAACCCCAAAAACGTATCGTGTTAAGTAACCAAGTGAGTGGTTTGATGGGAAGAGCTCCTCAGTCCCGTATAAAGCACAAACATCTGCTTATATCATCTAGACCAAAAATGGGGATACAATCAGTTGACAGTGGATCATGCAGACAAGTAGTTATTTATAATCAAACTACTGTATTTCAAACTTCTGATATGTATATGAAGTTATTATTATTTAAAAGGTGGAAATTTTCAATTCCACAAATGTACCCAGCATTTGCGCCTATAAATTAAAGTGAACTCTCACAGTTTTGAATGACCGATTGCATTTCAAATCTGTGGAGTTTAATTAAATATGGCTGTAATTAAAAAGGGTCAGACAGAGGTAAACATTCGTGTCACGGCGGCGACTGATCGTAGTCATGATGGATGTTCCACAAGAGCCTCTATGTCGTTTCTGGACACACCCCTCTCAAAAAAATTACTTCAAATAAACAAAATATTGAAATGTAGTTTTATAACATTTGTAATATTTACTTTTCTTTTGGTTTTCTAATGTTTGAGGACAAATGTATAACATGTTTTTCTTACTTAAAAGTAAACTTGTAAACTTAGTACAATCATAAAAGCTGAAAGTTATTTTGATTTCGAAATTTTACCTTTAGTTTATTTTTCATCTTATGTAATCAAATACCCCGTGTAATAGAATTATTCAAGGTATTTTTGTCAAACTAAGAAATGATTATTACCAAAGAAAAATACAAATGTTGATAAGATCATTGAGTTTTGTTTAAGTTTGAGTAAGGTTTTGCTTTGAATCATTACATTACGGCAGATATTCTTCCCAATTAATTCAAGCCCATTCAATGGGCTTGAATTAATTAAAAGGTATTTTACCTTCAGTTTGGTGATTTCTGTGTAAGGGATTTACTCATTTCACATTAGTCAAACTTCTTTGAATAAACCTCATTCAGAAACAAATTTAATTACTGATTGTGAAATAATTTATCAAGGGTTTAACTAGCAAGATTAATAGCACTCTTAGCTTACTTAATACACAGTGATAAATAACCTCTGTATTACCAACCATAAACTGGATTTATTGTCTCATTCTTACGCTTCACGTTCTAGTCTACTTAAGTCCTCCTCATTTAGTTTATATTGTTTATGATGGATGTATCATGATTCATGCTTTCAGTTGTGAGGAATTGTATCATAATGTAGTTAGTAAAAGACTTTCAAGAATAAAAAAATCATACATATATTCCGTTTCTGTGCTTATCTTCGGTTCTAAGTTTCTTATTGTTAGCAGTTTTTAAATTAATTTATATTATTATATTACACCATGATTCCACCAATTAATATGCCAACACAACGTGTGCTTGACAAATTAAAAGGTTTATTTATTTCATTTCCAACGGCAATGCCTATACACAAGAAAGATATTAACTCATGATAAATATAACTGATAAATATAACACATGATAAATACATGATACATAAGAACATGAGAACATAAGAACATAAGAGAGTACATAAGAACATGATAAATATAACATAAATATAACATGATACAATATAATTACACATGGACTTTGTAGCTTTAGATATATATATAATAATTAATTTACTAAAAAAAATAGCTATAACTAAATAACAAGCTATAACTTAATTAACATAATAACACAATAACAAAATATAACATAGCTATAACTATAATTGAAACAACAAAAGTATGATGCAATATAAAATGAACAAAGAAATAATAAATAATAAAATGCAGTAGGCCTAATGACATCATAGTGTGAATGAATGTAATGTGAGTGTGTGTGAATGCAGATAAGAGGCCTGAAAGGAGTATTAATAGGTAAGAGAAAGAATGTAGGATAGGTCCAAGTTAGGTCACAAGTAAGTGTATAAGTAAAAAATCAGGTATAAAAAAATCAGGTATAAAAGAGAGAGAGTTAGGATGAATTTGCCACCCAAATGAGTTGGAGGGTAGTTAGTTATATAATAGTGGTTGGTTATACGATAGTGGTTATACGATCGTTCATCACTAGGATTGCAGGGTGGCCATTGGTCATTGCATTGTTTATAGAGGAAAGTTAATGCAAAAGTGGCAATAAAGAATATTCTAGCATTTGTTCCGTGACACTAAAGGAAGAACCTAACACTACAACGAATTATATTATCTGAACTGAATTATATCAGTTATTATTCCAGACATTGTTTCTAGTGCCAAATACATTAAATGCCATTTTCTGTAGTTCAATGACACCTAAACATTATATTTCACTGTAAATAGAAGTTCCAAGCATGCTTTGAAGAAAATAATTCCACTGAATTCTCTCTTAGATAAATGTCAGCCATTATTCCCCATTAACTCAAGGTTTATTAGACCTGAATATTGTGACTGAAAGACTGATCTTACAAATGAATCTTCCCCAGGAGAATTATCTTGGTCTGTTCACATTTCAGTTCTTTTATTACAATTTCTCTGTATCATGTAACTCATTTGTTCACAAAAATGACTGATACTGACTATAGTAGGTATATATTATATATACTTACTTAACAATGAGTTGGGGTCAGGTTTTACAGAATTATATGTCACCACCCGCATGTCTGTAGAATGACGGTTCAAAAGTTATGGGTTTTTAAATGTCAAAAAATCAAATTTTTAAATTTTCAGCAAAAACAATAAAAGTAATGTACAACTTGACTATTACCATTGTAATCAGCTTAAAAAAACTAAACAAATTAGTATTTTAAATTATTTGTCTACGACCAAGGGTTCCAGAGAAAAGTTAAATTTACTGTCCATGATAAACGTAGTACGTTATCTGAAAGCGCCCGATGTTATTCTAATGGAGAATATTAAAAAATCAATTTCTTCCTTATTTTCCAACCGTTTTCCATGAAACTTGGTATGAAGCATAAGGTCAAATCACCCAACAAAACCAACTCAAAAAGCTTGGTATTACCAAGAAGGGTGGGGGTGTTTCTGCCTAAAAAATTCTAACAATTAATTTAACTTTGTTTCTCTTGTTGTTACTTTTAAGAAATTAAATGATTATTTTTGAAACAATAGATTATTAAATGATAATTAGATAAATTTTGAAGAATATGATGTTTTTTTTTTAATTTACTTACGGGAGAAAGTATGTCAGTCCGTTGATACCGTGATAAAGTGATACCGTTTATTATATTTAAATTCTGCAGCAAGCTATATCTATATAGATTAAAAAGATATAGATAAATACTGATCAGTGGTTAAAGAACATGTATACTATAATAGCTAATGAGGTAGATCACTTATAACTACTATCTACAATGTGAAATCAGTTTCAAATTATCTAAATAATTAGGTACATGTATTTTTTAGATGCAAAATGTATGTAATGCCCACAATTAGTTTTCCGTAAATATTTATCTTGATATTTTCTGAGTGTTTTTTATTTGTCTATACTTTACTCATTTTGATGTCTCCAGCATTAATTTCTACTGGAAATTTCAAACCAACCAGCTCTGAAACGTGTAAGATAAAAAATACCTCCATTTTTTTAGAACTGTTGACTCCATTTTGTTTTAGCTAGTATCAATGACAGAGGCATTTTATTTGTTAACTAAATAATATCATATAACTCTCCTGGGATTTGAACCTGTGGCCTTTTACACTGGAGTATAAGATGCTAACAAGGCTAGCAAAACACTTCACTGGAAGTAAAACATGTTGCTTCCTTATTTCCTGAATATTCTTTACATTGACCAGTTTAGCACATCATAGATTATTAAAGCTGATCATAATTAACAAAGTTAAATTACTTCAAGAGTTCGCTATACAAGCGCTATTGACTGGTGTAATTGGATACTATCGCAGGCATTATTGAAGGTAATTGTAATTTTGATCTGGCAAGATTCAATATCCTTTATATTAGCTCCCAAGATGAAATGCGGCTGTTTAGTCACTAAGAAGTTTCTCTTCGTATTTTATGTATTTTTCATTTCACTATAAATTTTGTTGTTATTAGTTTTGTAGTTGTATAACAATTTTCTTTTATTATTGGACTATAGTATTAAGTATAATAATAGAACAAAAATTAATCATTCAAAAATAAATCATGATTTATAATGAACAAGCATACCCGGCAAACTTCGTACTACCCCCGTGACTGGTAAACATAAAGCAACACAAAACCAGCTGTTAATAAAATATTTAAATTGATTTATGCATATGATCTAAATGCCTCTCATCTTCTCTTAATAAGCTTGATAAATATAAACCTCACAGGACAATGGGGCTTAGCCCTAGGTTAAATACAAAACTGAATATGCCTATATGTTACTTGGAGCAAGGACAAATCCAAAAAATCAAAGATCATTAAAACCAGTCCAGCCGTTCTCGAGTTATACATGTTGTAACTAAAACGACTTTGTTTTATATATTTACGAGGGGGTACCCAAAAACCCGAATTTGTCTGCAGAGGTCGGAGCTTTGGTAATACGGGTGAGCGCTACTAGGGCGTGTCTAGCGCAACTCTTTGCCAGTTCAGTCCCGTGTGGGTCATTGAGCTAGCACACTCTGTTCGTCTGTAGCGTCATTTTTTGCTGTAGCTGTTTCACTGTTGCTTCGTTTTTTATGATGGTTTTTATGGATTTTTTATGGATTCGTCATTTTTATTATTTACTTGGTAAGACCGCTGCTGAAACTGTTTTAATGTTGAAAACTGCTTACAAAGATGATGCTTTGGGGAAAACTCAAGTGTATTACTGGTTTTCTTGATTTAAAAATGGCAACCTTTCGATTGATGACAAAACTCATTCCAGACGTCCATCAACTGCCCGAATTGATGAAAATATAGAAAAAAATGTGAGAGCTTGTGCTCACACACCGTCGATATACAATTGATCAACTGTCAGAAATTAGTGTAATAACTTGGAGCTCGGTTCAGCAAATTTTAACTGAAGATTTAGGAATGAGACGCATTGCTGCCAAATTTGTTCCTCGGGCTCTGACTGATACCGGTAATCAAAAATCACGTCGAGTTGAAACATGTCATGAACTAAATGAAAAGCTCAGAATCGATCCAGATTATCTTTCAAAGGTTACTGGTGATGAATAATGGAAAAACAAAATTTCACAGTGGTGCGTTGTTAACTTAAACTTGCCATCATAAAAAACGAAGCAACAGTGAAACAGCCACAGCAAAAAATTACGCTACAAACAAACAGAATGTGCTAGCTCAACGACCCGCACGGGACTGAACTGGCAAAGAGTTGCTCTAGACACGCCTTAGTGGCGCTCACCCGTACGACCAAAGCTCCGCCCTCAGAAGACAAATTCCGGTTACTTTGGGTACCCCCTCGTAGATTATAGTTATTTTTATGTACAATCTAATACCGTGATGAATGTCCTCTGGATCTCTGAATAGTACTACGAAAGCTTAAAATTGCCTGTACTGTCAGGTTATCGTGACATAGTTACTCGTGTAAAGCAACTATGCTTTTGAACTATCTTGAGTTCATTTTTGAATGATCATGAACTTTAAAAAAAATCTGAAAGCACACCTATCTTGAAACAAGAATACATTACTTTGACCCTAAACCAACTTTAGTTTTCAAAATGATCTCTACCAAAAAAAAAACTCAAGATTTTGAAACCCAAGCTCCCCATTATAAATACAATATCACCTGATTGTACAGGTAGTTTAAAACCTTTATGATAGGTAACTCTTTATAAAGTTTATTTTTTTAATGAAGTGACAAAATCGTAGTAAAATATTTGTGAACAATATGTTGAAGAATAAAAACCTTACTGTGGCGCAAAGAACATCCTGATTTTTTTCTTTTTTCATACTATTGTAGAGATTGAAAAAGGTGTATGTGAATGGGATTGGCTATTCTAGCCAGTCCCAACCACAATACAAACAAACCTATAACCAGGTAACCAGGTACCAGCGTTATTATTCCTTCAAGGTAGGTGTGTGTTCGGAATGTTTTTGTTAAGTTCATGAACTGTGAATACGGTACTTTGTACTTGTTTGTAAATCCTTCATGCCCAGGTGGTGTAAACTACATCTAATGCCCTCTGGGCATGTATTAATATGTAATAGATAAGTAACAAATTTGTCATTGGGAAAAAATTCATACCACACCAGTATTCAAGAAGTTTTGGCATTCACCAAAGTGTCAAACGAGCTGAGAGAATATGTTTACCGTTTTGGAACAGAACTCCAACAGTCTACTTGAAAACTTAGACCTTCTCTAAAACTTCACCTTCGCAAACTCAACATCAAAGCTTGGTCATTCCTGACAGAAGCAATTAATTCCTAAGCTAACTTGACCACGGCATATCAAAAAATTTAAACCAACAAAAGTTTAACTTTAATCAAAATTAACTTACTATTTACTATCAGCTGTTTATGATGAGGTGAGAGTTAATTGAATATGGAACATTAAATTTGTACTATAATGAGAAAATTTAATGTGTGTTTGAAAGTATTTTATTATTTATGTGTGAATGTGTTAATTTGATTTCATGAGTATTGCTCGATTCATATGAAAATAGTGTTTCATAACACTATTTTAATTATTTACAGAACTGGTACTGTATGATAAAAGGCTACAAAAATTTGACCACAGTAGAGCAAAAGGAGAGTAAATGTAAACCAATTGATAAAGCTTATGAAAAATAAGGTTATAATTCTTGAAAATTTTAAAGAAAATATTTTGTAAATACATACAAAATGGTCAAGTTTATACATTTTTCAAGTGATAGTGACAAACCGCTTATCAAGAAATTAAAATTTTAAATTACTACATCATAAATATCTAAATTAGAAATCAGCAGAGATTTATTTATTGTAAGAAAAATTAATCTAATCAATATTTGGTTGTAAATGAATCTCATTTCAAAAAACCAAATCACGTAGGAAATTATTTAAGATACGTGAAGCAGTTTTGCGAGGGGGGTGAATTATATACCTGTGATAAGTTAAAAGTGTCAGTGGGCTACCAGTGGACCAAAGCCGCTCTATCATCTCATATATATTAGCTTACATTTATACTCTGAAAATATAAATACTGTAGCTTGTTTTATCATTACTTTCTAGATGGAAATATACCTTGAATTTATCATTCAAGCATTACCAAATATATAACCTTTAAACTTCCTAAAATATAAAATTTTTCCATTTTTTTTATTTTTCTTGTTTGTTTTAGATAAGCAACATTAAGTAGAATTTCTTAATTATATTGAAGTTAGCCAGATATACCTAAACTATTTGAAGACAAAAATGTCTTCTACAGGCTAAGAAGGAAGGCATAATTGTTTGTTCCTGAAATATATTTTGAATACTAACTTTTAATTATCTTGCTAGCAATTGGCAAAATGTAAATAATTATTTTGACTTATAATAAAAGTAAAAATTTCTAAAACAATATTTTTTCCACTTAATAAATTACTCAGTGTAAAATCAAGTCTGAACGCTTCCTTGCTTTTAAACTAACTCTGACTACAGTTTTTTATAATTATAATTCTTTTCATAACTTTGGTGTAATTTCTGACAACTTCAGGTATTATGAAACATAATTCTATCTTCATTATTAATCGATCAGCCACCATTGTGTGAAGGAAAGTAGCTGAGGTAAATGTGGAAAGGGAAATGACTTTTCTTTTGTAGAGTAAATGAAGTTGGGAAGTCATCAACTTAAAAACCTCTTTTATCAGAAATTTGACTTTTCAACCAATCACTTTTATCTATGTTTTGATCATTTTTTCCATAATAGATTTATTTCATTTACACTTTTTATCAAACATTAGACTTTTTATTCAAACGGTTTAACAAAATTAAATTAATGATTATAAATTAAATTTCTTTAATATTGACAACATTCTAAACAATAAAATTCAATACTATTTATGTATTTGTATTTTCTTCAGACTATACCATATTAGTATAATAAAATATGTCACTAGTTGTAGGTGATATGAACCCTTCCCGGACTGTAGGCGGATATATCCGCTAAATTTTTATTGCCTAGCGGTCAGTCGTAGGATATATCCGTGGATCGTAAAAAATATGTATTTACGTAATAAATTTTTATGTACTGTATATGTATTTTGATCAATAGAAACTAATGATTAACATTACATTAATAATGTATGTTCGTATTTTTTCTTAAATAATTATTTATGGCATAAATACAGTTTATTTCAAATATTTACAGATGACTGTTATAAACAACAACAAAAAAATATTTTTTTAAATTTCTTATATAAGGTCTACACTCAATTAGTCCGGGAAGGGTGAAACCATTGATTAATATTTAATTTTTATTAAATAGCTGGAAAAACCTTTTCAGCTATTAAAATAATATTCTATGACATAATTTAAATAATAATTTATTGAGATTCTACATCTAACAGAGTAGGCCTACACTAAAATTACACATAATCATAAAATAATAATCAATACAAAATCAGAGTTCATCATCATATTAAAGTAATACAGTAACTGTATAAATTTGTAAATAGCCTTGATTTATTTTAAAGGAGAAAAACTCAAGGTTTGGAAGGATTAAATTACTTTTATACTTTTGATTGCAATGAAAACCTACCGAAGCAGGTTTTTTTAGCCAGGTTTTGATGATAAATAGTTTTTAGCATTCACTAAACTGTTAACTGTTTAATTTGATGAAATTCTTTTCGGTGAGAACCCTACAACTAATTATAAAAGTATAACAAACAGCTCATGGTAAACTAATAGTTGAAATAATTTTTAATTGAAAATAAATAATAGTTTTTTAAAGGCTACTTGTTACAGAGAAACCATAAACTATAATCTAAGATAAAATTATTTGTTTTTAAATATTTTCTTACAGTTTCATAAATATTGTTGTTTAAGAACATGTTTAATTTAACATTAAATATGAAGTAGTATATAATTTAGTTCTACTTTAATGTACTCTAAATTAATGTCCCTTCAAAAAATGTTAATGGTCAGTTCACAAATATTGTAACTGACGTGTAATAGTATGGTCATTAATGAAAGAAATGCATCTGTAAATAGTCTAAGAGTAAAAATTGACGCCAAATAAGTAACATTGATAGAAATCAAGAATTCTGAATAATTAAATAAAAAACACACAAATTCAGCAAGTTCAAAAAAATTGCAGAATAACCCCCACTTCTTAAATCTTTGTAAATTTGTTTTTTAGACTCATATTTTTGTCAGCATTTTTATAGAAGTAAAAAAGATCAGTTGGAAGTAAAAATACAACAATTTGGATCACATTGTGTTGAGTTCAAAATTTTAAAATTGTATTAGTTTTATGGAAAGAAAATTACTTACCACACATTATAAAAATAAATGTGCACTAAGTTGGTATTAAAAAAATCAAAGAAACATTGTCTTTTGCATCCACATTCATAGGTATGAAAGTGTCACTATCAGTCCTATGCTTAAATATAAAATGTAAATAAAGTCAGACTGAGATCTGACAACAGCAGAGCTTTGAAGGTTCTGAGCCAGTGCGTCGTAAAGGTAGCCGGAGCAAGTGGGGAAGTTGGGTGGAGGCTCGAGCATCTCGTGGTGTTCCCCCACCTGCAGAACCATCCCCATCCCCAACATCAGGTGGTTGGTCACATGACAGTGGAACAGCCAGAACCCTGGTACAGACAACCAAAAATATAATAATCATATGACAGAGGAATAGTCACAACCTTGCGTCTGTCACATGACTGAGGAACAGTCAGAAACTTGTGACAGGGGCGGGATAGTGGAACAGACAGAGCCTTGCGAAAGACAACCAAAACACGATAATCACATGACAGAGGAACATTCAGAACCTTGTGACAATCACATGACAGTGGAACATTCAAAACCATACGACAGTCACGTGTTAGAGAAACACTCAGAACTCTGACTGGAAACATGTTTGATTACAAGCCACCAAAACATGATACTCACATGAATATTCAAAGCCTTGCGACAGTCACATGGTCCACATGACTGGAGCAGATAGATTCATACAACAGTCACATGTCAGTGAAACAGTCAGAACCCTGACTGGAACCCAGTTTGGTGACAGACAACCAAAACATGTTGATTACATGACAGAGGTACAGCCAGTCTCAATACTTTCTGAATATAATATTCATTTTTTAAGCTTAGTATATATTTTAAGATGAATGTAATGAAGAGATTATTGGAATTGGAATGTGATAGTCTAACGGGGTAACACAGTTACTAAAAAAGCTTTGTACGGTGTTGTTTTTCAACTAGTGTGCCACAACAATTAATCAGGATTGATGTTTATACCTTGTGGATGTGATTTTCATAGCATTTATTTTTTATCAAACATTAATTTGTACCGCATATTTCAATATCAAAAGTATACCTGGGTTGTTGGCTCTGAAGCGAATTATAGCGTATCCAGCATTGGGCACTGATATTGTGTCTTTGTAAGGGGCTTCAATCAGCTTCTTATCAATCAAGTTCTCTTCATTAAGTTTCTTTACATAATCCAATGTGACATTTTTGCCAATAACTCCCATCGCAACGACGTGAAACTTGTATCCATGAAGGTGTATTGGGTGATCTTGCTCTCGATGATATGCTGGAAGAATTAAAATTCTATTGAATTAATTAATTTTCACCTAACTGAAACTTTTAACTTTAAGACTCCAGTTATCCAAATCAACATGTAAGACAGCCACTATGTTAGCCACTATTATTGATTTAAAGTAAATAAATCTACTGTAATTCACCTTTTGTATCATAAATTAGAAATGCTGGTATATTAGTCTAGTATATGTTTCTATGTTTTTTTTACAATCTGAAGAATTTAATAGAAATATAATAATATATGAGGAAATCTCTTTGATTAAAATGTGGGCTTGGAAAATAGCACAAATTTAATTGTTTTCTTATTACAGGTAATGTTAAAAATAAAATTAAAATACCCAGGTACGTATTGTAAGCTAAGTATTTCAAAAAGTAGATTAAGGTCCAAGCTATATTCATCTGTTCTTTTTAATAGGGGGATTTTGGAAACCTGGAAATTTTATTCTCCTTATTTAAAAAATAAAGTACTTCTATTTTAAAGTAAAACTCTTAAATTAAATATATTGATTTCCACCGTATAACAATCATTATAAGGGAAATGCAATAACGAAATGTAGTATTCAAAAAATAATGTCTCGTATTTTTTCTAAGACATTTATTTTTCAGTATTACATTCTAAATTGTAAAATTCCTGGAAAGAGGGTGTTTCCCCTCTTAAATACATACCAATATCAACCATGACGATCTCGATGAGGGAGTTGAGGGGGACTTTCTTGACGTAGGTGCAGGAACAGAAGTTGCCGAGGCAGTAGCTAGGGTCCGGGGGATCGTCACAGATCTCTGCCTGGGCGGAGGAGAGGAGCCCCCGCTGGCTCAGCATGCTGAACGGAGGAAACTCAAACGTGACGTTGTTGAATTGTGGCCAAGGCCCCGGCGCGTCTGCTTCAGCTGTTGGCCAAGCAAAACATAAGTATTAGTACTTATGTGCCGCAGGCACATATACTTAGAGTGCCACAGGCCTAGGCCTGCCGTCATCACCAACTAACGGAGAAGTAATGAAGTTTCTGACAAATATTTAAGGAAGATAAAATTGGCTACAATTTAGGACTTAAATTTAAATAAACAAAATTTTGTCTGTGTGTGTAAAATAAACAAAATGATCCCTACATATAGTTTTGATGAAGCTCTTTTATAGTAGAAGCATTCACTGTGCATACCATTGAATACTATATTCATCCACAAATACCATCCTCGTACTTAGACCAGTTCATAATCCAGTTCATAGGAAAAGTGGTTAGAACCTCTTGTTTTAAGTCCCTTAGATGTCATCAGCTATTGGACTATTAATTAACCACAGTCATCTTACACTCATTCTTCATTATGTTCATATTTGGCTTAAAATACCTATGTGGAACGGTCGCCATATCAAAAAGGTAGTAAGGTAAAGGTAATACACTAGTAGACACTATTTATATATATTTATATATTTATACTATTTATATATACACAGGTAGACACTATTTCCCTTATATAATAATACACATTTCATAACAAGTTTACTGTGAAACTATAAAAAGTATTCCTTCAGTATCCAACAGAAACCGGAGTCATCTGACTATGTAATAAAATACTGACTGAGACGATGGTGGCGTTCTGTAATCCAGCTACTTGGAGGTCACGAATTATGGATAGTTGTGCACAATGGTCGGTGGGTGTAGTGTTCTCTTGTGTGGATTAATGTCTGCACTATTGAATACTATGTTAATCCACAAACACTATTCTCAGGCAATGGTTCGGACTCCACGTTAAACTGTAGGTCCCTTAGTTGCCATCGGCTGTTGGCCTATTAATTAACAGTCCTGTCTAAAGAACATGTCAGCCTTAGTCAGTAACAAGAATACAAGGCCGTGTCACAATCATCTTACACTCATTTCTCATTCATACTTGTCTTAAAATACCTACCGGGTTATATTGCCATACAATACAGTAATCTAATCTAATCTGTTAGCCTTGTCAATGTTTTTTTTCCATCGTAATTCCATATAATAAGTAATTCCAACTTTTCACTTTGATTCGACATGTCCAGCGAATTTCAGATCTATCTCTTAAGTATTTAACTCATTTAATTGTAAAGATTTGATCAATAATAATCCCTTCAAGTAAATAAAACACACATCGTTATAATCATCAATGAAGTATGAATGAAATCTTATCTTTCAATGATGAATTAGTGACCGTGAAAAAGTGTGGTTTGTCAAAATAACTTGTGACTATGATACGCAATACTAGATACTACATTACATAACACTAGAATGTAAAAGTAAAAAATTGATTATTATTACCTATATTGTTTAAATTTTTTTGAGGAAGGGCTCATGTGAATCCTTTCCCAAAAACTATTAAATTGGTCAGAAAAAATGTTTACACTACTTATCATATTTTATATAAGGAGACTCCTACAAATAAATATTTTGTATCACAGATTAGATTAACCCGCCACGGGTCCGCTTGTTAGATAGCATCTAACAAAACCATATGCTCTACAGAAATTTTTTTAATCCCTTATTTATTACCTCAAGACGCAGTAAATGCTCCAAGGACAATGTGCCATACATGTTTCACATTATGAAGCGATGATTCACATCCGGTGGTCACCAGAGGGGGGGGCAAAAGTGAAAGCATGCATGGTCTGTTAGATGCCATGCACGGGTCCGATCGTGTCAGTCAAGTTGCGAGTCAACATTTATACTCGGGATCGTTAGTTTTAATGTTTGGCATCTTATATGTGTGTTTTTAGACCGATTTGTGTTTTATAAATAGTTGTTACTTGTTTAGAATAGTGTTTAGAACTTGTAGAATAGGGTTCTACAATTCCTTGAAATTCCGAGAGAAGTTACAATATTATTCTTAGTTAGATAGAGGAAGAGGATAGTTTTATTTCTGAACTAGAAGAGGGTGGTGACGAATCTGATGTTGCACCAGAAGAGCATTCCACATACAACACTGATACTATAATACTAATTAATTAATAATAATAATTAAAATTATTAAACTAATCCAAACCCTATTTATGTTCCTATTACTTATTATTGAATTAAAAATATTCAAACACTTGTTCCGACTTATTTATCACTGCAGATAGCTTAATTTTTTTTCATAAAATATAATATAATTTTTTGTTTTATTTTAACACTTTTAGGTTGTAGTTTGAAATGTACAGTAGTAATAATATGTCTAACTAAGCTCATAACAAATTTAAATTGAAGGGAAACACCGCGTTAGATGCCAGTTTATATGTGTGCGTTAGTCAGATGAACAGGACCGATGGCGGGTTAGAATTTTATTTTAATAATCACATAAGGAATAAGGGAACAAAATGGGAATAATATATGTGTTATTAAAATTCATTGATATAATTTTATGATTTTTGAAGAGTTAAAAATATAACGAAAAAATTTGATTGCTTAATATTTTGTGAGTAATATTTTTAATCAAATGTTAAGGTCAAAATTTGATTATGTTATTAAGACCCAAAATGTTGAAGATAAGACTTTGACTTCCAAATACACTAATCCCTTTTCCAAATCTGAGGTTCCTCAAGTGGTTTCCAAAAGATAAAATAACTATCTGGAAAACACAGTCAAACTTACAGATAACAGAGCAGGGAGCTAAGAATTATTAGGCGCATTATGTTAATCGTGTACTTTGACTATGAAAGGTTATAACTTTTACTAGTTTGTAAAAATCATTACAACCATTAAATAAGTAAATAATAAATAAAAATACCTTTTATTTGGAACGTCTTTTAGCTCAAAACTGTTTTTCAAAGTGACTCAAGTCAACAGATATAAAAATAGAATAAAAACTACAAATAGACAAATAAATACAAAATATGATTCAAAGATAAAACATTTGCAGTGAATATTTACATTTCAATTAGTTCTATTTTACAATTTTGTTTTTTTTAAATCACTACTTTTTTATATTTTTTAAAAATTTCACAGACTGAGACGGTGGTGTTGTCCGGTGGTGTGTCCAGCTATTTAAAGGTAACAAATTGTGGATATTTGTGAGCGATGTTCGGTGTTTGTAGTGTTCTCTTGGGAAGATTAACGTCCGCACTGTTGAATACTATGTTAATCCGTAAAGACCATTCTCATACCCTTTCCTGAAAGTTTGTTTTACTTGTTGGAAAATGTCCGCAGTAAAAATATAAATAACCATCCTCATAATTGGACTAGTTCGTAATTCAAACACAGTGGTTCGGATTCCATGTTAAACTGTAGGTCCCTTAGATGCCATTGACTGTCGGGCTATTAATCAACAGTTATGTCTAAGGAACATGTCAGTCTTAGTCAGTAACAAGACTATAAGATCAACCACAATCATCCTTCACTTGTTTCTCATTCATCCTTGGTAAAGCTACTGTATGCAGGAACAGTAACAGGGTGTACCGACAACACTAGTGACTGTAGCAGTTGCAGCTTAGCTGCTTCTGCTTCAGAATGATTTTGTGTCTGTAAAAACCTCAAAGCCTTCCCAAAGTCACTTCAGAAGCAAAAGTATGAAACTAACTGTTTAATACTAACTAAACAGGGAAGCAATTAGTTTTAAGTCATCTTGCATCTATTTTATATCAATTGTAAATCTAAAGATTTCTTGAACTCTTGGAACATTCTGTAAAGTATTATCTCTGATTAACTTGGAAAGGTTAATGTAATTTAAACTTTGCCTTACAATAGAGTTGAGCCTCAAGCTCAAGGTAGACGGTGGTGTCGGGCGTGGCGTTGTAGAGGTATGGCTCCGGGTCCACGCCCGTCAGGTCACTGATCAGAACCAACTCGTTACCAGAGTAGTCCTCGTCATCACTGTTCACCTCCACAGGGTTCAGTAACTGCCAGCAGAATCAGATCCAACTCTATCATTTTTATTAAGATTAACAAAATAGTTGTGACACTTTCAAAAAAATAATTGTATCAAATGTACTTGTTAAACCAGTTTTCGATATGAAAATAAAATAATGAGTCCTCAAAAACCCAGTTTTGGGCAATATTACACTAAGTATCCTTCTAACTATATCCTTTTAAGTTTTATTGAACACGATAATCTATATAAGTGATTTCATAGAAATAAATAAACATCAGCTATCAAATTAATATCAATATTTGTTTGTTTAGATTGACTTTAAATCTGTTTTAAAATCATATAATATTAAAATGACTAATAAATATTAATACTGATACAAATGTTCTCTTATCTAATTGTTATTTATATTGAGTAATATAGCTGAGAATTTATATTTTCTTAGTATTTATTTGTTTATACTATCTATGATATTCTTTCTTATTTGCACTGAATCCTACAAGCGGTTTAGATTATGGGGTTACTTCTAGGGTATATTAACATAACACTGTCTTTGATTGTAACAACATTCTTCAATGTGTCCAATGTTGGTATTCAGAATGACAAAGGCTAGCAAGAAACCCACAGGGGCGGTCAATATGGGTTATATTGTAGGGATTTGTTGTAAGAAAATTTCCTCGTACCTTCCCCGCTCTTCTGCCTTGCTCATAGGTTGGGTTGTCTGTGGGCTCTGTGTCAGAGCCATTGTAGCAGAGGAAAGCTTCGCCGTGAGTGCTGGACTTCCTCGGTCCACAATCCCCCATGCCCCGGAACCTCATCCAATAACAGGATGGCTCCTGATCGGCCTCTACCACAAATCCGAACCTCTCCCCTGCGTTCACGATCAGCGACTCCACTAGATAATCACACAGAGATGCTCAATACTCTGAATGAATTGAATGAATAAAAAATTTAATCCATGAAAAACTTCAAAATACAAAGAAGGTAAAAATAAAACAAAAGCTTCCCTAATGGGCTAATTTCGTTGTTAGGAAGACAGTTGCTCAGTAAATGTTGACAGTAAAAAAAACTCCAGGAACCTACAAGATTTAGTTGCATACAATATATCTGTATGAAAATCAAATGTTTACTTATTACCTTACATTACACTATTTAAACTCTCCTTACTAACAACTAACCAACAACATAGTAACATGATAAAAAGGTATATTGGAAAAGTATTATATTATTTAGGTTACACCAAGGGCCCAGTCAATCCACTTTAATAAAAGTGATTTAACCCTTAGATGGTTGAGGGGTGAGCACATTTTTTAATTGTGAAAATAGTTAATTTTAGTTTTTTATATAATTTAAGGTTAGAAAATTAGTTAAACAAAAGTGCCTTGATCTAGTTTTTTCGTTAAATATAAATCGTTAACAAGGCGTTTAAAAGGTGAGCGTGGCTCACCCCTTGACCATCCGCGTAACACAAGCGACCTCGACCAATTACAGGAATTATACAAAGGGGCAGAACAAAGTTCCTGTAGCATGTCAGCCATGTGGCTTTTTACGCATTCCTGTAGATTGAATGTCTCACGGACCTTCCAAGTTTAAAAACCTGATGAACTGCCATAGTCTCCCCACCAGCTCCTCCCGGGGAAGGTGACAACCCCTCCCCTCTCGACCAATGGTGAGTTAATAAAGAACCAGAATTCCTAACAAAGATAACACATAACATTTTGCGCATGACAAAACTATTTTTGGTTTGAAATGTTGAAGTTTTTATTGCATTTATACACATTATTTACTGTAACTTCAGAGACTATAAAAAGTTGATATAACATAAAAAATAAAGGACTACCAGTAGAAGGAAATTATGAAACTCAACACAAACAGATAGATTATACAGTAAAAGAATAATTACAATGTCTTGCAATTAAAAAGTAACAAAAACAATAAATTTACCTTCAAAAGGCTGAAAAGCATTTGTGTCACTTGATATCATCAGAATTGTGTGGTTGTCAATGGACATCTGAACTGGGCAGTAGATGGCACTGTTTACAATCAAACGAAACCTGTATCGTTTCCCCTATAACATATTGTAAATTATACTAATAATATACTACTATTTAAAAAAGTTTTTTTAATTTTAAATTAAAATATCACTGATATGTTTGTGTAATGAAGGGGGCCCTCGTAGATCTATAATTTCTTCCTCCAAATATTTATTCTGTAAAATCAACCGCTTCTATTTAACTAATCGCTTCTATTTAACTAATCACACAGTGAGCCACAGCCTATAGATATCACAGCCATTTTGATGAGATTTGTAATGTTACTGAAATATTATTAACCTCATCATGGATTCCTTCAACATGACTACCTTTATAACTAATACAAAAATTGATTAAATGCACATAAATACTGTTATCTACCTAAGCCCTACCCCCATCCCTTATCCCCCCTTATGATAAATCTATAACACATAATGCCTAGGCCTTAAACTAATTGGACTCGGCGTTCAGTAGTAAAGACGGTCGCCTGGATCCTCTTCTCTTCCACCCTTACACCAGACAGCCCTACCCAACCCTTCGCCGTCTTCAGGTTAACCGCTCGCCTGCGCATGCGCCCGCCCTTATCTCTGTGACGACGTGTGTGAGGTAACCATCACATTCTATAAAATAAAGATAACTCTTGTATTTAAACGCTGTTTATATTTTATACAGTTTGATTTAGGGCTATCTAAAATATTAAGTTATTATTTTAGTTATTAGATAAAAATTATTTTTAACTTTGTCAAAGAAGTCATGTTACTGTACTCTCAATTTATATTTCTCATTATTAATCAACAAACCTTGTCAATGAAAAACTTTGCCCTGGGTGTTGAGATTATTTCTGTTGCATTAGTTTTTGATTGAAACTTTCCAAAAGGAGCTTGTCCATTGATGAGAAGTCCGTAACCAAATACCTTGGAGAATGTGTCTAATACGGGTAGCAGAATACTTTTATCAGTCTGAAACAAAAAATATCACTTTTAGAGTTACAATTATAACTTTCCAATCGCCCTTTTAATTAAACCTCAGCTTTTTAGGAAGCTCAACAAAAAAATTATACTAAATCAACATATTTGACCCAAAATGGAACTATATACATACAGTATTGTAAATTACATTTGATGAAGAGGTAATTTCAGCTTTGACTTCATAGCCTTAGTTTTATTGTTTCAGAATTCTGGATATTTTATTATGTTTATAGTTACAGATTCAGCTGTGTCATTAAATTATTAATATGGTTCATCCTTGCATTCTAAAAACCTGAAACATGTCATTGTACTTAGGTACTCGATTCATCCAAATCAATTTATTCATTAAACTATTTTTTAATTTCTGTACCTACTCTGGGTTTGTTGTTTAGCTTGTAATTCACAGGCAAAAGTGGTTAGGATACCACTTTAAACAGTAGGTTCTTTAGATGACATCGGCTGTTGGACTATTACTTAACAGTCCTGTCTAAGGAACATGCCAACCTTAGTCTATAAAAAGACTACAAGAGCACGCCACAATCATATTATACTCATTTCTGATTCATACTTGGCTTAAAATACCTACCTGGATAGGTCACCATTTCAAAAGATAATAGTTATAGTTACCTCGTTGTACCAATGCCAGACAGTAATGGTATGCTCAGGAAGGTCGTAGTCGTAGAGGGCTGTTATATAGTCAGGTTCCGGACGTCGCACAATTAGAGGACCAAACAGGCCACTGGAGTCATGGAAACCTGGTAAGAATTAGCAAATACTTAGGCGAGTGAAAAATATAATTAAGTAACATCGATACGTTAGTTTCACTCTAATATGAATAAATTAAAACTAATTTTAACCAAAGTAATATTCATAAACAATGATATAAAATTTGTAATACACTTGGTAGCATTGTCAAAATGAGTCATGACACCAACAGTGAGATACACAATAACTAAAAATGGTAACTTCAACAGTAACTAAAACACAACCTGGGTTGAGGGTGAGTAAAAGAGGTTTTTTTATAATTTCAATTTTTGTGCTTATCACCATAAGAGTGAAGCTGCAAAAACTCTTTGAATGAAATCATGCTAAGATAGCCTCTTTTTAGATAATCCCTGTTACATTGTAGTGTTTAAATAGAGGTACATGCTAAGGAATTTCTCATTCTTAAAATCCCTACCTGGGTAGACCCCATTTTAGTTTAAAGTTTAAAAAAGTAAAGTATAACGTAAGGTTCATTAGAGAAGTACTATATTTTTTACTTCTTACTATCTAATTTCCACTTACATCACTTCCTCATTTGTACAAATTCCAGATAACAACTAAAAAGTTATAGCTCCTTTCTATTCTATAGATTTATAGAATAAAATTGATAAATTTTTTGTAGCTTACACAGATTTGCATCATTTTAATATATTTGTAAGATTATTTTAATTTGATTGTGTAATGTAATCTGACTGATGTATGAAGGTCACGTTGTATAACTTTTTTGATACAATATATTCAAAGCTAACCTATGCTATGACATTGAGATGGTGCCTTACCAACATGGCCGTGCCACATGTGTGTTCCGTGGGGGGAGGCTGTGAAGGTGTACTTGAAGGAGTCTCCAGGCGGAATGGGACACTGGGTAACGAATGGTGCGCCATCCATGAATGGAGAACCAACCTGGTGCACTCCGTGCCAGTGGATCGTGAGCAACTCTCGGTCCATCCCATTGGTTACTTGCACCTCAATAGTGTCGTTTTCACAAACCTGTGCACAGAGAGAAAATAAAGGTAAATGTGTGTTTATCTTACATTTGAATAACCTAAATCAGTGGTGTACCAATAGCAGGTGCTCAGGTACTAATTCCCCCCACAAGAATATTTTTTACAGGAACTTTATTGTCTTTGAAATCATTTTAAAACTTAGATTGACTTTATATACTACTCTACTGTAACTATTATTTTTGGCTTTTTCAAAAAAAAATTTTTTATAGATCAATATTCTGAACATATTGTTTGTGGATTTTTTAACACATTGAGCGTGGCAGAATCCTAATGGATACTTGGAACCATCTAAACTTTGATATTGTCCTGTAGCTCAGCCATGTCCTATTTCAAACCAATACTTTGTAGCCACCTGAGTTCATACTGTTTAAAGAACTCGGTAACCTTTGTTTTTTATTTTTGTCACAAAGTCAGTAGCAGGGACAGGGAGGGGCAAGTACACCACGTGGGTTGGTCACAAGGGAAAATCTTGGGATGATATATTGTGTCTCTTATCGTTTAGTTCCTTTAATGTTTGTTCTTGTAAACACTTCATATCTATTTAGTTGGTGATTTGCCGTTGTTTTGAGTGGTCGAGAGTTATTCGCGTATGTTCAATACCTGGTGGCGATGGTATCCATAAGATAAATGATTTAATCACATTCATATCTACTATTATTTATCCATACCATAAAAATATAAATTTTTATAAAATAACAAAATTTAAAGTTTTGAGTGAGTAATTGTATTATGCTGCCACACTCAGTGTGATAAGTGAATAAAATGTTATCTATAGGAGCAATGTAGACTGTAATCTATTTTCTTAGGCAAGGCATCAATTGAAGTGAAAAGACTGTGGGAACTATTTTAATTTTGAGTTCATTACAAAATAAAACTTCCCTGTGGGAAATAGGTTAGATTATGGATATGTCTAAAGGGTATGTTTTAAGTTCATCTAAACATCTATTCTTATAACCAAACTATGATGTCACTGGTTCAAATTTCGGACTCACAAATTGCCAACAGCCCTCCCCCCCAGAGCTAAGACATATTCACGTCAAAAAGAAAGTTGCAAGAAATTTGATATTTAGATGTCTTTTAGATCTTTAGGTGTTCTCTTAGATGTCTTATTTGGGTTAGAAACTGACCCACTTTCGTAGGCATTTTAAGATATATATATAAGTGAAGAGTGTGCATAATCAGTTTGATGACATATGTTTAGCTGTATCTTTGTTACTAACAAAGATCAGCAGCTTCATTTGCATGATCTATCTCCAGCCAGTAGTATCATTCTGTAATTACAATTTTCACCTAAAGTCTAGATAATAACAGAGTTTTAATGATTGGAGGAGGTAACCCCTCTGGAAGTGATGTAATTACCAGTATGGCAGGTCCTGGAGTCCTCCTGTTGACGGAGATGACAGGTCGTACGATGCCGCCCCCCACAATGCATCCGGGACTAGAGCAGTCGGTGAGGTTGTGAGGACAGTCGCCACACTGTACGCTCATCGATGTGTACCAGTCCACGATGAATGTGTAGTTGCAGAACATGCTGACCCCGGGTACACAGTCTCTCATGCAAGGGTGCAAGTAGTCTGCAGCAGTTATTGAACATTTATTAGTTTTATAATTAATTTTTACTTTTTCCCCTTATACATAGTATATGGAGAAAGTATTGTTTTCGTCAAAATGTTTGAATTTGAGTTGGGAGTGAATATATCCTTTTTGGGGTCCACTGAATCCAAAAAAGTGGGTTTCAGCGTGATGTCTGTCTGTGTGTGTGTGTGTGTGTGTGTGTGTGTGTGTGTGTGTGTGTGTGTGTGTGTGTGTGTGTGTGTGTGTCTGGATGTCTACAGAGCCATAGCCTACCCCGTTGGTCCGTTTTAGATGAAATTTGGCATGTATGTATATATTCACCGTATATCCAAGCGTTTTTTTTTCATTTTTGATTTTTAAGGGTACTTTACCCTTAAAACTCTTAAAAAATATGAAAAATCCAAATTTCTAAAAAATGGCTCTAACGATTTTAATTAAAATTTGATATCTTATAGTGTACAGAGTACTAAACAATTTGACACCACCTGCATGTCTGTAAAAAAGACGGTTCAAAAATCTAATTTTTAAATTTTCAGCGAAAACAATAAAAGTACAGTATAACTTGACTGGCACCTTTGAAACCAGCTTAAAAACGAAAAAAAATTAGTACTCTGAATTATTTGTCTACGACTAACGGTTCCAGAGAAAATTTAAATTTAAAGTCCATGATAAACGCAGTACGTTGTCTGAAAGCTTGCAATGTTATTCTTATGGAGAATATTAAAAAAATCAATTTCTTCCTTTTCCAGGTCAAATCATCCAACAAAACCCACTCAAAAAACTGGTTATTACCAGGGGGGGTTTCCCCCATACTATTTGAACAATTGTCTCTTTTTTTCATAAATAGGATGGTTATTTTTGAAACAATAAATTATTAAATAATATTTAGATAAACTTCGAAGAATATGATAGTTTTATTACAGATTGTCTTTTTTAAATTTACTTAAGGGAGAAAATATGTGTCAGTCCACTGATACTGTTTATTTACCATACAGTTTTAAGTTGTTATGACAGTTTTTTTACTTTCTCCCACTATACAATAGTATATACAGAGTGAGTTTTATATGCAGGCACACCTGGATATAATTTAAACGGCCTGAGATATCAATACTACTTTTTCAGGTTGTTAAAAATGTTGTCCCCTTTTGCAAAAGGGGGTAAAGGGGGCAACTAAAGATTTTCAAATGTAAACCCCTATCTTGTGACCCATCATTTAAAAGGGAATAAAAATTAAATCAAATTATGCAAATTAGATGTCTCCACATAGCCCCTAACAAAAATTACATCCATTGCAGTAGAATTTAGCTTTAAAAATATATTTTGTCAAACATTGTAGAAATGGCTCATTTGACAGAACAAATATTACAACAGGCAGTGGTTCAGACTCCATGTTAAAGTATTACTCAATACGGCGGTGGGTTGCCCTCAGTGGTGTAGTGGAGCCGGAGCGGCGCTCCGGCACAGCTCGTGCAGCCGAAACTCAGATTTTTATAATTTTGTACTTTGCCTTTTTATAGAGCGTTGTAGGTAAGCGAGTCGCTCGCATCATTTCATTATCAACACGCAATATTGGGGCAATTTTAGGCGTTTTACATTATCCCTAACCTAACAACATCGTAACACCAGAATCAGACACTAGGGCTTACTTGAAGACCATATATATTTTTATAGTATCTAGTTTTTTAATTGAAAAATATATTTATTTTTACAACAAACTTGAGGCTGATTAAGAACTGTTGAGATTATTTGTATTTTCAGACATAAACCATTCAAATTCTATTCATTTTAATCTCCGTCTAACATATTTATTTCAACACACCCTCTTCCTACAGAACAGCCTTTAATTTTGATGAAGTTGCGGTGTTTTTTACAAAATAAAATTTGAGGATTTTCCTCCGTATTTTGTGGTGGGTAAACTCATCTAAAAATATGTTCTTCTTCCTTGACCTGCACTCGCCAGTCTGGGTTAAAAAAGAAAGCGAACCCTAACTAAAAAGGGGCCCGTTTACCGCCTTCGACTGCAATACTTTGCATGAATACAACAAATACCCCAGGAGCATCACTAGTCGCTTTAGCAAAATTAAACTTTGGTTTATGTAATTCTTCTTTAAATAGATAAACATTGTACACAATTCCACGCGTTTGACCACGCAAAGACGCAGGAACTTGCAGACTTTGACTACCCATTCCCCCCCCAAAGAGTAATGGCCTTCCTGGGAAGAACTGCTCCGGCACAGCTTTTTTTAGCACTACACCACTGGTTGCCCTGTCACATAATTCTAACAATTAATTTAATTTTCTTTATCTTGTTATTATTTTCAGAAATTGGATGATTATGTCATTTTTAAATTGACTTAGGGAGAAAGTATGTGTCAGTCTACTGATACTGTTTATTTTAATTAAATTTTGAATCACAATTCTTTAAATGGTGACTAACAGTGAACATAACTTATCATCCTCACAATTTCCTGTATACTAATACATTCTCCAAGAACACCCTCATGTAGGCCTAGACCAGGTCCTTGAGATACACACAGCTTGATAACTTTCAAGAAATCAAAAAAAAATATTAAAATAACTATTCTTACCTGATTCACTCGACAGCAATCTCTGTTTTTTCTGAAAAATAATCAAAAAAAGATAAAGCATTTAGTATTTAGCAGTAAATAATTAGTAATATAATTATAACATATTTAAATATTATTTTAAATTAATTCGTTAATAATATATATATAAGAAAATTAGTTTAAATTTGTCGTCTTTTTATGAATGGGAAACTGCTAAATACAAAGAATACACAAGAAATTCAGATAATTGTACAAATGAATCTTCAAATACTGATTGAAAATTATTATGCAGTTTGTGCAAATTGTATAAATGAACTTGAACTTTTTCCAAAAATGTTTTAATAAATTTGATATTGTTCCTCGAGCGCCAATTAAAATGTCAATTACTTAAACATTTTTTATATTTTTTCCTGATGATAACCGATTGTCTTTCAATAAACATTTCTTTTTTTCATTAACTTGTTCTGCTTGATTTTCACGACATTCAAATCAGTACCATTGGGTCAAAAATATAAGCTTTGTTACTATTCTGTAAATGACAATGATGTCTCTTACTGACCCATTTTTTTCCAAAGTCACTTTTCCAAAGACCTTGTATTTTCTCAGTTGATGCGCTATATTGTTTCTTCTTATTTATTTGTGTCTTGAATTTCTCACGCACACATTATTTAAGAATATGAGCAAACCATATTTTAATACATCTTGTAATTTGAAAATTTTATGATTAAGTTTTTTGTTGGAAGCTTCTTATTGGATAATAGAAAATAAACAAGCTAAATTTTAAAGTGGATTACAATGAATAAAATCAACGTTTTACTGAAGGACATGCAAATAGCTCGATCAAGCTGTACAACAAAAATTATATTGCAATATATATTTACTAAACTAAATGGCTTACCATTTTGTCAACCATTCCAGCATTGACAATTTGTAATATTGTTGACAAAAATAATACAAAATTAACACTCATGATACAACGTGTTGTGTATACGAACAAATAAAAATACACACGTAAATTCTAATATCACATTTGATTGGTGAAATTAAGATTGTACCACCTCAATCCCTACCTGAGTCAACGAGATTAGCTTTATCCCATGTTACTCATGATATCTCTATGATGGTGGATTAATCTAATCGTAGATGCATACGAAAGTATTTGTCTCTTAAAATTTATCTTATCTTTGGAGATTATATCATCATTGTGGGATTAAGTAAATATAAGATATTTGGGTATATTTAAGTGACCTAGAGGAAAGTTTGAGGTTGCAGATTACACATACTATGAAGTGGTGAGAGCAAGAACTCTATGCAAATATGTGACATATTTTTCCCCCAGCAGAAAAATATCACCAGAAAAATTAATTTATACCAGGGACGGTTCAACCTACAATTTACCCCAGAGTACAATTTCTGCAGTTACAGGGGCTGCACTAAATCCGCAATAAATTTGGGTCTCACTCAGGCAAATGATTTGAACATTTCCTAAAACTATAAAAGAATGAGTAATATGAAAGTTTTTACTTATTGCTATTTTAGCGAATTTCCCATAGGGAAGAAGCTATTACCGTAGGTCTCATGGTAAGACTTAAGCCCGGGACCATGTTATTTTTTCGTCTTTAGGTGCCCAGAGTCCATAAACAATAGTCGTTAAAATTTATATATATTTATATATATATATATATATATATATATATATATATATATATATATATATATATATATATATATATGTGTCTGTGAACACGATAACTCTCGTAAAAATGGTCCGATCGAGACCAAATTTGGTAGAGACGTGTATTCCTACAAATCGTAAACCAGCTTAAAAAACTACAGAATTTAGTTCCTTAAAGTTTTTCTCTATCTCCAACGGTTATTGAGATACTAAAAAATCTAAACACAGTACGTTGTATTTTGAGGCTCCAATGTTAATCTTATAATAAGATAAGGAAAAATTAATACTTTCCATATCAATATTTTTGGATAAAACTTCATATTTAGCTTTATATGGTTGAGGTTCATCCGTTTATGCTTAAAAATCATAGTTTATGTGTTTACCATGGCAGCAAACCTGCATACTCTTTTCCCATGTTAATCATATGGAGAATAGGCAAAGTCCTTTATTTATGGACAGATGTTGTTGAAAGTTGGTATAAATTTTAAAAATAAAAATTTGTGATGGTATAAATGCCTACTCTCTGTGTTCCTCACAGTAGCAAACCCGCACACTCTTTCCCATGTTGATCTTATGGAGATTAGGCAAATAATTCTCACGTTTATTGACAGATTTTGAACAAACTTGTCATATATTATTATTATTATTATTATTATTATATTATTGATTTGGAAATTCTCTGAGTACGCAGGTCTGCTGTGACGGGGGTATTTCTATTTAATACAATTAATTTGATGGATAAAAAAATATATAGATACTAATGTAAACACATATTATCAATAAATTTAGATAGCTACTTTGTGAGCTATTTCATCTTATAGGCGTCTATCATAAATCTACAGGCTTGTAAACTTTTATTATACACTCAAGACATACAGGTTTTTTACTGTCATCATCATTACTGTACTACTGCCACTTTCACTAGTCACTTCCCTTCTAGTGAAATTTTCACTACCCTTAATATTGATAAAAGTTCAAGGAATAACTCTTTTTCATTTTCATCTAGTTCAGATTTTGTTCATACTCCCAGAATTGTGGTCACTGTGAATTGAAATGTTATGATCTAATTCTAATTCAATCCATACAGTGACCTCTTGCCAGTTTTCAAGTCTATCTTCAAAATCAGGGTCTAAAATCACAAACGAGAGATGAAGGGCTGGGATATAAACTCATCACTGGCCGTCCTGGGTCCAGATTCTGAGACCACCAACAATAATAAAATCTATAAATATTGCTAAAGGCACGGCCGGCATACGACAGGCGATAGAAATCAGTTTCAGTGATTGGAAGAAATAACTATACTGCATAGCTAGGACCAACGTCATTTAAAATAACTCATGGGGTCTCTGTGAGACTGGACACGGGACTTTATAAGTTAAGCTAAACTTTGAGCTGGACTTATACCCAGCAGAAAATATTTTAAAATCCAATAACTTATCGAACTGTTTGAAAGAAATACTTTCTCCACAAATATGTCTTTAATGGTTTACAAATACTGTAGTACTTAAAATTAAAATATCAGGAAGACATAAGCTATAGTCCACCAGCGATGCAATTATGGACACTGTATAGTAGCACTTATTAACAAGAATAGACCTAAGTTGCCTTTTGAAGCGACCCGGGTCAATTTCAGTTTTTAGATTATGAGGTAGTACATCGAATAATTGAATGGCATTGTAGAATAGATGTTTCTTAAAAAAAGTGGTTGAATGGGGCGGGATTTTTAAGTTTGAGTTGTTTCTAAGTGAATACACATGAAGATTTGGACCATGGAACTGTGAAAAGTTGAGCTTAAGAAAAGTGAGAACTTCTAAAATGTAAATAGACGGAAAGGTGAGTATTTTTGATGTTATGAAAGCATCACTACATGATTGTCTTCCCTGTAGGCCATGAATGATTCTTATCGCTCATTTTTGCAGGCGAAAGAGGAAAGATGTTCTTACATTTTGACTACCCCACACTGCTACAGCATAGGCCAAATGGGGATAGATAACACCGGTAATAGGCTGTCAACAGGACATCATGGTCTGCAAACTTGGCCAACTGTCGAAGAAAGAAAATTCCGGAACTAACTTTTTTACAAACAGAATCTATGTGAACATTGAAATTCAAGTTTTCATCAACCAAAAGGCCCAGAAATACTTTACTTGAGCAGTGGCTTCTAGCTCATCCTCACTAAGCAAGAAGTTCTGCTGATTACTGACTTTTCTTATTGAAAAATCCACGAATTGAGTTTTTTTTCGAGTTGAGTCTGAGGAGATTTTCATCAAACCACTGCATCAAGTTACTCGCCTGCAAAAAAGCACTCTCTGTCAACTCCTGATGATTAGAGCTGGAAACAGAGAAAGATGTATCATCAGCATTAAGACAGATCGATGGTACCCCTTTGAATGACAGAAGGAAGATCAGACAGACCCCTGAGGTACTTCACTAGAAATCATGCCAGTAGAAGATCTAAATGGCTTCAGACATCCCACGGTATCAGTAGCAATCACCTCAAATACTGACTTCTATTAGTCAGATACAATGTAAGCCACTGTAGTGCAAGGCCCCTTATGCCCAGACGGTGAAGCTTTTCCAAAAGTATAGCGTGCTTAACAGTTTCTAGGGCTTTACTTAGGTCAAAGAAAAAACTCAATGCCTTCTCACCCCTATCCATTGCTTTCACGATGTTAGATACCAAGTGGTAAATTGCATTTGTCGTTGACTTTTTTTGACGAAGCCAAACTGATTCTCAGTCATCAAGTTATGTTATTATGAAGTGTAAGTATTATAGAAATTTAAATATGTACTTTCTCAGTCAGGTGACTTAATTTGTTTATTACAACTGAAACTGTACAAAAGCAAAATGCAGTGAGCGAGCCCGAGTTTTATCGAACGGCTAGCAGCATATCGGAGCCGCGCGCACAGACTAATGACAGTGTCTGACGAAGGGTGTATACTGTGTGTGGGTGTATACACTGTGTACTATATGATAACATTTTGGCTATAATCTATGATGAGCTACTTTGTATAATCACAATTGAATCTTAACCCATGAAAGTTCACTGAATACGAATGTCTATTGCAACAGGGGATTTCGTACACCCTGTAAATGACTAATATACCATAAAAAATATCATGTTTTATCAGTTTTTTAAGCAAAAGAAAATATCCACACTGACCCTCCTTTTTATCTAAAATATATGTTAACTACATTTTTAAAATTTGATTTTTTACAGCTCAATTTTTGAGACAACAATGATTATAATATTATATAGCTTTATTCATTAATCGTAATCTTGATCAAATGTTTTTCAAGGCAAAAGAAATTTTCTACATATTTTATAGTACTTTGTTTAATGGCTTTAATCAAACGTTTAAGGTAGTTGTGTTGGTCAAATTGGAGGTTAACGTGATTGTCAGTTTTGTAGTTTGGGTTTATTTGGAGTTACAAATTGTAATACTTGAATACTTCCAATAAATTGAAAGAGGTTAAAATTGTATGAAAACATTGTTAATAATATAACCGTCCGATAAAATCGGCACTGTGTTCCGCAGTCAATCAATAAAAGCAAGATTTAATCCAACTCCCAAAATAATGGTATGTGTACTATAATAGCATACTAAATAGCATTTTAACCTATAATAGAATTATTGAAATGCAATCGTTAGTGATCTAGGATTCGTAAATATACAATCATTGAATGTTCAAATTAGAGATTTATCAAAACATCAAAGGTAGGGTATCTGTCATTCATTGACGCAAATAAATTTGTAATGTAACACCATAAAAAGAGCCTACTTCCATATTTTAGTTTGGTGCCTAGGTCCTGTTGGTCAATGCTTTGTGTTTCTCTGACTTAGTTATAGACAGTGTAATTTTACTTCATGAATGAGATCAATGATTATTTGAAAATACTATAATAAATGGGTCGAATTTAAGAATGTAAAATTGAGGCCATAAGAAGATTTGGGTGATAATTGTTTGTTAATTGGCATAACGTCAAAAATAGTTGTTGGAAACAGTAGTTCTGTGTACTTAGAGCATTTCTTCCCCTTATAATCATTTGAGTATTAATCCTGTGCATGGATTCTACCTGAAGAGTCCAGTTGAGGCCCTCTTTGTGTTTGATGTTTACTTAAAAACATTTTTCCTACAAAATAATATCTAAAAGACCTTTTTGTAACCTATATTTTAAAAATCAACCCTTGCAGCTATTCTTCTGTTACCATTTAACATTGAAAGTTTGTTTCCACTAACAACAGCCAAGTATGATAGATAGATGAAGACCTGAAGTAAATTACGATCCAAGTACCTTTATCAACATTTTGAAGGTTCAATATATCAATGTTTTTTCACCAACAGAATGCATGTGTGGGTGGATACGGCCCCACACATTTTGTTGGTGACCATAGTAACTACTAGAAACAGTTGATCAGAATATACCTTGCACTGGCTTGCTTCATAGATCACATTTCCGGTCCTCCAAAAATTCAATAATGACACAGACTCTATTTTACTAGGTCTTCAGATGTTCTCACTTTGTTCATCCATCATACCTGTTAATATTAGATTTTATATTATATTTTCCGTTATCTAGCTCTACTTACCTAATTCTAATAAGGTCTGTTCCAGAATTTTCAAACTGTTCATAGACAGACTAGTAAGGTTTACATTTTCATAGCAATCTAACGAATAATAGATAATACGTATAATAAGTAAAAATATAGGCTAATAAAAAATAATTTATATAATTTAGACGTTGCTGTATCCAAACCAGTGGCGTGAGACTTCTTTCAGATCATGGGCCTATGACTCTTGGTTAGCCTATGTAACTCACACCACTACGTGTCATAGCTGTCTTAAATTCAATAGCCTATCCAGGCACTTGGCCCATGGTGATTAGCAGGATAAATTTATTTAGGCCTGTTATAGTTAGCTTGTATTCATTATACGTTCATTTATTTAAATTAATGAACTCGACAATCTGGTTTCTAAGACAACAGCCTATATGTCAAACACAGTCAAATCTAACAATTACTATGTAATAGTTGCTACCACACACGGTAGCTCAGGGGTAACGCTCTAGCCCAGTATGTCAAAGGTTGCTGGATCCAAACTAGTTACTGGCGACTCATGTCAGTTTGTGAGTGGTCACCTCTGACCAGCCAATGTGACACACACCGCTACGGTACCTTGCTGCCTTTAATTCACTGCATAGGCCCTAGGCCCATGGTGATGGACAGTTAAGGTTAACCCATTGGCCGAGACTTACGAGCGGTACTCTTACAGATCCCGCCTGGGCCGTTCATAGACATAAGGGAATCACTCGTGTTTTGGTGAACGCTGTTCTGTACACTACATAGTTGCCAGAAAACCCACTAGGCCTAGATCTTAGTAGTAATTGAATTCTTTTAATAATTTTGTATTTTTATTCAATTATAAATTTATAATACCCCGTCGCAGCAGACCTGCGTACTCAGCGAATTTCCAAATCAATAATATAATAATAATAATATATGACAAGTTTGGTCAAAATCTGTCGATAAACATGAGAATTTTTGCCTATTCTCCATAAGATTAAAATGGGAAAGAGTGAGTAGGTTTGCTGCTGTGAGGAACACTGAAAGTAGCCATTTATACCATCAAAAATTTTATTTTTAACATTTATACCAACTTTCATCAACATCTGTCCATAAATATAGGAGTTTGCCTAATCTCCATATGATTAACATGGGAAAAGAGTATGCAGGTTTGCTGCCATGATAAACACATAAACTATAATTTTTTAGCACAAATGTATGGATCTCAACCACATGAAGCTAAATATCAAGTTTCATCCAAAAATATTAGATAATAAGTGAAAAATTAATTTTTTTAAATTCTCTATAAGATTAACATTGGAGCCTCAAAAATACAACGTACTGTGTTTAGATTTTTTTATATCTCGGTAACCGTTGAAGATAGAGAAAAACTTTAAGGAACTTAATTGTGTAGTTTTTTAAGCTGATTCCAATGGTGAAATATAAAATTAGAAATTTTGAAAAATTACATGTGAAAAACGCAAATAACCCCATTTTGGGGTACAAAACCCCCCCAAACTACCTGTTTCCATTGACCGATATGTCTGGTTTACGAACTCGTCCGAGCATTTGTAGGAATACACGTCTCTACCAAATTTGGTCTCGATCGGACCATTTTTACGAGAGTTATCGTGTTCACAAACACAAATAGATATATATATATATATAAATTTTAACGACTATTGTTTTTGGTCTCTGGCCACCTAAAGAAGAAAAAATAACATGGTCTCGGGCTTAACTCTTGCCATGAGACCTACGGTAATAGCTTCTTCCCTATGGGAAATTCGCTAATAAAACAGAACATAAACAGAATAAAAGTATTAATCGTCAGAACTCTCGAAGTCATAATTACCGCTTCCAAATGAAATTAAATTGAACGTGAAATAAATTTTGAAGTTAAACATAATTAGGTGAAAGGAGGAGCATGTCAGCTGCGACAGGGCCAACCTGGAGTAGCCAGCCCTCAACCCTCTGCTTTTAAACAGGGAGACTGACCTCATCAGAAGAAGTAATTTCGATGGGTAGATTTCTATGTAAATGGTGTGCTAAGTAGAAAGAATTAAATAAATTTGACCTAAAGGTTAGCCTCGAAAAATTTATAATGTAATTTGATTTGTTTCTAGTTTCATATCTGTGTTCAGTTGCTTTAAAAATGTGATATTTATTTTCTCTAATGTAAATTATCAAATATATACTGTTTCTTTTAATAAAATTATTCTATTACATTTATATTCTTATGTTGGTGTTAGTGTGAGCTGACGAATAGAAATAACAACTGCAGATCAGATTGAGGTCTGTTTTATATTAGTAAGAGGTTGTAAACAATTGGATTACCGGTGATTTAGTTACGTTTAGTGCTTGTTGTGTTTAAAACTCAAAATTTTTTTGTATATTATACTATTTCCAGTTTTATGACTTAAGTTATTTATTAGCCTATTTAAGATAAATTGAAAAGTAAATCAGAACTACTGTTCTAACTTATGTCTATTATCCCTTTATTGAAAAGCGCATCGTGTTACATATAAGGAAAAATATTTTATATTTATAGTAAATTAAATAAAAGATATTATTTTAAAAATCATTTTTTGTTTAGGGAATTAGATGTTCTATCAGGTAGTATTCATTGTTTAATTTAAAAAAATATTTTACACCTTAAAAAAATGTCTATTTTAGTGTTTTGTAAAAAATTAATGTGATTTAAAGAAATAAAAAATCTAGTATATTTTTATTTACTTTAATAGGGCATTTTCTTTTGCAAAATTTAATCCTAAAAATAAAAATATAAGTGAGGATTAGACTGAAATCGGTTGTAAATTACAAATACAAATTCATCAATTTTAATTGCTAGAGCTGGGTCTGGCACATTGCTTGAATATGGCTAGGCCAATGGGTTAAAAAAAATTGTCCACTAAAGTTATTCTTTCAGAGCTATCGATTGAGTTTATGTAAAATTCACTAAAATAACTCCACTGTATTATTTTATTGAGTATATAAATTTTCAAGTTAAAAAAAATTCAACTGAAATAAATTTAATCAACAAAGGTCTATCATGAATAGGGTAAGGACTCCATTTAGTTGAGGAGGGCAAACAAGCCTAGTCAGTGCCTGTCCGCACTAGTAGAGAGCTCCAAGATGAACAACTCTTTACAGTAATAACACCAATAACGATTATAGCCATAGCCTATCCTTTTGTATGTAAAAATAAATAAATGAGGCAATGATAATTTTATTGTCATTGAACCATTACAGCAATAGACAAAGTAAAAACTACAAAATAAACTTAACCTACTGCTTATGAAAATATTGAAATAATCTATATCCAACAAATGATGTTCAAAGATAAAAATCAATAACTGTGCTTATCTTCTTTCAGGATGTTTTCTTAATGATCAGAAGGAAAAAGTTAACCATATTTACAGATGCAAAAGACACAACTTCAGTGTTAGAATTAAAAAAAATTATAGAAGGTTAGTATTTTTAAGATTTAAGTAGTCCTGTTGCTGTTAAAAATTAAATCAATCCAATTTCATTGAAGGTAGAGAGGCCTATTTTGTTGAGCAGAAAATAATTCTGGCCGTATGGATTTTTTTAAAGACCATGGATGCAGATTATAATCAAGACAATCAAAATTTGAGGGAATAAAAATACAAACATCTTATTTGTTTGAGGTGTTTTAAAAATATATTATTTTCAATCATTATATATTTATTTTCCTATCACAATATTGTCATGCTCTTTTAAAAGAAATGTTTTTAATATTATTGTTTGTATAGCTCACTAATTGAGAGATTTTTCTAAAGCTTACCCATAGAAAGACATTTGGTAACCTCTTAGTCAAGTCAATGCAGTTGAACAATGTGACATATGTCAAAAGGTATTTTAAAAGTTCTGCCGGCCAATCAGCTGTTGTACAACAAGGACAATCAGGTGATGGAAGATGACAAGACACTCCAAGATTATGGACTCAATTCTTCCATGGCGAAGGCGCAGTGTCCCGCTTCGGTAGGCTTGGCTATAAGGTACGTGTC
Source organism: Nephotettix cincticeps (assembly GCA_023375725.1). Lineage (NCBI taxonomy): Eukaryota > Metazoa > Arthropoda > Insecta > Hemiptera > Cicadellidae > Nephotettix > Nephotettix cincticeps. The sequence continues at coordinate 52,620,499 of CM041790.1, read as the reverse complement.
AGTTGTAAGAGGTAATTTTTATTAGAAACTCTAATGTTTGGTTCTGTCATTTTAAACTCTCAAAAACAAATTATTTCGACTTTTATAGTTTATGGTTTATTTTGTTCAGCAAACCGCTAACTAGAGGTGTGCGGATATCCGAAAATTCAGTTCGGATCGGATCGATCCAAATGTATTTAAGATATCCGGTAATATCCAAATTTTCTGATAGACTGTATATTTCAGCAATTTGAACAAAAACAACGAGATTTTCGTCGAGTTAATACCCGCGAAGCCGGAATAATTTTTGCTTAAAAGACGTATTACGTAGTCTTTCATCAAAACAATGTCGTTGACTGGTAGATGCGATACACTTATAGCGATTCGAATCGCTAAGCATTATGACAACGTGAAATATGTCCCGAAAATATGTGTTCTTGAAGAGTGAATCTATAATTACACTAAATGGTAAATTTAGAAGTTTGGAAAGATCAGGATTTTGAATGATTTTAATTGGTTTAGATATTAAAATTAAATTTCAAATCATTATTCTGAATTAACTAATCGATAATAAACAATGAAATAGTGAATGAAACAATTGAATGTAGCAACAACGAAACCAAAGTAAGGTTACGGCTTCCTGGTTTTTGTAATGCGTAGTAGATGCTAATAATGGCAAAATGCCAGCGCTGCTGTGTCCTTTAGTGCACGATAACTAAATATCGTACCTCTATTGTGACTACATCTTATTAGTACTCCTTTACATTTATCACGGATATATTTAAGGATGATACGTCCTTGAGGTATCAACTAATTATTTTTAATGAGTTTTAATAATGTTTTAATCGGTATAAATAAATATGATAATACGACTTTTACCGGTACCTTCTATGACTAAAGTAGTACATCGCTATGCACGACTGAATTGAATTGTTGATTTAATGTTACTGGTAACAAACCATCATAATAGCTCGTTTTGCGACGGGGTTTCCAGCAAAAATAATACTACTTCATTCTGATCGTCTACGTAGACGATCAATTGTTTAGTTATCGCATTCTCAACTACTCCGGGTTTGAGCAATACGATAAAGTGTTGCCAAATTTACATTTGGCGTATTTCGTCATTCGGTGTTCACTTAACCAACAAATTTCCCACTTGTTTTCAATCTAAATTTTCTCTTTGTTAAATGAATTTAAGCGTTATTAGTTTTACATTTTTAGATAATTTTAAGATGAATAACTGATTACTACAACAACAAACTAGATTACGACGAGGTAACATAATTTCACAAGTTTCAATATTGTTACACAGCCGATCGGGGTATTTTATCTGCCAAATATTCCAACTCTGCGCCTGCGCACAGGCCTTTGTTTGATAGCAGCTGCACTGTCACTGCCCCTGCCGATACGCAGATAGCCGATGGCATCGAGCCAACGTCGTCAAATCAATGTCGAATTCTTGTAAAATCTTGATTATTTGTCAATGGTGATTTGTTTTTATCATTTTAATAAATAAAATAATTGAATCGTGAAATAAAATTGAGAATTAGTTGATGATTAGTAGAATGAATTGATGAATTAGTAGAAAGTTTATGTCATTTAATGGCGAATTATAAGGTTTCTGTTGATTTAATTTGTGAATTACGCCATATTAAAATTTGTTACTGGTACTTTTAAATGCAGTGAAGTAAAAATTTTAGTTTTGTTGTTCATCCTATGAAGAATTTATGATTTTTTATGTACCATTTAATAATTTTGATAACATTTTATTGATTTTTTTCCTAATTTATTCTTAGATAAGTCTGATTTCACTTTGTTATTGCGAGTATCCGAATCCCAAAACTATCCGATCCGAACCCAAACTATCCGATCCGAACTTGAGCTATCCGATCTGAAAAAATAATTCACTATCCGCACACCTCTACCACTAACCAGACCTTGAACATTTCAGCTCTCTCATTTTTTTTCTTTTATTGTAATAAAAATGTAATGTGCTATTTTATTTACTGAAACATTACTTGAGTTTAAATAATAATTTTTATAGCCAATGAAAAGTGTTGTATATTGTAGTGAGTGTGTATGTTGTACCATAGCTATAACACTACTTCGTCTACCCTATAACCATGGTAAAAAGGATGTGGACTACTAATTTATGGTTCAAGACTCTCATATATTTTTTGTATTGTGATCTAAAAACATATGTGGGGAATAAAATAGAGAATTGTGTTTGCTCTCTCCTCATGGGGTATAATGTTGAGGAGGATGGAAAGTTCACAAGTAATCCTCAGGGTTTTTTTTAATACAATATTTTGATATATATGTAGTCTGAGTTTACTTCCCTTCATGCATGGATAACACAGTTTTTTAACTATTACACCATTCTGTAAAACTTTGAAAAACAAAATTAGAAGAGAGAAATGTTTTCACAGAATGGAGAATGGTGAGTTTGAGGCATTGGAATGTACACCGTATTCCTCCCCACCAGATCTCCCATATGTGATGAAGTCCAACGAAAGCAATGGTCAGGAACAAGCCTCCTGAGCAAACACTCAGCAACAACTTATTAGGAATTTAATTATTGTTGTAAATATAATATTTACCTCAGTTCGTAACTATTATTTATGTTTTTTATAAATTTTCATCTTGCTGTTTGTTTAGTGTACAGTTCAATATTTTGCGATTCTACATTTAACCTTTTCACGTGTAACTGTAATGTATATTTTTTAATTTTATGTTTATAAAGAGGCTTTTCAAAATAATAAAAGTTTACATGATGTTGTGCCTATATATTTAACCTTATGAAAAACATAGTGCATACCTTATGATGAGAAAGAATAGTTAACTATTTTAAGGTATTCAGCCTGGAGATGATAAGTTTAAGACTGAAAGATAATAGAAGTAGTTGATTAGTTGGGACATGTAGTTTAGGTTTTGCAGCACTGAAAGATAAAATACCCCCGTCGCAGCAGACCTGCGTACTCAGCGAATTTCCAAATTAATAATATAATAATAATAATATATGACAAGTTTGGTCAAAATCTGTCGATAAACATGAGAATTTTTGCCTATTCTCCATAAGATTAAAATGGGAAAGAGTAAGTAGGTTTGCTGCTGTGAGGAACACTAAAAAAGTAGCCATTTATACCATCAAAAATTTTATTTTTAACATTTATACCAACTTTCATCAACATCTGTCCATAAATATAGGAGTTTGCCTAATCTCCATATGATTAACATGGGAAAAGAGTATGCAGGTTTGCTGCCATGATAAACACATAAACTATAATTTTTTAGCACAAATGTATGGATCGCAACCTCATGAAGCTAAATATCAAGTTTCATCCAAAAATATTAGATAATAAGTGAAAAATTAATTTTTTTTTAATCCTCTATAAGATTAACATTGGAGCCTCAAAAATACAACGTACTGTGTTTAGATTTTTTTATATCTCGGTAACCGTTGAAGATAGAGAAAAACTTTAAGGAACTTAATTGTGTAGTTTTTAAGCTGATTCCAGTGGTGAAATATAAAATTAGAAATTTTTAAAAATTACATGTGAAAAACGCAAAAAACCCAAAAATGGGTTTTGTACCCCATTTTGGGGTACAAAACCCCCCAAACTACCCGTTCCCATTGACCGATATGTCTGGTTTACGAACTCGTCCGAGCGTTTGTAGGAATACACGTCTACCAAATTTGGTCTCGATCGGACCTTTTTTACGAGAGTTATCGTGTTCACAGACACACATATATATAAAATACACAGGGTGTTCATTAAAGTCGGGGACAAACTTCGAGGGGTGATAGTACTCATCAAAATAAACAAAAAAGTTCATATAAACATATGTCGAAAAATCCTTCGTTTAGCCGCTAGCCGCCATTTTGTATTTTATACAAAAACCTTTATATATAAAGAACTACTTAAGATACAGAAACCAAACTTTGCACACATATTTATTGACCAAAGAGAAAAATATTCTCAAAGTATCATTAAGTTTGCTATTATATTTTCAAAATGGCGGCGGTTCTTAAAGTTATTGGTTTTTTGTTATTTAAATTAAAATATTTTTAACCGCCGTAATTTTGAAGATATAAAAGCAAACTTAATGATAATACTTTTTTATTTAGCCATTAAATATGTGTGCGAAGTTTGGTTTCTGTATCTTAAATAATTATTTATATATATAACGTTTTTTGTATAAAATACAAAATGGCGGCTAGCGGATAAACGAAGGATTTTTCGACATATGTTTATAGGAAATTTTTTGTTTATTTTGATGAGTACTATCACCCCTCGAAGTTTGTCCCCAACTTTAATGAACACCCTGTATATATAGGGTGTTCATTAACCCTAGAAGTGATAAGCTTTTTACTCTTAGCTGTAACATAAAAATAATTACTAATATCTTCTTGAAATATCAAAGTTTAAACAAAAAAAGCTTAAAACATGCCCCCCCCTTATAACCACTAACCACAAAAGCAAAACAGGTGTCCACTGCAATCCCAATTAAGCCTACAAATGCCGTCAACTTCCACCCAAGCCGGTCACCGTTTTTTAAGGTGGGCCCTCCACTCCGCTTTACCGCACATTTGCAAGCCAAATTGGGATTGCTCATGGTCGGGATTTGAACCCTGGCACTTCCGAATGGCTAGAACGTTACGCTCGTCAGCGTAGCGCGTTAGCCACCTCGGCCATCCAGTGCCTAGGAAAAGAAAGCGCTTACTTGGTTATAAACCTGCCCGGTGGCAGGCTCGTGTACTGCAAGAGCAGTTTCGGTTGTTGGCCCCCAGAGGGAAACACGGTCGCGTAGGCGATAGTGTCTAACAATTCCACAAAACTGACGACAGATGCCTCTACCTGCCAATTCTTATTGAATATGTAAATGCGTCGTACATTACGACTTTGCCATTTCTAGGGTTAAAGTTGGGGACAAACTTCGAGGGGTGATAGTACTCATCAAAATTAACAAAAAATTTCCTATAAACATATGTCGAAAAATCCTTCGTTTAGCCGCTAGCCACCATTTTGTATTTTATACAAAAAACTTTATATATAAAGAAATATTTAAGATACAGAAACCAAACTTTGCACACATATTTATTGGCCAAAGAGAAAAATATTCTCAAAGTATCATTAAGTTTGCTTATATATTTTCAAAATGGCGGCGGTTGAAAATATTTTTATTTAAATAACAATAAACCATTAACTTTAAGAACCGCCGCTTTATATATATATATAAATTTTACGACTATTGTTTTTGGTCTCTGGGCACCTAAAGAAGAAAAAATAACATGGTCTCGGGCTTAACTCTTGCCATGAGACCTACGGTAATAGCTTCTTCCCTATGGGAAATTCGCTAAAAGATGCTGGATAGTTGATGAAGGTAGCTTAGCTGCAACTAGGTTGGCTGAAGTACACAAAAAGTACTATTAATTTTGGTCGCTGTTAAAAGCTGTGAAGAATAAAATCACTTTATTAAATATTTATTTAGACAGTATTTTCCACACATTTATACCCTAAGATAAGTCATAGTTTAGTTTATAAATCTCTGAATCTTCTAAGAGATTTTGTTCCTGAGAGGGAAGTTCTCTACTTGTTATGGAACTAGTAGTGACAATTTTTAAAATCTAACTTGTTGATACCTTAAAACATTAAAATCAGTTAAGGAAAAATGTTGTAAAAAACCTTCAAGTAATAAATTCAAAGGCAATCTTAAATTAAGTTAATTAAATGATTCTAAAATCCATACTTCAAGATAAAAACAGTAAAATACAAGGCATCAATAATAATATCAGAGTAGGGAGCTATAACGACTTATTTATCACAGAACTTTGTTATAAATGATATGTATAAATCTTTTAATTCTCGGGAAGCAGGCACATAGTGGCCTCCAGGATGAGTCACCACGGATGCTTGGTCGAACAGCTCCACCAGCTCTCTACTGCGATCTGTAACCACAGATCATTCAAGAGATAATTTATCATTATCATTCTGTATTTCTTACTGAATAAACATTTATTATCCTACTGTACTTGATACTCCTCAGAAGCTCTGAGACATATATATAATTTAAAATATTCTATAAATTAGTTGAATCAAATGTTTAACAAATGAATTTTTTATCTTAAAAAATAAGGTATCAACAAAGTCTTGCTGTGATGAAAAATCTGAACTACAGTAAAACCTCGTTAATCCGGACTTATTGGGGCTCCAAGTCGTCCGGATTACCGAAAGTCCGGATTAAAATAAATAATCCTAAACGAAGAAAGACAGTGATTTTTGGGTACCCCTTGTATATAATGAAACACCTTTTGCAGATAAACTTAAATAGTATGTATATTCTGAATATAAAAATACATATTTTACAAACAGTACATACAGTAGTTACATTTGAACAAAAATATACACTTGGTATTTACGTCCATACAAAAAATGAGACAACGAAAAAAGACAAAATTACTTTGAACATGAGGGTTGAGGTTCGTCCTCAAATTGAATCAAATCAGAGGTGACTGAACTGGTTTGAAGAAGGAATTGAACTTCATTTGCCTTTCTTTTGTGTTAATTTCACAACGCAACTAAAACGTATAGTTCAAATGACCTCTGTGGAGCAACTGACGGCCTGACACGAGCAGGAGAAACACAAACGTGTGACTGAGCTACTATTGGCTGACAGTAACCATGGTAACGGCATTTACGCCTTGCGCTGTGACCGCCCGCACTCGGCACACGCTCACTCACATCGCCGTGCGCAGTCGTACAGTGACGATTGCATGCTACTAATCAGCATTCTGTGCATTAAAACTGCGATCCAATGGCTGTCCGGATTAAGCGAAGTCCGTATTAATGGGGTCCGGATTAACGAGGTTTTACTGTATATGAAAAAAATTAAAGTATCATAAAACCTTGTGTTCAGATTCAACATTTATTTATAGCTATAAACCACCACGAGGTTGTCTCAGGTGGTCTATAGATCTATATATTTGATAGAAAGACCAACCAAAACCTGATAGTGTGTTCCATCTATCTTTTTCCCAAAAATGGGTTTAAAAGCTCTTGAAAATCTGTACATCAAGTGTGGGTATCCCAAATATTAGCTTAAAATACTAAGAAGTACTAAAGAAGGATGGATTTTGTTCAACATTAAATGCCAGCCACCGGCCACAATTAAAAAAATAGCCCCTCAATGAAATAAACATATAATTTTATTTGACTCTTATGTTTTCATGCCTGGAAAAATAATTACCTTACCTAGTTGGCCAGTCAAACCCAAGTAGGTTTTTGGCCTTGCCAACAGCTCTGCCCCATCTTTCTCGGACATCTTATCATCTCCTTTATTTTGGACATTCTTCTCATATCTTTTCAGACTTAGCCCCACCACCTGTGGGCGCCCTAAAGGTTTTCTTTAGGGATTGCATTCAGTACTTTTCTCAAGGTCGATTCTTTGGGTCTACGGTACAGATGTACTGTAGACATTTAAAATATGCATATTTTATTTTAAAGAGCAGGAAAATTCTCTGCTCATTCTATAAATATGAAAAAGGCACCCTTGAAAGAAAAAATATAGATATAGCATAATGATGTTGGCCAGCATGCAGATATTGAGTGCAAAAGATGACTTGTCAGTGTTTGACAGTGATAACTCGGATGGTACTCAATTTTATGTCAGTCTGTACAAGCTTTTGACAGCTCACTCAACAGATGGCAGAAGGCCCTACTGAACACGTTTTATTTCAGACCTTCCACCTTACCAGGAAGAGAAAGAATATCATTCTCAATATTTTGTAGGAGCTGAGCTTTAGAGTATTAGTCAGCTGGTACAAACCCTATTCACTCAAACCTATAAGTTTATTGGTAGACCTGGTGATAGATGAAGATGATGGGCTGATTCCACTTGCTTTGAGTGTGTTGGTAAACCTGTTATACAACAATTAACCAGCCATTTAAATACTCATGGGCTGTGTTGATTAAAAACTGATTCATAAAGTTGTAAAACTACGATGATACAATGTCGACATTAGTTATATCAGATTTGCAAATACAGTAGAACCTCTCAAACTCTATTCCCGAAAACTCAACATACCGTTAAACTTGACAGGGCTGGTGAATTAATATTTTTTTTTACATCGCCAATAACGTAAAGCTGCCGAGAGTGCTAGAAACTCAGACTAGGTTTTGGGGTTTTCAAAGTCGATCAACGCACCCTTTATCTGCCTAGCTCGGGCGGGCTATTGTTTGCACACGTTCCTGTGACCCACTTTCGTTATTGTGATGCTGTGTGTTGACCTGGGATTCCAGGCAGGTCATAAACTACCCTCGCTTCATTGTCATCACTGGGCGTTCAGCTTAGTAAAAATGTATAACTGTATATAATAAAGCAATAAATGTACCATTTTAACGATCGCTGCCGGGATCATTCTTTAGGTCGTCCTCAGGTGTGGGTGGCAACGGTAGTTGCCACAAAAAATGCCGTAAATGCATTTTTTTGGCCCGAATGGCATTTCTTCACTGTTTTACATCAATTGGGGAGTAAAAACGTAAAAATAAATTTAAGCATAGGCCTATACCACCCTATTGCATGAATTTTAGCAGTGAACGTATTTTAATACTCTTAATAAGCGTTTTTATTCAAGTACGTAGTATAAGTTCCCTAAAACTCTACAACCTTTAAGTCCACATTATGTTGAGTTAGAGAGGTTCTATTGTTCTTTAAACATGCCAGAAAAGTTATTGTAACCTTAATACCACGTACCAGGAAGAAATAAATAAACTTCTTGTAGCTCTAAAATCCAAGGAAGCAAATGATTGACAGTGTGTTTAACAGGTGGTTGCTTTACCAGCTATTGCATCCCTGTCCACTAATCTGACCAATAGCATGCTGGAATGGTTTCAGGTGGAATATGTTACTTCTCATGTACTAAAAACTTTTAAAATATGCTTCCCCATCTCGCAATAACGACGATCAGGAGTAAAAAAACTTATATGCAGAGGTTGATTTAGATGTTTCGCACCAAATGAACCTGACAAGTTGAGTGGGGTGGGGTTTGCTAATCAGCTTACTTCATCTGAAATAATAGTTAAGATAAATAAAGATTGAATGAATTAAGTTCCTTTTTTAAAGTTTCACACTGTGTTAAAGTCAGGATCTCTATGTCATTGTCAGAATTGGGTAAGGGGTTCCAGTAAAGCGACCAGCAACCTTACTTGATCTTTAATACATCTACTTCCACTGGAAAGACAGAGGATTATATCATCAGCTTCCCGATACAGTAGGCCCTCTGTTAACCGGCCCCGGATCAATTGGCTCCCAGTTTAACCGCTTCGCCCGCACGGAAGACCGAGAAGTTTTTCCGCCCTGAATTTCAACAAGGCCTGGTTTAACCACACTTTTCTAGGAATCGTGAGACTTCCGGTCACACGCTTATCTATTTACTGTGACCAAAAGATGTATCCTTTCCGCTGTTTTTTCAGTGAATTCTTGAGTAATTCATCAGGTGATTTTTGGTCAATTATTGTCAGTCTATTGCTACTTGGCATCGCGTACAGTACACATTCTGTGTGTGACAGTCCGTGGTAAAGTGTAGTTCGTTTGTAGTGCCGTGACGACAGTACTTATCAAGGTGTTTTATACAGTGCATTACAGAACAGAGATTGTCTTTTTGCATTACAAGTTCAGAAGAGAATTAGGTTTGCAATGCATGTTTAATCACTTAATACAGTATATTTCATTGTTAACTGAGCATATTTCATACTAAAAATGGGATATTATTAATATATTATCAATAATATATTTAATTACAGAGCATTTTACATTATTTTTGGGTTACCAGGTTTAACTGCCCTTTTAGGTTATCCGACCTATGCCCGTCCCCGAGCAGGGCAGTTAACAGAGGGTCTACTGTAGTGCCAAAAATTAAAATATACTAAAAATGATTTCTGATTCAATGACTGCTGCAAACTATACCCAGAGGGAATGATTAAGAATGCCTTAATGGCAGGGCAACCTCAAATTACCTTTTGCACTTAAAACATTTTAAATATTTGATTTTTATGGATGAGGTTACAGTTGGAACAGAAAAATCTTTACACATAAACATTTGGTTCCAACTAACGATGCAGAACTTAAAACTATTAAAGATATTCAGATAACTTTTCTAATAAAAGTCTGAATAACAAACTGGAAAAATGAGGATCTGTAAGTCTATTTACGACCCAGGCCCCATAATGTGGTGGCTACGGAACGTAAGCAACAACAAGAAGTAATACATCTTGTCATTTCAACATGTCCGATTTGTTTTTGTAATGCATCAGAACTACATTGTTTTCAAACAACTGGCCTTATAAGCTACTAAATTATGGACAAATTGATTTCATTTTCAATACATGAAACGTAAGGTCTATTTTATTTCCATGCAGCAAGATCATCATGGCAAGACTCTGTAAACACTCAATAGTTTGCTACACTTACAAACCTGAACTGATTATTTTATCCGTGTCACCAATCACATGAAGTGATGGAATATTAACCTTGACTTCTGATTCATAGTATTGTCCATGAGTAGGTATTGTAGACTTGAATCCAGCGACAAAAATTAAAAATTTTATGGACTTCACTGAAACATAGAGATATAGTTTGATTGTAATCAATAATCAATGATTCTTTTGAATTTTTACATAGTTACATTGTATAGCGTTAATCAAATATATATTAAATAGAACTGAGTCTTTTCTCGTAAATAATACATGCACTCAATGTTAAAAATGCTGTGTATAAAAAACCTCCAGAACTTCACGACTTGTTCAAACCACAGAATCTAACTTTACACTGATTTAAAATAAAAGTTATGTGAAATATAAAAACATTTCCATTTACGTAAACATCAAGCAATGGCTCCAGTACTGGCATTTATTAACTCCAGTATCTGACATTATTCATACACACCAACTGGAATTTTTATCGTATTATTTTGAAGAAGTAAAGATGAACTTTTAATAACCATGCAAACATACACTCCTCATCCAGTAAAATGCAGGCCAAAGCCAGGAATGCAGCTCCTTGTGAAAATCCCATGACACCATCAAACGGGCCATTGTCATTAAGATATGTTTTCAAAACTTCCAGGCTTTCTTGTAGTCCTTCAATTTCAGGAGTATGCTTTAACCACCAACCTCTTCCATCTAGAAACAAAATAATATCATACTCAAAAACATATATGGGTACACATAAACATTATAGATTCCTATTCCGGCAGACAGTTGTAGGTTTTTTACAAGGGAGGGGTACTATTCCCTTAGGTAGGTGCCGGAGGTACTTTACTCTTTATACTTTTAAATATTTCTAAATAATTGTGATTATTAATTTTCACACGTTGTAGGTATAATTTTACTATTTATCATGTATTGAGAGTACTTTTCCAGTCCTGGGCGATCATTGAGGTAGGTTTAGGCCAATAATTAATTACATAAAAAATGAAGGAGTTTTTTTATGGGGAACACTTTTAGGCTAAAAACATTAGAAGCCAAATTTAGCTGTGCTTGACAATTTTTATAAACATCAATTATTGTACTTGTCATAATTATTCTAAAAATAATCTTTGTCTTTTCCACCATGGAAGTTCTTCAACGTCTTTGTAACATGATTAGCTACATATATTTCTTAATTCTGGAGACAATTTGTTTTAAATTTTACTGCTACTGTATAAACTAAGAGCTGTGTTAGAACTGATCTGGAGTGAGTTCCATTTTTACTTTCTCACCTTATACATAGTATATGGAGAAAGTATTGTTTTCGTCAAAATTTTTGAATTTGAGTTGAGGTTGGACATATCCGTTTTGGGGTCCCCTGAATTCTAAAAAGTGGGTTTGGACGTGATGTCTGTCTGTCTACTGTCTGTATGTGTGTGTGTGTGTCTGGATGTGTACAGTGTTGTAATTTGAATTATTTACTACGACTAACAGTTCCAGAGAAGTTAAATTTACTGTCCATGATAAACGCAGTACGTTGTCTGAAAGCGCTCAATGTTATTCTTATGGAGAATATAAAAAAACAATTTCTTCCTTATTTTCCAACCGTTTTCCATGAAACTTGGTATGAAGCGTAAGGTTAAATCACCCAACAAAACCAACTTAAAAAAGCTCGGTATTACCGGGGGAGGGTTCCCCCCCATAAAATTCAAACAATTAATTTAACTTTGTCTCTCTTGTTTTTATTTTCAGAAATGGGATGATTATTTTATATCAAATAAATTATTAAATGATATTTAGATATACTTTGAAGAACATGATCCATTTTTATTACAGATTGTCGTTTTTTAATTTACTTAAGGAAGAAAGTATGTGTCAGTCCACTGATACCGATTATTCTGTCTTGTATTATACAGATAAAAATGATGATTTACTTTTTTTATGAATTTAATTTTTTTTAATTCTGGGAATTTAAACATTGTGATTGCTAATTCAATAATAATTATTAAGGTCAATGTAAGTACCCATAGTTGTTTCAATAGAGATTCATGGTGCTCAATAAAACTTAAAATTTACTTGTCATATTAGTCTGGTAATCCTTTTTTTATATCTACAGTACCTCACTACAATACTACAATTACTCCTAAAAGCAATTCCACAAAATATTATGAGTACAGCAGTAATAAAATTTTAACAAGACATTTCTGCTTACAACCTTTTGTAGTCTTATCAAGCAATACACAACGATCAGCCTGTTATAAACATGGTTCATTCATATCCATGCTTAGATACTAAACACTATCATTCGGTTTGACCAATTGACCTCTTTTTTTCAGTGGAAGCACGAGGTCAAAAGCATTCTACAAAATCATGAATTGATGTTATATCAGCTTTACTGAAAATTAAATTATATCAAATTTTGTCATGTATGTGAATCTTTCCTTGTAATCATTCATATCAGTATGGATCAAATAATTGGGAAACCATGGCGAGTATGGGAGCGTTTCACAGCCCTAAGTATGGTTAAAAATCCTATAAATATAAAAAATTCATAACAACGAGGTTTCCCAACCCCGAGTATGATATAAAAATCAACTGTTTCACAACCCCGAGTACAGTCTGCTCTAGAAATGAGTTCACACTTAAAGCTAGTCGGCCGCTGCAAGCCTGTAGTGCAGTATTATGTGCCTTGTAAGCACTTGCTGCCGCAATTCCATGTAAATGACATGATTGATCTAATGACTTACTTTAAGACTTTAAAAAAATCTTAAAATGCTTAAAAACTAAAAAACTTACTGTTTAAAAATCTTTTAAACTACATATAAAAACCCCCCTTTTTTAGTACAAACCGATACGTCTGGTTAATGAACTCGTCTGAGTAAATGTAAGAATATCATTTTTATGAGAGTTATCGTGTTAATAGATGTGATATATATGTATGTTTTTTTAATTATAATTAAAAATTTAATTATTTTTTAAATAAAAAGTATATATATATATATATACATATAATTTCTAACGACTGTTGTTTTTGGCCTCTGGGTACCTCAAAACGAAAAATTAATATGGTGCCGGGCTCAAGTCTTGCCATAAGACCCTACGGTAATAGCTTCTTCTCTGTCGGAAATTCGCCAAAAATAATTTTTCTGGAGATCACTAACACAATGTTTTGGTTATTTCACACCCTTGATTTTATCATTATTTATGCAAATACCAGATATTGTAGTTTTTGGTGGTTATGACACTTACATGAAAAACTCCTTACTAAAACACAATATATACTGGACAAAACAATGGACTAAAAAAATATTTACATTTATTTATTGTGCATGCGAGTTAACAAATTTTGGCTATCTTAAAATCATTTTTACAAACTTTTTAATATTTTATTTTTTGGACCAACAATCGAATTTTCACAAAAAATTTAATCACATTTTTTACCCTTCTAATAATTGCAAATATAATTGATAAAACAACCTAGCATTATAATATGAAGCCTCGATTAAACAAATTTCAAGTGACTAAGAAAGATATACTTTAAATTGGGGTATTCTTAAAAACGAGGTTCGTTTGATTGAGGTTGAATTTTGCCAAAATTCGTAATATAGGGGTTAGTCATAACCTCCAAATAAGGAATATTGAACATGTTCAACCTCTATTTGAAGTAGATTATTAGGCATATGTTATTTTTGCTATACTGTATGTTTTACTGCTACAGATTGGCTTAACCAGCCATTGCTTGCTTGAAAACCATTATGGCCCAATTGCTCGGCCAATTGTTGAGCTTTTTCCTGGAGTACAGGCCCCGAAACGGATTTTTGTCCTGACATTATTTCATCCATAACATGACACTACTTTCGACGTCTTGAAATTCGCGGTATTTAATTTTTTACACTGACCAGAAAGTCTACCTTCGTCTTCATATATCTATTTATTTTTTACTATTGTTTGAAGAGTTGTTGGTGTCATTTTTAACTCCTTAGCAATGTCCACTTTCTTCATATGCGGGCTTTCTTCTATGGGTTTTATTACTTCATGTTTGAATTCCATACTAAGAGCCACCAACATGTTAATCACAATCACACACAAAACACTACTACTATGTGCAACACGGTCTTAACAATAGGTGCAATAGATGTGCACCTTATATGAATATTATGTGCAATGGGCGGAAGGGAAATTCCGCTCGAGCGATGACCCAGATAAAAATGAAATTCAGTACGTTATACAGAGGTCTGGACCATTTCCATGGTCCAGACCTCCATGGGAGAGGTTATGTTCGTTAAATAGGGGTTTCTTACATTGGATATTTGATATATAGGGGTAAGAAAATTACTAACAAACACAATAAATATACATTATATAAAGGGTTTTATAAGTATTTTGTTCACTATGTAGGGATAGATTTTCTATTGAGTTATATGGTATTTTCAAAGGGATTTAAAAATAATACGTTATACCGAGTAATACGTTATACCGAGTAAAACGTTACATTGAGGTCTGTTATAGAGAGGTTCCACTGTACCATCATCTAGCTAGATCATCACCGAATTGTCATCCTTTGTCCACTTAGCTGCATAACTGCATCTTTCACATGAAACTAACCAAAAGTTTAACCAACTTCCTTATGGTAAAGTAAACTTTTTAAGACAGACATCTAAAAATGTCTACATGAGTCACATTTTAAAATTTATGAAAATACATTATTTTAGTTAGATGTAATATTTAACTTATACTATTTTCACCCCACATACTAACATGAGTAGACAGTCGGAAACAATATAATTTGATTAATGAAGAAAATGGATAAACTTAAATAAGATATATTTACAAATGTTTTTTAATAGATTAGTAAAGAAACTGGAAAGGAAATAATGACCTTTAAAAAGTAACATTATTAAGGAATGAAAGTAATTTTGTAATGTTTTTATTATAATTACAGAATTATTGTGTTATTTAGTTATTTTTCTCAGTGTCAAATCAGAATTTGAACTTTTAATTGTCTTATAACATTGTTATAAATGCATTTGTCTTATAACATTGTTATAAATGCATTGACGATTGTCGCATGGGTCTAACACAAACAATAGGTAAAGAAACATAAAAATGTGTATAAAACAACGTTGCACCAGTAAGATAAAATATCCTAACAGTATTTAATTGACAAATGTACCACATATTTCACATATGATTTCCAATTAACCCTAAAAATCATCTATATTATATAAACATATCCTTGATTAATACATTTTTTATTTTAACGTTGAAATTACTACAGGACAATGACTTAAATATTGCAGGTACTGAATTGTAAAGCTTAATTGACATATGATACCAGTTTTTCTGGGAGCTGTATATATATATATATCAATATACATATTGAAAATGTACATAACATATGAAAGGTACTAGCAAAGCTTCAAGTTACTCTAAAAGGTGTTATGGACAATCCTAATTTATCATGTAATGATAACAATAACATATTTAGGGATAAATATAAATTAATTTCAAAGATTTCATAAATACCCAAAATACCCGGGTATTTATGGATTTTGGGTATTTACCCGGGTAAATACCCAGGGTATTTACCCCGAGTTTTAAATACCCGGGTATTTTACATCACTACCAACATGCAATATAAACAGTCTACTGTACCTGCACTGGTATCACCAGATATTGTTTGGATGTAAGCTGGATCAAGAGATTCACCCAGTGTCAAACTGTCCTTCAACAAATGTGGACCATCAAGAAACTCAAAATCAGCAAACTTCTTCAAAGGTTTTCTGAAGGAACCAGTCTTTTGTCTAAATACATCTTTGTTTTGATGGTATCCATGAAGACATAAAATCTGAAAATATGTTAGGATAAAACCGTATTTACTAAGATCAACAGTAAAATATAAAAACCCATGAAAGCTATTCCTTGACAATCTGAGGTAATATACCATCACAGTAGCTCAGGGGTAACGTTCTGGCCCCGTGAGTCTAAGGTTGCTGGATTAAAACCAGCAGCCAGCGACTCCTGTCAGATCATGAGCTGGCTAGCCTATAAACATCGCTATCGTACCTCGTTGTCTTTAACCCTAGATAGGTAACAAACGTAAATTTTACGTGTAGCCACAGGTTTTCAAGTACATTTTCAAGAGAAATGTTACCGTATGTTATATCTTCAATTCATTTGTAAAGACAACCAAGGGTCACAAAGATAATTATTAAATGACAATCCTATACAAAATGTAGTAGCCTATTGTAACTATGAAATATAAAAATAGAGCATTTTACAAAATTTATTTTACTTCTCTGTTTAAAACAAATCAATTGCTTATATGATAATCTTTTGTATAGTGACACCTAATATATTAACATGTTACTTATGTTAAGGCTATTGGATACCTTAATTATGTTACACTACACTTTTTTAATTATGTTAAACTTTGATGTTTTACTCATGACAATGTGTAAACCCTAACATTTATTTTTATCATAACAGCAGTACTATGAAATAGGATAAAAATATTTATACATTTTTCAGTACCATTAAATACCCTACTTACACGTAATTTCCGAGTAGAACCCATTAGTTAACAGTATAACAATCTCTTATAATAGCCTATAGCTGAGAATATTTAATAAAATTTAATTAAAGAAATATCTTTCAATATTCTTAGCTAACAGTATGAAAAATTACAGCATTTTAAAAAGATTTTTTAGAGAAGTATGATAAAAATGTTTAAAGACCTTATGGAATCTTACATAACAGGTTTTTAAAATAAAATATATATTAGAGTTGAAATAACGACAAATATAATTTAATTAAAATATAATTTATAATTAAGTCAGGTTGTTTTAGGTTATGTTATCACGATTTTTCTCGTTTGCCGTCGGCAAGATGAGCTTTCAGCTATGTAATTGTGCAGTACGAGATTTATTATCGATTTTCTCATTTGAATTTGAGGTCATCCCGGGGATCGAACCAGTGACCTCTTGCACCGAAGTCGAAGACGCTAACCGTTAGGTAATCAGAATCATGATCATGTTATATATTTTTTTTTGGCAAGTGGTAACCTTTTATGAGTAACCCCTCTCATGCGAGGGTTATGTGGTAACTCACACAGTCACGAGTCCAGGGTGACACCCAAATACTTCACGGACGTCTTCCATGGTATTCCCACTCCATCTAGTAGGATCTCGAGGGGAACTACTCTCGGCATTTTTGCCTCTTCCTATAACAAATGGCATTACTTTTGTCCGCGTTGATTTTAATGCGTCACTGGCGTAGCTATGGTGACAAGGTGTCCATCTATGGCTGCATCATCCTCACGGCTTTTGTAGAGAAGCAGTGCATTATCAGCGTAAAGTGACAACGTTACTCTTGGAACAATCGGCATGTCATTAGTATAAACAAGATTTAGGACCGGCCCCAGGACACTGTCCTATGATACCCCAGTCTCTACCGTACGAGTCGTGGATAGCGCCCCCTCGACGCATATCTGGAACCGGTGACCATCTAAGTAAGACTTGAGGAGATGAACTGCTGCTGCCGGTAGCGGTGACTCACTTATCTTGAGGAGAAGGCCCTCATGCCAGACCTTGTCGAACGCCTTGCTGACATCCAGTAGCATTGCAACAGAGCACAAGTTAATATTATGGTTGTTGACCAGCACCGAATCACCCGTACCAGCTGTTGCGTGGTAGAGTGTCCGCCACAAATTCCAAACTGCTCTGGCCTTATGTATCCGTCCAGGAAGGGGGATATCCTGGAAAGGAAAAGGCGTTCAAAAAGCTTCGAGATCACCAAGAGCAGGGAAATGGGGCGATGGTTTTTATGGAACAAGGGCTTTTTACTTAGTGTCGGTATCAGGATTATTTTCGCGGACTTCTGCAGCCAGGAAATAATGGAACCTGGGGGCAGCATTGACAATTAGTAACATATATGCATACATGGAGGTCTGCAGGGCTGACGAGTCTATCCGGTCGATGCCAGGGGCTTTCCGTGGCTTGAGCATTCGAATCGCTGCTTCTACCTCCGTCATTGTGAAGGGGTCCAAGCTATCTCCTGAAATGCTCACCTTCTCCCATTGGATTTCGTCGTAGACATCGTGGTTTGTCTGAAACTGAGCATGCATTGTGTTAGCAAAAGTTTTCACCTTGTCCTCCGCTGTGTATACAGGTCGTGATCTTCATAGAAGGGACGCCGCTTGTTTGGTTTTCCTGATCTGCTTAGCTGCCTTCCACACGCTGCTTCCTACCACGTTTAGCGTTAGCTTGTACTTGTACTGTTTTAATCCTCGGACCTGAAATTTCCGACAAGTGATCTGATTTTTTTGTTTTTGTTTTTGAGCTCTGTGTGCCTGGTCGCCCATCATCTGGTCCTCAGCTGGTTCCTCAACGTGATCACACGACATTACGGTATTACGTCATTATTCTGCCCTCCTGGATGTGATCTACTGCTCTCCCCATGCAGTAACTTTTGGGTTCATCTGTCGGTACTAATCTTCTCCCAAATGCTATTTACGTACACATATCGATCACTACATTATTAGTTTCGTCTGCACAGAACCTTTTCCAGGTCACAAAAATACATTGGTTCTTACATGTGGTTCTTATATCATCTATAGTTAAAACTTCATAATTCGTTCCTCTCTGTTATTACATACCTCAGTTTCTCTATGTAATTTTGAATCTGCTACTGTCAGTAATCGACCAATCATTATTTTGTTTACGTTTAACTTGTGTATAATTTAATTTGTTTTGTTCTGTTCTGGTTGATTTAGGTCTATGTTGTGACAGTGCTCTCTAATTTATGAAATAAAATTTCGAACTGTGATTCTCCGGTCTGTGTCTTGGATGCTAATTTATAGTTTCAAAATTTCGATGTAAATTTTCAACTCCAACAGTTCAAATAAATACTTCCTCCATGAAAATTAAGATTTTTAGGTTATGATTTTTACTTTTTTGAAAACAACACTAAAAAAATTAAAACAATGTTTTACCACTTATTCAGACTTTAAATATTTAATTTGAATTCCTAGTACTTAAATTAGCTGCCCTGTTTTTGAGTTTTATCTGTTTTCAACATTTTTGAACTCTATTTTATGTTATTGTCATGGTAAGATTACATTGGACTGATGATAGTGTTTCTAATTTTTCGGTTTATGTTAAGTTATGAGTGATACAGATGACACTGACTTATTATTGCTGATTCCTCCTGATTTTTTTCTTGTGCCTTCTGACTTGGAGGATTTTGATTCTGATTTTGATGTCGGATACGATTCAAAAGTAGTTAAAGATACAATCGTAAGTGATTTGCTTACCCAGGTCAATGATTTAGAAAGTAGAGTCTGTCAAATTGAAAGTCTTGAAAGGACATCAACTCGATGCTCTACTTGTCATGATGATTCATTCATCAACCAATCTATTGTTTCACTCACCGAGTCGGATGTTTTAAGAGCTCACATCAAAGAAAAAGGGTATTCAAATAAAGGATTTATTGATTCTTCACTTATGGTAAAATCTCAAGTCAATGATATTCCTGTTGGTGTGACATGTGACAGAGATGATTGTACTTCAGAACTGTTTGCTAAGGACACTGATGGTAACGTAACCAAAACTGCCATTTATGATGATGGCTGTACAAACTCATTCCTAGATCCTGGTTACGAACAGAAAAAAAATCACGAGGAGAGTAGGCCTATTTGCTTAGGAAGTCAAATTTCAAGAGAAAAACAAACTAGACTTTTGGATGAAGTAGATTCATACCTTATGAATAAACAGTCAAATGCTTTAGAGAATAGAGGATACTTGGAGAACTGTGAACAAAATACTACTCAATCTTATCTAGAACAAGATAAAATATTTACTAGAAATGATACAGAGATTAATCAGTCTAACAGTCTGCCACAAAATTATAATAATCATGATATTGACAATGAGGACCATCAACAGTCACTTGCTTTAACTGAGGTTTATAAATTAATTAGTCAAATGGAGGAAACTCAAACTGTAATGCAAAAAAGGTTGAGTGCTAGTGGTTCTAAATACCCTTTAAAGTTCCAGGACAAAAATGATGATAACACTGAAATAAGTAGGCATTTGAAGTCATTTGGTCAAGTTTTAAATCTAGATGATTTAACTTCTCAGTCTCCAAAACCTTTATACGGAGGGGAGAGGAATACTAACAGTGAAAAGGTTGATGATTACACACTCAACAAAACCGCTGAAGCAAATTATGCTCTGACACAGATTAATTTATCAACTGAAAGCAAACCCAACCAAGCCACTTCCAAGTCTCTATCTCCAAGTAGAGTATCAGCAAAAAGCTATGATCCAATTGATGTTGTAAGGGCTAATGTGCCAGAAAAGCAAGATGTTAGAAATAATCAGTTTGGCGATGAAAGATATTCTCCTAGAAAAAGTGTTGGATTCAGAAGACAATTGCAGTTTGATAAAGCTCTTTCACCTCTTCGAGCTTCCAAGTCAAGAACATCTATCCCAGGGGAGCCGAAAACTCTTAGTTTAAATGATAATCAAAACAAAATTGAAAATTATAGGAATGTACCTGTGTTTAGAAACAGCAGACCTTTCAAAACTAATCACAGTTTAGAAGAGAAATTTAAATCATTGAATGTGCAGAGGGGAAGTGGGACAAATTCCAGAGAGAGTCCAAGTATGCAACACTACTTTATCAACAAGCCTGCTAGTGATACACTTCAACAAAAAATAAGGTAACTTTAAGGCCTCACCTTGTAACCATAATCATGTTATATCAAATTATTTAGTCTAAGGTCTCAACAGAGTAGTGTAGGCTATATCTATTAAATTTGTATAGCCTACACTTAAAAAATTATTTTAAGAACGTCTGATATTTTATGGTGTATTAACTTCTAATTTAATGACAGAAACATTAGCCTAGACTTATTGAAATTTATAATTAAACAATTAATACGGGAACGGCCTCAGGAAAAGATACACCACAGCAGTTATTTACAATCATTATTATTTAAATATTCATTTTGTTTTCATAATACGTTAACCACTTCATAGGTTATCCCTATAGATAGCTTAAATAAGCTTTGGCACAGGAATAATGTAAAATAAAAACTGAAAATGTTTTGTTTTTGTTTTATAATTTTTTACGCCACTAACTCAAACTTTCGAATTAAAAGGCCTGTTAAAATATCCTATGCTAGTTTTCCTAAGATTTTCTGCTTTCTTTGAACACTGTTTTATTCATAGCCAACATATAAAATAAAAAATCATTTATCTTTTAGCTCTAACAACTTATTAAGCCTCTCAGAGTTGTGGAACAAGGAGCCAACGTTTTACTCTGATGATCCCAATAAGCTGAGACAGAAATTGGAAGAAGAGAGATATAGACGTCAGGTGTGTATGTGCACAATTGTCTAAACAATTTATTTGGTATTTGTCTCTCAGTTTTTTTTATTTTACCAATTTTTTTTATATATAGCCTATGTGATTTATAAATTGGGCACTATTTCCATTATAAAGTCTTTAGAGGTTACTGCATAAAAATATTTGGTTTTTGTTTTTAGGATTAACCTATTAATAGTAACTTATTCTAGTGATAAAATTCACATTTATAAAAATTTTAATGATAAAAATATATGATTAATTTTTAACCTTTTGTGGTAGGACTTAACTTTTATCCTTCATTCATGGTGGAGTCCAACCCTTCTGTAGTATTCCTAAATGAGATAACTTAGCATATGACATCATTTACAATTTTTCTGTTACGGGATATTCTGTGTTACGATGACCTCACTAAAAGATGAATTTTTAAGATAATTCATGTTTAAAATTAGAGGAAATGAGATATAAGAAAAAGTGTACAGGCCTAATTTGGTTTGCAGCACTGTGAACAACAGATTCAAACCTTGCAAGTGAGAGTGTTGGAAGAGCAAGAGAAGCTGGCGGTAGCAGTGAAGGTGGACCAGGAGAAGGACCGGGCCATCATGCAGATCACCGAGTCATGGCGGAAACTCAACGACCATTGGGGCGAACTGGAGGAGCAGCGGCACAGTCTAGCCCAGCAACTACACGCTGAGAGGGAAGCAGCCAAAAGTAGGAGTGAGGAGTTGTCAAGGGTAGGTCTAAAAGAGTATTAACAAACCTGACCCGGTAGAAACTCAACGATCATTGGGGCGAACTGGAGGAGTAGCGGCACAATCTAGCCCAGCAACTACACGCTGAGAGGGAAGCAGCCAAAAGTAGGAGTGAGGAGTTGTCAAGGGTAGGTCTAAAAGAGTATTAACAAACCTGACCCGGTAGAAACTCAACGATCATTGGGGCGAACTGGAGGAGCAGCGGCACAGTCTAGCCCAGCAGCTACACGCTGAGAGGGAAGCAGCCAAAAGTAGGAGTGAGGAGTTGTCAAGGGTAGGTCTAAAAGAGTATTAACAAACCTGACCCGGTAGAAACTCAACGATCATTGGGGCGAACTGGAGGAGCAGCGGCACAGTCTAGCCCAGCAACTACACGCTGAGAGGGAAGCAGCCAAAAGTAGGAGTGAGGAGTTGTCAAGGGTAGGTCTAAAAGAGTATTAACAAACCTGACCCGGTAGAAACTCAACGATCATCGTGGCGAATGGAGGAGTAGCGGCACAGTCTAGCCCAGCAACTACTGGCTGAGATGGAAGCAGCCAAGAGCCCAAAAAATAAATTGCTGCTCTGTTGCAAACAGAAGTTTATTAAGCTGTCGTAGTTAGGCTTGGTGATGTTACTGTATTTGATAACAGAAGTATTATAAAACAAATTGAAAAAATTGCTGTCACTATCCATAAAAAATTTAATATTATATTTTATTGACATAAAAAGTTGAGAATCTATTTTTGGATCATTTTATATCCAAAAATAAATTCATTTATTTTTCTTTTTTTTTAGAATTCATTTATTTTTCTAAGGTGTGCATTATTTGCAACCGAGTCTAACTTAATTCTGACGTTCAGGGTTTTAAGACCATCTCAAACTTCTACAGATTAAACAGCTGAAAATAATTCAAACTGCACATTTTTACGATCCTAATAAAATATTTAATCGTAAATAATGTTATTAAAACTTTATACTTGATACTTTACTAAGCTAGGAAGAGGAGGCACTATTCTGTGGAAAAAACCTTTTGTACTATAGTTCCTTAGACAAAGACTTATTTAATAAACAATGGGGAATTTTCCATTTTCATCTATTGATTTCCACAGCAGGTTGTCTAAGTCAGGTAAAAACCACCGAGACATGTGGCACTGTGTGGTACAATGGTACAACCAACAAGACCTTTCTCACTGTGTACTAAGGTAAAATGGTTCAACCACCAGGACGGACGTTTTTACTCACTGAGTCAAGGACAAAACAATATAATCCATGTCCTGGGTGGGCGTAAGCAAGGTGAGCTAACTATTGATTGGATCTAATTGGCGATATTCTAAAACAATGTTTGTTTTGTAGAAGGTAGAGAGATGGGAGAAAGAAGTAAGCCAAGCGCTTGATCTGGCTGCCGGCTATAAGGAGAAATGTGAATCCATCCAAAAACAGATGGAGGCGCTAAAAAGAGATACGGATGAAAAAATACAAGAAAAAGAGAATCAGCTACATAACATGACAGAAGAAAACGTAAAAATTATTGAAGAAAATAAAGGTTTGTCAGAACAGTTGAAGTTGCTTCAACAGCAATTAACAGAGGTGGGTCAATTATCAATGACAGTTTACATAATGTTAATGTTTACACAATGAAATACTTCTAGGCATATGTCATAATAGTTCTGTACCCAGCCAGAAACGGACGGTTAAGAGAAGATAAAACATTACGTCCCACCTTACATTGCTAAATGTTAATCTGTATATTTTTGTTTTAACTGTAAAATCTGGTGCAAAACGTAACTTGTTAATGGAATAAATTGTTTTTATCATTACGGTAATCACTATTTGTGTTGAATTCATAAATTTCAAATGTAATCTAGATCTATGCGACCTTGGAGGTCATGAATTGTGGATAGTTGTGAGCGATGATCGGTGGGTGTAGAGTTCTCTTGTGTGGATTAACGTCCGCATTATTGAATACTACGTTAATCCGAAAATACCATCCTCATAACTAGTCCAATTCGTAATTCAGAGGCCGTGGTTCGGATTCCACGTTAAACTGTAGGTCCATTAGTTGCCATCGGCTGTTGGGCTATTAATTAA
The DNA here is from genome assembly GCA_023375725.1 of Nephotettix cincticeps. Taxonomy (NCBI): domain Eukaryota; kingdom Metazoa; phylum Arthropoda; class Insecta; order Hemiptera; family Cicadellidae; genus Nephotettix; species Nephotettix cincticeps. The sequence continues at coordinate 52,595,863 of CM041790.1, read as the reverse complement.
CAGTCCTGTCTAAGGAACATGTCAGCCTTAGTCAGTAACGAGACTACATGATCGCACCAAAATCATCCCACAATCATTTCTCATTCATACTTGGCTTAAAATACCTACCTGGGTAGGTTGCCATTTCAAATGGTAATCTGGTAATCTAATCATGACAAATTTCTTAATGGTTTCCTCTTTGTAAGTTATTGTCATCTATTTATGACCTTTTGCTTGCATAGCAAACAAAAGATAGATTTAGATTTAGAAAAATATGTATTGGATCTTTTTAAAATTGACTTTAAATAATATTAAGAGATGTAAGTTTTAATTCCAGGAAGAAGACCTACTTTCAAAGCTGAAAGCTGAAGTAGAAAAATCTAGGAAGAGACTTGATGAGTTTGAAGCAGAAAATTGTGTACTGAAGGAACAAAAGGTATCACTAACAACCAGCATCAAGGAGGAACGAAATCGAGTCAGCATCTTAGAGCAAAAGTTAAATTCATTACAACAGGCGTTGAATGAAGCTCATAAAAAAGAGGTAAGTTCATCAGTATTATGACGGTAAAAGTATAAATCCAGTAGGCCTAAATCACATCCTTTGAGAGCTGATTTAACTGGGCTCATCACTGAGAACTTTCCTGTAGTTTTTGTATTAATTAGTACTTTTTATTTGTACCTAATCGAATAGATATATTTTTTATCTTGGTTGTAGCCCCTGTATTTAGGAAATAAAGATACTTCATCCCATCTCAGGGCTAAATTATAATTTCTAAAAGTTCACTTGTATCTTCCAATGACTATCTTCATTATTCTGAAACAATATCTCCTTATAATCAAGACACCCTACCGATTTTCTAATTCTAAAGGCCTATTCACAATGTTTTCAGGATGTTGTTAACAGTACAAGTAATTTAATCTATTTTCATGTATTTCCAACCAACACGAGAGAGACAGTGATAGTTTAGAGTGAGGCATCAAATCAGCTGTTGATTCGTCATGTCACTGTCGTCAGCTCTGTTTGTTATTATTGTGTTTCTCAGTTCTTTTGGCCATAAATACGATGTAATGAGAACAAAGTGACTACATTTAGTTTGACTGTTTTATTGTATTTGTGGTTACTTTTTGGTGAACCTACTTTGTATGGCTTATTTTTGCAATAATGAACCAGATATAGTTTTTATTTTGTATGTTTTCGCTTTAAATAGTAAAATTTAAAATATAGAACTCAGGTGGACTGAAGCCTAGCATAATAGTGTTACTATTACCTTTCGATTTGCTGCAAGAATCATGTAAATAAGATGTCTTATAGTGAAGAATTATATGTTTTAGTAATTGTTTGCACAAAACAACAAATATTGTTGGTGCTCACGACCTCAAAAAGTACCTCAATAGGGTCTGTTTAGTAATAAAAATGTCCTACATTGAGGGGTTAAAAACAGGTCATCATGATCCATTCACTATCTAGGCACTGTTATATTCTTATCTTGTTATATCTTTGACAAGAACGTATTGTATAATCTGGTGTGTTGAGCAGAGGACGGCAGCGGAGGAGACGCGCAGGAGTCAGGAGCGTGTCGAAGTGGCGCGGACGGAACTGCGGGCACTGTACCAGGGCCAGCTGGAGGCTGTGGTCAAGGAGAAGCTGCAGGAGTTCCAAGCACAGCTGGAGGCAGCTGAGGCGGTGCTGCGGGCCGAGCTACAGGCCAAGGAGAGGCAGTGGGCGGAGAAAGCTAACGAGCAGTGTTGTAAACTAACAGAAAAGTAGGTCTGACATAGATTAACTGTCCCCAGGTCACATTAGCGCATGCCATTTACAATACATATTGAACTGGTGAGTGGCCAAAATACAAACTTGGGCGTGGTAGCAACTATAGCTTGTACATAGCGATGTATTTATAAACCCATTCCGGTCTAATTTTGTACACTGTACGTCCGCGTACTTTGCTAGACAGATGTCTGATGACATGCGTCCCGCGGTGCGGGCCGCAGGGCGGTTATGGGCAAACAATGTGCGTTGCTTATATTTCGATGTAGTTCTTTTTTCCGACATTAGGTGTTCTAGTTGATTTCTCATCCGATAGATGGTGTTGGCATCCTCTTTTATCATCTTGTTTAGTGTCAAATGTTCCGTATTGACAGTAAATTATTTTCTCGTTCGCACAATTCGTTCAGCGATTGTATTAATTGATGATAATACAGTAATAATGATCATTATCTGAATATTTATCATTAACTATTTACTACTGCAGGTAACTAGAAGTAGATCTGCCAATTAAAATAAAGGAATCTTTTGAAAATAAAATAAGATTTGACGAAACAACAGTACCTACTTGTTTCTAAGTCTACAGCTTAGAACTGGTGAAAAAGTACTGTAATAATTTTTTTTCTTCCTTAAAGTGATTTCATACGCAGTTAAAGGGTATAAGGAACAGGGCAAAGAAATCAAAACATATAATTCATGATGTTACTGTTAATTCTTTTACGCTAATAGTGATGTGCAGTTGTAGTGAACAAGGCTCGATTTTTGTTCAGACTGGAGGGCCTCAGGCGTCGACCGTTCTGCCCTACGGAAATGGGTTAAATGGTTTACTATTTATTTTACCTAATAACAATATTAATAATAGTAATATTAAGTAGTAATTTTTCCTGTGATCAATCTCATAAGATAAAGTAAAGAACATCGTATTATTCATGATCAGCTACTTGGAAACAAGTCTAAAAACAAAAATAATTCAATAAATTTACTGTGGTCACTATCGAAAGTCGACATAGTTCTCAAGAAACATGCTTGACATAAAAAAAGGTTGGGTTCCTAAAACAACCGCTAGAGGGCAGCTGTAGTAAAACTGCAGTGGAATACCTGGAGCTTATCTTGTTGTGTTCTTGGTCCTATAAATATCCTACCAATCCTCTAATTTTAATAATTTTCTGAGACTTAATATTATTCTGAGTTAAGTTTCTATGCAGATTATGGGCTACTTTCAAAATTTTGTGTTATTGAACTTATAAGTGTTATAAGTAAGTGTGTTATAAGTAACAAGTAAGTGAGTAGTAAACACAATAAGGTAAGTTCCAATATTTTATTGAATAGGCTTATTACAAAATGAATTTTAGTTTATAGTCCATATTGTATGGTAAGCGTTAGCTGAACGTGATGGCAATACCTATACTTTTTTTCATGTTGACAAAAATAACATTTGTTTTCAGGTATAAAAGAGACTTGTTGCGTGTGGAGCAGATTCACAAAGGGGATTTGGAGAGCTGGAAGGGTAAGCTGATGGAGAGTGAGCGGACGAGAGCTGCTTTGGAGAAGAGACTGCAGGAGGAGGCGGAGAGGCGAGCGGACATAGCGCAGCGGCTGCACAGTGTCATGGAAACTCAGTGGCGCGAGGCACTCAACATCATTAGCAACCCGGTCAAGGTAACACCATCGAGTCCTCGACACATAACTGTTCCAACAAGTTGAAAATACTGAGTTACTGTCTCTTTACTGTGGTTTTACTGATGTATTAGACATTACATGGCAGTGAATGGTAACTTCAGTTTGCAAACTTTGTAGCTTTTTAGTTCGGATAGCATTGTGTACTTGTACTTACAGTATTTACACAATTACATGCAATGAAGCTGTTATACTCTAAGTGGTATTTGGCTTCGCAAACTGTCTGTCTCCACCCCTTCCGATCTTCCGCATCCTCATCGTTGACTCTAATCTTCATCATGTCCCTTTCAATTCATCCTTCCATCTTTTCTTTGGTCACCCCAGGAGTTGTCTTTCAACAGGGTTTTCTGTCCAGACTTGTTTTAATAGAGTTTCTGGATCACAAATTAAAATATAACCTGCCCATTGCAATCTCTGGCTCTTGGCTTCATCCAACAGCTTTTCCAATAGAAAAAACAAAAATCCCAAAGGGCCTATGAGACCGGGGTTTCAGTATAAGTGTTGATGAAACTGATAGGATTCATTTCCTGGTATATGCCCTAACAATTTGAAGAGGCTAATATTATCCAGAAAAAATGCTTTGTCTATCCAAATCTAATCCTTCAGTAAGTTTTTTCATAAACTGGGATATATCCCAGTATCAATACACACATGTTGTTATTGACAGAGATATAGTTGGATGAGCTATGTTAGCCTAATATTACTTACTATGATCATCAATAATGATCTACAACTACAATCCCTATTTAAAAATAATTATTGCATTAAAAATAGTATATTTTGGTAAAAACATTTTTATTTTTGATATCAACAATCACACATAGTTTGAAAAATCAAGCTGTACATTATTCCTTGGTTGAAGAGATTGAAAAGAAATAACTATTGATTTCAGGCTTTGTATGAAATGCCAAAAGAGGATAATCCGAATCGGTGGACTCATCCGGCTCAGCGAGAACCTGGCCCTGAGAGAATGAGCAGGTCCAACTCCTGCACCAGCCTGAGGGCCGAGGAGGAGGCACCGTTCAGTCAGGAGGGATTGGTGACATACAGGAATACTCAGACTGACAAGGACCTGCAGCTCAAGAAATACATCCAGATGGTGAGCTTGACACTAATGGAATCCTATAAGAACTACGCTATTGATTTCATAGTGTACTTTCCTTTAAAATTGTTACTCTTACAAAAATATGTGTTAATATGAAAATGACTAAACTGTCCTGTAAAATGCAGATATTTAAGACCCAAGAATGTATTATTACTTCATGTAATTATTTAGTTCAATGAAAAAAATGTTAAATGATACAAAACATATGCTGATATACTATCCTGAAGTATTTATAATACATAAATTTATCCATTCAACTATTAAATTTATTGGTGAAAAATACAAAATAAAAATATAGTGAGGGGCTGTAATTGTATCGTTATTGGTCTCATGGGCCATTGGTAGTTAATACTCAATGACACTTCTTTCAAACAGAATGCAAATTGTGTTTTTGAAGCATAGGCCTTTATCTGTGTAGCACTGACTCACGTCAGCTCTGTTCTAAGTCCAACGTACCTGTACCACATTTAATACCAGGCGACCTTTGACTGGCTTACGTGGCTAACGTTACTATGGTACCTTGATGTTATTACTTCCACTGAGAGCACGAGAAGTTGAGGTTTATGTTGGACAAAATTCTAATAGATTGGAGGTATGTTCCAATAGCTGTTTATATGTACCTTTTGCATATTTTTAAGACCAAAGGCAATTTTCCATTTTTTTGGGAATTTTCCAGACCATTGTTTTGTTCCTAACATAGACCTGTTGTTATTTTGGTAATTAATTAATAGCCTAATAATGATTGCTGACTAGGATACTTTCTGTAAACTTAACCTGCCAAAGAACACTGTTTAAAATTTTGAGTGTGAGTTTTGCGTGTTCAAAACAAAGCCTTTTTCTGACTGTTATAACTAGACGTGTTGAATGTGTTGGTTTGTGCAGCTGTTAGAGAGAGGGCCAGGCAATCCAGTTCCTCAGACACAGGACAGCCTTGAGCAGCAAGCACTCCCAGCTGGCAACACCGACCTGCTGGATAGGTGGATCCAGGTGAGTCATGGCCAGTAATATCAGTAGGGAATACTTTTATTGTTCACAATATCAGTAGGGGATTTTATTTTTTATTTTTAGGGTGAAACATGAAATGCTTTATACACACTGACAGTGAGCCTTTAATGTGGAAGATACCCATCAAAACCCTCATTCTCTTCCAGCAAATAGACTAGAAATACAAGGCTTTTTTGAAGTAAGATCCGTTTTGTTTTAGTCATTTTTAGTTTACATGCATAACACACTGAGTGTATAAAGTGTACCAGCATGCTTTGAAAACAATTGTGCTCAATTTCAGCTTTGTAGTTAACCTGTATGGTTAACCAACTCGCCTGCTGCATGTGAGGTTCGCTCGGTTTTTGTCAGCAAGGAACCTGTCTGCAGAAATTCATGACAGATGTTGGAAGAGTGTGGTGCATATGTTAATACTGACAGCAAAGTGCGTAAGTGGGTGTGATATGTATTTCGAAGGTGGACGTCGCAATGTTCACGTGACGACTAGAGCGATCGATCTTCTTTAAAGACTGACAATTTATTGGCTTCGGTTGAACCGAAGATTTGTGAGAATGGGTTCTCAACGAATATCCTGATTTGCCGAGATCAGTGCTTTACTTGATACTTGATACTTGATAAAATCTAGGGGAAAGATTGCACCGCGACCTATAAGATCTATTGTGCCCCCCAGACTAGTCTCTAGTTCTTGCCTAGAGAACCCCCTCTAGTCCTAATGCCTTAATAAAGTTTAGTATTATGAGGGGTTCTAACTTTGGAAAATCCTCCACCGCCACCTGGTGTGTTCCCAAGCTTCTGGCTCTCTTCTGACCTATCGCGTCACACTCAGCCAATAGGTGTCTAGGTGTTTCCTCCCCAGATTGGCAGAAGCGGCATTCACCCTCTTGAACAAATGCCCATCTTGCTCAGATGACCCCTGAGCCTACAATGTCCGGTTAGAAATCCCGTCAGTATCCTTAGATTGTTTTTCTTAAGCCTGATCATGGTCTCAGACCTTCTTATATTATGCACTCCAAGCATTTCCTTAACCTGTCGGCATCCCGGATGAACGGTCCAGGCTTTCCCTCTGGTTTCCTTCTCTTCCTCCTTTAATTTATTTTTAAAAAAGGAGTCCTCCAGTGCACAACCTGGCTCCGGTCCAACAAAGGGGGTGGCTGCCCCTACCCTAGCCAGTTTGTCTGCTACTTCATTCCCCTGAACACCTTGGTGCCCAGGTACCCAAAGTAGTGACAACTTGTTGTTCTTCCCCAATTGATCTAGACTTCTCCGACAGTCCCAGACCATCTTGGATCTGAAGGCTGCTGAGCTCAAGGCTCCAATGGCAGCCTGGCTATCTGACAGGATCACAATCTCCCTTTTCATGTGTCCTCTGCTTAGGTTGAAGTGTGCACACCTTTCTATGGCCTTGACCTCTGCTTGGAATATGCTGGGGGAACGCCCCAGTGATTCGTTGTATTTGATCCTGGGACCAAATACCCCTACACCAGTCCCCTCCTCGGTCTTGGAGCCATCAGTGTACCACCTGATGACCTGATTCCCGAGGGAATTTAGGGTTTTCCCGTCCCAGCTAAGTTTATTTCCTAGCTCCACATGGAATTTCCTTTCAAAGTTGTACTTTCTTACCATGGAATCTCTTGGTTGTTTCATCAGGTCCTTTAGGCCTGGCGGAAATAGCTCCCCGCGAATTGTGGAGGAAGTGTCAAAGCCAGTCTTCTCCATTCTAAGCAAGGTCTCCCTTGCTGTTCTCTCTACCACAAAGTGTAGAGGTGTGAGATTCAAGATCACCTCCAGGGTAGCAGTAGGACAGGATCTCATAGCTCCATTACAGGTAATGATAACACATGCTAGCCTCTGTACTTTCTCCAGGGCTTTCCTTGTTGCTTCAACTTTGGTTCTACCAGCCCAGACCACGCACCCATATGTAATGATAGGCCTCACTAACAGGGTATACATACTTCTTTGTATATATGGGTTACAACCCCACATCTTCCCCGCATATCTCCTGCATGTCATCAGGTTATTACTAGCCCTGTTGGTCACCTCCTCTATGTGTCTATTCCACATAAGTTTCTTATCTAGTATTAACCCTAGAAATTTCACTTCTGATTTCCACTCAAGCTCCTCCCCCCCAAGCCTGATGGTCTTCAGATGCTCAAGTCTCCTTTTTCTTGTGAAAGGCACAAGTGATGTCTTCTTATGGTTGACTGACAGCCCCACAGACTCACACCAAGCCTCTGTACAGTCAAGCCCCCCCCCTGAATTAGATCGCAGAGATCAGTGCTTTAAAAAAGTGTGTCTGAATATCTAAAGTTAAGGAAACGTAGCTCCTGTTAGGTTGCAAAACTCTCACAAAACAGAGGCCCAAAAAAGAAGATTTTTTAGTGTGTGGCTGGCAAGTAGTTAATCATAAACATTTTGAAAACTCAGGATCGTACAGGTTAGCTACAGAGCTGAATTGAGCAAAGCTGTTTCCGAAGTCAGCGGGTACAAGATGCACACGCTCATTCCTGTATGTACGTGAAATACTAGTGTCTACATAAAACAGAACTTACTAAAAACTCACCGTGTATTTTAGATATTGCATCTGGTTATGCTTACAGTAGAACGTCGATAATCCGGATTTATCGGGACCGGAACCCATCTGTTATCGAAATTACCTTAACAAACACTATTTGAGAAAAGGCAATTTAAAATTCTAATAGCATAGGCAAGCACAGTTGGAGATCTAATTTAAAATCATTTTTTCAAGCACAATATTATATTTTAACTATAGGAAGATGTGTACAGTGTACAGTAAACATATAAGACAATACATATTTGAGCATAAGAAAATTCTGATAGGCTTTTGAACCGCGGCAGTGGTTGGTTATTTGCCACTTCTTTTCCCCTTGCTACTCAGTTGCAAGCACCTTTCTCCCATCGCTCATTGAAGTAAAAATCTTCCATCTCAAGTAAAGGAGAGAATGTATCAAATATAATTCTAGTGTAGGGACAAATCTGGGTTATTGACTTCAGAATTATCGACGCTCTACTGTACTATTTTCCATCAAATGCTGAGTAAAAACTTTTAAACAAAATATTAGCATAGGCCTATACCATTCTCTATCACATGAATTGTAGCAGTGAACGTGTTTTTATACTCTCAATAAGAGGATTTATAGACTGTTAGTTATTTTTATATAAGATCCCTAAAACTCGACATCCTCAAAACTTGACAACCTTTAAGTCCACATTGTGTCGAGAGTTTGAGAGGTTCTACTGTACCTTTGGATTTACCCAAACAAAGTCAGTTGTTCCAGGAAAATGAGAAAAAAACAGCAGCTCAGACGGATGGACAGAATCAGTTCAACAAACCACCATGGAGGTAGAAGATAAGTTTAGATCTGTTGTAGAAATTTATTAAATAAATTTTTTTAATAATCCATGTAACAGTGATTTCTTGAAATCATTAAGTCAATTAATTAAGACTAAAATATGTAGATAATTGTACAAATACTTTTAAGTTAGATCTGAGGTAATATGTATACATGTTTTTTCTTTGTTTATGATAGTAATAAAATAAATTCTATTGCTATGATGAAATTGCTTTTAGCCTTATTTGTGCCATGTTTATAATACGTATGTAAGAAATCAAAGTGTTCGTTCAAAAACCGACTTGTAATCTATAAGTATTTGAAAAAGTTTTACTGTTCAACCAATAAATATTTTTTTACAAGTAAAACATACATAGTTATTTCCTTTAAGTCTGTCTACAAACTACAATTTTGAACTCTAAACCTATGTTATTAGTTACCCTATCATGAGTCTAGATTCAACTTATGAAACGTGTGAGCAATGCCAGTGTCAATGAGATGAGTGAAGAAAATCAGCTTCCAAGTTCCAACTTCCCGCCTAAATAATAGAATTGAGTAATTACCAGTTAACACGTTCGCTGCGGACCACTTGGATCCGAGTGGTACTGGTCCTGGCGCGCGGAGCGGACCACGTGGAACGGAGTGTTGACGTTAACACTTAAAACGAAACATCGGTCAAATTGACCGATCGGTAATTTTACTACGTAATAGTGGCTAAACTGCTTGACCTTGACGGCTGTCACCCCCAGTACCTTCCCCCCAAACCCCTCTCCGTAATATTTGGTCATTTCCAACTAATTGACGTGACGTTGTCGTACATAGTGGACGAATTGTGTGATTACGGTCGGTCAGACTTACCGCGTGTTTCGCTTACCGGCTGGCAATCGTCGGTCGAATATACCTTGTATAGTCAGTAAAAGGCTGTAGTAAAACGCAAAAAACAAAAGAACACCTGCTAGAAGTAAAATAACAGCTATATTACCCACTATAAGACCACAAATATGGCCTTGGGCAACAATCCTATACAGATTTTTTCCCGAGGCCAGAGCTGGTCGTCTTGAAGCGTGGAGTTTGGAGTTTCATTTTTTTCTGTCACATGATCTTTGCGTAATAAATATGATTTGTCATAAAATGTTGTAAAACATCATTTGTTACTCATGTGATTGCCAAATGATACATAAAAACAATAATAAACAAACTAAACACCAATAAAGCACAGTGACGGTCAAATTGACCGTATGTTTCTCTTAGCGTTTTAAAAATTATGTTACGTTATAAGTGTTAAGGTTTAAATCTAGATGGTGGATCTGGCGATGTAGATTGTGCTGCTACCTGTTGGGATCTGAGAGAACTACGACCAGCTTTGTTGTAACGCAGTACTACTTCTGTATGGGTCACTTGGAATTATCATATTGGTAGAATTTAAACTTCACAGGCCGCTCTGTGCGAGGAACGGGGTTTCGGGCACCGCAGCTAATGTTTTAACCAATATACATATTTTAGCCTGGTTTACACGGGTCGACTAGAGTAAGCAAGTCAGTATGCGAGTTGCTACTGACTCTTCTACTCGCTTAGTGTAGCCAGATCGGTCGGTTGCAATGTGAGTTGAGTGATTTAGTTGGAAAGCAAACTACTGGGCACAGTAGCTATCCTCACCACCACAATTTTTTCTGGCTGGTCAGTTTCGAGTTTTGACGTTAAGCTAGGTTTACATTACTTAGTAGAGCCACAATTAGCACAACTTTAATAAGCTCTGCTATACATGCATTTTTGTTTGTAAAGCTGCATTTACACTATACAGGGTGTTCATTAAAGTCGGGGACAAACTTCAAGGGGTGATAGTACTCATCAAAATAAACACAAAATTTCTTATAAACATATTCTTGAAAATTCCTTCATTTAGCCGCTAGCTGCAATTTTGTACAAAAACCTTTAAATATCATAAACTATTTAAGATACAGAAACCAAACTTTGCACACATACTTATTGGCCAAAGAGAAAAATATTCTCTAAGTATCATTTAGTTTGCTTTTATATTTTCAAAATGGCGGCGGTTAAAAATATTTTAATTTAAATAACAAAAAACCATTAACTTTATAAAATTTTTACAAGATATAAAAAAGATTGCAATTTTAATTTTAAACCGAGCGATATTTTGTTGAACGAAATCCATCCACGGATAAGCTAGAAAATGCACTTTAAATATTAGATTACAGGGCCATTGCGCCGTGGCCGTGGCAAGAAGCGAAGTTCAGCTGGCACAAAGCGGCTTCTTTTTTTCCTCTTATGTTTATAGAAAGTTTTTTGTTTATTTTTATGAGTACTATCACCCCTTGAAGTTTGTCCCCGAATTTAATGAACACCCGGTATAGCTGGAGAGCTATTTAGCTCTGCTACATGTGTAGATCTGGCTTTCATTTCAAAATTTCAACTTAGGCGAGGAATTGTTTTGTTTTTGCTAGATTAAGTCGTAACTTAAAATAAAGATGTTAAATTTGTTGATTTATACGTGGGGAATGAATGTCTGTGGAACACGCCCATTCCACAATACAAGAATATAATATTACAACAGAAAGCGTTGGATGCGTTGGTTACGGAAGTAACAAAGGAAGAGTTTGGGCTAACCGAAGCCAAGCCAAAAATTTAAACCCTCTGTACTAAATTTTGAAAATTAATACTCCAGTCACATCAGACCTGCGTACTCAGCGAATTTTCAAATCAATAACAATATGTAAAAGGTTTGATCAATATCCTTAATAAATAATAGAGTATTCCTGTCTCAGTAAGATTAACATTGGAAAGAGTATGCAGGTTTGCTGAGTATGAAATTAGTCACCATAAACTATTTTATTTTTACCATTTTATACCAAGTTTTACTAATATCTGTCCATAAATAAAGGAGTTTGCCTATTTTCCATAATATAGAGAATAAGCAAACCTTCCCCATACTAATCATATTATGATAACATGGGAAAAGAGTATGCAGATTAGCTACCATGATAAACACATAAACTATGATTTTTAAGCAAAATGGATGGATCTTAACCACATTAAGCTAAATATTAAGTTTCATCCAAAAGTATAGATTGATAAGTGAAATACAGCATTAATTTTTCCTTATCCTCCATAAGATTAATTGGAGCCCCAAAATACAACATACCGTGTTTTTTAATATCTCGGTAACTGTTGGAGATGGAGCAAAATTTTTGAGTGAATTCTAATGGTCAAAGATAAAATCTAAAATTTTTTTGAAATACATATGAAAAACGCAAAAAAACCCAATTTTTTAGTACAAAACCCTCTCAAACTACCTGTTCCGATTGACCGATATGTCTGTATTGAAACTCATCTGAGTAAATGTTAATGTACATGTCTCTACCAAATTTGGTCTCAATCGGACCATTTTTTTTTAGAGATATCGTGTTAACAGACTCTCATATATACTAATTATATATGTATATATATATTTAATTTATTGATCGTTCACTTATTAGGGCTACTAATATAACTACGAAATAAATAATGCCAGAGTACCCTTTTATTTTTATTATTTTCGTTAAAAATGTAAATAAAAGGGCTCTGGCATTATTTATTTCGTAATGTCATATATATATTATATATGACATTTTTAATGACTATTGTTTTTGGCATCTGGGCACCTGAAACGAATAAATAACGTGGTCCCGGGCTTGAGTCTTGCCTTGAGGCCTACGGTAATAGCGTCTTTTTTGGAAAAGAAAGAATGGGAAATTCACTAAAAAGTCAACTGTTTTGGACTGAAATTTAATGCATTTGGACACTGGTCGAATAGGGCGAGTTTGAATGAAACAACTGAGTCCAGTAACTGTGCCGAATAGCTCGCCTACCATTCTACTCGACCCGTGTAAACCAGGCTTATACACGCCTATACACAAACACAATCGTTTCCAAAGATTTACAAAAAATAAAAATATTTAGTAACTTTTCTTAGGCTTCGTTCAGCTAATTCACACCATTTGTATTTCGTTTTGGACTTTGGTTTTGGAAACCGTATCAGTGGACTAACTCAGACTTTCTCCCTTAAGTAAATTTAAAAAACTACAATCTTTGATAAAACTATCATATTTTTAACGTTTATTTAAATATCAGCATAAAGAGAAAAAAAAGTTAAAATACTTGGTAGAACTTTTTAGGCTTATAAAAATTGTGTTCTTTACATTTTACCGGTACCCTTAAAAGTAAAAAAATTAACAGACCGAGATATATAAAAAGATTAACAGGGGATATGATGGACGACAGACAGACAATAGACATCAGTCCGAAAACCACTTTTTTGGATTCAGGGAGCCTCAGAACGGAAATATCCACTCTAAAATAAAATTTGGAAATGTTGACGAAAACAATATACTTTCTCTACATACTATGATAAGGGAATGAAGTATAAAAAACTTGGTCTTGAGTCTATGTCTTGTCATCATAACCACGTTTTTATCTTTTTGGAAATTCACTAAAGTTACATGAGTACTTGATTGCAGTAATATAAATTAATTTTTGAGAAGAATAATTGTTTATAGCTAGTAGCTATTCTATTCAAGAGGCGTAACTACCATGGGGGAACCGGGAGTAAACTGCTTATTTCAGTCTATGTATAGCTCTATGCTTTGGAAACCCCCGAGGGGCACCTAGGCAAAATCAATTTTATAAAAGGCCCATCTCAAGGTTTTACACTGGGCACCTTTGGGACTAGCTATGCCACTGAGCTATTTTGTATAGCTTATCGATTGTTTTGTGGCAACAGTACTGTTAAGTTGCATTCACCAGTTTCTAATTTAAGGTTAAATGTGAATCCACCAATTAAACTACAGTACGGTAACGAAACAACATCGTAGTAATCCCTAAGTTTATGCTCTAACGTTATTAACATGGCATAAATGATATCATCCTGAAGTTTTCAACATTCGAGTACTACCTCCCAATTTTTAGCCCTGGTTACAATAATACTAACAATACATGTTAAATTGAATTGTATGTTAACTTATCCATTAATATTTTCTGGGGATATTTCGTTTGTGGCATTGAACACGTTGGTGTTGGCATGCTTGCTAGTGGAGGTGGAGGAATTATGGTTAGGAGGAGCGAGGAGAAAATGGCCGGTGTTAGTGATTGCTTCGGGATTGGAAGTATAGTTGCCTGTAAAACATGTCATAATAAGGAAATAGAAGGAGAAGTTCTTGCTTTTGATCCTCAGACAAAAATGCTGATTTTAAGTATCCTTTTATTTTCCATAATGGCTTTTTTATATTTAATAAGTATGAAACTTGTAGTGTTGACTAGGCTATGAAGGTTGACTGAAGATTCATGCTCGTATTACTCAATCATGCTTCTCTTACCCACCAGGAGATAAAAAATTTGTTTTATAAAATAGACCAATGACTGTATTCTCTTAAACATTTCAAAGAAAATAAACCTATTTTTCGCTCGGAATATAATTAACAGACTATATTTTATGATTCATTCATGGTGATGAATGAAGGTCTTGTGATACATTTCCAACTTTCTTCAGTGCATGTATCTATGTTAATATTATGTTGAGATGAGCAATTTTCCAATGTTGTATATACAAGGAAGGTATACTTTTACTTTTTTTGGGGTGCATTAAAGATTGTTAGTTTTATGATTTAAAGAGTAGCCAGTCCTGGTAAAATTAGGGTAATTAATATGAGTAATTGATATAAAATTAATTATGTGAATGATTGGACGTCATGGCTATAAATCGAGTACTGTACCACTGTAAAGCCCCCAAGCATATATTTTATGCTCGGTGATAGGGTCTAATGGATTTCTGAAATTGAGTGTAGATTTATAACTTTGTTCATGAGTATTCTACCACTGTGGTCATACGAAGCCAACATAAGTATATTCATAGGTAGTAAAGGTCAAGATTATTATTTTCTATTGATATTTGTCAGGGACTTCTAATATAGTCTATAAGTTATCATGAGGTTTTTAGTACATCTAGTTATCATGATGTTTTTAGTACATCTAGTTATCATGAGGTTTTTAGTAGGTAACTTACATCTAGTTATCATGAGATGTTTGTCAAAAACATTATTTTTATATCATCCGTTTAAAAATAAGATATCAATAATTGAAATTTATATTACAATTGAAAAAAATTTGTTCCAAATATAAAGTTATTAATTAATCAAATCATCCACATTTCCGAGATAAGGCTTAGGTGATCTTTAGCTTAGGCTATAAGTTATTGCAGAAAATTTGTAATGACCTGTAGGCTAGTGTAAAATTAGTTGTGGATGACCCACAAGAGTGTAGTTTGTAGTTGTAAATAATAGGGTTTAGATGCCTCTCAGAAAATAAAAAACTTGATTTTTCTAAATCAACTAAGTTCTCTGAGGCTACATAAAACCATGGAGACAGGGCCTGAAGTTCAGTAGTTATCGATTTTGGGTAGTATAACTCCATGAACATCAATAACATTTTCAATTCAACATAGGTTCATATTAAAGATTTTTTGTTGGATTTTCCTTAATAGTTGGTCAGAAAGTGCACCATCAAATGGTAGACCAAATTTGAACAATGTCCATATAATAAACCTGTCATTAGTCAGTGATATTCAGGTAAAAAAGGAAGTAAATACAGCCCCTGACCCTCCTCAGTCTCTCAATCTTCAAAGGGTAAGTATAGTGAGTTTTTCATTTGAAATTAATTAAGCATTTGCGTTTGTGGAGCTAGTTTGGGTTTAACTTAAGTTTTTTTTGTTTAAGTCTGTTTATAGGCTATGCCATATTGTTTTATCTAACATTATACAGTGTAGCACAAAGACACATTTCGGGAAATTATTATTTGCCTGATTCCCGTTAGTATTGACTTTACAGAAACAAGTTCATCAGTAATGGTACCTTTTTTAACCTGCGATCACTCTCGCTATTCACTATTAAGTTACACATTACTCTCGTGTTAAGTTGAATCTAATAAATGGGAAAATATTTAAAAAAAGTTTCAAACTCATGAAAACTTGTTTTTATTTAAAAAAAATAGCTTGATTACTTAAAAAATATGAGCTATAAATGTAAACATAAAATAAAAATGCAATAGGCCAATAATTTGTTTGGTTTAAAATTTAAATTTGAGTTGTTTACACCTCAAAACTTAAACATAAAATATTACACAGTAGGCCTTTATTGAACTTAAGGTATGGTGTCAAATATGCTACTATGGTTCAAGAAGGTTATTTTATGTTATTTTAGGCATATTTTGAAACATTTTGATTTTTAGGCTTGATCTTCCACCGACATCCAAACTAACAGGCCTTTGCATACTCCCTCCCTTTCCTAAAACAACTACCCCACACTCCTTTTTTACTCAAGCACAACATCAACATGCTTTCAGAAACATTCCTGAGGAATATATAACCTGTAAACTCTGTAAAAGTTGTTAGATTCAATCTAACAGCACGAGTAACCGCGGGTCAAAGTATTCAATGTAACTGTATTAGATTTCGGTTCATTTTGAATCTTGTGTGTACAAAGGTATTATGGTTCCGTATAGCACATTGAGTTCCGCTGTTCCGCATCATTCTCCATGCAACCATTGTCCTAATTTAAAATATAATTTGTGACCTTAACATTTTTCAAAGGTTCATAAATGGTTCATTTTGCTGATACGGGGAGTGGCAAAAATAACAGTTTTCAATTAATTGACAGTAACTTTAATAAAAGGCATTATATCTAAATAAGACATAATCTAAAGAGTAATTAGTCAGTAAATCTAAATCTGAAGAGAGGGGCCTTTTTAATCTATTGGTAACTGAGTTTAAAGATCAAAAACTGCTGCCTGGGACTGACGTTTTTACTCAAGCCGTAGGCCTAGGAGCCGGTTCAGGTCCTGTTTCACCATCACTTTCACTGTCACTTTTCTCATCACTAACTTCATTTTCAATAATTTCTTTATTCCCTACATTTTCATCATAATCACTTTCACAGCCATTTTTGTTGCCCAACGAATACTTTCAATAAAATCACTCATAATAAATGCTTCATCTCAAGTCGCCATCACAACACAGCTGTGTTTGTGTTGCAATCGTCATTAAACGTTAACAACGTTTTTGTACAGACCGAAGGAAAGTGATAAATCACGTTACAAACTAGTGGTGCTATCTGTGGAGAAACAGTGTAACTACTAGGGCAAAAGAGTCATTTTGAAGTAGGTATATGCTGGTGCCTAACAGGCAACCATGGGACTGCTGAACGAGTTCTGTCTGTTTTTAGTCCTTAACACAACTTGTGATGTGGGATGGATATAGTCTGTCTTTAGACCCGAATGGGTTAACATGTTTGTATGTAATTAGTAGCTTTGTATGTAATATAATATTTTTTGACATAGGCCTATGTAATTTGAGAATAAAATAGTATTATTGTAAAATGTTTTGTCATTAGTTAAACACAAGAGTTCGAAATCAAATAGAAGAAAAGAGACGTTTAGTCTCAGCACTAGCAGCCGGAGTCTCTCCTGACGGACAGAAACTGTTCCTTACGATCACTAAAACGTAAGTTGTTGAGTAATTAAGGTTATGGGAGGATGTTCTTTTATAGAATATAACTTCGATTGTTCAATTAAGCTCTCATACTGTACTGTTAAGTTTAAATAATCTTTAACTTATACCTACTTCTTAATGTATATTTTACACCTGGGAAACCTTGAAAAGTCCTTGAAATCAGCTGTCGTTGAATTTTTGAAATCGCCCCTGAATTAATTGTGACAAAATATTTAATTTTGCACATTTTTGTCATAAAACTGTTTCATGTTTTTTTAATACATTTTTAATTTTTTTTGTTTGATTGTAAAGGTCTGTAAAAAGAGAATTTGGTATTAGGTCCTTAAAAATAATTATTGCGTCCAGTTGAAATGTCCTTGACATTCTGTGAGAACTCTGCTTGAGTCTATTGTGTTAATCACGGTGAGTTTGGTGGACCAGTCAATTTTTCTGGGGTAATATCAATAAGAGGGTGTTAATGTTGTCATACATGGTGCTGCAGCAGTTAAGTTTGGCAAGTGTAGTGAATAGGCCTAGCCTAATTTAGGTTTTGATTTTTTTGTATTTCGGCTTCTTATTTTTCTTCTTTAAAAACTCTTAATCCATATTTATATTAATAATTAGGTTAAACATTTATACTTCTTGATAATGGGATTATTACCCGAAACATGTAGAAGAATTAGAAATGTTTTCTAAGGGTACTTGGTTCAATTATTTCAGTATAATTATTATATTTTTTTTTGTTACCTTCAAATTTGGATCGCCGTGGGCCAATAGAGGTTACTTGAGTTTCAGAGACAGATAATTATAAACATTCTCATTTGCTGTATACCATTTATCATCTGTTAACATGTAGCCGAAAACACTACAATAGTCATAGCAACGCAATACAAACGTGGTCCTCTTCTGGCCACAACACACTTTTCTAATGCTGAGCATGGGCCACAGGAGAACCACAACGTAATTTTAAAACGTCGGCATGGCTTAAATAAGGCCCATGCCGTTGTGAACATGATAAGGTGACCCCTAATGGGCAGTTTGCTAAGGGAAACCTAAATTCTTCACCATTTTAGGTTTCATTTTCATGCATTAGTAACAAGATCAAAATGTCATGTCTCTCTACGTTTTTTGCTCTGTATGTATTTTCATGTAAATACGATTCTCTTCAAAACAAAGAAAGAATTCCAAGATCGTTGAGGTTTTCAATAGCTCCATGGTGAGCGAAAACTCATTGCCATTCTGAAATTTTATGAATAAAGAAATCTAAACAAATTATCTATAATCTCAGTAATTTGGTTGTTAGATAATTTTTGGCACCCTGGCTTGTGTTGAACTTAACTGCTGCAGTAATGGGCCTAAAGATACTTTTCATACAACCTACAAAAAATGGAAAATTTT
Source organism: Nephotettix cincticeps (assembly GCA_023375725.1). Lineage (NCBI taxonomy): Eukaryota > Metazoa > Arthropoda > Insecta > Hemiptera > Cicadellidae > Nephotettix > Nephotettix cincticeps. The sequence goes on along the minus strand of CM041790.1, from coordinate 52,577,054 downwards.
ATTGGTTATAAATATCCACATTCGGATTAAATGTGAGGACCAATTTATATAATTTAGAGTAAGTTTTGGGTGAATTGAGAGTTTGGTGTGTCTCCATAATATTAAGAATCATTGTTAGTAATTTTTGGTAGTATTTTTAGTAATAGAGATATTAAAGGAGTAATTGTGATTATTAGTAATTCAGTTTTCAATTGATTTATTTAGTATTTTTATGGAGGGCAGCTGAAAAAATAAGTGGTTATATTGGTATTAATTCAGGCGTGAGTTTAATTTGACTGTATGTTATATTTTTTATATTTAACAGGATCACAGAAGTAACCTGGCAAGGCTCCAATATAGTTGTTCTTAACCAAGTCACGATCACACCTCCTTATAAACCAGAAAACGTTAAAGGAAATTCAGAAAGTAAAGCCTACACGCATATTAAAAAAGTGGTAAGTGTTCATCTTGAAATCATTAACCCTTTTCTGTTGGATTAGATATTCGTCGCTATTCTTCAGGGATTACGCGGCCAGCTCTACTGGCCGCCACAATTTGCCCATGGAAGTTTGATTTGTTTCACAGCAGTTGTCTGTCCTTTGTAATTGGACAGCTAGCAGTGCTGGCCAAAATGGAACCCAACGAACTCTCCGGCGTCCAGAAGGACTGGCAGATAACAATGTTTCTGTTTTTTTTTGCCAAGTACTGCCTGATGCCTGTTGAGTACTACAATCTAGTGAGGAATTATTTAACTGGCTATTGGTTTATAAGAACAATTGTAGGTTTATGTAAGTATAGGCCTACACTTATATTACATTCAGGCCTAAAAGTAAAGCTGTTCTAGCATAAGCCTACACAAAACAGTATAAATTTTTAGTGTGATGTTATGTTTGCTTTTAATCCTGTATTGGTTAACTAAATAACAATGGGGAAATAAGAGACTTGATATTTGCTTAGGGGTCTGCGGTGCACCGAAAAAATCGGTACGGTACGGTTCCAGCCTTGTACCGAACCTCGGTACGGTACAAGAATTTTTTCGGTACAAGTTCGGTACGGTACAAATAAGGAAAAATTAAGTCACTATCCAGTCTAGGTTGCCATCAAATATAACTATAAAACATCTCCTGCCGAAAACATTGAATAAAACCCCGTTAAAGGCTTTATACTCTACAAGTAATATAGAATTACATCACTGCTCAGATGTACGACAAATACTGAACGTAACGTAAGACTGACTCATAGCGTGTTGGTGAATGATCATTTAAAATAAAACAATTTCACCAGGACTTCATGAATATCGGGCAACCAGCCATCTCCCTGCCGGCTCTAAATTATTGTGCATTTCCGGCTTATTATCGTATCCACGTATAGCAGCTTACGCGATCAGGGAGCCGTTCCTCCTTTTGACGCAACAAAATAGTCGTACCAGCATGAGGCTCGTATTAGTCGTGTTTCAAAATAGTGATGGGAATGCCTGTGATTTTTTAATCACAGTGAAAACCTTTTAAACTGTGATTCATGATTCTTTCAATTGATTCGTTCTTTTTCTCTGATAGTCTGTTGACGATGTTATATCAATACAATACAAGCAAGGTTTGTATTGATATATATAATTATATATTTGCACAGGATCTCGAAAAAAATTTTCTTTATTTTAAATAACTAATTTCCATAGAAAATAAAGATAGGTCTAATGTCCAGGAAAATTCGTGTTTTCTTGTAATATTAAGTTTAAAATCTAAAAATTTAACATTACGCTTATGGAGAATAAAATGTAAACAATACAAACCAAAACAGCTGTTTATAACCGTTTGACAGTTCTTGATTGTAGACTACGGGGAACAATATAGAGGTTATGCATTAATATTTATTTTATGAATTAAATAAATGCAAAATTATCAGGTTACTAAACAATTTGTAAAAACTAAAGGATAACATAGCTGTGCAAAACAAAAGCAGAAAAAAGTATTTCCAAAATTTTCCGTGTTTTGATAGAAAACGTATTCGTTGTATTGCTTGAAGCCACTGTAACAAACCAATAAATCGATGTAAATTAAATTTCTCTTTTTTTTATCCTCATTCCGTTTATAACAAAATCAGTTGATCACAGGCTAATAATAACGGTATGGATAATTAAACAGTAAATGATCGGATTTGGTTAAAAGACGTTAAACGGCATCGCTCAATTGACTAACGTCGTAGCCGAGTTCATGTCGGTCAAGAATATAGGCCGCAGTTCCATAAAATACTTTTTGTTCAATATTTATATGGTGTATTAAATCGGTTTTATTTCAACCACATAAATGTTTTCATTGAGTAATAGATGTGTTTTAATTTTTCTAATTAATTTTTATAATACATGTCTTATTCTATACGAGCAAAGCTCGGTCACCAGGTACTGATCAATACAGAACTGTGATTTGCCGTATTGATCTCTCTCTTTCGGGATTTTCACCCAAATAAAATAAAAAATCATAATGTTAAGGATATAATTGAATAAAGGAAATAAAAAACTTTTATTTTTTTAACAATATTTTCTGTATTTCCTCATTAGTGGAACCCCTCAAATCCGAACTAATTGGGATTAAATAAAAGTTCTTCCAAGGAAATAAATACTACGCACTTATTTCGTCACTGTATTTGTAACCGACGGGTTATAGCTGTGCGTGACTCAATAAGTTCATTATGGGCAGTGACCTTGGCGGGTCGAGCCTGTGCTAAAAATAAACCATTCTCCTACTTACTAACAGGGATGCGTATCGCGTCTAACTACTGTCTGTGTCTAGTTTAGTGAGCGTTTACCTGCTCACTAAATAAGTGCATCTATAACAACCGACGTGGCTTGGAATTCGTGTGAAGATTGTGTTCATTTCATCAGTTAAAGATAACAGACTTTAAGCGAAAACCCTGACTTTCTAACATGAAAAATAAGATCATTGAAAAAATATCATGAGCTTTTTTTAAGGTTTAAAACATTTTTCGCATAAAGTCTGTTTTTATTTTACTATTTCAGGAAATTATGAGGTCGGTACGGTACGGTACAAATTGTTGTACCTCGGTTCTCGGTACAAATTCGGTACGGTACGGTACACGAGAATAATGAATAATGAGGTTAATATTAAAATATTAACCACTTTATACTAAAATAACCATTTTAGTCTAAAAAGCCTTTGACATTTTATGAAAGTGTTTAATTTAATTTGAACAATTATTGTGATTGGTAATTAAAAATAATAAACCAGGACAATATAAAACATAGGTCTTGGCTAGGGGGTATTGACTCAGTATATTTTCTGTATTTTTTGTTCTGCAATAAAATACATTATAGTTTTTTATTTTGTTTGTTCATCCTTAGTTTCATATAGACTTGTATTGTGATTGGTTGAATTAAAAATAATAAACCAGGACAATAAAAAAAAAAAAGGTCTTGGCTAGGGGGTATTGACTCAGTATATTTTCTGTATTTTTTGTTCTGCAATAAAATACATTATAGTTTTTTATTTTGTTTGTTCATCCTTAGTTTCATATAGACTTGAGAAGATTATTTCCTCTTATTAATTAGTTACAACATAAATTATAATGTTTAAATAATTATTAATATGTTTAATGTGATATGTTTTTTTAAAGAATGGATTTAAAAATCATATTACAGTTTGAAAATTAGTACAGTAAAATATTTCTTTTGACATTGTATATCTTTTTTTAAATTCCTTTCTCAATGTTTTCACTAATTAAGTTCTGGAAAATACTTTTGAATAAAAGGATGAGATCAGTCAATGTTACTAGCGGCATTATTATCGTGTACCGTACCGTACCGAATTTGTACCGAGAATCGAGGTACAACAGTTTGTACCGTACCGTACCGACCTCATAATTTCCTGTACCGCAGACCCCTATATTTGCTTGAAAACAATTCATTGATGGCCGAAGTTAGAAGACATGAGAAATTTAATCAAATCAAATAATTTATCCTGCCGCTAAATAAAAATAAATACAATAGCCTAAGTCCTACTGATAACTAATACTGATTAGTTCATATGCTAAAACATGCCCTTGCAAATAAAAAGTCCATGCAGAGATTACTGATAGAATATATTCACATACATGCATTTACCTTGTGCTGGTTTACATATTAGGTTTTCAAGAGAAAAATATTCTATTATATCACATAGAGGATTTTTTTATTACACTTGCAAATTTTGACCTTGGCAATGACCTAACCTCTACAGGTAGAAAATTGACAAGCTTAAAACCTAAGACAGGAAAGCAGTTCAGAGCCTTTGAAAGCCTGCATCTAGGTAGGAAAATAGCACAGTTCCTTTTAGTAAAATGGGTGTGAACATCACCATTGGCTACATACAATTTAATGCCGAGGTGACGCGGAGTTGGGCGTGGCAAGTACGGCTGGCTGCTGACTGTGTTGTGGCCACTCCTGCTGGCCTTACGATCACAAAGGGTTAACTATTCCAACCTCACTGCATTGTGAATTATTCCTCCAATATAAATATGATAGGACCAAATTATTGTTGGTTGTATCATATTTGGAAATATGTATAACTTATCACTTATTTAATCTGTTATAATTTTCGGATTTTAACCCATTCCCGTCGGGCAGAACGGTCGACACCTGAGGCCCTCCGGTCTGAACGAAAATCAAGCTACAGTAGAAACTCGATTAACCGTCAGTCTCTATTAACCGCCACCCCGCTAGCGCAAAAATGTTTCTGCGTCAACGCCGAGCCGGATCGTCTGTTGAGGCTCTATTATGAGTAGTGACAACTGTACTGCACACCTGCAATGTGCGTGAATCATTGGCGGTAATGGTAGTGACCCAGCTGGTTAAGCCCTTACACTGTCTTCTGCAATCTACTGCTACTGTTTTATTTCGGTTCAGTATGGTGCTTGGCTACAGTGAACTGAAGTTATTGCCGATTTCGTAGCATTGCCTACTAGTGTTTTACGTGCTTTACCTTTTAATGTTGATAGTGTTGTTTATACGTAGTGTGTAATGATCTTCTGTTATGGCTGAGAAACGGAAACGTGTAGTTTTGGGACTTGACAATAAACAATAAATTATTAAATGCTGGTGCTTCATCTTAGAAAAATTAGAAACATGACCGCCTGAAAAGCTCGACGGGGAAAGAAACAAAAGAAAATGACGGATTATTTTAAAAACTAAATACCGGTAACTTACGTTTTGAGAGTAAAAGTACGTACATGTACAGTTGATATTTCATTGTTTTTTTCACTTGAACTGACGTATTTTTGTTTTTTTATTTAAAATAAATTCATATTAAGTACTGCGTAGTAATCATGAAAATTAATTAGGACTTACAATGGCGTCATTATAACATGCAAGGCAGTGAATTTCGATGTTGCCACGCCAAACACTGAAAAGGTGCTAAGTTGTATCGGCGCAATTATTATTTCTGTTATCCGTCTATTCGGATATTCGTCATGGTCACGGTCCCGAGGGTGACGGTTAATCTAGGTTCTACAGTATTAGCTATAAAGAATTAACAGTAACTTCATGAATTATATGTTTTGATTTCTTTGCCCTGTTCCTTATACCCTTTAACTGCGTATTACACAATCACTTTTAGCAAGAAAAAAAATTATTACTGTACTTTTTCACCAGTTCCAAGCTCTAGACTTAGATACAAGTAGGTACTGTTGTTTCGTCAAATCTTATTTTATTTTCAAAAGATTCCTTTATTTCACTTGGCAGATCTACTTCTAGTTACCTGCAGTAATAAATAGTTAATGATAAATCTTTAAATAATAATCATTATTACTGTATTATCATCAATAAATACAATCGCTGAACGAATTGTGCGAACAAGAAAATAATTTACTGTCAATACGGAACATTTGACACTAAATAAGATGATAAAAGAGGACGCCAACACCATCTATCGGATGAGAAATGAACTAGAACACCTATTAGCGGAAAAAAGAACTACGTCAAAATATAAGCAGGCATCGCACATTGTTTGCTCATACCACTCCGCGGCCCGCGTCATTAGACATCTATCTAGTGAAGTACGCGGGCATACAGTGTACGTCATTAGACAGGAATGGGTTAATATAGTTATAGCTTTTAATATAGTTGGCTTTTCTTGTACCTTACAAATAAAACTTCTTCTTTGTTTTTAATAAAGTTGAATGTGTTATGAAATCCATAATGTCAACTACACTAATCCTTCATTCATATTCACCTCATAATAGCAACCATGATGGGTTTGTGTCACACATGAAAATGAATGAATTTATTCGTTCTAGAGACCTAGTAAGGTTTCTAAAATTTTTGCTGAGGTTGAAGAAAAAAAAGCCTAAGCAAAGTCAGTGTCAGTTTGGTTAGTGTCTTACTGTTATAGACAGAATGTAACTGTTTCAAGTTGATGAATTGAGAAAATTTAAGAAAATCACTGGATTGTAGTCAGAATGGTTGCTGTGATAAAATACAAAGGTCGCAGGAGAAAGCTCACAGTTCTTATCAGTTGTTTCTGTTAGGGATTGGTGAGCTCTAAAGAACTAATTTGACCAAACTTGTTGTTTCCTTCATTTTTTGTATTTATCCTTGTGAAGGAAGATGGTAACTTATTATTATCAATAAAATGAGTATAGGAGCAGATATGGTCACTGTTTTGAGGTGACACGCTGTCTTGGTCTTTATTTCAGATGTACAACCAATTAATCACAAAAAATCAAATCAACCAGCTTTCAGTGATGGCATAGCCAAGACTGGAGAGTTTTGACTTGTTAGTCAGTAAGATTAGTCATGAGTAACACTTCTTCCACCACTCCCGCTCCAAGGTCACATTAGTGCAAACTGCGGTCGAATATTAGGAAACAATGTCGACATACAGTAATACTGAATCCTAGATTTTTTGCTGGATTCAGTCCTGCATGTAATATTTCACTGGAAAACATCCAGTTGGACTAAAAAGAATTTTTTCATTGAGTTTTATCCTTTTCAGCAATAAACAAATGGTAGTAAAGGTGAAATAAGTTGTATTAACAATGTTGTTGGTGTTACAGGTAGAAAAACATGTAAAAGATCAGCAGGCGCTGGACAACTGTAAGTACAAGGTGTCCCAGTAAAGAGGCGGAGCCACTCTGCGCAAGGCCATGACGTCTTGTCTGCGTGTGTCCGACGACGCACTAATAGTTTAATCTACCAAAACATTTCTAAACCCCGGAAATTGAATCGGTCCTTAACTCTGGTGTTTCGAGAAACTTGGTCGAATTGTTGAATAATGATTGAGTCCGTAATAGTCGAAAGAACAGTTATCGGCTGTTGTATCATTCCAAACATTTTTATACAGTTATTACCAATTGTTGAAGACAGTTTTTCAATTCTAAAAGGAAAACTGGTCACTTTTTAATCACTCTTGAACCAAAAAAATGAAATTAGGGGGAATTGCCATGATGAATAATTTATATTTTGTAATATTTAAATTATTGTATTCTGAATGAGACGCTAGCAAATGTAATTTGTCAGTGTTTTGTAGTTTTTGTTACCCGAGAATGAAATGCAACATTGATGGAGGAAGTGGGCTTTTTAAGTTATGATCCTCATTCTGGTGAAAATTATGTCTCTGTACTTAATGCTCCGGTTGCACTTTAAAAGTGGGGTGTAAATTCACAAGTTGCAAGTTCAATTATTTTAAAAACAGTACAAACACAGACTCGATTACAGCTATACCTGTTGCTTTATTAGTAATAAAAACATACTTTTTTGTATTATTTTAATTTTATAGTAATATACCGATTGTAATTTATACCTGTTATAAAATGCATTTATTTGATAGTAAGAGCATGTATATTGATAATTATTGAAAATAGGTTTGTAAAACCACAAGTTTATTATAATACTATTGTATTACCATTTTAATTTTACATTGTTCATAATAATCGATAATTGGTATCAATGTTGGAGCATGATTAGAAATTTTCTGTTATTGATTTTGTTTGTAACAATTGTTTATTGTGGGTGGCTATAATAAAATGTTTTGTTGAAATAAGCCCAGGATTCTTTGTTTTAGCCAAGCTAAAATTTTAATTTATTCCTTAGCCCCAAAGTATGCTTTATGTGAATTATGATCATTAAATAAATATTTTGTTTTAATCTACCAAGAGAATAAAAAGCAATAAATTTAAATGGAAGTTATACTTGGATCATTGGACTGTCCCCAGTTGTTACATTTCATTATTCAAGATGATTGTACATATTATTTATGAATGATTTGAATAAAGAAAGCACTGTTATAAATTGTGTTTTTAATTTCCTTCTGTTCTATAACTTGTGTCAAGACGGGGTAATTTAGGTTTGTATAAAAAAGTGATAAGATGCGTTGCAACAACTCATTTGAAACTGGTCTAAGTAGATAAGCTGTAATTTGATTCCTCGTTAGCTTAATTGTCTAGTTAAAAAATTACTATTAATTTAAATAGCATATAAAAAAGATATAGAAAAAAATAAAAAGTATAATCACATTCAGTAGTTTCATTAAGAAATTTTTTAGATATCTTATATCCTGTTGAGAAAAAAGCCAAGTGATTGTTATTTTGCAGAAATGTTTTAAATCAAAAACACTAACAATCTTAAAAATTTCTGCAAATAAACAAACAGGATGTAAGATGTCTCAAAAACTTTTTAATGTAACTACTGAATGTAATTAATTATATATTTTATTTTTTCTTATACGTTTTATTTTTTCTGTATTATAATAATATATATTTTATATTTTTTTAAACAAACAATAAATCTATGGGATAGTTTTTAGCAGATGTTTCAGCAGGCTAATAAATTGTTTTTACATGATGCTAGACTGTTAGGTTAAGTGTTAAGATGTTTTTCATAGATGTAATTATTGTTTAGTGTAACTGACCACACAACGTGATAACGTGGCCAGTTTAAATTTCTCATAAGTTCTGGTGTATTTATTGTGTTATTTGTTATGAGAAATATAATTCATTTATTCATATTAAAAAAATTAATATTAGTCTTTTCATTAAGCAATTGGTCAGTTAAATTAGTTTTGTAACTGGAAAATCTATAATTCATGGTAATGTATTTTTGAATTTTGTATAATCTAATAGTGGTTAACTGATTAGGAATCATATACCTGAATTTTAGGTATATGATTCAGTATATCTCCTTATAAGTGTTTTTTTAATTAAAGATCCCATATTACTCATAAGTCTCTTACACTTGCTTGTAAGTATCAAGACTTGATTGCATATGGAGAAGAAAATAACGTTTCCAAAAGAAAAATTTAAAAATTACATGGAATTATTTCCCAGGACTCAGTCAGAATTGTCACGGGAATTCTGAGTTAGTATGTCTTCTTATATAATTTACACATAGTGGAATGGTTGCATCAAAAGACCATACTCCGCCACGAAGTGGAAATAGACGTGTATAAAATAAATCATTTAGTAACTGAAAAATATCTTAGTGGGAACTGAACGCAGGTAAAATTTCAGTCAGCAACAGTTTCAGCAAAACAATTGCTACTTTTCATGTTTGATTTCTTTTAAATAGTTTGATATATCCAGCCATTAGATGTTCCCTATATAAGGTTGAGTCCTGTAGAGTGCTCTACTCTGACTCAACTGATTTGAATTCCTAAATTTAGTGAGGGAGTTTCAATTATAGCCTTGAAGGCGTTAAACAAAACAAATGGAAAGGGAAAAAATTTCAAATTTTGTACGGTTGAAAGTATTTATTTACAAATTAAAACACTATTGACAACTATGTATAAACAACAATCCAATGATTGTAATTGCAAATACTATACATTATACCTAAATTACTCAAAGCTCAAACACATGCACACTTAAATAAAATTACCTATAAAATAAAGCAAAATAACATTACTTAAATTTACAGATTCAGTTTACAATATTTATTTTGGTTTAGTCGTCGAATGTATTCAGTTCATACATAACTTTTTACACAATACAAATAGTATTCATCACTTAGGCTATACACATTCACTTACAGAGAATACAACCAAATTAATTTTATACATAAGTGTTTACTAAAACGTTTTGGTACGGATAAATTATATTTATAACTTTCAATATTATTTTGTATTGATTATAACCAACCCATGAAAATGCAACTTAATATTATTTTTCCTTTGAGTCATTTGTGTATGCAGCTATCCTGGTATATATCTCACATCACTACTTTGTTTCGAAAAGAAATATGTAATATGTAGTAGGACTGGCTCTATCTGGCAGCTAGTGGTGGTTGGTGGTTATTGACAGTTTAGCAGTGGCATGGGTCAGTACCAGGGGTAGAAGGGTTGGCCACGGGGCTGAGACGTTATGAAGCCTGAGGCGGTGTTGTAGCCCCCTGGACTCAGCTGACTGGCCATGGTGAGGGGAGGTGGAGGACTGGCTCTCTGCAGCTGATGATGTTGAGTAGTCATTGGAAGCGTAGCCCATGTTGTGGACCCACTGTTGGGACTGTGCATGGAGACCATCTCGGTGGTGGACGGTGCCAGTGGCTCGGGTCCTGAATGACTGCTGTTCCCTGTGAAAAAAAATTTACCTAAAATATTTTCTTGTTTCGTCAATTCATAGGCTCATAAAGGCTTCTTTGTAGCTACAATTTACTGTCAAACCAACGGGTTCTCAATCCCGGGATTCGGGATCCCGGTCGCTTTTTGGGTACTTAAAATCCTGGGACTAGAGTATCTCAATCTCGGGATTGCAAAACATCATTATTTTACAATTTTTTCGTGATTTGAATGTTTAAACTACTGCAAAAGTTGTCTTTACAATACATATTTATATAAACATTTCAAATGTTGTCATAATTATAAGATGTTATTTGTTTTATTATGTCCGTTTAAACTGGTATTTACCTTTCTCAAAGTTTAATTTTTCCTTAAAAAAATTGCAATTCAACAATGACAACTTATTCCTGGAATATAATGATACAGCAATGAGTAGTTTTCATATCCGAACTTCCGTTGCTGATGATTCCTACAAATTGAGGTATTCCACGGCCACATAGGTGTGTTTATTTGAATATTTTTTGCTTCATGATGTCCAACTAATCATCAACATTTTTAGTTTCTATCTGGCTATCATTTTAGTTTTTTTTGTCTTGTTTTTAAAAGCTGTGCGAGTGGGAGTGGAGAGAGATTTTTGTAGGGAGAGTGAGTACTATGTGCCATTAATTTTTTTAAATTATAATAATTACCATTCGTGATCCATTAAAATTCCTAAAGCTACCTCGTTTTACGATTTCATGAGATAAAACTGTTGAAAGTTATAAAGTTACAACTATAATAAATAACTTTTAGGGGTGTCTTCACCAAACAAAACATTCTAGATTTATAAAAACGATATTCCCGGGACTGATCCCAGGATCGGCTTTATTCAATCCCGGGATGGAAATTTAGGTTTAGGATTGAGATCCCCACAAACCAAATACCCCATAAATTAACAAATAGAACTGGCTTTCATATTTGCATTATAACAGATGGAAGGAAAATTTAGTTCTGTGGGATAAATGTTACGGTAATCATTATTGTTACCAATTCATAATCATGAGAAAGACTGAAAGATTTATGTATGCGTGGACTATTATAATTTATTGGATGAAAAGAAAGAATTTCCTGTAAAAGCTGGGTGAGTCTAACTTGGAAGTAGTGTGTCTTGATGTCACAAAACTCAATGTCAGCTTGTTAAAAAAGCAAAATCATGGTTATAATGTAAGGTTTTCCCAAATCTATACCTAAGGATATTTATACCGCCTACTCTTATTCTTCATAGCTTGTTCTGGTTTTGGCGATGTGTTATCAGTCCCCAAAGTAGAAGGGCAAGGATGAACTGTCCCTAAGGTAAAGATTCCTACTCCGAAGAAGAGAGGGTAAATTAATAGTCAATTATTTCTTTCTATTAGAATTAAATGAGGACACTAGTCCGGTTCTTTGGATGATGCTTACCTGAGGGAGGGCCCATGAGAGCGAGGCTAGTGGAGGTGGGAGGCAGCTGGTGGGGGTTCAGCATGCCACTGGGGCTGATCGGGTAGGCACTGGCGTTGCCCGATAGCAGGCTAGGAGAAACACTGCCCATGCTCCCGATCTGGGCCAAAACAAAACAGACAATACAGTAATAGGAAATATACTGTTAAAAATATCTCATAGTAATTTATATACAGACCGAAGTAACTTTTGATCGTGCTGATTGTGAGAGCTCATGCCAATAATGGTTCAGTTGAACATCCAATTCAATCAATATTTATATCTGAATTCTTTGACCAAAAAAATTTATAAATCTCCTTGAAAGTATTTTCTTACTTATGCTACATATTGTTGGCTATTATTATTATTGATTGATAATGTAAAATATCTTTTCTGCTTTTAAAATTAAAGGAAATTAAGGTGAAATTAAACACAGTGGTTTGCACTCAGCAGAGTCTGTACCTGGGAGGAGAGAAGTGATGAGGTTGGAGGGTGGGAGCTGTAGGGGCTAAGCCCCGCCGTGTAGACAGGTGCAGGGCTGGCTGGCTCCTGGAGGCCCCCGGACATGACATGTTGGCTGTAGTGGTCAGGCGGGGGCCCAGGGGCAGGGGCTGCCACGTACGAAGGCTCCGGCAGCATGTAGGTGGTGGTGGCAGAGGTTGCTGGGTAGGACATCGGCAAACCCATGGACCCGTAGTTGCTCGTGGAGTTGGAGGCCAGCTGCTTCCGCAGTCGGGCTCTTCTGTTGCTGAACCAAACCTGAGAAATAGACTATGACTCAGCCGGTGGAACACACAGGATGAAAGTAGTACACTGACAGCACATGATGATTGCAGATCATTGTACTTGTATTTTTATAATTTTATAAGATTATTCATTAAGAATGTCCCAAATTAAATGTTTTTAGAACATTCTTTTCTATCCCAAATGTAATGTTATTATAATTATCAACGCTGGAAACATTCCCAAAGTTTATGATGAATAATACTCTAGATCAGTGGCCGCGGGCTCAAAAAGGTTGAGCCTGCAGCCCTCTTTTTACCTTTTTTTAAGTTTGAACAGGTTGGTGAATAACCCCTTTCACCCTAAAATAATTTATATCTACAACAATTAATTATTGCTCAACAGTTTACCGCTCCTATATTGAAGGATAAAAATAAGTACCTATCTAAGCCTGTTTTGGTAAATCGGGTCTAAATTCATTACCTATTATTTTTTATTTTAGGGACCCGCAAGACTCTGCCCACAACCCCCAGGTTAGAAACCCTGCTCTAGATGATCGTTTGTTTTTTTGTTTTTTTTTGTAAAGACGCATATTCTAACAGATTGGAATTTTAAAAAATCATGAAAATTTAGTACTTCTTTGGGATTTAATTATTCTACTTGTAATTTTTGTTTCTGTAAAGTTGACTGTGATTCCTAAATGGCCCAAGAAAATCATTTGGCTTTACAAGTTGCTTTACACCCAGCTTGATAATCGCGAGCGTCCAAAGGAAGTTTATTACCTTTGAGGAATCCACTACAAAAATTTACTTGGGATGTTCTACCTGTATGCATAGCTTAACAGACTAAAACCGACAGAGAGATTGGCGAGGGGGGAGGGGCCTACTTCAGGACTTGCTTGGTATGTTCAGCCAACTGTGTCCTCGTCCTCACCAACCTAATCCATCCTTTTGTTTTTTTTGTTTTTCTACACCTTTCAGTATTTTAACTTAAAAAAATTATTGAATTTAATCATATTGTATGGCCTGAAGATTTTTGATTTACAAATACCAGTTGATTGATTTTCCAGGTTCATTAGTTTATAGTCCAATGATCAGAGGCAACTGGGTCTGGGTATCGAACCATTACAAAATCTTATCAAGATTTTTCTCAGGATCGTACTGGGAACTTCAGACTATGAGGGGGTACTCTAACCTCTAAATTACCCAGACAGTCAATTTTCCGTGTATTTTTCTACGCCTTTTGGCATTTTTTAACGTTTTGATGGGAAACGGTCCCTTAGGTATTTTTTGGGGAAACAACTTTTTGTAACATAGTTGAATTTAAATCATACATTCTCATGCACAATTGCACGCTGATTAAAAAAATCTATTCTACCATCGGATGTGCAATAAGCGAGATATCAAGCTTTTAATTTTTTGAACTTTTTTATGAGACAAAAAGTGATAGTAAAAAATAAGTTTATGACCTAAATGCTGTAATTACAGTAAAACATGTGTTACTTTTGGGTTCAGTATTGAATTTTACATAGGTAGGCCTATAATGTCACCCCCTCGCCCTACCAATCAGACAAAAGTGAGGAGACGGTGGACGGAATGAGATCCCCTCCCGCTGTACAATGTATGTGTACAAGTTGTAGGCCTACCTGGATCCTGGCCTCGGTGAGCTTGGTGCGCTGCGCCAGCTCCTCCCTGGTGTAGATGTCCGGATACTGAGTCCGCTCGAAGGCGCGCTCCAACTCGTCCAGCTGCTGCGCCGTGAACGTCGTGCGGCTGCGGCGCTGCTTGCGCTTCAACGGGATCCCGGGCTCGCTCTCGCAGTCCGACTCGCTCGTCTTCACTGGAAAATTCAAGTCATAACTGAAATGGCGACCTATCCAGGTAGGTATTTTAAGCCAAGTATTAGGATTGAGTGTAAGATGATTGTGGCGTGATCTTGTAGTCTTGTTACTGGACTAAGGCTGACATGTTCCTTAGACAGGACTGTTAATTAATAACCCAACAGCCAATGGCAGCTAATAGACCTACAGCTTAACGTGGAATCCGAACCACGACCTCTGAATTACGAATTGGTCTAATTATGAGGATGATTTTTGCGAATTAACGTAGCATTCAATAGTGCGGACGTTAATCCACAAAGGAACACTACATCCACCGATCATCTCCCTCAACGATCCACAGTTCGTGACCTCCAAGTAGCTGGATTACAGGACATCGCCACCGTCCCAGTCAATTGAGTATAAGATCATTGTAGTGGGATCTTGTAGTCTTGTTATTGACTATTTTACATGTTCCTTAGGCAAGACTGTTGATTAATAGCCCAACGGCCAACGACATACAAGGGACCTACAGTTTAACATGGGATCCGAACCACTTTAGCCTTTTGCCTTTGAATGACGAACTGGTTTAGTTTCTGAAGATGGTCTTTGCGGATGAATGTAGTATTCATTAGTGTGGAAGTTAATCCACTCAAGAGAATACCACATCCACTGACCATCACTCACAACTATCCACAATCCATATGTTCTAAAGCCCCTTGGGCGGCACACTACCCTCTGGAACTTGTTTAGTTACTGAGGTTGGTCTTTGCGGACGAACGTAGTAATCATTAGTGCGAAAGTTATTCCACTCAAGAGAATACCACATCCACTGACCATCACTCACAACTATCCACAACCCATACGTTTTAACGCCCCTTGGGTGGCACACTACCCCCTGGAACTCATTTCTGTGTTACAGGTACTTTCTCCCAATATACATAGAAAATACAGGGTTGTCACGGATCTGGAAAGTCAGGGAATAGTTTTAAAAAGGCCAAATATTAAAGAAAATGTTAGAACAGTCTAACAAATCAGGAAAAAACTTTTGTATTTAATTCCCTATGGAAAATAGGTTAAATCATGGATATATATATAAAGGGAATGTTTTCAGTTCATATAAGCAGCTGTTCTTATTATTTTATATTAAAAATTCAATACAATAGCTCTGGTAGTTTCTATGGAAACCTGTTACATATTTTTAATCTTAAAAATCACCATCAACCCCCAGAGCTAAGACATATCCACGTCAATGAGGAAGAATGTATCTACTTCCATTTGGGAAATAGCTTGATCATGCGTATGTCTAAGATAATGTTTTCTGTTCCTCTAAACAGCTGTTCTCATAACCTGACGTCATTTCCATTACACTTTTAGCGTTTCGCAAATTGCTAAAACAAAACGTGTCCACGATACCTAAAAATTCTCTAAAACGAACAACCTTCGTCTTACTACAATGATAAGTTGAGTTTGCAACAGATAAGGAAAACAATGTGGTTATAGAAGAAGAAGAAATACAGAAGGCCCCTACCAAAAAAAGGTGGCAGTATGGAGCTGATATATTTCAATGCAGAAGTAATACATTCATCAGTGTTTTCGAAATTCATGATAGCGTTGGCTATTAATTATTAAAAGTCCAACTAAATGTAAATTTAATAATACCTTCACGGTGGAAATTAACTAATTAGGCCTTTTGAATGTGATCAAATAAGGAAAAAGATTTGTATTTGATTACGTTTTCTTACAAGTGTCTGGTTTGTATTTTTATTCCGGTCAATCCTTAAAATTTACGCAACACGCGGTCCGCAACGATTTTATTAGCTAGACTTTTGGAAAACCCCGTTTAAACTATAAGTGTTACTTTATCCTTCAAATCTGTGCAATGAATTTTAAGTTTGTACTAGCCGTCTTCCGTCTTAATATGACACAAATATTTCTAGTGATGTCACAAACTTTGTTTTAGCAAAACATTTTTATTGAACGTACAGTGTAAAGAAACTATTAAAACAAAAATAGCTACTCTTAAGGACCAGCCTTTTAATTTATAATAATACTCAATATTGTATTAATGCAGAATATACTTAATATACAATGCCACACTTCAACCCACCAATCAAGTTGAACTTTTTCCGAATATTTTATTTGATTAGAGCCAACACGAAATTATATATAGCATTAAAAATCAGTATACTAAAATCATTTACACTGTAAAATTAATGATTTAATAGAAATATTTACCATCCAAAAAATGTATAAAAATAAATTAACATTTTTCTGAAAATTTGAAGCTTAAATATGAATAAAATTACTACCATTCATCTCGTGTGTTATATTTGAAAAGAAACTGTATAATTTAAAACAAGGTATCGATTTCTTCTTGAAAACGGATGAAACTTAGCGCCTTCAAAAGAGTATAAGCAAAATCAATTTAGTAACGTAAAGCATCATGTATCACAAAAATAGTGAAGGCGTCGTTAAAATATTGGCAAAAATCAAAGCTCCAAACATTATTTTAATGTTTTTTTTCTGAAAAGAAAAAATCCACTTTGGTTCATAAGTTTGTATTTCATACGTTTGAAATACAAATAGTGGTAAGTTTCATCTGTTTTATTTATTTATAAAATGTTTTTTTTTCTGAAAAGAAAAAATCCATTTGGTTATATTATTTTTAAAATGATCCAGAATGATTGAAAAGTTTTGAAATTAAATTGTTTTTTAACTGTTTTCTCTCTCTTATAGTTTATTTCATTATTATATCTCTTTTACCAGTTTTATTTGATCGCGACATCCACATTCCGTAGTATTTGCGGCCATTTCAACATGGCTCCTTTATGCCACCATTAACTTGTTATTGCCATTGCAGTTCTTATCTCCAGCATATGGCTCTCCATTGTTTTGTATTTCTACCGTCTTGATCTTCACTTCAATTTTCATTTTGGTTGTTTGTGTTATTTTATTGTTGTTTTGGTTGTGTTTGTAAGTAGTAATTGGGTTTTTCCTGGGTTGTTGAAACCGAGATTGCGAAATCAGAAATCACCTCCTGTCGTGTGGGTAAGACTTTTAACACATGTAAACCGTGTATTAAGATCAAATTGTCGTTTTGACGATAAAATTGTTTAAACATAAAATGCTTTCACACTCCAGATTTTAACTGGGTGTACAAGCCCAGCCGGTAAGGAACCGAGGTGAAAGGTACCAGTCATACTGGATACAATAATCACACTCACACCCTTTATCCCAAAATAATCATTTTAAAATACCCAACAGAGTGGGTCAGTGACAACCAGAACACTAGGAACAAACTGCACATCACCTTACCAACTAAATGGTGGTTATTATGATGGCCGAGGTGTAGCGGCTTGAGTCACGTAGGCTAGACAGAGATGACCAGCCGCTGGTTTCGATAGGGCCTACAGCATCATTTGCCGTACTGGACCAAGGAAGTTACCACTGAGCTACGGTGTAGGTAAGTTCCTTCGACAGATCAGACGCAGTCTCAAGACTGGTGAGTCGTCAAAGATTAGAGATTCTATAGTTCTCAGAACATAAATACGGACTTATGGGATAGGTTGAGCGGGAGATGATGCTTAGGAGTAAAAATATAACCCAACAAGGAGGGGTTTTAAGGTAAAATTGTTTGTTTCAGGAAATTTCATCAGTTTAAATGTGAGTACAAACAGACCTTTATTCTTCTTAGAATTTCAATCCAAACTAAACGACTGATACTGATGATATTAAAATCAATTTTATAAAATTTCCATTCAATGCAAGCTTGCATTCCGATGGGCATGCAAAGTTTTATGCACATTAGTGGGATTTTAATAAATATCTGCCCTCTGAAAACGGTTGAAGATAGATTGCCAAAAGTATATTTAACAGCATGTTTTTTCCACGTTTGAAGCGTCGACTTCATTGGTACTCAAAATGAAGTGTAAAGATCTACTCGTTTAGTGATATTTTTATCTGGTTCATTATAAATACAGATATTTATATTTTTTGTTCTTTGTATTGTACAGGGACCAGTATACAAATTTCTCGCCACTCCGGTGGGCGTTAACGTTGTTACGTATAAATGCTACCATGCCCTCCGCTCCTCCTCTACTGTAGGGCGGGGGCGAGGGGGGTTCAACTTTGACCCTTCAACTCATAAAGCCGCCGCCTCTTTGAGGTACCGCTCGGCCTCCACAACATTCGTCTCGCGTCTGTCCATCTGTCTGCCTCTGCCCCCTGCCTACTGGACCGTAGGGTGGTCGGCTGTAAGATTAGAGGAACACCCTATAACTGATCAATTCTATTCTAAAACCATTACGTATTTAGACTGTACCTTAGAGTAACCGAAGTACACGTAGACGGTAGGACATTCTGCGGCACGGTCTCTTGTACTTCCACTTGGCTACTATGTAATTCATAAGGTAAAATATCGAATCATACTACGTAATTTATCTCTGGTAATATGTTTCATCAACGAGATGGTATTTCTGTAGCAACTATACAACAAGCCACACAGTCCGAGGTACATTACACATCTACACCGGACGAGTGGAGATACAAAACCCTACTTCATTCCTTTCATTAGGTAGTATATTGTATATATGTATTCGCTAAAAGCAATAGTCTGCTCTGTGCTTGCTATTGATATCTATTTAGATAGCTTGTTTTTAATATTTATGGATGATGAGACAATAAGCTTTTTGCTCGAGGTATGACTTGTAAATTGCACTAGATTGTAGTATAAAGCGGGATCTTATTTCCTTTTTATTTACAAAGACGGATTTACCATAAGCCAAGAGTTTTCTTGGACCCCCCCTTGACCAAGGCAGTATTCCATAGTCCCCCAGACCCCACTGGATGTTATGCTCCCCATCAAATGACCTCTAGTTCCGTCCATGGATGAGAATAGAGAATTTTACTCCCACCGGTAGCCTATGTCATGTTGTGTTACGGGATTATGGATAAAACTATTGATACACTCAATTAAAGTTGATGACGAAGTGGTTACTTTTTTAAATTGCACGCCAAATAAATAGATTTAATTAAAACGGGGCATAAACCAAATTAACGTTCAGGGATCGATTAAGTTCCGTTTACTGCGCATTCCTAACATTTAATGCGAGTAAAAACAGAATTACTTCAGAAAGCTCGTTTCCCTTATCTTAAAAATCTTGTTTCGTAGCGCTGAGGCGGATTTTACTGTCGTCAGGTTACACGCACCACATAAATTAAAACCAACTGAGCTATTTTTGAAGAAAATTGAAAAATCTCTGGACTTATTCTCGAAATCAACCACATTTTTTTCGAAAAAGGTTTTGTTGTTGTAAAAAAATTATATAGACCTAAATTGGATCGGGGGTCTTGGGGTTATTAAATAATAATAAAATTAATGATAATTAATTGTAGAATTTTGTTTTGTGTTTTGTTAGAATTGTTTAAAAATTAAAATTTCCATAAACTATAGTCAACTAATAAAATTATCTAGATAATCATTCCAAATATTGGGTTGTTACTGGAAATATTAAAAAATACATTAAAAGTGTTAACGTATATTTAACCTGAGTTTTTATCAATCACGTGAATAAAACGCGAAGGGTGACGAAGGATTATGGTATGTGGCTCTCTGGTCTATGGCGACCAATGAGGTGACAGAGAGTGTAATCAAACCCCCTCCTACCCTAAACCCCCGCCCCATGGTTTTTGATCAATCATAGAATATGTTGCGTCCTCTTGGAACAATTATTATTCAAATAAAATCATATAAAACATAGACAGCAATTTATAATTTATCGTTTAACTAGAGTAGTTGAGCTTCACGCAATGAAGTCCCCAGAGGAGATTGTTATTATTATTTTTTTGTCTTATGGACTAAACATTACATATTAGTCACTAAGATGTAGGCCTACGTTATTCTTTGGTTTAAAAAAATAGGACTCAGGCTATAAATGAAAAGAGCCATTGGCATATCTGCCGAAGTTAAAATTATGGTTGGAAGCAATTTGAGGAACACGCATTTGTTTAACACCTTATGTTTTAATTTATAGTAATTACGAATTGAAATTTGAATAACATATTGCATATTATTACAACAAATCCCCAGTTAAAGTTTACAAAAAATTATGGGAATTATAAAAATTGAAGGGAGGTTGGGAACAATAAGTATAAATACTTGACGATAAAGTTAACTAGGCCCTGTGTCTAACTTTGAAAACATTTTTGATTTTGTACGAGCAAAGTAGATTTAGTTAAATTGAATACAATTAAAAAATATGAATGGTAGTTTTAGGTTACTGTGTGATTTTCTGTGTGGAAGATAATCTCTCACGTTTTACAGTATTGTAAGAAACTGATTAGTCCTCTAGTAGGATATGTACGGTAGCCTATGCATACTTTTAGCATTTTATGTATGAAATAATACTATTTCCTTAATAGGCCAAATGTAATTTATGTATACATTTTTAACAATATAATATTAGGAACTAAATCAAAATTAACTATTAAAACCATTTTAAAACCTAGAAAGAAATTAAATTCTTTAAATCCCAACGAGCAACCAACAATTATTTACGTCAATGTATAACCAATACTGTACTAATTATATATAGTCCCGTCATTTTCCACCGTATAAGGTAGCCCTGGATGACGGCCTAACTACTGTCTCCGTTCTCCACCAGAGAGCAGTGATTGATGTGTAGACGTCCTTTGTGATATTAGTGCGAGGAGCGTAGTTGACGGGTCCCTTCCCTCTATTTCGGTGACTGTCAGACGCCTCGCCACGCTTATCAGCGAGTAAATCGCCAAGAAACACCCTGATATTAGACTAACTATCCTGTCCCGGTGCCAACCTGGACGTTTACTGCTGCTCGGATAACGACTGTCTATGGATTTGTCACGAATGACATTCCCCAAGGGTCCGTCTTGAGACCGAACTATTCTTTCTTTCAGACTTTTTATTTTTAAGTTTCTTTTAGTACCGTATTTTAGTTATTAAGCTATGGAAGCTAACATTTAACTTTAGAATGCAAATATATTTTGGGAAAAGATCTATTGAAATATATTTTGAAGAGAAATAGGCGCCAGCAAACCACCTGTTTTGATAAAGAGTCAGGTTAAACATGTTAAGTTTTTTGTTTTTTTATTCTGTTTTGACATTGACAGGTTTAGCTTAAGCTATGCAGCCTTAAGTACACTGGTTTTTTATGGATTTTCCCATCTAAATTTTGTGGCCGTCCCGGGGATCGAACCCGTCACCTGTTGCACCGAAGTCCAAGACGCTAAATGTTAGGCTAGCAGATGACCAAATGTTAAGTTTTCTACTCTGCATTTAACTCTTAAATGAAAACCACATGTTTGCCAATGACATGTAACCTAAATTCCCACGTAGCCTAACATACCCATAGATAACAGCTACATAAAAACCAAAGCAACACAATTAGAATATTCTCTAATATGTAGCGTAGGAGGTTGAAAGGTAATAATAATGAAATGTGGCCAATCGGCTACCAAGCGGAGCCGCAGTCAAAATTAATTAAGGTGCTAGGCCTACACCTGAAACCTATTATTTGGCCGATGTTTTCCGAACAGCCAGTAGCGTGACGTTGACAAATCAGCTGTGGGTGTTTTTCTCTTGCTCTGTGTCGGCTTTTGTTACTTCCCGCCGCCGCTGTTGTTTCGGCGCGCTTTGAGGGAGCCCCGCTGATTTCTGTATCCATCAATGTTTTCTTGTGGGAACGGAAAGTGACATGGAAGTTTTGACCGTGTTTTTTTTAAAGTAATTAAAAATTATAGAAATTCAACTTATGCAATTAAAACTAATGTTGTAACTTGTAATATATTCTTTGTCCCTCCGAGTGGCGATGGCAGTAAAAGTGATTATTAGCGTCTAATTAACGTGATAATATTCGGCGATGCATTGTCAAAGATTACCGTCACGGTGCTGCCATCTGCGAGCTAATGCATGAACTAATGCCTTGTAGAGTTCGCTATTGTGCCGCTAGAGTATGATTTTTATAGCCAAAACAGCATGCTCTCAGAAGATGGTCCTTTGAAGAGTGCACTAAACCGTAATATTGACGAGTGCAACGGTAGATGCCATTCGGAAGGCGATATTTTGAATCCTATGATCAATCCCATTTTTACAGCTTAGGTGGAAGTTGACGGCATTTGTAGGCTTGATTGGAATTGCAGTGGATATCTGTTTTGCTTCTTTTACGACTGTATGGGTAAGGTAAGTGTAGTGTTTTTTGTTGATACTTAGTACAAAGACAAAGTAAAAATAAAAATACAAATTAAATTCAAAAGCTCCGCCACTTGGAGGGGGGTTAAGGGTGACACCAATTTGTTTACTATGTTCATAAAGGAATTTTTGTTCGTTTACTATGTTACTATATTCTCTGATTCTCATGTTAAGGGAGCATTAACAATAATTAACAACTCATACGTAGCATTAAAAAATCTGAAATGGATCTTAATAAATACATTCTTTCACATTAGAGTTTTATAACAATTAATTAACACCCATAAGCAAAAGTATGTAAACGTGAAAATTCAAAGGGGTCTGATTTACCCCCGTCTTCTAAATTGTTTAAAGTATAATAAAGAAAATCAGTAAAGATTGTTTATGGATTTGTTACAAAATACCAATCCGTAAGAGTCTGTATTGAGACTGAACCATTAAAAACCATTAAAAAAATGCAATAACTACATTTTTGGGCACTATTTTACGTAAGAACATACTTTGTTTTTTTCTATTATTGCTTTGGTATAGATCAGACATTCTTTTAATCAGCTGAAATCAATTTTTCTGATATTAAATACTAGGTCACAACGATAGTTTGGTTTTGACATCGTTCTTACCGAAATTGAGCTAAAGAAGGTTCGGCAGAGTGCAGACTGTAAGTATATACAACAAAAAAAGTAGAGAACATTCTTTAATTGGGCACCCTAAATAGGTAAAGTACTGTAATCTGTCAGTAAAATAAATAAAAAAAATATTTAATCATTTAAGAAAATTAAATTAAAATAGAAACAACATTTAAAGGGGAATAATAGAAGAAAGCTGGCCTGGGAACAGCCGGGTGGGTATAATGGGCAATCTGCATGCCGGGCACCGGCACAGATTATGTCAAACAAACAAATTGGATAATAATTCGAAAAGACAATATTTAACGAAGGTCAATTAATTTTTGCCGCCGTTTATCGAAACGGAAGCCTGGGAAGGTGGGACCTGTAATTAATTGGAAGGACTACTTAGAGCGGGTACAGTCCGCGCCACGATGTGGTCCTCGTGGTGTGGAGAGTGCCGGTGTTTGGGTATGTAACAAATTAAAATATTTCTAAAAATGTATATTTATGTCTAAAGGATATGTTTCCAGTTCCTCTATGCAGCAGTTTAGACATAGATATGTCTAAGCTTTGGGGGGGAGTGTTAGCAGATTTGAGGAACGCAAAAAGTACAGCGGAAGTGTTTATCGAAAGTGCCGTAATATGGTTATAAAGACAGCTGTTTTATTCATCACTAGCAGTAAGTCCGTCCTTTGTACGGGTTGTAGGAATCAGCTTAAAGAAGGTATATATATCATCATACCAAAATGTAAACCTGAATCCTAAATAAATTAATACAAATAAATAAATCAATACCCAGCTTTATATTATTAGTTATACGTTAAAATAACTTTTTAATATAGTATGATTTCGAAATGGGTTTAAATCAATGACCAATATAAACTAACTAATATTGATTCAACAGCTGTTTTTTTTCTTTCTATCAAATCTTTAAACTACAAAGACAGCTGATTATTACCAGTAGGTTATTCATTTAAAACTGAAGCAAAATGCGACGAATATCGCATAAAAATTGGGTTTTTAAATGCTCGTTATGTCCTTGTCAAGGGTCACCGGACAATTCTAAGCCTTTAAAAACCTTCTCTGGAATTTAGAGAATAAGTTTCATTGTTATCAGTTCTCCGGATTTTTCGGAGAAGACGACGTAAAATGCCTCCTGCCTCCTCCTAGAGCGTCACATACAAACAGACAAAAATTGAGATAAGACCGGTTTCGGCTTCTCTAACGCATGAAAATTAAAAATAACTAAAAAATGAATAATTCTGAGCAATGTACAGACAAAACTCTAATTTTATTTATATAGATTTTTTGTTTTATTTATCATTTTTACAATCTATACAATACTTCTACTATAATTTTCGCATGACGCGAATTGCCACCTCCTAGAGCTTAACATACCAATGCCAAAAAAGGAAAACTTAAAATATGGAGAATTTTAGGATCCTTTCAGGAGAAAATCCTACAATATGCATGAAAATAATCAAACGTAATCTGTGAACCATGATTACTGTATTATTACAAAATATGTCGGCGATACTAAGGGTTTGTTTTATTTATGTACGGTACTGCTTACTGGTTTTAAGGATATATGGTGTACGGTACAGTTTGTGTATAGTATAGCTCCCTCGTACACCGTAAGGTGGCCGACTGTTTAGTCTTGATTCAATTAGCGTTGGGGTCCAGTAGCGCGGGAACCGACTGTACCATATAATATAGTGGAGTGGGACACCGGCAATTATAAAGTAATTACCGGGTGTTCGGGGCACGCCGCCCAGCGCCTCCGTGTGAGGGTGAAGCACTGCTGGTAACTTTCTTTGGCAACCCAGTGTGACGTTTCCGAACCACATTAGCTCCTTCTCGTACCTCTTTTCTGAGCCGTAACACTCAATCTGACCTGAATTTTTTGGCCCCCTTAGAGGGATACACACCCACAGTTGTCCTGGAAGAAGGATGTTTACTTGGTGCTTCCCCAAAGGGAAAGCACTGTCCCAAAGCGATTTTAATACTTGCTTCTGTCTTGAGCAAAATTTTGATACAATTTTGTGATGGTTTGATACTGGACCCAGTTGCTTTAGTTCTCGGTTATAATGACTACAATGAACACAACACATTGCTGTATCCAAGCTGGTTTTTAACAGTAACACAGATGCGTATAATCAAATATATTAACTCTTCACACTCACCCACTAACTCATAATAACCTTGAAATATCTACTTAGTTGGTTGGTGAGATAAGAATCGAGGCCCTCTCTAATGGTAGATGTGATCTTCACTGATTATCGTTGGGCTTGTTATTACTTATTACTTTTCTGAAATGGTGATCTACCCAAGTAGGTTATGAATGAGGAATGATTGTAAGATGATCGTCGCGCGATCTTATAGTCTTGTTAGTGACTAAGGCGTACATACCCCTTGGACTGGGCTATGGAATATGTTATCCGTAGGATGGATCGTGAATTATATTAGGGTGTTGTGTAGCCCGAGCATGGATTTAGATTAATTTTGAGGTTTTGATTTCTTCAGGTTATAGACTCTCCATTCCAAACTTAACCAATCATACGAATCCCTTCTTTCGGTGATTGTACAATAGTTCTCAACTAAACGTACCAATCGTCTTTACCGGTGTCTTGTAATCCTCCTATAACTAAACTCGAACCTTAGATTTTTTGGATAAAACATCCTTATAAAGTTAACCCCCTAAAACATATAAGGGTAATACAATGGGTGAAAGATCAGGAAGGATGACGGTATCGGCGGTGTGCCTGGGTGGTTCAGCGACTCTGTCAGTACAATAACCGGTGACGTCACTAGGTTGTAAACTCCGTGACTCTGATTGTGAGCGTCTGCTGATAGTGATAGTGGTTTAGTGTCTGTTATCAGTCGAGCCTGCGCGCTGTGCTCAGCTGCAGCTGCAGTCAGCTGGCTACCCGGTCTACTGAAGAAAACAGTTTATTCCTTAAAGTTGATTGATTTAACACTCGAGACACAAATAATTTTCAAATATAACAGTATTTTCCTTCTTTTACCCAAGAGTGCGGCCGTCTGCGTACCAATGTTACACTAAAAGTAGCTAATTGTCACACTCATTTTACTTTCTACCACCCAAACGAAAAAGTTACAAAACAAAATGACACTGTAAGTTGTTCGAGAGCGCTTTATATTTTACTATTATGGAAAAAAATATCTTCCCTATTTCTTACCCTTTTTCTATTTAACTTGGCACTTACATGATCCAATAAAACCCACAAGACTTTTTTTACCCTTGGGAGGCTTCTCCCCCAAAATCTTTAAGCTTGTGTAGTGAGAGGGTGTGGGAATGAAATTAAATGAGTTTTAATACAAGGACCCGATTTACTTGGGGAGTGGCTATGAGCACAGAACCACCCATCCTGTCATGTTGATGTTGATGGCTGATCAGCTTTTCGCCTCTAAACGACAAAGTTGGCTATCATAAAATTCAATTTCCACTAAAGGATAATGTCTGCGGTCGGCGCAGTTTTACAGCCGATTCAATATCAATTAGGCGGACCCCTTCCTCGCGCTCACACGCACACACACACTCTCTCTCTCTCTCTCCCCTCTCTGTCTGACGTGTTTCGCCTTTAATACTGCTAAGTTTCTTTCCCCGCGGTCTACGAACCTACACAAGAACCACAAAGACAAACCAATATGCAGTAACATCATGCCTGATTAGGTCAGGAATCAAGGAATTCTATTTACAGAAATGCAAGAGGGAATTACGAATTGGATTTTTTAAGTTAATGTATTCCTAGTGTTTTAAGATCCGTTAAGATTTGTCTGACAGTTAACCTTTTGGAGAGTGGTTTTGAGAAGTATTTAAATTATTCTACTTTTAGTGTAAGTTTTTACTGGAATTAACTTTGAGGTTACAAAATGTGGATC
Source organism: Nephotettix cincticeps (assembly GCA_023375725.1). Taxonomy (NCBI): domain Eukaryota; kingdom Metazoa; phylum Arthropoda; class Insecta; order Hemiptera; family Cicadellidae; genus Nephotettix; species Nephotettix cincticeps. The sequence goes on along the minus strand of CM041790.1, from coordinate 52,549,808 downwards.
GATATGAGTGGATTCGATATTTCCTACGTTACTACGAAATATACGCAAAGTCTATCATCATAATTAGATCAGTTCGTAATTCAGAGGCAAACTTGTGGTTTGGATCCTATGTTAAACTGTAGACTTCTTATATACCACTGGCTGTTGGGTTATTAATTAAGAGTCTGCATCAGTGGTAGCCATCTTGAATTTTAGTCCCGTAAGAGCAATGTTAAATTCTGGCGGAACATACCTTCACTTTGGCGTCTGTAGTGGCGTTAATTATCAAAGTATCAATGTAAAACTTTGGAAGTACATTGATGAGATGTGGCTCAAGGGCATGACCTTTTAATATGTTCAAAAATTTAACTTGATATAAAACAAAAATACAAAAAAACAGGAATATTTTACAAAATAAAACATTATTATTTTTTTATTGAGAGCGAAAATAAGAATTTCTGTAAGGTGGTGCCCTGGAGGACTGTAATACCTTTAATTTGACACCTCTTCCGTTAATTTATGACAATAGGTCAAGGAGATATAGACACCAGAATCTAACATTGCTCTTACGGGACTAAAATCCAAGATGGCTACCACTAATGCAGACTTTTAACAGTAAAGTCTAAGGAAAATATCAGCCTTAGTCAGTAACAAGATTACAACTAAGCCAAGATCGCGCCACAATCATCTTACATTCATTTCTTATTGATACTGGACATGAAATGATTACCTGGGTAGATACCATTTCATTTAAATGAATCACCATTCAGTATATCAAAACCTATTCTTTTTTTGAGAAAAACACTCATTTTACAATTTTAACATACTTATCCGGTGCCTAGTTTATATATTTTTATAACTGTAAGTGTAATACGAATGATCAAATCGTTTTAACTAATTAAGCTAACATTTCAAACTATTTGTACCTAGTTTGAAATGTTAGCTGAAGTAGCAAAACGATTTGATTAATCGTATTATACGTACAGTTAAAAAATGTAAACTAGGCACCGGATAAGTATGTTAACATTGTAAAATGCGTGTTTCCCCCACAAAAGAATGGGTAATAAAGGAGTAATCCAATACTATAATACGAGCAAGGTTTGTATATATATATATATATATATATATATATATATTTGCACACGGATCTCGAAAACGGCGTCACCGTTTGACAGTTCTTGATTGAAGACTGCGGGAAACAATATAGAGGTTATGCATTAATATTTATTTTATCGAATTATAGCAAAATTATCATGTTACTAATTGATAAATGATAGTAGGAAGGGATTGAAAAGTGAATTATAAAATTGGGTGGCAAACGGTTATTTTGAGCTTGAATAGATTGTATTGGGTGGATTTTTGTTGAGAGTAGGGGATGAAAAATAAATAATTTAATGAGGATAGGTTGCATATGTAGTAAAGATAGATGACACATTGCATGATTAACGGTGGTGGAAATATATTGTAAGAAATGAACATACATGAGTAGGAGTAAGTTATTAGGGGTTGATTGTTGGTAAACAATTAAGTGAGTAGGTGGGGTTGGTGTATAGATGTACAATAAGAGGTTGGCAAATAATTAACGAGTATAGATAGCAATTATATAGTAGTAGATTTGGGTGGAAACATTGTAAATATTTTTCATATTAAAACATGTATTTATTATTTTACAATTAGTTAGGTAAATAGTATTTATTTTATAAAAGTATAGGGTGGTAACGAGTAACGTGATAAATGTTAAATACAAATATAGTGTAGTGTTAGAAAAAAATTTAGTGTAATTTTGTATAGATAACGTATAGTGTTAATGTGGAGTTTATACAAGAGGGGTGGAAACGAGACGTGGTGTTACTAATATTGGGGGGGGAAAGTGTTGATTGAGTATATAGTGGACTAAGAACGTGGTGTTGACAAACAAAGTGAAGTGGATGGTGTGATTACAGTAAAGGTGGCAAAATAGAGTAACGCTTGTTTAAAAAATATTGTAGTGGAAACAGTAACGAGTTAGATAGATAAATTACAAGTGTGGCAAACGAGTAACGAGTGTAGCTAAACACACTAGACGGTGGCAAACGAGTAACGAGTATAGATAGCTACACATACAAGAGGGTGGCAAACGAGTAACGCTTGTTGCTAAACAAACTTGACGGTGGCAAACGAGTAACGAGTATAGATAGCTACACATACAAGAGGGTGGCAAACGAGTAACGCTTGTTGCTAAACAAACTTGACGGTGGCAAACGAGTAACGAGTATAGATAGCTACACATACAAGAGGGTGGCAAACGAGTAACGCTTGTTGCTAAACAAACTTGACGGTGGCAAACGAGTAACGAGTATAGATAGCTACACATACAAGAGGGTGGCAAACGAGTAACGAGTATAGATAGCTACACATACAAGAGGGTGGCAAACGAGTAACGCTTGTTGCTAAACAAACTTGACGGTGGCAAACGAGTAACGAGTATAGATAGCTACACATACAAGAGGGTGGCAAACGAGTAACGCTTGTTGCTAAACAAACTTGACGGTGGCAAACGAGTAACGAGTATAGATAGCTACACATACAAGAGGGTGGCAAACGAGTAACGCTTGTTGCTAAACAAACTTGACGGTGGCAAACGAGTAACGAGTATAGATAGCTACACATACAAGAGGGTGGCAAACGAGTAACGCTTGTTGCTAAACAAACTTGACGGTGGCAAACGAGTAACGAGTATAGATAGCTACACATACAAGAGGGTGGCAAACGAGTAACGCTTGTTGCTAAACAAACTTGACGGTGGCAAACGAGTAACGAGTATAGATAGCTACACATACAAGAGGGTGGCAAACGAGTAACGCTTGTTGCTAAACAAACTTGACGGTGGCAAACGAGTAACGAGTATAGATAGCTACACATACAAGAGGGTGGCAAACGAGTAACGCTTGTTGCTAAACAAACTTGACGGTGGCAAACGAGTAACGAGTATAGATAGCTACACATACAAGAGGGTGCCAAACGAGTAAACAATCGAGTAACGAGTATATAGCTACACATACAAGATCGAGTAACGCTTGTTGCTAAACATACGGTGGCAAACGAGTAACGAGTATAGATAGCTACACATACAAGAGGGTGGCAAACGAGTAACGCTTGTTGCTAATCAACATGACGGTAAACGAGTAATAATAAACGCTATAAACGACAGTACAGTCTGCGTAGTCGTACTCACCATCGATGAGCTTCTTGTCGTGGCCGTCTTCGCCGTCGTGTCCCCGCAGCAGCCGCGAGATGGCGCTGACGCTCGGCGCCGAGCTGCGGTCACACAGACCCTCCTTGATGAGACTGCAACATGACGGAACAACCACATGATTCCTCCACGTCAACATTTAGGCCTACCTGCATGTTTATCAAATATGTTTATAATTTAGATGTATGTTACGAGGGTATCAATCTCAAAGTATGATAAAGCATACCTCAATATATGAGTACGGGAGAAGGATCTTTCAACCATATCAGGTGAATATACATGACACCTTGCATGAGTACGGGTAGGGGGTTCTCTTAACCATATCATGTGATTATACATGGCACCTTGATTATACATGACACCTTGCATGAGTACGGGTAGGGGCCTCTCTTAACCATATCATGTGATTATACATGACACCTTGCATGAGTACGGGTAGGGGCCTCTCTTAACCATATCATGTGATTATACATGACACCTTGCATGAGTACGGGCAGGGGGCTCTCTTAACCATATCATGTGATTATACATGGCACCTTGCATGAGTACGGGTAGGGGCCTCTCTTAACCATATCATGTGATTATACATGGCACCTTGCATGAGTACGGGTAGGGGGTTCTCTTAACCATATCATGTGATTATACATGACACCTTGCATGAGTACGGGCAGGGGGTTCTCTTAAACATATCATGTGATTATACATGACACCTTGCATGAGTACGGGTAGGGGCCTCTCTTAACCATATCATGTGATTATACATGACACCTTGCATGAGTACGGGCAGGGGGCTCTCTTAACCATATCATGTGATTATACATGACACCTTGCATGAGTACGGGTAGGGGGTTCTCTTAACCATATCATGTGATTATACATGACACCTTGCATGAGTACGGGCAGGGGGCTCTCTTAAACATATCATGTGATTATACATGGCACCTTGCATGAGTGATTATACATGACACCTTGAATGAGTACGGGTAGAGGGTTCTCTTAACCATATCATGTGATTATACATGACACCTTGCATGAGTACGCGAAGTAGGATCTCCCAGACGTAGAGTGAGAATAATTTTCACACAGCATAAGAACTGAGAACAGGTTAACCCAACCATGTCATGTGCCAATAAATGTCAGTCTATATGGTAAAGGAAGACGTAACTGATAACCTGATTTCTCAATATCTGGCCGGTTCAGCGGCCCAACACTTAATTTCATTACTACCACTGTCTCATTTACCTTGAGACCCTTCAATCCAGAATGGCCAACATCATCTCTGCTACAACAAGACGGCTGAAGAGGGCATTAACAAAAACTTTAGTGAAAGTCGTATAGTGGTGTCAAATGAGTTCCCAGTACAGGGGATCGGGACGGGGTCAGTTTACGACTAATACATCATCTTGGTCGCCGGCTGTAAATCTGGCCTCAGGCCGCGCAACAAAGTGGCCGCTACGCGGACACTCGGTAGCCGTCCGGCCTCCGGCTTCTACCTCAGTGTACATCTAGGATATGACCACGTGTGCAAATGTTTCCCATAGTGGTCATGGAAACAATATGTGTAAAGTATCTGATAATTGAAACTATAGAGACCTATAACCGTTTACACCTTATTAATGAATTTCGTTTATATTTTTGATTTTATTAGTTTCATTGTCCATTGTAAAATTGAAGTAGAAAAAGTTGAAAGATATCTAAAAAGTGTCAGAATTTATTGAAAGATTAGTAAACAAGAGATGTTTGGTTCCCAAGGCCAAAGTTGCGCGTTCTACCAAGCAATGCAGCTAGAAACAGTAAAATGAACTTTGTGCATCTTCCTCCCATCACAAAAACCAAAGTTTCGTTAATTCAAAAGCTAACGACACATTTAAGGAAACTATGAATCATCAATGTAAGATTCCATTTAAACCTTCACTAATTTAGTTTTAGAAAGAGCTATAGTGAAGTAGCTTTGATTGTAATATATTCCCTCTAGGGTAATTAATATTCAACTTATACTATAGGTTATTTATGGATGATAAATTTAATAGCGGCATAATATTTTATAAAATATGCGACTGATATGAATGATATGAAATATGAACTGCATTTTATTTCAAATACAACTGATAAATAAATAGGATTCGCTTTGATAATCACTCAGGAGATTAATTATAATTTTTGCTGGATTTTAGGAACATCATAGGCCTAGTGATTTTATGGAGATTTAGACTACCGGTAATATAGCTACGCACAGTAGAATGAACAAGGAACTTTGCATTGACCCACTCGTACAGAGTGTCAATAATGTGTCAAGTCGAATGCCAAGTCATCGACTTTGACTTTTTTGACATTGAGGTTCTTCTAAGACATTTCAAACGTACTGAATATTATTACAAAACGTGGAGGCATGCCTTGGCATGTATTTCTTTACAAAATGTTTTCATCTATTTAGGTTAACGGTTTATGATTCTTTACTTTAAACCCCCTCAGAAATAGTGCAATCTGATATTCTTGAAACGATACAAATTTTAAAATAACTACAGTACTACTTTTAAAATTTGACAATACATTTTCAGTAACATAATAAAGGTAAAATCATAAAATATGGAAAAATTCCAAACTGTGTAGATTAAAATAAAACTAACTTTTAGTAGAGTAAAACACTTTTTTACCAAAAGGTTTTTACCATACCATTTTTCTCTGAGTTGTCCAATTAAAAACAATGTTTACATGGTCAGATCAGTTTCTCCATTAAACATTGATTTTGTTACTGTAAAATTCCTGATCAACCTCGACAAGGGGCCGACATAACATTTGGACTTTTTTTCAAAGACAGTCTCTAGAAATTAGAACATTTTATGTCATTGAAATATTTAACAATTATTGTTTAAATGCTTTACAGCGTAAATATCTAATCAAATTTCAGCTTTAAAATTTTACGCTAAAAATAACAATATCCTTAAATAAATATATAGGTCCTCGTATACCAGTAATCACATGAATTTAAATTTGTTGACCTGAAATTCACCTACTCGACGATGTGAAAATATGTAGCGTTAATAGATTAGTTGTCTTCGCCCGAGCCAAGGGGGTTCACTATATGTAGCTAACAGGCCATAGGGCTCCGCCCGGGGGCGAAACCGCCCATTCACGGGCTGTCCGTATATCACCCGAACACAGAACCAATAAACCCATCACTCGCTCTTCTGATTTATTGTCCTATTGATACTTCAAAATGTTTATGGTCAGTTCAGTTCCTTAATGGCACAGTTCTGCTTATATTAAGGCGGTAGTCGGAATAGTCACAGTAAATGTTATTGTTATGCTAATAGATTTATTATGAAATACACTATAAAATGTTCATGAATAATAAGTGCTCAGTTTTTTATAAATATAAAAGTCATGCAGAAATACTGCACCTACAACCGAGGGTAAATTAAAAAAGCAATCTCTTTGGTACAAGTTATTTAAATTAAGATGGGCCCTTTTGTGTTCATAAGCTACGTTTTTTAAAGGATACTTTGTAAAATCAACCTAACCATTTGGTTAAACAACTAACGTGAGAAGTTTTAACACAACTGTTCTACTTTAATTAAACAAGCAAAATAGAGAGAATTTCTACAAAAATAACTTCTTAAAATAAGATAAAAATATATATACCAATAAAATCCGTATTCAAATTTAATTTGTACAATAGAGTGGATCGTGGATATTCACTTCTTTAGCCAGATCTGGGTTTAAAACGATTTGTTGAGCAAATCCTTACTTAGTCGAGAAAATAAAAATAGGCCTATAAACAAATCGACGGGTCTGTTTAGGAATGTTATTTACAATGATATTGAGTTGTGGCTTACATCGTGAAAATAATTTTGTGTATATTAGTTTACACTCATGATGATTCCAGTTAAACTCCCCGTCAAGAACTCTAAAGGCAAAAATCCGTGCTTCATCGATTTCCAAACTGTCTCTTTTACGGCAAGATAGACTTTACAGCCAGAACAAAAAGATGTGTGGCGTCTCATAAAGCAGAACTTTACTCGGTATTAAATTACACAGGCAATATGTCGGTGGCGGGAGCGTGTCGTGGCCGGGCAGTTCCAGGCGTTTACTGCATATTGCCGCCGAAGCTGACATTGTTACACGGCCTACGGCCTACCACTACCAGCAAGGCCTGTAGGTAGGTACTGCATACTGTATTGCCGCCGGAGCTGACATTGTTACACGGCCTACGGCCTACCACTACCAGCAAGGCCTGTAGGTCGGTACTGCATACTGTATTGCCGCCGGAGCTGACATTGTTACACGGCCTACGGCCTACCACTACCAGCAAGGCCTGTAGGTAGGTACTGCATACTGTATTGCCGCCGGAGCTGACATTGTTACACGGCCTACGGCCTACCACTACCAGCAAGGCCTGTAGGTAGGTACTGCATACTGTATTGCCGCCGGAGCTGACATTGTTACACGGCCTACGGCCTACCACTACCAGCAAGGCCTGTAGGTAGGTACTGCATACTGTATTGCCGCCGGAGCTGACATTGTTACACGGCCTACGGCCTACCACTACCAGCAAGGCCTGTAGGTAGGTACTGCATACTGTATTGCCGCCGGAGCTGACATTGTTACACGGCCTACGGCCTACCACTACCAGCAAGGCCTGTAGGTAGGTACTGCATACTGTATTGCCGCCGGAGCTGACATTGTTACACGGCCTACGGCCTACTACTACCAGCAAGGCCTGTAGGTAGGTACTGCATACTGTATTGCCGCCGGAGCTGACATTGTTACACGGCCTACGGCCTACTACTACCAGCAAGGCCTGTAGGTAGGTACTGCATACTGTATTGCCGCCGGAGCTGACATTGTTACACGGCCTACGGCCTACCACTACCAGCAAGGCCTGTAGGTAGGTACTGCATACTGTATTGCCGCCGGAGCTGACATTGTTACACGGCCTACGGCCTACCACTACCAGCAAGGCCTGTAGGTAGGTACTGCATACTGTATTGCCGCCGGAGCTGACATTGTTACACGGCCTACGGCCTACCACTACCAGCAAGGCCTGTAGGTAGGTACTGCATACTGTATTGCCGCCGGAGCTGACATTGTTACACGGCCTACGGCCTACCACTACCAGCAAGGCCTGTAGGTAGGTACTGCATACTGTATTGCCGCCGGAGCTGACATTGTTACACGGCCTACGGCCTACCACTACCAGCAAGGCCTGTAGGTAGGTACTGCATACTGTACTGCCGCGGAGCTGACATTGTTACACGGCCTACGGCCTACCACTACCAGCAAGGCCTGTAGGTAGGTACTGCATACTGTATTGCCGCCGGAGCTGACATTGTTACACGGCCTACGGCCTACCACTACCAGCAAGGCCTGTAGGTAGGTACTGCATACTGTATTGCCGCCGGAGCTGACATTGTTACACGGCCTACGGCCTACCACTACCAGCAAGGCCTGTAGGTAGGTACTGCATACTGTATTGCCGCCGGAGCTGACATTGTTACACGGCCTACGGCCTACCACTACCAGCAAGGCCTGTAGGTAGGTACTGCATACTGTATTGCCGCCGGAGCTGACATTGTTACACGGCCTACGGCCTACCACTACCAGCAAGGTCTGTAGGTAGGTACTGCATACTGTATTGCCGCCGGTGGCTGACATTGTTACACGGCCTACGGCCTACCACTACCAGCAAGTTCTGTAGGTCGGTACTGCATACTGTATTGCCGCCGGAGCTGACATTGTTACACGGCCTACGGCCTACTACCAGCAAGGTCTGTAGGTAGGTACTGCATACTGTATTGCCGCCGGAGCTGACATTGTTACACGGCCTACGGCCTACCACTACCAGCAAGGCCTGTAGGTAGGTACTGCATACTGTATTGCCGCCGGAGCTGACATTGTTACACGGCCTACGGCCTACCACTACCAGCAAGGCCTGTAGGTAGGTACTGCATACTGTATTGCCGCCGGAGCTGACATTGTTACACGGCCTACGGCCTACCACTACCAGCAAGGCCTGTAGGTAGGTACTGCATACTGTATTGCCGCCGGAGCTGACATTGTTACACGGCCTACGGCCTACCACTACCAGCAAGGCCTGTAGGTAGGTACTGCATACTGTATTGCCGCCGGAGCTGACATTGTTACACGGCCTACGGCCTACCACTACCAGCAAGGTCTGTAGGTAGGTACTGCATACTGTATTGCCGCCGGAGCTGACATTGTTACACGGCCTACGGCCTACCACTACCAGCAAGGCCTGTAGGTCGGTACTGCATACTGTATTGCCGCCGGAGCTGACATTGTTACACGGCCTACGGCCTACCACTACCAGCAAGGTCTGTAGGTAGGTACTGCATACTGTATTGCCGCCGGAGCTGACATTGTTACACGGCCTACGGCCTACCACTACCAGCAAGTTCTGTAGGTCGGTACTGCATACTGTATTGCCGCCGGAGCTGACATTGTTACACGGCCTACGGCCTACCACTACCAGCAAGGTCTGTAGGTAGGTACTGCATACTGTATTGCCGCCGGTGGCTGACATTGTTACACGGCCTACGGCCTACCACTACCAGCAAGGTCTGTAGGTAGGTACTGCATACTGTATTGCCGCCGGAGCTGACATTGTTACACGGCCTACGGCCTACCACTACCAGCAAGGTCTGTAGGTAGGTACTGCATACTGTATTGCCGCCGAGCTGACATTGTTACACGGCCCTACCACTACCACATTAATTATAATTGCTTTGGCTTTGATAAGTTTTCCGTGTTGTATTATATTAATTTCTTATTTTAAGAGTGGTTATCTTATGAACGCATACTTGTTATTTAAGAATGAAAATAATAAATTACCGTCCTTTATAAAGTTAAATTTTATCACTATGAGATGCTTCCGTAAATTGCACTTGACACTTACAGGAAGGACAAATTCTAATAAAAGTAAGGGGTTGTTAAACTCCATTTTTGTAAAACCGACATAGCAGAATTACCGATCTCTGATCTCCCAGCTGAAGATGCCCGGGTTCTCGCCCTTGTACTCTTCTATCCTGCGCTCCACGTCGGGCGTGGCCACCCTGGGCTTGCTGCCGCCGATCACCCCCGGCCGGATACTGCCCGTCTCCTGGTAGCGGTTGAGGATCTTGCTGACGCAGCCGTGGCTGACCCTGAGCTGCCGGCTGATGACGCACGGCCGGATACCCGAGGCGGCCATCTCCACTATCTTGAGGCGGATGTGGTTGGGGAGGGGTCGCCCGTTGATGAACACGCCGCCCAGCTGGTTGACGCGGCCCTGGCCTGCAACACACCGTACATGGTACACAGATCTAAGGCATCTCGTGCAATAGTAAATTACTTAATTCATAAATTGCTAGATATTTGACCCTATACCATGAATTTCCTCACTATCCTACCGTTCAGTATCCATCGTATTTCCCTACACACGGCGGTCCCTCTTAGCCACACTTGCTAATTTTTTATAAATATTTCGGAAAAGGAATTTTATCGGTACTATACAGAATTACCCACATTTGTGTACGTTTCCTTTCATAAATGAATACTGTATAAATTATTATATAAAATAAAATAATTTATTAACTAGTCTTTTACAGTTTTTGGGTAATATGTCGATTGCAACCAGTCAAGACAGGTGCATAACCTCCAGCGATGTGTAAGTGAAATACTCAACAATTTAGGATACTGCAGTTTTACATTTTTTCACTAAGTAAATGTATTTACTTTAACAACATTATGCAATTGTAATTTTGATACAAAATTAAACTTATAGCTTACCAGTTGATGTAACGAAATTATCCTTTTACTACAACGAAAATTATATTTACGAGTGAATCTACCAAAAGCTATTTATTAATGTATTTTGTGTAAATACCAAACAGTATCCTACCATCTATACAAATTGACCTTAAGCTTACTTTTACAATCTAATTACCTTTTTAACAAGTTTTTACGGAAGAAACAATTTCGACTGTATTTTTAGGCTGTTATTATTTTAAAATACCGTCCTAGCTACGAGTGGCGTATCTTCTGTGACGAGCACAACATACACTTATTTCTTAATAACATAATTAAAATTACCGGCCAGTATTATTATCCAACTTAAATCCACTTAAATTAGTGAAAATTTATAAAACTAATTAAACAAGGGTATTAATAACTCTTTTTTGAAACGACCTCTGCCGAATATTGAATTTGACATCATTGAAGAGCTGCTAAAAATATCAGGAAAAAATGTTTTTATAAACTGTTTTGAATATTACAGTCTTATATACCACATATTATGTAGCCAATGGTCTAGTCTATATTAATAAAAGTTATTAATTTTTCTACGTTTAGGCCTAATAAATTTTTTCCAATTCCAATAATTATTATATTTTAATGTCCTAGGTCAATTAAATACCACTCAATTTAAAACGAATAATTGTTATAGTACCATAATTATAAATAAACTGTAGATATAGATTTAATGACCTCACATACATCCTACGGTTTGTATCCATCGACACACATCTTTATGCGCTTTAGCAACATTAAAAGCTACTACTGTCTATTTACGCGTATTTTTATGGCAAAGCGCTGAAGTGTTATTAGTCGCGTAGACCACCACTACTCCCACTTGGAAACAGATATCCGCCATCAATGAAATACTTGTGTTAGTGTGACGTAACTATAATAGCTGTAGACATACCTAGTAAATTAAAAAAGGAACTTTTTCGTGGCTTAAAAGGTTAGCAGCACAGCGAACCAGTGAATCAGAGGTGATTGCTCATGATCTGACAGAAGTCATCACTCCAGGAGTCCGAACCAGTGATCCAGGAGTAGACCAGCGTATTACCCCTGAACATGTTGCGCCATTAACCGTTAAATACCAATACAATATGGCGCCAACGTCAAGCGTCATTCGGGAACGACTATCTATTGTTTTATTGAAGAAGGTGAAATGATCCAATGACTGGCAAGTCGTTATAACAAATATCGATTAAAAAGTGTGGCTTTGTGCGAGGAACACGGAAAGTTGACTGTCTCAAAATAGATTCAAAGTTACACAAAACATAACGAGGAACATAACATTAATTCAGAATGAGTAATTTTAACAATTTGCATACCGTAATTATCATTTAAGAGAGTTTTTAAGAAAATTCTATATTCGTATTATAAGATAACGAGCTACTCTAGTGGGTATTTTAAGATGATAAAGGTGAGTGTACTAAGTTTATGGAACATAAGTGTTTCTTACTGAGAATGACCATATGCCAGCAATGAAATGAAGTGAAACGAACATTTATACCTAAAAAATCAGCAAATACAGAAAAGGAACATGGTTGTTCAATATGATGTAACCCTTGGTATGATATACATAAAACAACAAATTAAATTATGGAAAAAGAGCTTACGTGGGAAAAAACCCGTGCGAAGGAAGAAAATGTAACAATATAATAGGGATAAAATCTGAGAAGAATGGTATAAACTGTGAAAAATACAAAAAATATAAAATTAATTTAAAACCACTCAATGGAGCTCAGGCACATTATTAATATAATAAACGAAATCGGCTGTTTGAAATAATATCAAACCATTCCAAAATTGTGTTAGGAATTACCCAGGATTGAACTGGCGACCTTCAGAATAGTAAGCAAGTACTTTAACCACTGAAACAACCACTTAGTAAAAGTCTGTGACATAATTACCTCTACGCGCATTATACAGAAAACTAATGTAGTTTGAACAGTTGTATTTTGTTTGAAGGATTACAACAAACCAGATCATTTTTCAGATCAGATTTATTTATAGTTTTGAACTACAGAGGTGTCGTAGCTTACGGAGGCAATGGAGTGTGAGAAACATCAAAGTTTCCATGAAAATTACGGTAGATTACTATAGCATGTGATATTGCTTGAAACGGGCATGAACATAGTAGATGTTTCCTTGTGGGGAAAAGATAAACACAAAAATAAATTCAGATGTTTGGTGTTTAGAAATCATGAAAACCCCAATAGTCGCCCTCGATCATTGTATGGGGGAGTACCTAATCATCCTTAGGAGACCCGTCACGAGCGAGAGAGTGTCCGCCCCCTTGGCAGTCTTTCAGACAACACTAAACAATAAAACACCTTCCCTCATATGTTTTATTTCCTTGTCATTTACCTTTTTTACACACTGTCTTTCGTAATACCTTACTCACTTATTTATATATTTATTAAGTAGTTCTATTTTAATCATGCCGTAGATGCAAATATTGGTCCTGATCGTTTTAAATAAACCCTTAACCTAACTAGAAGTCATTTCTATATATTGAAACTTATCTCTGATAGCGCTATCAAATGTTATAAAAATAAAGTTGAAAAATTCGTAATTTGTTACGTACGTCATGTTAACCTAACTTAGTTATTACATCAATGACTCACCCCTATAATAGTTGGCAGTATATAGAGGGGCAGATAGAGGGGTATTAACGTGTCGAGGCTATAATAATTATAAATACATATACATATAGTTGGTTAAATTACAGTGACGTAAATTTACGTCACTGTAATTTAAAAATGAAAGATTTTCATGACCTAAAACGATCGCAGTAGTTTAGGGATTTAGGACTAAGTTAAGATTGCAGTTGGTACTACTATTATTATTTTTGTCAACCCACGTATACAGGGTCAATATACAAAATATTTTATACCATACAGTAAACAATTAACTAAGATCAGGGATTACAGAAGTGTTATATAATACTTTAAGTTTACTATTTTGATGTGCTCTTCAATTTTTATGTAGGCTAATTTCAACATCTCTGTCAATTTATCATAAAAAACTACACAATTAAGTTCCTTAAAGTTTTTTTTCTATCTCCAACGGTTACCGAGATATTAAAAAATCTAAACACAGTACGTTGTATTGTGGGGCTCCAATGTTAATCTTATGGAGGATAGGGAAAAATTAATATTTCCCATATTAATGAATATTTTTGGATAAAACTTGATATTTAGCTTCATGTGGTTGAGATCTATCCATTTATGCTTAAAAATCATAGTTTATGTGTTTATCATGGCAGCAAACCTGCATACTCTTTTCCCATAATAATCATATAGGGAATAGGCAAACTCCTTTATTTATGGACAGATGTTGATGAAAGTTGGTATAAATGTTAAGATAAAAATTATTTATGGTAGAAAAGCCTAATTTCAGTGTTCCTCACAGCAGCAAACCTGCACACTCTTTGCCATGTTAATCTTATGGAGAATAGGCAAATAATTCTCATGTTTATGAATTTGATTAATTTTTCAAAATCACCTGTATAACTTCTCATTCAAGAAATATTAATAATTTTATTGTACTTTTTACTCATAAGGAGATATTATTTTTGAAGTTCCTCCATCAAAAAAGTGATTTTCAGACTGATATTTGTCTGTGCTTTAACTCCGATATTTTCCATTGATCCATGTTTGTTTTGTCGCGAAATTTGGTATATAGGTGTACTTTGGCAATATTTTCAGTGTATTTTTCAGGTTTTAAAATCTAATTATACGATCTAATTATCTAATTTACGTGTTTGCATAATGTTTCTATTTAGCGTGTTAAGGAAGTATACTGGTTTTTACAAACATAAAAAATGTGATATCGATTTCTTATAATCAAGTCATCTGTACATTTTGTAAAAATACATTAGTTATATAAATAAACACATTCAAATTCCAAAAATGTATTTGTTTCCCTTTGAAAATTAGCTTAGATCATGATATGTATAAAGGGAATTTTTGAATTCCTCTAAACAGCTCTCCCTATAACCATATGACGAGGTCACTTTAGTTTCAAATTTTGGTCCTTCGGATCCATGTCAAAAAAGTGTATTTTTTAATTTTGCTTCAGTCCATAGTAAGGGAATTTTACATCGACCTACAGTAGTTTTTTAAACCACAAAATCTTTTTAAAGACTAAACTCTAATTAATTGTAAGAACAATATTGGTACATGACTTATACCCGAGTCCAAGATGTTAATCACTGGACTAGTAAGACGCCTAATAAGTATAAATTACTCACACAATTTTATATTTAAATGAAAGCTTAAACTTAACAGTAATTTCACACCTTAATGAATTCATTTAAACTAGACGGATACATTAATTTTGAAACAAAATAATATCAATCTATATGTACCTTCAAACGAGTAAGATACTGTGAGATATGGATAAGTTAAGGTCTATAACTTTACTTTTTGTCAATTCTTTTTTAACGTTCTTTATACGTCATATAAAAATTTTATGGGAAGTAATTAAACAAAAAATAAAACCTTATTAACATCAATTAGTAACTTTTAAGAGCGTTTGTTGGCAGGGGTCTGTGCATCGGTTCGTTACTTTTCCTTAAGAACCTGCGTTACTAATTCTGTCGTCTCTAATTCAAAGGTATATTTGTCAGATATTAATTCTGTTTTATAGTATAGGAATTTTCTCTTAACAGTTTTAAACATAAAAATAAAGTCTTGAATTGCTTGGTTGCCTGTAGCTAAAGCTTCGTGAATGACTGTAAAATATAGAAAAATCACCTTTTCAATATAAACCCTAAAGTTTCAAAATTTCTGTTAAGTGTTCTTCGAAAAATAGCAATTTACGTTGTGTAAATACAAATATATTTTTCAGGCAGTTGAAATGATTTTGATTGTTTTAACGTAGTTTAAGAAGCGATTAGAATGGACAATATTTTATTTTACACTAGCGTTACCCGGCGAACTTCGTACCACCTAACAGTAATGTGTACAGTTCTATGAATCTTTCTATTTAATTACAGTTCTAATACAGTTATATAGTTTATAGACTATATACTGTTATAGTTTTGTAAACATTAAATTTATTTAACCGAACACGGCACGTTTTTATGCCCTCTGGATCGGAGCCCTTGGGCGGATTTTCCACCATTTATGAATCTAAAGCATTCACAAGCCCCATTATATACATACAAAAAATGTCAATAGAATCAATCGGTCCAGCCGTTTAGAAGAAATTATAAACACACGTAGCTCCTACAGAATCTTTATTCACTAAGTTAGCACGTCTGATTAGTGGTATTATGACAAAATAGTTTTCTTTTTGTGATTTTGGATAAAACCTACTGTACACAACAAGCATTTACAAAAATAAAACTTCAAGTTACCTATGTAAAGATTCTGGTTCACATTATATCACAGTTAAATTAAAAAATTCCAGCTTACACTGTAACAATTTTTTATCTTGGTTATTTAATTAATTAAAACAAAACATTTTTTGTGCCTGTGGTTAAAACCACTTTACACAACAAACATTTACAAAACCAAAACTTGAAAGTTATATAAAGATTCGGGTTTACACTATACCACAATTAAACGAAATATTCCAGCTCAAATTATAGTAGTTTTTGCCTTGGGTTTTAAAATAAATGGTTTCAGTGAACTGAAACATACTTTCTCCCTTAAGTAAATTTAAAAAAGACAAACTGTAATAAAACTATCACGTTCCTCAAAGTTTAACTAAATATAATTTAATAATTTATTGTTTCAAAAATAATCATACCATTTCTGAAAATAAAAACAATAGAGGCAAAGTTAAATTAATTGTTTGAATTGTATGGGGGAAATTCGCTAATACCAAGCTTTTTTGAGCTGGTTTTGTTGGGTGATTTGACCTTACGCTTCATACCAAGTTTCGTGGAAAACGGTTGGAAAATATGGAAGAAATTGATTTTTTAATATTCTCGATAAGAATAACATTGGGTGCTTTCAGACAACGTAATGCGTTTATCATGGACAGTAAATTTAACTTTTCTCTGGAACCGTCAGTTGTAGACAAATAATTCAAATTGCAAATTTGTTTAGCTTTTTAAGCTGGTTTTAATGGCGCCAGCTAAGTTATACTTTACTTTTATTGTCTTGGCTGAAAATTTAAAAATTTGATTTTTTGACATTTAAAAGCCCATAACTTTTGAACCGTTATTTTTATAGACGTGGGTGGTGTCAAATTATTTAATACTCTGTGCCCTATAAACTATCAAATTTTAATCTAAATTGTTATAGTCGTGTTTGAGAAATTTGGATTTTCACGTTTTTAAGGGTTTAAGGGCACCCTCCCTTGGCATTAAGGAGCACAACAATAAAAGAATCGTCCAATTTTGTGCACTCATACTCGAGTTATGAAGTCATGTAAAAAAAGAAGAAATTGTGTGTTTTTATATAGGTAGATAAAATGACTTTAAAAAAGAACGTCTAAGTAAAATAAGTTTTATAAACATAAATATTTGATTTAATTTACATACATTTAAAATAAGATATTTTATACGTATTTTTAAAATCTTAACAATTATAGGCCAAGTGTCATCGTATCCATTAACCTAGAATACTGTACCGACTCATGCACTAATAATTTAATAACATAAGAATCTTTTATAACTTTCTACGAAAATAATAAAACACTTTAAAGCGTTAAAACACGTAAGCTTCCGAGATAAGGACTATTACTAAGGCTTGGTGTTTTCCGGATTTTTCCGCGTAGTGGTTGACGCCCTCAACGTTTCGCCCATTATGTAGTACAGTAGTTACCTGAGGACGGCCAACACATGATTGGCGAAACGTCGAGGACTACCGCGCTACATGAGATAACTTACTAAGTGGAAAACGAAGCAAAGTATTAGCGATGGTACTTTTGATTTACTTATTTTTAAAGTAAAGACTCTATTACAACATTTTTAAATCTTAAGGACCTTCCAGTTCCTATCCCACCCATGCTTAGGAACACATATGATAAACGTACTTGATATACAGATCTAAAATTAGTATCATGTTTTTATAGACATTTTTGAGCAATGTTTAATAACTTACAAGTAAAAATTGTATTCATAAAAAATTATAATAACATAAAAATCTGTCAAAAATTTTATTATTTTAAATATTATTTTTTTAAAATTCAAAATAGCAATTGTAACAATAGAAACTTAAATGAAATTGTAGTATTTTTATACAGTATTTTATGCAGAAAAAAATCACATCTAAAGAGTTTAAATAAGTTTACCTTAGTGTCAGAAACGCGATTTTTCAAGAGGATTAAAAACGTTTTGGGGTATCCTGTTGGTGCCACTAGAATAGCCCGTAGCAAATTCACATGTAGTTGCACAATTAAATATCTTTTCTAGAAATATGTTTGCATTAAATATAGACTACATGTGTTATAAATATTAAAGTGTTCAGAAATAATTAATTGTAGAATCAAATAAATAAAAAAAACAGAAAAATATATTTTTTTCATTTCTTGACTGAATTGAAGGTTCCCTTCCTAGCCATAGGTGGTAGCCTAGGTTGAAGGTTGTCCTAGCCATGCACTGTCACCAATGATACCAACATCCCAGATATAATTTTCCACTCACCGGCACCGGAAAGACTAAACTCCTCATTAGGCTTGTGCGGCGGCCCGGCTTGTCCTACAAAATTCAAAGTCACATTCTCAAAACAGTTGAAATTCCAAGTGAAAATAAACACAAAATAGTAGTACAGAGATCATGATGAAACCTGGAAAATATATAAAGTGCCGAATAACGGATGGATTAAATGACAATCCTGTGGTATTTTTAAAGGTTTATTTGGAACTATAGCAGTACAGCTATAACTGTAGCTATTTTTATAGCTGTAAGTTCGTTTGTTTATACGCGTTATAGGATTCAGTGCTGAGATGAAATATATTTATATTGGTTACTATGATAGTATACCTGAAATTATAAATAAATAAATAAGAGCAAACAAAAATGAATTCTCAGATTGATTGTCTAGCATTAATTTTAGATTAAATGAGCAAACTTGTATCATTATTAAACCTTGCAATACCTAAGATAGCAATAATTGTAATATAGTATAGGTTAAAATCAATGGTAAATATAAACAAACTCTATTTTTTAATTTTTCACTTGTTGTTTCCATCTTTCTACTAAAGCACTTTTATTGGTCTCAAGTTCTGTATAAGTATAAATATAAATTATGTCTAATATTGCTCAAAACTGGGGTTTTGAGAAATCATTGTTTTATTTCTATAGATCGTTGGTCAGTTTAAAGTAAACAAAACCCTTCTCCAAATCGTATAGAATATTGAAAACAAGTTTCACAACTCGTTTTTACGAATACGCGTTACATAAAATCTTGTTTAGCATTACAGAAAGATATTGATATAAGACCCATTTTGGGTTTTATAATCTAAAAAACGTAAAAATACCATATTTTAAAGCAATGTACAGACAAAACTCTAATTATAGAAGAATAAGAACTAAATAGAAGATAAAGAACTGCATGGCATTGATACACCACGACAATTTCACTGTGCAAAGTAATTGATTTATTTAATATTGTTCCAGTGGCAATGCATTTTTTACATTCAGGAATCGTTCGTGCAGTTATTAAATGTTAACCAATTAGGTTTGAAGTAGGAGTTGAAAGTTAGATTTCGATCTACTGGTCTGAAATAAGTTTTATTCTCGTACGAGCAATGTTAAATACTCTGAAACTATCTTCTATTCAAATTTCAAACAATATTATTTTAAAATTACGGAAATCCGTATTAGTTACAAATCCAAGTACTATTTTTATAGGCCTAAATATATTTGACAGCAATTTCATTAAAAAGGGAACTAAACTGACAGTAGGTTAGTTGCCAATTGCTGCAATTTATTTTAGTATTATATTAAGAAGGTAATAAAAACATAGAGGAATTTATTAAAATTGTGTAATATATTTTTAGAAATGAACATTTTAAAATTTAATTTATTTTTATGCAAGATCGGGGTTCTTACTTCCGTATAACACAATAATCGAGTAAGTTTGGATTTTCTCACCGTAAAAACTGTAAAATGTAAAACATAAATACGGAGACCAGTGAGAAACCGTAATGAGAATGGCAATATAGAAAAAACAATTTTTGTGTAGTAAATGAAAAAAAATCACACCTATTAATTATTTAAGAATATGGCTATGCAATATAGTACAAGGTAAATATTTACTTTAGCGTTCTAGTATTAATATATATATATGAAACCCTAAAGAGCTGTAGCTTGTACGTTATCTGTACTATTAAACTATTATATAGGTTTAAGAATCACGAACTGAAATAACACTGAGAATAAATCCTTGGTTATGTTTTGCGTGGCGTAGTCTAAGATAAAGATTCACGAAAGTTGTAAAAATGTTGCAGTTCGAGTTTATCTAACAAAAACGTAGTTAAAACATATTTAGAAGAATGTTCGGATAGTTACACGTTTGTCTGATTTATTTAGGGAATTATAGTATTTCGATGTGTGTAAACGTAAACTGTATATTGAATATAGGAGGATTTATATAATCATTTATGTAGCCTATATTAATGAGATGCTTAAGATTTGAGAAGTCTTTGTAATGTATTAGAAAAATATGTTGGCTAAAGAAATAAATGTTTGGAATCGAATTCCAAAGATATCTGAAATAAAAAGGCATCTATTTATAGGAATATATTATTGAACTGACTGTTAGATAACAAGATTAAACCTATTTCGGATTTATAAGGTACAAAAGATAAACCCCCCCCAAATTCAATCATACTTCCACACAAAGTGCAGATAAAACTGTAATTTTATACAAATAATTGATTATATAAATTAATTTGTTTAAAAGAAAATAAAACTGGTTTTTTCAGTCAAAAGTCAATCGATAAATCTTTGAAGACACACAACAAAACAGTTTAAGTGAAACGGAAAAATTATTGTATACAAAACAAAGACAACTTTTAATTTTTAGTAAACATCTCTTCAACAATGTTTTCATAGTGAGGTAGTTCTTTAAAAAGAGATTGCATTTATTATGTCTTGTTTTTCTTTTAAATTTGTTTAGAAAGCTATTAAAATATTTCAACCCGCCATTAGTTGGCATTTTTAAAATAATCAGAGTGGATTTATGAAGTTAAGAAATTTCACATAAAGTGTATTTTAGTTTTATGGAATTAGCTATAGTTGAATGATACATCATTTCTGAGGTTCAGATTGGGTGTGTATAAGGGTGGGCCAAAAACTGTTTTATAACAAGTATTTTAGAAAAACAAAGAAGTTTTGCGTAGCAGATGAAAATTTTACTGTTCAGTTACTTAAACAAACTTTAATTTGTTTGTTTTGGGAAATATTAAAATTTTAACCCATTACTCTAGCTGGGGATTAGAAAGAAGATTTTGCTTTGTGGCATTTTACTTAACTTACCTATCCTTGAGACAAGTTTTTTAGGTTAGCGTAAAGAAAAGACAGAAGTTTTTTCGGTCCACCCTATGTATGTATGTATAAAAGTATGTAATAATATAAAATACTTGCAGACCCAGGTGCAAGATCGGTGCTATGGATTGAAAAATGATGATACAAAGAGTTAGAGAACATGACTCCTTTCCTAATTCAAAAAGAATGAATTTTATTATTTTCCTTAGTTAAAAGATAATTAAAAGTTAACTGTGAGCAACTGCAGTATCACGCACTGAAGCTAATATGCGATCATCCATCAAAATATACAAAATATATTTAGGATAAAATATAATTTTAAAATTGACTATGTATAAAACACAAATAAACTCTTCCCTGATGTTAGTCTTAAAGGAAAATACACTTTAATACAATCATTGATCACCGGTCTATCTTATACAAGTCAAATTTTGTCAAAAAACTGTCATAAATATGTATTTGCTTCTTAAAATTCCAAACCATTTGATACATTAGAGTGAACGAGGATAAAATAAATTTGTCATTACAACTAGAATAAACATTTTAATGGATTTTTTACATTAGTGGAAATGTCATCCAAGATAATAAATGCTAACGATAAAATTTTCTATTTATAGGTTTTATTCAAGAGATGATTTGAATACCTATAAAATCAACTGTTTAGTATGGGATTGTATGTCCCTGAATCCATATTTATTATAGGGAAAGATTTATGGGAACGCTAAAGCTAAGGTTTTTTGTACGTTTTGATACTTGTATTATGAAATTTTTAATTGTATTAGCCGACTATTTCCAGTTGTAACTATTCTTGAATTACACCCATTACTGAATTCTTACAATTTCACGTTTTTAATTTTCTTTTGACGTATTGTTTTTAAAATACATGTTCAGTTATATGGTCTGTACATAAATATATGTGCCTGAGAAATTCCTCAGAGGTATCAAGATATACTGTAGACATGGAGACATGGCTAGTATTACTAATCTACGGGTCTTTGGCTATACATTGCATTGAAGATATCACGTGGTAACTTACTTAAGTGTTAAACAATGGTTAAACCACAATAAACACTCTTATGTTTACCTTCTGTGGTTACAACAGAGGTCTTTAAAATACACCTATATACCCAGGGTATTACCATCAAGACTCGCGGGTGGTCTTTGAAACAGCTGTAGTCAGCTTCTTGTGAGATCTTTTTAGCAGTCTTTGATTGATGACTCTGTCAAACGGCATATTTCCGAGCTCCTCACTGATAACGCTTTTTCAATCGCATGTCTTTGTCGTACTTGTTGGTAATAAACGGTAATAAAGCGTTTTTAAAGTTCTATGCAACCATTTCTAGCTAATGATTCTATATAATAGGTCTGCCTACTTGTTCCGTTAGTCCGTTGAAAGATTTTAACATAAAAATTTCACTGAAAAAAATGTTATTGAGTTTAACTCTCCGTATAGAAGTAGGAGTACATATATTAAAACAACTATATCAACGGTCAACTAATACACCCTAAATGCAGTAATTTATTCCTACAGTGTTTCATTTATCTTCTCAAATATGTTAAGATACGTTTGTAAAATATTAGGCATTAAATTGATTTTAAAGCTTTGAGCATATTAATATTATTAAGAAGGTGTGGATGAAAGTATAAAGCTAAATGGATTTTATTGTCACCCAATGACAACATAAGCCTAAGTTAATAACAATTATGTTAATTTCATTCAATTTTTAATATTTTTTGCTATCCAGTTTTAGACAGTTTATATTTTTATTTTATTAGGCTATTATTATATATTTTTCTCTTTACAATAAATCTATATGACATTTGTCAAGGATTTATCCAACACATACGAGTACAGAATATACTTAATTTGTAGCAAATAACCTGTATCAACTATAGGATACAGAATACGAGACAAACCCAAGAATATAAAGATGTCATAAAGATCAGATTCTTCACAATGTGTGTAAGCTTACACACAATGTACACGATCATACAGGGTTAAGTCCACTCTAGGTCTACTACGTATACTACATTGTAGGATAGTTGGCTGAGTTTAACCTTCTGACTATAAATTAACGTTCTACGTATCTAATAGTAATATACCGTTAAATAGAAGATGGACTTATACCAAATATGAAAAAACAAATGAAGGAAGTTACCCCAAAACATGTCCCGGTAACTTATAAAAATTGTTTTACACTTTAAGCTATGATATAT
The DNA here is from genome assembly GCA_023375725.1 of Nephotettix cincticeps. NCBI lineage: Eukaryota > Metazoa > Arthropoda > Insecta > Hemiptera > Cicadellidae > Nephotettix > Nephotettix cincticeps. Next base: position 52,526,139 of record CM041790.1, on the reverse strand, counting down.
TGGTTAACAAATACCTCATAACAAGGCTATGTACAAAAATTAACAGTTTAAAAATAGTTTTGGAATTAAATAGTAATGGTAATATTTTGGAACCCTGTGGATAGTATTTTCTCTAAAAATGAAAACGTATACAGAATACAGCAGATATGTTGATAGCTAGGATTCTTTATTCCACTTTGATAACATTACATAGATCAAATAAAATAGAATCAATATATGTATTCGCACTAGACAAACATCTCTATTCCAACAGGGGAAACAACTCCCGTTTATGAAATTATATCAGGCGAGACGGGAAGCAACTTGAAGAAGGTACGTGTCCAAATGATTATTACTGTTGTCATGGGAACTATCAGTGTTGCCATTCTGATTAACATAAACATGTATGGTTTGAATATATTTTTAAAAATTGGTTTGAACTCGATAAGATTTTCTCAAAGAATGAATGACTACTGGCTTGAAAATTATATATGTTGTCCTCTCTTTGTAAATCGCTATTAGCATTTAGTGCGTAGATTATTTGTGTTTTTTTTCTAATTTTGACTAAATTATTTCAAAGGTGTTTTATTAAAAAGAATACAGTTTATTAAAAAGATACAGGCCTACAGTAGTTGATATGTTACACTTTTGTAATTATTCGGAGTTTTTATTACTGTATTTATCTTTTTTGGGGTGTTGGTTAATTTACGTGTTTGTAATTAATTGACATTTTTAATTCTTTCTAAATGAATTCTGCCTGTTGAAAATGAAGAAATTATATAAGTAGGACCTATGTAAAGAATGTTGTGCTGTGGCGTAGCTTGTTAGTACAGTAAGTGTGGGGCAGCTAGGAACTAACAATGCGTCTCTACCGACCCAAGGGGTCAAATTACAGGGGTGCTAATTGACCCCCAGCGGCGATTCACCCACCATGACTTCATCAATCCAGGGGTGGTTCTCACCTTGAAAGGGGTATCCGGTGAAGCAGGGTCGCATCATCCCGAAATTAGTAACAGTCATCTTCCAAGGTAGGCATACACAGTGCACTCGCGGTTCACTAGACTGGAACTCCAGCCATGCCGGCCACTTGGTGATACGTGTTGTCCGTCCGACGGTCTCGACTGCGCGACTGGCTCGCCGAGAGGCCGACACCTGGTTGGAGAGGGGAGGCCACGCCCCCTCGCAACCAACCAATCACATCACTCCCTCCTGCGGTCCCCTCCCATTGGCTGTATTAACCCTTCTTATCAAGGACGATATGGAGGCTTACTTCAATTTAAACTTTTTTCCTTTTTTCCCGTATTACCAACTGGTCTTAGACAGGTGATCAGTGAAGAAACTATGGTTTATAACACTCAAACGATACTTTAAACAGAATTGTAAAAGATTTTAAAATACTTGGGAAAACGGGAGTAGTGAAGATAAGATTGTAATTATTTTAATGTAACTCAGTGAGTGTTATAGTAAAACTGTTTTACTTAGTAAATATATTATTTGATTTACGATTCTGTAATACATAACACAGCTAATTATTGTTGATAATTGTTTTAGACATAAAGAAAAACTGTAGCTTTATTATTTACAAGGAAATCCAGCCTTTTAATATAGTCTACATCCTTTTTTCTTCCTTCCTTTATTTCTTTTTGTTTTTTCTCTTTACTTCTGTCTATTTTTACACTTTTTTCAAAATAGGAAATTATCTATTTCAATATTTCTCTTAGTGAATGTTGGAGTAAAGAGATATAAAACACCTATTGGTGATTATTCTCACCTATAGGATTATTCTTAATTTACTGTAAACAGTCTAAGATAAAAATATGGGATGAAAATGTAGGCTAATAAAATTAATATACTACAAATGTGATAATTCAATATACTGTATTAAATAAAACCTAAACTAATTACGAGAAATAAAAATTACAATAAATATCTCTGAGCCATAAATAAATAAATAGTTACCAGAACAATGATGGAAATAACATCTTTATCAACTTAACCAAATGAAATAAATAATAATAATTATTATTTATTCACCAAAAGTAGAATACATTACAATAGTAATTATAAGAAAATTCACATTTCAATAAATTATTACAAAGGTTATGTCAAATTATATATAGGCTATGGCGTAAAAAAATTTATACGATAACAATATAGGTCTACAAACGAATTTTAATAATGGATATTAATTTAAAAAAATACTTTTAATATTGTGTATATATCCTTTATAAATTTATTCTAAACATTTCATTTCCAAAAAGGTTTTATTGTAAATGTTATAGACCAAATTTACTAATACAACCCTTTTTCATATAGTTTCTGCTTCATGAATTATATACATGTAGGCATATTTGTGAGTAAGAAGTGTGATAAGTGAATAACTCAAAATTAAAATAGATTTATATAGAGTGTCCCATAAATAACAAACTCATGCCAAATGCCAAACTCTGGGAAAATAATGTATGAGTCAAAATAAATAGAAATTCAAGAATAATATTATCTAAAAAAATCCTTTGTTTACCACCAGTTAGTAATTTTTACACAATAATTGTTATTTTCGACATTTTTCAACTGACAAAACACAGGTGTAATACAGGCCTAAGTAGGCTAAGTTGGTTTTAAGTCCTGTTAATTACATTTTTATTGAAGCTGTGAAGTTTATTTAGGGCTAGATATACGGAATTAACGAGAACGACTCTGTTGTCACTACGCCGCGCCCGGGCCCGAGCGAATAACTTGTGGCTTCCACTCCCGTCGATGAAATTTAACAAAGTCTCTCATGTTTGTCTGAAAAATATTCATTTTTACTTGTAAATATTATAGGAATAGTACTTTTCAAATCACTAGTAAGTAAAAAAACGATTTTTTGATTGGCCGACATAAGCAATAACAGAAAAATCTCCTCTGGGAGTACATGCGCTAGATGACACATATGTTCAAAGACCTTTTCCCTTACAATCATGTTATTTTGATGCATATGTATACATAAATTTGATGCACTGTTGACCTGAGCCAACAAAAGATATTTCAGAATACAGTATAAGAAACTTTTTCCGCATAAGTTTTACTGTTCAGCCGAGTCATTCAGGAATAAGAGCGTGTCTATAAAATACACTATGAATTTGAATGTGCATTATAATAGTATACTAAGAGTCCATAAAGTATTTAAAAGTAATTTCCATAGCAGCAGATTGTATTCTGAAAATTATTTTCCATTTAATTTCCATTGATTTTGGAGTTATTTGTGATTCAGGACAATACACTAAACTTTGCAAGGTTTAAGCAGCAATCAAAATTATACGGGTTTGGTTATGAGAAATATTAAGAAGTTGGAGATTTTCAGATTTTTAGAACAACCAGATGAACATTTATGTCAAGTTTTATCTTCTTGTTTCAAATAATAAGCAGGTTACCAATTTTCTATTTTTCCCGTGACATAAATTCGTTCACCAAAAACACAACGTACTGTGTTTACTCACAGATCAACCAATGTTCTCTAAACGTCTAATTACGAATTATTATTTTTTGAACCTAACTAGATGGACTAGCATACCAAATTGTGGAAGAATATTTAAGTAAATAAGTGAGTTATTGATTTTTAGCTATTCTCCATAAGATTAGAACTATACAATCTACTGCGTTTACCATTTTGCATATCTCAGTAACCAATTAACCTAGAGTCATGATTCAAATTAATAATAGTGTGTTTTTTTGAGTTAAATCTAATGAAAAAAAGGAAAATTAGAGTTTAAAAATATATACATAACTAAATTGAAACCCCCATTTTGGGGTACAAAACCCCCCGAAAAGTGTGGTTAATGTAGATTGCGTTGCCCAATAAACTCATCCAAGATATTAGGCCTACAGAAAGAAAGAAATCGAATTTTTTAATAACTAAACGATAATTGTGGCCGTTGTCGTGTCAACACTAACATGGCAGGTTGAGTTATGAACTTCTGTCATGGCCCCGGTCTCAACTATCACCATGAGAGGGTCATGTGAACAGTTCACTTTTCCATAGGAAATTCGCAAATAACAAAGAGAGATATGGTCACGCAAAAACTCCTCACCAAAGCTGCCACTTTTGAAACCAAAATTACTCTTTTGTTTCGATACACAAAAGTTGAAACAAAAACAGTTAACAAAAAACCATAAGTAAACACCATTCTTGATAACAATGACGTCATCATTTTGCTTACGTTACCCCTACCTCTTGTGGTGTGCAGTTACCTTGATGTCAACTATAGTAATAGCTTAATTTACATATCTGGAACTCACCAAAATTATCTCAATAAATATATGCATTCTTATGCTACTAGTAGCCAAGTTGTTTTACACGTTGGGAATGGTTCCACGAAACAGTGTCCTACTGTGGTCTACTGAAATCCATGACCATTCGCTCCATAATAAATGATCACCGTAGGTTCCCAAACAGGAGGCCCAGGAAGCGTGTCGACAGCCTAAATACACTTTGTGCACCCAAGAGGCTCCCATAGTCTAAGGAGGCCCGGGGTCCTAATTGCGATTCGTTCAGCGAAGGGTGTCGAGGGTGATAGCTGGAAGTGGAAGTACAATATTTGTCATGGACACAATACCTGCAATAAACCATTCGGGGTTGTAAATCCGTCCGGTAGGGGGCAGCAGCGGTGGGTGCTGACAGACGGGAAAGTGCGTTCCCCGAACCGTTACAGCGCTGCTCTCTCGCGGCCGCTGCATATACTAATAAATATTATAATTTAAATAATAAATTCAAGCATCTCTGTGGGCTGCAAATGAATATAAATTGTGATAGAGGATATAACTTTTGTAACACAAAAGGTATGTTTTTTTTAAATTTCTTCCACTTATACGATAGCATATTGAGAAAGTAGCCTATTGTTTTCGTAAACATTTTAGAATTTGAGTTGGAAGTTAATACATCCGTTTTGGAGTCCCCTGAACTTCCATGTTCACAATACGAGACATGGAACAAACCTGGCATATCCTATGCACAGAACCACTAGTTATGAAAAGAGCCCAGCAATTAGAGGTATCCAATGTTTAATAAATTGCCTGATGCAATAAAGTCAATCGCCTCTCTGAATCATTTTAAAAAAGAAGTAAAGAAATTTTCAAAAGCATTTTATTCTATTATAGAATTTTTAAACACTAAACTTGTTTTGGGACGGACCCTACTTGCATTCATGTATTATGTGAAGTTAATTTATCTTTGGTTATCATATTATACTGTATTATATTCATGATAATACACGATATTTGGAACAAAAACTATTGTTGAAATCTTATGTGTAAATACAGTACTTATGACGGAATGAAAAAAGTGGTTTCGACGTGATGTCTGTGTGTGTGTCTGGATGTGTACAGCCACAGCCTACTCCGTTGGTCCGATTTAGTTGAAATTCGGTATGTATGCATAAATTCACTGTATATCCAGGAATTTTTCATTTTTTTGAATTTTCGATTTTTAAAGGTAGTTCACTATTAAAAAACGTGAACAATCCAAATTTCTAAAAAAATGGCTGTAACAATTTTGATTAAAATTTATTAGTTTATAGTGCATGGAGTATAAAATAATATGACATCACTTGCATGTATTTAAAAATGACGGTTTAAAAGTTATGGGATTTTAAAAGTCAAACAATAGTTATAGTTTTTTGCGAAAACAATAAACGTAAAGTAAAAAATCGACAGCCAGCATTAAAACCAGCTTAAAAATAAAAAAAGCATCTTGAATTATATTTGACTACGACTAACGGTCCCAGAGAAAAGTTAAATTTACTGTCCTTGGTAAACAGTACGTTGTCTGAGATCAACCAGTATAAACAAATCAATTTCTTCCTTATTTCCCAACCGTTTTTCATGAGACTTGGTATACAGCCTAAGGTCTCATCGCCCAACCAAATCCACTCAAAAAGCTTGGTATTACCTTGGGAGGAGGGTTGCTCCCCATAAAATTATAACAATTAATTTAACTTTGTTTCTATTGTTGCTTATTTTCATAAATATAATGATTATTTTTGAAAAAATAAATTTAAATGATTAAACTATTAAACTTAAAAATATGATAGATTTATTAGGGATTTTTGTTTTTAAATTTACTCAAGGAAGAAAGTATGTTTTAGATATAGTTTTTTCTTTCTTTACTGAAAAATAAACTTTAATTAACACCAGCAGTAAGCTGATTCTTTGTACGGGTTGTATGATTCAGTGTTAAGAAATAAAATAAAAAAACTTACTTTAAAATATTTATGTCATTATACAAATTCCTATCATACTGACAACATATACTGTAAGATAACCTGAAATACTATTCATGTTATGTGATACCTGTGTGTTATGTTGTGAACAAATAAATACAGAATCAGTCAAATCTGTTAGTATAAATTTCCAATTTGTTACCTTAAAGTAGAAAATTAAATAATTTTTCAATTCCCTATACGTTTAGATAGTATTTTAAAAGCAATGATTGTTAACCAAAGTAATGGTAATTTTAATTTGACAGCTGATAATTTTTTATTTCTATTAAATCACTTTTACAGATCATATCTTATAGATAAATCTGAAATATACAGCCTAATTATACACAAGTGGGCTTTTAAGAGCTCATTATTCTATTTTTATATGCGTGCGTCAGTTCTAAGTAAATAAAAGCTTTCTCCAAAATTTATGTAATAAAAATAAGTAAATAAGTGTGGGTTCACCTTTTTCACGAAAAGGCGTTAGAAAAATACCTTCTTTCATAGATATCGCTATTTGAGTGCTATTCTATTTTCCAAGACATTTAACATAACAGTCTTCTGTTCACAATCGTGAATCGTGAGCCACTAATCTGCAGATTGGTGACGCTAGAAGTAATCTTGAAATGTGTTACATGGAGTTCATTTCTCACAGTATAAGTGTAATTTATTTGGGGATTAGAGTCAAATTATACAAATATAGTGGTGTTGATACTTTATTTAATTTTTTTTTTATTTTGAGGTACTATCAAGTGAACTTATTGAGGTATCAACCTAGATATTTTACCATAAATCATTAAATTGTTAAATCAAGTTTTGAAGATACAATTTCTAAATGTAGAGTTACTAATGTTACCCATCGCGCCTTGCAGCGGTGTACAAAACAGACTTATTAGGTTTAGATTCGCTGGCAAATATAGAATAACTATTATTACCTTTCTGAACTTATTGCCTATCTAGGCATTTTAAGCCAAAACATTTGTAAAAAAGGTTAAGTGTATTTATGTGAACTTGAAACATTAAAACATATATGAAAAATAAAGACAGACTATATCATCTTACATCAGGGCACCTTTGATCATTTTACAGCCTGGTAAATACACACTCTCACACGTACACGCAAAGAAACACAGGAACGTGCACACAAAATAAAATATTCGATAATAATACACATTTATATATTTCAGGTACCGTAGCAAGAGGATGATAAAGGATATGCCTACAACAGCTGATTATTATAACAAACCTAATTGGTATAAACATTGGATTTTTAATCATAATACATAATTCCTTAAAAACCTGTAAAAGATTAAAGTGGTGATTCAAACTTTTCATTTTGTACAATTTGATTCATAGTTTTACATTATTGAATGATTAAGCTGGCATTGGATAGTAAAGCTAATTTCTAATTACTTACATTATTTGAACAAATTACAGTTTAAGAAACTTTCAAATTATTTAATCACAGCTGTTAAATTTAGTAATAATTTTTTGTAACATTATAATTAATATTTTTATTTTTTATTATCTGTCCAAAATATAAACATTTGATTTTTAATCATAAAACATAATCGCCAAAAATCTGCAATGAGAAAATTCTTTTTAAATAGTAATGGATGCTATTGAGTACTATTTTATGCTTGCTTCTTTGATTTGCTCAATGGTGCAAATAAAAACAGCTGCTGTTTATACCTTAAGAGTTAAGACAACACATGTTGGAATCCAAAACAAAATTATTTCCCCATAAAATTAACCTGGGAACTTTGAAGACGTATTTGAGTAAAGATATGATTTTGTTTATCGAGGGAACAAGACAAAGAGAGCAAAAAAAGAAAAGGAAAAGAAAAAGAGAAGAAAAGAGAACAGAAAAAAAAGAAAAAAAAGAAGAATGATAAAGGAATGAAAAAAAAAACGCAAAATCGTCACAAAAACTAATAGACTTTCCTATATTAGGCCTAAAGAATCAGTATACAGAATTTCAGACTCCTAAGTAATTGGGAAGTGGGAGAGTTGGTGATGAGTGAGGGCTTTGACGTTTAATATATAGATTCTATTTCATATCATAAGTAAATAGATCCAGTAAAAAATCATACACTTATCCAGAAAAAATTCTATTCATATATAAGATACCAAAATGAATGCTCAGTTCGCTGAGTACCCAAGTCAGGAGTCAGGTCGGGTCCCCTCCGTGCATTGTGCGTGCCCGCGCCTCAGTCAATAACTTATTATTCCCACCCCCGCAATTTATCAACCCCATTGAGCCATAATTAACCACTTTCAAGTAGGTTAAACCCGTCTGTGACAAATGACCTCGTACCATACAGGGTGTGCTTTACCTCACAAGTGTTCGACTAACACATTTTACAATATGAAGACTCCTCAGGTTTTAGATGCTACGTGTTGGACGTAGGAGCATCAAAACAGACTTATTAGGTTTAGATTCGCTGGCAAATATAAAATCTAGAACATATATGAAAAATAAAGACAGACTATATCATCTTACACCAGGGCACCTTTGATCATTTTACAGCCTGGTAAATTCACACTCTCACACGTACACGCAAAAAAACACAGGACCGTGCACACAAAATAAAATATTCGATAATAATACACATTTATATATTTCAGGTACCAAGAGGATGATAAAAAATATATGCCTACAACAGCTGATTATTATAACAAACCTAATTGGTATAAACATTGGATTTTTAATCATAATACATAATTCCTTAAAAACCTGTAAAAGATTAAAGTGGTGATTCAAACTTTTCATTTTGTACAATTTGATTCATAGTTTTACATTATTGAATGATTAAGCTGGCATTGGATAGTAAAGCTAATTTCTAATTACTTACATTATTTGAACAAATTACAGTTTAAGAAACTTTCAAATTATTTAATCACAGCTGTTAAATTTAGTAATAATTTTTTGTAACATTATAATTAATATTTTTATTTTTTATTATCTGTCCAAAATATAAACATTTGATTTTTAATCATAAAACATAATCGCCAAAAATCTGCAATGAGAAAATTCTTTTTAAATAGTAATGGATGCTATTGAGTACTATTTTATGCTTGCTTCTTTGATTTGCTCAATGGTGCAAATAAAAACAGCTGCTGTTTATACCTTAAGAATTAAGACAACACATGTTGGAATCCAAAACAAAATTATTTCCCCATAAAATTAACCTGGGAACTTTGAAGACGTATTTGGGTAAAGATTTATGGGAAAATCGTCACAAAAACTAATAGACTTTCCTATATTAGGCCTAAAGAATCAGTATACAGAATTTCAGACTCCTAAGTAATTGGGAAGTGGGAGAGTTGGTGATGAGTGAGGGCTTTGACGTTTAATATATAGATTCTATTTCATATCATAAGTAAATAGATCCAGTAAAAAATCATACACTTATCCAGAAAAAATTCTATTCATATATAAGATACCAAAATGAATGCTCAGTTCGCTGAGTACCCAAGTCAGGAGTCAGGTCGGGTCCCCTCCGTGCATTGTGCGTGCCCGCGCCTCAGTCAATAACTTATTATTCCCACCCCCGCAATTTATCAACCCCATTGAGCCATAATTAACCACTTTCAAGTAGGTTAAACCCGTCTGTGACAAATGACCTCGTACCATACAGGGTGTGCTTTACCTCACAAGTGTTCGACTAACACATTTTACAATATGAAGACTCCTCAGGTTTTAGATGCTACGTGTTGGACGTAGGAGCATTATGGGGCTCTAGAAAAGCCGGCTGGTCACGTCTTCTTAAGGAATATTGTACAGCCACTGGAATAAAGCGATTCATAAGGATGGGAAAGGAGAAATCGAACATTATACGTAATTCGAATCTCAAAACAAATCCAGATTCTTGCTCGAGCCACATCAGAACACTCTAAGATGATTCATACTCTTATCCATTAACATGCTCCATCCATTGGACTTCCTTCAATAGGGAGTCCTCCTCTTTGAATTTTACTGTACACGATCTAAGACAGTACTTGTGTGGGGGTATGCATCCTTCGTCCAGAGCAAATCTCCCAGGTTGGATAGTAAGGTGATACTTTCAGGCTCAGCCAGAAGTCTGGAGGAAGTGATAGTTTATTTTTATTGAAATACAAAACCGTGACAAGAGAGCCGATTCAGAGAAATGGATCACTAGATTTACAACAATTTAATTTCAATAAACAATATCAATATCCGAGTCCTCCACAGCCTTTTCCTCTAGAAGAAACCGTGTATCTAAAAAGTCACTAGTAATATAAAAATAGGTATTGAAGTTTAATTGAATTAGTTTTGGTCAAATGATTTTATTTTTACAAATACTAATAATTTTGGTAATGAAGAATTAAAATATAGTAAAGACATGTATAGAATGTTCCGTAACTCTCCAAACAAAATAAATGAACTTATTTCTTGTGTACGAGTCAAACAAACTTTACACAGTGGTACACTACGTTTTGGAGACTATTTTCCTCAAATCCGACTGTTTATAATTTTCTCGTAACAGAGGTTAATTTTGTCTTTATTATTGCGCTTATGAAAGAAGAACGTTAGTAGTGTCTAATCAGATAGTCCTAAAAAGACAGTTGAAGTGTTAAATTAGTGTAATACAGTAGTTCTAGAGAAGAAATGTTTAATTGATTTTTGTTAAAAAATACCATACACATTTGAATTATAATTATTATGTTTCATCATCATATAATATCCTAAAAATGTAGGGTTTCCTTGAGAAACCCTGAGATGGATCCTCCCTCACAACAAATTTAACCGAGTACGAACAAAACCTCTCCTAAATGTTGAAATATGACTTAACAGTATAACAAAAATTATACATTTAGAACTTATTTAATGAATAAAACATAAAGAGTACACTTAAAGATAGATTTCACAGACCTGCCAGTAGTTACATTGCAATTATTGCCAATAGATTTATTATAAGATTTCAAACAATAATACCAAAGAATTCTTCAACACATTCATAGTTCAAAAGAAATTGTTTTAGGTAAAATACGAAGTTTTTTAGATTCTGTTTTTTAGTGATTCTAAAAGCTAACATATTAAAAAGTATCGGAGCACTGCAAGTATAGAACTGTTGATGGACTCTTTGGAACAGATATTGGACTCCTTGGAATCTTTCTCTTGGATGGAAGCTTTGATCGAGGAACCGGTACCGACAACTGCTTTCTTAAATCATACCTACTAATTGATAGCTGAAAAGATTTATTACTTCTCATAAAAAATAATCTTCAAAAATTATATTATATAGTAATATTAAATTATAAGTGACGTAAAGGTAAATTTTAAAATGGCTTTCTGCAGCGCAGCAATTGAATGCAGGGTCGACAAATATGTTCCACCTCAATAAACCAGACCATACCTAATTCTAGAACCAACTTAAGCATGATAAGTATTTACCGTAATATATTTGGACATACATTTTTCAGAAAAATGAATGAAGAAAAAATGATGTTTTTTCACAGTCAAAATCAAAATTCAAGTATAGATAAACAATACAAATAATTCATTATGAGTTCTTTATTCATTTTAAACTACTATACAATAAGCTTTCACGTCTAGTGAATGAGACAATGCAATATTCTCACTACATCTACTACACCATTACAAACATCCAGAATTAATTCACCACTGTAAAACATGAAGAATTTTCGTTTTAAAATATTTCCATTCTTGTTCCCAGTTTTACGTAAAAACTGAGTCCAGAGGCGCAACGACAGGAACCTTGGGCGGACAATGGACTTACTAGTGCATGACCACCATGGCGGAGCCCCCCACCATGGCTGGGGAATGCGGGTGGCACATGGTCCGACAGCCGCCGTCTTTGGGAAATAAATAAAATTACCGTGTATCAGTAGAGAAACATTTACCATACATTCTCCATCTAAATGTAACTTGATTAGACTTAATTGCTCGTATGTCATTATAAGGACGATAAAATATTATACTTGCGTTAGAATATCTAACAAAAATTAGTTTTATTCAATATTTTTTATTGAACTTTTTCAACGGAAGCAGTGCTCCAACTCCGCTCTGAGCGCACGCTGCCTTGTGTCGCCCCACTAGCTTGGAGGTGAAGTGTTGTGAATATTTGTTGCGTTTTAATATAGTTTTTGTATTTTGCATGATAGAAAAGTATAGTATTATTGACAACATGGTATGATTAATTTCTGTAACTTTGACTTTCAATTTTTAATAAAAATTATTAGTTAAAGTCTCAGCCTAGCCACTGAGGATGCCACTTCCCAGCAAGGGCGAAACGTTTGGCAATACTAACACCATGACGGCGCAGTTGACGCCAAAAAATCAACTTGACATTGTTGACACCGGCCGCGAAAGCATAAGTTTGAAAATTAATAGTTATTCACTTAAAAATTGGGGGGAGTTTCTCTCAACCTCGAGTGTATTTAAAAACACAGACGCATTGAAAGAGTCCAAAAAGATATTGAATAATTAATAAGATTATGAATTTAAGAAAAAAATAGTTTTATGATGAGTAACCTCCAGATCACTGATTAATGCTATAAAGTGTTTCAATTACCGTCGGGTGATATAATAATTGTCGGCCTCTTGTTATAATAGGAACCACGGGTTTCGAACCATCTTCAGTTCGTAAAGGGACATTATTTACACGTCCCTTTCCACAAGTGTACCTACAAAATAGGTTTCATTCATCTTGTCACCCGTGAAGGAACAATATGTGTAAAGAAGTGAAGTGATTTTAAGTAGTAACCGAATAAATCAACCTAAAAAGTAAACACATATATATTTGCACACGGATCTCGAAAACGGCACCGAGGAATTTCTTTAAATTTTGGAAATAACTAATTTCCGAGTAGAAAATAAGTTCTAGATAGGTCTAATGCCCAGGAAAATTCGTGTTTTACTGTAATATTAAGTTTAAAATCTAAAAATTTAACATTACGCTGATGGAGAATAAAATGTAAACAATACAAACCAAAACAGCTGTTTATAACCGTTTGACAGTTCTTGATTGAAGACTGCGGGGAACAATATAGAGGTTATGCATTAATATTTTTTTATGAATTAAATAAATGCAAAATTATCAGGTTACTAAACAATTTGTAAAAACTTAAGGATAACATAGCTGTTCTAAATAAAAGCAGAAAAAAGTATTTCCAAAATCTTGCGTGTTTTGATAGAAAACGTATTCGTTGTATTGCTTGAAGCCACTGTAACAAACCAATTAATTGATGTAAATTAAATTTCTCTTTTGCTTTTCAATCCACATTCCGTTTATAACAAAATCAGTTGATCACAGGCTAATAATAACAGTATGGATAATTAAACAGTAAATGATCGGCTTTGGCTAAAAGACGTTAAACGGCATCGCTCAATTGACTAACGTCGTAGCCGAGTTGTAGCGTATCGGCCTCAAGAACTATAGGCCGCGAGTTCCATCCCCACCAGGGGCGATACTTTTTGTTCAGTGCTATATTAATTATGGCGTATTAAATCGGTTTTATTTCAACCACATAAATGTTTTCATTGAGTAATAAATGTGAATTAATTTTTATAATACATGTCTTATTCTATACGAGCAAAGCTCGGTCACCAGGTACTGATTCTTAATATTTACAATAAGATAAACATTAGTCTGCTCTAGACAAGCGTACTGTGTTTACAAATACCTGTAAGTTTCAGATACTATCCAAAGTCGAGTTTTACGAGTTTACGAGTCCTATATATTACATCCGGTGTCTTCTCCACAGTCCAAGGACTGGGGAATCGTCAAAGTTCTTCCTGAAGCCAGGGTCTTCTCGAAGTGAGATCTTTGGGACATAGTTTGCTATTAAAATCTGGTCGATGTGATCCTTAATAAACGCAAAAGTTGTTAAAAATTATGTATATATATACAGTATATGAATATGTGTATCTGTGAACACGATAACTCTCGTAACAATGGTCCGATCGAGACAAAATTTGGGAGAGACGTGTATTCCTACATTTGTTCGGAGTTCGTAAACCAGACATAACGGTAAATCGGAATGGGTAGTTTGGGGGGGGGGTTTGTACTAAGAAATTGGGTTGTTTTGCATTTTTCATATATAATTTAAAACATTTTAAAATTTTATCTTCCACCATTTGAGTTAGCTTAAAAATTACACAATTTAGTTCTTGAAAATTTTGTTCTGTCTCAAAAGATTACCGAGATATTAAACAAATCTTAACACAGTACGTTGTATTTTGGGGCTCCAATGTTCATCCTATGGAGGATAAATAAAAATTAATATTTCACTTCTATATTTTTGGTTGAAACTTGATATTTAGCTTCATGTGGTTGAGGTCCATCCACTTATGCTTAAAAATTATAGTTTATGCGTTTATCATGACAACTAACCTGCATACTCTTTTCTCATATTAATCTTATAGAGAATAGGCAAACTCTTTTATTTATGGAAAGATATTGATTGAACTTGGTAGAAATGTTCAAAATAAAACCTGTTTACACTAGAAACGTCTACTTTCAGTGTTCCTCGCAGCAGCAAACCTACATACTCTATTCCAAGTAAATCTTATGGAGAATAGGCAAATAATAACTGTTATATTTATCAACAGATATGTGGCAGTCATAGCTGAGTGGGTAGAGTACTGGTCTACCACTCAAAAAACCCAGGTTCAATTCCCGGTCATGACACATGAAATTTAATTTCTCAGACTGCCACCGTGCTTCGGAAGGCACGTTAAGCCGTTGATCCCGGCCACATAAGTAGTCGTTAGGTCACGTTAGAGGCAGTATTGCAACCTGAAAACTCTAACATTAGACCTTGGCCAGAAGGTTACACGGAAACTTTACTTTAACAGATATTGATAAAACTTGTCATATATTAATGATTTGGAAATTTAATAATTGAGTAAACAGGTCTGCTTCGATGAGGGTATTTAGATATGATGGTAGCACATTGAAGAAGCAAGAGCCTGAGTAGTGGGGACTATTATTGAATATTTGCAACCTACTGTATGTTGTAGTAAGTTCAAGTCTGTGTAAGTGTTGTTGTCAAGTCTGTTTCTTAGTTGATAGGAATGTTGTTCGAATCTTAAGGGGGGTGTGGATTTTTTAGAAAGTATTATGGATTCTAGAATGCATAAGGAGATGTCTGTTAGGATATTATGGTTTCTAAAGATATGTTTTCAATGATCCATAGGCTGAAGTTGGAATATTGTCCGCGCAGTCTTCTTTTGGATGACGAGGTTGTGTTCCATGTTCCTAACTGATGTTGATTCCCATGCAGCCACTCCGTAGCGAGAACAGGGAATAGTAAGCTATTATTGCAGTGCGTTCATCAGTGATGGTTCTAATTCTTCTTAATACATTCTTACGTATTATTATTATTATTACTTTGCAAACTTTGGCTGTATGGATTATCGGTTAGTTAGCTTCACAATGTCACGGTCACCGGTTTAATTCCGGACTGAGTCTTGCTGCTATTAAGCGCTTGAGCTATTAACCTATTCATTAAGGAATGTTGAAACTGAAATGCTAGTTTGTAAGTAACAAAGCCATGTAATAACAATGGTCATCACACTCGTATTCTTATTGACATGGATGCAACAAGTGTAACGGAAGTGACGTCACGTGACCAGATATTTTGTTTCTGATAGTCATGTGTTTAATATTTTGTAAAAAAATTCTTGAAATACTAAAACTTGACGATGTGTTCTATAAGTATTTGCTAGAGAAACTAGAATACTTATTGGAAACATTTCCTATTTAAAATTTTGTAAAGTTCATGCGGTTTTTTAGAAACTAGGCTCTGCATCTAACGAAATGTCGGGCAATGAACATATGAAAAAGTTCTGTGAACGTCAACAACTAGGTATATATAGTAGGATAATTTCCCAATCATTTTATAAAATAAAAATAAAATGAAAAACTATATTTATATGACGATTGAGAAGTCTACGAGTGTATCTTTGAATATTTCTACATTACTATGTTAAAATACCCTGAAAGATTAGGCCATTGTATCAAGGAACGATAATAATATTTTACATTGTAGTGAGGTGGTAGTGAGCTTTCTAACTTCAGTCAGCAATAGCTTTAGTTCAAACCTCGCAGTTGCCAATCAGTTTTATCACCAGGCCAACTGTCTATCTAGTATTGTGTTCTCTCATCCTCACTTTGCATGATATAACCCACTACCAATCTGTAGTCAATGGTTGCGTCAAGGTATAAATAACATACGCTGAATCCCTCTTTCTACCCAGTGATACAATAAGTTGCCAAATGTAACACAACAATTGCAGCCAGGCAGATCGTGTTCGGTTATCCAGGAGTCATGAGTTGTTATCAAGGGAGCCGTGGCAAAGCGGTCTGTAACCGAAGGATTCGTTCCATCGCATTCCCTTATCTGCGGCAGTGGCGCGTTCCACGTGGCTTGCTCTCAACTTGCATACGAACCGATAACATATACGACTTCACTTTTGGGAAAAACTCTTAAATTTCAAACCACTGATGATTAAAAGTGAATCATTTTTCGCAGTCCGTTTCGTTATTTCTTCATCCGCTGATTACAGCTGACGTTGGTAAAAATTGATAACAGTCGATTTCAGAAAAAATAATACTTTTAGAACACCGAAAGCACATGCTTTGGTTTTTAATCTTCAATGAACCAGCCAAAGTTTTTCTGCTTTCCTAAGCTCAGCAGTTAAAGTTGGGTACATATATGGGGAAGACCTTTTAAATAGATATCTGGTGACCATCGTCCGGAACTGTTTTACACATTGCTTCAGGCTAGACCAAAAAAGGTTGTATCATTATCACTTTGTAAAAAACATTGGTGATTGATGGTATTGAGCCCAGAACCTTGGGCACCAAAGTCCCACGCCCTACCTGGACAACATATACTAACCTTAACTATTGTAGTATAGTGTACGTAAGAGGATTGACCAGGAGAAAGGATGCTTATTTGATGTGAATTTGGGAAAGGTATGATTCGGATAAACTCTTTGGAAAAGTATGTTTACCCAGCTGTTTTTGTATATTTTACATTTTTAGTTCGCCTTTTGGCATTTTTAACACTTAATTGGGAACAGTTAAAATCCCAGCTTTGATTTTACGTAACGTCAAACTGTCATTCCCCAGTTTTGAACCCAGTCGAATCATTATTATTATTTTATTATTGATTTGGGAATTCGCTGAGTATGCAGGTCTGCTGCGATGGGGGTATTTATTTTCTTATGTAGGTAACCTAGATACATGCATAATGTTAAATCAGCATTCATTTGTTCAACAAATAAATTTAATTTTAGATAAATATGACTTTTGACATTCCTACTACTTCATTCGGCTGGATTCAGATTCAAAGCTTGCATCGAACTTGAGTTTTGAAAGCAATTACTATAACCACTTAGCTACCAGCTGGTTCAGGATTATATCTAAGGTATCTGTTTGGTTCCACACTTCTCAGGAGCTATACAAATTATCTTAAAATCCTTATACTCTCATATTTTGCCTAAAACTCCAAGTTTCCCAATGCTAAATAAATAACTCGTAATTAGTTGTTGGTGTCGTCAGGCGGAAAGCCGCTTTCCACAACAGTGAAACCCTCGGTTGGCCAACGTCGCTTTCTTCTACGGCCAGCCGCCGTGACGGGACCACATCTTTTACGTCACCGGTGACTTGCGACAGAGCGGCGACCACGCAGCACGCAGCGACGTGGGGA
Organism: Nephotettix cincticeps; assembly: GCA_023375725.1. Taxonomy (NCBI): domain Eukaryota; kingdom Metazoa; phylum Arthropoda; class Insecta; order Hemiptera; family Cicadellidae; genus Nephotettix; species Nephotettix cincticeps. Next base: position 52,508,218 of record CM041790.1, on the reverse strand, counting down.
GGTGGTGATGGGTGAGGGGGTAACGCAGCAACGCACCGGCGAGCCTCGCCACAATCATAGAAACTATCTCTGGAACACGCCAATGGGTGAAATGGGCGTGAACGATGGGGTGAAAGTCGTGGAGGAAAGTGGAGATGAGGGAGACGCCGGTCTTGGGGGGGAGGGGGTGGTGGATACCTCGATGATTGAGAATCGGGTTAAAGGGTTGTTAGATCAAATGAGCTATGAAACGTTATTAGGAATTTCCTTCGCAAAAAAAAACAAAAAATAAAAACCTTTGTGAGCAATGACGCTCCTCAAATAAAGAGATCTACACATTCCTGACAGGCCTGATGCATTTAATTTCCCAATATTATAAATATATTATTATCTGATGGCTGTAAAATATTCAAAAGTAATATGAATATCTAGTCTGGCTTTTATGTAGACTACCACTCTCGTAACAAATAATAAATAATATATATTGACATTTCATCAATGTCAGTGTAATTATTATATATATTTTGATAGGAAACGGTTTCATATACCTTAATACCTTGTGTCAACCCGTTATTGGATAAATAATTAGTTATTTGTCCAATTAGAAATATTTCGGTTTCATATAAGAACCGAAACTAGTTGCTTTCAAAAGCAACATATTTGACTTAGTAAAAGCAGATACTTAAACTATTCCTACTTTTAGTATATCCCCGTATTTAGCAGGCTAAAAATCACTAACATGAACTAATCTTTAACTAATTGTAAGCTCATATACATACTTACCATTTATTACTATAGATAAATATTTTTGAATTTGCCCATAAACCTAAACGACACATCTACAAAAAACAAATGGTTCTACAAATTCATGATCAGCTGGGCAAATTTTTAATTGTTTGTGAAATGTTATCAAACAAAAGTAGAAAAAACGTATTTTACCGCAATCCTATCGCAAAAGATAATATTCAATCGGAAAAATGTACAATAAAAGTGAGTCAAAAAATAGCTGCAAAGCTAAGACCAACTGTAAAACATTTGAAAAGAAGAGGTCTGTGTCTTCTTTACAGATATCCAAGGTAAAATCTGATCGCTTTAACAAATCCAAATTAGAAAGTTCAACATGTTCGAAGTTGCCGGTGTGCAAGCCTGTGAGGAAGGCTCACAACTGCGTGGAGCCAGTTTCTACTTTATCTTTAAGAAGGACCCCGTCGGCGCTCAGAAGGAAGTCTGTGTCACTGGTCGAGTTGACAGCGGACACTCCAAGAACGAGGATCTGGACTCCAAAGAAATGGGAGAGTAAGGAACATCTGGACGAGACTAAGATTTTGGAAGAAATCGCAAAAACAAAACAAGAAGAATCTTCCTTGAACAGTAATGAAGCAGGGTTGGCACAAAGGGTGTGCAAGATGTTTATATTAAACGCGTGGAGACATAGTAGGGTACAAGTACTATCCTTGCAGAATAAAGTAGCGAAAATGACCAACGAGGTAGATAACCTTAACATTCAAGTGGTGGTTCTACGAAATTTATTGGAGTCAGAAAAACTGAGGGTTGCTGTTGCAATGAGTGACGCGTCGCATCTGAAGCAGCGGCTGGAGAACGAACTGAGAGTGAATAATCAGCTGAAGATCGACCTGAGTCACCTGAGGGAGGAGAAAACAGTGTGGAAGAATCTGGAAGAGAAGATGAATTGTGAAATTAATAATCTAAAAGAAGAGTTGACTTTGACATCGGAACAAAATAAATACCTGCGAAGAGAATGTGACGATTTCGCAAAAGATATTTCGGAAGTCAAACAAAATGAAAATTGTCTTCAAAGACAACTGAAAGAAGTTACAAGTATCTTGAGGGAAAAGGAAGACAATGAAAAAGAAATAAAAACCAATGTTACCGCTTTACTTCTGAAACTTGCAGAGTTGAAAAAAAGAAATCAGAACATTTTGAAGGATAACGAAAACAAAGAGAGGAAAATTAACGAGTGTGTAAATAAGATTAATGAAATGAATGTGGAATTGAACAATTCACAGAACATTTGTAAGGTTCAAAGCGAGAGTATTGGGGACTTGAAGAAGGAGTTAGCAAAAGTGGAGGAGAAACTGACGACGCAAACGATGGACGTCGAGAACCTAAAGAATACAGTGGAAAAGTACGAGTCTGAAAAAGAAGAATACAGTAAAAATCTGAAGAAAACTCGAAACAGAATAGTATTTGAAGCGATTAAAATATCAGCAAGTTTATTATTTCCATATCATCCTTATCTGTGATGTGTCTGGTTATTTTAAACAGTTCAAAATTGTACGTGTGTTCTATCCTTATTTAAGATGTAACCTTACTTCTTGTACATTTGTATATAATAAAATATGTAGATAATAAATTGTATTGTTCAGTTATTTTATATTAGACGAGCCTCGTAGAGAAACATTTTATTTAAAAATCAGTCAATGTAAGAGTCATTGTGTCTCATTACGCCCACAAAAGGTTTCACACCAAGTAATGATGGGAATTGCGTCCTTGCAACAATAGCTTCGTTCCGGACAGAAGTCTGACAAGAAAGTGAAAGTTAAGGTATTATTTTGTACGGATATTAAAAACTATTACACGTAGATTGGTGATCTTACAAGACGGAGTGACAAGATAAATACATATATTAAAAGCGAACTACATATGAAATACATATACAATATATGAATAAAATGCTTGTATTTACTTCCCTGTGGGAAATAGGTTAGGTCATAGATTTGTCTAAAGGGAATGTTTTCAGTTCATCTAAACAGCTATTCTTATGTTACAAATTTTGGTCGTTAAAATTGCAGCCTCCCCCAGAGCTAAGACATATTCATGTCAAAAATGTGAATGCAACTTCAGCAGGCACAATATGTATCAGACGCGTAGCAATCTGAACTGCCAACAACAAACGCAAAGCGGCGGTAGTGACAGAAAACGACAGGCATATGAAGGTAGAAGACTGCACTCTTGTTAACAAACGTAATTTACTTATCTGGGGCCAACCCCATCTTGTGTTAAATATCAACCATTGAAAGAGGAAGATTTACTACAGAACTTACATTAAACCGATTAACAGATAAACCGTACGTAATTTAGGAATGATGTTAGAATAAGCACCTGCAAAACTGTAAACGCAATATAAACCCTGTATTTATATTGCCTGATATATTCTCTACGGCGCGGTGCCCGGTGTCGTCTTAATGTTATGATGTACACTACAATTCTTTTATAAAATCCAGTTTAATGCACATTGCGTATGTGTTCTGAAACAGGATGGTTGTAGGGGAACGCGTTTTAAAGGGGTGGGAGGCGGAACAGCGCCTATGTGCGAAAAAGGCGTAAATCCGTCCTTTTAAAGTCTGAGTGTCTATTCTGACAGCTGGGATGGCAGAGCATTTAGGACTGACTATAGTGTTTGGGAAGATAACTGATATTTTGTTAGCTCGAATTTGACTTGATGATAATAATAAACAAGTAGGCTGAGAAATTCGCTTGGATAAAAAATTAGTAAAGGATTTAGATTATACGATTAAAATGAAATGTTACGCATATAAATTTTGTATATAAATATCCCGCAGTTTCATACTAAAGACCCAAGGTTTTTAATCTATAGTATGTATATTTTCTCATCAATATTCCTACCGTAGGTGTACACACTGGTGCAACCAAAGGAACCAAAATATATCCATCTTCTCACTCTATGTACAAAAATTACAACTCCTTGTTACTTTTTTTAAATTTTGGGTTGTCGTATTTCTTTATTACCGTATTTCCTACTCGCTATTTCTTTCATTAAATTTACTTTCGAACTTTAATATAAAACTATGAAAACCGTTCTTATCTCTATATAATTACCTAACTGCCACCAGAAATGTAAGTATAATCTCACGATTGTATTGTATTACAAGAATTTACAACTATATCCCTCAAGTGAAAACACTTTAAAAAACGTTTCTTACCCCTAGATTTGACATCCCAATTTCCTGAATAGTTTCACTGCACTTTTTTGGTACCGTGGACATTAAGATCCCACGATCCCCTTTCATCCCACGCATTTCCTGGACAAATATCCCTCATGCGGCAAACTACGTTAAAAACTCGTCTTTTCTCTACATATTTTATCCCAACTCCCGCTGTTCCGTTTACCCCGCGAGTGGCGAGGACGGCATCCTCCGAGCGACGGCAGCTCCACGTGTGTAATCGACGATTTCATGAGGTTCGCGTCGCACATTACGCGGGTAAACGCCGTCCGGCATGCACGACGACCGCTGTCTTTTTGTCCGAGTTCACCGTCAACATTGTCCGGTGTACGGCCGGTAATTAGTAAAGCAATCGATTATCTCTGGGACCGATGGAGCGTTGACAGACACAATGAGACCGTCTCATGGTTTACCGCGCGTTTACATGGTCGTCGATGTCTCATGGATGACCGACGGTCAGCGGTGGAGGTCCGGACGGGAAACGTGAGAAAAAAGGCACAGCGAAATTTGTGAACAGAGTGTTCTACCCAACTAGAGAGTTGTCTTAAAACGTAGATTGTGGAATCCCTGGACTATATTTCTCCTTTTTTGGTTGACTAAATCAAACCTATACCCAGGAAACTGGCCATGATTAATTTCTTTAGTAGCCCAGACTGGGCGGTGACGTGTCTTGTATTTCAGCTACCTGGAGGTCATAAATTGGATGCGGCATTCCCTGGTATGGATTAACGCCACCAAAAACATCCGCATACTTAGACCAGTCCGTAATTCAGAGGAAAAATCAATTCGGTTCAGATCTCACGATAAACTGTAGGTCTCTGTAGGGATATTAATTAACAGTACTGTCTAAGGAACATGTCAGACTTAGTTAGTAACGAGACTAAAAGATCGTGTTACAATTATTTAAAATTCATTTTTCATTCACACTTGGCTTGAAATATTTATCTCGGAAGGTTGTCATGTCATTGAAAAGTATCAAAAGTATCAAAAACACTTTTCCTAAAATTAAACTAGTAGACAACTAGTAAAGTCACTACTTTACTAAACTTAAACTAGTTGACAATTAATTGTTAGGAGCACTCATGGACTACCCTTAAGAAACAAGATAGAGGTTTACCACGAGGAGCCCTCCATATTTTGTTTTTGAGTAAATAATACAAGTGCGTGCACTACCCAGCCACAAATCCCAAAAGACCACTGCTGTTAAGTATCCTCCTTCGATAGGCAACGCTTCCAGCTAGGTAATCATGGAAATTTAATCCTTCTAGATTTTGATCCAAAGAATGGTGTTCAGACTCAGCAGGGAGAGACAGGAAGAAGCCAACATGGTCGGAAAGTCCGTTTTACTGGATAGAAACTGGACTAATCAGTACTGCTGAGGATTCTTTTTAAAGCTGAAAATAAAACTTTTGAACTGAGAAAAACAGCCAGCGTGCCGTTTGGCTTTTTTATATTGACTCCTAATTTACAAGATACAAAGGTGTTTTTTCAAGTATTTGCTTATTCGAAAAACATCGTTACGAAATAGATCTGTTTTGTTGACTAGCAAGGCGGTGTTTAGAGTTGACGGACCTACCTGTGAACGCAATCACGGCAGAATAAGAATGTTTGAAAGGTTCAAATATTTTGATCGAGACAGAGTCGTCCGTGACGACCTGAGACAATAGCACAGTAGCCGATCATCCATTCCATGGATGATTATGTTTTAATTGATTAATGGTAGCGGTGGTGGGAGCCTGCAGCGAGGCTATAGCCTCACACAGACGCCATTGTCGAGCCAACAATGGGAGGAATGTTAACTACACAGTGGCTGTCCGCGCTGCAGGCCCTGGTCCGCGCCATGTCTCCCGCTCCGGCTCCGCACACAACTATAGTACCTGCTAGTGCCATCTGGAAAATATTACAACAATATAGTACTAACTAGTATCTAGCATACCAATACATTATTATATAGTACCTATAATACCTATCTGTAACTTTCTAGTACCTATCAAGTACCATCTGCAATCTGGTATACCTAACTAAAAAAAGTGCAGAACAGCTGTAATGCAGCGTACCAACTCATTTAGATGAAATCACGTGGTCGTAATGCCATCTGGGTGAAGTAAACCTCTTCTAGAGCATTGCAGGGATGTATTTCCGATAGGAAAATCCAATGCATGGACCGATAGGATTTTGGTGGGTGAGGGTCCCATACACATGGGCAAACACCGATCCCTGACATTGCATAAAGCATTCACCTATCATAAAAACAAAATAAAACCTTTGTAAAAAGTATCTAGTATAACTATCTAAAGCAAAACTTAGTATTACTATTTAGTACCTATTAAAGGCCTACCTGTGTAGTCCTATCAAGTAGCTAGTACATATATCTCGTCCACAGTAAACTGAGGTAGTACCATAATGTAATAAAGAATTTACACATAAACCACAAATAGCAACTTTAAAGATCAAATATGGTTTTTTGAATCTACACTTGATCGTGATAGATGAAATTTAATATTATAAACTTTTGAATTTTACTATAGTTTATCTTCGGTTATAGTCAAACTAGATTGTATTTGTAAAGCACCTGCAAAAGGTAAAATACATTCCAAGGTACTGTATACTATCCACAAGGCCGATTGGAGGTACAAAACCTCTATTCATTTCATACGATAGATGGGTCGTATATGAGTACTACAGTTAATCTCCCACTTAAACGCTATCAGTCAGTCATTGCACTTCCTCTCAGAAACACGTTTGTGCAATTGAATACTTAATGAAGAAGTCTACATGGCTAAGGGGGCATTACTAAGTAATTCCATCGAAATCATCTGGACGGGGGCATTGGAACTGTTTCGTCACATATTGTCCTATCATATTCTTGCGGAAATCATAGATAGCATTCTATCGGCGTGAATGTTCAGAATCAACGGCAGCCACCAGCTCATCCCGCTTTGCCTCCATCAGCTTCCTCTTCCTTTCCTCCACCAGATTTCTCTGCGTTACCTCCACCAACTCCTTCCACTTTACCTTCACCAGCTTCTCCTTATTTTCTTTGCCACCTAATTTCCACAGGAGAAGACGGTATGCAGTGCTGCCATTATTGTTTGGATCCCCATATGGACATTTCGGGCTATCACTTACTCATTCCGTTGAGTTAAGTACCAATACCAAAGTAACAGTGACCACCGAATGCCCCAGACAGGTACCGATTTATATGACTCAACTCAATCAGTAGGTAAATGCCGGTAAGTGTAACGGGTTTGATTTGATTTAACTTAGTTTCTGTTAAGGACCAGGTCTTTGATTTACCAGGATCAAACCCTTTCAGGGCCACGTGTTATTCCTATAGCGTGTACAAAAAATGCCAGTTAAAAATAGCAGTTTTTAGCCGTTTGAGAAAAACTTTCATAGTTTCCTTATTTACTGATGGAAAATTGATACTTTTGGTTTTGTTTTGTTCATAAATAAATTAGGTAAATGTAACAGATAAAATAAATTTAGCTAATATTTTTATTCATAAAACAAAGTATGAAAAAGATTACATAATGAATTTTTCAGTTTGAAGAAAAAAATTGCCAGTAGAAAATTCCTCACGCTTAAAATATAGTATTTTTTGTTGAAGTATACTTAGTTTTGTACTTATTTGCAAAAAGTTAAAAAATACAGTTTTTACTTTATTTTGCATTAATTTATTTTTGAGTTTTGGCTTTTGCATTAGTTACTGAAAAGATTAATCTCACTCCAAAATATGTTTACATTAGACATGGAATTTGAATTGTGTCCATAGCTGTGTAAAAGAATAAATTAATTCAAACTATTCTGAACATTATTTTCAAAAGACGCTGATCAGGATCGACTGATCTGGCTCACTGCCCGTGTTGTCAAAGCCTAAACTTGACTACTCATCACTCTCACTGAAATCACTCATGGAAAAATTACTGCCACCTTTTTAACACGCTAAGAATTGTTTTATCATTGTCGGTTGAATCAATACACTTCATCATTACAAAACAAACTAAACAAACAATAATAATAACCTCAAATTGCCTAGGGCTATCTAAACAAGTCAACAAACAACAGATGTTGAAGCGGACTGTAGCCAAGAATACTTAGAATAACATTTTACCTTAAATAATTTATATTTAATTTGTTCTTTATACTATCCTAAGTACAAAAAAACGTCTTTTAGGACGTTTTTTCGTCCGTACAGTCGGACGCTGGCTCTTCTTGCATATTTTGTCAACGTCCGTATATACGGACGTTGTAACTGAAAGGGTTAAATAATTAATGAAACGCCAACGAACAATGGCGTAATGCCCTGTCTTGTGAAAAATCAGAAATGAATAAGTTCGGTTTGTGTTAAACCAATTTTACAGCACGTAAAACGTCTTAGTACACATTGTTATTATTCAACAAAATCATCTGTACTATAATATATTACATGAGATTATAGTAGATTTTTTATATTGTTTGAGGAATAACACAACCTATAAATCTATAAGGGCAGATAGTTTTTACGAATATTTTCCTATCCGCTAAAACAGACGCAGTTTTTCGAGAAACCTTGTTCACAGTTTAATTTATAATGCAACATATTTTTCCGGGCGAGCCTTGGCGGGTAAAAGCGGAGGCCTTGCTGCAAGGACGCCTCGGATAATGGAATTAAGCAAGAAGGGGTCGACAAGGCTGTGAGTCCAGCGGACGGACAACTATGCTGGACAACTACATGGAGCCGTGGAGTCGGGCAACTCGGGACACTTCGACACCGGAACATTCATTTGCTACCATGACGTACCATGGATTAACAAATAATATAGGGCAACTCGGGAAACGGGATATTACCTTCAAACCTGATTAACGATTCACTATACTTTTGGTTCAATCGGAAAAACTATAAAAACAGAATTACGACATTGATACTTAAAAGCTAAAAGGAATGAGGAGGAAAAGGAAATTAAGTATCCATCAAACTAACAGCACTAATAACTTTTAAATGTGTCATTTTTAACAGTAAAGCTTTACAATTTTATTTTGAATGTGTTGTTTCCAAAATTTAATGAATGTATCTGGGTAGTTTACAAGGAAATCTATTTCCAATGTCTGTTGGTGTCTATAATAAAACACCAGCCTTCACTTTTGCAGTTGGATAATTTCCATGACGAGTGTTATAACAGTGAGTAATAATAATTCCGTTCCTAATTGTAAGTATCTTCGGAAGCTATTGCACACATATTTTTTGAATTGAAACCGTATTTTATGGTACTTCTAGGTATCCAATGAGTGGCTCTCAACCCGATTATGATTTTCATAAACATCGTTAACCTAAGTGACAAATTACGGTGACAGACTTTTGACGATTATATTGGTCAAATATTGGCCATTTTGCTATTGGAAGGTGCGTTACAGTATTGTCCTATGTATTTCTCTAACATTATTTACTGATTTACTGAAAAGCACTGTAGCTACTCAGATAAAATTACAGGATAATATTGAAATAGTATAATTTTCAACAAAATACGATCCGTCGAGAGGAAGTGTTAGGGTGAGAAACGGGAGATGATAATAAGATGAGGAGCCGACAGCAATCACAGAGGGTATTGTCAGGTACCGCGGTACCGTTGTTCGATCACAGCCGACAATATAGGGCGGCTGGGCGACTGGGCGGCCGTGAGAAGCGGAGGATCACCGGCAGCCCGCCCAGTGGCTATGCGATACCTTGAGCATTTGGCTGGGAATGATTGGATTAAATTTAGCGTATGCATGGAATGGGAGCTGGGGCACACATTGTGTATTGTGCATCACATATAGGCATATTTTTTACTTGGCAATAGGACCATAACTCCATGTAATCACTTGAACATAGACATTTGGAAAAGTCAAATAATATAAGATTACTGTCAAAGTAGTTGGCGGAGGGTTCGGTGTAATGTGTTAGTTTCTATGTAGGATGTTAATTTATTCTACCAAAATACCAACTGAAAAGCATTTTCTACAAGCTTATATTTCAGAGAAGTGACTAGGACGTAAAACAAAAGTTTACGGCACTAGAACCCAGAGAAAGTAAGATGTTTGGAGATGATCGGTGAGGAAATGCTCCACTATGACATAAGTGTACATAACAGAAAACCTTATAGTCTCTAAAAACCTTCTAGTTTAGAGTCGGAGAGTATTATAAATACGTCTACCCTAAAATTACTAGATAACACTACTGTATAGTAGCAACTGTTCACTGTAGATAGCACTACTGTATAGTAGCAACTGTTCACTGTAGATAGCACTACTGTATAGTAGCAACTGTTCACTGTAGAACTGTTCACTGTAGATTGGTGACAGAACGAGAGGGACTGATGAGTGAAAAAGTACCGTACTTTGACACTTCGTACTGAAATGGTGACCTATAGTTTAACGTTAGATACCAACCACAATTTTGCCTCTGAATTGTCAACTGATTATGACTAATTATGAGGACAGTTTTTGATGACGTAGTATTCATTAGTGCGGACGTTCACCCAAACCAGGGAATATTGTATCCTCCGGCCATTCTTTGTAACTGAAATTCTGAAATTTATGCTCTACTCGTAGCTGGATTACAAGACATCTTACTCTTCCAGCCTAGAAAATAATAAAGTAACAGAAAGACTGCGTTGTTAAATCCTGATTGTGACATAATTTGTAAATTGTGTTGGACTAGTAAAGGTTGGGGCTATATGTGACTAGTAGTATTTTTTAAAACCCACCAAACATCGTTCGAGCATTCATCCTAATACGCCATCTACTTTCTTCAACTTCTAGTCCTGTGTTGACAAGTATTTTGCAAACACGCAAGCCCTCAAATTACAGGTCGCGCCACGTGTAGCAGGCAGCAGGCAACACAGGGGACTGGTCGCCAGTGGACCAGCACGGGACGCTAGACTGGGCAAATAAATTGCGGCATACATTTGGCAGCCTTCATGGACGTTAGTCGGCGGAAACTTGTGATTCGCTCTGCGGTGGAGTCGAGTGGTCTTGACAGTTGCTTCACCGGGGTGGACCATGAACCATGAAGGGAGGCCTAGGTCCGCTAAGGGTAAACATACATCGTATAAAAACCGCTGCATTTTTAATTTGGTACGTCAACGAGAAAATTCAGCCAAGAGATGGAAAAAATAATTAGACTAATTAGTAATTCAGAGGCCATGTTTCGGATTCCACGCTAAACTGTAGGTCCCAGAGCGCTCATCGGCTGTTGGACTATTAATTAACAGTCCTGGCTAAAGAGAAACATGTTAGCCTTAGTCAGAAACAAGACCCAACAAGATCACGCCAAAATCATCTTACACTTAAACATCATTCATGCTTGGTTTAAATTACCTACCTTTTGATATGGTCACAATTCAATAGTACAATCCAAGCTAATCTCTGATATAGTTTGAAGGAAAGTGACAAACCAATTTGAGGATTTTGTCACAGTATAAAAAACAACAGCCATTCAGGAAACCCACGTGTTGTACTCTGTTTTCAGTTGCAGCGATTTCAGCCTGCAATGACACATTCTTGGTCATAATGGTGAGTAAGCTCAACCCATCACATGTCTCTCACAATGACTTATATTGTTTTCTTCCAGTATCCGTGGTTACGAATATTAATTACGAATCAAGGAAAATGTTTGAAAATTAGATGCCAATCAACACTTTGGTTACTGATTATAAGGTTCAAAAAGGTATCTTCTATCTAAGTCTGACTACTATAGAATGTTTCCTAATCGTGAAAACATTTTATCACTATTTCGAAATTACAATTTTTTCTTCGGATCATGTTGAGACAATCTTGAGCTTTTTACGAGCACATTTTTCATGAACGCTTTATGAACGGAATGTCACTTGACTCAATTTGTAGAAATGGTAATTTGAATCTTCGATCTCCATTACCGACTCTAAAGTAGGTAAGTTCTTTTGAAACTCAACTCTGTAAAATATCTCCTAGTATAAGACTGTAGCATTACATAATTAATTCATGGGATATTATGACACATCTTTTGTATTGTCCGCATTTTTTTTATTTTTCATAGTATTTATTATCATTATTCATTCATACTATGACTATTACTCTATTATTCTAACATTAGTAGTCTATAACCCATGTCTATATAAGTTGATTCCTAATTTAGACTATTATAACTATTATTATAGCATCGTAACTGTTATTGTTATTGTTATGTTATTGCCATACGTTGTGTTAGTTTTTGTATCTAGGTAGAAAATTTCGGAATATATAAACTTTAGCAAAAGACCCAATTCGGGACATAAACAGAACGTATGATTCCGGTCCACATCGTCTTTTATACAGGTTAGTCAGATAATATAGCACTAAAAATTTTAACCAGCCCCTGACCTAAATCTAAAAAAATCCACTTTTTGATCAGTCAAAATCATTTAAAAGTATTTGGACTTTTGTGTTAATTTGTTGGCATTTCCTACGAAGATTATGTTTTTAACTGCACAACGTTTCTAGGTGTGGTGAAACTCCACCGATTTAAAGCGATTACCAAAGAATTTTATGTACATACAAAATAAATTAAAAAATAAAATTGCTGTTTATAAATTAACGTAAGACCTGGAAAATATCATCAAGGAAACTAAAGTATTTAGATATTTATAATGCACATTATTCTATCAGTTGGGTAGCGTCAGCAGAAGGATGGCTGAGTTGATCTTTTGACACGGATATGTCTTAGCTCGGTGGGGGGGAGGTGCTGGTGATTTGTTAGATGAAAATTTGTAAAGGTTTCTATAGAAGCTACTAGAGCTATTGTATTGAATTTTTGATACATAAGAATAATAACAGCTGTTTAGAAGAACTGCAAGCATTCCTTTTAGACCTATCCATGATCTAACCTATTACCCACAGGGAGGTAAATATAAATTTATTTTCAACTCTTTCTCAATAGTTTTTGCTCTTGTGGAGCATTTAATTGTTGTGAGCCCAGCACCATATTAGTATGAGCTACCTGTTAAAGAGCAGTACACCATAGTAGTCAGTACTCGATGTACGTAGGATCAGTAATGCGGGTTTTTCAGTTAGTCATCTTAATTCGAAGTTGGGGAATTTCCTGGATAATAAGATGATTAGATTATATAAGATTATTGAAATGGTGACAATACTACAAGGTAGGTATTTTAAGCCAAGGATGGATGAAGATTGAGTGTAAGACCCGCCCAGGATAACAATAAGGGACAATAATATCATGGGGTTGAAGTAAGAGCACTTAAAAAATTATTTTAAAATCAAAAGAAATACAAAATACTAAAAAATACTAAATAAAATACTAAGAAATTAACAATCTTATATTACAGAAATCATTAACATGTCATAAACCATATTAATATCAATTAAACTTACTTGTCTTAAAAAATACAACCCAACAAGAAGGTATAGATCGTGTATAGGTTAGATTATATTATTGAAATGCCAACCTTCCCAGTTAGGTATTTAATGCCTAGTATGAATGAGAAATGATTGTGGTGCGATCTTTTAGTCTTGTTACTGACTAAGGCTAACATGTTCCTTAGGCAGGACTGTTAATTAATAGCCCAACAGCCGTTGGCAACAACTAAGGGACCTACGGTTTAACATGGAATCCGAACCACGGCCTCGCACCCATATGTTTCAGCGGAATCTTCGAGTCTCATGGTCAGTCTATCCACAAAGGCTCTGATGGAAGGGACGCTGGACGAAGCCCTTATTATGGAATTCTTCAAAAACCAGGGAGACCCCGTTGCCCACCAGAGAGATCTGCTTTGGACAGCAAGCAGCTTCTTTCTGAGTCTTGCAGGTCAGGTGGTACCATGCAGGGGTGGCATAAGTGATCACTGGTCGGAGGAGAACCACATAAGGCCTGAACTTTGTACCAGTTGTCAAGTTTGTGGATTAAAGGAGGGGGCCAATGCTGCCAAGGCCCTTCAACGCCAGACTGCACAGGTGATCAATGTGGGCCGTAATTGTCATGCATTCAAGAACAATTCTCAGATACCTGAACTTGGGGTTTCCACGGGATGCCATCCCCATTCAGTATCGAACGGTGGTTGTCAGCTTGCCAGATTCTCGTCCTAGTGAAGGTGATTGCTTCACACTTGTCAGGTTGAATTTTAAGCGCCATTTAGAAGGTAACATGCTCACCTTATAAACCGAAGATTGCCGGATTAATTCTAAGCCCAGTCGTCATTTGTGATTGGGCTATTAATTAATCATCTGTCAAAAACAATAGGTAACCATACCAGGGTTTGGACCATCTCCTATCAACGTTGAAGATTTCCGCTGGCGTCGATATACACAAAATACCACTTCACCTGATTATTCCGATTCTTTAAGATCTTTTGAGTTGAAGTCATCATAGGTTTTAGTACTATAATAAAGAGAAAAACTTTTAACACTGTTCATTTCTGTCCAAACGTAAGTTGGAAAAAATCAAATTAGATTAATAATTACCGACGCTATAAGATTTTATATTTTTAGAATGATCCATAATTTCATCTACTGAACCGGATATGCTGTTCACGACGGTGGGAAAATACCATCGCAGTTTTTACCAAACCACCGAGCCCGAGTCAAGTTTTTGTAGATAAATTCGCTGAGTAACGCCTGGCGTGGCCGCCATCTTGGATCCCAGCTCGCGTGGGGTGCGTCGCTTGTTTTATTTATATGAGCAAGACCTATTGTATGTATAATGTTTCTTGCTACGTGAGTCCCCCGTCCCCCTCACGGTTTCTTCTGGCCGGTCTGAGCTTCAATTTTCCCACCTTGTATTATGTGGCCATTGTTGTCAGCTGTTTCCCACCGCCGGATTACAGCGGCCATTTTCCTGTCACTCCGCTCCTCTTTCTCACCGTGGACAATACACTTGTTTTTGGCTTCCTTATTTGTCTCTGAAATGTGTCAAAACCAGAAGCGGTTGCGTGGATGAATAACAAAGGAGTGACGGTCGGCAATATGTTACAGAGTGTGGTACGTTTGGATTGGTTGAAGATATATATTGACTAGTTTTATTGATATTCTCGGAAATTATACAAATGTAGGTAAAAGAAAAATATTATAAAAATTTGTAAAATATATCAACTACTTTGGAGTCTGTGGTACATTCTTTCACTCATTTCCTATGAGAACAATTTTAAATTCAAAGAACTCCTAATGTTAAAATAATTCACCTCGCTCCGTAAAACAAAATTCTCCACCAAGTGTTATACATAAGGTACAGATGGGCATAACTTTGTAAACCAAGAGAGGATAAGATCAATATGAGCATACAATGATAGATTTTAATTCAAGGACAACGTAAATGTATCATTCAGGATATTTCTAAGGATATTCAAAAGTTGAGATTACATCTCAACTTTTTTTCTCAAACATTTGTTCATGTCGTAATTGAAAAGTAATTGTAACCAGGTAAGAATGGATTTATAGGTATGTATTATTTATTTACTATTTATTATTTAAGGAAGAGGAGAAAATGTGTCAGCTTACTGATACCGTTTATTTAACATTGGCTTTACGTTACTGAACATCCAAGATGGAGCAGGTATCAGACTCTGAACTAATATTACACAAAAATTCATCCATATAGAACATCTAAGCAAACTTCACTACAAGACCCTAAAAAACAATTTAGACGGCATTTTCCACCAGAAAGAACTAATTAAAAAGTCTGAACGTTAGAGTAACAATTTAAACTCTATAGTAAATTAATTAATTATAATTAATTCAATCTCAAAAAGGTAGAATCAAATATACAAAACAGAGGACAGCGAAACATGAAAACATTCAATTACAATACATTAAATAATTCACCTTCCCAGAAAACTACCTGTCCTTAGTGACTTAATGTAAAGTGTATATCAGTCGTTCAAGAATAATCTCTGTCGATAACTGCTGAGCCGCCGGAATATTTTGTTTGATCAAGGAATATGTGACGTATTTTGAAAATATAGGATCTATATGTCAGTAGTCTTCCACGTCACATTCCCGAAAGGTTCACAAAATATGGTAATACAAACGTTTGAATAACAAGTTTCTTGTAAAAAATGACCTTGATCATATGAACTGCATTAAAATGAGCCTCACTTACTAAAAAAATCAATTGTAAAAACCTTTTTTCTGACACAAAAAAATTAAAATTTAATTTTTTTCAAGGATACTGTTTCAATGATTGTGGGCGTCATGTAAACGCCATACTCAAATCACAACCATTTTATGCCATTTGTTTAGTCTGAGATGCCAGTAAAAAGTAAATACTAAAATTCCAAAACCAAAATTACCCCTTCAGTTTGACCAGTGTACTGGTCAAAAGTAGAAGTAGATTTTAAGAATACCCTGACGATAATACATAAACGTTGTTCTTTTGAAATCTTGCACATCCATATTGTTCTTATCCTCTATTGGTTCACAAAGTTATGCTCATCTGTTCATCATGTATGACATTTGTTGAAGAATTTGGTTTTCGGAGTAAGGTGAACCAACGAAGTACCAAACAGGACTGCCTTCTGCAGCTTCCATGGGTGTGCCTTGAGCTGAACAAGAGAGAGTATTTTTAAGGCCAAAACACTTATAACTCCTTGCCTGGTTTTAGTCAAAAATTATTGTACTGTTGTAAAAAATCATATATTGTAGGCTAATCATGCTTGTATATTTTAGAATAAGCTGATGTTTTATATTTTCTGACTAGTTTGACACGAGTTTCCTTGTGAAACAGTGCAAACGTTTCAAGCCGCCGTAGTAACTGTGTAATTATTAGTTAGTTTTATTTATTATTATTAATAATTTTATTTATTATTATTAATTTTATTTATTGTTAAGACAGGGGTCACAGACCATATGCTAATCAACTTCACACAATTTCCACAACCTCCTCATCATAAAACTAGTTTTAATTGCAGAATTTAAAAAGACACAGAAACAAAACGGTCAGGAAATATATCTTCATCAAGGGCAAAGGAAGAATAATCATATCTGAACCTTTCATACGCGCTCCGTTAGAGTTAAAAAGCGTCCGACATCGCTAACGCAAAGTAGCCATAAACTGTTATTATTAGAAGACAAATTATCGCAGTTAATTTCGTCGACAATTTTACAGGTCGAGTCACATGAGTTTGCCGTGCGATTAGGCACGCCTCTAAAACTGTCGTCTACGCGCCGAATACATCACGCAGATAATTATAATCCGAGGGACGGAGTACAACCGCGCTCAATGCGGTGTGTCCGACGGGGATGTCTGGCTAATTAGTGGGTTAATTGGTGCTGTGGGTGGCCCACAACGACGACGTCAACGACAACGACACCCTTGTGGCGCAACGAGCGGTTCACGCCCGGGCGGTGGAGAAAAACTGTGGGACACGTCAACACCAGCAGAGATATTTCCTAAAAAAATTACAAAGTTTGTGCCTGCCTCCTGAGGGACTCATGTGCCTAATAGTAGCCACCATGGCCTATACTACTTGCACTACTTGAGATTTTATCGGATACTTAGGAATGAAGGCCAAAGTGCCCGATGCTAGTCACTTGAAAAAGTAGCAAAATAGGAGCCATTTTGAGCGGTAGTAGTTACTGAAATGGCGACCTAGTATGATGGTAGATATTTGAAGCCAAGTATGAATGAGAAAAGAGAATGAAAAGAGTGTAAGATGACTGTGGCTCGATGTTGTAGTCTTGTTACTACAAACAAGACAAGGCTGATATATTCCTGAAACAGAGCCGTTAATTAATAGCCCAACAGTCAATGATTAATTTAAGGGCCCTACAGTTTAACATGGAGTCCGAACCACTGTCTCCGAATTACAAACTGGTCTTATTAATTATGAGAATTGTCTTTGCGGACGTTAATCCACACAGGAGCACACTACACCCACCGACCATCGCTCACAACTAACCACAATTTGTGACCTCTAAGTAGCTGGATTACAGGACACGCCACCGTCCTAGTCTAATACCTTGCGCTCGCTTCTACAAACATAACGAGTGTAATACAATATGAAGCTGAGTTGCCAGTACTAGGCACTGCACTCTCTATTCTAGTCTGGTGACAAAATACGTCTCAAGTTTATTGTTGCCAACGTAATACTATCGGTTCTCCTCAGTTTCTAATCAAACTTAAACATATTGAGCCTCAGGTCTCAGGAGACGTCATAACACTTAACAACAGGATCCATTTAAAAATACACAATTTACAAAATACAAATTTCAATCCATATAAACCTTCGAATTTGTTATTTAATACATTTTACACCAAAACTTCCTAAAAGCTGAATACTCTATCTCTGTAGTTACTTAATTATCTGCCGTTTAAAAATAAACAAAACATCTATTATTCATATTAAGATGTTCGAATTTATAGAGAGATTGAAAATTGAGATACAATTAATATTCAAATTTATATTTTACTCATTAATTTTAAAATTTTTATTTTGTGTTAACCTAAATGATACGTTCAATTTAAAGTATTTATCTTATATGAGACAATTCAAAAACTGAACAGTGAATTGTATCTCTAGCAATATCATTCATTTGTTATATCTAAAACAAAGCAAAAGTTACAATTATAATAATAAAGCAAAACAATTTAACTGATTCATTCCTCTTTGTATCTTAAGAGAAATGAATAAAAAGAGTAAACAGATGATGATTCGTCAGAAATTAGATTCAGTTTCAAGCAAAATAGTTCATGAGTGACCTCAGAGTTACATAACATTCCTAAGGAAAATTTTATACATTACTCAAAAATAATTAAAACTATATTTAAATTATAAAACCCGTTCTCACAGCCGAGTACATAAGAGGATAGACTGGACGGTGGTGTTAGTTTTGTTGCTACATGAAGTTGTAAGGTTTTAGATAAACATCTTTTACTATAAACAGATTTAACATTTTAACTCTACAAGAACCTTTTTGTAAAACCAGAGATAAAATATTACTCGTACGTACAGTTTACTAAATGTTACGAACAATCTGAATTGTGTTGTATGCTACACGAAATATTAACACTGTTAAAGGTGCTTATGACTCAGGATCAATAAGGTGACTTTGGTATTATGAATTGTTTACTTTTATCATTGCATCATCTACCTAATAATATGTCCCTTTATGTTAGCCAATTATTTTGGGATTAAAACCCAATACTACGACATTAATGACACGAGTCGCCTTGTCAGATCGTGAGCAGTCAACTTTGGCTAGGCCATGTGCCTAATGCCGCTACGGCAGTTCGTCTTTCACCGCACACATTTTGATAAGCGATTGAGGTTAAAAAATAATATATTTTGGTGGTAAAACACTACCGCCAGCTTCGGATATTTGTGATCGTCATAGATAAATTTTATAATACATATACACATCACAAAACACCAAATAACGGTAAAATATTAAAATTTTACAACATGCTCTTGACAAAAAGAAACCGATCGCTCTGGTCGGATGGTTTGAACTTTGATTTGGATTTTAAACTAAGCATATGAGTACATAGTTCACCTTGGAGTACAAGCGGATGCAAAATAAGAGGAAGATATCCCCAGTGGTTGTGTCAAAAGCTGTGAAATGATTCTAAACTAAACGATACCTTTGACAAAATGAATGGATCCATTCTAGTACTAGATGTAAGTGAGTGATTTTAAAACAAATTTTCGAGGCGACGAGTCGAACCAATCGCATTTGAGTCGCTCAAACGCGTTTTAAACCGGTTAATTGGTGCGAATACGGACTGAGCGAAACGCGTCTAGCGCGGGCCGCTGATCATCGCTCCAAGAGTCTGCTGAGCTCTACTTGCATTCTGCTTCTACTTACTTTCAATGAGAAATATGTTAAAATGAAACAATCATGGTGACTATTGTTTTGATGGAATGACTGGAGTGGTGGCGTCATCCTGTAATCCAGCTACTTGGAGGTCACGAATTGTGGATAGTTCTGAGCGATAGTCGGTGGGTGTAGTGTTCCCTTGTGTGGATTAACGTCCGCACTATTGAATACTACGTTAATCCACAAAGGCCATCCTCATTATTAGCCCAGTTCAGAGGTCGTGGTTCGGATTCCACGTTAAACTGTAGGTCCATTAGTTACCATCGGCTGTTGGGCTATTAATTTACAGTCCTGTCTAAGGAACATGTCAGCCTTAGCCAGTAACAAGACTACAAGATCGCGCCACAATCATCCTACACTTATTTCTCATTCATACCTGGCTTAAAATACCTACCTGGGTAGGTTGCCATTTCAATAATCTAAATCTAATTTTGAACCAGAAGGTCTTTACTTTATGGCATTGGAATAGTTATGTATTATACAGTTTGGCGAACTATCTAGTCTGGGCAATTTTTTACTCTTGGAATACCACCAGTTAACTCAACGGAATCGAATTCCTCTTGGAGGTACTAAAGCTCAAGAGATAAATAGCTCCTTACTTTAATATGATGGTGGACTGTTTTACTGAGTAATAAAATTACAACCAAATAAATGAAACATGAAAATTAATCTTTCACCGTACAGGTTAAGTGAGACCCCATCTAGATACAAATAAAGCATTCAAGGTAGTGTCCACATAGAGACTATAAGATAAAGAAGCAATATAAACATGTACTATAGAAGATAAAATATTATTATATAGAAAATGTAGTAAAGGTTGGTCGATCAAGATTCATATCAAATAAAAAACCAAAGGATGAATCGGGACCACGACTCTCTCCAGCATCACGGTCTGGAAGTTCCGAAATCATCGCTGAGTGGAAGGAGGAACATCCAAAACGGGCGAAGAATGTCTCGTTCACTAAATAATAGAGGTTATATTGGATAGCGATAGTCCATTGTTGGGGTGGGAGCGGGCAATAATTACATGGGGAATGGCTCCTGACTACTGTTCGCACCAAAACTAATCAGACCGTCCCATTGTGTCCCGTTCTTGTTGATTTTTTATCCGGCTTTTACTATAACTCATTTTCCTCGAGTCCATCATTCAGCGGGGAGAAACAAGAGATGAATGGGCCTCAATCTAGAGGCAAAGGTGCCGCCCAGCTCTCATCTGTCGCCGGAAATGAATTTCTCGAATCTAAAACATGCTCCATTTTTGATTAATTTGAGACTACTAATGACTGTCCTAATGAGAGTGTTGCTGGGCTACTGTGCGAATCTTGAGAGCACCTAAAGGAATTTCGATCTGGATTTTATCATCGCGCTCGCAAATTCCTTTTTGTGTAATGTTCTTCGTCAATAATTGTGGTGATTCCAGTTTAGATAAAACATTAAGTTGTGTCTGTTGAAAATAGGCAGATAATGATCTGTAGATCGATCGGTTTACGATTGTACACCTATCATTCATATTTACATGCTTTCTTAAAATTATTCTCTCTCTATTTTTATTAGCACCGAAAAGTACAAACAAAAAATTGTTATTGTATTATGTTGTATGAAAGCTGGCTACAAATAATTGTTACAGTGGTCAGCTGTATTCCTTATATTCAAACGCGTGGAAGTACGTTCATCCAAAAATGATTCACAGAAAAGTGTAGCACGAACTCGTCTCAGGATGTATTGGTTCAGTTGATTTTTAAAATTCTGAGTAACAATCAACAGCAGGAAATTTCAAATCTGATGAAAATGAGCGAATATGTTAGTACCGCTATAGTTAGGTAAAATAGATCAAATAAAATAAAAGTAGGGAGATAATTAATTGTTCTATCTTTATTTTTAAAACGTTCTCATAACAAAGTAAACACATCATTGTTTAGCAAAATGGCTCAGATTCTTTGATACAATGAAGTGGTTCTAAAGTGAACTCAACTTTGAGGATTTACTTAAGTTTTAATTATATTTTTAAGTCTAAATCACCCACTCGACCAACAAAACAGTTTTTACACGATTGATCTGAATAACTCATTACTTGTGGGGCGAGGAAAGCTGCCCATTCACTACACACTTTCTCGCCACATTAGCTTCCAGGAAAGTTAATTAGTCGGGAATATTGCGAGAGGTTTTATCGCAGCCACACAAAAAGCGAATGTCGGTTTGGCACACCTGCGCGCCCTGGCGGTGCGGCGGCGAACTGAGAGCGGAGACCACACGTGCACTGCGCAGACGCACTGATGTCCGATGGACACTAGGCACTTGGACACCCGCCGACCGCAGCCACACCCGCCGACCACGGGCCCTGACAGGGTGGGCGTAATTTATGAGGGGTGCAGTTATGAAGTGAAAAACATCAAACGTATGATTTGCTACATTAAGTAAGTATTATGTACGGTACAGTTAAAAATAAGTTACTTATATTTTTCGATTGCTCAAAATCGCAAAAACTCTCTTCAAATTGCAAACGATCATCTCTCGAGATCATGCAACCTCTCTTGAGATTGCATAAATCATGAAAACTCTCTCGATATTTGATAGAATCATGAACATTCCCTAAGATTACAAACAATCACCTCCCCCCCTTTGAAACTGCATTCTATAAGCCAAACCCCTCTCGCAATATCATTTAACAAAAACTTTATTGAGAGTGAATTCAATTACAATAAGATTCCACTAACTAATCTAAAAGTGTAATGTAATGTAATGGATTGTATACTGAATAGAACTTAAATTCATTCTTCAAGTATAGTGGTAATAACACATTTAAACCTCTTCCTCAGAATTCATTAATACTATTATTTACTACCTTTTGAAATAACGTCCTTCCCTGGTAGGTATTGTTACTGACTAAATTAAGACTGATTATATTACTTAGAGAGAACTGTTAGTTAGCCAAACAACCAATGACATCTGAGGGACCTACAAATTAACGTAAGATCCGGACCATAATTTTGCCTCTGACTGTGATCTGGTCTAATTATGAGGATGGTTTTGTGGATGAACGTAGTATTTCATGGTGCGGACGCCAGAGAATGTTAGTCTACATCCACCGACCATCGCTCATAAATATCCACAATTCGTGATCTCCTAGTAGCAGGATTACAGGACACACCGTCGTCCCTGTCTATATAAATTGGATATCACAAGCGTTAATGTGATTGTTGGGGAGGTTGGTTAGTGATACATACTCAATGATTTGCGACGGTTCCAACAAAGGCCAATGTTGCGGGCCTTTGACCCAGGCGGAACTGGTCATAACAGTCTTCGAGGCAATTAAACTCAGTTTGGTTCCAGCAGTTAAGTAGCTTCAGTGCTTCAGTGGTCGCCGCGAACCACTCGTGTTGGACCGTCGCCACCCCCCCATCTTGGCCACTTCAGTGGTTCAGTGGTCGCCGCGACCCACTCGTGTTGGACCGTCGCCACAGCTTCATTTTGGTCACTTCAGTGCTTCAGTGGTCACCGCGACCCACTCGTGTTGGACCGTCACCACCGCTTCATCTTGGCCACTTCAGTGCTTCAGTGGTCGCTGCGACTTACTCGTGTTGGACCGTCACCACCGCTTCATCTTGGCCACTTCAGTGCTTCAGTGGTCGCCACGACCCACTCGTGTTGGACCGTCACCACCGCTTCATCTTGGCCACTTCAGTGCTTCAGTGGTCGCCACGACCCACTCGTGTTGGACCGTCACCACCGCTTCATCTTGGCCACTTCAGTGCTTCAGTGGTCGCCGCGACCCACTCGTGGTGGACCGTTGCCACCACCCCATCTTGGCTACTTCGGTGCTTCAGTGGTCGCCGCGACCCACTCGTGTTGGACCGTCACCACAGCTACATCTTGGCCACTTCAGTGCTTCAGTGGTCGCCGCGACCCACTCGTGTTGGACCGTCACCACAGCTTCATCTTGGCCACTTCAGTGCTTCAGTGGTCGCCGCGACCCACTCGTGTTGGACCGTCACCACAGCTACATCTTGGCCACTTCAGTGCTTCAGTGGTCGTTGCGACCCACTCGTGTTGGACCGTTACCACAGCTTCATCTTGGCCACTTCAGTGCTTCAGTGGTCGCCGCAACCCACTCGTGTTGGACCGTCACCACATCTTCATTTTGGCCACTTCAGTGCTTCAGTGGTCGCCGCGACTCACTCGTATTGGACCGTCACCACAGCTTCATCTTGGCCACTTCAGTGCTTCAGTGGTGGTCGCGACTACTCGTGTTAGACCGTCACCACAGCTATATCTTGGCCACTTCAGTGGTCGCCGCGACTTACTCGTGTTGGACCGTCACCACATCTTCATTTTGTCCACTTCAGTGCTTCAGTGGTTGCCTCGACTTACTCTTGTTGGACCGTCACCACATCTTCATTTTGGCCACTTCAGATCTTCAGTGGTCGCCGCGACTCACTCTTATTGGATCGTCACCACAGCTTCATCTTTGCCACTCTAACCTTGGTGCGCATGTTTGAGAATATAATAACCGGTGTAATTACATACTTTCTCCCTTTTGTGGATACTAATGAGCGATGGTCGGTGGATATGATATTCGCTTGTGTAGATTTACGGCAACACTATTGAATACTAAGTTCATCCACAAAGACCATCCTCATAATTAGAACAGGTGATAGTTTGAAGGCAAAATTGTGGTCAGATCCCACGTTAATTTGAAGATTCCTTAGATACCATTGCTGTTGGACCAGTTATCAACCGTCATTTTTAAGGGACATTCTAAAATTAGTCGACAAATTAAAGTAAAATTAGTTACAATGTCTTCAAGATCAAGCCACAATCATCTTACAGTCATTTCTTATTCATACTTGGCTTAAAAAACCCACCTGAGTAGCTCACCATTTCAGAAATGTATATTGTGATCTTTATCCGTACTAACAAATCTTCGCCCATCCATTCAGACCTCTGCATCTTCCTCTACTGTACCAATTCTCTCCATGTTTGCATTTACCGGTTTTTACAATCTCTGTTTTGATCTCCCTTAAGGTTGCCTTCCAACAGTATTGCACTTTAATACTTTTCTCAGACTTCATTCCTTACTCACATGGCCACTATGATTCTTCTACTCTTAATTTCCCTTATCACTGCGATGTTAACTGTCTATTTTTTGAGGCAAACAAATTTTTTGAGCGGAATTTTCGGGTAAAACGTGTCCTTACTGCATTTCAAGTTTCGAGAAAAAAAGGTTGAGAATAGTAAGGAATGTATTCGTTTTGCAGTAATCTCCCTGAATTGAATTCCCAAACAAACTCAAAACTATTGAGCTGAAAACAATGCGGGTATCAAGGAGTCAGTTTTAGTGCTAGTGCTAGCTGGCTGCTGGAGAGTGGAGACAATTGACCGGTGAGGTTGACTGATGTTGCACGCTGTCTGGCGGCGTGTCTGCCAACTTCACCATTTATCTTACAAATTGCCCCACACATGGGCCCGGTGGCGGTGGCGCTGCACACTACACTACACACCTCGTGTCCGCTGATTTCATGCTGGCAGAGCCCAAGGCCCACCGATGAAGCGCACCTTGTCTTCGCGAGTTCAAAGGTTTTTTCGCCGGCCGTGAAAATTAGTTTGTTTTAGCTGTCAACACATGGGTTAGGACTCGAGAATTAGAAGCCTTGTGTTTTTTAAATGTAGTGTGCAGATTTTGAAACTCTAAGGGTGTAATGATGTTGGAAGAGAATGCTTTTCAAAACGTTCATTAAGGGTTGAGATTTGATGATTTTTAATTGGTCGGCAGGAATGGCATTGAGAATCTCTTGATTACGTACTGTTTTACTGCTGACTATATAGGCCTATCTCAATCCACCTTACATTTGAAATAATTCAGTTTTAATATAAGTTGATTGTTTAGCAATTTAAAGGGAATACATAACTTAAAGTAGTGGAAAATCATCAAATTTAGGAAAAGGTTTTTTGGTATTGTTGATTATGTAGTACCTATTAAAAAGTATATTGAGCCATTAGACATAACCTAAACATAACATAACCATAAGTGTGTGAAATTTTAGTGTTAAATACACGTTTACTTTCAAATCCAGTTTTCTGGAAGTTGAATTTCGACCAATTTTTAGGCAAAAATCGATATATCTTGAGGATCAATACAGATAGAGTTCATATTTTCACCACATATTTAGTGTATTTTTCTAAACATTTAGGTAGAGTTAGACTTTTAGTTGAGTATGCCGCATAGGAAACATAATATTATGTATGTATGCATGCATATTAAAAAAATTAAAGTGTACTCTACGGTAGTTTGAAAACCGTAATGCTACCACGATAAATCTACCTAAATATACCTTATATACCTAAATATTATCTTCAAAATGAGACAATGAGTATTGCAATTTATTGGATAGTTTCTTAGATATACAGTATCACTTTTACAAATATGAGCAGAAAAACATTTTAAAATCGGGTTTTATTCGCTGTAGCCTGTATGTGACAAATTTTTGATCAGTGCAAATTTTTGTATATTTTTAGCCTACTACACACTAGAAAAAATAGTTAACCAATTTAAATTGTGAATTTCAAAAAACGTATTTTTCAGTGATGAATCCCCTAAACATTCAGAATCTTAAAGGCGCATAACCTTTGAAGCATTGATTGCACAGAAACTTTAAAATTTATAATGGAGCGTGGGTTATTAGTTATTCAATATCTTTTATTGGACCTTTCCAATGCGTCTATGTTTTAACTGCACAACGTTTCTGGTTGTGTTTGGGGGACATTTTGTGCCGTTCCGCTAGCTCGGAGGCGGAGTGTTGTTGTTATATGTTGCGTTATCAATATAGTTGTTGTAAAATACGAAGATATAAAAGAAGGTAGATGCCAGACAAGTATGGATCGTTCCCTTCCAAAACGTTAATAAATGCCTCTGACTTTGGTATATATAAAAAAGACACACATTTATAGCGTTTTACTGTGAGAAAAACAAATTACTAAGGTTCCAGATGAGTGTGTGTGTGTGTGTGTGTGTGAGTGTGTGCGCGCGTGGGCGTGTGAGTCGGCCGCCGCGTCAAGCCACCGCAGCCGTGTTCCGCCCCACAAACCCGGTTCAAAGGCGGCACTCCGCGGTGGTCCTCAACATTATTCGCCAATTGACTTCCAATCGGCAAGACCTTTAAAAGTCACAGTTTTGGTTCAGAGTTATTCCCCTGCAATATATCACAGAGCTAGGGTCCGCCGGGGAACACGGCCGGCTGTGGAAGACATCAGTGTTAGTGGTCAGGTCTGAGTCCGTTGTAGTCGGGTGAAACAGTTCAAAAACTGAAATTTATCCAGTTTGAGCTGTGACAGCAAACTCTCACAAATCGTAATAGATGATACCACATCTGAGAAAACAAATTGTAAACAAATCTTGTAAATTTACTTTAAAGAACTTATATGACCAAAATTGAACACACTCGAGTGGTTTCCATTTATACTCTGAAAAATATAACGCATTTTTCAAGACAAACTGATATAGTCTACTTTAGTTTAAAATATTCAAACATAATGAAATTGGCCTTTTAGAAGAAGTGCAAAGTACTAAAATGTTTGTATTTACTTCCCTGTGGGAAATAGGTTAGACAATGGATGTGTCTAAATGGACCCTGTTTCATTCTTATTTATTTAAAATTCAATGCAGCTCTCGTTGTTTCTGTGGAAACCTGTTTCAAATTTTCATCTTACAAATTACCAAATATTTAATTGCCTTATTTCCTTATCTATTTCACTGTGGGAAATAGACATATCATGAATATATCTAAAGGGAATGTTTCAGTCCATTTAACAGCTGTTCTTATGTTTCAAATTATCGTCTTACAAATTGCTTACACCCCCATCCAGAGGTAAGACATATGGCTTACCTCCATGTCTTACCATATCAAAAGTACTTTAACTGAAAAACGGTCTAAATGTCGTGCTGAAAAACATACAGGAAGTTTATTAGGCTTTACTCACTTAGAACTTCTCCACATTCTCGAGTAAAATTTATCAAAATTAATATTTGATTCGCAAGAGGGACGTGCAAGAGACACAGGAAAATCTAGTCACCTACAATCTACATCCCCAGACTCGTTGGTCTCAAGTTTTTTATGAAGCTCCCTGATGGGAGCGTTATAACCTTATAAAAAGAGTTTAGGTGAAGGGGATTGATTACCTTTGTTTTTTATGAGAAGCTGCTGGAAATCCTTAATTATTATTATTATTTTGCAACATTGAAAGAATAAACAAAAATATATAGGAGCTGATTAATAGGTTGTACATATGTGAATTCTATATTTTATTAATATTGTTTCAGAATTCCCTACCAATACTCTAGGGCATTGTTCCTGGGTAAGAAACATATCTAAATATCATATTTAAAATGTCCGGAAGTCCTTAGTTACTCACACAGCCTCCATTTTGTTTTTTCACTTATAATATTTTTCTGAATAATGGTTAAACGTACGGAATTGAATATTTGCACAAACATTTATGGCAAATAGACAAAGCTACAAATAAATTGTGACAATTTCTCAAATTCATAAAACAAAATGGCGGCCCTTTACATTTTCTTTTCTCAAATAACTCGTAAACCGTTGATTTAAAAGAAAATTTACAAGAATAACTTTTTTTAGGTAATGTAATTACAAATAGGCACCTCTGTCATGACTCTGCTGACATCTACCTACATACAAAGGTGCAGAGAAACAAACATGGCTGCCGTGGGATAAAGTGGCACCTCTGCCACGGTTCCGCTGACATCTACCTACATAAAAAGGTGCAGAGAAACAAACATGGCTGCCGTGGGATAAAGTGGCACCTCTGTCATGGCTCTGCTGACATCTACCTACATAAAAAGGGGCAGAGAAAAAAAAAAACATGTGCAGCCGTGGGATAAAGCGCACCTCTGGTCATGGCTCTGCTGCACATCTACCTACATGACCAAAGGTGCAGAGTAACAAACATGGCTGCCGTGGGATAAAGTGGCACCTCTGCAATGGCTCTGCTGACATCTACCTACATACAAAGGTGCAGAGTAACAAACATGGCTGCCGTGGGATAAAGTGGCACCTCTGTCATGGCTCTGCTGACATCTACCTACATACAAAGGTGCAGAGTAACAAACATGGCTGCCGTGGGATAAAGTGGCACCTCTGTCATGGCTCTGCTGACATCTACCTACATACAAAGGTGCAGAGTAACAAACATGGCTGCCGTGTGATGAAGCGGCACCTCTGTCATCGCTCTGCTGACATCTACCTACATACAAAGGTGCGGAGTAACAAACATGGCTGCCGTGGATAAAGCGGCACCTCTGCAATGGCTCTGCTGACATCTACCTACATACAAAGGTGCGGAGTAACAAACATGGCTGCCGTGGGATAAAGTGGCACCTCTGCAATGGCTCTGCTGACATCTACCTACATACAAAGGTGCAGAGGAAACAAACATGGCTGCCTGCCGTGAAATAAAGTGGCACCTCTGCAATGCAAGCTCTGCTGACATCTACCTACATACAAAGGAGCAGAGAAACAAACATGGCTGCCGTGGCATAAAGTGGCACCTCTGTCATGACTCTGCTGACATCTACCTACATATAAAGGTGCAGAGAAACAAACATGGCTGCTGTGTGATAAAGTAGCACCTCTGCCACGGCTTTGCTGGCATCTACCTACATAAAAAGGTGCAGAGTAACAAACATGGCTGCCGTGTGATAAAGTGGCACCTCTGTCATGGCTCTGCTGACATCTACCTACATACAAAGGTGCAGAGTAACAAACATGGCTGCCGTGGGATAAAGTGGCACCTCTGTCATGGCTCTGCTGACATCTACCTACATACAAAGGTGCAGAGTAACAAACATGGCTGCCGTGGGATAAAGTGGCACCTCTGTCATGGCTCTGCTGACATCTACCTACATACAAAGGTGCAGAGTAACAAACATGGCTGCCGTGGGATAAAGTGGCACCTCTGTCATGGCTCTGCTGACATCTACCTACATACAAAGGTGCAAAGTAACAAACACGGCTGCCGTGAGATAAAGTGGCACCTCTGTCATGGCTCTGCTGACATCTACCTACATACAAAGGTGCAGAGTAACAAACATGGCTGCCGTGGGATAAAGTGGCACCTCTGTCATGGCTCTGCTGACATCTACCTACATACAAAGGTGCAGAGTAACAAACATGGCTGCCGTGGGATAAAGTGGCACCTCTGTCATGGCTCTGCTGACATCTACCTACATACAAAGGTGCAGAGTAACAAACATGGCTGCCGTGGGATAAAAGGGCACCTCTGCCACGGCTCTGCTGACATCTACCTACATACAAAGGTGCAGAGTAACAAACATGGCTGCCGTGGAATAAAGTGGCACCTCTGCAATGGCTCTGCTGACATCTACCTACATACAAAGGTGCAGAGAAACAAACATGGCTGCCGTGGGATAAAGTGGCACCTCTGTCATGACTCTGCTGACATCTACCTACATACAAAGGTGCAGAGAAACAAACATGGCTGCCGTGGGATAAAGTGGCACCTCTGTCATGGCTCTGCTGACATCTACCTACATACAAAGGTGCAGAGTAACAAACATGGCTGCCGTGTGATAAAGTGGCACCTCTGTCATGGCTCTGCTGACATCTACCTACATTCAAAGGTGCGGAGTAACAAATATGGCTGCCGTGTGATAAAGTGGCACCTCTGTCATGGCTCTGCTGACATCTACCTACATACAAAGGTGCGGAGTAACAAACATGGCTGCCGTGGGATAAAGTGGCACCTCTGTCATGGCTCTGCTGACATCTACCTACATACAAAGGTGCGGAGTAACAAACATGGCTGCCGTGGGATAAAGTGGCACCTCTGTCATGGCTCTGCTGACATCTACCTACATACAAAGGTGCGGAGTAACAAATATGGCTGCCGTGTGATAAAGTGGCACCTCTGTCATGGCTCTGCTGACATCTACCGACGTACAAAGGTGCGGAGCAACAGATATGGCTGCCGTGTGATAAAGTGGCACCTCTGTCATGGCTCTGCTGACATCTACCTACATACAAAGGTGCAGAGTAACAAATATGGCTGCCGTGTGATAAAGTGGCACCTCTGTCATGGCTCTGCTGACATCTACCTACATACAAAGGTGCGGAGTAACAAACATGGCTGCCGTGTGATAAAGTGGCACCTCTGTCATGGCTCTGCTGACATCTACCTACATACAAAGGTGCAGAGTAACAAATATGGCTGCCGTGTGATAAAGTGGCACCTCTGTCATGGCTCTGCTGACATCTACCTACATACAAAGGTGCAGAGTAACAAACATGGCTGCCGTGTGATAAAGTGGCACCTCTGTCATGGCTCTGCTGACATCTACCTACATTCAAAGGTGCGGAGTAACAAATATGGCTGCCGTGTGATAAAGTGGCACCTCTGTCATGGCTCTGCTGACATCTACCTACATTCAAAGGTGCGGAGTAACAAATATGGCTGCCGTGTGATAAAGTGGCACCTCTGTCATGGCTCTGCTGACATCTACCTACATTCAAAGGTGCGGAGTAACAAATATGGCTGCCGTGTGATAAAGTGGCACCTCTGTCATGGCTCTGCTGACATCTACCTACATTCAAAGGTGCGGAGTAACAAATATGGCTGCCGTGTGATAAAGTGGCACCTCTGTCATGGCTCTGCTGACATCTACCTACATTCAAAGGTGCGGAGTAACAAATATGGCTGCCGTGTGATAAAGTGGCACCTCTGTCATGGCTCTGCTAACATCTACCTACATTTAAAGGTGCGGAGTAACAAACATGGCTGCTGTGTGATAAAGTGGCACCTCTGTCATGGCTCTGCTGACATCTACCGACGTACAAAGGTGCGGAGTAACAAACATGGTTGCCGTGGGATAAAGTGGCACCTCTGCCCCCCCCCCCCCCCCCCCCCCCCCCCCCCCCCCCCCCCCCCCCCCCCCCCCCCCCCCCCCCCCCCCCCCCCCCCTCTGACTGACAACCGACGTACAAAGGTTGCGGAGTAACAAACGTGGCTGCCTTTCCCCCCCCCCCCCCCCCCCCCCCCCTCTGTCATGGCTCTGCTGACATCTACCGACGTACAAAGGTGCGGAGTAACAAACATGGTTGCCGTGGGATAAAGTGGCACCTCTGTCATGGTTCTGCTGACATTTACGTACATACAAAGACGCGGGGTAATAAACGTGGCTGTCGCGGTGTGGTAATGACACCTCTGCTATTCTGGGTTGTCTATTATGTGGCATACTGTGATTTACCCGCGTATGCTCAGATAGCTCGCTTATTGAGGAACTATTTCGTCTCATCAGGTACAGATTGACATCGGAATTCAACAGATTTTAGCTTTCCTGTACTACTGTGGCCTGAGATAAGAGTCTCGTTGAAGCAAGAGAGAGGAATAAGCTTCTACGTACATTGTATTCTCCGTTAGAGCCTACAAGTCAGTGTACAGTCCGCTTTCATAGTGCGAGGAAGCCGTCTACAGTTTTTAGAGAAGTAAACTTGGTCATTTATCTCCAATCACTCTAATGGTCCGTCCTAGCGTTCACTTGTCAGGAGTGACATACTGTCCTGCTGAGACAAAGCGCTGATATAGTTCGTCGGCCAGTCACCGGAGAGCGCCACGGTGCGGCGGAGACCCGCGGACTCCTGCGGCGCTGTCGACTGTCGAGCTTCTGGGAAGGCGAGGTTGTATCTCTGCCGCCCTCTGTCACAGGACGATTGTTGACATTTGTTGTAAAATATTGTCTTCGCTCTTGTAAATCTCCCAGTACTAGCTTTGTAGCTGTTACGTTTACTGAAAATTAGCCGCGCCCATTGTTATATGTAGGTTAAGTTTCCAGAAGAACGCTCAAGTAGTAGCCAGCTCAGTTTTTTAATACAGTCCAGGTATTTTCTGAGTACATAACTACTGAGGCCACTAGTATTCGAGTTGGTACTTGACCTCACCTGACACGAACATAACCTCTACGTTATCGTTGTTACTTGAGCTCTAGCCCGTTTTCACAACGGTTCTCTTATCTCACTTAACCTTGTCTCACCTTTATTCTCAGAACTTTCTGATTCATAGCAGTTTTCTTTATTTTTAGGGACATTTCTAAATATTAAGAATGAGTTCTTAAATATTCTTTCTTAAAAAGATATCTTGTAACTTTCAGATTTTTAATAAATCGTACTATTTCTGGATATATTTATAGGGAATGACATTCTACTCCCCCCCCCATTTACCTTGATCCTACGGTTTACGTGTGAATGAAAGATGGAGAGTTACCGTAGCGGCATGGTCACATAGGCGAGCCCAAAGTGGCCGGTCATAAACTGACAGAGGTCGCTCGCCACTTCGATCTTTGGTAAATTCCGTGAGTAGCTAATTCTATCGCCTCGACCCAGAAACGACCAGACATATTGACTTACTGCACCAAAGCGTTATCCCCGAGCCGTCGTGGTGGTAATTATGTTTAACCCTCGGAACTTCATAGATCCCACTCAAAAGTTGGACCAAAAATATTTATAAGGGCTTTGTTTAAAAATAAAATCAAATACAAACGTCCAGCAGGTCATGCATCACCACTGACTTGAAGTTTAATGAAGTATAACCTATTAAAAGTTAATATTGTTTTCATTGAGCTTAAACCCAAATTACCGATACTGATGGCACTCTTTATATTAATGACTAGCTGACCCGGCGAACTTCGTAACGCCTGATAGTAAATACATGTTAACTTTAAGATTGGCCATGTTCTGAAGTCAAATAGCAAAACGGCTTCATTGTGAAAGGTTATATATTCTGGGTCGCGGCATAGTGAATAAGAATACTGAAACGATAAAACATAATTATAACATTCCCATAAAACAAATAAATCTGAGTGGATTAATTCACAATTTTCAAATCCAATCCAAACCCAAACGAAACCTAACTGTAATACGGCTTTTATAGGAAAGATATACAACAGCTGATTATTATAATAAACGTAATAATATAAACATTGTAATTATCATATAAACACGTGACTTTAAACAGACAGAAAATAAAAATATAAATACATAATCCCCCAAAACCGTTAACTATTAACGTGGTGAATAAAGCTGTTCATTTTTTACAGTACACATTTACTTCATAGTTTAACATTAATGAATGATTCAGATGGCATTGGATAGTAAAGCATACGGTATTGCTAATGGAAAGTAAACCAATCAGCTGTAGCTAAGAAATCAAATGTTTTCATTGTAGACAATTTGTAAACAAACTTACTCTCCATAAGGTTAACATTAGAAATTTAAAACGCCATAAAATGGAAACTTATGGGGTTTTCGAAAATATTTTTTCACTAAAACCTTCCCGGACACATATAGAGCAACTTCCTAAAATTTCATGGCGATCGGATGAGTAGTTTGGCAACGCATAAAGGACATACATACATACATACATACAGACAGACATACATTCAATTTTATATATAGAGATAAACTACAATTTGGGACGACTTCAGGCTCATAAAACATTATTTTCTTTTACTTCAGTAAACTTTAATATTAATTAATTAAATTTCTGAAATGGTGACAGTTACAGGTGAATGATTTAATGAAAACATGTTTATTTCAATAAAAATATACTTATACTTATGGAACTAACTTATAGAACATAACTTATGGAAGTAGAATGAAACGACCCCTACATGAGCTAAAGCCTGTGGGTAGGAGGCCCGCTCTACAGTTCGGGATGTATAAAACTGATAGTAGTTAACTAAAATGATATTACAAACTAACAAAGGAAAAAAACATAAACAAGGGTCTCATTAAATTCACGAGTAACAGCTAAGGTATTAAGCCAAAGCCAAGTATGAATGATAAATAGTTGTAAGATGATTATGGCGGGATCTTGTAGTGTTGTTACTGACTAAGGCTAAGATGTTCCGTAGACAGGACTGTTATTTATCAGCTCAATAGTCCAATAGCATCTAAGGGATCATTTAACGTGAGATCCGAACCACAATATTGCCACTGAAATTACAAAACTGATCTAATTATGGCCTCGTTGTTTGTGGATGAACATAGCATTTCATTCAATTCACACTAGAGAATATCACATCCACCGACTATCGCTCGGTTATGAGCGATATACGATCAACAATTCGTGACCTACTGGGAGCTAAAATATGGAATACGTTTCGCATTTCTCTTTTATTTAATCATGTTTGGATCTAATAATCTCAACTTTTAATTAAAATAAACATTATTCAATAAATATATTCAGAAAATTCAAATATTGAAAATTTATTAAGAAAATTTAACGTTTCTAAAGTCTTTGACATTGGACCTTAAGCTGATGTAAGTCGGGTTTGTAACTTATATTAAGACTATAATTAACTATACTAATTAACTAATAATTAACTAATAATAATTAACTATAATTATTTATTACTAATATTCTTAAATCACATTTAGTTTCAAACGATTTCTATTGTCGTTTGTATTATTTATTGACTGGGACAGTGGCGTCGTCCTGTAATGCAGCTACTTGGAGGTCACGAATTGTGGATAGTTCTGGTCGGTGGCTTTAGTGTTCTCTTGTGTGGATTAACGTCCACACTGTTGAGTACTACGTTAATCCGAAAGGACTCTCCTCATAATAATATTGATTCATAATTCAGAGGCCGTGATTTGGATTCCACGTTAAACTTTAGGTCCCTTAGTTGTCATCGGCTGTTGGGCTATTAATTAACAGACCTGTCTAAGGAACATGTCAGCCTTAGTCAGTAACAAGTCTACACGATCGCGCCACAATCATCTTGCCCTCTATCCTCATTTATAATTGGCTTATAATACCTACCTCGTGGTACGGTTGCTATTTTCATAATCTAATCTAGTGCTTACCCATGTGTGTTCTACTGTAAGAATTTTGCACAGTCAATTGACTTTTTTAGCGGTTTGAGTTATTTTTTACTTGAAAAGGGTGAGTTATATTCAGTGGTAATTGCAATTGAGTTGCAATTACGTTGAAAAGGAGGAAACTTATTTGAAAAGAAATATTATTCATATTTCATTAACTAGGGAATATTATAAGGTGCCTAATATTAATTTCGGTGATACGATGAGGATCTAATAATGGTGTAGTTGATGTAACGACTGTTTATCCAATCATGGAATTGGATAGAAGCCAAATTTCTACGGAACACAGAGTTGACTCATGTGATACTGGTATGAGGAAAATCAGTCGAACGAGAACAAGGCAACACGGGGAGGCTGAGCGGCATATGGGGTTGTGGGGGACTGGGCGGCCAGGTGGGACCCGGAAGTGCGTACATCATCCCACCGACACACCGGAACTACAGTGAGAACTAATTAATTGATTGGCGGGAAAAAAGGACGTTGACCGACCACAATGGACGTCCCGGACCAGAGTCGGTGTGGTATCGGAAGTGGAGTGGAAGTGGTCTGAGTGGGGGCTCCTAAACCCCTCCCCCCCAAAAATAATCAAACATCCAATAGTCATACATAATATTTACTAAATTATTAACATTTTATTTTCTTTCAACTATTGAGTAAGATTTAAGAATAAAACTTTCATTTATGTTGTAGCAATGAATAGCTTACTTAGTTTCAAGCCATCTTAAGTTTAACTCTTGGATAAACAATAGAGCCTACTTGGGAAAAATGTTTTCCTATTTTAAGTGATAGTTTTAATGTGTTGTTGCGTAAGAGTGCGTTGACCCATCTTAGGTATCTTAAAACAGTTCCATGAACATATTTTTTACCATATTTAGTACACATGTACACCAGCTGGTATTTGACATAAACAGCTATATGTAATTAAATATAGTACACTCATTGCACCTTCCTTGAATGAGACGATGGCATGTGTCTAGGGTCTTGTAATCCAGCTACAGGAGGTCACGAATTGTGGATTGTTATAACCGATGGTCCATGGATGTGATATTCTGGTGTGGATTAACGTCCGCACTATTTAATATTACGTTCATCCGTAAAGAACTTCCTCATATCTAGCTAGACCAGTTCGTAATACAGAGGCAAAATACCACGTTAATATGTAGGTCCCTTAGATGCCTTTGGCTGTCTGGCTATTAATTAACAGTCCTGTCTAAGGAACATGCCAGCCTTAGTCAGTCACAAGACTACAAGATCACTCATTTCTCATTCATACTTAAGCAACTAGGTCGTCATTTCAAACAGTAATAGTAATAATATTCACCTTAAAATATTACAAGACTGCAACAGTTTCTTATTACTGTATTCATTATCAATTATGAATAGCTTATTTAGAGTCGTGTCACAGAAAAAACTTCTGGTTTTTACGCACAATTGTTCGCGACCACTACAGAACGACATAAACGACAAGTGGTAAAGTCGCCGGTCATTGGTTCATACCCCCCTCGACAGCTGTGCGCGTGCGCCCTCCACACCATCCACGCCCTCCACCCCAACACACTCACCCCTCGGGCCTGCGGTTAATTTATTAGTTGATTACCGCACAGCTGTAATTATGACAAACACCTACCATTTATTAAGTGGAGCCAAGTTAGCTTGCTATTAGTAGTTCTTAAATGAATGGATGGTTTGGCTTGCTAATTGGTTATTAGTGTCTTACTGTTATTGAATAGGGTCATTGGAAATCGTTGAGATAATATAACACTTAGTTACTTACACTTAGACTACAGCGTTATAGAAACAGTTCAGTAAAACATATGATTATTAATGAAAACTTAAACTCATCCAGTTAAAACTACTGTACTTCTCCGTCGGGAATAGCTTAGATAATGTAAATGTCTGTTTTCAGTTCCTCTCAAACAGCTGTCTTCATAACAATGTTTTATGACGCCACTTCCGTTATACTTTTTTCGTCTTGCCAATTGCTATACTCCCATACAGAGTTGACGTTGCCAGTGTAAATGTATAGATATGTTTTAACTAGTATTATGTTTGAATTCTTATTTTGTGGGATAACTTACCATGTTGTTTTTGATTTTTAATACGTATATGTAACGATGTGAAATTTTGTACATGTGTTCCATGTGTATTAATGTATGAATGGATGATGTTTAACAAAAATAAAAAACCCAAAAAATGTAGGTTGATTAGAGTAATGTAGACTTCAATTAGTGTCACTTGGTAACGGGAGGAGTTTCCTTCCTTCCAAAAATGTAGTTTAGTTAAACACTTGAAGCGGAAGGAAAGTCCAAGTAAATAGATAATTACAAATCCTCCGCTATTATGAGTGAGTGTCAAAGATACAGTTCTGGAATGTCCAATCTAAGATGGTGGCTGGTAAATATTTATCAATACCGCTGTACTATTTATATGCAGGAAGTCATAAATGCACACATGACGTATCATACCACGAATCAGTCGTTTTTACAAAGTGGAATGAATACGTCAATCCTATTTTTAGAGCACGTATAATAAAGGGAAACAATTCAACTAAAATATAAAAAATGTTCTGTTTAAATACTAAGTTAAACAGTGATTTTATAAGTAA
The DNA here is from genome assembly GCA_023375725.1 of Nephotettix cincticeps. Taxonomy (NCBI): domain Eukaryota; kingdom Metazoa; phylum Arthropoda; class Insecta; order Hemiptera; family Cicadellidae; genus Nephotettix; species Nephotettix cincticeps. The sequence goes on along the minus strand of CM041790.1, from coordinate 52,469,939 downwards.
ACTATTTTTTCCTAGATTAAAAGTAAGCTATACCTTATTTGCCATAAAAACGTGCTTTGAAAAAATGTGTCTTCATTATCTAACTGAAATACAACTCTGTGAATGAATGGATGACTGACTTTTAACACTGAACACACTATTTCGATCCTTGAGATTCCGGGTTCAAAACCCGCCAATAGCCAATGTGATTTTGTACTACATGATAATGCAGAAATGAAAAAGATCTGTACTTTACTTTGCACTATTTTCAGTAAATTACATTAAATAATCCAGATTTGTAAAATTTTTTATAACAGATTTTAGCAGTGGTACTAGCAGACATAGTCTAGAAGATAATTATCATAGACTAGTCTGAATGAATCCGGATTGGTCTGAGAAAGTAAGACGAAAAAGTATGTAGAGCGAGTGTCCCAAATTGTCGTTTCTTTAAAAAGTTGGTTAATAGATATTTTCATGAATCTTCATTAATTTTCTCTATCAAGAAATAAAAATGTATTTAAGTGAGCGGACTTCTCTTCATACTCCACAAATGAAATCATTTATAAGCCTTTTTACTAATCAGGAGTCACGAGGATGGTTGCCAGATTTTTCCTAGTGTGGATTAACGTCCGTACTTTTGAATACTACGTTAATCCTCAAAGAACGTCCTCATAAGACTAGTACGTAATTCAGAAACAAAATTGTGGTTCGGATCCCAAGTAATGAATGCCCATTTGATGACATCGGCTTTAGGGCTTTTAATCAACAGTCCTGTCAAAGGGACATGTCAGCCTTAGCCAGTAACAAGACTACAAGATCATGCAACTATCTTCTTACACTCATTTCCCATTCATACTTGTCTTAAAATACCTGAATAAGCTACCATCCCATAACATTTTGTATTAATTACTTCAATCAGGGGTTTATAATAGCTATCCAATTGTTTGTGTACATTTATGAGGTGAGGTAAATAGTAAATGGTAGTTGAACACCAATCTTCACTCAGCAACCTCCTAGAATACTAGAATGATAGTATCGAAGCTCAAGCCCCTTCAGCTCATCATTTAGATTACATAGTGTCCAAAGCTCTTTCTAGTGAAGCCGGTGTGAAAGGCTGGAAGTGACGACAGGAGGTTCAATAAAACCGTTAATTATGTTTGACACAATGGACACAATGGAGGGACCGTGGGAACACCATTGAGCAGTGGCCAGTGATGTCTCTAGCTCTCCTGTCGTCACCCGTGCCGGGGGTGGTCGGTGGCTCCCTGGACGTTGGGGGTAGGAATTGTCTTGTAATCGGCGTATCGAGTCTAATGTCCAGTGACGACTTATTTGTCCGCTTCAGAGACACACCCAAGAGTATTGTCGGGGCGTCTAAAGGCCTAAAGGCAGATTTGTGGACATAGAATACCAGTTTTTATTACTACCTAACATCCCTGTTGAGAACATCTAGAGTCTTCACCAGTGGCAATTTATACGGGTTTTGTCCCGTGCAGTGTTTAATACACATATAAGTGTTACACGATTAAAAGGATAAAAATAAAAAGTGTATCTATATTATAAAGCCCAAATCTGACTGATCACAGTTTCTAAAAACCTACAAGGCTTTAAAGCTTTAAATTTGGTTCACAGATTCTATTTAAGGTCTAGATGCGTACAAAGAAAGCATTTTTCCAAACTCCCAAAGGGCCATTATAACATTGTAGAGAGTAACTTTGCTTACTGTTGGTTTACTTATATTAGCAATAGGAATCGCTATTCAATGCCTCCTGTATCAATTGACAATTTGAAACTATCAAGTAATTAAATACTGTACAAAATGCACATTTATACTTGCCACGATGATACTTCACAGTTTTGGAGTTTATGTAGGCCCTACCTATTTTTATCTACATTAATAGTAAAAAAGTCGTGTTAGTTACACCATTCATAGCTTGAGAACTGCTCATAACTGTACCGCGATCCGGAATATCTAAATCTTTCACAACGAAGCTGTAGTGCTATTTGACTTCGGAACATGGCCAATCTTAAGGTTAACACATATTTACCGTAGGACGTTACGAAGTTCGCCAGGTCAGCAAGTAATTAATACCGGAAAATCAAATGGTGAAATAGATGAAAAATTGTGACCTTACGACATGGTCAAGATGTAATTCAAAAATAATGTGAAGTATAATTGGTGTAGGATCTTAGAGTTTCTTCCAGTTAATCATCAATGTTTTGTATCAATGCTCAACTAGGCTCTCTAAATGGTTTTTACTAGTTAGGAGATCGAAATTGGGAACATTAAAATAACCTGTCAACTTAATGGTACTTTGGAGTTACACTGTGAAGCCCTTCCACTTTGGTCCCTTCTTTACTCTCCTGAGGAAGTGATTGACTGGCTGAGTCAGGACATTCAGGAGACCAGAGCTCTCGGGTATTGGTGTATCTTCTTACCTTCCACTTCGTGGAGTGTCCAAGAGGAAGGATTCTTACTTAGCGTGGTCTCATGTATTGCCAGAAGGGGATGTACCCGGCTAGTGGTGTGTAGCAGAAATGAAAACTCTAGCCTCCCAGGGGTTGGCGCTAACCCTCCTTGGCTGGGGGCTTGGTAGTTGTTTTGTTGGTGTATGAAGCCTCTTAGTGTGTTTGTGGAGTTCTGAGTCTAAATCTGGATAGGTTATTGGTTTGGGCTCTTTTAACCTCCCTGATAGTTAGGTAGACAGTCCAGTATTCATTACCTATTTTCCCATCCTTTTGAATTTCCTTTTTCTCTAAGATGTGTCCACTGCCCAGCCGGCTCTGTAGGGGTCTCCCGATCCTAGAATGTAACATCTAGTTCGCAGTGTTAACCACTGTCGGAGTATCTGCAGCTACAGGAAGACATTAATGATTCGCGTCACAGTGGGTAGGCCTATCAGGTATCGACAGGACGGTATGTGCCGGTGCTGCCCCCTAGGGGTCTCTCAGGAATCAATCCCCGGTCGATACAGAGCGTGGGAACTCGCTCTCGCGGTCGCTTTCCAGCCGCAATCAATCCGGCCATTTTCTCTCCCGAAATCATCTCCGCTATTGAAGCTGGAAAGCCAATAACTATACACCCCATTAGTTCGGCTTGAGTGGGTCCGAGGTGAAACAGTGGGGAAGTAACAGTGAGGATGGGGCTGCTCCCTCCCTGTGTATGCAAGATTCGGGATATTTACTTAATAAAAAACAAAATTTATTTTATAATATAATTATTATTTAAAAAAAATCCATACAAGAGAACACGTCTTACTCAAGGAAGAGTTTGGTTGTCTATCTCGCGATTAGTTACTCACAAGGCCGCGAGGGTTGCCGCTCAGCTGTTGAGCGTAGATGTGTGAAGATGACCATAAATCACAATATTTAGGTTAAGTCTACATAGAGTTATGTCCACATTATATACATAGAGGTTCCCCGTGACCGAGGGCGTGTAATGCGCCATACGCCGCGAGGGTCGCCGCTCAGCTGTTGAGCATAGATGTGTGAAGATGACCATAAACCACAATATTTAGGTTAAGTCTACATAGAGTTATGTCCACATTATATACATAGAGGTTCCCCGTGACCGAGGGCGTGTAATGTGCCACACGCCGCGAGGGCCGTCGCTCAGCTGTTGAGCATAGTTGTGTGAAGATGACCATAAACCACAATATTTAGGTTAAGTCTACAGATTTATGTTCACATTATATACATAGAGGTCCCCGTGACCGAGGGCGTGTAATGTGCCACACGCCGCGAGGGCCGTCGCTCAGCTGTTGAGCATGGATGTGTGAAGATGACCATAAACCACAATATTTAGGTTAAGTCTACATAGAGTTATGTTCACATTATATACATAGAGGTCCCCGTGACCAAGGGCGTGTAATGTGCCACACGCCGAGAGGGTTGCCACTCAGCTGTTGAGCATAGTTGTGTGAAGATGACCATAAACCACAATATTTAGGTTAAGTCTACATAGAGCTATGTCCACATTATATACATAGAGGTTCCCCGTGACCGAGGGCGTGTAATGTGCCACACGCCGCGAGGGTCGCCGCTCAGCTGTTGAGCATAGTTGTGTGAAGATGACCATAAACCACAATATTTAGGTTAAGTCTACATAGAGTTATGTCCACATTATATACATAGAGGTTCCCCGTGACCGAGGGCGTGTAATGTGCCACACGCCGCGAGGGTCGCCGCTCAGCTGTTGAGCATGGATGTGTGAAGATGACCATAAACCACAATATTTAGGTTAAGTCTACATAGAGTTATGTCCACATTATATACATAGAGGTCCCCGTGACCGAGGGCGTGTAATGTGCCACACGCCGCGAGGGTCGCCGCTCAGCTGTTGAGCATGGATTTGACACGAGTAACGACTGGAAACATCAGCTCTGCATGGTTGTCGGCTCTGGTGTCCAGGGCGCGCCTCCTCGTCAACTGTTTATTATTAATTTAGTTTGCTTAAACGACTGCAGCATCTCCGCACCAGTTTCTCTGCCCGGGTCTTAGCCTTTATGCCATAAAATCCTGGTGACACGTTTTTCTTCAACTCTTGTGTTTGCATTTTATAGTTTTTCAGAATTTTCCAGTTAATTTGATATACGACACATTAAAAAATACCCCCGTCGCAGCATACCTGCGTACTCAGCGAATTTCCAAATCAAAAATGTAATAATAATAATAACATATGACAAGTTTGGTCAAAATCTGTCGATAAGCGTGAGAATTTTTTTCCTATTCTCCATAAGATTAACATGGGAAAGAGTGTGCAGGTTAGCTGCTGTGAGGAACACTGAAAGTAGTCATTTATACCATAAATAATTTTTATTTTAACATTTATACCAACTTTCATCAACATCTGTCCATAAATAAAGGAGTTTGCCTATTCCCTATATGATTAATATGGGAAAAGAGTATGCAGGTTTGCTGCCATGATAAACACATAAACTATGATTTTTAAGCATAAAAGGATAGATCTCAACCACATGAAGCTAAATATCACGTTTCATAAAAAAATATTGATTAATATGGGAAATATTAATTTTTCCCTATCCTCCATAAGATTAACATTGGAGCCCCACAATACAACGTACTGTGTTTAGATTTTTTAATATCTCGGTAACCGTTGGAGATAGAGAAAAACTTTAAGGAACTTAATTGTGTAGTTTTTTAAGCTGATTCCAATGGTGAAATATAAAATTAGAAATTTTTAAAAATTACATGTGAAAAACGCAAAAAACCCCATTTTGGGGTACAAAACCCCCCCAAACTACCCGTTCCCATTGACCGATATGTCTGGTTTACGAACTCGTCCAAGCATTTGTAGGAATACACGTCTCTACCAAATTTGGTCTCGATCAGACCATTTTTACGAGAGTTATCGTGTTCACAGACACACACACACACACACACACACACACACACACACACACACACACATATATATATATATATATATATATATATATATATAAATTTTAACGACTATTGTTTTTGGTCTCTGGGCACCTAAAGAAGAAAAAATAACATGGTCCCGGGCTTAACTCTTTCCATGAGACCTACGGTAATAGCTACTTCCCTATGGGAAATTCGCTAAAAGGCATTATTTAGATCATTAAAAAGGCTTACACGCTCAAAAGCACAAAAGGCACCTTGTGAGGACGTCCCTATATTGCGATTTGTTAAAAGTTACTATTTCTAGGGGTTTTACATTATATTGTTGGGGAATAAAAGAGGAAGTAACTTAAGTTTTTGCCACATTTTCAAACAAGCCTTTTATCTGGTTTAATGTGACATTTTTATGGTGCATATTTAACAAAATTAAAAACTAAAATGTATTGAGAAAAAGAGAAATATTTTGTTATTTTTATATATAAGCCATTAAAATAATACTTTTTAAAATTTCGAGAACCAGATATTGGCTATGACAACACACAACAATTTCTTTGCCATGCCACTGATGGTTTTTGAGAAAAGTGTACAAGAATGCAAAAATGTCATTGTCTTATATGGGCCTATCCTTCCACCTTGCAGTCAGTGAATTATTTGCAATTCGTGAAATTTGTGCAGTTTTTGCATAATTTTTGTATAATTTGAGTGGTTTTCGTATATTTTTTGAATCTTCATTAGTGGTGGTTTATTTTGTTTCAGCTACTTCACAAAAACAATGAAGAACGACGATATAATTACTTAAGACAAAGACCTCGTCTTTTAGGGTATTTTAATTTAAATATGAATGAAAGATATAAAACTCATTTTTCATTCATATTTTTACCATAACGTAATATGGGCTTGTTCTTGAGAAAGATCAGAGTTTCATTTGTCCGGATCAATAATTAATAGCCTAATAATATAAACCAGCTGAATGCAGTTTCGATCCTGAATAAACCAGATGTCATTGTGCTTATCGGACTAAACTCCAATACAACGGCATCGAAAAAATTTTCGGTGTGGTTATCAATAGTCATGAGAATCCTTTTACATTTACAGAGTCATAAGAAAACTAATAACACAGTGACTATGCTGTTCTTCATCATAATTAATTATGACTCCTACTTAAGTTGATAATACATAGGTTTTAACAGATTATAGGCTACTTATGATAAAATAAATAAAAAACTTTAAGGGATTTATTTGAAATTAAAATTACAGTTTGCTGGTACTAAAATGATAAACCGATTTTTTATTCTACTATATAAAATATTATATTAATTTAGACATTGTAATAAACATGATTACGTTTGGACTTTTGTTTAGCTTGTTTAATTCACATTTAAAACAATTTCAATTTACTTTATAAAACTTACATTCTATTAAATTTAAAAAAATCCAAAAGTAGTGAACGTATTGCAGACCATTTTCGAAAATGATGTAAATAGTCTTTAGACAAACACCTAAATGCGGACACCCAGTTCCGCTGTGCTATTTTTAACTACCTCCTCACAACAAAAGTATAGATTGCCCGATTAGTGACGGTAATGATATAAATTTGATGGAGGATATTATTTTTTGGATGTTTCAAAACAGGGAAAAGTAGACATGTATTAACGGGTGTGACGAAAGTGGCCATTGTGCTGACAGATAGAGATTGTTATTAATCAGCTGATTTTACGGTGCACCTGGCAGCCTGGCTGGCCCGCCGTAGTGTTGGCAATACTGACTTGTAGTTTGTACGTACCCATGAGCTATTCTCGCTTCATAGAAGTACACACTATTTATAGGTATTTTCCTACATTTAGTTACCAAACAATTTGCTGGTTTACGTAATGATTAAACCTATAATACAGGAGTTAGCAGATTGCCAAAACAACATTTTAAATATTAATAAATTATATTGTCAATCAACACAAGTCAGCTGTTTTTTCAATTCTATAACTTCTTGTTTACTAATTTTTCATTTTAGAGCATATTCCTTATATGACCACCGAACTCAAATGTAGGAAATGCGTAACTGCCAAACAAAGGTTTTGTACGTGAAAAGAAAGTTGACAGCTGATCGAATTATCTGATCGAATGATCAAACCAACAGCCGAAATTTTTATATTATTGCTTTAATACTCAATAGATAATAAGTGGGTCAAAACAATTAATTGACTCTTAGTCTTGGACGATTTGAAAATATTGAACGCTCATGCAAAATATTACAATATCTAAGAAGGAAGGTTATAACTATCAGAATATTAAGTATAACATTTCATGGGTGTAATAGAAGATTGTTACTAATTTCATGCGTAAGGTATGTTTGTTGCACTCGTCTAAACTGTTCCACACGGCTTTTATACTAGTTTTTCTGAATTGTAGAACCGTTTTTCGAAATATGCATGGTTGATGGTTGTTGAAATAATCCCTTTGTTGAATATGAATATGTTTGACGATAAAAAACATTCAAAGCCGGAAACATCCCTTTCCCTTTGACTTCCGCCTCGCCGCCGACCCCTGACCCGCGCGGGCGGCTTTGGAAATGAAATACGAGCGTTTCTTTAGGTAACCGAGTTGACTTAAGGGTCACTCACTTCCGACTGAAACCCAAACGCAAAATGTTTATCTTTTTATCCGTCTACGTTCCGAATATGTTCCGTGTGTGTATATTTGTTTTTTTCCTACCCGTACTCTTTTAGTATCCTAATACTCATTTAGAACCCAAGTACTCATTTAGTATCCTAGTACACATTTAGTACCCTGGTACTCATTTAGAACCTAAGTACTCATTTAGTACCCTAGTACTCATTTAGAATCCAATGACTCATTAAGTATCCTAGTACTCATTTAGAACCCTAGTACTCATTTAGTACCATATTACTCATTTAGTACCCTATTACTCATTTAGAGCCCTAGTACTCATTTAAAACCCTAGTACTCATTTAGTACCCTATTACTTATTTAGAACCCTAGTACTCATTTAGTATTCTAGTACTAATTTTGTTTTAATCTGATTTTAAACGTTTTAACATCATCGCATCATCGTGTTTACTAAATTACTGTACGATAAATCATAAACGAAATTCTTACATACCTTAGAAACACATCCAAAGATTATATGAAGCACTTTTACGCTAGTACTATATATTGTACTATAGCCTGTTTGTATTGTAGATACTTAATCGTCTATGGATTGAAACAGCTGACTTGACTCCTTTTTAACCATCGATTCTCGTTATATAATCAATTTTGTTTATAAACACTTTCTTCCTTTACGTCAAACAGAGATTTTAGTGCAGAAGTAACTACGTATATATATGAACAGGAAATGTGAATATTTGAAGAGTAATCTTTGACTTTCACTCTATAAAGTGTATATAGGGTATATAGCTTTCCAAATTTCCAATGTGTTTTGATTGATTTACATAGAATAAATGTTATCTAAAATATTTATAAGAAACAGACGGTTTTCTATGAGATGAAATTTTAGTTTTTGAACTGTGTTCACTAAAAATGGAGCCTAAAGCTCAAACGCGATTGCTACAAAGCAGGAGTCAGCCAGTGGTAAGAAACTCTGACGTCACTGTAGAAATAACTGAACTCATAAATATACCTTTAACAAGCAACTCGAACGAAACCGATAATCGAAAACTTTCCAAGATTCCGAAGTTTGAGCCTCTCGATGAAGACGGGGAACGATACTTGCAGGAACACATGCAGCTGCCACCGATAGACTTGACCAGTGCGCCGACCAGGTACTACATCAACCCGCATCCCACCGAGAGTGTCATGTCCTCAGGGGTGAACTCGGCCAATGAGTGGTGGGACCGGGTGGACTACGACCTGGAGGACGAGGGTGGGTTGTGCTGTGTCGATGGGACTGTCCAGAGGTGGGGTCCGAGGGGACGTCGAGGGCTGACTGAGGAGACGTCACGCACACCAGAGGAGACGCCAGGCCTGAAGACGTTTCCAAGGACTTTGGAAAAACAACAAGAACGGAAAATAAAGGAGCTGCGAGAGGGAGAAGCGAGACGCGCGGAGATAATCTCCAGGCTGGAGAAACAAATGGTTTCGTTGAGCAATTTAAAGGTAAATTACTATTCTGTTATTTGATTTTTTCTTATTTACAACGCCAGCTGTATAGTTTAACACTATGTTAAGGAACGGACCAAATCCTTTCCTTGTTACTTATTAGCTAAATACAATTTTTTGCTCGATTTTGAATTAATAGCACAATTGGGATGTCTGTGGTGTATTTGGTAGAGTGATGGTCTCCGAACTTGAGCATGGATCTGCAGTGATTGTATATGGAAGGGCAAAGTTAAGAGGTTACAGCTCAATTAAAAATACAAAATGTGTGTAGGTCCGGATGTTATCCGGTGATCTTCAGATTAAGAGGTGATTACGTTAGTAACACCATTGTCAGGGTTCAAATAACCAATTTCGTCATTATCAGGGCTCAAGAATTCAACTCCGTTATTACCAGGGTTCAAGTAACCATCTGCGTCATTACCAGGGTTCAAGTAACCACCTACGTCAATACCAGGGTTTAAGTAACCACCTGCGACATTACCAGGGTTCAAGTAACTGATTCCGTCAATATCAGGGTTCAAGTAACCACCTGCGTCATTAACAAGGAACTTCGTCATTAGTAAAACTCGATGAAGACGTCAAAACAAGTGTTATTTTTGGTTTGTTTTAAGTTGGTTAACTAGCCAACTGGAGCACGTCATTATCAGAATTCAACTAACCGACTGCAGTACGTCACTGTCAGGGATAAACTAACCAACTACGTCATTGTTAGGGTCATTGTTACCACCTGCGTCCATTACCAAGGTTGACGTAACCACCTACGTCATTATTAGGGTTCAAATAACCAACTACGTCATTACCAGGGCTCAAATAACCAACTACGTCATTATCGGTGATCTTGTAACAACTACGCCATTGTTAGTGTTCAAGTATCCAGTTGAGTCAGTTTCTAGGTTTAAGTTATTGACCAAGTCATTTTCCAGGTTCAAACCAATAGTGTTTATTATACTTAATATCATTCTTAGAGTAACTTGTGATTTCTAAACTTTTTTGTGTGTACTCTCGCAGCGACAGTACAAGAAGACGGTGGCCAGGACGGGGTGTGTGATGCAGCAGGCTCCATCTGCAGCGGCGACAGACGACAAGCTGGCCCGACAGAGGGACTCGCTGCTCTTCCGCTTAAAGTCAGTTCCGCTCAAAATCTCATTTGGTATTGATGGTTTTAAGATTCAAATTACGTTTCAACTACTACACATAAATTTTAAATGTCACTTCAAAAAGCATCAGAAGTCCTTTTGATATGGATAGGCGTATATAAAAACTCGGGGGGGGGGATGATAGCATCTCGCGTCACACGAAAGTTTTAACGGAAATTACGTAATATTGTTATAAGGATAGCTGTTTAGGAGAACTGAAAACATTCCCTTTGACTTTTGACAGACGTTTCTATGATCTAAGGTATTTCCCAACAAGAAGTAAATACATTATATTTTTAGTTGGGGTTGGATATAAAGCCTTTTAAAGCTGTAAAACCTGTAACGTGATTTTTTCAAATAGCATGGTTCTGACGATTTGTCATTTGTATTTGTAATTTTGTTTATTATTTTTATTTAGCTAGAGCCCCATTTTTAATATATTCATTCTAGGAGAAAGAAGTTAGAGGATGAATTGAAAAGGAAAAAACAAATAGAACGAAGAATGGAAATAATACAGACACTTCTTAGTGAACAGAGGCAAAAAGAAAAAGATGTTAGCAGGATGATAAAAGATATCAAAGAAAGAAGAGACCAAAAACAAAATAAGGCGAAAGAAGAATCTAGAGGAATTGCAGAACTGGAAAAAACTTCATTAAGAACGGATTCGATAGAAAAAGTGATTCAAATCGAAGAAGTAGCTGTGGACAGTGCTGCTTTGGTTCAAGATGAAATTGCAATTCAAGTGGATGGAAATCCACCCTCCCCAGAAACTGTTGTAGGGATGCCTTCACCAACCGAGAGTCCAAGGAAGACCAGCAAGAATAAAGGGCGAAGGAAGAAGAGCTCTGAGGTATCTTCCAAGCAGGAGGGGGGGAAGAAAAAGGACAAGAAGAAAAAGGTGAGGTCCAATATCGTTACTCGGAACTTTGTATTGAGGTTTATTAAACGTATGATAAATATTTCTATATTTCCACAATTTATTTAAATTTTCAAAGGAACCGCTTTAAGAATGTAAAAATTATCTTTTAACCCCCATTTTCCGATTATTTTTAAACAGCATTAAATGCTGACGATAATTTGCAGCATGAGAGATCAGCCGGCTCAAAAAAACAACAACTTTAATCGGTGATTTGAATTAATTCAGTAAAGAATGGCATTGACGAAATTACATGTTTTCAAATGTTCAGATCTCTTGCATCAGAAGTACTATATTTTAGAAAAAACTTAAATGTGTATTTAAGTTCTTTAAACTTAAGATGAGTACTGTAATAGTTTTTGGGAAGTCAAAATAGATTGCGTTTTATACTTTGGAATAACAAATTACCTGTACATGTGAAAAATGTTATTTTGGAAGAGCATTACTCGCCATACAATAGCATTAGTTTCAAATATAATTTTAAATGGGTATTTAGGGTAGTGAAAACTTTTCAATTTTATTACAAATATTACATGGTAGTTACTCGTTTAAGATACAATCAGTTGTGATTATTAAAAAAACAAATATTTCTCTAGATAACACTTTTACTTTGATCTAGGACGTACTACTGTTTTTAAGAATATTGAGTGAATAGTTAAACTACATTAATGATAATAACAATTATACGTTGTTATTAAGTGACAAAATCCAATAAGGTGACAGTGATGATTGGTCTTTAACCTTTTTTCCTTTTGAAATGGTAACCTGCCCATTTAGGCATTTTACACCTAGTATGAATGAGAAGAATGAGTGTAAAATGATTACTGCGCGATCTACAGTCATGTTACTAACTAAAGGCTGGTTCCTTAGACAGCACTGTTAATAGCCCCACAGCCAACTGCATAAGTACCTACAGTTTAATTTTGGATCCAAACCACAATTTTTCTACAAAGTTGATGAACTGGTCAAGGATTTTAATACCCAAGAGGTAACATACATCTGGAGCGTAGAGTTACTGCGACTTCACGCGTCCCAATCTGTTGCCCAAGAACACAGCCACGGTATTGCTCCATCAGGAGCATTCTATACATTTGTCAAATTCTCGCGACAGCCGCGAGTGATAGAACACTGGTGTGGTGTGTGAGGTGTTATATCACCCAGTTGCCCGTGTGCCGGGCTGCCTACGTCAATACGTGTACAGTTGTGTAATGTGCAAGCCTTGCACAACACCGCTGGTCTATTCAAACGACACATTTTATAAAATGATGGAACACAAAAACTCGTTGAGTCACGGCGGTCGCTTTCCCTGGCCCAGTTTCCCTCCAGTTTCCCACCGGTGTTCCCGCCAAATCCGTCTCCGCGAGCAACACAGGCTAACCAATCCACGGGTTGTGAAACCCTTAGAAATCCTCCAAACTTACAAAAACGGAGGACCACTCAGCGCATAGGTAAGATGGTGGATGTTTTTAACAATTTGGACGACATTTTGACATGGACATGTTTAAGCTCTGGGAGGGGAGGTAGAAATTTTTAGGACGCAAATTATGTATGGTGGCATCATCCTGTAATCCAGCTGCTTGGAGGTCACGAATTGTGGATAGTTGTGAGCGCTGTTGAATACTACGTTTATCCGCAAAGACCATCCTCGTAATTAGACCAATTCGAAATTCAGAGTTCGTGGTTCGGATTCCACGTTAAATTGTAGGTCCCTTAGGCTGTTGGGCTCGTAATTAACAATCCTGTCTAAGGAACATGCCAGCGTTAGTCAGTAACAAGACTACAAGATCGCCCCAGAATCATCTTACACTCAATACTCATTCATACTTGGCTTAAAACACCTACATTGTAGTATGGTCGCCATTTCAATAATCTAATCTAATCTAATCTATGTGGTTATGAGAACAGCTGTTTAGAGAAAAACAATTCCTTCAGACATATCCATGATATAACCTACTTCCCACATAGTATGAAATACTAAACATTTTTAATTTTATTTATTCTACAAAAAAAGTATTGGTTCCATCATAGACAATAAACAAACGGAGGTAACTTTTAATGTTACGCTGATTGTATGTCGAGAGAAGCTGCAAGTGGGCACGCTGGGTATACGCGTCAAGCCGAACACATAGCTTTTGTTAATTATTTACGTCTGTATTGTTAAGTTTCAACACTGATCAATTATCTGTAAAACATTTTTTTTGGTTCGTATCATGTGTGTCGAACGCTTAAGGCATACGCCACTGTCGTACAAAAATGATACGCAAAGGTAAATTTCGGGCTCTCTGAATTGACACCTGAATGTCAAGAAAAAATATTCCAGTTCAAACAATGCAACTGATTGAGCATTATCCAAAAAGATCTGTTGCTACATCTCGTCGAATATAATAAGAAAACTACTACCTAAAAATGCGAATTAATCTAATTGCTTATGTGAAACAGAGAAGCTAAGATCATCTTTACTGTTATATAATTTGATATTTTTTTATTATAATTGTTATTCGATTCCTCTCAAACAGACTGGGACGGTGGCGACGTCCTGTAATCCAGCTACTTGGAGGTCACGAATTGTGGATAGTTGTGAGCGATGGTCGGTGGATGTGGTGTTCTCTTGTGTGGATTAACGTCCGCACTATTGAAAACTGCGTTGATCCGCAAAGACCATCCTCATAATTAGACAAATTCGTAATTCAGAGGTCGTGGTCCGGATTCCACGTTAAACTGTAGGTTCCCGTAGTTGCCATCGGCTGTTGGGCTATTAATTAACAGTCCTGTCTAAGGAACATGTCAGCCTTAGTCAGTAACAAGACAACAATATCACGCCAGAATCATCTTACACTCAATCCTCATTTATACTTATAGTATTTATATTTATACCTACATTGTAGTATGGTCACCATTTAAATAATCTAATCTAACCTTAGCTACTCGGCCACTCAACAGCCGCTCGGCATCCTTCTCCATATTGCATGAGTGCTGCACCTGATTTATCCATTGTAGTCTTGGGCGCCTTAGTAGTCTCCTGAATTGTGGAAGATTTCCTGGCGCCATTCTTAATGTGGAGTTCAGAATAATGTTAAATATGCTAACACTATTTACTATAACCTACTGAGTAAGGGGTAGTGAGAATACAATATAGCATTATATCATAATATCATTCCTGATAATAGAAGCTTAATCTTTCAGGGAAATTTAACCTGAATAATTGTATGATTAGCTTTGTCACTAAGAATAGCATTTGACTTACTTAGTCAAAGGACCGTTAGTCAATAGCCTATTGATCATCATGGCTGATCCCGGTCTAGGATTGAATCTATGACCTCTAAATAATAGTATTGTTATGGTTCTGGTCCAATCCAAAGAGTTCTCATCAGTTCCATCATACTGATGAGGACTTTGGGTTGAGGTGTTGAGGAATAATCAGTTTTGGAGATCAATATTAATTCAAAAAGCCATAAGAAGTCTCAAGCTTAGCTACTAAAGAGTTGCTCAAGTTTATGTGAGACTGTTCTGCCTGGGAAATGAAAGCTTCATATATTCGGAATAGAACAGACCGTATCAAGTTTTTGTCCTGTCTTGACAATCCATATTAGCAGAAGGAACATTTTATTTTTGATTAAGGTAAGACAGCAGTCAAAAAACACGTTTTCTTTATTTGATGAATTTTATAGACAAAATCTTCCTGAATAAATATATATCAAACAATAAGGAACAACACATTTTTTGCTCTCTTCAACCATTGTACGTAACCCTTAAAAACTCGTTCATCTCCCGGTAGGCATACTGATATCCCAACTTTGAAGGTAACTTTGAATAATCCACTGCAAGAAAAGAAAAAAACTGCCAAAGAAAGATTGGAAGGTATAAAAGAGGAAGAACCCACATATGGAGCGGGCCTTTTTTTAAGAACATCATGAATGATGTGAAATGGGGGAATATTTATTTGTTTATGGGTCCATATTTGGGGCCCTATGGCTTCATTTCCCGGTTCGGGAAACTGTGATTTTTTTGTATTTAGGTACACCTTTCTTCTACAGTTCCTAGCCGATTTCAATCATATTTGGTTGTAGGCTTCTCAGTTTCGATTTAAACCAATAATATTGTTAGTTTTATAAAATATTTTAATACAAAAATAAGACACTATTTTTAAAGTTTTTAAAACGTACAATTATTTTGTTTTTAATCTAAATAGGTTTTAGTCTCCTATTTTGGAGCGTGTAGTGCATAGAATAAGTGAAAATAATTGATCAATGTTTAAACTTGATTGGTTAATATTTTCAAAAGTTATATGTACCTCAAAAACAATTTTACAGGGCAGGATAGGGACTGCTGTCTTACCTTACAAGACAATCGAGAAATAATGGGAAATGCATTCAAATAACAATTCAAGTGTGAAGCACAAGGGTACTAATGTCCAAAAGAATATCCACAATTTCTGGCTTACCGGACTTTGTTGCCATCAGACAACATAAGCTATAGCAGGTCTCCTTCACATTCCTTCAAAGGAATGTGAAGGAACAGGATTATTATTATTACTGTATTGAGCGCATTCGTACAATAAATCGTTCCCTACAGTTATTACCTTGATAGTAAAAAGATACCGGTATTTGATGTGTTATAGGCTACATGTTCATGCGTTGATGTATTAAAGAAGTGGTAGACATCTAGGGAAGTTGAAATTCAATGAGTTTTTCTATTGAAGATACAGTATTACCTTGTTAATATACCTCTTGACTAAAAACCAATTATTCTTGTGCTCATAATTAAATTAATTGAGATCCTTACTGTATACATTAATTTACCGATCTCAATTATATTTGGTATACCCATATATTAGATTACCTTTTGAAATGGTGACCTGCCCATGTAGGTATTTTAAGCCAATTATGAATGAGAAATGAGTGTAAGACGATTGTGGCACGATCTTGTTGTGTTAGATTAGATAACCCATATATTACCTATAATTTAAATAGTTGAAATATCTTTCAATAATGTCGTGTGCCTAGTAATGCTACTGAAAACTAACACTTTTCTCTTAGGTCTAAAATAAAAAAAAGTCTATTAATCAATCTTATTATAAAGTTGACATTTTTGACGTGTTTAGACATTTATTTCGTCAACGGGTAAGGCTTTTTCTTTATTTTAGTGCAAAAATATTTTTACCAGCCACATTTTTAACTTTTGATTTTTACGTTTTCAGCAGTAAATAATATTTATTGTAACCCCATGAGAACGGTGATAGTTATTGTAGCAATAAACGTCCTGATAGCCGTAAAATGTTGTTGTAATGGTTATCTGGGTAAATCCTTTGTAGGTTTATCAATAGTATAAAACAGGATTAATTATAATTGCGTGCTGTTATTTAACTTTTCACCCAACAATAACAAATCTGTAATAATTTAAATTGAAAAAATAACACAATTAAAAATTACTCTTATGGTAAATAATCTAATATTACACATCAGATAAAGAATCTTAAGCTAATATTTTTAACGTTGGAAATTTTTGTGGCGAGATATGATAAAACTAATTTCTTCATTGTTTTATTCAGCTGATTTTAATAATGTAAAAAATTAATAAAAAAAACATTTTTACAAATCCCTACAATGTTTTATGATGTCGGTAATGCAGAGCGCTAAGGTGAGCGAGGAAGCTCCCGCGATCTGTGAGGCGGAGCCGGAACCTCCTGCAGGGAGCCAGATGGCGGAACTGTCGCTCTGGTTTGAAAATTGGAGGGAAACAATCTCTCAACAATGCCACAGAGATGAACAATCATTGCCTGAAGAGAAGGAAGTCGCATTAAAACCACTTAAAATTGTGTTTGAGGTATTTGTTTATGACCTAGATATTTACTCATATAATCATACCGATAAAATTAATAAAGGATTTTAATTTAAATAGTAACCTTGTATTAATTCATATAGACCAGAACCATAAGGACATGAAATAAAAAATATTTGGCGTACACAAATATTATTGATTGTATATTGATTAGCTAATAAATAAAACTGTAATCATAATAGGTATTGTGTATTTGAGTGAAGTTTCACGCAAAGACAAAATTGTATTTATTTCGATGGAGAAAGAAAGTTATTTTTCATGGTTAAGAAAGTGTGATAATTGTTTTGAGAGGATAGAATATTATGATGCATTAATTTATTTGTAGTGTTATGAATAATCGCTAAAGTAACAGAAATACGTTTAGGATTAGGTCTGATGAAATGGGGTTGTCACCGTTAAACGTGAGACTACATTTCCAGACACTGTGTATGTACATGTAGCCCATGTATCATGTAGCCTGTGTGTCGGCAGAACGTGAGAGGCGGCAGGAAGATGCAGCTGATGACGTCGGTGACCAACATGGGCCAGGGGGCGCTGCAGTGTCGTGTCCATCACGTCCACCAGCCGCCGTCCGCCTACGTCCAGGTCTGACAATAGTGTAGAGCTCGCAGCTGGAGCAACAGGGTTTTAATAATACAAAATACCGGTACAAGCCCAGAGTGTTAAACGCAGTACTTGGCTCGAATCCAGGTGCGAGATAGCACCAAGACCAGATGGTCACAAAATCAGAAACAGATAAATGTTGTAGAACTTTTAGGAGTCTCGTTCTCTTGTTTTGACGCCTCTATGCAAAAAAAATTACCAAGGGCATCGTGCTCTGTCACAATAAGATCAGACTGTTCCGGTCCAGGAGTGTGGTTAGCCGGGTTGACAGTTTGATGATGTTAAAGGTATCATATTGAGTGGTCAACTTGCGCTAGTCTGTTACTAGGACCACTACAGAACCACATAAGCTTACCTGAAACTACGTTGCTAAGTTGATGATGGGAATTGCGGTTAAAAATAAATTAAATAAAATATCTGATTTTTATGAACAGTAGTTAAAAGTTTGGAATACTCAATAACTTGAAATCCTTGGGGTTTTCAGGCGGAACTCGTCGGGCCCAGCAAGGCCAGGACAGGCCAGTCGTGGACACTGGCTGTCACCCTCGACCCCCTGGAGGGTGTGCAGGACGAGGTGACGGAGGTGACGTTGTTGTTCTGCCGAGGGGAGATGAGGACCTTGCTCAGCGTGGTGGTGGAGGTGCTCACGCCCCGGGCTAGACCCGCCCTCAGCAACTCTGTCATCAGGTGAGTGTAGGGAGAGGTTAAGAAGTAGGATCTCCTGGAGCATATACACCCAGAGTGTAGCATAGAGCAGTGCACTGTACAACTACAATATTCCAGTTATTATTCTTATTGTTAATCAGTGTAAATAAACATGACCCTCGTCCATTGACTGACCACATATGGGGTTATCCCATTATTTTCGAACGAATCGACGGTTAGTAATAGCTTTGACCATCTAATATTAAGGATAGTCAAAGGTAATAGTGGCACATAGTTACTTAAATAGTCTCTAATAATAGGTTCATGTTCTTCTACACTTAAAATCTATTTCTCTCAAGTTAGATGTACAGAGTTCAAGACGGCAAATATACTTAGAAAACAAAATTGATATCCAATTGCAAAATGTTGAAATGTTTTATTCCAATTCGTAAACACATTTTTTTAAACCTACAACGTGTTGTATGGGTCTACTTGTAGAAGAAAATTGTGTGACATTTACATCACTAACAATGGTCATGTCACATCACTACAACCAACTGAATAACCATTAATTGAGTAATAAAACGGAAACGATTTTTTGAGAGTCCCAGTATTATTTTAGACAGTTCAGTTAGTGGTACAGTATAACTATTTCGTAGGTTTGGTCCCCAGATGTACTGGGCTCCCGCGGTCACCAAACACCTGCAGGTGACCAACGTCGGCACTGAGAGCTGCGTCCTCCGCTGGCACGAGGTGGTCCAGCGCCACAGTCCCGTCAGTGGTGAGTGAGTCACTATGGAGCACTCTAGGTCTAGCCATCTTTTAATTTTATGAGGGAATATGCTATTTTGCACCGACTTCAGACTGCTTCCCATCTTGGAAAAACCTATTAAGGTAGGAAAGTTATTAAGGCCAAGGTGATGCACGAATTTGAAGTAAACAGAGCTACTGTTCCTTCATATTCACCTACAATTCCAGTTCTCAAGAGACGTTTTCATGGGAGGGACCAAGTTCTCAGATGAAATGGGCCATATCTCAAAATCAATCCTCGGCGTGGTCACATAGGCTAGCCAGGGGTCATAGGCACATGATCTAACAGGAGTCGCCGGCCACTGGTTTGAATCTGGCAACCATTCATTGCCTTACTGGGCCAGCACGTTACCACTGAGCTACCAGGCAGGTATTCATAACAAGAACACCGTGCTGGGACGTGAAAAAGTATACCTGCTGAGTCTCTCATGTTTAATAAAAAGCCTAAACTGCCCATAAAGCCGTATACGAGAAATCCCTATAACTGCTTCACCAATCTTAAATTACCTCTCTAAAACGGCAACCTACCCAGGTGATTCAAGCCAAGTCATAAATGTGCTATGAGCGCAAGATGATTGAGACTCTATATTGTATTCATATCACTGATTAAGGCTGATATGTTCCTTAGACAGAACTGTTAATTAATAGCCTAGAAGCTAATTGTATTTTACTTACAGTTTAACGTGTAACCAATATGATTAATAAATAAACTATATTTAAAAATACGCATAAAATAAAAAATATAAACATACAGCTTGCGGCCGCGGCGTGGAAGGTGGTAAGATATGTACCACGGCGTCGAGATGCAATATTGCTACAGACGTGCGTTGTCGGTTTTGCATCACTAACGCCTTTCACCCTTGTTCTTTTAATGTATACAGAAACATGAAGTTTTGACCTGCTGGACACAGTTACTATTTGCGTGAGTATATAAGACACAAGTTACCACCTGCAGTACTCTAAATTTTATTGCCACATTCGCATGCCAAGTCTATAGTTAGATCATCTACCGGAACTGGTTTTAAGACCAGACCCAATGTGCTGTGGTTATATCACTTAAAAACCCCAATGGTGGAAACCCAGGACCTCGGGGATAACAGCCCTTCTAAAAGCACCCTAAAAGCGTTAAGGCCAAAACTAGAAGAGCTGTATGCCGGCATTTCGTGAATATTAGCAGACGTATTGCATCTAAGAGGTTAGAAAAACCATGCTAGAAGGTATAAGTTTGATGTGAGGAATCGTAAATACATGTTTACGGGTTTACAACAACGTACAGCGTGTAGTGAGATAAAAGTCTTTGTAAGTGGCTTCTTATAAAACTTTACTATTACAAGGACAGTGTAAAATGGGTTTCTCCTTACTACAGATCTAGTACTCGCAATCATTATAACAATATAGTTAAGGCGTTTAGTTAGTATTATAGTGTTTAAAAAAACATTCATTAAAAAATAAAATATAAAACTTATAAATTTCACAGTTATATTCATAGTATAATTATTTTAATTCATAGTATAATTATCTTATATGATTATACATAATTTACAATTAATAAATATTATAACTACATGAAATATTTTTTTTTAAATTTAGTTACCGGATGAGTAACTTAAACCAAAATTTGAAATGCCGTCTATTTAAGAGTGTAATATTGTTGTAAAGGAGGGAAAGCTCGAAATTTAGTTGCGATGTGGACTCATAAATTACGAATGAACTCACTTTTAGTTATGAAATCTATAATCTAGTTATAATAGGATTCATTTAGTTTAATATAATGCAGCATTTTCGTCAGGTGGGGAGAGCATTTCGTGGGAAGACTTGCGTTGCGGGAACAGCGACGGAAACTGCTTCGGGAGTGAAGAGTCCAGAGAAGTTGCGATCGACATGTTGAAAATGGCTTTGAGAAATGCGTTCAGAACGTTTCAAATAGCCACTCGTCAGCCACTGCTTCTCCCGCCAAAGTCCAAGACTTCCCTGGCGATTAAGTTCCTTCCGGCGATGACACTGGACCGAGGAGACGTGTTCGCCAATTTCCGGTTCCACTTTGAGGGTGAAAACGTAGAAACTGAATTTCAGGTAATGGAAATTGCGTTATGGACTTCAATAATTAACTTTGTATGACCTTAAAAGATTCCTGTTCTTCGAAAAGCTGTTCTTTAACGTTAGCATTAAACTTTAAAAAGCTATCTCTTAAGCGTTGTGTCATGACATCAAACGTCTACCTGGTGGCGACATACTGTAATCCAGCTACTTGGAGGTCACGAATTGTGGATAGTTGTGAGCAATGGTCGGTGGGTGTAATGTTCTCTTGTGTGGATTAACGTCCGCACTATTGAATACTGCGTTGATCCGCAAAGACCATCCACATAATTAGACCAATTCGTAATTCAGAGGCCGTGGTTCGGATCCCACGTGAAACTGTAGGTCCATTAGTTCCCATCGGCTGTTGGGCTATTAATTATCAGTACTATCTAAGGAACATGTCAGCCTTAGTCAGTAACAAGACTACAAGATCGTGCCACAATCATCTTACACTCAATTCTCATTCATACTTGGGTTAAAGTACCTACCTTGTAGTATGGTCGCCATTTCAATAATCTAATCTAATAAACAGATTCGATCTAAAAAATCAATGTTAAGCATATTTTTGTAAATATCTCTCAACTTTGAAAAAGTTTTTAAAGAAAACAGAAACCTTTACGGATTATTGTGGAAAAGTTAGTTAATATATTTTCAAAGGGCGGAGAAAAAAAGGGAAAACGCACATATATTCCACAAGGAAAGAATTTAAAAAGATGTTATAGATTTTGTGTACTGACTTTAACCTAGTTTGCTTTGTTTAGCCTTGACTAACTAAACGCTTACTAGTAAATAAATAATTATTAATTGACAATTGTTTACCACAACGTTGAAAGTTCATAATTATAGAATAATGTACAATAAGTACAAAATATACTTCATAATATACCTAACACTTTGCCGGAACTGCTTTTAGGACTTAGCTGTGACTGGAAGAATAGACAAATCACCTTTCAAATTGGAATTTGAAGTGATAAACCTAAAGTTGTGCTACGCTGGGGGCACTGTTCAGCAGGCGAAGATAGTGGTGCGTAGCTCTGCCCGGCACGCGTGCCACGTGACGTCACGAGTGCCGAGGTCCATGGCCGGGCTGGTGACCGTGCTACCTAGGTCGACGGTGATGGCTGCCATGTCCTACGTCACGCTGACCGTCAGGCTAGTGCTGGGGTGAGTAGCTTTTGTAGAATGAACATGTGTTTTGTTGTGTTGTATTCCTACTAGAAGTTTTTCGTAACTAAGGTTAGTCGTTATTACTCAACAACCATTACTAAGGTTTATAAGGCTCATACATCATTGTACTGGTAATCCAGCTACTTGGAAGTCACGAATTGTGGATGACTCTGAGCGATTAGTAGATGTGATATTCTCTTGTATGGGTTAATGTCCGCACAATTTATTACTATGGTCATTCGCATACACCATCCTCATGATTAGACCAGATCGTAATTCAGAGGCAAAAGAGGTTCGGATCCACTTTGAACTGTTGATACCTTCGGTGCCATTGAGCTATCAAGTAACAGCCCTTTCTAAGGAACATATCAGCATTAGTCAGTAGCAAGACAAAAAGATTGCGCCACAAATATCTGACAGTTATTTCTCATTCATACTTGGCTTAAAATACCTATGTAAGAAGGTTAGGTATGCATGACTGAACAGCTTCGACATATCGTGTTGGCTTAATCTCGTTTATTATTTGTGACGCTTCAATTACTTACTCAACACTCTTGAAGTCTTATCCTTGTAGATGGGACTTCCTTGAGAAGCCGTGCCGCTACCTGGACCTCGCCTGCGGCCTCCTCATGTTCCCAATCATGGTGTGGGTAACAGACCCAGGATTGCCGGGGGCTCCGCCCTTGGAGGCCACTGTGATCGCCTCCGTGGCCCCTCCGTGCCCGCTGACCGTGACGCCCCCTCAGCTGGACCTCGGCACCGTCACCACTATGGAGACCGTGGAGGCGGCGTTGCAGCTAAGGAACCACTGTCCCCGTCCCTTCCGTTACGCGTTCGTCAACCTGCCGCCGGTCAGTCGCCTTAAAAATTCTTTACGTTTTACATCCTTCTTTCTTTATATATGATGATAGTTTTAAAACTAACATATTTTTACGTGTTGTGAAGTGCCTGAATGGCCATATAGTTAACAATACTTAATAATTTTATAGTTAATTTAAATTATTGTAAAGGTGATTTTACAGTATTCCAATGGAGTAATTGACCGTTGGCTATAAAGTCACAGTAATAAAAGCTTTTCCATCCAGGTTAAAATCCTCGACAATTCTGGGACGAATTCTAGAATGGTCCTATTGAAATTTCAAATTCTTTTATATTATATTTAATAATTTCTTTTCCTTTACAGTTAGACTATTAAAAACAGTTTATTTGAACCGAAAAAGGTTAAGATGAAGACAGAATAATTAATTATATTTCAAACCAGTTAGCCTAAAAACATTATTTCATATCAATAGATATGAGTACCGAATTTAAACACATTCCTCAGCACATAGATAAAAAACTAGATTTTTATAGTTTTGAAAAAAGTTTATATTATTTGTAGTAGAATAGGATATTAAACAAAAAACCTTTTAACTTTTGTAGTGTTTCCTAAAACCGTGAGTATAATTTATAAAAATGAAAAATAAATCATCGATTTAACGATGGTGATACAATATTTTAGAGAAAATTAATCTATAATAATTAAAATGGAAAACCAAAAGTATCAAGAACAGAATCAATAAAAATGACCAGACACCGTCATTTCTTTCAGTATTCGTAGTAGTCGTAGTATTGCATCACTATGAAGATGTTGAATGTCTCAGAGCTGGTCGTAATGTTGGGTTTTGAATGATGAGGTAGCTGTAATGGAGGCGGAGCACGGAACCTTCAGAGCTCAGTAATGATTACCGAAACACATCAATAAACTTAAGTTGCTGTTCCTGTTGTTCACCTAGGGCCCGAGACTTGGGAATGGAGTGTGAGGGATTACATAGTGAGAGATCAACATCAGTAATGATGAATGTTTCAGAGTGTCATGATTGAGCCTGGCGGGGCTACTGGGAGTATACTGCCGATGGAGACGGTCAAGTTGAAGCTATTATATTCACCGAGAGCCCGGGACCTGGGGGTGGAGTGTGAGAGACCAGGTGGTGAGGGAGAGGTCAACTTCATCTTGAAGTGCTTCACCACGGTCAGCTTTGCGTCACCAATTCAGAAGAAGGTTAAAAAAGTCTAAAATATTGATTTGTTGTACAGAGCTTTATAGGAGTTATCCTGATTATTATATTACATAAACTACTTCCTTTCATTAAATATTATATTATATGTGTAGATTTTGTTTAGAGCTTAGCTACTAACATGTAATGGTCACCTTATAGATACGAACTGACACTTGTCATTACATTAAAGTACGTAGCATCAAATACTCTTCTAACCTTAGTTATTTTTTGACAGGACGTTCAAGAGGAATTTCAGGGCACCAAACATTTTTCTCAGTACACGGAGAGCTCTCAGTCATGTTTCCCTTCTAAGGAAGTTTCTTTCTCCAGAAGTATCAATAAAGTCTCAGTAGAACATGCTAAACATGATGAAAAAGAAAGAAAAGTAAAGTTCCAAGAAGGCTTTGAAAAATCCTCTGAAGATTCGATAGTATACCTTCGGATGAATACTGGGGGCGGAGATGAAGGGGATGACATGGAAGAAGAGAAAGAATTAGAAAACGAATACTTAATTATATCTGAGGTAAAAGAAGAAGATGAACGTGGCACTGAGGACTTGTGGGACTTTTACTCTAACTTTCAATTCGAAAAGTGTTCTAAAATAGACAAAAAAGAGAGACAAAAAAGAAAATCGATTGAAGAAAATGAAGAAGAAAAAGTTGAAGGTGTATCAAATGAGTCAGGTAATTCTGAAGATAACGTGAGTAGAAAGTCGGAAATCGATACTCAAGAAAAGTCCAGCAAAGAAGAGAGAGATATCAATGAAAATTTTAATCTTAGTAATGAAAACTCAGACACTAATGAGAGCTTCAGCCTCTTGGAAGCTGACTTTTTGGAAGAGAGTGACTCGAATTGTTCTGAGTCAGAAAAAGAAGAGAGCAGTGAAAATGACGGCGAGTAGGTATCTGAGACTAAATCTCTAAATTAGTTTGTTTAACTACTTTACTGTAAACTGATTTAAGTAAAATTACAATGGTTAAAAATTAGTTTTGTAACAACTAAATATAGTTTCAGTCCCCCGAGTCTATCATTTATCACAGGGGCCCACGATGTTATTTATACAGGGGTAAACTGAACATTTATTTAAACTGAATATGAGTTCAATATGGGGGTGGTGATTTCGATTATATTAATACAGCTTTGTTATTAACAATGAATAGCAGTTCATTAGCCAGGATAACTCATTAACAGCCCAATTGATCAAAGACATCCCCAGTCCAAGATTGTTCCTGGGATCTTTCGGTTCTTACATATTATAATAAGAATCGTGATGACAATGGCAACATTTCTAATTATCAATAGGGAATTCACTAAAATACCTCGAGTGAGAGGGATTATGTATATTTACCGGAGTTTGGAAGGAAAACAGATTGTCTAACAAATAAGAACAACGTTGCAGGGACATCTGCCTACTTCCGGCGTCGAGTCAGCGGTTCGCCAGCCTCTCTGTGAAGGCCTACATCGTGGACCCTCTGGTGGAGCTATCCGCCCAGGCCGTGGTACTCCCTCCCACGCCATGCACGGGCTACAGAATCGCTCATGTCTACCTCAGGTGAGTGGTCCAGGATTATTTGGACTCAAATTTAAAATGACCAATTTCAAATATTTCTAAAATGTACTTAAAAAACATAAATATCGGTTTCTCATCGACATTACTATAAAATATGAAGGTTGAGTAACAATCACCTCCATTCAAAACGGTCTTCATTTTTGGACAATATTCAATTTCTAGTGGACCTTTTCATCCCTCCTAGATAACTATCATACATTGTAGAATTTAAAATATTTAAATATCAAATCAAAAGGTGCCTGGTGGATGGTTGGTATATTAACTTCTCTCCTGACCATCTCCCGACCAGTTGGCCTAGTATCTGGCAATTGGTACTTCTTGAACTAAAAAAATTACAAAGATTATTGAAGATAAACTGAACTGAACATTAACTGGTATAACACCATAGATATAGCCATCGGGATGACAGAATAAGTAAAAGTAAATCTCCAGTTTTCAAGCACTATATTATGTCCATAAGTTATAACAAATACACCATTAAATACATTGAAATCAATCAAACATTTTTTATTTTAGTGTACTGGCTTCATTTTGGAATATATTTATCACGAAACACGGTTTTTGAAAATAGTCTGGTGAATAACATTACAGTAAATTACATGTGGTATTTCTAAAAAACTGTTATTTACTGAAATATCTGTTCTTGATTTATTAGTCGGGTTTTAAACTGTCAAAAATATTCCATTCGATATTTACGTTTGATCTAGTTTTCAGATAAATAACTCTAATAATTATTCAGCCTTCTATAGTTAAATAACTTCTTGAGTCTGTAGACTTTTTAGAAACGAATCCATTTACTTCCAGGAGTCGTCCACAAAAACAGTGCAGTCTACATGAAATGATAAAGATATATAAGGTTCGGTTTGAAATCCGCTCACCAAAAAAATACTTGGCCGTAGAACCGAGTCAGGGATACGTTTCCTACAAGCAGGTAAATTTTTTTAACCATTAAGATTCTACAATCGACTATGCCTTTAGCATCGTAATTTAATTACTAGTACATATTCGACACAGGACAAATTCAACAAAAAAGGTACGTTTATATTATTTAAAATAAACGTAATCAATGGACCGACATATACTTTCTCTCTAAAATTAATTAAAAGCGACTGCCTTCAATAAACGTATCATATTCTTTATATGATACGTTTACCTTGATATCGTTTAAAAAATTATTGTTTAAAAAACTCATTCAATTTCTGAAACTAGCAACAAGAGAAACCCCTCCCCAGTAAATACAAACCTTTTTTAATACATTTTTTCGGGTGATGCGACCTTACATTGCATACCAGGTTTCGTGGAAAACATTTGGGATTTAAAAAGAAAAAATATTTTCTTTTTTAATATTCCCCATAAAAATAACATGTACTAGGTTTACGACTATTACATGTCATTACATGTGTACTATGTTAAGACAGTAATTTTAATTTTTCTCTGGAACCGTTAGTCGTAGACAAATAATTGAAAATACTATTTTTTAGATTTTTTATGCTGGTTTTACTGATATTCGAATTATACTTAAACTTTATTGTTTTTACGGAAAACTTAAAAAAATATTCTTTTTTAAGTCCATAACGTTTGAACCGTAACTTTTACAGACATACAGGTAGTGTCATATTATTTAGTACTCTATGCACTATAATATAAACTACTAAATTCTAATCTAAATCGTTAGAGCTGTTTTAGAGAAATTTTAATATTTCCCATTTTTGAGACAAAAATCACGTCGAAATCCACTTTTTTAAGTCAGGGGCCCCAAAACGGATATATCCACTCTCAACTTAGATTTGAAAATGTTTTTTGAAAAAAACTTTCAGTCACTGCTGGTATACCATAGTGGAGGTGAACTTTCATTTAAGAATTTTAATCATACTACTACTCATATATACTCTATAGGTATAAATCTAATTATTACATTTTAATTTTGATTGCAGAACCAGAAAATTAGTTTATTTTATAGTCCAGTTCTAAACGAAAAGGATATTTCCGACAAGGCGTTACAAATGAAAATAGAATCTTTGAAGTGGAAAAAAATTCAAGAAATGTTGGATGTGTACAATAATTCAAAGGTATATAACGTCACTAAAAACGTATTGGGTTAGGGCAGTGGTTTCTTACTTAAGATACTTCTAAACACCAGGTAATAATAACCTTCAATGCTTGATAAAAATAATATTTTGGCACGTGTTTTAAAATGTTCGATTTAAATAAAATACTGTATATTCATACTAAAATTTTACTAATAATAGACGACATATGAGGGTGTGGGGTGAAAAAATGTCAGTAAACACTACAAATTTGTTTAATTTCAACCAAGAAATAGGCCTACTGAAATTTTTATTATACAAAAATAGCAAAACACTATTTAGCTACATAATAATGGCTTGAAAAAGGTCGTTTACTAATGTGATTTATCGCACTGTTTTTCCTCAACGAGACATCCAGTCAAGTCATTTTCCACAGCCCGTTGATTTCTGTATTTGTTTTCAAAAGCACAAACGTTGAAATGATTGCTCACGTAAGTATGTGGTAGTAAACAACATCTAAAACATCGTTGCAACATTAGCAAGATCAGGATGGTACGGAAAATACTAGCATCCAGTCACCGCGCAGCTTCGCCGTGCCGGGGCCGGCCGGTTCGACGTGACGTTATCTCACTTCCCTAGCTAATATTGTTTTTTATTTTAACTCAAACGCAAATGTCCCTGGATTAACTGCAAAACAAATCCTCATTTTAGTTTTTGTTCATTAAATGAGTTCGTATGCTCTGTAAATGACGCATACTTTTTTACTTTTACTTTTACCATGTTGCGACCCACCTGACACCTGACACCAAATTTTTTTCTGCAACCCACAGTTTGGAAAATCACTGGGTTAGGGTATCGTATTTTTTTAAAGTAATAAAGAAATAAATTCAACTTGACTAGCTTTAGACGTAAATTTTGATAGCAGGTTAGTTTTTATATTTCTGTCAGTCATATTTATTTTATTATAATTATGTATACATGACGCCTCACAGAATTAAGATGACATCAAAAATTTTAAATTCAATTATATTGGAGGTATGAAAATTTTTTAAATAAATTAACCACATTTCTGTTTTATGTTTGTGCAAAAACAAATGAATCAGGCTAAAGTAAAGGATAAAGATAAAAAGAGGAAGCAATCAAGTGAAGAAGTTAATCAAATGGAGAAACAAGAAGCTAATGTCAATGCGAATAGTGCGGGCAAAGTGAAGAAATCAAAAGCAAGTGCAGCTAGCACCAAAAGTAATGACATTGAGATTAAAAAAGGCAAAGGGAAGAAATCAAAAGCAAGTGCAGCTAGCACCAAAAGTAATGACATTGAGAATAAAAAAGGCAAAGGGAAGAAATCAAAAGCAAGTGCAGCTAGCACCAAAAGTAATGACATTGAGAATAAAAAAGGCAAAGGGAAGAAATCAAAATCAAGTGTAGCTAGTGTCAAAGGCAAGAAGAATAGAGAGACTTTAAAAGGTTCAAAACTAAGAAAAAAATCCTCAGGTCCTCTGCCTGATGTGGTGATAGACCCCAACGATGTGGAGGTGACGGAAGAGGATTTGAAAGAGGCTGAAATGAATATGTTAAAGTATTTCGAGCCGTATGAAGAGACAATTACCTTATTGTGTTTGTTGGAGACGGAGATGGAAAACGGCAACAGGTATGAATTAAAAATGTACATTTTCATTAACGTATTAAGAATAATGTATCAATCTTTTCATATATTATATTTTTGAGCGAATTAGCTACTTCATTAAAGGTAAAGTTGAGTAAACGATGAAAGTGGTGAATTTGATATCATTATATTTTCTGGAAACTCTGCACTTTAGTCGTTATTCTTATACATGAGACGCCAAAACATCCAGATGAATATTTTTTGTGAATATCAGTGAAGGGTGAATGACGTAAGTGTAGTGGATTTGACAAAAGCTTTTGCAAAGAACGGGTTTTTGAGAGGTTGGCAGCTCTAATATACTTTGCTCACGAAAATAGTATACAGATCTATGAGTGGGACGTATCATGCATCATGCAATATTTTGCTTATGATCGAGCTGGCTGGCTATAGAAACGTAAAACTCCTTCATGGATGATTTTTTTACCTCTTCTACTAGTTTGTCGTTTCCAGGAGACGAGAGACCCTCAGCTGTGACGTCCTGTGCTCGGTCGTCTCACCGTCTATCTTCCTCAGGTCTTCGCCCTGTCTGGACTTCGGCCCCGTGGCCTTGGGGACGTCCTCCAGGATGGAGGCTATTATCACTAACATATCATTCTTCGACGCGCTTGTCACACTTTCAACACTCAACCCACACGGACCTTTTTACTGCCCGGCCCACTTGGAGTACCCGTATTGGGTAAGACGTAAACTAATGTGTTAGGCTATTTTTGTAAATTAGGAGAATTTTTAGGTCAAAATTTGATCCCAGCACACAGGAAATTTTTGTGGGTGCACGTCAACAGATATTTATTATGTTAGAACGCCATTATTACCATATCACTAGTGCACGTATGATTATATGAGTGAGATGTGAGGGAAAGGATTGGTTAATGGTTAGGTCGTTGGCGACAGACTTGCTAGGTTGATCAATTTCAAGATGTTTCTTGACAATGTCAAGAAGTGGACCCACCACCCTGTCAGACCCTTGCCCGCTAGAAAGTCAGAATTTTATGGATTCCCAACCACTCGAACATAGTATTCATGCACTAACCATCTCTGCTTGAAAACAATTTTGTGGATTTTTTGTCCTATCCAGTATTGGTACATAGACAATCTAAATCTGGCTAGTTGAAATCCCACTGGACAGCGCAAACATCGTAATTAATTTTTTATAGCCTGAAAAAACTTCAACCCTCTATTTTTATAGTTCAAGATATAAACATTGAATTTGGGTTAAGAAATATGTATACAATTTCAGTTTTGATTCCCAAATGACATTTTTATAATGTATAATTTGCCAATCGCGGTTTATCATTTCAGAAAGGCGGGGAACTTGAGCTTCCACCTGAGCATATTTTGACGGTGCCTATAAATTTCAAGCCTGTGGATACCAACGAGGTAAGGTCCTCTTTGGTTATACCTTATACGTCCATCAAAAGTACAGTATAAGGCTGTTTATTCTACAAAACGCCTAACAATTACGGATGTTTAACTTTGCTGAAGGTCATTGACAAACGATACTTTGCCAAACAGCTT
The DNA here is from genome assembly GCA_023375725.1 of Nephotettix cincticeps. Classification (NCBI taxonomy): domain Eukaryota; kingdom Metazoa; phylum Arthropoda; class Insecta; order Hemiptera; family Cicadellidae; genus Nephotettix; species Nephotettix cincticeps. The sequence continues at coordinate 52,438,448 of CM041790.1, read as the reverse complement.
TGTGACAATGTGGGTAGATCATGCTAAACAATCTACCCACATAGATAGGTGTGTGTGGTGTGTAAAACTCATCGTTTAGAATTATAGATGTATAGAAAGTTGACAAAAATATAGGCCCTAAACTAGGGAAAATTGTTATCAAAACAGATTAAACGCAAAAAAATGTTTTTGGTCAAATTTTCATTATAAAAGTCATCATACGATAATTGTTTACAGCTTTTATTAGAACCGTTTTATAACTTCAATATTGAATTATCAGATAAAGTCAATAACAGGTTAAATCAAATGGATATTGCAAAGAGATTGGTACTTTATTGACTCCAATAGAACCTTTCTTTTGAATTGTTCACTAGTTTACTATGTGCATTTTTAAGAGTATCATAAAAATATTTCATGATACATAGTTTTATATGAAAAATATTTTGCGCTCTTTTATTTTAGCAACTTCATAAGTCAAATTTGAGTCTTTAATAGCCACCACCACCACTGTTTTTTAAATTGTTTTTACCAAAAGTTGCTATGTTTTTTTTAATAAGTAAAATAGATCACATATAATGATCCACGTGGCTGTAAATGAACACAACAACAAAATTTTGTGGCATGGAGCAAAATCTTTCTCGTTAAAAAGTTAATTAAAGAATCAAAAGACATTTTTCATTATTAAACATAAATAAAATGATTGTATTTACTTCCCTTTGGGAAATAGTTTAGATCGTGCATATTTGACTGAAGGGAATGTTTTCAGTTCCTATAAACATCTGTTCTTATAGCAATATGATGTCACTAATTGCGTCACTGTTTCAAATTTTGGTCCGACGGAGGAAATTTATGTTCGGTAGGATCATGTGCTTTTGCTGATAATCTGTGTTTACTCCTGTCCGACTGTATACCTATGTTAAATGTTTAAACTGTTTCCAGATATTAATCTTTTAAAAATAAATTAAATACGGGAAAAACTATATTAATTACCTTTTGAAATGGCGACCTACCCAGGTAGACATTTAACGCCATATGAATGAGAAATCAGTTTAAGATGAATGTAGCGTGATCTTGTAGTCTTGCTACCAGTGCTGACTTATGCACTTAGAGACTGACTAACTACACAATAAAGGCCATTCTTTAACATTAACCGTTAACATCTGTCCTTATGGGGTTCAAAAAGACGACTTTTGCTTATTTATACGAGTATGTAATTTTTTACTATACGTTTGTATTAGGGTTTTGAATTCCATAGTGGAAATCTAGAATCAAAAATATAACAAAAATGTTAGAAGAGTAAAAGATGGTTTTTTGTAAGGAGTATTGTGGTCGTAGGCTGTTGAAGCGTTCGAAGTAGTCAGTGGCTCGACCACGATCCACATGCAGGCCAGAGGTAGAGGGGTGCTGCCCTCCTTCTCCTTCCAGCCTGACCAAGAGGTGTTCTCGATCACCTCGGCCCCAGGCAAGAGGACGGACCTCGCCGTGTCGGTAGGTTCCCCCACATTACCTCGTAGAATAAACTCTGTGTGCTTAGAAATTATTTTAAAAACTAACTAGATATTTTGTTTGTCGAAGAGGATCATGTTACAGATTATTTAAAATTGCATTTAACGAACTAAATCCTTAGTTGGTGGAGGTACCACGGACCATTAAATACATTAATTCATTGTACCGTCTATGTTATATCCCCAATGGGCAAGCTCAATTTGAAACTCACACATGAGTGTAATATATAGGTTTTAAATTGTACAGTTTTAAAAATTTATTTTTAACATACCGAAATTTTGTTGAAATCGTTTCAAAATTAGTGTGAAAAAGATTACGAGAAAAGTCTCCTTAGACACATTCACACATTCTTGGGATGTCTAGAGTTAAAATTGAATTATTTAAACAATCAAAAACTTTGTTTGAAATTCATTATTGGTGATGGTGGATTGATATTATTTAGATTCTTATTGCGGACATCGCAATAAGACACACAGTTAGAATTTTAACGTCAGGTGAAAATAATGCTCAAAAGGTATTCACTTACTTTCTAAGAATTTTAAATATAAAAAAATACAATTGGATGAATTTGTGTTTAACTAAGTATTACCTGTAATAAAATAAATGATTTGGATTTTTCAGATTACAAATTCATGTGAGGCACCTCTGGTATTTAGAATATGCTTGGATTATGTGAGAGAAGGGCAGTCCTTGCCACCTCCTCCGGAAGAACAAAAGTCCCCTGAAGTGAAAAAGAAGGACGCTAAAAAAGAGAAAAAAGCAAAAGGAATGCCAGAATTCACAGTTTTGACGGATGAACTCAATAAATGTTTAGAAAATGAATTTATCACCTTTGAGAACACAGAAAACGAAGAATCAGTATTTAAACTTGTAAGCAATAGTGGAAACGTTACAGTATTAAGTGGAGAAACGCAACAGGTGGTCTTTAGGTTTACACCTCCGGTAGCAAAAGTGGAGGGAAACCCCATAAAATCACCTGGAAGATCAAGGACGAGTTCTCCTGTGGATGGGAAGAAGTCTAAACACACCAGCTTCAAAGACAAGTTGAATGTTGATACTAATAATAAAAAAGATGGAAAATTGATATCTGAAAGTGCTAGAGGCAAGAAAAAAGGTTCCGATTCTGTTAAGAGTGAGAGAAAAGTAGAAACTAAGAAGCAAATTTATGCCGCCAGGTTTAGTGTGATTTTGGGAAACACGAAGAAAGTGAAAGATTGGTTGGTGCTTGGAACAAAAAAATAATAAAACCAAATAAATAAAAACTCTCACCGTATTATTGGTTTTATTGTAAACTTTAAAATGTCATCTCTGGTCACAACCATTACTATGAAAGGTAAGGTAGTGGTAATGGTTTATAGCTTAGCTCAGGGCATGCCATAGTTAATCTTTTGAATAGTTAGAAAAATTCCATCCTATCTAAACTATTGGGCTATACAAATCATACTTCCCTTAAAGTTACAAACTAACCAGGCGATTGCTGGGTCGGGATGGTTTTAGACGAATTGTGGATAGTTATTATAAGTGATGATCGGTGGATGTGATTTAGCGAAGATTACGGTACACTATTGAATACTACGTTTATCCACAAAACATCCTCATAATTAGACCACTCTGTAATTCAGAGGCAAATGTTTGATTCGGATCCCACATTAAACTACACGTCCATAAGATATCACTGGCTGTTCAGCAATTAATTAGAACTCTTTTATAATAAGCATTTCAGCCTTAGTAAATAACAAGATTACAGTATCGGGCAAAAATCATCTTAAACTCATTTTTAATTCACACTTGGCTATAAATACTTATCTGGGTAGATGGCTATTTCCAATGATAGTAACAATCTATTGTGAAGGTTGGTTCGTACCACAGGATGTGTGAGGGTGATCGGAAGCCTGGTGATGTGTATGGAGGGAAGCAACAGGATGGTCTCCGGGACGGGCTGATATTGACCGCCGGATTGCCCGTCACGCCACCGTCCACTTGCCCCCTTTCATGCCGGTAAAAGCTGTTACCCCAGAAGGCAGAAGGGCTACTACTGATTTTATTCCATACTTCACTTACATAGATTCTGTCATACAAAAATATCTTATTTACTATTCTTTTTTTATTCCTTTGGTTTTATGAATCATTAAGGGGCTCTTTTATTAAGTTAGGGATGATTTTTGAACGATCCAATCTGAATCGTAAGCATTTAGTCTAACTTATTCTTATTCAATTGGATGAAGTAAATTATTCAACGATTTTATCAGTCACTTTTGTGGTTACATCTTAGATATACAAAAACAGTTTTAAAAATGTTTAACCTAATTTTTTCACTCATTTGAGATTGTCACCTTTTCGAAATATATATTTAATACACTAGGCCTATTTTTGTGATAATTGTTTTGGAGCGGTTCTGCTACCAATCACGATATCCAAGGTGTCGTTATAAAGGTCTTAGCATGTAGTTTTGCCATCAATTAAAAAAATTTTGAAAATTCACCGTGGACATGGAAAATAATGGGGTCAAAGTCGCGATTTTCCCCATAAACGTAATATGGACGTAAACACCGACAATCGAGAAATCAGCTGTTTACTTAAGGAAGTGGTTAAATAAACAAATCAAATCTGACAGTTAAACATGGTTCTTTGTTTTTTCGTTTAATGAAGACATTATCGTACAGCTGGCAATAAAACACCAGTTTTTATTTGCACAAAACAAAACATAACCAAAATGAAAATCTGTTGGGAAAATCTAAACTTAGTTTCTAAACATAGTTATTGGTGGACAGATTGTCTCCTTGACAGCGCACGATTTCGTGCGCCAGGTACGCTAGTACACTTATATTTGAACACTTGAAAAATAATTACATGCATTAATATTAAACGCATGACCAACCTGTGTGCTTACTTCATAACCAGTTGTTTTAGATTAGGTTATTGAAATGGTGGCCATACAAAAAGGTAGTTATTTTAAGCCAAGTATGAATGAGTGAATATTCAGTATTCATGATTGTGGCGCGATCTTGTAGTCTTGTTATTGACTAAGGCTGACATATTCCTTCGACAGGACTTTTAATTAATAGCCCAACAGCTGATGGCAACAACCAAGGGAACTACAATTTAACGTGGAATCCGAACCACGGCCCCTGAATTATGAATTGGTCCAATTATGATGGTCTTTGCGGATTAACGTAGTATTCAATCGTGCGGACGTTAATCCACACAAGAGAACACTACATCCACCGACCATCACTGATAACTATCCACAATTCGTGAACTCCAAGTAGCTGGATTACAGGACGATACCAAAATCCACAATCCCAGTCTTATCTACTTGCTATCAGACCTCGTCACTCCTGATAACGTACACTTATCTTAAAACAAGAAGTTGACAAATTCATAACAATAAGTAATGTATTTTTTAGTTAAGGCTTAAAAATGGTCATAAGTAAAAAAAGTCATGAAAAGTATGACTGAACTCTAGGCTCTTGAGGCTAGTACTCTAAAATGCTATATTAATTGTGAATAATAATATTATTGTTACGCTAAGTAACATAATTATTTAAATTCAAATGAATATTGACTAAGTATGGATTAAATCATACTAATGTTACTATATCTATAAATATATATTTCGATAAATTCAAGATTATACAGGGTGTTCATTAAAGCCAAGGGAAAACTTCGAGGGGCGATAGCGACGCCTAGCGGAGCCTTGGCGAAGAAGCGGAAGTTCAGCTGGCACAATTTTTTTTACGGCCGCGCCGCGGTGGCGTATGGGCTCTTTAAACTAATATTTAAAGTGAATTTTATCGCTTATACGTGGACGGATTTCGTTCAACAAAGTATTGTTTGATTTTTAATTAAAATTGCAATATTTTTTACATCTTGTAAAAATTTTATAAAGTTAATGGTTTTGTTGTTAATTAAATTAAAAGATTTTTAACCACCGCCATTTTTGAAATATAAAAGCAATTTAAATGATACATTGAGAATTTGTTCACTCATTAGCCAATAAAGATTTTGCAAAGTTGGTTTATTTTAGCTTAAATAGTTCTAGAGATATAACGATTTTTGTAAAAAATACAAAATGGCGGCTAGCGGCTAAACAGAGGATTTTTTGACACATTTTATAGGATTTTTTAGTTTATTTTGATAAGTAATATTACCCTTCAAAGTTTGTTCCCGACTTTAATGAACACCCTCTAAACAAACTCTTATTTTTAAAAGTAGTTTTTTCTTAACTACCTTAACATTGGAAAATCATGGAAAATATACTTTGGTAATTTTACTGATATTGTAAATAACATGTTACTAGTTTAAGTTTACAGTTAGAAACACTGCAGAATAATATGTATACAGTTATTTATATAAATATAACTTTGCATGACACTCGATTACATGGATTTCCAGTTGGATTGGATTCATTTTGTAATAACACTTTATGGCATTGAACACATGCTATACAAATGATGTTTATATGATGAGGAATACCCGTTTTTTATTATAAAACTAAAGTATTTCTGTTATTAGATATAAGTATAATATGAATTATTTACAAACTCAGCTGGTTTATATTTACTACTCAAACTCCCATTACATAACCTAGTTTTTTGTAAATACTTAAAAAATTTTAGTGAAATATTAATGAAAAACTTATAACATTTACACACATATTTACTATATTTTTCACCTACGAATTTTATAAAAGATAATTACATTCATGAAATAACAAAAGGATTTCGAGAACGTAATTCTTTCAACACGCCATACTATCACAGGATCTTAAAGATAATGATATCTTGTTTAATTCTGATACAAAATGCGAAGCAATATTGAAGAGCAATATCGTATGCCTGAGAGACGCTTCCAGAACGCGATGCAGTGGGGCAGTGGGAGTATGCCTGCCGGGTGGGGGCAGCCGGACCTCAGGCAAGCGCTGGGGAGACTCTTCACATCTGGCGATGACAACAGAGCACACGTTTCCTCCTTTTCAGATTACTTTCAAGACATTCTCCACTCAGCAAGCAACCTCAACTGGGAGTTTAAAAGACTGGATTTAATGTTTTCATCGAAAGTGAACCAGACGTTCCAGTCGAATGAAAATCCCTCCAAACATTCTGTGGGTGATTTGATGCTTTTTCGTCATAATGTGAAGGCTGTGTTGAGGTTGATAAGGAATCTGAAGGAGGATTTAAAGTTTAGAGAGCACGTTAGGATGGAAGGGCATAACTCGTCGTTCGATACGAGATTTGTCATTGAAGAACTTGAGACGAAACTAAATGGGTTGGTGGGTAATGTAGATAGGATAAAGTCCCAGTTACCAGTTGAGTTTATGCAGCGTTTGGAAAATATACCAAAGCTTACAAGTCGTTTCGACGAAGAGGATCTAGCAAACAAACATTACCGCCATGGTCACTGCAATCATGTAGCGAAGTGGCACCACCAATGCCAACGTGTCAGGCAGCAGTCGCGCGAAAACGATCATAGCGAAACGAAACACTACTTGAATCATAATGGGAAATTTAAAACACCAAAATTAAAAACTCGTTTGAACCCCCATGAAGTTAATGGAATGGAAACAAACGATATAAAAGATAATAAAAGACATTGTTTGAAACAAAAAAAGTTACAAAGTCATTCTTTTTATGAGCTACAAGAAAATAAAACGATCGATAAAAAACCACGTTGCTTAAAACAAAAACAAAATTCAAATCACCATTCAGATGACTTTAAAGCGAGTAAAACAAAATATGAAAACACACGATGCTTAAAGCAGCTAAATCCTCAAAATTGCTCCTCTGATGAATCTCAACCAGCTAAACTACCTGTTAAAGAACCACATTGCTTTAAACAAAAACAGTGTTTACGCCGACCTAAATATGATGAAAACTCTTCAAGGCTTGCTAGGAAACATCATAGTGTAACGCAGCTTTATATCAAGGAGCCTTTCACTGTGAAGTCTAGCTTGCCTCACATACATACAGTAGAAAACGGGTTTCAAGAAATTACCAATAACTATAATTCGGAAAACGGCCATACTAGTGACATTCAATGCAAAAAGACAAAAGTAAGAAGAAAAAGAAGGGAAAGAACAAGAGCAGGGAAAGATTATGAGAGAGTATTTCGTTCAGAATCCAATATTTATTGGCAAAAAAACAAGGTAAGTGGTATATATGATGATGGGTACAATAACGAAATAATTAATATAAATGGACACCTTTTCAGAGACAATAGTAATAACATTAAAAGCTATTTCAGGTCAAATAATTGTAAGGAAAAGTGGGGAATTTTTGGAGAGAGAGAAATTAACGAGATTATTTCGTCCCGTGTCCGATGTGAACCTCGCAGTATTAAAGAGCGTCGTCGTAGAAGAAGACGTAGAAGGAGACAAAGAGTGAAGTGGAACGAGCAACGCTTGTGTGGGGGGGCACACCAAAGCATGTTCAGTGTGAAAAGTTCGCCTAAGAGGCGCCGGAAAATACGGAGAAGGGGTCCGGAAAGGAAGAGGATACGGCGTGTAAAATTGAAGCCTAGCCAATCTAGTGTCAGAGTTGATTCGAGTGAGCCTTCTAGAAGAAGAAATGTAGACAGAAGAAGACGTAGAAGGAAGGGACTTTCCAAACGTCCTAAATCGGTAATTACCTATCGACAGTGGTTTGATGGTGAAAACTCAATGTACCACCCTCCATCAGACTACTCAGCCATGACCTTTGACCGTGATGAGTTTGGTAATAGTTGCCCAGCCTTTACAAGGGGCTCGCAGTGGTCCTATCCCATAGACAACTATCCCCGTTGTGCCCCTCAGTATGTGTCTGGCTACCGTCCAATACCATACCCAATGTGCTCCTACCCGGGCTGTACAGCGACCTCTCCCGTGCGTTCGGAACGGTTCTCTATAGAGTTTGAACGTCCTCGGAGAAAGAAAATCGTGAAACGGCACTTACCGACACGTTGTGGGAAGAAAGTGTATCACGAACTGGATTTAGGACCCCGGTATTCCACCCAGGATAAAGAGCTACAATGGGGAAAATATGCGCAACCAGAAGACTCGTACACCGGTATTTGTTACAGTCCTCCTGACACAGAGAATCAATGTAGCAATTACTGCAAGAAGTATTATGAACGAGACAGACTAGAGCGTGAAAATACTCCGGTGAACTGTAAAGAGACCAGCACCGAGATAGTAACAACAACGGACAACACCACGTCCACTTATGACATAATAAGAGCTGTCCGAGCGGTGGCTACTAATACAACCAGCGTGGCAACACGAGACACCGCGGTGTCGACTGATATAGACATACCTTGCCCACCACCCCCAGAGACCCGGAACAAACGTACAAACACAGAGAAACTGAGGAGTCGATCTGTTGGGGTTGATGTAAAACTTGAGGAAAAGACGGTTCGGGTCATGTCCAACAAGGCAACGGATACTCCTCTGTTGAAGAAGATGAGTAGAGGTACGAACACAGTCTTCCTAGAGGGGGAAAAGAAAGTGAAAGATGTCGGAACGAATCCAAGACCTCAAGAAAAAAAGAAGGTAATAAATGTGGGCACTGAGACTGTGACAAAAAGAGTAGAATCAAAATTCACTAATACAATCCCTCTAAAAGAAGAAGGTAAACGAATTCCCTGGACAGTGTCCAAAGGCACACAAATTTGGCCAGTTCTGACTGCAGTTAAACAAACAAGTTACGATAAAGTGAAGACTCTGGATGACGGAACCAATACAGTACCTAAGAAAATGATTCACAAAGGTCAGCAATTTGAATCTATAGATCCAATTAGAATGAAAGCAAAATCAACAGAACAGCCCGTAGGATACACACAATTTTTAGAAATTCAACGTTCTGAAAATACCCAAACCGTATCAAAACAGCATCTACACTACCAGCATGTGTTAGGAAAAGGAGAGAAGGGACACGTGCAGTATTTGAGAAAACAACCAGAAGAGTTTGCACAAAATCTCTCCAAACAACCCGTGGCTCATTCACAAATGATGGAAACCTTAAAAATAAAACATTCTCAGAATCTATTTTCACAAACGAAGATACATGTTCAGACGTTAAATAAACAGTCTTTGGAAAACGTCCAAAGATTAGATCAACAATCTGTTGGACATTTACAAATTTTAGGAGGCACCCGGATTGAACTGTCTCATACTTTGGACGAGAAAAAAGTGGGTCGATTGCAAATATTAGAAAAACAACCAATAAAACATTTGCACTTACTATCAAAACAATCGGTAGAAACTCTACAGATTACAAAGAAACAACCAGTGCGAGCCCCGCCGGCTGTCGCAGGGCCAACACCACAAATCGCTACGAGAATCAAACAACCAGTGGAGCATGTACAGGTACTTTCAAAAAATCCACCAAAATATATACATAGAAAAAAAGAATCCTCGTCCGACATGTCTGTACATCTCACGGTTGAAAAAATACACGAAGAAGTATTCCGCAAACGATGTAGATTCTGCAAGTGTAGGGAACAGTGCCGCTGTAGGTGTTGCAACAAAAACATTATTGTTTGTGAAAAAAAGAAGTCGAATACAATTAGAATAACCAACAAGTCGGAATGTAAACTGTTGAAAGAGGGGGAAAAGATAGTCAGCGATGTTGACGTAGATGTGGCATTCAACGTGGCGAACTCCCGCTCAAGTGGTAAGATCGAGGAACGACCGGAAACTGAACCGGAAGTGGAAGAGGAAGAGAAGATCAACGCTTATTTCACATCTATGTGTAGCTTGAACACTTCCGCTTTAGATGACTATACGAAAATGGAAAATGATTGGAAATATACCAATTACGAAATATAATATTTATTAAGTGTTAAAACTAAATGTAATATTTTGTGTAAAAATAAAATTCGTACACTTTTTTAATCTATTTAATATATCCATATTTTTCAAACAGTTAGCAAAGGATAATAGTTTAATGGCTGTTTTTTCAACGACGAAATGTTTCATCTAGTTTACGAGTATACGTGCTCGTAAATAAAGAATGGTATTCTTTAGGTTATATAAATTAATTAATTTAAGATTCAAACCCCTTAAAATAAAGTTAATTGCAATAGTGTACGTCGGCTTTCGCTGTTTCGTGCCCTAAATTTTATAATAAATATTCGTAATAAATTTCATAATTCGATTCATAGTAAACGAACTTCTTAGTATATAATAAACATATTTTAATTTATAATGCATTTCAAATATGTTACAACACAAACCTTTTAAATATTTTTCTGATCAATAGTATAGCCGACAAGTTAGATTAGATTAGATCATTGAAATGGCAACCAAATCACAATGTAGGTATTTTAAGCCAAGTATGAATGAGGTTTGAATGTAAGATGATTGTGGCGCGATCTTGCAGTCTTGTTACTGACTAAGGCTGACATGTTCCTTAGACAGGACTGTCAATTAATAGCCCAACAGCCGATGGCAACTCATCAGTTGCCATCGGCTTTGAATTACGAATTGGTCTAATTATGAGGATTGTCTTTGCGGATTAATGTGGTATTAAATAGTGCGGACGTTAATCCACACAAGAGAAAACCACATCCACCGACCATCTCTCACAACTGTCCATAATTCGTGACCTCCAAGTAGCTGGATTACAGGACGTCGCCACCGTCCCAGTCTAACTTGTAAGTAATTAGTTAATACAGTAAGTGTTTAAAAAATATTTTTTTCAATGTTTTCAACTGTATAGCATGCAATTTGTACACTCCAAAACATGAAAACACAAATAATATATAATGTGAACAACAACAACGATAGGGGGCTGAAAATCAGTTGTCATCTGAGACTGTTGTCATAATTTGTCATTACGTATATATATATACCACGTATATACTTCGTATATACTGGTTAATACCTTCGGAATTAACCAAACTACCATTAAGTTTATATAAGAAATTTAATCATTTGGTACCTTCAGTTCAGTGTACATGGTGGTTTTGTAATGACGCCACAATTGAGGGGGGTTTTTAAACTAACTTCTTTTTTTGTGAACTGTCCCCAGCATTGAGATATTATACACTATACTTCTAACAGTATACTTCAAAAGAGGAAGATTATTCTGTTTTTGCGGATCAAAAATGATCAATTTAATTCATCAACAATAAAATTACTCAAGTATAAAAAGTGTTAAAATTGTATTTATTATTTAAAACCATCATAAAATAAAGGTTATCCAATAAGAAAAAAGGTTTACTGATGGATTGGGAAATGGGATTAAAAAAATTGTGTTTAGTATTTTTAAACCTTTTCGAAAACATAGGAATACTTTAATACTTTTAAATACTTTACTTTACTTAATACTTTAATACTTTTGACTGAAATGGCGACCTACCCAGGTAGGTATTTTAAGCCAAGTATGAATGAGGAATGAATGTAGGATGATTGTGGCGCGATCTTGTAGTCTTGTTACTGACTAAGGCTGACATGTTCCTTAGACAGGACTGTTAATTAATAGCCCAACAGTCAATGGCAACTAATGGACCTACAGTTTAACGTGGAATCCGAACCACGGCCTCTGAATTACGAATTGGTCTAATTATAAGGATGGCCTTTGTGGATTAACGTAGTATTCAATAGTGCGGACGTTAATCCACACAAGAGAACACCACATCCACCGACCATCTCTCACAACTATCCACAATTCGTGACCTCCAAGTAGCTGGATTACAGGACGTCGCCACCATGCTCCCATACTCATTTAAAGTTTATTTTCGGATGCACTGGGTAGCCTACCGGGTCTCAATGTTGGCACAGTAAAACACTCTGTACAGTATAAACCCAGCAGTTTAGTCGTGTAAGAGTGTTTAATGAAGTAGATGAAATGTTAAGCGTGTTGGTGTAGGTAGTAGTAGCGTGCTGGCCAGGTTAGTTAGCGAGTTGGTCGCTAGATGTCGTCCGGTATCGATCCACAGCGGCAGACCCGCAAGTTGCGCCACTGCCAGTACAGTCTCGGTGCCGTCATAGTGCGCTACTGTCCTCCATCATCGATACCCTGTAAGTATCCGTTTCCAATTCTCGAATATTTTTCACTGTCAACCAATATTAGTTTAAGAAAAGCCACCTATATAATTAAATTTCTCACTTATTGAATTTTTAAAATTAAATATTTTAAGAACCCCTAATTAATTAGTCTGTTAATATATACTTTAATATTACTCATTAAATAATATTTAAGAATACTTTAACAATGATAAAAAATTTATCGATCCTAAAATTTAAATATTTAATTATAATATCCGCAATGCACAATTGCAATTTGTATTTGTTTGGTATGCGTTTTCATTTTGAACCTTTAGAAATATAGCCCAACATTAAATAAAAGATTTTGTGTTAATGACATTGAAAATAAGGGAAATGATTGTGAAATAGTCTGAAAAAGTGGATTTTACAGTACATGTACGTTACTGTCAAGATGTTATTTCCCAGGAACAATAGATATTGAGCAATAGAGCGACGTGAGAATATTTATTGCTTCGTAGAATATATTTACAATTCTATGATACAATTTTTAATTCGGATTTTATTATATTGTAAAATTATTTATCAACCCTTTAACGTAAGGTGGAGACAATCCCATGGTTTGGACTGGTAAAAATATTACTGTATATTTGGTGTAGAAAAACAAAAAGTATCTAGCAAAATTAATCTTATGAAAATTTCATAATCAGCTTCTTTGCAATGCACAATCATTCAACAAACAATCCCATTATGAATTATTTAAATACCCAATTTAATATTTTACATTATTTTTTGGAACCATGGTTTTAATAAAAGTGTAAAGGATGTTAGTATTAAATACAATTTAATTCAATAATATTTTCAATGAAATGTAATAAAAGATTCATTATGACGTATTGTTATGCATTTTTATGACTCATAATTTATGTAAGATCTTTCACTATGAACCACTTCAAAAAATATCTCATTCACAAAAAATACTATTTAAGGGATCTCTAATAGTTTACTTCATGATTTTGACTTTTAGTTATTTTAAATAAATCATTGATATATCTTCAGTGTCTTTTCGTATTTCGGTCACTTAAACTCAGCTGAACTGTTTGATTAAAGCCTTTGAATAGTAATGAATTTGATAGATAACCGACTGTCTTTGTTGAAAGTGAAGAACTTAAGCTAGTAGAGCAAGGCGCAGAGGTAGGCAATGTAGGGGCACGCAGGCGTCGCGTAGGCAATCTGGGTACACGCTGAACGCCGTCCGGGATGACTATAAACTGGTACAGCTGCCTTCAACCTTTCGACTGGTCAGTTGACATTTTACATGCCTTTAATTGCGATTTACAATAATACCCCCGTCGTAGCAGACCTGCGTACTCAGCGAATTTCCAAATCAATAATAATACAGTAATAATATATGAATTTTTATAAAAATCTGTCAATAAACATGAGAATTATTTGCCTATTATCCATAAGATTAACATGAGAAAGAGTTTTCCACGTGCAGAGTACAACTCAAATACCCCCGTCGCAGCAGACCTGCGTACTCAGCGAATTTCCAAATCAATAATATAATAATAATAATAATAATATATGACAGGTTTGGTCAAAATCTGTCGATAAACATGAGAATTTTTGCCTATCCTCCATAAGATTAACATGGGAAAGAGTGTGCAGGTTCGCTGCTGTGAGGAACACTGAAAGTAGGCATTTCTACCATAAACAATTTTTATTTTTAACATTTATACCAACTTTCATCAACATCTGCCCATAAATAAAGGACTTTGCCTATTCCCTATATGATTAACATGGGAAAAGAGTATGCAGGTTTGCTGCCATAATAAACACATAAACTATGATTTTCAAGCATAAATGAATAGATCTCAACCACATGAAGCTAAATATCAAGTTTTATCCAAAAATATTGATTCATATGGGAAATATTAATTTTTTCCCTATCCTCCATAAGATTAACATTGGAGCCCCACAAGACAACGTACTGTGTTTAGATTTTTTAATATCTCGGTAACCGTTGTAGATAGAAAAAAACTTTAAGGAGCTTAATTGTGTAGTTTTTTAGGCTGATTCCAATGGTGAAATATAAAATTAGAAACTTTTAATAATTATATGTGAAAAACGCAAAAAACCCCATTTTTGGGTACAAAACCCCCCCAAACTACCCGTTCCCATTGACCGATATGTCTGGTTAACGAACTCGTCCGAGCATTTGTAGGAATACACGTCTCTACCAAATTTGGTCTCGATCAGACCATTTTTACGAGAGTTATCGTGTTCACAGACACATATATATATACATATATACATATATACATATATACATATATACATATATATATATATATATATATATATATAAATTTTAACGACTATTGTTTTTGGTCTCTAGGCACCTAAAGAAGAAAAAATAACATGAGAAATTTAAAAGAAATCCGTTTTAATGTAGAGCCACTTCATCTGACCTTTTCCCACGTGCAGAGTACAAATCAAAAAGTGAAATAGTTAGTGTAAATTAGATTGGTGTTAACTAACTAGTGAATAGTTCAAGCTAATGATTTTTATGATTAATTTTTTTTTGCGTAGACTTCTATTAGAAGGTATTGATTTGTTGCAGCCTACACTTAAATTGTTATATAAAGCCGTAGTTTGAAAAGAAAATATTTATGGATTAAAATCTAACTGCACTCCAATAAATATATGTCATTTTAAATGAAAACATTTTGTATCGTATAGAAATAATTAAATTTAGTTTTATAAAATATGTTTACAAATTTTTAACATTACATAAAAGTGGTAATAACATACTTTACTAATTGTATACTAAATTGTTCACCTAAAAATAATTACAAACAAAGAGTATTGATAATATTGTAATAATACAACCTTTACTGCAATCGAAACATCCAAAGTGTAAAGGTCTTTGAAAAGGACCCGAGTAGTTTTATCTCTGCAGTTGAAAATAACGATCAAAAGAGACTTGATATTAATTATTCACTGCATTTTAATAGGGTCTCCACTGATTTAGATGGCGTTTGATATGAAATATTCACTGTCCTCAAAAGAGTACAATATTGTATTTCTATCTCTATTTTCTTCTACAGAAAGATTTTTAATTGAAGCCTATTCTATGTGTCAGAAATACATAATCATTTTTTGTGCATCTACAATGACAGCAGCACATATTTACATGTTAATATAAAACGGTCTAAAGCTTAGTCTTTTGACTTGAATAAGAGTTTTTCTCAGTTTGTAAATATTTAATGGCTCATTTATAAATGGAGAATGGGTCCAGAATCAAATAACAATAAAATAACGAGTTAAGCTTTTTTTACAGAGTTACTCAGCTATTAAAGACTATTACATTAAGTTTAATTTTGCTTAAATGAATGTTATTTTACTTTTTAACACGTAATATCATGACAATTTTAAATACAGTTTTCTAAAAATGTATAGTATTTACTTTCCAGTGGGAATTTTCAGTTTACTACTACTACTTTTCAGTTACTATAAAAAGCTATTCTCATAACCAAATGACGTCACTTCCAACGCTTTTGCGTCCCACAAATTAATTCCTAAACCCCATCACCAGAGCTTCTATACATCCATCTCAAAATTAACTACTGTATCGTAAAAAGTATTTATCACGTATGTTGGACATATGTTTTATGGTTTTGATATTTTGACGACTGAGTTATGGAACTGTAAATACTTTATCAATGCTGAAAACAAAATATTATGACTATGATTCTGATCATAAAGTTATTAAATGTGGACAATTATAAGCGATGGTTGTTGGATGTGATACTCTATTGTGTGAGTTAACTTACACACTATAGAATTTTTGAATGAAGACAATTTCCATAAATAGTAAATATCCATTAGTCAGTGACTCAGAGGCAAAATTGGTTCAGATCTCACGTTAAACTGTAGATCCCTTAGATATCATTGAATATTATTTATTGGTCATGTCTAAAGAAAATATCAGCCTTAGTCAGTAGCAGGACTAGACGATTACACTATAACCACCTTACACTAATTTCTCATTAATAATTGGCATAAAATACCTACCTGGGTAGGTCGCCATTCCAGCAAGGTAATAATAATGATATTAAGATTAATTCCCTACTTTAAAATAAAAGTCATTAATTAGGACTTAAGAGGTATTAGTAACTATCACTTCAGTAATTATATCATCCGCATCATGGTCTGTATTTCACTGGTTTGAATCTGAGAGAAATCCTAACACTTTCGTGACGATGCTAAACACAGCTGACTCTGTTCTCTGTTGACTCTTGAAAATGAATCAGCTGATCTTCGTCGATGTGACAGATATATATTTCATCAAATACCTTACCCTAATAACTGCACTCATATTAACTTAAATATTCACTGGTTTGGATATTTTATATAAAAACGTTATTGAGGAAGAATCACAACTCAATGCAACACAGTTCCGACAAATTTATTTTTTTACTTCATATTATTCTACAACGCTTGAAAAACAACTAGATACCAAACACTTAATGTAAATAAATATTTTCATCTTGAATGTTTACATTTTTCTTGACGCTTACAGTTACTTTATGGCACCCAGGCGTAAACGATTCTAGAAAGGTGGATAGGAGTTTTATACAATTTACTGAAAATTGTATTTTCCCCTTCCGGTACAGTTTTTACACTTATTTAAATTCCAATATAAACGATTTTTTTACCAATTATCTTTATATAATAATAAATAATTAACTAATGCTCATATCTAAATTATTGATACTTCCCAAGTTATAAATTATTTTAACGGAAAAACTATAGGTACAAAATATGTGAAAAAAATGTTTGTATTTACTTCCCTGTGGGAAATAGGTTACATCCTGGTTATGTCTAAAGGGAATGTTTTCAATTCATCTAAACAGCTGTTATTATTTTATATTATACATTCAATTCAATAGTCCTGTTAGTTTCTATGGAAACCTGTTACATAGTTTTCATCTTCAAAATCACTAACTCCCCAGAGCTAAGACATATCCATGTCAAAATTATAAATAAATATTTTTGTCTTCAGAACAGCAATGGTTGAGTTAATTGTTGAAAAATACATGGAGAACGTTATATACATTTTTCAGGTTGCTAGGATACCTCAAACAAAACACACGAAGTTAAACGAAGAAGTAGTAATGTGGACTGTGAAGTATGACTCCACAGTGACCACCCACTAGCCAGGGGCTACAGAGATCATGGGCCGGATCTCTCGGTTACATGGATTAATTTGGGCTGACTAATATGACCCACCCCGTTACGACCCCCTATAATGAAAGCAAACCACATCGTAGTTATCCGGCACACAATTTTGTCGAATAACTGTTTTACACAATTCACACCCACATATATTTACAAAATTCTGTAGGAGGTTTTAATAAGTTTGAAATGGTTTGCATAATTTATAGCAATAGATTATATTTTTGTTTTAGATGTTAAATTTTGGTTGATCGGGAGCCCTCAGAAATGTAGGTTGTCCTGTAGAATGTAGCATAGCTACCATACAGAAAATTATATAAAGAAGGTTTGGATTCTTGCCAAAACCAATTAATAGACTAAATAGTAATCGGAGGAATAGAAAAAAACTGTGAACTAATTTAGATTTCAAGTTATAAAATATGGACTCTCAAGACTACTGATTATAGACTTACTCTTTAGTACTCTTTCTCCCATGATGTTCTTATAGAAAAAATTCTTTTATAACCTACTTATTATTTAATTATTGTAATATTACTTAGTATATAGCTTCATCTGGTATAGCTACGTGAAGAAGATCAATTTCCTATTAATTACTTTCATATTTATTGCTAATTTGTATGAAAAATCCTAATATTCATGTTTCTAAAGCCAGAAAACCTCTCTTAACAATTCCCATTTTTTCGTAAAGAATAGGCATTTTTCATGATTTCCATTTTAATTCAAATATTGCGATGTGCTCTGCGGAGTTTCGATAATATTCTCTAAGTAATGATGACCTGAATGGTTAATGTAAGAAAAAAATATAATGAGCTCCCTTTCGGCCAAAATAACCCAAATATTAGTTAAGGTCAGCAACCGTTTACTAAGCAACTACACAAAAATAATTGGAACTACGAGGCTGCATAGCTTTTGCTAAGCCTGCTACTGGCAAAAAAGAACGAAAAAGTAAAGTTTGATAGGTTAATTCAACGAGACACTTAACAGATGATACAGTTCTGAATAGTTAATCTGTGAAAACTCCCATAGAAGCAGGATAGCCTCACGTGACTCCCCGTTCCTTCTAATTAAAAGTTACAGCTTCTTCTTCTTCTTCACAATCAGCTGATCATCATCGACCGGCGTGTTTTGTGAGCAAGAAACAGAAGCAGTCTCAATGCTATGGACTGTACAAATTCTGTAAAAGATTTAACACTAACTGTGGAGGATTTTTTCAATAAGTAGTAGTAGTCTTATTAACAAAATGAATTTTAAATCTGTTTTCATATAATGATACATATTTTCTTTTAAATTATATTGAGAGAGCCTTTGTATCACCTACGTATGTATGTATGCAATTATATGAATTGTGAAAGAGGTTTGGACTCGAAAGATTAAATTGTTTGGAAATATTTGCACGTAAACTCACTTCAGATTCAGAATCGAAGTAATTATTGAATAAATTTGTAATTATTCTTTATATAAAGAACTTTCTTTAAGGAAAACTTATATCTCATTTAACTCGTAATGCATATCCAGCAGCCGGTTAGAGATTAGGTAAAGTGCCGTTTCAAAAACCTACTATGCTCATCACAATAGGTTCACAGATTGTGCTGTTCAATTTCGTAAAACTATATACGGTAACGGGGTAAGACGAGCTAAAACATTTAATTTGGCCGAACTTTCCGGTGGGTAAGACTGAGTGGGTATTGTGTGGTACCACCAACTCGCTGTTCGAATGTTAATGGGAAACACGTGAGGGCGAGTGTGACTATTGAATTAACTGATAAATATCGAAGCTATCTACAGATTTGGAAGATAAAAAGTAAGTATTACCACAACAAGGACATGCAGGAGGCAGCGTTCACCAAGTTGATAGTTTGGAAAAACTTTTAGGCCGACTCTGGTTGAAGTCACTGAGCTGGAACTGAATCTGTTTACTGACATGAAAACTATAAAGACAAAAATTTATATGCGGAGGGTTTTATTCCACCAAAATATTAGGCGACGACCTCAAGGCTGTGGCAAAACTAAACGTGTATGGCTACCCTTACATTAGTTACACATAGCCAGAAAAGTGATCTAGCAAGATTAACCACTGGAAACGTTAAGAGTGGGTTAGTTCGTTACAACTGATATGAATAACTGTTTCAATTCATGCAACAACAAATGTGCATTTTGAAATCGGGCCACGTTTCTGACAAACCCACGTCTTAGTAAAGAGATAGTGAATGATGATTATTCTACCTTCGATAAATTTATACATGTATACATTAGAATCAGTTTTTTATAATTCACGAAAACATTTGCTCTTAGTATATTCTTGGATCTCGGCACGTCTAAGGACGACACTCAGTCAAGTATTCCTATTATGAGAGAAACAAGCTATTAAATTATTAGTGTATACTGTCATAGAAAAATGAGAGAAATATATATTTTCAACGAGTATTTCCAAGTAATGTATGTGCTTACTAATTACATGTATGGAAAGGTTATGCAGTTTATTATAATATATTTACAGTTTTCAAAGGTGTAATTTTAGTTCTTGTTACTTACAATACCTTAATACTTCCAGGATGAATGCACGAAAACAGTTACTCATAAAATTATTACGTATAATTTTAAATAAAGGTAAAACTTAACTTTTAGTCTAGTCACATAAAACAAAGGTTCTCCAATAATAAAATCAATCTAAAATTGTTTTTCTGGGTAAAACAATGAAATACTTTAATTTTAACTAGACTCAGCATAAACTTATTCTAATAAAAGGTTAAATAGAACTAAACTTAAAAAATGATAACAGCCATGAAACTTATAAATCAGGTGACCTTATTACACTTTATTGACGTTTTTCATAAAGATTATCTATTTCCATAATTTACCTTCACATTAGGATAATATATAAAATATTTCTTATTGTCCACTTGAATGAAAACGAGCAAGGGATTGGACAAGTATTGAGGATAAATCAAACTTGTATTACCTTTATCGACATTGTAGCACACATTCTACATTATTTATAACTAAAAATTGGCTGTGTTATGTTTTTGATATTTTTTACCAAGATGTATGTTTTAAATATTTTTATTCCATTTGGTATGGTAAAAATGGATACAGATATATCTCTGTTTTATTACTCTAAATGTCATAAATTTTTTTAAGTAAATGACATGGTAAAGTTACTAATATTTATTCCAACAACACACATATTTTTACAACTTTAATTTGTTAAACTATGTAGAAACATTTAAATTATTGTTTCAAAGTTAAATGTTTAAGATTTAATTTCAATATCTACTGAACGTTTTATATCGAAATTATAGTTCCCATTGAAAATTTAAAAACTATAATATTTTTAATATAATAAATAATACTCAACTAGTTTTTTTTAATACAAGTCTCTAATAAACATTTTTGTTTGATTATTTATCAGGAAATAGCACTAATCGTTTGAAATTACCATAAGTGTTGGCATGCTTTTTAAGTGAAATATTTTTTCACTGTAAAATCTTTCAACACGTAACTTTACCCCCCCCCCTCAAAGTTTCCAGTTTTATTAAGCTCAGCAAAATAAAACTCTACGTTTAGTTTTATAGATTTTGTCATAGAATTTAACGAAACGTGTTAAATTAGTTTCACTGAAATTATTATAAATATAAATTTGTAGGAAGTAGTCTATGTAAATAAGTGACATGATGCTTTAATTAACTTCAGAGTTTAGTTTTGGTTCGTTGAATTAGAAGAACTAATTTGAAGTAGGAGAAGCCTTCCTAACTTTTTAAACTAAGCCTTTATTAAGCCTTCTAAAACTTTGTATGGATTCTATGACTTAGAGTCCAATATTTGAGGACATATTGCCATATAATATTGGACATAAAATATAATCTCAGGCTAATCATTTGGTAGACATTTTTATATTGGAAAATTATTTCATTTGAAAATTATATTATCTTTATCATTAGTTAAAGTAGAAGCTTTTAGCATAATAGTATACATTAGAATGCACTCAACTATATTATTATGGAAAAATGTAGAATTTTATAAAAAACATAACGTTATAGCCAAGTACGGCCTATTACTTCTGTTGAGTCACATTAATAGATCCCATGAAGTAAATGTTGGGCCTAATATCGTACAAAATTGTGGAATCACTTTATTACCAAAGAATTTGGGCCTTTTTAAAAATAAGAACCTTCTTACAAATATATACGATATAGGGCGATATGCTTCGATAAGCTTAAAATACTAATACAACGATATTTCAGTTGATAAATATGGTTCCAGGACGCTTTGACATTTTACGTATGACATTTAAAGTCACATGCCATTATTTCCGTGTTTCAATTAGTTGTAATACAGTTTGTATTTTACACCAATAAATGTCAATATTATAAACTACACAAACTTTAAGAATCCCTACTACGTTTTAGTTAAGTCACCTTTTTCATCGCTCTGTGTGGGGGGTTTTGTGGTATTTAATATTTAAATTGGTTATATAGTAAAGTTGAGTGTTTTTGTCTTGTGAATCTGAAAATTATTATTCATTTGATATTCTTCTTATTTATAAACTACACAAACTTTAAGAATCCCTACTACGTTTTAGTTAAGTCACCTTTTTCATCGTTCTGTGTGGGAGATTTTGTGGTATTCAATATTTTAATTGGTTATATAGTGAAGTTAAGTGTTTTTGTCTTGTGAATCTGAAAATTATTTTGACGTGTTTTTAAGACAAAAAAACCTTTAACGGTTCATTAGGAAAGAGCACTCATTTTAGGAGATTTTCTCATTTGGAGTCATACCACACTTACGTTATTTAGCATAAAGCTATGTACCTAGCTGACGTTAATTTATTGTTTGAAGATATAAAAACGCACAAATAAAAAGCTGTGGAAACATGGTTATTATAAATTCATTACGTTTCAGTTATTACAATAAAATAATTAAAAATAATTATCAACTAACACATCACACACCTCGACTACCCTCCACCTTCAGCTACCCTCTACCCTCTACCCTCTACCCTCCGCTCACCCTATTCCCTCTTCTCTTCACAGCAATTCCAGCAAAACACATTAGCTCTCTCGGCAGCACTAAACAAAGCCGTTTGTCAACCCTTTCATTCCAGTCCTTCGTATAGAGTAACTGGCTTAGTCTGTGTGCTCGGGATTTTTAATTGTTACTCGTCTTTTTAAATTAATTAGTCAGCAGTTTATTATGATTCGGTTGTTTTAAATTATTTACACTAACTAGAAGATTGTATTTAATATTTAAAGTCTTTCCAATATTTGGAATATTACATAAAATACGATGTAAACACAACAGTTTATGTAGTTGTAAAAAAGTACTAAAATCATTCAAACGGTGTTTGTTTTATTTGTTACTGTATTTGGTTTTTTTGTGTGTTTGAAAATGTTTTAAATTAAACACCAATGAACAATTCTCCTACGAAATTGTTTTTCTAAGTGCTGAATGATTTCCGAAATCATTCAATACGAACCAAAATTAAATTTGTTTTTAGAATTATAACGTGTGAAAACGATTCAGCTATCTAATAACTTTAATTTTTTTGCCTTTTATCATTTCATTGACATTTATCATATTGAATAAGTCTATTGATTTTAAAATACAAATTAGCAACTATAAATTTAACATTGTCAATGAACACATAATAAAATATAAACATTAAATTTAAATTTTCAACATTGTATTAATTGAATAAAAAAAAAACTTTTATATTAATATAATATGACCATATAATACTGGATACCTCATATAAATTTCTCACTGGTTCTATTTGATTTCCTTGTTACGGACAACTTTTAAACCCCATTTGTCACATATCTTAGACATTTGGACTAAACTTTTTTGATTAGCTCAGCAATTTTAGACATATCCTTAAAAAAACATTGATAGGGGTAGTTTTGATATTACTATGAGTTTCTATCTCATTGAAACAATGAAATTGTGAATAATGAAGAAGATCAAAAAATTAATGAATGCCACAACGTAGTTTTCTATTTGATGGATTGTTTTGGTAACGTGCTGGCCCAGTAAGTGAGACGTGCCTGGGATCGAGACCTGATGCGGGCGACTCCTGTCAGATCATGAGAGGTCACCTCTGGCTAGGCTGTGTCACTACAGCCATTACAGGTCCTTTATTCACCACATGGACCCTAGGCACACAACGATAGGCAATTGATTTATTATTAAGACAAAGGCATGGTAAAGTATAAAAGTGGGAACATAAATCCTCCTTAATAACATTAATTCAAAGCTAAATTTTATATACTTTACGATATCTGTATACGTATTATTATAAAGTGGTAAATCTGAATCTTTTGTAAACATATTATCTATATATTAACCTAATAAAAGTAATATTAGAGATAAGTATGTTTAGTCACATAAAACTTAAAAATGATACTTACACAGACTTCTTGGATTCTTGAGTCATTATCATACTGGTATTACATCATTAGTCTAGGATGTTAAATTCAAAGACGGTATGTTCGGGTAGTTGCCGCTTTGTAATGTCAGTGCAGTCTCAAGGTCAAGAGGTTACACAAACACTACACGCTGAGGCGACAGCTTGAAGGGCTTTCTGCAAAACAATATTTTGCTATATCAGTGAACCCTTTCCTTGAAAGTTCTCCCTTTAAAAGTAAACTTTAATAAATCCTTTACTTTTAGACCAACATTTGACAAATATATTGTTTTAATATTATTTCTAAAATTGATTTAATTCTATTTCATCTATTTGCTACGAGTTCAAAGATTTTGGGGAGACGCCTAACCTGCCTAATCAAAGACAAATATTCAGCACTAACATGATTACAACGCTCTTTGTTTACAACGCACACTAAATTTAACTTTTCTCTGGAACAAATGCTGGTTCTGATACCTGCGTAGGTTATTTTCTCAATTTTCAGCAGTTAACAAAGTAAATTCCTAGAACTATAAAAGGTTCGCGTGCTGAAGTTGGTAATGACACGTTTAATAAACTAGTCTCTATCGCCACTGCCCTCCTACTCCTAGAGACCAGCTCTATAATTCCCTTGATTGCCTGAATGGCCATAATATATAACGACATCCTCGCTAATTTGATTACAAACTGTGTCGACCTTCTTTCTTGATTTTTATTTTATAGAATATTGACTACATTTTTTATAAGAATCGTATAAATTTCTGATTAGATATCTATAGTGTGTACTTCCAACTATTATTTCTGAAAATAAAACAGTCTTTCTGATTATGGATTCAATTTTTATCGTTTAAAGATATTCATGAATTGTTTACGAAAATCTATTATTGTTTATTTATATATACTATTATATAGTTTTAAATGAATACATAAGACCAGAAATTAAATTACGTGTGATAAACTAATTCAACTTAGAATTATATTTTATTCATTGATTTGTGTTACTACTCATTGATATCCAAGGTAACCCATACTCTTTTGGTACATGGTGAAAGGTTTTGTAGCTTAGCAGGACTTTTTTGTCTTCTTTTTATAATTTTTAAAATCTTTATTTCCTATCACCATGGATCCTAGAGGTGGCCATGGTGCTTAGAGCCTAGTGGTGGATTACCTACAGACAGTAACCCGTGACTTACTAGGCTAATATGTTACCCCTGAGCTACCGGGATGGTACCTTGGTACAACAATAAGTAAAATTTGACTTGCAGTATTTAAAAAAGAAGTAAATTATGAAAAGCTTTTTGTAATACACATCAATATCTGTTATGCAGTTTTTTATGGGAACACATTACAATAAATACAATGAACCCAATTTACTCTAGAAAAAATGTTCTATAAATAAGTGCTGTAAATCTATTGCAATCTAAGTGGTTTATAGAAGTGAAAGACGGAAAGTGACAATTAGTTCCGGATCATTTATCTGAGGCAGGTTACAAAGTTTGTCGGCGTCTCAAAGGGACCCGAGCAGCTCATATATTGTAAGACTATGACGTTGGTCATCCATCAGACAGAATCAACTCGTATCCGAACATATGGCCTTGTGTTTGTAGATTAATAATACAAGCACGTGTGGTCTCTATTGTGCGATGACACAGCTAACTCGTTTTAAAACAAATCAATTAATTTGAAACACATACAATAAACGTATCAAAACTTGTTCTGTAATCCAGCTACTTGAAAGTCACGAATTGTGGACAGTTTTAATAGATGATTGGTGGATGTGATATTCTCATTTGTGATTACTGAATACTACATTCATCCGCAAAGACCATCCTCATAATTAGACCAGAGTCAAATTTGTGGTTCGGATCCCACGTTAAACTGTAGGTATCCAAGACAATTTGTGTTGGGCTATTAATTAACAGCTCTGTCTAAGGAACACAATAGTTAGTCAGTTGTAAGGCTACAAGATCACGCCAAAAATCATCTTACACTCATTCTTAAGACCGGAAATATTTCTTAGAGAAAGGAACACCCACGAGTGATTCAACCCAATATTTTTTCTACTATATCCAAGCGTTTTATCACATTTACACTCTGTACGCAGTCAAATCTTGGGGAAGTGTTTGATCCCAGTTGAACACCGTGCCGCACAGCTCGCTGGGTCGATACGTGACGCCCACGAGCCCCATGGCCGTGGTCCGAGTTATGGTCCTGGAACATGCAACACTTCGGATTTTAACCAATTTCTTTAATTAACCCTTATTATATGTTCTTAATTACAACGCAACATCCAGCTGTCATAGCTCTACAGTAAAGTAAATAAATTGAATAAATTATTAATCAACTTTTCATCAACAGATTAGCATATAAACATTTTCACAATTGCAGTAATGGGTATAGTTAAATACAATTTCCATCTAGGTAATAAAATAAATTATGTAAAATCATTTACTCAATGGATGGAGACATTGATTAGTTCCAGCCTAAGCTAAAAATTATTTTGAATGAAATGCGGAACAGATGTAGCAGAGGTAAAAAATATGAAAATATTATACTTACTTCTATTCTCCCTTTGTCCCTTATTTAGCTTATTTAGACTTATTTATCCCTTATTTATTCTCCATTTGTTGCTGTCCCTTACTTGCTGTAAGTCTAATGATAGTCAAATTATATATCTAAAATTACTCCGCACTTAACTCTCTATATGGTACTGGAATTAAAAGGATACCTTAAAAATATCGAATTGCTTCTGCGTTGTAATACAAATCCTATTCGATACAAATTATTCCTTCACAAAGAGATCTGCAGCGACTGCTTGCTCAGCTCTTTGTCAAGTTCAAAGTGAAGCTATTGACAGAATACTTCAAACTCTGTCTCAATGTTGACTTACGTCCTTTTAACAATGTTAAAATCCAAAGTTTTATACAAGCTAAAGCTTATTTATTTCAATTTTGCTGGTTGTCTTTGATTTAAAATTGTCACTACTTTTACATAGTCATATTCAGTAGTTATAGTGTTAATCCTCTACATTTAAAGATTTAGTTATAGACATGTGAAAGTTTTTTTATGAAACTTTTAACAATCACGATTAATGAATAATATGAACGAATTTTGACAGATCGTTAGACACGGTAAGAGACTTTTGGAAATATATTACATCTATAAATTTTAAACTGAATGATTATTTTATTTTGGAGTTTTTAATTAAAATTGACAGTGATGAGTAAAAGGATGAAAAATGTCAAATTATGCTTTTGACAATGTAGAAAAGATGTATAGATATGGTATTGAATGGAAATTGCATTTTCAAATAAAAATATAATTTATTTATATTTTGTTGGACACACAAAAAATTAAATATTCAACAGAATCCTATAAATTAGAATACATTATCAATAAAAATAAATTTTTAAAGGACAAATATTTACTTCCTTTAAAATTCAATGCCTATTTTCGCAAGTTGCAATCTTGGCGCAGGTGTAATATTGATGCTCGATTGAGCATCAGATATTCGTGTAAAGCCGGATTACAGTATATTATATGGTTTATAGAAGTATGATTGCAGTGCCGTGTAAATAGCAGTCAGGCATTACTGCACGTGCAATGTGCAAGTTAAGCTCTATATATCAGGAGAACAGATTAATCCGTAGTGGCTACGTGTAACGTGTCTAGATGGCAATGTTCTGACAACCTTATCTGTAATTACTCAATTGCTTCGTTGTACTTGAAATATGATTTAACAGAGTACCTATGATAGATTTATACACTCAAATATATTCAATTTAACAAAATTGAATATTTTTACAGTATTGCTAATTAATTATGTTCATTAAAAATCCTTATACGTTAAAGTTACACGTTATTCAATTATAAATTAAAATAATATAAAAATTGAATATGTCTGTCTGTACGTCCGGAATATAGATGCCATGAAATTTTAGAAGTTGCTCTATATGTGTCAAGGTTTTAGTAAAAAATATTTAAAAACTAAGCTTTCATAGTTAATTTCTAATGTTAATTATGGAGAGTAAGTTTGAAATTGTTATAATGAAAACATTTGATTTCTTAGCTACAGCTGATTGGTTTACTTTCCATTAGCAACATGCTTTACTATCCGATGCCATCTGAATCATTCATTAATGTAAAACTATGAATTAAATGTGTACTGTAAAAAATGAACAGCTTTATTCACCACGTTAATAGTTTACGGTGATTGTGTATTTATCTTTTTATTTTCTGTCTGATTAAAAATCACGTGTTTATATGTTGGCCAAATAAAAAGTATTTACAATGTTTATACATATTACGTTTATTATAACAATCAGCTGTTGAATATCTTTTCTATAAAATCTGTATTACAGTTAGGTTTAGTTTGAGTTTGGATTGGATTTGAAAATAGTGAATTAATCCTCATTTTATTCGTTTTATGGGAATGTTATTAATAATACATCGTTTCAGTATTGTTATTCACTTTGCCGCGACCCAGATATATAACCTTTCACAATGAAGCCGTATTGCTATTCTACTTCAGAACATGGCCACTAAAGTTAACCTATATTATAAAAAGTATAGTTATATAATTTGAACATTTTGAACATTACTTTTTAAAAAGTCACTTAGTAATATTTGAAACATTTAAATACTATAAACATAATTACATAACGGTTATCAGCAGGGCAGATAGGTAAACAAGCTGGGTGCTAGAGTGTTTGTGTTTGCTGACCTCTACCCTATCTCCTGTCTCACTCACTCTCTCTCCCTCACCCTTCCTCCTCCAACTTTCCTCATACAATCTTCCCTTATATCTTTGGGAATCTCTCACACCACGTCCTAATTGAATACTAATTAACTAAAAACCTTATTGTTTTAGCTCTATACGATTGTTCTTCTTCAAGTTAGAAGTTTTTCTATTTTTTCAGCTTCTTCTATAATCAATAGGTAAAGTAATAAAAATAATTGCATAGTTAACATTTAACGTTTTTACGTAGAGTTTAGTAAAATGTATTAACGTAGAAGCTTAAAATATATTACTGTGCAAAAATATCAGTAAACCTGCTATTAAGGTAATAAATAATAGGTGATATTGTACAAGCGGCGTGTGGTGGTAACTATCAAGGAAGCAGGATCACAGATCCTGATTCCTTGATACTTAAGTTTAGCGACAGGGATGATAATGTCAGTGTCTTTGTTTCCGCTGCATTACGGTAAGGGTTGTTGAGAGGGTCGTGAGGAGGCAGGTTTATGTCGGATGAAAATCATCCCTTCCGTTAATCTGATCCTCCTGGCTGTCTTAGCTTTTCCAACTTTCCGTGTTTTCCTCAAGGAGTCGTTTCTGTATTTTTGAATCAAGATACTAAAAGGAAATGTTTTTGAAATAACACTATTATACTTGATATAATTTAAGTTTAGGTTTTTACATACAGTATTCTTAAATTAAAATAAGTGTATGAAAATTCTTTAAAAATATAACAAGCATTTTTAATGTGGCATTAGTATGGATGTTTATGGATTCAATGTATTACTTATTTCAAAAGGTTGAAATGATCAAATAGTAGTTAAAAATTTATTTTCACAACTACAATACTATTTTTAGACACTTATGTATAGAAATTATATCTTATCATACGAGTTCAGTTCAGGTACTTTACCGCCAACCAGTCTTTTCTTTATTTTTGCATACTTTGATACTTTGTATTAACATGTAAAGTTTTATAAACATTTTTAATAAAGTTTGTAGGTTGTAGCACTGTACCTAATGGTTAAAAGTAACAATTGCAATTAGTGTTTTATAGTTTGATTTAGTATTGTTATCATAGCTAAAACATCAAATAAAAGGAAGTGTAATAAAACAATGTATTTTGTAAAATCACTTACCACCTCAATATAGTATTAGAGATTTTTTAACAATTACTGAAACTGAACACAATTTTATTATCACGAAGTTGTCACGGTAGATTTCCCTAACGGTTGTGAGCCAATATAAATTAGTTTTAATTAGTTTAAATGAGATTGTAACTTATGAACTGTTTCTCATGTTATTTATTCACACCCCTGTGGGAGTGATTGTGATGGATTGCCCCAACAATGGACCACCTTCAGTCGTATTCTCCAGAGAAATTCGCTACAATTTTCTATATTGGAATATTGGATTTCAATTTCTGTTGAGTAGAAATGGTTCGCCGCATTTTATCAAACATCTGAAGGTTTATCTTCTGAAAACCAACCTTACTCTTTATTTTTTCAATTATTGTGTCATATATCAGCTTCATAATATTTTTCATATATTAGCTTCGTTACTTATAAGAACTATACTATTCCTTTTTGGAAACTGTTAGTGGCCCAACAAAAAAGGCATATAGTATCGATAAAAATATGTAAACATAAAATATGGTCAGCATTCGATATAGCTTTAAAACTTAATCTTCAAAAACCACATGTATTTTTCTATTAACAAAGTAAATTTTTGACGAAGCGTGAAGACTGTAGACGGCTTGGATCCCGTGGATTCGGATATGATTTAGAGTTAGGACCGACTTAACAACAGCTAGGAAGAAGACAATAAATTACCCCACCACATCACAACAGGGCCTTGTTTCGATATATCCCTCTGAGATACTCTTTTGACATTTATTTTTATGATATATCAAAATATATTGACATTTACAAAATTCTGTGTGAATTAGACGATCAAAATGTGACTTTAATTGCTTGTGTCAATAATAGATGTAATACACCAGGAAAATTTAATCAGACTATTATACTTGAAATTGGATTATATTATAAAAAGAAAATTAGGGAGGAAGAATTAGGAGGAACTAACTGTTTTATATAATATTATGGAAACAAACCCAGAGCATAACACCAAGTACTACCTAACCAAACTCCTAATCAAAATCGGCCATAGTGCGACAGCATTACATGTCTAACAGTCCTAACAGAAACTAGCCAGAGTACAGTCATCCTGGAAATGACACCAGTCCAATATTCTAATACAAACAACAATAGAAATCAACAATATAAGGAAACTACAACTTCAGGTTAAGACAACAACTACTGTCTGGAGTGTCTTTAGAATTCAACCGAAGCGTGAAAGAAGTAGCTTATTTTAATAAATATCGAAACTTGTAATAAAAAGGAATTATAACTGATTAGGTTTAATTTAAATTACTAAAAAAATATATTCAAAGAACATTTTTGTAGATATGGTTATTCTTTAGATAATTTGAAATGTATATGTCAAAGTCTTCAACTTTAAATTACGTATTTAAATGAATAACTAACATATATTTAGACAAAAATCACGGTACAATATTAATACTATAATACAATAAAATATTTATATAACTACTGTTGGATCCTGTTGAATATTTTTAAATTGTTCTATACAGCTATACTCTCTTAAAACATATGCTCCGTGGAAACTGACCCAGGGAATTTCAAAGTTTTGTTTTTTCTGGATCAGTAAATCGTTAATTCAAACCTTTTATCCTGTACAGTGTGATGGATGGATCTTTCACAATAGCTTCCCGCCAAGACACGCCTTGCCACAGAGTAAACGATCAATAATGTTTAATATATCGTAAAATATTTCGAGAATTGTTAGTTTTATATATATTTTTAGATTAGAAAACGTCTATTAAAATATGATTTTGAAAAATAACAGAATATATGAAAGCTATATAAATGACGTACATTTACATGATAAACAGAAAGGAGACTGAAATGTAAGGTCTGTGCTTGGAAGGCTTTGGTACACCTCTCATTCATAATTCTTTTTTACTTTAAGCAAGCTATGAATCTGAGCTATTATAAAATGTTTCTCAAAATATGCTAGTTAAGTTGAATTGATTTTTTTATTTTATGTATTTTTCTGTTGCGGCCTTTTTTGGTGAAAAATATTTCATTACATATTTCAAATATGTCATTTATTAATTAATTATGTATTGATATTTTAGCTATAAATATAATTAAAAAATCGTTATCAATATAGCACAAGACGTACCCAACTAATATATTAGTTCCCATGGCTATACAAAACAGGTTTCAATAGTTTAAGTTAAATATTCTTTTCACTACTACTGAATACCTATTACTTGTATGATTAATAATTTTGATTCAAAAGAGAATCATGTTAAGGTACA
Source organism: Nephotettix cincticeps (assembly GCA_023375725.1). NCBI lineage: Eukaryota > Metazoa > Arthropoda > Insecta > Hemiptera > Cicadellidae > Nephotettix > Nephotettix cincticeps. The sequence continues at coordinate 52,406,215 of CM041790.1, read as the reverse complement.
AAAAACAACCAAGACCCTGAAAATGTTTATGATCATCCAAACATTTTATGATTTTCATTGAATTGGTTAATACAATTAGATTTAGAATAGATGTAATAATACATTTATATTATGATTTTTTTAAAGGATGATGTTGACGATGCCACTTCAAAAGTATTTTTGCTTACTTAATTCAAAAACTATCGAAACTGATGATAGTAAGTAAATACGTGGTGCGGAATAATGCCATTTCCAACACCAATGAAGGTCAACAATATTCCTGGAATCATTCATCACTCAATCGAATAACATGTCAACTCTTGTTAGAAACCAATAATGGATTCGTAAAAACTGGTCAATCGATCATGTTGGTTTTAATGAGACAGGTTTGTGTAAAATTCACAACCCCACGGTTATAGAAAGAACTTAAAGTGAAAAAAACTTAACCAATAAAGTTTGTTATAACTTTTATTAGTCTGTTTTTTTTCAATATAACCTTTGTTGTCACATTAAAACATTTACAACATTTTTTTGTTATAAAATTACAATATGGTGGTATGATAATATGTTAAAACACATTATCATGTAGCCTAATTTATTTACATACAAATGATGAATTCATGTAACTTAATACAACTAGTTATGACAATTAAAAAAAAAATAGAACATTGATATTTTGATATCATTGTATGATTAATCACAATTATCATGAATCTACATAAATATACAGATTTTACTTTCAAATTTATCTTAATATGGATATCACTGAATCAAATCCACACTTAAGTTTAAAAATGAAAGTTCTAGAGATTTAAATATAAGTATAAATAAATATCTCTTAATAATGGTTTATAATATGTCTATGAATGAAAGGAATATTTTAACGTAAAATGTCAAAATTGTTGTAATATAAATCATTTTTATTGAATACGTTTTTCACTATTCCTCCTCATTTTTCTTTCCGTAATCAGGGAATAGAGTAATATTTTGTTCCCAAAAGCAACCATAAAGCCCCACTGTATATTGGTTGTAAACCTAGATGACGTAACGATAATGCCAAACATAGTTTTCACCAGTTGACAATATAATAAACCCACATACACATGCTAACATTTCTTGCTTTGGAGATTCGTGTATTTTATTTGTAAAAAAATAATCTATTACTAAACATTAAAGCTAAACCATCCCACACGATTTACCTTATAACCCACTCTTATATTACTTATGATACATAACTAATTAACTAATTAATATTAACTAATTTTTATACTTGCTAGTATGCGTTTTAAAAATTACCTCTGAAAACCTTTGAGAATTGTAAATGTGTGTTATAAATTCACGTTTAACTTGTAAAAAACAGTCATAAAGGCTCGCTCCAATGGGGTGGAACATATTTATTACTTTCATATATTTACGATTAACAAAACCGTAAAAAGCTACACACTCTTTGTTTAGAAGCTTTTATATGTTTTACTACTTTTTTCAACACGTATTTAAAGTGGGCTATTATTTATTTTGAAACAATTTTTATTTGTTGTACTTACCCATACATTAGAAATTTTGTGATAAAAGTAAGATTTTTAAGCTCTCAACTTGTTTATAAATACTTTCATAGTATAATTAATAAATACATAATATAATTAGTTAATTTGGACGTTTAATAGATTGTTGCATATTTTTGGAGCTAATATCTTGGAATCATGGATCAAATTTTGAAATACCCAAGTGGAGGTTGACGCAAAGAAGTAATACCTATGAACTAAACTGTTTAAATGGATACTAAAACAACATCGTCTGATATCACTGAAATATTTACAGTTTGAAATAAATGTAAAACAAAACAAAAATCTCTATAACTTATTATGGGTTTAGAAACATAAATAAGCAATTATAATCTCGTGGTTGAAATGAATCTAACTGAAATTCACAATATACTTAAATATTGAGATTTTAAAGTATTCAATTTATTATGTATCAGACAACAGGTTGACGTAGTAAATAATGATTGTATAGCCTCTGAACCTCTTGTACGAAATAATAAAAGGTTTAAACTACCATAATCATTCAAAGAGGATTCGAAGAGTGAGGATAAACCACCTTGCTATTGAGATCTGGAAATACGGTTAAAAACATCCAAGTTACTCTCTTTTCATTGAAAAGTCGTATTTTTCTTGAAAACACCCCTCTGAACACGACATTAAAATAAACACACACTCGTTGACAGGTAAGCAAATAAATGAGAAAATATATACGTTGACATTGAAAGAAAAATTTTAAAAACACACAAACAAATATAAATAAACGGTATCAGTGGACACATACTTTCTCCCTTAAGTAAATTTAAAAAGGACAATCTTTCATAGAACTATTATTTTCTTTAAAGCTTATCAAAATATAATTTAAAAATTTATTGTTTTAAAATAATCATCCAATTTCTGGAAATAACAACAAGGGAAATATAGTTAAATTAATTGTTAGAATTTTATAGAGGAACCCTTCCTTGGTAATACCAAGTTTTTTTAGTGGGTTTTGTTGGGTGATTTTACCTTACGCTTCATACAAAGTCTCATGCAAAACGGTTGGAAAATAAAGAAATTTTTTTTATATTCTGCATGGGAATAACATTGGGCACTCTCAGACAACGTACTGCGTTTATCATGTTTTGTAAAATTAATTTTTCTCTGGAACTGTTAGTCTTGGACAAATGATTCAAAATATTCCTTTATTTAGGTTACTAAGCTGGTTTCAAGGGTGATAGTCAAATTATACTTTCCCTTAGTTTTTTTCGCTAAAATAAAAAAAAAATATTTTTTCGACATTTAAAACCTATAACTTTTGAACCGTAATTTTTACAGACATGCAGGTGGTGTCATATTATTTAGTACTCTGTGCACTATAAACTGTCAATGTTAATAAAAATCGTTGGAGCCATTTTTGAGAAATTTTGAAGAAACTGGTCAAGAGGGTTTGAAGTGTATAGTCGGTGGATGTTGAGTATGACTTAAAATTAGTAAGATAGTAACAATATTATGGTTTCGAGCGTTCCTGAAAAAAAAACTGTAAAAATATGCCTATAATAAATAAATGCAGTGTGATCATGTAGTACCCAGGTCTGCCAACATCGCAGCACTGTAGTCCCGGACACGTGACAGGTTTATGCTGCCATTTCACGTCCTCGGTGTTCTTTTTATCCGTCTTGAAACTTTCTCTCTTTTCTACCAAAAGGCTCTTCGTTTACACTAATGCTTTCCTGTATCAAAAATAGTAACGTAACTGAAGTCGTTTTCTGCGAATGTTTTTACAAAATGTTTCCATGGTAGAAAATGACTCTTTCAAATGTGGTTTGACAGAAGAGTTCACGTCCAAGATTGTATATGAAATATAATTGTAGCAGTAAGCCCGTCCTTTTTACGGTTTGTAGGATTCAGTTTAAAGAAGAAAGATAATATCATACCAAAATGTAAACCTGAAATCCTAAACAAATCAATACAAAGAAAATAAATCAATACCCAGCTTTATTATTTAGCATTACTTTACAATTAAATATATTAGAACATTTATACCATTATTATAATTAGTTATACGTTAAAATAACTTTTTAATATAGTATGATTTCGAAATGGGTTTAAAATCAATGACCAATATAAACTAACCAATATTGATTTAACAGCTGTTTGTTTTTATTTCTATTAAATCTTTAAACTACAAATACAGCTGATTATTACCAGTGGGGTATTATTGATTACTTAATCGAAATACGAGTAATATCGCGTAAAAGTGGGTTTTTAAATGTTCGTTATTTACTTTTCAAGCGATTTCAAGCATTTACAAACCTTCTCTGGAATGTAGAGAATACATGAAATAAGTTTCATTGTAATCAGTTCTCCCGTTTTTTTTAGAAGACGGCGTAAAATGCCTCCTGGAGCGTCACAGACAAAAATTGAGATAAGACCGGTTTCGGGTTCTCTAACGCACGAAAAGTAAAAATAACTAAAAAATGAATAATTCTGAGCAATGTACAGACAAAGCATTCCGAGGATACCTCAATACAGATTAGGAAACTTATGATAGTAAAACAGATAAAACAATTTTTGTTAGAACCATAGATTTTGGAACATATTTAAACATTAAAAACAAATATTCAAGATATATTAAATTTAAACCAATAAATTATGTATTTAGTTTTATCTTATTACATATTAAGCTATATTTTTCTTATCTTCAGTTTTAATGATTAGCTATAGTAAAATTTAGCTTATTTCTGGTCCATTATGTTTTAAACATATGAAGAAGTTTTAAATAATATAAAACTGTGTAATTCTTGCAGAAAATTTAATATCTTTTAAATGTTAATGAAATCATTAGGTAGAATTAGTCACATTACTCTATCTTAAAATGATTCAATTTAAAAAAAACGCCCCATTTCAGTATAGAATGTAAAAAATAGTTTTGTGTCAGTTTGACCTTTTAGGCGTTAGTTTTGAATTACTTTTCTGTCAAGTTTATATCATGTTTTACAAATAAGAGACAAGTACAAGATTAAATTCTGTTGTAAGAAGTGTGCTAAAGGCTGGTTATTAAACATTCTGAAGGCGTTTAAGTAATGTGCTTCTCATGTTCCACGCCTAGTGAAAGTGTTCCATCAATATTTACTGTCTGTTTATAGCCCTGCAACAAAGGTATTCTTAAACACACTGCAAGTGATAAAAATAGTATAGAAAACCTTTTTCAAACATAATATAAATGAGCTCTTATCGTGTTTAACTCGATTAATTTACCAAATTCGAACAACAAATTTAATAGTTGATTATCAAATTAATATTTCTATGTTTACAATAAGTTATGGAGGTCTACATTATTAGGTATAATATTTGACATGAGGCTGATAAACTAGCTGACTTATGTTGACTTGAGTTCCCTGACCGTGTGAGCTGAAAAATACTTCCTCTTGTGTAACCTTTCCTGGTGGATGAGAAATTAAATCACACACACTCCATTTACAATATTAAATAAATATTTCCATTTTAAATATTTGAGTCACACCGCGTGTTCAAACTCAGGAGGAACCCATTATGTGAAAGGAACCCAGAAGGGAAGCCAGTTACACAAAATAAACATAGAACCAGACTTGCGACTGAAGGTTTTTAACACCCAATTTTGAGCCTTGAAATAAAAATAGTAGGAGAATTGTCTAGAGGTTTTATAAAAAAGTTGAAGACCGGATGAGTACACAATGATTCTAACTCATAGGTCCTTACATTGAATTTTATTACGGCAATCCAAAAAGGCAAACGAATTAAAATCAATCCTCAATCACCATATCGTTCACGTTCAGAATAAAAACTGGCATAACAAGATAAGGCTTGCAGAATAAAGTAAAGAAAAACTAATGCTCAAAGAATGATTGTTCCAAACCCCTATATAACTTAATTAGATACAGTGTAACAGTTAATATAGTATAAAAGTATAAAAATGAAAAGGCATGTGGAAGGTTCGGCCGATCGGGTTTCCGTTTATTATTGTAGGTGCAAAGTTGGCGCACTGCACCGTCGGTCCACTGGGAGGGGAGTTATGTATTGCCTTGATTCTATTTATTATCGCCTACTGTCACGTAAATACCATTTATTAATTTTATGTCGAAACACTCTTTTAACTGTTGACATTATTAGTTTATTTTTCCGGTAAAACTTTAATAATACAACTGAAAAATATGTTTGTTAAGTTAGATTAAAAATCGGTTATAATTTTAATGTTATTGAGGAATAAATGTAGTTAAAATTTATCTCTATCTTAAGTAGTTTTGGAGTATATCGTAGTTTAAATAGTAATAAAACATCCACACAGTACTGTTTAATGGGTCAATTCAAACATTTTTAAGTAAAATAACATTATTTTAATAACAATAATTACGGAAAAATTTTTATTCTAATTTTCTTAGTTTCGCCTAAACGAGTTTTGATATAAATATTCTATTGATTTCTTAGGAGCTTTTATAACTTAGTACCGGGAGACCAAGTTTTTCTTGGATAAAATGAAACAACTATGAGATGAGGTAAAACTCTGGCCAAGTAAGTCAAAGGATGCTGGATTGAAACCGGTGGCCGGCGACTCCTGTCAGATCATGAGAGTTCATCTCTGGCTAGCCCATGTGACTAATGTAGTCATGTGACGGTATCTCAAAGTCTTTAATTTACGACAAAGGTCTTAGACATGGGCAATTTAGGGGTTTCATTTATAAAAAAAGAATTCCCCTATACTTATTGCATGATGCACACCTCGTCCGTGGTTCTGAGATGTTTGGGATTTGCTCGTAATCAGTTATCAGACATTTTTATTAATCATTACACGTTTTTAACATGTATAGATGATATAAAATGTGTACGAATACATAAATATATTACTAATATTGTAGGTTTAAATATCAAACTAAATTTACAGGATCCTCAGATGTTTTATAATATTATTCATAATCACCAACCCACATGATGATCAAACCCGTGATGAGTTTAATCGATTTGATGATCTCTAGCTTTTTACAGACAAAGACCAGCGAATTTATTTACTAACTATGGATGCCTGTTACTTCTTACTTAAATCAATTTATCATTTCGTAGTGTTATAAAAATTGTATTGCAGTTTACAATATCTTTGACCAAATAGAAAAGGTACTGTCGTACAATTAGTAAACATTTTCCTTATTTCATGCCCCCTAGAACGTCGACCCATAAACAAGGCGCTCTAGAAGCCATTTGGGCCAGAACACTGCAGGGTCTCGACAGCACATCCTTGACCCGTGTCTGCGTTTGTCTAGCCTTTATTGATTTCAGACTGCTTTCTGAGGCAATTAGGCTCACCATAACCATGACAAATTTTAAAACCTAGAAATTATTAGTTCTTATTAAACCTATGTATAGCTTAAACAGGTTTTTCGTACAAATTAAAAAAACCAAATGAGTGGTTTAATCCGAAGCAAAATCCTAAAAGAATATTTTACGGTTCCTAATTTGTTTTTAGGCTATTAGTTAACGATATTGGCAAATGAATAAAGATAAACTAAGTTTTGACAAAAAGAAAAATCCGCTACACTCGTCATGTATTCACCTTAAAATAGTAAACTAGATGAAACGATGATCCTAAAAATAATGTGAGTATAAAATTAATTAATTATGATCCAGAAATGGGCAGTAAATAAACTGTAAACAGTGTAAGATTTATGAATCATTAATAAGTAAAAAATTTTGTGAAAGGACGCTAATATTTCCAAGTATTTAAACTTGAATAAGGATAATGAGTGAAGGGAGAAAGTGAATATTTTTTAATGATAGTATGTATTATTTTTTTACTGACAAGCAGATTTATTAGATTGGCAACTTGTCCCAGTCCGGGGTAGAGCTGGTGACTCTCATTATGAGTTGGTGTCTATATTTACTCATCCAGACGGTTTTAGCGAATTTCCCATAGGGAAGAAGCTATTACCGTAGGTCTCATGGCGAGACTTAAGCCCGGGACCATGTTATTTTTTCTTCTTTAGGTGCCTAGAGACCAAAAACAATAGTCGACATAATTTATATACATGTATATGTCTGTGAACACGATAACTCTCGTAAAAATGGTCCGATCGAGACCAAATTTGGTAGAAACGTGTATTCCTGCAATAGCTCGGACGAGTTCGTAATCCAGACATATCGGTCAATCGGAAGGGGTAGTTTGGGGGGGTTTTGTACCCCAAAAATGGGTTTTTTGCATTTTTCCCATGTAATTTTTAAAAATTTCAAATTTTATCCCTCACTATTAGAATCAGCTTAAAAACTGCACAATTAAGTTTCTTAAAGTTTTTCTCTATCTCCAACGGTTACCGAGATATTAAAAAATCTAAACACAGTACGTTGTATTTTGGGGCTTCAATGTTAAAATCTTATGGAGGATAAGGAAAAATTAATATTTCCCATATCAATCAATATTTTTGGATTAAACTTGGTATTTACCTTCATGTTGTTGATACCCACCCGTTTACGCTTAAAAATCATAGTTTATGTGTTTATCATAGCAGCAAACCTGCATACTCATTTCCCATGTTAATCATATAGGGAATAGGCAAACTCCTTTTTTTGTGGACAGATGTTAATGAAAGATGGTATAAATGTTTAAAAAATTGTTTATGGTAGAAATGCCTACTTTCAGTGTTCCTCACAGCAGCAAACCTGCACCCACTTTCCCATGTTATTCTTATGGAGAATAGGCAATAATAATTATCATTTTTGAGGACATATTTTTTATAAAACTTGTCTTGTATCATTATTATTATATTATTGATTTGGAAATTCGCTGAGTACGCAGGTGTGCTATGACGGGGGTATTTTCATTATACTTTACATATAACATTTATAACTCTTTCTAGGGCCTACATTATGGGTCTTACGAAAAATTTAAAATATTATCATTTATTTTTTTACCAATTTATAAAATCACGAATTGAATATTTTGATTTTTCAACCAACAGAATACTTAATAATTGTGTAAATTCATTAAGACGATTGTTAAAAATGAAACAAACCTTTTTTTGTGTCATGATTAGTTATTGAAAATCTGTAATAATTACTTGCAATTTAGTAACGAGGCAGTAAAGTGTTAAAAATATATTTTGGACTGTCGCGAAAGTAAGATAAGTGACACAAAACAGCTGATACAAAGACCGACTTGGAGCTTCTCTGGTGCCTCACGATAAGACAATATTTATGGAGGAACATTCTGCCAGGAACATCTGAGAAAGTAGCGCAACACATGTTCTGGCCAACACTAACTAAAGTAGGGTTTTGTACTTTAAGCCAACTCCTCAGTTTGTTGAAACCCATGTTTCTAAAATCAGCTTGAAGGTATTTTTACGCGGTTTTACGTTTAGATAGCAAAAGGTCCAAAATTTAATTTTTGTAGTACCTAAAATCAACTTTTATTATCAATAAAAGGGCGACTAAGTTTGGAACCAAACCATGATTACATGGAGGGAGAGGTTGTAATCAATGTAATAATTAATGATTACATTGCGCTGACCTTCCCAAACATTATGTAGGTTGTAAATGTTTGGGATGTCAGTAGGGAATGAACTTATGGTACCTCAGTGGATCTAATGATAAAAATCATAAACCTTTTACGTATCCTATTACGTAATAATATCTATCTCTTTTACTATTTGAACCAAAAAACTTTATTTCCTAAATAACACCATTGGGAATAGAGTTTAAAATTATCAACAACTAGTTTGACATAAGACTTTTTCCATACAGAAATTTTGTACATGTATTACACATTACTTATCACATGGCATTAAAATGTTCGTTTTTATTCATAAAATTAGCACCTTAAATAATGTGAAATCAATGTAAGAAAGTAAAATTCTTTGACAGAAAGAGTAGTTGATGTTGAGAGACGGTTTTATTGCAAAAGAGTGACAGAAACACTATTACAGTCACAGTCTTTTCCATTACAGAAAATTGCTATTGTGAAGTGAAAAGCAGAACCGGAAGATTAGTTTCTTTTTTGAAAGTATTCTTATATAAAACGTGTTTAGGCATCTGGATTACGTCATGGACTTCGCTGAGAGGGGTCACCTGTTTAGTATCCAGGAGATATTTTTAAGATGGTAAAAATTAAAAAGTAAAATTTTGAGGTTATAAGAATATGAAGTTTTATGTTCTCCAACAAATCTAATATAAAAAATATCTCAACATATCCTCTCGATTCGGTTTGCTTGTTTAGGTTTTAACATACTAATAAAACACGCATTACACAATACTAAATCTATTCTGTCTTTTCAATGTGAAATGAAGTATCTTTCTGTTAAAAAATACGGTACTAAAATCACTGCATGATTATTACATTTACATATTGCAATATAATACAAGGTATAAATCATTTATAGAAATTTAAATTGACCAAACTAGAGTATTCTTGTTAAAATAAAATGTATATCAAACGTGAAGTCACGTATGCCAACCACGTATGCCAACCATAAAGTATAAATGTCACTATTTGTATGTATTGGTCTCCGTTGTATATAAACGGAAATCCGTAGAAAGGGTTGGGACAGTTCCATGTTTGTTGTACAACGGGGTTAAATTGGACAGCATTGTTATTGGAAGCAAAAATACTTCAGCTGAAATTTCCGCAATGTTCAACATTTTTTTTATATAATCCTAAGTAATTTGATCTAACTTTATTAATGTAGAGCCGGGAGGTAACTTCATACATTGGGTTATTAATTGATGATTATGGAAAATGAATATAGTGGATTTAATCAGTAGATAATCACTTACGTCATCTAATCTTTTAAACTTATCAAACTCTCCTTCCACTCATAGTCACCTTAAAATACCCTTTCTTATTTTAAACTTAACACCAAAGAGATCAGATCACATTGAGCCTGATCACGCAAATGCCCACTTAAGGGGTGATTGGTTTAACGTGGTTGATCGTGAAAAGGTCAAGACACAAAAATTTTATAATTTAGAAGCTACCTGTGGAATATTTGTTACGCTTCATTAAAAAACGATAGCTCTTGTTCAAACAGTTAGTACTAATTAATTATAGAATGAAAATTTTGTTACAAGTCATATAATACGCAAAGAATACTATTATCTCATACTGATTTATGTTTGAAAAAACCGGACCTATAAGGGATTAATAGGGGTTATTTGTCTGTCTGAATGCGTTCCAATCAGATATCGGTGTAGCAAAGCAAAGACGTCGTTTTGTGGGAGTTGGAGAGACATTACCATTGTTGGCCGAGATAGCGATGTGGCTGTGTTGTGTTGCCCGACACTTGCAAGATATCACAACCTCCCAACACGCGACGCCAACTGTAGTCTACATCTACAATAATATTAACGAGTTGAAATATCATATTTTGTGTATTTCTACATTTTATAAAATGCTATAATCAGTCAGACAGCTCAATATACCTCAATATTTAGAACGTGTTTAGGTGCTTCAACACCATCATTAGCTTCAGGTACCGGTGGAGTAGTTTAGCCATTGGTATAGATAATTTTTAAATATACAAAAACATTAAAACATCAAAACTTCACAACAGGCCTGTTGACACAATGTAACCGACTCTACTAATACCACGGCACAAATTTATAGTATTATATAGAATATAGTGTTACATTAATAAAAATGGATTTAAAAACATGGATTAAAAAAATCTAGTTTCTATTGATGGGGGGGCACTAGTTAATAGTAAAAATAGTTTCCTTAGTAATTTTATTCTCTAAACAGAATTATAGTACATATTAAATAAATGTCACCTTATTGCTGTGACACCTCATGCATTACATTAAAAATATGTAACAGGTTCCAAGAAACTACCATGGTATAGCCTTCAATAGTTGGTATTGAATTTTAATATAAAAGAATAATAACAGCTGTTTAGATAAATTGAAAACATTCTCCTTAGACATACCATGATATAAGCTATTTCCCAGGAAGTAAATAGAAACATTTTTTCGGATGTATCAGGTATGAGAGCTCTAGAGCTAAAATGTTTCTGCAAGACAAAAAAGTTTTAATATAACATATTTACTCTTTTCATCCGGAAAGGGGTAGCCAAGGCATGTTTTTCGTGTTTTTGCAAGGGTGAGGAAGAACACATGTAGTTTGTAGATACAACATTTGTTTCCCTAATCTTCCATACATGAAATGTCATTTGTAAGTCCACTAGGTTAGCAAGGTAGTACATAATAAATAAAAATTTGTAAAGTACTGAGATGTATGCTTTCGAGTATTTTTGTATCGGGTATAGTAAAAATATTCTAATTACCATAAATATTAAAACGTAGTTATTCAATTTTCCACCATTATATGGATGATATTGGTATAATAAATGTCCGATATTTGTTAGTTTATAATTTGTGGTTAAGCTTGGAAAATAAATGAGGTACACTTGACGGGCAATCAAATTACTTTACGACTTAACGTAAACGACCACTTACCGAGGTAACGATAGGAAACAAACTGGTATTCATTCACAGCATGGTTAAACTATTATATAATCATTAGTTAAAGATTATATCCCTTAAAAAATTATGTATTTATATGTTAGAGTATAGTAATTTATTCATAAGCACGAAAGTTATTATGATAATCTAATACGAGTTATTTATGTATGTGTAATATTAATACCTGATAGATGTTTACATTTTTTAAATTCATTGTATTCGTACGGTGTATTAAGACATATAATAGTGACTTACGTGATACAAATGTTTTTTCTCTACACATTTCGCCTGGATAACATTTTCAAGTGACGATGCAGAGACGTTCAAAAGACGAACCCTTCAGTACACACAATTTTCTTCCAACAACGAAGTTGAGAGTTCGTCTCCAGCAATGCCTGTGATCATGTAGGTCTACAGAGAGAATTAATTGTTTTTTCGTATTTGTCTTTGATGTGTCAGTGTGTGTATTGTATTATGTACTTAAATTTATGACGAGCCCTGAACGGCTAGAACGTCCCCGTACCGTCACATAGAACGTCTCTGCATCATCACTTAAAATTCCCTACAGACGAAACATGTAGTGTACAACAATTAATTGAATGAACTGTGATAAACATAAGTCATTAATATATAAAATTATATTTTTGGGTTGATGTACGTGTGGAACGTTTTGAAAGGAATATTTAGTTAATTCCTTTTTATGACAATATTATTGTCGTTAATGTATTATAATGGTGAGGGTGGATGAGGGTGAATTTACTGTTTAAAACAATGTTTCATAAATACTCGTATATCAGATTTTAAGTGATAATTCTATCATATTATGGTTGTTCAGTAGTAAAGTCAATTTTTATCGAGTGCTCTGGTCTTTTAGCCTTATTAGTATGGTTAGCCAACTGAAAGCTCTTAGTTCAGAAAACATTCCTTGAGAAAGACAATTATATTAATTTCTTCTAGGATGTGTTCACAATCCGTGTGGATTATCAAGTGGACTAGGTCTTAGTCTTTCTATTTGCACAGGAAGTAGCTGTTAATTGTGAACACAAATGAATGCCTAGTTTTTTTGACAATATTAAAAGGTGAGGATATGGAGTATAAAGATTCTAGCTAAATATGTCTCTAATTTTTTATTCATTGTTGAACCACAGAAAATAGTCACCAATAAATCTATCTACCATTAATTTTCTTTGTTTAAATTTGTGTATCGATTATTTTGGGTGCAGGACAATAACATTAGAAATCGACCTGTATGTTTTTATTTCTATTTTGATTATAAAAACTTGATTGCAAAAATAAATATAAATTGTTCAGTTTTCAGTACAGGATAGATAAGTATCGGAAACTGCATGGTTACTACCGCTACTTAAACCTTTTTAGTTCACTTTTACCTATATTACACATTGTGAGCAAAGAGTACAACAACAAGACTGAGTGAGGTGTTTGACCGACAGGTGGCAGTAGTGGCAGGGTGGGCTGCATTGCGCTAGGCTCATTATTTGCACGGCAAGGCGGCGACGGCGCCCAGATGACTTTGGACTGTTTCCCAACACTGTTAAAAGAATCAAGTTGTCAAATATTTAGAACTTTCAGTCAAAAAGTTGAGGTTTCTTGCTCAGTCTCAGTCGACTAAGTAATTTTCGGGGGGATTTGCATATTGCCGACGCTAGAATACCTTGACCTAAGATCGATTTGATACTCTTCCGATCCCCAGATATGCAAACAGCACTCATAATACCATACAGCTACTACCACAGAAGTTACTGCATGATCTTTACGTCCTATCAGTTTTATTTGGTTTTGAGTACCCCCATGTTAAAATCATATTGTTTTTAAAAACACACAAATACTACCGTAGGCGTCAAACTGATAATGTTTTTATATTAAACAAATTTCGCATTAATTTTATGTTTATGTACTTATTTGTATTAATGCTATAGTTAGGTTACTATTGAAGTACAATAAACTACCCTACAATCTAGAAACTATAAAATTTAATTCATTTTCAGCTCAGATCAAACTGTAATCAAACATAGACAACGATCACAATAAAAATTCAAGTCTTGTAGTTTGACCTGGCTATTTTTTTTACGAAAATACATCCATGAAAGAAAACATTTAATTTATGATAAGTTTTAACAGACATTGATTATGCATGTAATTTTCATATTTATTCTCTCAAAAAAAAGTAAAAAAAGTTCTTCTTCGTTTCAATCGAAGCCGATTTCAATTAAGTAGGCTTTTTTAATTACTTCAACATATGTCTAATACTATGTTTTTTTGTTGTTGCAAAAAGAGTTTCCCTTAGTAAAATCCATTTCATCTGCTCTCTTCAACTCTATACCTACCCATCTCACGTCCACCCTTGGTGAGACAATTAATTAACAAGAACTATTTATCTCCATTACCATTTCAACTCATTTTCTAGAATCTTTTATAACAGAATCAAATTAAAATTACATATACCCAATTATAGGCTAGTTATGACGTTTCATTGTATTATATTTAAAGTTTTTACCGTATTATCAAATCAATATATAATATTTATATCACTAAGTAAATAAATAATAATTGCATTTTTAATAAAGTTGCTTTTGATTACAGATAACATAATTTATTAATACAACAATGAATAAAATTTTCGTCATTATTTCTGTTTAATACTTAATATTATTTATTTTTTAATTATATAATTCTCAATATGTTTATTTATATTTAACAATGAGTAAATATGATGATTGATGAGAAATAAATAGGTTTCAATACACACAGTGGCATTGAAAAACTAGGATGATGACGGATAAAAAACTCTAAGTTTTCATAATGTGTCGCTGATAGAAAATAACATCATCATTGGCTCTTGTCTCTTAAAGATTCAGTGCGAGATAGTTGAGGTGATGATAGTGATGGTAAATTTTAAAATTTCTTCTTTATCTTTGAATACTTTTGTATCATATTGTATAGTGTTGTTTGCGATATATTAAGGTGGTTTAACAATATTAAATAAAAACCAAACTTAAATACCAGTAAATAGTTGAAAAAGTAATGCCTAATGTAAGCAATTTTTGGTGAATAAGTATACTACAACATTATTTTAATCAAATATGTATTGTGTAAAATTAAAATACTACTATATTTATAACGGTGGATTGTAGTGAATTATAGCAACAATAAATAATTATCATAGTAATTCATTGATTACAATCTTAATTCTTAGATATCATAAAAATACTAACCGGTAAAATTTTATTTCTGCTCATATAAGTTAACAAATTAGTCAAGCTAAACAATAACAGTTTATGTGCGCAAATAGACTATTAATAAAAAGGTTCAAAAATATTGGAATAATTTAAAAATTGAAACGGTGTAAAATTAAATCATACCCATAAAATGACGTGGTTTAACTTTTGATGTGGATTTATGGTTCAAGAAACACACATTAGCTTAATGACCCTCCCTCCCTCACTACTACCCCCACCTTATACTATCCCTTTCATACCATCTGTGTGTTAACTCATTCCTTTTGCTAATAAATGAAATGAAATATCCTTACCCATCCCTCACAAATGATGTGTGCAGTATTATAAGGATTAAGTTAGTGATGTCATAACCACTTTACGCGTATGCATTATTTATTATTGATAGCCACCCACCCTCGTGAGCGTTTTAAGATTGATACAAATGACAGGGAATGTAATAGGTTTATGTTATGAAGCTTTGTTGCTGAAAAACACCAGCTGGTGCATTTGACAGGATCATTAACTAAGAGCAAATTAACAAAGACGGATAGGTCTCGTAGAGATTGAGGCAATTACACGTTTATGTTGGGTCTTCTCTCAGGTTTGAACTTGATCTTTAGACTATAAATCAGGCACCGACACAACAGATTAACCCAGCAAACATTTATAATTAATTAGAGTACATTGTTGGAGATGGTGGAGGGAATTCGTATTGCGAACATTTTTCATCGTAGTAAAACAAAGTTTCATGAGGTTTCAGAATCTGGAATGTAATCCTGTACTCAGGCGAGGTGGAATCTTGACGATATCATTGACCATGTGATGTACTTCAATTTATTTAGATTCTTTAATGTGAAACATTAATGAACATTCTAATGTGATATTTACTATGGTTAACCAATAAAAATTAAAATTCATACTCAGTTATATGCAAAAAACAACTAATTAAAATAAATCGATTAAATCATTTCTAATGAGATCTAAAAATAATTTGAATATTTTAATTTATTTAACTGAATGGTAAATGATGGTTCAGCACTTTGTAAAATCTCAGTTGAATCCTAGTGGCTGAAATTATTATCATAACTTTATTCTGTGTTGTAATTTTACATACCTTACAACTACAGTTAAAACTAAATACTTTTTAATAATCCTATTCAATAATAGCTAACTAAAATGTTAAAACAGTTTAAACAATACAATATGCATAGTTTGTAACTAACACGGATAAAAAAATATTGAAAATTAAGTTCCTGATATAATATTTATAGTTTAATGTATTATATCGAATATTTTATAAGGAATAGAAATACGGATTACATTCTACGTTGTCCGCTATGGACGGAAAAGTTGTGGATATCCGGCACTAAATATTCAAGGCAGGTGAAAGGCATACATCCAAACACATTATTGGCTGACGCTGGTTCTTTGCCAAGAGATAAATTGTCATTGTTTTTTTGTACCAATAATTTCTCTTACGAAACATTTTCCACTAATTTCATTTCAGTTTATGATCGATCACTATTAGTTAGTTTATAAATATCGTTAAACTCTTTTGTTTTAAGAAACATTAAACAAATATATGTACAGACTTATTTTTGTGTTTATTTTTCTTAATTTCAACTAAAAATAGCGAACACAATAATATGAGAATGCAGACTTTGGTGATGTTTTGAAACTAGACTCAGTTACGTTTGTTCATTAGGCTACTAATCAATATTATGACCACATGGTGTTTGACAGTAATAACGTTATACGTAATTAAATCCATTACGTTTATCATACTCAATGTCGCCTAATAATCGCCTTGCAAATTCCAAAAGTTGTCGGGCCTGTATTTTTGGAATAGGTTTAAATCCTGAATATTTCTTACACTTTACTTATCTACATAAATATTTAAGAGATTTTCAAATAATATTCCAAAACTTTTTAATTTTATATAACTCAATAAATAAACTTCATAAAATCTCTGTTAGAGTTGATGGAATGCAGTATGCAGTGAGTCATGTATGCAGACTCTGCGCCACTGTCCCAGGGGTCTATGGGACGAGGGCTCGTGAGTGACGTATGAGAATTCTTTTCAAATTACAAATACTTGTGGGAGTAAATCCTTGGATGCAATTATTATACGAAAATCAGGATCCTTCAAAACTTCACTTACAATATTATATATAATTACCTGACTGGGTAGTTGAGTGATTGTATAAGCTGCACCAACCTTCGTTAAAAACCTGAAAAACATTATGGAAGTTAAACTTTGTTTGATCAATATCGGAGAAAACGTCAAGAGACAAAAAGGAAGGTCCGTATCCAACTTCACCCTAACCTAACCTAACCGAACCAAACACGAAGACAAACCAAAACCAAAACTACTAAGTACCCAACCAACCAACCAAAAATACTAATCGTTTTTCAGATTTTTTAAAATTATTTTTTGAGATCATAAAAAGCTAAAAACTACATAGTTCTACTCAGAGAAACTGTTTAACACACCCATATAGAGAGTTGATTTTAATCTCTGCTGTTGATCCTTTAATCTAACGTTATCGAAGGGCGAGGGAGACGACGTAGGAGAAAAAGTCAAGAGACACAAGATCTTTTTTAGTGGATCTTGCAAAATCCAGGATTGGTGGAGCCCTCCGTTTTTCCTTAGAACCTTTCGTTAAAAAGATATAGCCGGGAAACCAAGATTTTTTTGAAACATTTTAAGATTTTTGGGGAAGTAGAAACCTCTTAGAAACATTCATAAAAAATCTAATCCTTAGCTCATCAGGAAGTCATATTTTTTAGCAAAAAAGGGAAACCTTGCATTTCACACTATAAACCCAATGAATCGTTTATTTTGCAACTGCTCATTTTTATATGGAGGGGTTTTTACATTTTTTCTCTGTTCGTAATAAATAATTGTTATATTTGGCAATCCTCCTGTCAGTTGTGGACCGAAAGGAAAATCTGTGCCAAATTTAAAGTTCCCAACAGTTAAGTGAGTTAGATGTTGTATCACTAGTGAGTTACACATGCAATCGTAAATATATTAGAAGATAGATTTAAAATCTGAAGATCATTGAACTCACACCAGACATAATTAATTACCTTTTCTCATTAAATTAAAATTGTTTTATTTGTTAGTATAAAACTTTAGGAGAATGAGTCACAAAAGTATGGAGAGAAAATATGTTTATTCTAGTTTTATAACAAAGGAAATCTGATTAGTTGGATGGTAAGGAAATAAGGGATAAGGATTGATTACCACTCCACTCATTAGTTTCATGTTCACGATACGAAGGGTCGATTTATCGATATTGTTTTATGCCATCGATACAAGCAAGTAATCGAGTGGAGGAAATCAATCGGATGGATACAATTAACACAGCTCGCTGGCTGGGGAGTGATTGTGAGATAGTTTGACGATTCTTTAATTCAAATGATATATACATAGGTTTTATATTTCAAAATTCTAAGTTTTTCAGGTCAATACATTCAATCAGTATGTTGTATTTTTCTTTTGTTAAAGAAAGCTAGAATATTGCTCATTAGTTCGGGATTAATTTTCTATTAGTTCAATTTCATCTTTGGAAATAATGCAAAATTAATTTTTAAGTTATTTATACTTTTAAAAAACTTAATGTCCCATGCAATAGTCAACTGTCAACTGTTATCTTGAGACATTTATTTTCCTTTGATTCTATTTTAACAAGAAGTGAATTGGGTCTTTTATTTTTTGTTAAATTACTTCATAATTTATTTCACATCTCTGTTTTATTAAGTAAGATAAATTTTTATACTCCTAGGTAATCTGCGACCCTCATAAGTGTTTTCTGCTACTCGTTGCCACACTGTTCAACATTACAGTTTATAAATTTTTAATCTTTAAGATTATTAAACTTATATAGGTATGATATTGGTTTGTTTCGTTATAATTTTAATTTATTTGTGAACCAATTAGATATATTTAATACTTTCAAAATTAGTAGTGCTATTACCATAATGGTTTAGTACTTGAAATTTATTATTTTTATTTTGTTGAACACACACGTTATTCTTTATTTTATATTTTAATATAATAATTAGTTATAAGTTTGTTATTCTTGTACTCTTATTATTCATTATTTAGTTTTAGTTTACTTGTTTTCAAAATGGCTGTTTTGGGTATTAGCCTGTAGCTATTATTTGTGTATAATTGGATAGTTCGAAAAATAATTAATTAGCTCTGACATTAATTTACAGTAGCAATGTTAATAAATTTTGACGAGAATAGCTCTGTTACAAAATTCCTATGAACAAAATCTTTGTTTTGACAACAAAGAAATTGTTTTTTCTCGTTTTCAATATTATTATAGAATTAAAATCACAACTTAATTGAAAAATATTGCAAACGTTGCAAACGTTGGATGTGAAGGAAAATATTAGCTTATTTGCCTCTCGTTGCTATTCTTGCATTGTTACAACAAGTGGAGTCAACCTGATTGTCCTTGTCTTGTCCCCACCAGAGGAAGGAAGTTAGGGTAGGTGTACAAAGTCCATCGTGAACTCGAGCCTTGCTAGAGACCCTAGATTCCCTACAGGTCAAATTCCTGAAAGGTGGGGAT
The DNA here is from genome assembly GCA_023375725.1 of Nephotettix cincticeps. Classification (NCBI taxonomy): domain Eukaryota; kingdom Metazoa; phylum Arthropoda; class Insecta; order Hemiptera; family Cicadellidae; genus Nephotettix; species Nephotettix cincticeps. Next base: position 52,386,418 of record CM041790.1, on the reverse strand, counting down.
CCTATCTATTGACTTTGTGTGGTCATCACGTAACACGTGCTTTTCTTTCTATCTCGCTCTAATTATTGAATTACCATTAAAGTCATGGTGGAAATAGGAGCGCTTACTTTCCTGCAGTTGGAACCTTCCGTGGGCGCATAATATTGCGGTATCGAGAGCCCCCAAACAACGTAAAGTTTAATAATAATAAATGTTTATAGACACATTATTATTTGGTATTTCGTATTTTAAACAAAACATTTTTAAGACAATTCGTAAAAAAAGGTCTACTTTTTGGTAGCGGGTTTCACGTTCAATCTACAGTTCTCGTAGTCGTCCACAGTTGTAGGTATGCTAATAGTCGTTCTCCTGTCTTTGCCAAGAATGACATTGAGTTGCATCATCAACGCACTCTTGGCCTCCTCAATGAATACATCCTTTGCCACGTTCTGGTGCTCGTCCGTATCGTCGGGCAGGATGTTAAACTCCGTAAGCCCCAGGGTCGACATGCCCACTAGGTACTGGCTGTAGGAGATGCTGCCTTCCACCAGCGGGTCCAGGGAGACGTAAACACTCCGAATGTGGTCATCCTCGAACACCAAGGGCGGGTCTTCGCCCTCGTCACGGTACCGGATACACCTCTCGACCAGGTCTGCCAGGAACGATACAGGGTCATCTGGAGTGTGAGCTAGAAGATGCGTGATCAGAAAGTTGAACAACTGGAAGATTCTATGGTCCCAAAAGTATTCGAGAGTTGTAATTTTTATACCGTCGCTCAAAGACATCTTCCGCCAGACCGGATGGTACCCGAAATATGTCTCGATTTCCCTCTCTTTGTCTATGATGTCCAGCATGGCCCGGCCGCTGCCCAAGGTCGATGGCGTGGCAAGGGTCGAGGAAGGCGTGGCGGTGTAGGAGCTGTAGGAACTGTAGGAGTCGCTGTACTCGGTGGCGACCTCCACACTGTCGGCGTCCGCGTAGGCGATCGTGATCGTCCTGGTGCGATCTCTATCATCATCCGAGCTGCTGGAGAATCCGAACATGTTGACCACGAGAATAAAAACTAAATCTCTAATCCCTTTTTTCTGGTAGAAAGGCTAGTTAAATAGAGAAAAATATTTACAATATACAAAATTAAACAGCTGGTATTTTACTATACATTTTTACTTCTCAAACCAGACAGGTGGTACTCAATCAATCAAAGAAAATAATGTGTATTCTTATTAAAAGAAGTTGACTTAGTGGTAATGAAAGTGAAAGAACCTTAAAAAGCGGCCCCACATCGCCCCACAGTGAAACTTACAAAATAATGAACTATTAAATTGTTTAGTTAATATTGATTTTACTTCTTAAGTAATAACACGTGTAAATGATCACAATAGATATATGTTATGACTAGAATATGTTATGAGTTCAGATTATTCAAATATACTTTTAAGATTCAACAAAATGTGAACATTTTCGTAGTTTTACTGCAGAGATAAACTTTTAACAACAGTAATGTGTGAAAACTGAATTATCTGATCCATGAAAACCATCAATTATCACACCATATATATTTATATACAGTAGACACACACTTTTGCTGGGTACTTATTTATGCTCACTTTGAAAGAATAATATGTTTCTAAGCCTCAAATTATGTGGATATTGAAATTAAAGTTCTCTATTGTAAGAGACAATTTTACGATTGTATTGCAATCGTCAAAAATAGAAATCTTTAGTAGTGTACACTAAATCACAGTAACTTTGTTATTATGCAATTTTCATTGAAATAAAATAAACTGTTTAAAAGTACTAATAAAGAATGTGAAAACAAATTAAAACATTACATGTTCAAAACTCACCAATTGAGTAAAATACTCACTCAATACGAAGTTTCTTCAGCCTTGACCTGAACAGATTGGAAGGCTGTGTGGTATTTATGTAATGAGGTAAATGAATTTTTGAAGTATTTTCCAATAAATCTAAAACTGGTTGCAAAACTGTGACCAAGAGAAATCTCTAAAGTAAACATAAAGTGAGATTTTGTTAAAAAATATCTTTGCCTATTTTGTATAATGATTCTCTTATCATTTTATATATGACACCTGTATATACACAATATATACAAATGTATGAACTACAGTTATTAACTCATAATACATATAAATTACGTACTATTCATACTCTCATCCATAAAAAACCTTAAGACTAATTAATTTATAAATGCAACTTTCTACCGTTACAAGGTAAACTGTTTAAGTAATAATGTTTTTTTTAAATTGAGCGTAAATTATTTTAGGTATACTATATTAAAACTTTTACTTGAAAATATATTTCAACTGATGTACGAATGATTCTTTTAATAGCTCCGAAAGCATTCGTTCTAATAAAAAACATCTCGCTACAGAAGGTCTAAGCACCTGCAGTCTGCAGTGCGGGGGTAAAATCATAACCACTCATTTAACGTGTTCACTGGAAGCGTTTTTAAAATCATTTTATATTACCATTTTCCTTTTAGCAGATAGCTCATTCTTTGTAAATTCATAAGCCTGGATATTCATAATTTCATTAAGATAAAAACCCGGATGTGTATGCTAACTGGGTATTCATGTGCGAATGTTGTGTGGTTCCTTTTTCACTTTAATGTTGACCTGTTTCTATTGAATTGATAACCAAACGAATCTCAACCATATCTAATATCATACGAAAGAATCTCGTAATTGCATTTTCTTTTTAAGAGTCTGCATATGCCCCCTTTTTACGAGTAATAACTCCCTAGTAGAAAAATAATATTTCAAATAATCGCTACGATGTTTTTGGAACCACAAAACCATTGTACAATTTCATGAGGGTAAAGAGGTGAAGATGCACCTATCTAGCTGAGGTGAAGATGAATTACTATCTATTATAATGCTCTTTACAGCATTATAATATATAGTAATTCATCTGATTACTTTTATTTACTCCAAGTATGAAAACATTGCTATAAAATAGGATTCTTGGATTTTAAACTAATCCGCCTTACTTAAATTCAACATTAATGTCTGAACAAATAAGAATAAAATGAAGAAACAATTTGTTTTGTGTTTTTTTAATTTTTCATATGGGACTGAACATCCAATTTAGTGGAGGTAAAGTAGACTCTTAATACCAGTCATTGGAGAAGGAAACGTTAGCATAATACTGAACACTCGTCTTCTCCAAAATATTAGAATCTGTCTAGGATATCTACAATTTTGTGACGAAAATATGAACTTTACCTTACATCTGAGGGAGAAACCCCTGTGATAAGAGGTTATACGTTTTTTCATATAGAATTAAAAATTCTTTCAATAATTATGACGCTTAATTCTATCTGGGATAACACATCTGATTACTGGCATCTGATTGTTGGCATTTCATTACCAATAGTACTATTTCAAGTTTCATTACAGGCTAAATAGTCCGTAAATTGTGTTTGCAAATGTAATAAGCTGGTAGGTGTTAATGCCAGTTGTTTTTGTGAACATACAGCGAAAAGCTCGTAATATATTCATGCAGCCGTGCCTAATTTGTAACTTACATGGATGGCTTCCACGGCCCGCTAACACGTCACACGACACAGTGTTTATTTACACCAACCAAGCTACAAACTCTTTGTTTATACTAAAACAGTATTTTATTTATTAATCAGTAAATATGTTAGTAGTTTTATTTTCATTTCATTTCCATAAAAAAACTTTAAAAAACTTTATTCCATTAAAAAACACTACCATCTGATTGTTGGTCTACTTAAACTTAGGAGTGAAAAACCAAACAACGTATTTTAGACCATATATTTTGTTTGAAATTCATAACGGTGTTGGTTATTAATCATTGTGATATTATCTTATTGCATCTGCGTTATAGCTACACATCGTGTTTTTAAGTGATTACATAAAACATTTCTTTAAATTGTAAGCCTTTTTGGTTATATTTAATCTATTCTTAATGAAAGCGAAATTATTATTATTTGACTTTATGAATAGAATATCTATCTATATTCTACGTTATACAGTTTGAGACCTTTGCATATTTAGTATAGATATACTAATAAAGATTTATTATCTACAGGCAAGATTAAGGTAAATAGAATTTACTAGAATATCTATTACTTAAATGGCCCGGCCTCGTGGGAATCACAACGGTATTAGTTTCCTTTGGTTATTTTACTATGTATAAATCAGCTGTCTTTGTAACTAAAGAAAGCTATTTCATTAAATCACTTATTACATCGCCTTAATTTAGATTTAGATTTACCTTAAAAGCCCTCCTAGAGGTTGGAACTGGTATGTCTTGTTACATTTATTTTATACAAACATTCAGGATTCAGGAACTATTATAGTTGACTCATAGGAGTCACTAAAAGCGATTGATTTAAATTAATGTCGTGCATATAACCTACCTCATTTACATTAAAATTCGGCAGCTAATATGAATAATGCAATATGAACTGCGGATAGTTGTGAGGGATAGATATGACATTCTCTGTTGTGGCTTCACGTCTGCAATATTAAATACTAAGTTCATCAGCAAAGACCATCCTCATGGACTGGGCTGTATTAAACTGCAGGTCCCTTGGATGTCATTGGCTACTGGGCTATTAATTAACAACCATGTATAAGGAACATGTCAGTAACAAGACTTCAAGTTCGTAACACAATCATCTTGCACTCATGTCTTATCCAGCTTTCTGGGTCGGTTGCCATTTCAGAAAAGTAATAAAGGTAATTAAACTATCAGTTATCTCTAAAATGTTTTAAAAGATATTTTTCCCACTACCTAATTATTCACACAATTGTTCTATTCCCCCTCATATAGCCTAGTTAATACGAAAATCCTCCAGTCTTGTTTGGCTTCTAAGATGCTTGTGACTAATCAATAAAGAAAGCAAACGTCTATGTTGACTCTGGCTATTTTATAACATTCGATTCGCGTCTCGTTTTGTATTAATTTGCTTGTTAATCGTAATATTGTTCAAGCGGTAAGACCATCCTTAATACAAGATGTATTATTCAGGGTTAAGAATCACGGACCTGTACTTATTGTTAAAACTTAATTTATACCTGAAACCGTAAACAAATTAGTCCTTACATAATTTAATTTGTATTAGTTATTAAAGGACTCTTATTATTAGTGCAAAATAATATCCCCCCCTTATACAAGATAACATTTTACTAAAGTATAAATTTAAAATAGGTTTAAGATCCATGATCATTGTAAACAAACTCATATTAGATATAATTTGGTGGATGTTTATTTATTTCTGATATACCACTTATAAATAACAAGTAGCTTAATAATAATAATGCACAACATGGTCAGTAAAACGATTGTCTATTAAAAAAAGGTTTTTGAGGTCTCCGTATAGGGTCATAGGCCAATTCAAAACGTAATTAGAAGTATGAAATAATGAAAACAATTTTGATACCAGTGGGTACTCTAGTTTTCCCTAGAAGTGCGACAAAATGACATTGTGCAGCATTAAAGATAGACAGAAAAGCCGAGAAATGGACAGAAATTAAGAAAAGACCCATACTGGTAATTCCAGTTGTATTGATATAGATCTCAAATTTACATGTGGCGATACAATTTGACGAACTGAAATTATTGTTTTTTTATTATGGACGGTGTCATATTCTGTCGTGCCATTGAAATATTCATTGTTAACTGATGAGTTTCCGAGGGGTAAATGTCAGGCGAATGTCAAACACCAGCACTGCTATGGGACTTTCAACCGACATGTAAAATTATAAATAATAATTTGTATTATAAATATTAGTTTGTTGTAATTTGGGTTACAATTTTAAATCATGATACATTATTCCAAAAAATTTCAAAGATGATTTTTACTTAATTGTATTTACGAATAGGAACTTAAAACAATTATTACTTATTAAAAACTTAACTATAATTTATCCTGCATCATATATATAGATAAAATTACAGTTATGTTTGTAAATTGCTCGGAACTATTCATTTTTTTAGTTATTTTTACTTTTCATGCGTTAGAGAAGCCGAAACCTGACTTATCTCAATTTTTGTCCTTTTGTCTGTGACGCTCCAGGAGGCATTTTACGGCGTCTTCTCCGAAAAAACGGGAGAACTGATTACAATGAAACATATTTCATGTAGTCTCTACATTCCAGAGAAGGTTTGTAAATGCTTGAAATCGCCCGCTGCCCCTTGAAAAGTAAATAACGAGCATTTAAAAACCCACTTTCACGCGATATTACTCGAACTTTGATTCAGTTTTCAATGAATAACCTACTGGTAATAATCAGCTGTCTTTGTAGTCTAAAAATTTAATACAAATAAAAACAAACGGCTGTCAAATCAATATTAGTCAGTTTATATTGGTCATTGATTTTAACCCATTTCGAAATCATACTATATTGAAAAGTTATTTTAACGTTACTAATTATATATAACTAATTATAATAATGGTATTAATGTTCTAATCAGTTTAATTGTAAAGTAATGCTAAATAATAAAGCAGGGTATTGATTTATTTTACTAGGGTACTGATTTGTTTGGGATTTCAGGTTTACATTTTGGTACGATGATATTTCTTCTTTAAACTGAATCCTACAAACCGTACAAAGGACGGGCTTACTGCTAGTATAAAATAAAATAAATTATCACATCTAAACTAAGTTCAACAAGTACACAATTTAATATGAAGTAAAAATAAATTTTATTAATCATTATCATCCCATATCACACTAATCAATTTTATTTTGAGTAATATAATAATAAAAATAAAGGTTTATAGATAGATATATATTAAGATACATATCTATAAAATTAAAAGAATTAATTTAATTAAAATTAAAATTAAAAGATAAATTCCTTAACTTCATAAGACGAAAATATGAATTGTAAAATAAGCTCAAAGATGCCTTTATTACTAGTTAACACCATCAAACAATTTATAATTTCTGTATTGTTGAAATATAAGTTTATAATACTTACACACTTATTTAAATGTTGAAAATAAAACAAAAGAAGGACAACTAAAACAGTTTACTGAGTTAGTAGATTGTAGGATTGGAAACAAAGAAATATTTTTCGCCTTAATTTATGTATGTTAATGATGGATTAAATATTGGAATTATTTACAGATCGGTAGTGGTATGGGCTTAATAATGGACGGTGTAGTGGTTGGTTGACATAACAAGGGTGACCCGTGACATTCAGGCTCCGTCAATATCCTGAAAGTAATTGCCGATATATGCTACCACCATGCCGGCATAGTCCAGGCCCTCTCCTGCAGTGGATACAGATTATCAGTTAGGTAAGGTTTGCTTACCTTCTGGGTTTTCTGATGTCCTCGTACTAAATTTAAATATCAGTACCTGGTGACCGAGCTTTGCTCGGATAGAATAAGACATGTTTTTACAAGTTCATTAGCAAAATTAAAACAATTTACTGCTCAATGAAAACATTTATGTGGTTTAAATAAACCCGTTTTCATACCCCTTAATTAATATGGCATAAATACTGAACAAAAATATAGCCCTCGGGTAGGGATCGATCATACGTGAGACCTGAGCGCTACTAACTGAGCTACGGCGTCGGCCGAGTTGTCATCGTCGTTTAAGAGTTTTGGCCAACCTAATTGTTTTAGCTAATCTTATACTGAATTTAAATGTCCATACAGTTTGTTATTATTATCCTGTGAATAACTGATTTTGCTAGAAAAGGAATGAGGATTGAAAAGCAAAAGATAAATTTAATTTACACCAGTTAATTGGTTTGTTACAGTGGCTTCAAGCAATAGAATGAATACGTTTTCTTTCAAAACACAAAAGATTTTGGAAATAATTTTCTCTGCTTTTATTTCGCACAGTTATTTTACCCTTTAGTTTTTACAAATTGTTTAGTAATTTGATAATTTTTCATTTATTACATACATAAAATAAATATTAATGCAAAACCTCTATTCACATATTGTTTGCCACCATCTTCAATCAACAACTGTCAAACGGTTATAAACAGCTGTTTTGATTTCTATTGTTTACATTTGATTCTCCATAAGCGTAATGTTAAATTTTTAGATTTTAAACTTAATATTACAAGAAAACAATAATTTTCCTGGACATTAGACCTATCTAGAACTTATTTTCTACTCTGAAATTGGTTATTTCCAAAATTTAAAGAAAATCCTTAGTGCCGTTTTTGAGATCCGTGTGCAAATATACAAACCTTGCTCGTATTATAGTATTGGATTATGGACAAGATTATTATGGAACCATGGGAAATAATATTTCTACAAGGAAAATGTTAACTAGAAGAGTAATGAGTTAGTTTAGGGCACATCCAAGTTGTTTGCAAAGCCCTCCAGTCCTCCAATCTCCAGTCCTCCTCGTTAAGCTATCTGTAACGCAGGGAGCATGACGCGCTAGGAAACAAAGCTTTAACTGAAACCTACTGTCGTTGTTAAGCTAGTGTTAAAACAAATTTTTTTAGACTCCGCCAATTTAAAGTTATACTTGGGCACATTAACTAATGTATATTCTTCACAAGGAAAAGTCTGTCATATATTTTCCATTTTATATTGTGTAGTTATTTCAACAGGTTAAATGTGTTTACAATTATTGAAAATAATTCAGTAGAAATATATCTTGAATTTCCATCTTGAATTTTAGTCCCGTAAGAGCAGTGTTAAATTCTGGCGGAACATACCTCTACTTTGGCGTCTGTAGTAGCGTTAATTATCAAAGTATCAATGTAAAACTTTAGAAGTACATTCATGAGATGTGGCACAAGGGCATGACCTTTTAATATGTTCAAAAATTTAACTTGATATAAAAACAAAAATACAGGAAAAAACAGGAATATTTTACAAAATAAATCATTATTATTTTTTTATTGAGAGCGAAAATAAGAATTTCTGTAAGGTGGTGTAGAGTATTGAAATAAATTAGGAATGTTTTTTTATTTGCCATTTTATGACAATAGGTCAAGGACCTATTGCATTTTTCTTACGGGACTAAAATCCAAGATGACCACTGATGCAGACTCTTAAGTCTCATGCTTTTAATTTCATGGAATAAAGATTTACTTTAAAAAGATTAATTATGGTTGAAATTTTTTTACTAAGAAAAACTGTTTAAACTACACTAATTTTAAAACACTATTTTTAATATATTTAATAAAAAATTATTTTCAAAATACAAATAGTTTATAGCTCTACATTTTATAGGAGTTTTTGTATACTGATATTACTTATTTATTTCTCCAAATCATATGACACGATTAGTAGAAGAAAGATTCTGTAAGATTGTGAAAAAGAACGGAATACAAAAGAATCTAAATCAAGCATATTAGGATCTAGGTGTAGGGTGAATGGTGAAATCTCAGAAATGTTTGAGGTAAGCACAGGCGTAAGACAAGGTGATGGTTTGTCAGTAAGAAAACCAGAAACTGGAATCACTATAAGAACCAAAATTAATGTCCTTACGTTTGTAGATGATGTTGTAACTAAAGTGAAGAATAAAGAAGAATTTAAAGTGCTGGTCACAAAACTCCTAAACCATACACAAAAATTAGGCTTGGAAAAAAATGGAGTGGAGTGGAGTTGGACAAAAAAACAAAAAATGGAGTGTGGGAGGATAACCCAAATAAATAATGAAACTAATATAGAAAATTATATAAAAATTTGAAAAAGTAAACAACTTGAATTATTTGGGAGTAATGTTAACAAATAATAATAAAGAAAACATGTAAATACAGCAGAGAATATTTGCAGCAAACAGAAGTCTGCATGCCACAAAATATTTAGCTCACGACTTCTATCACGAAATAAAGCTCTGTACTTATAAAACCATTACAAGACCAGTTTATTATATGGTGCAGAAAATTAGGTGCTAAGGAAAAAACAGAAAAACTTTTGAGTTTGTGAGAACAAAATCCTAAGAAATTTATGGTCCATCCTTTAAAAATGGAGAATGGAAGGTAAAGCACAATACGGAGTTGAGACAACTATATTTAGACCCAGCCATAGTGGCCGAGGTGAAGAGCAGGAGAATAAGATGGACTGGCCAGTTAATAAAGAAAGAATATGACTCCTTAGTCAAAAACGTCCTTTTAAATCGTACGGAGGGCAGAAGACCACCAGGGAGGTCCAAGTTGAGATGGCGAGACCAGGTCAGAAGAGAATTAGGAAAATTGGGTAGAAACAAATTTAAAAGAGAAACAACAGATCGAGGCATCTGGAGGCAGTGTGTTGGTGAGGCAAAGTACCACCTTGGGTACAATGAGCCACGGCAGTAAGTAACTAAGATACTATGTGTGACCTTATAATGTTTGAAGTTACAATTGTAATACATATTAGATATTAACTTACTTAAAATAATTTTTAGTAAAAAGTAAAGTAAGCTGCCCATTTATCCAATGTTTATTTTCGGGATTCTCTACTTTAAGAAAGAGGAAGAAAAGTAAGAATCTACTTTTACTATTCGTCATATGTAGGTAGCATCCAACTAGGTTGGAGGTGAACCTTGATACAGTTTCCAACAATGTCGGAACTACACTCTCTCTCCCTTCACCGCATGATAGAATGGCTTCCTAATCCGGTGCCAACGTAGCTGCAGCCATTTGCACACTTTGACTACTGAGTCTGTGCAAAATTAAATGGGCGATATTATTAAACTGGTGTAAACTTTCATTTTAAAAGTAAATACTAAAAAAATCTCTTGAATGAAAGTAATAATTGTTAAAAAAAATCAAATTTAACCATTATTGTTTCAAAAATGGCCATTAAATATCCTTCCCACTTTCTAAAAATGTAAATCTAAAATTTTTGGAGGAGATAAACAAGATGAATGTATTACAATATTGATTTTTTTGTTCAGTTGTATTTAATGTTAATATTGAAATTATTTTGTACATTTATTGTTTTGCCAGAAATAGAATAAAATAATTAGTTTTCACATTAAGCTAACTACATGAACACTCTAAGAAAACATCCATTTGAATCGAAGTCGTTTTTTTAGAATTGTACTTTTGCATTATTAAAGGTCTTTTGGAGTAGAATAAGTACAAAATGAAACAATGTATAAAATGTGTGGATATTTTATGGATTTGAAACTCAAATGTTTGTTTTGTAATAATTATAAAATTTTTGTTTGGTTTGCTTATGTGTTGAATATTTACGAGTACTTATCTCAGGTGGGTGTTGTTACTTACATTTACTAAGATATTAAATAATAATACCTTGAATTAGTAAAGACAATATTTATTCAAATAATTACATATTTTGATAGTTGGTTCAAAGGGACTCACAATGGTATTACAATAATGTAGGTAGGTTACTAATGCAAGATGGCGGATGACGCTATGAAATTAATTCAAACTAAAGCCCAATTCTTTTTACAATAATGAATACATTAACAAAATTAAATATGCATTGATTCAATCTCAAGGAAGAGCACCAATATGCAAGCAATCAATCATGCTAGCAATATCAATAATGTTGTAATATTGAATAATTATATTATTGAATACAAACTAATGCAATTAGACATGGAGATTTTAAGGTATAAATTCAAGAATGAATGTCCCATAAGGTGGTTTCCAATTAGCTATTTTCACTGAACTTATTGTTGATTTAAATTGAATAAAACTTGAAATAACAGTCTTCCTATAGTTTTTGAAATTTAATTATTTGAAAATTATTGTTAATAAACTTGAAGTGTTTATGTTCCCGGATCTCTGGTAATACAAGATAGATGTTACCCAATAGTAGTATTCTTCACTCACTACTAGCTGGGGCAATATATCAAAAAAATATAAAGGTGAATTTAAATTGTAGTGAGCTAACAGTCCCCAACTGTTAATAACCTGATAATGCAACTGCAGGTTACCGGGAATTAAAAGCCTAGGTTCTATGACCTAATTAGTTTATTTTAATTTAGTTTAATTAAACACAGGGAGTCAATGTGAACTGTGTTCTCTAAAGGTCTCTTGCACACTGTTCATTCTTGTAGTTTTAGGCTATTGTTGGAGCCCATGATATTTTTACAACGGTCACAAGTCACTGAATTGAGAATCCTTATGGGTTATTCTGGAAAAGTATACTATATAAAATTCATTTCATTGAAATTCTTTTACAAAATTATTTTTGATGATTATATTTTTATTGGATTATATTTTATTTTGGATATTATTAATGGTGACAGAAATTGAATTTGACTTTGTAGGCTAGATTAATAAATATATTATTTATATATATTAGATAATGTTCTGAGGAGGTGATAATGTGGTAAAGCTACTTGAGCAAAAACAAATAGAACAGGGATGTCAACACATAAACACAGATGTTGCCTGGTAACAACAATAAGCAGCATGTAGACAGTTTGTCAGCAGCAGAAGAAATCTTACTTTGCATAGAGAAAGCACAAAAAAACAATACTTTGCTATATTGTGTATAACAATACATCTAATCATCAGCAAAGCTGGAATTTTAGTAAAACTATCAATGACACTTCAACTTTAACAAATTTCCTAAAACTATTTTCTGTTGTAATCAAAACCAGTGTTGTATAAAAACGTTTGCAATGAAGTAAGTTTTAATAAAAAACAATAAAAATATAAAAAAGTTTGAAATATTTTAGTGTTAGTCTCCTGTTAAGTACTGTATTACCCTGCATTAAGTTAATGCAGAGTTTGTTACATTTTATGTCTTTTTAAGACGCGAAACTATATAAATTATTATTTTTTTCAGACATGAAGGACGCAGCAAATGATTGGGGTTTCATCACATTCTGCAAGAGTTGTGAATAGAAGGTAAGTTCGTAAAACTTTTAACCCGTTTGAACCAAACAAACAATATAAACTTCATCATATAAAATTTCAATTACGAAAGTACACTCTTAATAGAATTAAATGTTGTCTTTCTAGTTCTCAGCGAGTAAAAGGGGATAATCGAGATTTCGCAGCATCTTCAATCCTGGGATAGCCTTAAGAGTAATCTCTAAACTCTTAAACATTCCTGTTTTCAACCATGAATACATTATTTGCAAAGTCATATCTAGTTATTTTAAAATATAAATTCATCATAAGTAATAAAACATTTCAATAAACTATTTGGGATTTGTAAATTATATTTTTAAATGCTGAAATGTATTAGAAGTTTAAATTCCATCCAAAAAGTAAAATAAATATTAAGAACTTTTGTATTTTATTTTTAATAAAAGTCCAACTACGATAAATAAGAAATATTAGTGAGATTTAAATATCCTAGTCACTATTATACAAAACACAAATAATTTCAATAAAACATTTTTGCTTACCCTGTATAATATATATTAAGTGCCAAGCAGATATCTTTTTTAAAAGCACAACGATGTAAGAGAACTACGGGGTATTCACATTGTAAGCGGAAGGCTTGATAAGACCAGCTTAGACAAATACAAGTCTTATAAGCTTCAGCCAACCATTCCACGTATTCTTTTTTTATTCAACTCGTTCTTATTGGAATTTAATTGATAAAAATAAAGCGATACCTTAAATTTACGCATAATTTACATTGATTTATTTCGTAAAGGGGATTCACTATCTATAAAATATTTTGTTTATTTATTTTATTTTGTGATAATCTTTGGCAGTTGTGTAACCCTAGAGACCTAGCAATGATATATGTATTTTTATCGAAAAAATTTATTTTAAATTGATATTTTGTAAAAGCCACTCACTCTAAATTGATTATTTTGGTATCAAATTATAGGTACTAATTTAGGTAAAAAAATTCATGTATTTCATCATTAAAGTTTTAATAACTTCTTGATTAGCATTATACGTGTTGGTCTTCCAACCAACACTACTTAATACTTAATACATTTACACTTATATTGCAATTACATACAAACGGTAAATATATACCAAAAGTTAAATTGGCGATCGATTTCGTCCAGTCACACCGGACATCATCAGGCCCAAACGGAGGCTGAAATAAACAAGATGGCGTCCTTGCTTGATTACTATTGGCTACGGGAAGTTCCTGTCATGGTGTCGTAGGAAACATTTATTGGCTGGCTGAGTTCCGGAAATAATTTCTATACGTTCTTGCAGAATCAAAATGTATTTGTTCGTTAACCAGTTTTTCTTTATCTTTGCATTTTTCTTTATAAATAAATAGCTCTTCCCATGCATTCATTTCATTTCCTTTTTTACAAGTTTTGATAACCTTGAGGTCTTCATCGATTGTCGATAGTTTATGCCCTTTTTCCAGTAGGCCTAATTGTTTTGCGATGTTTTATCTCTCCGGTTTTCCATTCCTCCATGCTGAAATGTGATTTTTATATATTTTTATAAAATTAAACGTCTGGCCTATATAGATATTATCACAGTCTCTGCATCCAATTTTGTATATTCCTGGTTGGTTGAGTTTATAGGTGTTTTCAATCTTTGTGTGTAGTAAAACATCCAATGTATTCTGCGTCCTAAATGCTGTTAAAACTCCATACTTCTCAAATTTATTTGCAATTCTTTGAGTTTTCCCCTGTATAATTGAAAACTGCAAATTTATTGGCTGCTTCGCCTTCGTTTTGTAGTGTTGTCTGGCTTCTAATCCGGTCGTGATTTCTTATTTTTCTTAAACATTTTTTACCTAGTTCATCTATTAGTGAGGGACGATATCCGTTGGCTTGTGCTGAAAACACGATACCTCTCGTAAACATTGTCCATTGTATTTTGGGGCTCCAATTTTAATCTTATGGAAGATAAGGAAAAAGTAATATTTAACTTATCAATCAATATTTTTGGATAAAACTTGATGTTTAGCTTTATGTGGTTGAGATCCATCCATTTATGCTTAAAAATCATAGTTTATGTATTTATCATGGCAGCTCACCTGCATACTCTTTTCCCATGTTAATCATATAGGGAATAGGTAAACTCCTTTATTTATGGACAGATTTTGAAGAAACTTGGTATAATTGGCAAAAAAAATTTTATGCTAGAAATTCCTACTTTCAGTGTTCCTCACATCAGCTAACCTGCATACTCTTTTCCTATGTTAATGATATGGAAAAAAGGAAAACTCCTTTATTTATGGACTGATGTTGAAGATCCTCTGTATAATTGTTCAAAATAAAAATTTTTATGATAGAAATTCCTACTTTCAGCATTCCTCACAGCAGCAAACCTACATACTCTTTCCCATGTTATTCTTATGAAGAATAGGCAAATAACTAACTCATATATTTATCGACAAATATTGATAAAACTTGCCCTATAATATTATTATTACATTATTGATTTAGAAATTCGCTTAGTACGCAGGTCTGCTGCGACGGGGGTATTTATTCTCGTTGTAAATAATGAGGATAGCATCCACATATTGAGCACACATCAAAACATCCTGTTTCAACTTTAATTTCTCCAAGATGAAGAGGAAAGCCTCATGATTATAAAAACTTGTAAAAAGGAAATGAAATGAATGCATGGGAATAGTTATTTATTTATAAAGAAAAATGTAAAGATAAAGCAAAACTAATTAATAAACAAATACATTTTGACTCTGCAAGAACGTATAAAAATCTGGTTCCGGAACTCAGCCAGCCAATAAATGGCACCTACGACACCATGACAGGAACTTCCGGTAGCCAATAGTATTCAAGCAGGGACGCCATCTTATTTCTTTCAGTCTCTGTTTGGGCCTGATGATGTCCAGTATGACTGGACGAAATCGATCGCCAATTTAACAGCTTTGGTATATATTTACCGTTTGTATATAATTACAATATAAGTGTAAATATATTAAGTAGTGTTGGAAGAAGAGAGTTTTTACTTCATCCTATAAAGTTTTAGGGAAAGAAAAAAACTGTTAATTTGAAATTAAATAAACATTTTTTGTATTTGATTTGCAGAAAATCAATAGTCCAATATTATTCAAAATACTAAAAATCTTTTACTATCACTGCTTATAGGCAAGAAAAGTTTCGTCCACCTAACCTCAACGGTTCTCTCGGAATATTAATTTGAAGTCCTGAAAACATAGGAATAATCAACTTTTTGGATAATCGACACTTCATTAGGTGATATTAGGTGGACGTGATTTGTATAAGTTTGGGAAAACTTAAACTACACCAATATACTATTTTACCTATAGTTTTACCTGGTCACGAAAAACGATCAACCTTTTTTAGAGATTAATTGTATTTAATATAGTTAAAACTATCAGTTGACTAAATTGTTTAAAAAACAACTGCAGGTAAGAAGTTTGGTACACATTATATGGAATAACGTATTGGACTTGAGTTTAGAAATATCGGTTTCGACAGCTGGGTAGTGGAACAAAGGAACGGTTCGGATAGTTTTCCCTCAAAAGCGTTTGTGTGTTTCATTGTTTAACCCAAACAGTTCACCAACTTGTGTCAATAAACCCTTGCACAATTGAAGACAGCGATGTATTAAAGCGGCATCAGTCTTCCAAACTAGCCAGGTGACTGTTCGTGATGTGAAAGGAGTTGCCTGCCTTTTTATTACAAATGAATCAATAAACCATACAACAATCCTTTATTTTTTTGCGTCAGGTATCTTTCAAATCTTCATTTAAACAAGACAAGTTTTACATTAATTCCAATACATCTACAATCTCGGTCAGTGTTAAAATTTTACCCTAATTTAAAATAAAGTTTTCTATTAAAATAGTAAAAATAAAACAAACTTAACCCGAAGTATAATATTTTAAGTTAATATATTTCATTATGCACTGACAAAAGATCGTTGATAAGATAAAATTACCTTTACTATTTGTGATCTTTAGAAATTATAGAACTAGTTCCTGTAAACAGACGGCCTAGAAGTGTAAAATATGTTGCCAATGCCGAGCAAATTCCTCACAGGTTGAATCATCGAGGCTGTGACGTCACTGTGGCACGTCACGACACTGCGGACTGTAACAAGGCCGTCTCACCGGACCCCACCTATTTATAGCACACCTCATCGAGTTTTATCACGTGTTTATACAAGTATTATACATTATATATTCGTACATTATACATCGTATATTCGTATATATTCGTATTATACATTATATATAAGTATTATATATTCGTTCAATTTATTGTTTTTTTTCTGCTCACAGCATTTGAAAGTATTTCCTTAATTTTCAATCGGAAACATCCACAATTACTAACGCTCCCTTTGGCAAAACGTTGTATTCACAATCTTAAAAAAAGTATTTTACCTTTTTTACTTTCCTTTTAATTCACTGGCATTAACATGAAGCATTTGGTTATCTAGTGTTTCTTCCGTATTAACAGAATAATAGAAGCAGCAGTTTACAATACCAATACTGTAAAAAAGAGAGAAAAATATAATGTTCAAAGTCCAATCAAATTTTAATCCTAAAAATCGTTTATCAACATTTTCAAAATCTGTAATGTTTATTTCCATTTTCATGCAAAAATAGCTTGTTATTCGTTTACTCAAATACAAAACATGATATGAAATTCAAAATATGAAATAATAAATAAATAACAATAAAAAACCTTAAATTAACAATTATTTTGAACTGTTATCTTTGACTATTATAGGCGTGAGTACATACAATTTATAAATTAAATAAAATAAATTGAAAACAAGCCTCAATTTGACATTACTGGTGTATAAATGTAATATGTCATTTTGTCAATGGCCTACTAAATAATGATGCTTCTTAACAACAGGTTAACGTTAGGTAGTAACAAGGGGGTTGAACCATTCCAGAGAAAAACAATTACAAAAATTACAAGTACTAACATACAGATAAATAATTTTAAATATTTTATAGCCCATGGATAAAGTTCTTTGACTTAACGAGTTAGTTAATGAGTTATTTCATTTTTCCGACGGTTGAAAGTAAAGACATGATATAATTTTTCCAAAAAACATTCAGCGAAGTTCAAGTGAAACGCAGGATCTTATTAATGCAAATAATCCTCACCCCTTCAATATCTCCAACAATAATTCCACAAGATATTCTCTGGGAACTCGGAATATTCGTCTACCAATATTGGACAAAACTGAATAAATCTTTCATCTCAGCAGTTTATAAACTTTTTACTCTAACGGGGATTTCAAATTTAACTTTTAATTTTTTGTTTTCCAAATCACTATAAATCTACAAATACATTCACATTAAAAGTTTGACTCTGCTGACGTATAGTAAAAAGATGATCTCATTCTGTTCCATCAATTAAGAGTGCAATTACAATGGTTAGTGACTGAACCTTGGGATTACGAAGTAAACAGGTCACCAGAGGAGCTGCTATTACTATACCCAGTCCTAGTTATTGATACATTAATAGTTATTTAGGTTCTTGCTACGAATTTGTGTTCACAAAAAGTGTATTTTCGTGCCCCACATTTTCCTCCCAGGTCTATCAAGTACCTGGGACTTTAATACATCAGGATAGACCTAGAGTAAGATGTGACAGTGTCGCACAGTAAAGATCAAAATGAACTTGTGGTGAGGTTTGAGCCCGGGACCTCCATGATATTTCCCTAGACTAGCATGCCCCCCACAAAAATATGATTGATTATTTATTTACTTCCTTCTGGAACTCTTGATCATAGCTACGTCTTAAGAGAAAGGTTTAGGTTCCTCTGAACAGCTTTTCACATAACCATATGACTTCACAACAGTTACTATTTCCACGTGACGTGGATTGCTAACATCTTCTACTCCCGAGCTTAGACAAATGACATAAAAATGTTAAAGCAGAAGTTTTTTAATATGAATTTCTAAATAAAATAGTGCACTGGTCCCTTCAAACGAGAAATTGATGGCAAGGTTCGAATGCGAGTAATATATCATTCAAATTGTTGGATTCAGAACACAAAACGCGTAGGAGGCAAGCTTGCCGTAAATCTCGTTGGATGCATCTCATACATTCCCGCTTGCGGTCGTTGCTAGCGCACTCTGTTGGACAACCCATTGTTTATATATAATTAAGTTGGGTGATTTGGAGTTTATTTTTGGAGATGCTATTGCGGCCTGAATTAATCACCAATTGATGAAAAATGATTTATTATTAACATAATCTTTCCATCTTCAAGTAAGAACATAAAACGTAAAATAATTATTACGAAGATAAAGATTAACTAAAGCAGTAAATATAGATTTAAAACATTTACGTCAGTAACAATCAAAAATAAATTTTAGTGAAACTCAATTTGATTAATTAAAACAATCTAACAGCGCATGTTATATCGAACCACACTAAAACCTGTGTTTTATCTCTGTTTTTATATTTTTGTGTTAAGAAAACACCAAATGTGATATTTGAGTCATTTATCTACTTTGTCTGGATTTTGATTGAATTTAAGTATAATTCTGCCTGCATGAAAACAGAACCAGATATTAAAACGTCGTGTAATTTGTGGTAACTAAAGTAATTGATGGGAAATATATGTTATAAAATATCATTTTCTATACCATAAAGAATCAGATTTATTTCACAAATGAAAACTAATAATTTATTTATCAATCTAATAACTTATTTATGATCTAGAATGATGGGAATTCTGTTGCCAAATGGTTCCATGAAAACGTCGATTCGACTACTCAATGGAGTCTAAAATGTGGGTCACTGCAATTTTTGTCAATGTAATCACACACCCAAAATACTTTTTGTATACACCCATAACCTTGCATTCAGGAGTTCCTCACAAGTAAAGACGTCCACCACACATTATGCTCGAGAAATTGACAGTATGAAATCCTACAACCCCGGCTGGCCACTTCGGGTAAACTCCTTCAGACTAGATCGTATTAGATTCCACAAAAAGCTGCAAGACCCTCTCAGGATTTTATAAAACATCTTAAATTTCATGGCATGAATTCGGGGATTATAAGTTTGAAAATATGTAAATATACTCTTGTACTCATAGTTATAGTTTCTGTTTTAATGTTTCTTCTTTGACAATACATTTTTCAATGCAATTAAGGGAGGGTTTCTCCACCTCCAGACTCGTTGTGGTTAAAAACACGCGTTGGTAAAGTCCAATGAAAGATATTGATTACGTAATAGTATTGGAATAAAATTGTCTGTAATAGCCAACGACATTACGAATTTCAAAGATTCTGTAAATATAACTTGGGACTTGAGTGTAACCTAATAGTCTTCAGAACGGCTAACAACGTAGATATGTAGTACTACAAGAGCTATTAAAAAATTTAAACATGACTGTTTCAGATAATGAATTTTAACATAGTTACATGGGAATGGTTTTTAAATCTGATTATCTTATAGATTTTAAACTTTAATAAATCTTTTTGAAATGTGACAATAATATTGATCATGATTCTTATATAGTTTTTATGTATCCGCTAAATAAATTGGAATTTAAATTCCAATAAGATAATTTGCTAAACTTTAAAATCTTTTTTCAAATACCACCAAGCCCAAGGTTTTCTGGCATAAAAAATTGATTGTTTGAATTAAAATAACATGATAAGAATATACATATTTTGTAAGTTAGGAATGTACTGCATACTTCTTAGTTTATAATTGAAGAGAGGATATGATAATCTGATTAAGCCATCTGTTCGGTCTTTAATTTTGTTATGTACCCAAACAGGTTAAAATAATTGTATTAATATTGCTTAACACTTTTTAATCCTCCTTTCAGTTTTATATGGTTAGAGTTTGTAAAATTGTCATTAGTGTCAAAAATTAGCGGAGTTATTTAGCGCTAAGAAACACGTCTCTCTAACTTGCACATACGACATTAATTAAGAAACTTTGGAACACCTAGTTAGAGGTTTGGCAATAGTTTGTTGATTTGATTTCACTTTTTAATTACATAGAGAGAACTATACTTGTTCTCCTAAATCAGTTCAAAAAAGATTTGTATTTTTTTAAATTAAAATTTTAAGAACGATTTTAATTTTACTATTTTATAGTGTGTAAAGTATAAGTTAATTGATATGGTATTAAAAATAAACCAAATCTATCAAATAATTTTTTTTTAAATTAACAAAGTTACAGAACTTTTATAAGTGAATTTTCATAATTAATTTTATGTCGACTTAAATAGTATGGGTAAATTTGTATTAATTTGCAGTTGTATGTATTACAACTTTTATATAAATTAATCTGAAGACAAAATTACGCTAAAATAGTACGTAAAATATATTTCGTCCTTGAATTGAAAGTCATTTGTTCATTTGTTTATTACAATATAAACCATAATCAACTTAATGTGAGTAAATGATTATTTTGCTGCGTATTTTAGCCTAACAAACAATTAGTATACAGGTTACAAAAACTAGAAAAAAACCTTTTTCACAACCGATACAGATACAGAATTAACATTTAATAACAATTTAATTTTATATTCAAATTCAAAACCACAGTAATATAATGAAGTCAAACAAGCTGAATTTCTTTTATTCTCTTTGAAATTAAATTATTTCCACTCTCCCAGTCGAAGTTTAGTTTTCATTCTACAATGAATTAAAAGTAAAAAAATAATTTTGAAGGTTTGAATGTTTCAGCCCCCACCACTATGGTACTGAAACCCGAGTGATAAATTAAAGAGACCAAGGTAAGTAAGATGCGTTCCTGACGCTCGTGAGTCTCATGCTACTTGTTTCGAGACCAGCATATTTGACTTACTGTTTTTTTTATATTTTGGTTTAAATAAGTCCTAAATTGAGTCAGCAATGCCCTGGTTTCAAGTCCTGGAGATTTGTTTTAAGTCACCGCCCAATTTTCATCAGTACTCTTAAACTAGTGTGTTGGCTTACGCCTTTGGCCTCTGATTTGTAAATACAGTACTACTTTCAGATCTAGAATCAAAAATTTTGGTGGGAGAATCTATGTAAAAGAAGGTTAAAAAATAGTTTTATACTTTTAATTACAAATGAACGGAATCGTAAATGAAATAAATGAAGGATGCCAAGTCGATGCGCACTAGGAGACTCCGGTCACGTTTAGAGATTGATATCAACTGATTGGTTGCTCATAACTTCTCCGTTTATAGTTTATATATCGATGAGTTCGTGACAATCAAACGGCAATACTGTATATTGGGTGTTCCAAAAGTTTCGTCAACATATAACTCTTTGTATTGATAAAAATAGACAAATTAAAATTGACGTATACGAGTATACGTGTAATGGAATGACAGTTTGAGTTCAAACAAATTTAGCCCTTATTCGAGTAAGAGTGATTTAGGGATATTTTTTTACTGCTTTAGTATCAATTTATCGACCACAAGTATTATGTGACTAAAGCATTTTTATTCTAATTTTTATTTAAAATTTCAAACGCATGGATTTCCTTTTAAAAATCACTATTGCTTTTGTAAAATTGCTTTAACACAAGCTAACTAACGCAAATTATTTCATGCCATAAACACTTTTAAGCTACTCACCATAGCGAATAAAAATTATAAATCATGTAAGCTGGCTTATAAGGCTATTTGGTTTTTTAAACTTTTCAAATGATGGCTTCTCTCTACAAAATCATTTATATTTTTTTATTGTTAAAACAATTTAATTTATTGAGAGCTTATTATGATCATACTAGATTATTTTAAAAAGTACCAAACACATAGACAAAAAATACACAATATATATAAAATCAACGTTAGAGCTATTTGACAAATAAAGAACAATTAAATTTTTGGCGTTACGAAAATGTACACAAATATTAATTTAATATACTGAATATTCAATGCATCTTCAGTTATTTTAACTAATATGAACCACTAACATCTTATTATAAAACAAAGAATATATGTTAAGAATTGGATCAAATATCCAATGCAGTATAAATGTGTTATAAACAAACATTTTATCAGAACTCTGTGTAGACAGTATTTTTAAAGGTTCGAATTGGTTAAAATTAAAAATATAACTCAATAACAGTTCCTTAAATGTACATTTGTATAAACCAACGTAGAAGGAGTTTGAGGTTCACCTTACATCTAGCTTAATCGGGAAGCAATTTTGAAGATTAATGCGGTTACCGATATCGAGGTCCTTTCCCCAAAGATTGATTATAATCTTGTATTAAATGGTCCTCATTATGGGCTACCTTAATGTAATGCCTGTGCCAATAATAATTAAATATCATTTTATTACATTTTGTATACGCCATTTTTCATCACACTGTATAAAAAGTTATTTTCTGTGCATGCAATGAGGTAAAAAATGATATATTCCCCCTAACATAAAATGAAATCAGATGTGGTTTAGGGATTGAATGAGTTCTTAGGAAATTGTGATAAAATTTTAAAATACCGTTTGTTTGAAATAGAAAGGAAAATTTGGAAACTATTTAATGAACAAAGATGTGAAGTAAGTACATTAAACAATTTAAAGTTTTTTAGTTTGAACTTTATATAATATACATTAAGGCAAACGTTAAAGTGTGTCACTCAGACCAAAGGTGTCTTGTTCATCCTAGCTCGTTTTCTGAAGGTTAAACATAACTTTGGAAATGAATGTGATTTTAGTCCTGGTATCTAAATATGATATATTACAAATTATCTTAAAAGACTTTAAATTAATTAAAATACAGTAAACAATCTGAACGATACAAGTTTTGTAATTTGTTAATATTTTCCTGATAATTGCAACAGACCTACGATTCAACTTTCAATTATGTTAAAATATTAAATTCATTTATACTCCTAAACGAGTTAATTGCAGAAAAATTGTGTATGGAATTACAATAAAGTGCTGACGAGTAATTGGTTGGATGCAGGGAGTTGCAAATGCTCAGTCAACCCAACACAGAGATTTGTTGAAGGTTACAAGGTCAACTTTGACGTCAACTGATGTAGTAGTGATTTTACAAAGACCTTTATCAGCAATTTCTCACTTAAAACATTCTGAAACCTCTGAAAACTTTTATGAACTTAAATATTTTTACATCCGATGAAATATTTATGGTTAATAAATGAATTATATTTGGCTGTATTTGAATTCTACTAAATTAGTCGAATTCATTTTAATTTACATCGTTACTGATACATAGATTCAAACATATCTAAATAAATTATTGTTTTGCCTGTTGAACATTTTCAATTGTAATATTTGAATATTTTTACCCAGTGGTAACGTGCTCAATGATAACGGGCCCAGTGGTAACGTGCTCAGTGATAACGAGCTCAATGATAACGAGCTCAATGATAACGGGCCCAGTGGTAACGTGCTCAGTGGTATCGTGCTCAGTGATAACGTGCTCAGTGGTAACGTGGTCATTGGTAAAGTGCTCAGTGGTAACGTGCTCAGTGGTAACGAGCTCAAT
The DNA here is from genome assembly GCA_023375725.1 of Nephotettix cincticeps. NCBI lineage: Eukaryota > Metazoa > Arthropoda > Insecta > Hemiptera > Cicadellidae > Nephotettix > Nephotettix cincticeps. Next base: position 52,362,179 of record CM041790.1, on the reverse strand, counting down.
GATAACGTGTCAACTGGTAACGTGCTCAGTGGTAACGTGCTCAGTGGTAACGTGCTCAGTGGTAACGTGCTCAGTGGTAACGTGCTCAGTGGTAACGTGCTCAGTGGTAACGTGCTCAGTGGTAACGTGCTCAGTGGTAACGTGCTCAGTGGTAACGAGCTCAATGATAACGTGTCAACTGGTAACGTGCTCAGTGGTAACGTGCTCAGTGGTAACGTGCTCAGTGGTAACGTGCTCAGTGGTAACGTGCTCAGTGGTAACGTGCTCAGTGGTAACGTGCTCAGTGGTAACGTGCTCAGTGGTAACGTGCTCAGTGGTAACGTGCTCAGTGGTAACGTGCTCAGTGGTAACGTGCTCAGTGGTAACGTGCTCAGTGGTAACGTGCTCAGTGGTAACATGCTCAGTGGTAACGTGCTCAGTGGTAACGTGCTCAGTGGTAACGTGCTCAGTGGTAACGTGCTCAGTGGTAACGTGCTCAGTGGTAACGTGCTCAGTGGTAACGTGCTCAGTGGTAACGTGCTCAGTGGTAACGTGCTCAGTGGTAACGCGCTCAGTGGTAACGTGCTCAGTGGTAACGTGCTCAGTGGTAACGTGCTCAGTGGTAACGTGCTCAGTGGTAACATGCTCAGTGGTAACGTGCTCAGTGGTAACGCGCTCAGTGGTAACATGCTCAGTGGTAACGTGCTCAGTGGTAACGTGCTCAGTGGTAACGTGCTCAGTGGTAACATGCTCAGTGGTAACGTGCTCAGTGGTAACGTGCTCATTGGTAAAGTGCTCAGTGGTAACGTGCTCAGTGGTAACGTGCTCATTGGTAAAGTGCTCAGTGGTAACGTGCTCAGTGGTAACGTGCTCAGTGGTAACGTGCTCAGTGGTAACGTGCTCAGTGGTAACGCGCTCAGTGGTAACGCGCTCAGTGGTAACGTGCTCAGTGGTAACGCGCTCAGTGGTAACGTGCTCAGTGGTAACGTGCTCAGTGGTAACATGCTCAGTGGTAACGTGCTCAGTGGTAACGCGCTCAGTGGTAACATGCTCAGTGGTAACGTGCTCAGTGGTAACGCGCTCAGTGGTAACGTGCTCAGTGGTAACATGCTCAGTGGTAACGTGCTCAGTGGTAACGTGCTCATGTAACATGCTCAGTGTAACGTGCTCAGTAGTAACGTGCTCAGTGGTAACATGCTCAGTGGTAACATGCTCAGTGGTAACGTGCTCAGTGGTAACGTGCTCAGTGGTAACATGCTCAGTGGTAACATGCTCAGTGGTAACGTGCTCAGTGGTAACGTACTCAGGGGTGCTACTGGTTTACATAGGCCCCATTCTTGATTGTCCTGTTAATTAAATATCAATCTAAAACACGTTGACGTTAAGTTGTAACAAGACTAGAATTTGGTTTGTTCCTGAACAAAATGAAATTGCAATTACCGTAGATAATGCAAAAGTAAAAAAATCTTTTAAAAATCCTCTTTATTTTTATTAAATCAAGTGGATAATGTTAGAAAACTCTTTGATGCGCCAAACGTCATAGTAAATTTAAGTTCTGAGGGAATTCTAGATTCCGATTAGATTGGTGCCTATGAAGTAGGAAAATTGAGTTACACTCGGGACATGATGTAGTTTCCTGAAACGTCAGCACTGGATCGAGACACCTCTATCTTTCATTTTTATGTGTTTAATTCTAAACGAGAGACTTCTTGAATATTCTATAAATAAACGGTACCAGTGAACTGACACATACTTTCTCCCTTAAGTAAGTTCAAGAAAGACAATCTGTAATAAACCATCATGTTCATCAAAGTTCATCTAAATAAATACCATTTAATAATTTATTGTTTCAAAAATAATCATCCCGTTTCTGATTATAAAAACAAGAGAGGCAAAGTTAAATTAATTGTTCGAACAGTATGGGGGGAAACACCCCCCCAGGTAATACCAAGCTTTTTTGAGTTGGTTCTGTTGGGTGATTTGACCTTACACTTCATACCAAGTTTCATGGAAAACGGTTAAAAAATAAGGAAGAAATTGATATTTTAATATTCTCCATACGAATAACGTTGGATGCTTTCAGACAACGTACTGTGTTTATCATGGACAGTAAATTTAACTTTTCTCTGGAACCGTTAGTCGTAGACAAATAATTCAAAATACTAATTTGTTTAGTTTTTCAAGCAGGTTTTAATGGTGACAGTCAAATTATACTTTACTTTTATTGTTTTCGCTGAAAATTTAAAAATTTGATTTTTCTGACATTTAAAAGCCCATAACTTTTGAACCGTCATTTTTACAGACATGCGGGTGGTGTCAAATTATTTAGTACTCTGTGCACTATAAACTATGAAATTATAATCAAAATCGTTAGAGCCGTTTTTGAGAAATTTGGATTTTTCACGTTTTTTAAGAGTTTTTAGGGGTGAACTACCCTTAAAAATCAAAAATTCAAAAAAATGAAAAAAACGCCTGGAGATACCGTGAATATATACATACATGCCAAATTTCATCTAAATCGGACCAACGGGGTAGGCTGTGGCACTGTACACATCCAGACACACACACACACACACACACACACACACACACACACACACACACACACACACACACACACAGACAGACACACGGACGGACAGACATCACCTCCAAACCCACTTTTTTGGATTCAGGGGACCCCAAAACGGATATATCCACCCTCAACTCAAATTCGAAAATTTTGACGAAAACAATACTTTCTCCATATACTACGTATAAGGGGAGAAAGTAAAATAACTACGAAAGTAATAAAGAAGAAATATGATTTAATTTCTTTGCCTGTGTATTTGTTTATAGACATTATAAGCGTATATGTTTTAAGATAAGCAATGTTTGTGAACCATAAAAACAGGGCTTAATTTGCAATGCTAAATACGATTTTTACGATCCCTTTTTATTAATTGTTTTCAAAGAAATAATAATTAATTTTAGACATTCAAAATGCATGAGATTTTAGTAAACCGAAAAATTGTTTCAATGAAAGTGTAAAACCTCCAGTCAACTTTACTATTTTGAAAACATTTTTTCTTTACTATCAATTTACTTTGTAACCGTTCAAAAACATAAATATGTTAAAAACCCGTTAAAGTCGTATTTAACCCTTTAATAATGCTACATATTTCAGTACAGTAGTATTTTTGACATGGATATGTCTTAACTCTGGGGAGGATGGGCTGGTATTGTAATCATTCAGATCCAAATTTAAGACGGAAGTGACGTCATATGGTTTTAAGGACAGCTGTTTAAAGGAACTGAAAACATCCATTAAACATATCTATGATCTAAGATAAAATTTCCAAAGGGGAGCAAATACATTTTTTCGTTTGTTTCAGATCTGTCGCTTAAAAATGAAACTACCATAACGGCGCACAAACAAGAAGGTTTTGAAGTAAGTTTAGACCAACCACTACTAAATAGTTTTTTTACATTTAACTTAAAATTTAAGATTTATAATCACAACCCTCTGAGTTTAGATAAAGGAAATGTATACAATGGTACCATGGTATATGTTCATAGTTGAACACCCTGAACGCTATGGGACTACTACATTAATTGCACTTTTGTAATATAAAAGTTTCCATCTTTTTCATGTGAAAAACCTAATTTTCATTTTTACCATTAATTGGATTCAGCTAAAAAAATGCAATTTAGTATTTTGAACCATGACTCTAGGTCAATAGGTTACTAAAATATTAAAATGTTAAACACAGTACATTGTTTAATGTTAAGCTTATGGAAAATAACAGAAAATTAATAGCTCACTCATTCATTTAAATATTCTTTAAACATTTTGTATTCAAGTCCATATAGCTAAGTATTATTAGTACATCCATAAAACCCCATATTTACCTACGTACTTGCACGTTAATGCAGTTCTTATGGAGAATAAATTGGTATTATCTTGCTTAGCTATTGAAATAATTTGAAAATATTTGGTATGTGTTTATACTTAGTGAACAGCCTTAATATAAGCATATTTACATGTAAAAACCTTTTTATAGCAAACGTGCATACTCAGTACTATTCGATTTCTATGATGGGAATAATAAAAGTTCTATGAAATTCGCTCTACTCACACCAGTGTGCTTCTTATTCAAGCAAATTCTACAGCAATATATAAGTATTAGCATGGCTACTCGATAATTTACTCAAACTTATATCCATATGAATATACGTATCCCTGTATTAGTATTCACTTTTCATTCTCAGAGAGTAAAAATGAGTGAAGGGTGAGTGTTAAAAATAATTATAAGACATATTTTTACTGATAAAAACCAGCTAATTATTGGTCACGACCATTAATTAATAAGCTCTATTATGAAAGACTAGCCAAAGGACCCGTTCTTCGCACGGGCTAAAAAGGCTGAAAAGTGTAGGCTCTACTGATACATTTAAGGTATTGTTAATTAATTCTTCATTGTTTACAAAAAGACAAAACAGGAGTCTCTACAACATTTCAAAGTAACATATGTCAAATATTGGGAGAGGATAAGGATTAATGTAATAGGGACAGTCGTCGGAAAAAAACTTAAAATCTACCATTCCGCTATTTCAAATAATTCACTAATTTCGATCCAGCAGTTTATCTGAAAAATCAACTTTATTTCTTCTTCTTCCCGAACTGTCAAAATATAGTGCAAACGGATGTTGTCATTAGAAAATGTAAACATTGAAACTTAGGACGTTCACAGGGCGTAGCCCGATAGGATTTTAAGGAAATGAGTATGCCTATGTGTTGCATGAGTTTAAGATCTACCTTTGTGTAAAATTTCAAACCGGTCGGTTCAGCATTTTTCGCATTTACTTGCCACAACAAACCCACAAACCCACAAACATACAGAAACCACCTCTTCTTTATAATATTATAGATAGATATCTGGTCTCAGGGTCGAACAATTTCAAAGGCTCTGTGAAACCGTAAGTGCTTTATCGTGACACGACTCTAGCCTCATATTTACTAATATTACTAAATATATTTAAAGTATCTAGGAAAAGTAACCCTAAATTTATTTTTTTTCTTGTCAACCTTTACTCAGACCTTTCTTCCACGTATTTTCACTAGCATAAAAATATAGTTCAAATAAGAAACTAATAATTACGGGTATAAAAGAATTTTCAGAAAGTATTACTATCAAGCAAATGAAAACTTTGTATTACATCTAAAGGATGCTTTGACTATAAATGAATGGCATATTTTATTAATAAAAACTTTGTTAATAAATAGCTTTTGAAAAAGAAATGTAATGATAGAAATGATTCAGGTATTGAGTGGCACAGTATCGTTTCCAGAGTTCTCGTGCAGATGGAGTTGCTGAGTGAGCTCTCATTTCACGGCCAATGGCTCTATTGTCTAGGTGCAACAACGCCTTCATGAGTAAACTACGTTCAGAATTTCTTATTAAATGAGTATTGTTTTATACTCAAAACATAAAATGTATATAGTATAAAGATTTCGTTTGATTCTGTTATTCGTCAAATTGTAAATGTTCTCCTTCACATTTTATTATTATGTTTTCGTAATTCGATTCAACCAAGTGAAGAATTCAAATATCTTTAATGGTATGTAGAAAAAATATCTCTAAATATTTTTTCCTTGTCAAAAAAATAATATTTTTTCACTAGCAAAAAATATAGTTCAAATTAAAAAAAAACTAATAATTACGGGTATAAAAAGAATTTCAGAAAGTATTACTTTCAAGCGAATTAAAACTTGGTATAACACCTGAAGGATGCTTTGTCTATCAATGAATGCTTTATACTTTTTTTATACTTTTATATTTTTAACTGAAATGGTGACCTACCCAGGTAGGTATTTTAAGCCAAGTATGGATGAGGAAAATGACATATTTTATTAATAAAAACATTGTTAATACATAGCTTTTGAAAAAAATATAATGATCACAATAATCATTTAGTTATGAAGTTTTAGTAACTTGATTCAACCAAGTTAAGAATTCAAATTTTTAAAAAGCGTCAAATTTAGGGGAAGTATATGGATTAATTCCATTCAGGCCATTCTGTGTATATGGTTTCTTATCTCATTTAGGTAAACGTCGGAAGGTTCTGTAAAAGGACCATCCTTACCCCGCTGGGAGTGGAAAGATAAAATATTGTTTCAGGCTCATTTAATATGAGCGTAAGGTAACTTGGGGATCCTAAACAATTTGTCACTCTGTATTTGGAGATCTCTCTTTAAATGGAACTTTTAAATAAATAGATACCGATCCACCCCCAATTGACTAGCGTGTAAAAACAATTGAATAATCCTGACTAAACGTGACTAACCGGCAGCACAAGCATCCATCCTCAATCAAATTCCGTTTACTTCACATTGCTAACTACAGTATATAATTAATGCTAACCCCCTCAGCGCTCATTTTCCCTAACGTTTTCACTCGTTAGTGTCGAGGTGAATTTCGCCATGGGAAAGAACATTATGTTAATACAAATCTCAGTATACTATTGCTGTTTTAAAGCCTAAAACATCCCAAGTTTATATATTTTTTGAACATGTTCATGTTAAGACTCAAATTCGCAATATCTCACCATAACTACCATACGCTCAATTGTAAGATATAAAAAAATATCCGCTTAAAATACCCACTTGGTAGGTCACTATTTCAGTCAAAATTATCTACCAAGTTTATTGGTAGCACTCCATACGAATGTTCACACTACTTCACCATTTTCCATGATATACCACGCTACTATAAACTACCATTATTTCTTCTCGAAGCTACCAGAACTCTATAAATACGCTATAGAAAGATGTTGCAATATACTTTTGCAATGCAATTTTGCAAAGTTGTTGTAATGTATGCATGACCACACCATCATTTTTATTCACTAAGCAACTTGTAGTCAAAAATATTCTTGTAACGCCAGCAATAATTTTAAGAGAAGTTAAAATCTGATTGCGACTGGAACAACCTTTGAAGCTGGTAATTTGCCTTTTCCAGAAAACTGTTCCCTATTACGGCGTACAGGAACGTTCCACATCAAAGTTTCATTTAAACCGAGATAACGAAGTTGCCAATTGGCGATCGTGAGCAGCACAGGGCTCAGAGCTAAGGAGATTAGCTTCCACCATTTTATTTGACCTTAACGTCTCAAAGGTGGATTCTATTAAAATCTTTATTTAATTATAAATAAATAAAATACATCCTTGTTAACTTTAAGAATGTATGATAGTTAAAAAAACGAAATATTAACTCTGAATTAAACTGTGGAACTTTACCACAACGTCCTTATTCTCATTTATACTGATTTAAGCGTTAAGTACTAGGCAGCCTATTTACATTTTCCCTCGTTTTAGTGAACTTACTCTTGGAAACTGGGCTTTTACAATGTCATGATAATACCTAAACCTCTAAAAAAGATTTTACTAGTTTATATGTTTCCAGAAGCAAAAAGTATTCTTTCGATACTTTGCATAGTAAGAAGTAATTTTGGGGGTAGGGAAGACTATCACACTGGATAGCCAAAGGCTACTAGTGATTGAAATATTATTTGAATTAACCCAATTTACATCTCTGAGCTGTCAAAACCAGATAGATTCCTGTCTAGAGGACCAGAGCTTATATTAATATACGTAGGCCTACTTAGTCACATGTTCATGGTGAACCCAGCAGTCTCATGAATATACTTTAATAGGAAGGAATTTTTACATTTCTTTTATGACTCTTCCTAATAGAAACTGAGGGATCAAGATTACAATAATGAAAAATTAAAATACACTGTTAGTAAAAATGCATAACATCTATGCTATGGGAAATAGATTAGATCATGGAAATGTCTGAAGGAATGTTTTCATTTCCTCTAAACAACTGTTCTTATAGCCATGTGACGTTAATTCCGTCACTCTTTTTACGTCTCATAAATTGATAATATCCCCCTTCTCAGGGTTTAGTCATAGCAATATAAAAAAATTTAAAATTAATTGATTTGTGTTTAAAACCTTGGCCATAGAAAGTTCTGTAAAGTTTGCTCCTTATAATATGTTCAGTTGTTTACCACTTATAAAGCAGAACTTTGTGGAATTGCAACAACATTTGTACATTATCGTGAGAAGTAAGTTGGCAACATATGAGTCGCTATAACTCTATCATTGAACGTGAATATTCATGTGGGCGACACTAGCGCTGCGTGGCGGATGTAGATAACTGCGGTAGTATCAGTTGCCACACTTACACAGTGTGTCAAGGACTATGGCGGCTATGGCCAGAGCAGACATGGAGGTAGGTGTCATGAGAAAATCAGTTTCATAAATGTATTATAGGTTTATCTTTATCGCATAAGGATTTTCAAAAACGGCTTCAGACAACTAATTTAATATTATATTTAACGATACCTTTTTTATTTTAGTGATGAATTTTAATATAATTTAAAAGCAAAAAAGGTCTATTATATGTCTATTATTAGGTTACAGGCCCTTAAGTCTTCAATTCTTTGCATTAGCAGGTGACGACTAGTTATGAGATGTTATATTAGGGGGAATATAATACTCCCGTCGCAGAACACTTGCGTACTCAGCGTATTACCATAAACTGTTTATATTTTGACCATATACCAAGTTTTATCATAAATAAAGGAGTTTGCCTATTCTCCATAAGATTAACATGGGAAAGAGTATGCAGGTTTGCTGCTGTGAGGAACTCATAAACTTTGATTTTTTTAGCATAAACGTATTGATCCTAATCACTTGAAGCTAAATACCAAGTTTTACCCAAAACTAAGGGAAATATTAATTTTTCCCTATCCTCCATTAGATTAACATTGGAGCCCCTAAATACAATGAACTGTGTTTAAATTTAGTAATATCTCGGTAACCGTTGGAGATAAAGAAAACCCTTAAGGAACTGAATTGTGTAGTTTTTGAGCTAATTCTAATAGTGAAAGATAAAATTTGAAGTTTTTAAAAATTACATGAGAAAATTGTCAAAAACCCATTTTTGGGGTACAAAACCCCCCCAAACTAACCGTTCCGATTTACCGATATGTCTGGTTTACGAACTCGTCCGAGAAAATGTAGGAATACACGTTTCTACCTAATTTAGTCTCGATCGGACCATTTTTACGAGAGTTATCGTGTTCACAATGTGTGTTCGCGTTCACATTTTAACAACTATTGTTTTTGGCATCTGGGCACCTAAGTACGAAAAAATAACATGGTCCCGGGCTAAAGTCTTACCATGAAACCTACGGTAAAAGCTGCTTCCCTATGGGAAATTTGCTAAATACACAGAGTACAGTAGTTTAGAGGAGCTATAAAACATGTCCTTCAGACATATCCATATCCATGCTTTGACCTCAATTTTCACAGAAACGTAACTAAATTACGTATTATTATAATAATAAAATAAATAATAATGATAAAAAATAAAATAATAAAAAATTTAAAATAAATAAATAATATAAAAAACTAAATAATAATACATATAAATAATATAATATTAATAATATATTTATAAATTACGGTATTATTAATAACGTAAAATTTTCTTATTCTTCCTATTTGCCTTTGACGGAAACTGTATGGAAAACACACATCGTTTCCTATGTCGTGTGGGTGGCAAACTATTTTCACCATGACGTTCTATTTACATTTAAGACATTATTATGATTACATATAAACACATTGTTTTGCTTATAAAATCAAGAGTAATATTCGACAAGATAATAATCACTATTATTATCTTGTGTTATAACATATATCAAATAAGTTTTATTTCTAACTGATGTTCTACAAAACAAAGACTCTACTTCACAAACGTAGGACTTCATTAAGGCTCACAAGTGGGCTTTTAGAACCTTTTACCAGAGAAAGGAATAGGAGGAAAAGAAAGTGAGAAAGAGAGAAAGTGAAGACTTTGCCGATGTGATTGCGGGGGAAGTCGTTCTGTCGGTTGTCATTTCACACTTTGTAATTTCATTGTTCCGACTTGGTTATCTTACACTTTGACTGTTTATCACGTCGTTTAATTGCCCTTTTATGTATTTTTGCATACGTCGAAAGTTGAAAATAGTTTGTTTACTGCTGCACTTTTATTTATATATGTTTAATACTTCTAATTAAAGTTTTAAATTTACGTATACTGCAGCTGAGTGAGGTTATACTTAAAACCTGAGTACCTTTATGGTAAAATTTTTGTTTTAATAAAACAGAAAAAGGCAGTTAAAATATTGTTCCGATGTTACGATCTTCGATGTCCGATCCGTTAATTCCTGAAATTTATAATAAACAATAACTGAAATATTAGTTACGAGTTTTTAAAAGTGTATATAAATTATCAAATAATTCTATGATTTTTAATACTTACATTCGTACCCTACCACACCAGTAGTCATAAATTTTCGTATAAATGTTCTCATTTAAGTGATAGTTAGGTTTACTGAAGTAGAACTAAACTATTTCATAAACATGTTATACACGATTTTGATTTGTAAATCACTGTAATTTCATTAATTAGTTTACTGCTCAAACAGATCCACTTATATAATTACTGAACATAGATGAATTGGCATGAAAGAAGTTGTACCACCTAAAGCGTAATTAATCTTGTAAAAGCCAATCCGGGACTAATTTCGCCCCTTTGAGGCTCTTGAGCAAAATAATCCTCCTTTAGAAGATATTTTCTATAGAAATAAAACCATTACTATAAGTATAATAGTAGGAAATGTTTGGACAAATACTCTACAGGATAAAATAATTCAATTTATTATTACGGTTAGAAAACATATCGTACCAGTAATTTGGTGACCCAATTTAAATCTGATTGTCAAAAACGTAAAAATGTATCTCGGTTATTAAGGTAATTCAAGTATTGTAACAAAACTTTACGTATATACAGTTTTATATTATATTCTACAAATAAATGCCAAAAATCACAATTTTCGTACAATTTCAGCAAATACACTTTGTCACTTTCCACGTTATTATTAAGGCTAAAAAACTTTTTCCATGCCATTTTTCTTACAAATACTACAAACTGCCATAACAATTGGTATATGGAAATAATTTCTTAACCAGAGGTAATTTGCTGGGACACAGGTTTTTTCACATAAAAATGTTTAATAAACTCCAAACTGGTGAGTTTTAACTCAATGTGCACAAGTAAAACCTTTATATTACAGGGGTTGTTTCAAAACGTCGGGAGCGTGTTGACGTGTGCATAGATCATGAGAGATTGGACCGGGTAGGCATGGAGACACGAAGGGAAATTAGGTCAACAACCTGGAAAATATCAGTTTTCATAGTATTACAGTGTTAAAGTTGATCCCAGAACTTTATTTTTAATTAAACTATTTAGCCATTGTTCCAATTTAGAGAACAAGGTTGGTTAAACCGATACAACAAACAGATTACTTTTGGGTATAATTTTTCACAGGTGTTCGGGCAAATATTTCATCCGTTAATGTTATTATTTATAATAAAAATGTTCTATACATTTATTCAGTATCTAGCGTATTTAAATAAAATTATGACTAAGCAAGTATTAATAATCAAGCCCAAGAGATTTCTTAAAAGCTAATAAACAACGTAAAAGTTTGTTTACACGTTATTAAAAAAGTTGTTTAAAAGTGATACAAATTAATAAAAAAATTGCCTTCACCTTAAAATATTTTAGGATGTTACAAATTATTGTTAGACAACATGAAATATTGCTGTTCAATAGCATCTGAGTTACAGAGATTAGCCTTGAGTTAGGTCAGCTTCTTGTCTACACTTTGTCTTATGTCAGTAGAAACTTTGCCAACACGATATCCGTTTGCTCCAGCTCTAGTAAGTTTTGGATTTCAGTTACTTATCTTCTCAAAATTAAATTTCTTACTCAGAAATTATCCTTTTAATCTATTTGATTGCCTTATTTCAAACTTACTTAATTTTATTGTATACCCAAATCCTTTCCAAATTCATTTGTGCAAACTATATAATGGTAATTCTTAAACAATTTAAAGAATATCTAAAAACTGTAACTGAGCTGGTGAATGAATAGCATAAAAACTCGTAGTAAATGTTTTGGAATCGAAACTTAAAAGAAAATAGATGATTTAACCATAATACTTTATAGGTTAAGTTTAATTTTATTTGTGGTATAAAACATTTACATTTGAAACATTCTTGAGGTGTTCGCGAAAAATCTTTACCTTCGGATTTTAGTAACAAAATCCATGCACCCATGATATAAATTCTCCGAAGAATAGTTTCTCCCAATGGAAGAATTTCATTACGTCATTTATTCAAAATATTGCACACAAAGATTCCCAATACATATTAATATTTTTTTAATTGATAACTTAAAAAAGAAGTTAAAGATAATGATTTAAAGACCCCAAATAGGATACTGGTGTCCATATATTGACAATTTTAACTTGTTTAGTTTCAAGGTCCGTTTATTCGTAAACTACCTAAGATAAAAATAGAGTAATTATTTTAGTTTTATCAGTTTATTTACACATATACTTTTCAAATAAGCACAGATTTTGCATATTTTATATACATATGAGACACTTAAATCATCACATATTATTTAATTTTCATACGTAACATATTTTTCATATGTTTAAACAGCTTTCAAAACTTACGTTTTGCTCAAATACATCTGTAATAGCCATAACGATATTAAATTCAAAAACTTTTTATGATTAATAAAACTTTTTATAAATTACATGTACTCATGTCAACGAACTATGTACTAGCTGAAAAAAACAAATCTGAATCAAATATTTTGGACGGTCCTACACACAAATTTATATTCTCTACAACTTAACTTCTTTGGAAATCCTTGGTTGAAAATACATAATATGGAGGACGAGGGCATAAAACGTTCTACCCAACTCTATTACTAATACTAACTTACAGAGACACATACGTTTAAGCGATATACATTTAATTTCCTTATACTAAAACGTTACGTCCTCAAAATTGGTAGTTTTTCATACGTTTGGCATCCGACTCACTTTTGTAAAAGACTAGCTGACCCGGCGAACTTCCGTAACGCCCTACAGTAAAAATGTTGTAAAATTGTAATAGAATTACGGCTTTTTGTGAAAGATTAGATAGTCTAAGCCGCGGGCTAGTTATTAACAATACTGAAACGATAAGACATATTAATAACATTATCACAAAACAAATAAATCTTAGTGGATTGATTTACAATTTCCTAATCCAACCTATACTAAAACCAAACTGTAATACGGCTTTTATTATAATAGAGCTGATTATTATAATAAACGTAATATGCATACACATTGTAATTATTTTTTATTCGGCCAACATATAAACACGTGACTTTCAATCGGACAGAAAATAAAAATTTACATACATAATCCTAAAAAACCGTAAACTATTAACGTCGTGAATAAAGTTGTTCATTTTGTACAGCACATATTTACTCCATAGTTTTACATTAATGAATGATTCAGATGGCATTGGATGGTAAAGCGTACTGCTAATAGAAAGTAAACTAAACAGCTGTAGCTTAAGAAATCAAATGTTTTTATTCTAGAAAATTCGTAAACAAAGTTACGAAATGTGTAGTGCCTATAAGGTTAACATTAGACATTTAAAACGCCATAAAACGGAAACTTATGGAGTTTTCAAAAATCGTTTTCGTTAAAACCTTCCCGGACACATATAGAGCAGCTTCTAAAAATTTCATGGCGATCGGATGAGTAGTTTGGCAACAAATAAAGGACATACATCCATTTTTAAATATAGAGATAGAATACAGTATACATAACAATTAACAGTCCAAAAAGGTTCGTATACTTATATTTCACTATGTGTGACAAATACCAGAATTTAATAAAATGTTAATTGACACCGAAGCACGTTACATAGACATTGGACCAGCGACAGTACAGCCGTGTAGGGACGTTGCCTGTAGACATGTCCAGTTGTTCACTAGTGCTGAGTTGAAACTGCTGTTAATGGATTCAGTCTGTTCGTACTGATTAAAATGTACCTTGATGTTTTATATCCTTTTGGAAAAAGGAAAAAAATATGTTTATTGGTCTAGTTGAGTAAATTTACTCTGAATAATACTGTAATAATTTTTGTTTTATGACTACGATGCAGATAGACTAGACTAGGTTAAATTAGCTCAGGTTAGGTTATGTTAGGTATGGTTCGATATGTTTACAAAATTTCAAATTTTTGGAGAGCTATGTAATTTCCTTTTTATAATGGTATAAAGAAAATAATAATAATCTTAGAGAGAGAAAGATTATGGAAAAAGAATATGGAAAATTCTTGGACGATTTGTTGGTAGTGTAATACTAATGATGGCTAATAAAATATCAAAATTACATAGCTTTCAGTTAACAGTACTAAACTACTTGTAGTTATTTGTAATCCTACATGTTTTGGAGATAAGACTCTATCAACAGAGCTAAATTGGCAAAAGAAATTTATCACACAAATTTTTAAATTTAAAAATTCTTTCTTCAAATAATTTAGGCTACAACCATATTCTGCTGACCAGCAACTCAATACCAACGCACCAGCTCAGTTGGTATCTATTGCCGGCCAGCAGAATATGTGTGTGCAATCTAAATCTTAAAAAAATTCAAATGTAAAAAAGTTTGTGTGATCAATTTTTTCTGACAATTTAACCCTGATGATGGAGTCTGAGCTTCGAACCATGTAGAATAAAAATACCTACAATTATTTAAGAACTGTTGACAGAATTGTATGTATGCTTGTTATTTTCCTAGTCAATAATGGTTCTACAGGTATCATAATGAGTACATGAATTAACAGGACGAATTAACATCAACATAAAACAAGTATTGAAGGCGATGTCGTAACCTCAACAAAAATGCGACTTTGTCCTGCTTGTTGTGTTAAGAGTGAGGGATAAGAGGTATATTGTCGTGAGAGAGCTACTATTGCAGGGGTTAGGGTAAGATGGATGAGATACACGGGGCAGGCGTCGACCCAGCCCAGGGACCAACTTGTTTATTCAAATTCTGCTCTGCGGTTCTTCTAACCACTTCAAAGGACTCTCTCTGAATCAAACATGACTTCCGCATGAAGTTGCTAGTCCAAACCTTTTTAGTTGTAGCACAATTAGTTCAATTATTCTAAGTTGTAAAACATGGTGTCTTACTTTAAATATTAGGAAATAGGCCATAACTAATAATTAAAAGCAAAATTAGCCCAGTATTTATAATATTTTAATACCCTTACTTTTTGAAATGGCGACCTACCCGAGTAGATATGTTGCTAAGTATGAATAAGAAATGAGTGTATCATGATTGTCACACGTACTTGTATACTTATTACTGACTAAGACGCGGACATGTTCCTTAAACAGGGCTGTTAACTAATAGCCCAACAGTCAATGGCATATAAGGGACCTACAGTTTAACGTGGGGGTCGAATAGCTTGTGTCTAGTTATGAGGATGGTCTCTGGATGAACGTCGTATTCAATAGTGTGGATCTTAATTCACAAATCCACCCCCACCGCTCATAACTATCCACAATTGGTACCCTAGACGCTACCGTCCTAATCTGAAGAAAGTTGAAATTATATTATTTTACTAGCTGACCCGGTAGCTTCATAATGCCTAACAGTGAATACATGTTAACTTTAAGATTGGCCATGTTCTGAAGTCGAATAGCACTACAGCTTCGTTGTGAAAGATTTGGGTCGTGGTTAACAACAATACTGAAACGAAAAGACATATTATTAACATTCCCCAAAAAACAGATACATCTTAGAGCGTTGATTCACAATTTTCTAATCCAATCTGATAACCAAACCAAACTTAACTGTAATGCGGCTTTTATAGGAAAGTATTGTCTGAATCGTGGCATTTTTATAATAATACTTGCGTAATCCAACATTCATTAATTAAACTCGCTCAAAACAAAACAAAAACTAATATTTACACATGGGCAAACAAACCAAACAGTAATCTATTAATTTTTTTAAACATTCATAAATATTCGCTGAAAATGACGCACAATGACTTTAGCTGTCTATTGTTTTATTTAGATATACATCAGCTGATTATTATAATAAACGTAATAGGTATAAATATTGTAATTATTTTTTATTTTGCCTACACGCGATTTTTAATCAGACAGAAAATAAAAAATATAACAATACATAATCCCCAAAAACCGTAAACTATTAACATGGTGAATTCAGCTGTCCATATTGTACAGCACATATTTACTTCATAGTTTTACATTTATGATTGATTTGGATGGCATTGGATACTAAAACATATTGCTTGTAAACCAAGAGCTGTAGTTTTAGAAACTAACTTTTTTGATTGCAGAAAATTTGTAAACCAACTTATTCCCCATGTGGCTAACATTATAAATTTAAAACGCCATAAAATGGAAACTTATGGAGTTTTCGAAAAATTATCTTCATTAAAACCTTCCCGCACACATATAGAGCGACTTCTCAAAATTACTTGGCGATTGGATGAGTAGTTTGGAAACGCATAAGGGACATGATTCATTTTATATATAGAGATAAAGTTCTTTTAAAATAATTAACAAGTAATTAGTAAGTCAATGATAAATGTTTAGGTTTAAGTCGATGTTTTTATCACACGCATAGGTCAACCCATTCCTCAACGTAGTAATGACAGACTATACATTTGTATTCATTTAGAATTTTTTATTATAACTAAACTGATTTAAATTTCGTTGTGTTGGCAGTCATGTCGGTGAAGCGGTGCCGAAGATACAGCGAGCGCTTTGAACTCCACCCCAAGGAGAAGAACACGTACGGCACCATCAACGACCACGACAAGCAGAGCATTCTACCGGTCAGTCTGCCAACCATTAACAATTTAATATTAAGCCTTTTTTAATATAAGATTGTATAAAAGTGCATCGTAGTGTATTTATATTTCTAAGATGGTAACAAGTTTGGCAGTATTTTCTACCAAAATTGTATTTTCGCAAGCCACATAAACTTCAGACCTGCAAGAAGGACGTAATAGGGTTAGCCGAAACTGGTAAATTGGTACCATTGGGATTCGAACGCATGACATCGCTACTTCAGACTTGGGAAACCATTATGCTACTACCAACTGAGGGTGGAATCTGTCTTAAGCAAAATAGACCAAAAGCTTTACACAATTTTGTGATGCTTCGATACTGGACCTAATTGCCTTTGAAGATTGGATGATCAATTAATGATCCGGGAAAATTGAATCAGCTGGTCCCAGTCATTAACAGAGCTACAATACAAATCTATTACACTCACAACACTTACTCTCACTCATATTCACTTTACCGGCTTAATGGTTGGGTGAGAGACATCGTAAAAAATATATCAATATGACATTTTTTGTCTCACAAATATTAATACTGTATAAATAACCTATGTCATGTCTCTCACAACTTACTCACACATATCTTCAACAACATCAACAACACACAAGAAACAGTCAACATCTTGAAATACTATCTCCAATAAATCCAATCCCCAATAACCCAAATCAATCTTCAATCCCCCAATTGATTCTCGAAGAATGATTAGAAAAATGTTTTGAAAAATTATTTAATAATTAAATACTTTGAAAATGTTTATATTTTTCGTTGAAAGAAATATTTCAAATTTCAAAACAAAAAAATAATACAAATCCATCCACGAATGGTTTTCTGATCTACGTAGACCAATTTACTAATTAATAATTTGGGTTTTTAATAAATTTTATATGAGAATGTGATCCTATTCAATTTATCTTAATTATTAGGTATAATTTTGGTAAACCATTATTTTAAAAACTGCCTTTTAAAGTATGAATATGTATTTCAATAAATAAATAGGGCATTTTTCATTCATAAAAATAAAATAATAATATTTCCAACACACCTAGTTAAATTTTTTAATCAGCTTTTATTCGTAAAATAACGAAGCATTTTTCCCCACTGTTTTTTTAAATTGTAGAACACTGTCTTCATAATGGTTTACCGTACAAAACAAAACATTTGAAATTATTATTCTGACTAAAGTTTAACCCTTTTCATATTAAGACACATTGTTTAGTGCTCAATTACTGTTTCTCGACTCTCCGCTCATTAAACCCTTTTAAAAAGCCGAAACAATCGACGAGAACCACCCCATATCGCACAGTTTACCAGTCACACGGCAAATACTAATGATGAACCCTTGTAATTAAAAGTGCACCTGCGAGACTGCCAGCCAGGGGTGGGGAGGTTACAGGGGGGTAACAATGAGCTACCACTAATGAGGTACAATTATTTCGACCCGCAGTGGAGTTCAACCTCCGTGAAAGCGGCCTCAGTCTCGCCCAGGGAGTCACTCGCGTATCGGGCCTCCTAGCGTGAACAGCTGTCTCTGACGCTCCGGCTATCACACTATCGACCTATCGATACATATCTACACGCTATCGATATGAATACCCAGGAATCGGTGTGATCCTTCACAGATGGAGAGTTTGAGTGTTTCTAGCTTGAATTTTACTTCAGGAGACGTAGCGAGCATTGTAAGATATTTTGTTTCTTACTATATACTTTAGGTAACGTACTTCATTTGTTTGGTATTCATTTTATTACCCACTCAATTCCTCTAAGTGATAACGTGTTTACAACCATAAATTAAATTACATAACTATATCTATACGACTTATATTAATATTAAGCATACCATGTGAAAAAATATCACTGCATGTATATTGGCATAAATTTATTTTGAAAGCTCTTAATTAATCGTACATTATATTTTTTAATTAAATAGTTATTTATTAATGTATCTAACTAAAGCTGGCGTTATGAGTGAAGTGTAAAGTTTTAACAAAATAAAATTAACTTGAGGTACACTTTACAAAAACTGTTTAATTAATTTATGTAACATTTGTAGGGAAATTTCATGTATGCTTTTTAAGTTTTGTGATATAATTTATATGAAAATGACTTAGCTATTTTTTGAATTGCTTTATAATAAATTAAACAATTGGTAGGTAGGATTTAAGTAGGTAAAAGAAGAATATGCTAATATGGATATTTGCACTTTTTTAAACGCTACCTGACCAATCCATTTAAAGACATTTATTCCAATTAAAGACAGCAAGGTACCATAGCAGTATAAGTTTTGTGAGCTAGCCAGAGGTCATTATCTCATTATCATTACTCATTATCTGACAGGAATCGCTGGCCGCTGGTTTCGATCCAGCAAACTTTTGACGTATTGAGTCAGAGCTGTTACCACTGAGCTATCTACTGTGAGCGTAAAATAAAATTAATAAATTGTACTTATTTTTGAGCTTCGTAAAGGGATAAGACTAAATATCACAGGAGTGACATCCCCCACGCGTTCCGGTTTTGAACTTCGAAGTTTGACTTTCATGTCAGTACGTTACCCCTGACATACTTAATTTTACAAAAAATTACAAATATTCTACAATCAAAACATTTGATTTCTTAAGCTATAGCTGATTTTATTTTATTTTTATTTTGTGTATTTCTACGCCGGTGGCATTTTTAACGTTTTGATGGGGAACGGTCCAAACCCCGGTCTTGTTACTACCTAACGTCGACCTGTTGTTAGGAAGCATCATTAATTAGTAGCCCAATGACAAATGGCGACTGGGTCCAGATTCGACCCTTGCGGGATTCGATCCGGCGACCTTCAGTTTTGAAGGCGGGTATTATAACCACTACACCACCCAGCCAGTTTACTTGGTTTACTTTCCATTAGCAATATGCTTTAACTATCCAATGCAATCTGAATCATTACTTAATGTAAAACTATGAAGTAAATATGTGCTGTAACAACTTTATTCACCACGTTAATAGTTTACGGGTTTTGGGAATTATGTATTTATATTTTTTATTTTCTATATGACTTAAAGTCACGTGTTTATATGTTGGCCAAATAAAAAATAATTACAGTGTAATTACACGTAAATAATTACGTAATTACATATTACGTTTATTATAATAATGAGCAGTATTACAGGTTTGGTTTGGGTTTAGGTTGGATTAGAAAATTGTGAATCAATCCACTCAGATTTATTTGTTTTGTGAGAATGTTATTAATATGACTTATCGTTTTCTTATTGTTATTAACTAGCCCGCAACGAAGCCGTAATGCTATTTGATTTCAGAACATGGCCAATAATTTTAAATTTGACGCATGTTTACTGAAGGGCGTTACAAAGTTCGCCGGGTCAGCTAGTTTATAATAAAAACCTTGTATTTTAGGAGTTGTGAAATTCGATTATCAATAAAATCTGTGACGTGGGTGAGAATTCCAGCGAATGGAGAGCAATTGCAGACGGCATTCTCGATACTGAGAACTGCTCCCAGCTGACACTCGCTGCTCGCCGCTGTGGGCGACAAGTTTCCTAACGACTCAGACATTTTGTAATATCACGTGAAAATCATTCCTTACTCAATCTCGTTGTAAAAGTCGTAATTTTGTAGGATATTGAAAAAATATTCATTACATTTTAGTTAATTTAGGTTATTATTTAAATACAATAATCCTAAAAGTCGAAAGATATTATATTTTAAATCATCTATATTGAATTTATAATGTAAAACAATGATTTAAAGATGGAATTGGATTTTATAAAATTGAGGTTGGATAAGTTATTAATTTATAATCCATACTATTATCCTATAAAATAATATAACTCAATATTAATAATTTGCTGCTAATATCTTACCGAAGTAACTCTGGTTTAATTGGACAACACTACAATTTAAGAGGTTTTATAAACATTATTGTACTCTACTTGTTAATTTAGTTATAAATGTAATGTTTTTAAATATTTATTTTAAAATCTCTTAATTACAAAATGAATAAAGTACAGTGTGTGCCTCTTATGGCTAAAACTTGTTACGTAGTATGAAATCAAATTGCAAAACTGCAAAAAAATTGCAAATAGTTCTATAGTTATAACAGGATTTTTTATAAATACTCTATAAATGGTTCATATCTACTTTTCTGTGGGAAATAGGTTAGGTCATGGATATGTCTGAAGAAAATATTTTTTGTTCTTTTAAAGTTGTCAGTTCTCATAATTACGTCACTTCCCGGATAGCCATGGTGGTTCTGCATATTGGTATGTTTTTAAAATATATTTGGAACTAACAACGTCAGCTGTGCAGCTCGAATGGTAATGTTTCCACCAATGGGAGAATACAACGCTTTGACACGTCATTGTAAAAGTTCTCATTGTATGTTTCCTTGAAAGAAAAGAAAAATAGGCCTTTTACTGCGCAGTAAAGTAATCATCTTTGATGTTTGCTCACTTTTTCCTGTCGCTGATGTGTTTTTGATTAAAGCTGGATATTTGTTATTTAGCTGTTTAGAGCCGAAAACGTTCGTTCATTGGTTAAAAATGGGGTAAACTTTATTATTACATAGATTTAATTTTTGATTTAATTGATTTCAATTAAGTGAGCTGATATCTTATCAATCCACGTCTCCACCATTGGAACATGTTCGCCAAACATAAAAAATGGACAAACCATACACATAAAGGTCATCGAAAATGTTCGACAAACACTTTGAACAGCTCACGGACGAATAATTAAATGATTTTTTCTTGAAACTAAAATCTTTGATGTAGCAGCTAACTTTTACAGCAAACCTTTTTCCCCACAATACTCCCATCATAAAGAACGGAGTGATCGAGTAGTATCTCCACCAAACCAACGCCGTACTTTGTTCGGCGGGCTTCGCAAGAGTTCGTCGAACAATGTTCGGCAAACATGTTCGGTTGGTGGAGACGCGGTTTTAGTCGGTAGTAAAATGGACTATGAATCAGAGTCGGTGGTGGTTTCAGATGCCGAAGTTGAAAGTTTTTATCAGTACTGACCACCTAGTGCTGGGTCGGCTCACGTTCTACTAGATACGTAACTGGTGCATAGTCTAGCTGGGCTAATGAAGAATACGAATTGATAAACAGGAAACCCTACTATTAAAAAAAACTAAACCCTTAGTTCAAACCCTACCTACCTTATAACCCTTAGATATAATAAGTATTTTCACTCTTTACCTTACCCCTTCCTCCTTGGCCATTCAAACCTAAGAAAATTCTTAGCCTCATCAACAAGTTGTCACCACTGCTGACAGTCTGCCGCTAAGTCTAGAGAAGCACCCATTCGTTGCAGATCTTTCTTCACCTGGTCTTTTCACAGTAACTTTTGCCTTCCTAACGGGCGAGTTCCTCGTGATAAAAATTCATTAGGGTTCTCTCACCTTGTTTTGTATTTTTCCCCAACGAGGATTGTCACTAAAATACCTAAGGCACCCCAGGAATCCTCCTACGTTTCGCAGGACCAAATGAAAAGTCCTGCTTTCTCAGGGAGTAGGTCCTCTTGTTAAACCCGCCTCACGCACACGGGCTGAACGCCGAACCACACTGACCATGGTCCACCTCACCTTAAAGAAAAACATGTTTTTCAAAAGTAAAATAGAGTTTCTCGTTGTTGACCATTAGTGAGGCTTTTTATCAAATTTTCTTCCTCTCTTCTTTCCACATGCCCTGCCTATCTCAATCTTATGCTCTTCATTATTGCCACAATGTCTAGATCATGGAGTAATTCGCGGATCTCACAGTTTTTTCTCATGCTCCGGATACCATCATCATTTTTAGGTCCAAAAATCTTCCTAAGAATTTTTTTCAAAATCTAGTAAGTTTATTTTAATTTTTTTGAGTGTCTATGCTTCGGAGCCATAGTAAGGAAGTGGTTGAATTTTTGTTATATATAATCTTAGTTTTGTGTTTTTTTAACTTAATATATAAAATTTATTCCAAAGATTTTACTATTTTCACTTTAAAAAAACATTATTCATATTCTATTTCAAAGCAATTCTAATACGTTCAAGATTTTAATTGTGAAAAACTCGTTAACGCAGAAAAGTTGAAAGAAAAGACAGATTCCGACAACAATGCAAGTGAGATAAACTGGACAACTGACAGTTCTAGAGATAACAGGGACTGAAACAACAGATGACTATGAGTCGGACAGTGAAACTGTGGACTGCTCTCCGCAGATTGTGGCGCTATCTGTACAGTGTGAGTGGAACTTGTATTATCTTGACTATGCCGTATCATTTAAGTGGTTTTAATTTCCTGGGTGTGTATGATTACAGCTATTGAGGAGTTAGTGTTAAAATATTAATTTGAATAGTCTATGTTTTCTTTCAACAGAAAAGGGCGGTGAGTTTTTTGCAATATCGACATTTAAACTACTTATTTTATAGTCTCTGTTTATTTGTTTTTATATTTCTATTATTTTATGTAACTAATTGTATCTATTTATAACTATTTGAGATTACTTCCTATAGCTGATAACGGTTTTAAAATTAAACTCAAGGTCGACAAGATCACAGGTTACAAGTGGAATTAAAACCATAGTTTTTATTTTAGCCAAGTTTTCAAGGGTTCGCTAAATTTAATGGTGTACTTTAGCTATGTAATACTAGATATCTATCGTTGCACAGATTTCCTTATAATACTTCAATTTCTCTCCTCTGAAAGACATATTTTTATAACTTGATTATCGAAACTTCAGAATTATTGCCTAGTGTAAACTATAATTTTTAAATTTTGAATTCACTTAAGTAAAACTTAACTTTCAATTAACTTACGATAAAAAATCAAAATGAATTAAAAATTCAATTATAATTCAATTGTATACTCACTTTACTTATTACGTAAAACATTTTGTACCACTGGTTTATGTTGTCTGAGTTAGTATTTTTAAGTTTGAGTGACAATGTACTTCTTAAACAATTTCGTGAAAATTTTATCCCACTTAGAGTTTGAGTTTTCGAATTCGTAAAGTGGAAATAAATATTATGTTCAGTTTAACACTACATTTACAATTATTTTATTATAATGATAACTACTTTGAATTAATTTATTAACCACTTTTTACAGCAACTTAAAAGCAACAACCTAATAAAATAAAAAGTTCACTTAACCATTAAAAGGTATTTCTGATTAAAGAAGTGACGAGTTTTATGAATGAATGCGGTTTTTACTTTCCCAAGTAATTCTTCAAAAGTTTTAATTGTGAAGGCTGAGAGAGCAGTGGAGGTTAGGCTGAGGGCTGAGGCAACAATAACATTACTGCCAGTGAACAGTTCGCGACCGGCCTTCTTCTCTCAACTTGGCTTCTTTTAAACACTTTTGTTGGTAGATTAACAGTGTAAGTTATAAAGTTTCTACTAAGTGATAAGCCATACACAATTTTATTTGCAATTAAGCATTGTGTTTCTTAAGTTAAAAACGCAAAATTAATCTTAAAATTATAATGAGGCTGAAAATGTTAACGTTTCATCGTTAAAAACTTATTATTCAACTTGTAGGCTAATGTATAAGACCTCAATAGCTTATGGTTAGGGATAAGAAAAAATATTTATTTTCTTTAACTAAAAGAGTTGAAACTCTCGTTGTTATGATTGTACTCTATCGGTATTTTTTCTTTTTTAATAACTATAAACACTTTCAACTTTACGATATACTATATTTACTTTATCACTTTTTATCATTACTTTTTTATCAATCTATACACTTTACGAAAAATATCTCTCGATTAGGATTATTAACGCAAGTATCCTATAACATTGATTTATTTTTAGTATAATTATTTCAATTGATTTAAATTCCTAAAAACGCTAATTTTCGACTCTAAAAATCTTTGATTTCGAAATTGGCACCTGCCATTTATAAATACTATATTTTACTATTATTACAAGCTATAAAATTGAAAAAAAACTCTCGTAAAGATTATTAACACTAGTGTCCTGTTAATATTTATTTATTTCGGTATTATTGTTTCAGTTGATTTAATTGGTCAAAACGATTATTTTTTTATTTTAAAATCCTTGATTCCAAATGGGGAATCTGGTATTTATGAGTACTATACTGTAGTTTACTTTTTATAAAACAAAAAATTGACTATAAATCCCTCTTGATTATTAAAACTTTAATTCAACTATTATTTGTTTCAGTCTTCAAGGTTCTATTTTTAAAATCCTTGATTCCGTATTAATTCATTTTAACCTGTGATTTCTTAAACGTGATCAAAAAAATTTAACATAACTTGTGAAAGAAAGAAGGAAAATCAATACAAAAAATCTGTTTTATTAAAATATTATAGCAGCAGTGTTGTTGTGCTTAAGGGTTGCATTTAAGGGAGTACAATAACCATGTAACCCCCGAGCAGCAGCAGCAGCTATTACAAGTATTCGCCCTCCCACCCTAAAAAAATAAATCAAACTAAAAATAAAAAATAAAATGTAAAGGTTAAAAATATAGTTTTCGGGAAATCTTATTTGAAAAATACCTCCAGCAGTCGTAGTGCTTTGAATTGACCCTCAGGCTACCTAGCATGTAATTACGTTTTACTTAATTAGGTATACTTGTACTCATCGGATTTTAATAAATATGGTGTTCTAAATCATCCAAGAAGAACCATTAGATTAAAATCATATAAATATTATAAATGTTAAACTTTACCCATTTTGTCATCCAACTCCCCTTAACAAATCAAACTGATAATACTGGCTATGACGTATTCAGCAATTTAGTTGATTTAAGGGACAAGTAAAATTAGGTTAAATTGTGAACTATCATCGATCTAAAATCCAAATTTGAAAGAATAAATATGTATAATGTGCACTACAAATAAAGTGCAAGATTTATTAAATTTAAAAAAATGTATAGACTAATAAATGGGTTCCTAGCAGTTCCTGTGGCTTTGCCTTCCAACATCATAACTCTAAACAGTTTTGATAAGTTTGAGTATTTTCCGTTTTAAAGTAATGATACTTTATGGTTATTTACTATTAAAAAACTTTAAATATTTTCATATTTCGTCAAAATCACTCATAGCATCGAAATATATAAATTTGAAAGAGTACTACCAATGACCAGTTAGCCATAATATTTATTATTTGAACACGCATCATGATTTTAAGATGGATACACTGTAATTAGTGAGTGTTCCAAAACTACAAGACAGTTTTAACTGCCCAGCTGGTGTAAGTGCGGTATCTGGTGACCATTAGTGGCAGGTGATAACTCTAAGCGAGCAAGTTTAGGAATCATTAATCCTGACAGAGTCGTCTCGTTGTCGACCCGTGACATTGCTTCTACTATTAATAGCGGTGATGTTAACCATCTGTCAAATATAACTGACTCAGAATATTGTTAGCTCTGAACGATCTATTCCTAAAATTAGAATAAAAATAATTAATAAGCTTTTAGAATGTTTGAATGCAGCTCAAAATATTCTAACGATTTTTCATTACGTTACAGTTAAATAAATACCATATTAATTATTTTTAGTTCCTCACCCAATATATGGAAGATATATTGTTTTTAAATTATTTCAGTTGAGAGTAGAATGTTTTGATAATATCTGAAGCCAATGATTCGTTTTCTGTGTGAGACTCCCAGGGCACACTGACGGCCCAGTTATTATTTGGGACAAAGAGGCACTTTCGCAACCTCCGTAGACGGTTTTATATATTTTGTTGTTGTTATTTTAGAAGTAGAATACGTCCGTAAGCTCACTTATACCGCATATATATTAAAAAATCTTAATAATCAAATTTTAATTAGTCACAGGATAGTTTTTACAGACACACAAAGGACTAAAATACCTCAAGCTCAAAGACTGGAATCACACCACAGCACCCTACACTTAAATATTCGTATTTTGAAACTATATATCTGAACAGAAATGAGAGAAGGTTATTAGCTATCTAGTTTAAATAAAAATACGTGAATATCCAATAAAAATCCGATATTTAAATTACAATAGGTTTTAGAAGTGTTTAAAAATCAAGCTAGATACGGTTACTGTTGACTATTGTACAGCCATTGAAAAATGCTGAAAGATCTTCCAAGTTTGATAAGGCTTTCAAGGTGCAGATTTAAGAATCTTAAATATTGAAAGACGATATAGAAGTACTGT
This sequence comes from Nephotettix cincticeps, assembly GCA_023375725.1. Lineage (NCBI taxonomy): Eukaryota > Metazoa > Arthropoda > Insecta > Hemiptera > Cicadellidae > Nephotettix > Nephotettix cincticeps. The sequence goes on along the minus strand of CM041790.1, from coordinate 52,335,216 downwards.
GCTCTATAGAGCACAGTACTTCTATTGATGAACAACTAAGGTTCTTGGAGGTCATGAACTATGGATAGTTATGAGTGATTACCGGGGATATGATATTCTGTAGTGTACATAAATGACCACACTAAAAGAATACTACGTTCATCCGCAAAGACTATCCTCATGGTAATTAGACCAGTTAGTATTACAGGAGCGAATTGTGGTTCGGATCCCGCGTTCAACTGTAGTCCCTTAGATGCCATTGGCTGTTAAGCTATTAATTAACAGTCCCATCGAAGGGACTTTTCAGACTTAGTCAGTAACAAGACTATATGATAGCGCCACAAACACCTTACACTTATTTATCATTCATACTTAGCTGAAAACACCTGCCTGGGTATGTTTCCATTTCAGTAAGGTAATATTTAGTAGTGGGTCCGTCACCTTATCTCTTTCTGTGGTTGATACGTCACAGACACAGATAGATTGTCTCATTGTTGTGTAGCCTCTAGACCACTTTTTCAAATAAATAAAAGGTTTAAGTTACCTCAATCAGCCTAATGGCCCTGGATTGAAGTAGGAACTATCGTGGTTTCATGTATGAACGACTCATTTTCAAGCTCAAAAATCACGAAGTTAATAGCTTCTTATTGAAAATTATGTAAATTCTCATAAAACCACATATTGTATCAGACACTCGTGTTGGTTTTTACAAAAATTAAAATAAAACACGTATAACTTTTAGGGAAACTGCCCAGTTGGATTATTTTTCGATTGACATGTCGTGTCGGCGGAAGATATTGAGTCATGGCCTAAAATGAGTCACCCTGACTTGAACGTGTGGTAGTCCTTCCCCCAACCCAGAACCGCTTGGTTGATTGAAGTAACTAAAACCTTTTATTAATATATAGTCTATATGTTATAAAAAAAAGTAAAACAACAACAAAGCTATGATTATTGTTGAATTCAACAATCAACAGGCAATGGAAGCTTGGCTATCAACAGTTAAACAAGTAGACTGTCTCAAATAAGATTATAACCAAATTTCCTCCCGATTTATTTATTGTCCGGTGGCTCGGTCGTAACCCAAGCATGTTATTTATGGCAACATTACCCGCGGCTCTCGTCACGACACGCCACTGTTCCACTGGTCCCTCCTCCCTCGTGTCGCTTACTGTACTGTACTGTACAACCGGGCATTCCTTACATGGAGATACCCGTCTGTTATTCAACGTTACAACAAAGTTTCACCAAATCAAGTCACATTGTCTCTTTTATCTATATAAATACTCTCTAGAGTATACTCTCTACAATACTTGGTATTATGTTATTTTGTATTGTTTTACGTTTTATAATGGAAAAAACCCTAAATTGGCTTTGTCTCAATTTTAGTCTGTCTTTCTGTACCACTATACAGGTCTTTTCATCACGATTCATTGTGAAAACAAGAGCATCCACAGTTGTGAAACTTATTTCCACTATTCTATATTTTATTTATTACTGAAGGTTTTTGTTTACTTCAAACTGATTCATGCACTATGAAAATAAAATAATGTCCTTTTAAAATCCCAGATTTGAGCAATATTATACGTATTAAGTGTAAGTTTAACAGGACATGTCATATAAAGTGATTAAATAGGAAGATGTAGACATCAGATGTAAATTCTTTTTAGTTTGTTTACTTTGATATTAAAATGTTATATAACGTGTAAATTGTTTTAGTCCTAATACTTTTATAAATGTTTTAACTAAAATGCTGACCTACCCAGGTAGGTATTTGAACCTAAGCATGAATAAGAAATAATTATACAAATTCTCCAAACTATATTATTGTGAATTAATGCTACATAATTTAGCTAAGAATCATTTTATTTGAGAATTCAGGTTGATATTTTGTCGTGGTAGTAATTATCAAGTTAGATAATTAACACTTAACACTTAATTATACAGCCCGTACAAAAAACGGGCTTACAGTAGTAAGTTACGAATAAACATGGAAGCAAATATACAGGCTTTTTTAACTTTTCATTTTCTTCGTTCCATAAGTTTACATAATCACCAAAATAAACCTAAAACGTTTTTAAATTAACCTTTAGGTGTCGATTGTCACAAGTTTTTCTTACTTTTTTCCAAACTCGAACTGAACTAAACGTTTACTCGTTTCATTTAACAGCACTCAATATAACTAAAAATATAATGTAATAATGATGTTGTAGTCAATTGAAGTCGTTACGTGTAAACAAATTAAAAGTAATACAATTGTATAATTGGATAAATAAATCCAAGATATCATTTCTAAGAATATAACCTCAGTAAAAAATAATATTCGGTGTTGGTGTTTCTCTTTTGTCACACAAACAAAATAACATAGATAATAACACATAGATATGCTTTGGGATTGTATTGATATGAGATTGGTTATAATGACAGGTGTTTGGAGGAACTAAAAACATTCCCATGATCTAAGCTATTTCCCAAAATACTGTACATTTTTTATCTTTCATATCTTAAAATTTTTAGTCAACTGTAATCAAATATCTTATTTTGCTTTACATTAGGTTCATATAATCAAGAGGGATGAACTATCCCCCCGTTCACCATTCCTTTCCTTCCGTGAACTGAAATAAGTTAGTTTTAGTTTAGGACGAAGCTTGAAAGTTTGAAGTCATTAAGATTGCAGCAACATGGTGGTCATTTCTAGGAGGAATAAATGTAATGCAGAAGAATTAATCTACTTGTGGGGTCGTTTAACGTTAGGTACATTGGTAAACTGAAGTATTACCATTTATAATATAAATTTCATCGAAATATTAACCACCGTAGTCATTTAGAAAAATATATAAAAAACGTAGTTTAATTTTACCTTCCTTTCAAACGTGAAAAAATGGAAAGACGCATTTCGAGATAGAATATTTCCAAATAAAACTCATCCGTGAATTTGTTCAAATAAAACAAAGAGATATCCATCTCAGTCTGTATTATTTTTGTCGGGATTGGAGATTGTAAAAGTTATATTTCATTCACCGTTGTATTTCCAGGGTAACATGATACCTGTCAGCCCTCCACCAAATAACCCATCCGTCTAGAGCTTAAATTGCACTTTTTTAATTATCTTTTATTTGGAAACGTAATTAAAACTGATTACGAATTTATGTATTTTACCTGAATAATCTTTAATGTAACATAATATTTTTCTGTAGTATTTTCTGAAAATTAATAAAAATATTCTTTGTTTTTCATTATTTGTAAATATGTGTCGTGATTTTTTGAAGATTTTTTTAAATGTTTCATCTTATTGAACACCAAGAGAAAAAATATTATGTGTTATGTGTTACCTGTTTCGTCGGCTGATGATGGTCTGTTAAGAGACCGAAACCGGTTCCTGTAAGGAATTAATAAATTGACACCTGAAGGGCAGATACCATTCAATTGGTAAGTGATTATTTAAAAAAAATATGTATAGGGTGCTCATTAAAGTCGGGTACAAACTTCAAGGGACGATAATACCCATCAAAATAAACAAAAGATATCTTGCAAACGTATGTCGAAAAATATTCCGTTTAGACGCTAACCGCCATTTTGTATTTTTTACAAAAATCATTATATCTCAAAAACCATTTAAGCTACAGAAACAAAACTTTGCACGCATTTTTACTGGGAAAAGTGAAAAATATTCCTAATGTATCATTTGGTTTGCTTTTATAATTTCAAAATGGCTGCGGTTGAAAATTTTTAATTTAAATATCAACAAAACCATTAACTTTATACAATTTTTACAGGATATAAAAAATTGCAATTTTAATTTCAAATCTAACGATAATTTGTTAATTAGATTGCGCATAAAAAGTGCGTTTTCTCGCTTATCCGTGAACGGATTTTGTTGTTAAGTATCGTTAGATTTAAAATTAAAAATACAATTTTCTACGTCTTGTAAAAATTAGTTTAATGTTTTTTAAAATTTAAATTAAAAGATATTTAACCGACGTCAGTTTGAAAATATAAAAGAAAACTAGATTATACTTTGAGAATATTTTTCTCTAACATTTTTGTAAAAACCGCTAATTGGCGGTTAGTGGCTAAACGAAGGATTTTTTTACATATATGTTTATTGGACATTTTTTGTTTGTTTTGATGAGTACTATCATACCTCGAAGTTTGTCCCTGACCTTATTGAATACCCTGTATAAAAAACATCACAAAAATTAAATTCGTTTTTATTCAATATTCGAATATTCAAATACTCTAGTAGTTGTGTTTTACTTGAAATTTAACATAAAAGAGTCATAAATGTTAACCTAATATAAAATATGAGAATTGTATTTGATATAGCCATAGGTTGAGAAATATAACAAAAATATTAATGTTACATAAAGTATAAAAGCCTACATGTAAATCGAAAATTCATCCAAATTGGGCCGAGACGTGCGATGGTTATTGTGTATTTAAGTGGGTGATATCTATATACGGTTCCATATCTGTATTTTAAAAAACATTAAAAAACAATTTGGGTTTAAATAAGTAAATCTGAAACCGTCGATTTACTAAATACATTATGTATCTTAATTGTACAATACATCAACCACAACTTCTATTTTACTATCACACAAAACTACACTCTATCTGGATGGCATAGAATTAGATAAATTTCAATTTTGTGAACGACCGATCCTATGCAGCATTCCAGCTAGAGGAATGACAGGTTTAAAACGTTTGTGTGCTGTTCCACGTGAATATTGTGGCACATTCCTCCCTGGACTGCAATTACGCTCAGTTGGATGTCCCTACTACCTTATCTGAGTGGAAGTAAGCCAATCGCTAAACTGCAAACCCTCATTGTTAATGTTCAAACCCCACTCTTGATTAACACAAATCAATAGCTGTAAAATACTTTTTATTTTTTTATCCGTTTTAAGCTATAAAATACTCGTATTAATAATTAAGTATAATTTTGAATATAAATTCATTGCTACTTTTTTACGGTTCTTTATGAATAAATCAATTTGAATTTGAAAAAAAAATGTTGAACATGAACGATTTTTGCAGGTTAAAATCTAAAATCATGGATATGTCTAAAGGGATCAGGTTTTCACCTGATCTAAACAACTGTTCTTATTATTTTATTTTAAAAATTCAATACAGTAGCTCTGGTGGTTACTATGGAGAACTGTTACGTATTTGCCATATTACAAATCGCCAACACCCCCCAGAGCTAAGGCATATCCATGTCAAAAATCTAAATTCATAGTATACCTTGATTTAATATCTGTGTATTCTTTGATTTCATGTCATTTTCTCGTGATGAATATTGTGTTAGAGATACCACGCGTATAAAATCCAACATAGAACTATCGACTTACTTATGGCAAAAGTAGGTCTCAACGATCATTAAACTGTTACAGTTCCTACAATTTTCCTTCCCAACCACTCCACTATAGTATTTTATTTGATATCACCATATTTTAACTATGGGTAGTATCACCCATGGTTTTGAATTTTATTTATCAACTCTTCCGGGCTTTAGAGACTTTCATAAGCAACACACACCCAGTCTCAGGTATTATTTTGGAATACGTAAAAACCAATGTAACAATATTTAAAACTTAAAGAGAGATTAGATGTAAAGAAACTGCATCAATGTAGAAAGTCTATTGAAAGGTTTTTAAAGACAACAATATAATGTAATTGACAAATAAAACTCACTGATATCCTAGAAATCGGGTTAAAATGTTTTTTTCAAAAAACTAATTCTCCATTAAAGTTAAATTTATAATATTTATTTATTTAAGGTTTTCATTTAGCTCCACAGGGGTTGGTCTTAGGACCACTTTTGTTTTTCGTCTTGATTAAAGAAAATATCAAATATTATTCAGGAGACAATTATTTACCACTTATGCAACTTTCTTACCAGTACCACACTCAAACCACTGAACATGTCTTCAAGAGTAGGATATTCGTTGGTATTGAACAAACCCTTTCTTGTAAACCCAGATTAAAATGAAGAAATGTAAAGTTTTAGTCCATTCACAGGATATCTGTAAAATCATTTATGATCTGGAATCTTTTTAAAATTTTCCCTTATAACGTATGACCTTGTCTTTGAATGTCCGTTACGCTTTGCCCGCAGGAGGATGAGGACTCCGACAGCGGGAAGTTCCAGATGACAGACGTGGGCTCGTCGACCGGTGCCTACCAAGCACCGCCTCACCTGGACCCCTCCACCTACTTCAGGGACGCCCGGAGGAAGATCGACTTCGTGATGGTGTACGAGGAGACCATGGTGGCCGGCGGAGCCCAGAGTCGGAGGGCGTCCGTCATGACTCCGCCGCCGGCTCACCTGCTGGACAAGAAGTTCGTCAAGCACGAGAACTGGAGGCACAGGTTCATGAGCAACCTGAGGAAGGCGGGGTTGGATATGGAGGAGGTGAGGATGGCTCAAGTTAAAAAAATGAAATAAAAATGCTTTATTTTTTGTAGTTTGAGCAAATTTAAAGTAAAACTCAAATTTCCCGATGAATAATTGCTTAGCTTCCCCCTTTCCTTAAAAAAAGTTTTCTGATAATTGGTTGTACCGTTACCTTAACGTTATTTATTTTATAAGGAATTTCAAGAAAGCACCTTGGTTATGAAAGAAGATTTCAGGGAAAGCTCTTGTTGATGTTTTTCATTTCCTTGAAAGATATGATGATCCATATAATCGAGCTAAATCCACACCTCTTTCCTTGAAATGTTTCTTCGTGGCTTTATGGCAGAAAATTCGTATTCACGTTTTCAGTTAGTAAACTGTTAATACCTTTATTAAAAAACAATTAACTTTTTTATTTACATAATCTAATTGAAGAGCTCTGTGATTTTTATTTTCAATAAAATATTTATCTCATTATATAGTTTGATACAACGATTTTATATACATATTTTTATTTTTCTGTTCTGGAAAAATAAAATAAATGAAATTTTACTTAAATACAAGCCAAACTCATGCTTCAAAATCAAGAGGATTTATTTCACAACAAACTTAGTGAGTAAAGCTTCGTTGGCTTTGTTCCAACATTACTGCGAACTAACTTCGTGCCGTGCTTAGGCATACCTCTAAAACTTGTTTAGACTCTTTAAAAATATAGTTAAAACCCTCTTTCTAGCTAGAACAGAGAACAGAATTTAAACTGTAGGAGAGCTATATCTAATTGAATGGACTTATATTATATTACGATTTAATTAGAAAAATCTGTTAGAATTAAGGTATGGTATCTGGGAATATCATGTAGGGTTTAAATAAGTGTAACCACCATAAAAAATAGTTTTAGGTATTTATTCTTTACAATTTAAAGAGTCTCGATAGCTCAATGGTAATGAACCAGCCAAACATTAAAATAACGTTACAAGACCGTGGTTCAAAATCCCAACAAAACGTTAAAACTTTGCACCCGCTGAGAGAATGCAAAAATACAAAAATACAGGAATGCATTTGACTGTTCTTCTTTGAACTTGCATTTCTAAAAAAATACTGTACTTCTGATGTTGGTTATTTCTTTATTTTATTTTGTTAATATTACGGTATAAGGTGCTGTAAGCTCTCCGAACACTAAGAATATCGTTCAAGAATGTAGCTTTTCTCCGTATCACTGGTCAAGATGATGCAAGCATTGCAGAGGCAAAAAGCTCTTACGTCACTGAGTGTGACATCTGCTGTCATTCTTTAAAAGTTCACGGTTTCTATTTTATTGAAATACACCATAGGTTTTTAGACTAGACTAAAACGTATACAATGAACGTATATGTGCATTACATATTTATGTTCAGTGTACAAAGAGGAGACTAATGAATGAACGTTTCAACACAAGCAGACGTAAGAGCGTCAACAATGAATTTTGCGCATTCCTTCAAAACAAACATGGCTAAACTAACGCACGCAGGAATGCGTGAAACACTGAGGACAACATGTTATATTATCATGTACCTTGTATCAATTGTATAATTCTTTTTTGCACTATGTTTTTTTCATGTGTCACTTGTACATTTTACGTGTCGAATGAAGTTATGGCCTTTGTTTTTGTTGTTGTTATAAGTGTATAAAACTGGATTAGAAAGGTTGTTGTACATAAACTCTTCGTTTACTGGAGAAGCTACAATGAATACGTATGAACGAATATCTAAAAAAAACTAATGTTTATGAAACAGCCTTCGGACTGAAACTAACGAGCAACTAGTATTATAAAGAGTGTCCATGATCGCTGACATATTGGCAATATTTTTCCTTAGCAACATAGCAACAAAAATGTTCAGGGCGAACATAGACTGGGACCGTGGCGTGACCAATAATCCAGATACTTGGAGGTCACGAATTGTAGATTGTTGTGAGCGATGGTGGGTATAGTGTTCTCTAGTGTGAATTAACATCCACACTATTAAATACACGTATTACGTTAGTTCGAAAACTCTACCATCCTTATAATTAGACCATTTTTAAGTATTTTTGTTTCATAAATGATAGTAAAATGTTTATACTATTTAACAAAGCTTGACGTACAAAATAGTCAAGAAATCTTTACCTGAACCAGACAAATTCTACAAAATGAACTTTTATTCCAAATATGTTTACGAGATCCTAAATTTCTCTTTACTGTAAAATGATTAAAAATTATCTATTTCTAATTACTGTATCTGATGTATCTGATCTTACATTAATGTATCTTTTACACGCTGGGAATCTCATAATAATATGATCTTACATTTATCTTTTTACGCTGGGAATCATAATAATATTGTGCAATTTATTTATTTACCAATGATGTAATCATAATAATGTAATGTATCAATTATTTATTATTACTGAATTTATATCACCCTGTTGATGTATTAAATTTTTTTCTATTTGAGCTCAAACTTTCAAAGAAAAGTAAAGATATATTTTTTATGTTAACACCCCTTTGTAAAAAGGATTTTAATACAATTTTCATTAGAGACACTTCTCTTTTTAGGTAAAATGAGCATTAATATCAATAAAGCTCTTTGTTGTCCATATCTCGCAATCGACAGCTAACTTTGAATAGAACTGTGGACATAAAACTTTTCAAATATATTTCTTACAAACAATTACAGTATCAATGTATATTACAATAGTAATTACATCTTTGTATAATATACCACGTATACATCTTTTACATGTATAAGTGGAATGTTCTGAATTTGAGAAAATCTTCACATTTTAAACCCGAAAACGATCCTGCTTAGGCTTTGAGTTATTATTATTTTGTTATGTTGGTAACAGGATGTAGTGGAGAGCCAAAACCGGAAGTTGGTGTACTTTATCAAGGTGCACGCCACATGGCCAGTCTTGTGTCATTACGCTGAGGAACTCAACATGAGGGCACCCCTACAGGTTAGCGATCAACTTGTGAACCACATATAATATATATAATATAATATAAGTATAATATAATAAGAGTCTGCAGTACCTCCACCATTTTGAATTTTAGTCCCATTTCAGCAGTAACAATACTCTGTTACATTATATTAACACGTTGGATTATTTTATTTAAATTGCTATTGCGGACATTGTTGATCACGATTAGTAAAACAAGGTTTCCCAACGTTTCGGTATCTGGTATCTCACCCCGTCTTCTGGTGAGCTGGAACTTGAAACAAGACAAGAACTATACATAATCCGGACTAAGCCAAAAAAAAGATAAATACACAATTTTTTAAACAGTCAAAATATTTATAAAAATACTATACAACGAAAGGCATTAAAAAAACCTAGTACACAATTAATTAATTAAAGAATACAAAAAATAAAGCACGTCCAAGAGCTCAAGGAGCACCAAGTCTTGTGACACAATGTATACTAATATTGTCATGTTGTAGGTTTCAGCTCAACTGATGATGGATTTCGATTACTAATCCCGAAACGTCGTGAAACTTTGTTTTACTAATTTTGATGAAAACAACAATCTAAATAATATAAGCCAAACCCAACATTACCAAACAATGAATTCCAAACTAAGGAAATGGGATTAGTTTGATTTTGTAATTTGTTTATCATAAAGCTATTCAACAACATAATATGTTATTTATATGTTAATAAAGGGTTTTGGATTTTTTTCAATGATAATTGTTGTGTAGCTGATTTTTTGTTATTTTAAATGGAAAAATTAAAATTTGACTCAGATATATCTCAGGTATACGTAAAGTATAATATCCTATACCGTTAAGTGACATTAGGTATAATATTTTCTGGTTTGTAACGTCTCAGAAATTATGTGAATTTAACATCGTTGTTATGAGAGGAGATTTTAAAAATGCGCAGGAACTGGATACTACTAACTAATAGTTTAAATTATTAATAAATTTTATTAATCAATGGTATTAATTTAGTTTAAATTAAATTATTATCGTACAGCTTCACGATAATACACCCTACGAAAAGTAGAAAAGTCACCAGCGCAAGTAACGCCTTGTGGTGGCCGTGGGCAACCCGACAGCTGTATCCATATTGCGTCACCCGGTCGTAAGGCGTCACCCTGGAAATAAGATTAGTAAAGGGTAAATCGGGTTTGCTACGGTTTACATTTTTTATGACAGTGCCATTTTTAAAGTTTTGTCAGGGATGGAGCAGGATCCTTAAAAATCCGTAATTAAAGGTATAGTTACTGCTTATAAATGTTTTACGTACATTGTCTTCGTACAAATTCGGAAAATGTAGACATGAACCTTCAATAATTTCACATTTAAAATGTTATGAAATTTTATAATAAGATATTTCATTTTTTTAAAGAGTACATCTTAAATAATCACTTAATAGCATGAATATTCAAAAACTATATTATTTAAACTATATTATTTATTAAACAAATACTCATAAAAGAAATTCCCTTAATGATGGAAGAAGGATAATTTTCTCGTATATTACTAGTCTGTAAATAAATAATTCAAGAATAAATTATCTTCAATTTAAAACTCTAAAGCATTTCTTAACTTTATTGTAATTTTAAAAACTAAAAATAATTGTTTTTGAGCGATTGGTTAAATATATTTTTGAAATCATGTAATTTTTTAGTTTCTCAAATTTCTATGTAATTATTGATGTTCAAAGTCTGACTAAGATGTTTGGCCCACAGTCGCATGTTGTGGTGAAGGTAAGAAAACAGTTCGACACAACTTTAACAGCTGTTCCTTCTTTTCAATCTACTTGGCTGATCTCCAATGATGAAATGTAAATCTGCTTCTGCAAAGAATTAGCTTCGTATTGCAATTGTGTCGAACTTTAACTATTATTATCAATTAGTTTATGCATATTTTTCAGTTTTATTATGTTCAACATATTCTATTTTGTTCGTAGAAAGGAGCAAATCAATTGCTAGCGCTGGTATTAAGTGTTATCCCCGAGCCCAGGGGTGAAATAGAGCATGATACCAACTTCTTAGATTTTAATAGTATGCAATTTATAAATAAATTAGCTTTAACTGAACTATTAATCTTTTATTGATCAGTATTATAAAAAATTCTAACACTAGAAGTAGAACAAATCCACGTTGTATACAACTCAGTAGATAGTTTTCTCAAATTTTCCTTTAATTTAGAATGACTAATACAATTCTTATAGTAATTAAAGGTGGGTGGAAGTATTTATAGAAAACGGTATAACAATTTGTAACTAATATTGCACTATCTTTACTATTTTAAGAATATTTTTATCAATCAAGTAGATTTTTTTCATCGGTGATAAATATTTGTTTAGGAAAATGTAAAAAGTTTGTAAATGTAACTATTTATTTTCCTGAGTATAATGCTCAGTATAACCTCAGTAAATAATGGAATGTGCAAACTTTTGATGTTATGCTTTTTGTGTGTTCAGTGATGGTATTTATGAAGGTATATTTTATTTGTTAAAAAGATAAAATTAAAAATACCGCATAAAATTATTTTTATTTTTTTAATTATTCTTTTAAGCGCATACTGTCATTTAAACAACTTCTTTTTATTTTTTCTCGTGTATTTGTGTTAAATTTTATTTTGTATCAGAAGAATTTTTAAATAATAATAGAACCTAGCCTGAAAATTAAAATCTCTACTTGAAACCTACAGGATTTTGGGAGTTTTTATGGGTCAGGATATGGTGCTGGCGTCCCTAGGTTAAAAATTCATGCTGTGCCACTATGTACCCCATTTTAGACTATGAAGTAACGTTAAAAAATATTTCTACGAGTATGTAATGAACACCTTTAAAACATTTTTTGTTGGCAAGAAAAAAATCGTAGTTCTCTCAACCAAAATTTTCCAATTCTAACCTTCATAATATTTTGGGTTTTATTATTCCATAGAGGAAGAGTTACGCCTCTACAAACAATGCTTCTGAGTGTGCCACTGATTGTAATTGAAATTACAGAAGGCTTTAATCATTGGTTTTAGTTTGTTCCTTTAATGTGTGCATTATATTGAGAGTTGGTTCCCTTGCCAGGCACATCCCAACCCGTCGGTCAACTGGTCCGAGATCGCACTGAAGGCCTTGAAGCTGCCCAACATCATGTTTGAGGACGTCCCCTGCAAGCCTCTGGACTTTTACACTTGTCCTTTCAGGAAGTCGAAGATAGACAGGTACCTAACCTGCCTCTGTACTTATTAATAATACTCAGTGCGTAGAAGTGATGTAGTATTACTAGTACTCTTGTACCAGTACCTATTAAAGTAACAGTAGTTAAAATACAAATATGACGCAATACAGGATCAAAACCTGGTAATAGTATTTAATTCTAGTCCGGAATCATGCACACGCCAGGTCCTTTTTCCTTTTCCCTACATACTTGATTGGTTTTTGGCTGTTTCCTTCAATAAATACTTATAGGATTAATTACAGTTCTTACGTCAGAAAAACTGAGTTCTCATATAAAAAAACCAGGAGAAACACTAAAGCTACACGTCTTATGGGATTCTGTACACTTTAAAGTTACAACTAGTGTTGAGCTCATTTTGGGGAGGAGGGAACACTCAGCCAAACTGTCGACCTTGCCTGAGCAGGAGAGGCCCGTAGGCGTCAGTGGGGGGGGGGCAATCCGTCCTCTCAGCGCGTCTCCTCTCTTCACTATATTGATGCTCTTTTCAATCTTTTGAAAAATCTCACAATACACATTCTTGTTATATTAAACTTGCCATTCGATTTATCACTGCTGGTTTCGAAATATTATAAAAATAGAAGTCATGTTCAAACACATTAGAATATTATTAGGACTTAGTTGTTTATCACAGCTATGTCAAACGTTATATATAATTTTGTTTATCAATAATAATAGGTTTCTCTATACAATTTTTAAACAGTTCTAAACAATGTCATAGCCAAAAAATATTGTAATAGATATTCAAAATCAATATGCAGGTCACAAAACGTAATGCACTCTAAATGTAACGGAATAATCGTATTGCGATGTACTATGTATATATAATGACGTAAGTTTAAACCATCGAGGTGTTAAGTTTGTTATTCCTTTTTCCAAGCTGACGTCATATGCAATTTGCTCATAATGTGTTAGAGTAGAATGATTGGATTACCAATTTGAACATTTCACACAATTTATTAATGTATTTTTTGTAATTACTTGTTACTTTCGTATTGTTTGGGTAACGTTCAACCTTTTTGAATAGTTTTCATATTATAATTTGCACAAAAGTTATTTAACCAGTATTGAATTTTTCATTTCCACAAAACTTTTGAATTAAATTCCGATAAATCCAAATCAATAGATGCATCGGTTTGATGATATACCCCCTAAATCTACAGTGTTTAAGTTGATCTTCTCGCTTTTGTCTCATTATCGCTCCCCCAAAAAGGTTAACATCACATGATTGCAATGATGAAACTGCAATGTATGTTGCATCTGTAATGGCATTTCACTTTCATTGCACCTTGGCACTTCATATTCAACCTTCGTCTATGCAACATTGTAATAGATTTAATAGTTACAGTTGTATTAGATACAAGCAGGTAACATTAAACATTAAAACTCACACATTCATATTCACCTGTAACTTATCTTTTACATTCTCAATAACCATTAAATTAGTTACATTCAAATATCCCCCACACTCCTCTTGAGGCATAACTTCCTGTTCAATCACCAGTAAATATTCTGAAAGAATTGTATATAAATTTGATTAACTTCTATTTAACTATGACACTCATATTTTCATGTGCCGAGCTGACCTCATCTGCAGTGCACTCACGATGTGTTTTGTTATTTCTTACGCCGAGCTGACGTCGTCTGCAGAGTATGCACGATGTGTGTTGTTATTCAATGTGTCAAGCTGACGTCATCTGCAGTGCACTCACGATGCGTGTTGTTATTTCTTACGCCGAGCTGACGTCGTCTGCAGAGCACTCACGATGCGTGTTGTTATTTCTTACGCCGAGCTGACGTCGTCTGCAGAGCATGCACGATGTGTGTCGTTATTCCCTGTGCCGAGCTGACGTCATCTGCAGTGCACGCACGATGTGTGTCGTTATTCCCTGTGCTGAGCTGACATCATCTGCAGTGCACGCACGTTCTGCCTTGTTATCTTCGTGTTTGTACTTGCCTCGTTAGCCCCCCAGTGTCTGAACAGAATTTGAAATTTCCTACCGTATGAAATAGACTAGGTGCGCATTATTGTGGATTTTAAACTTCTTCTTTCGTATACCAAGAAAACTAAGTACAAAATCATTATTGGTTAAACGTTTTGCTGAGGTATATTGATAGCTTACAATTATTACTTTTACATCGTCATAACCATCATACGGGTTTTATTGCTCATTGGGCTACTCTTAATGATCACGGATAATAAATTAGTTTGCCATTATCTGTAGCATGTCTACATCAGTACATTTATACATTCATCACAGTCATAGCTGCACTCATATTCAATTTGAATATCTGCCAAAGTATGGGACAGTGTCTCATGATTAAAAATATGTATAAGATTTGTTTTGTCAATATGAATGAACTAATTACATTATTCTAATTGCAGATTTCTCGGAAGTGAAAATAGAGACACATTTTTTAGCAATGTACAAAGAAGTAGAATAGTGTATGAAATTCTGTCAACGGCGATATTCGGGAAGAAGAAGAAGGGTGAGGTGGGGATCGACCGGCTCGTGGACGAGGGGGTGTTCTCCTCCGCCTTCCCACTGCACGACGTGAGTACGGGGGTGGCTTGTACAACCGAATTGTTCGGATAGTCAAATTGCTTGGATAATCAAGTTATCCGGATACATAAGTAGTATAGTGTACTTTGTTGGTAGAGCATAATTGTTTAAAGCTTAGTGTCTGAACAGAATTTGAAATTTCCTACTGTATGAAATAGACTAGGTGCGCATTATTGTGGATTTTAAACTTCTTCTTTCGTATACCAAGAAAACTAAGTACAAAATCATTATTGGTTAAACGTTTTGCTGAGGTATATTGATAGCTTACAATTATTACTTTTACATCGTCATAACCATCATACGGGTTTTATTGCTCATTGGGCTACTCTTAATGATCACGGATAATAAATTAGTTTGCCATTGTCTGTAGCATGTCTACATCAGTACATTTATACATTCATCACAGTCATAGCTGCACTCATATTCAATTTGAATATCTGCCAAAGGATTGGTCAGTGTCTCAAGAATAAAAATATGTATAAGATTTGTTTTGTCAATATGAATGAACTAATTACATTATTCTAATTAATTGCAGATTCCTCGGAAGTGAAAATAGAGACACATTTTTTAGCAATGTACAAAGAAGTAGAATAGTGTATGAAATTCTGTCAACGGCGATATTCGGGAAGAAGAAGAAGGGTGAGGTGGGGATCGACCGGCTCGTGGACGAGGGGGTGTTCTCCTCCGCCTTCCCACTGCACGACGTGAGTACGGGGGTGGCTTGTACAACCGAATTGTTCGGATAGTCAAATTGCTTGGATAATCAAGCTATCCGGATACAAAAGTAGTGTAGTGTACTTTGATTGTAAGCATAATTGTTTAAAGCTTTTCGTATAATCTATTTTTTTGGATAATTGAATTCTATGGATAATCTAATTTGTTGGATAATCCAGTCAGTCGGCTAAAGTAATTGTTAGGATTATCGAATTGTTCAGGCAATATAATTGTTCGTATAGTAGAATTGCAACCAATAATCTACAAAATACTATATAGTCTACTATAATCTACTATAGTCTGGAAGAAATTGTGTTTTCTGTTTTTGAATTTCAAAACGAAAAATTGTTCTCTTATCAAGACAAAAACAGTAAAAAACTAATTTCCCTATAGGAAATTCACTAAAATCACCATACATGTTGTACAGGGCCCGTACGAGTGCAAAAACACTAAGGGTGGCGAAGCCCCCCTCAACCCTCGGCAGGTGCTGTACGAGTACTGGGCTCGCTGGGGGAAGTGGTACAAGTATCAACCTCTCGACCACATCAGGGAGTACTTCGGCGAGAAGATTGCCATCTACTTTGCGTGGTTAGGTAATCAGGAAAACGTTGTCAATTTCAATTAACATCTTACGAGAAAATCTTTTGTAAACCTTTTTACTGTAAGGTGATTCTCTTAAGTTTAAGTACTTTTAAAAGGCATCATAATGCTGAGAGAAGCTAAGTTTTCGTTCAAAGGAAAGACATTATGTTATTATAACTGTGTAAAAGTATAAATTTGGTAAAAGCATGACAGATAGCTAAAATATCTAACCTAATATACCGTAAAACATTTATTAAAATCTGGTTCAATTTGTTCAATTCAATTGAATTGGTTCAATTCAAAATCTATGTTTGAGTTCAGTTTTAAAAATATCCCCTTGATGAGACCGAAACTGCAGTATTTTGTCCACTTGAATAGTTCACCAGTCAGAAAAAAGTATCCACTACACATTATTTCAAAACTGTACGATTCAGAAGCTAATTCAATAACAATTTTATATGGAATATATTACAACCTTGCCTGCTGCATGAATAGCTTAAATATAATTTACCTTCTACACCAATTATTGCTTATTTCTGATCAGTCTTAAATGTACACAATTTTAAGAAATGTAACATGTGGAACTATTTGTATAAAATTAAACAAATGAAAAATTTAATAAAATGTTATTTAGTAGTATCTATATTTAAAAAAAGGAGATTTTTAAAAATATTGAATATAAAAAACTCATAATTTTTTTAATTTTACTATATATACAAATTCATGATAAAATAAAAAGTATTAATAAAGAATCAATAATTGATAATTAATTATATGATGAGTTTATAAAATTTATCAATAAATAAATAACTAACCAGAGAACAGTTAAATATGTTTGCAATTACTTTTATTGGTTTATTAACTTACATAAAAAATAAAATAAAATGTGTGTATGTAAAAACGAAACATCACAAATTTACCACCGTACATTTAACAAATCGTATAGGACTATTGTAGATGTGTTTGTTGGAAGGCTTCTACACGGGGTGGCTGTTGCCGGCAGCCCTGGTGGGGGTGGTCGTCTTCATGTACGGGGTGTTCACGATGCACAACAACCGGCTGGCTATGGAGGTAGCTATAACGTATATAAAATACGATCAATCTTTACTTGTTTGAAATTCACTATTGGTGATGGTGAATCTACGTTGTTTAGATTTTTACTAAAGACATTTTCCATCACGATTTTTAAAAACAAGGTTTCATGACGTTTCGGGATCTGAAAACTGATCCCGTCCTCATGTTAGTCCGGATTATCGTGTTATGTTTTAGGACAAAACTCCGTCTCCCCCCAACATGTTACCTCTAAACTCTGCCCATGTATACCTGCTGGGTGGTTGTAAAGGCTGGCCATCGCTTAAGGTTACAGGTTTAGTTACGGATTAAGTTCAGTTGACTTTGAGCATTAGATACAGGGCAGGATTAGAGTCTGCAATGCTCATTCTTTTATCTAATTTCCTTAAGAATAATGTTTAAATCCAAACAATCGGTGTTTGTCGTTTTGCGCCAGATAACCTAGTACTTGGTGTAATTCGTAGTACTTTAGAACGTCTAGTGATCTAAGTGATTAGGTTTTTATTTTTTCTAAAACAAAAATTAAGATAATGTATGAGATTTTTAACTACATACGAGATAGCTAGTAGCCATCTCGTAGATAGCTAGTAACATCAGTATGATGAAAATATTCCGATTTCAAACTAAAATTAGGATTATAAGGTACTAAAAATCCAAATTGTTGGATCTCCAGTTACTTACTGTCTGTGGTTATTGTCGGCGTAGGTGTGCAACAGCCGAGGCAGCTACAAGATGTGCCCTCTGTGTGACGAGGCGATCGGTTGCAAGTACTGGGACCTGAGTGACGTCTGTGACGACGCCAAGATCGCCTACCTTTTTGATCACCCGGGCACCGTCTTCTACGCCGTCTTCGTCTCTTTTTGGGGTACGTGTTTTGTGTTTTAAAAATCTCAACTACCCACGTCAATGGGCCTAGGACCAGTGCGGTGAATTAAAGACTACCAGGAACACAATGCTCTCTAGTAGCAGGAGCTCTAGTGCATCGTGCATTTCGCAAGTGGCCAGAAGCTTATTCTGCTACGACCTTAGATACTTTATACAGCTATACTTTATACTTTTAACTGAAATGGTGACCTACCCAGGTAGGTATTTTAAGCCAAGTATGAATGAGGAATGAATGTAGGATGATTGTAGCGCGATCTTGTAGTCTTGTTACTGACTAAGGCTGACATGTTCCTTAGACAGGACTGTTAATTAATAGCCCAACAGCCGATGGCAACTAATGGACCTACAGTTTAACGTGGAATCGAACCACGGCCTCTGAATTACGAATTGGTCTAATTATGAGGATGGTCTTTGTGGATTAACGCAGTATTCAATAGTGCGGACGTTAATCCACACTAGAGAACACTACATCCACCGACCATCTCTCACAACTACCCACGATTCGTGAACTCCAAGTAGCTGGATTACAGGACGTCGCCACCGTCCCAGTGCCTATCAGTCTAAGATAGGCACCACTTGAGTGGAAAAGGAGTTTATGCCCTCACCTGCCACAGATTAGCACTAGCAACTACACCCGCTGGATCGTATCTAGTACCAATCCGTGGTGGCTGCCGAGTGCCGATGTACCGATGACACCCCGACTGGGGAAACCCCTGGCTAGCATTCTCACTACCTGTTCCTCCACCCGAGAGACTATGTAGATCCACCCATGATCAGACAGGAGTCACTGACTATTGTTTCCATCAAGCAACGTTTGATTTACTGGGCCAATGCGTTGCCCCTGAGTTACCGTTATAGTTAGGCTACTAGTACGTTTAATTGCATTCATATAAGTTTTTCTTTTAATTTCAGTATTTAGTTCAATATTTAGTTCGTCGTTTGGTTCAGTATTTAGTAAAATATAAGTAGGTTATCGCGTTCTGTAACGGTTTATAAAATCTGACTAATATAAAATATGAGGTAGTATTTTACATATAGTAATACTTTCCTTTACGAACGTAATTTGTTTTCAAGTAAAATCTTAACTGTTCAGTTATAATAAAACACTCTGGCACTAACTGTTCAGCGGTGACGTTCCTTGAGTACTGGAAGAGGAAGTCGGCATCCCTAGCGCACCACTGGGACTGCATGGGGTTCAAGGACGAGGAGGAGAGGCCCAGGCCGGAGTTCGCCGCCAGGGCGCCCTTCTACGAGAGGAACCCAGTCACTGGGATCCCGGAGCCCAGCTTCCCGAAGTCTCTCCGGACCAAGAGGGTTGCCGCTGGAATTGGCATAGTCTTCCTCATGGTATACCTAACATTGTGATAAAAGTTTGAAAACCTGTTTGAAAGTCTGTAGTCTTAAATATTTAACCAGAATGGCAAAAAATCATTTTTTTTCTTCTCCGCCTATAGATAGTGTACCGTACGTAGAAAGTATTGTTTTTGCCAAAAACATTGAATTTGAGTTGAAAGAGGAAATATCTGATTTTACTATGTAACATACTTCATATTACATATAGTATTTTATACATAATGTAAAAGCTGTAATGTTATTGAAATAAATAAAATAAAAAACAGGTATGCTCATATTAAGTCCAAAAAAAGTATTTTTTGAAATGGTGTATTCCCATTTGTGTCACGACACCCAGAACTCTCCACTTATATATTGAATAGTTTAGTGTCTTTATTTTTATTCCAAGACTAATAATGGTTAAAAAGAAAACAAACTCAGAAGGGTTTACGATAGCCTAAAGAAAAACAAGTCTGTTCATTCGGCATTCGGGCATTTAAAAAACATTTTAGCTTATTTACCAACAGATTTTTATAAAACTTGCTATATATTTGAGTTTGGCATTATGCAATAAATTTCACATAGAATGTTTTTTTTACCTTGGGAGATAATGTAAGCTAATCCCATTATTCTAAACCCTCAACCCTCACCAATTAATCCTCTGAAAGAACTGACTCAACTAATTCACTAAGTTTAGTGTTTCTCTGTTTCAGATCTCCCTAGTAATAATATTTATAGTCGCAGTAATCATCTACAGAGTGCTGATATCAATTCCGCTGTTCCAAAACGCGACGTTCCGGTCGCAGGCGCAGAGCATCGCTAACGTGTCCGGGGCCGTCGTCAACCTCGTCATCATCATGCTGATGAGCAGGATGTACGAGAACCTCGCCTATCGGCTCACCTCCTGGGGTGAGACCCTCCTAATACTCGTACATGACCTGCTATTATTTCGAAATAAAGATATTTACCTACAGTTACCCAATAATGTACCCTTTACCTCAATGATTTGATACGCTATGAGAAGGCGCGAAATAGTAAGCATGTATCATACATGCAATGCCGTATGCGTGCGAAATAAGAAGGTAGCATTGGCTCTAAATCAGCTGGTGTTCTGTTTTTGTCTAAGCTTCCGCCGAGACCTTTTCTATTTTATTGATTTGACATTCCATTAGCATTTAAATTTGTTTTGTTGTTGTAGTAAAATGTATGTTGATAGGCTAGTAATTTGAATGATTATTCTTCAACATAAATGAAAGAAGAAGAGTGTCTTTAAACATTTCACCAGTAAAATCTAAACTCAACTAAGAAAAATGTTTATTGTTAATTTACTTTCCTTCTTGTAAGATGAGAAAATTTAAACAAATCTGAAAATATGTTCCTTAGCAATTTATACGTTTTATGGTAGCTGTAGGTAACATATAATACATATTTATTTTCAATTAAGGGGCGTCGAACATTGAAAAAAAATCACTTTAAAAACTTTTATTGCATGACATTTTTCTATGGTTATTTATCTTTCAAACAACACCTCATTACAGTTTTCGTACATTTAGATCTAAAGGCTTAAATATAAAGGCTTACTTATGTACAAAATGAGTTTTCACCGAGGGCACATCAATACACACGATTTAATTGTAAAAAAAGTTAAAATAATTTTTAATTGTTTACATCAGTAGTTATAATGACTACAATAACTATTTCCATTACAACTATGAGAAAATTTGCACACATGGTTATAAATTGTCTTCTCATTTTGCTATACAATGCTAAAATGGTCAACAGATCGTGTGAACATGCCCAATATTGGTCAACAAGGTTCTCTTTTATTTGAGAACTGATTTTAATAATCAATGATGTGTTTAATTCAAACCAATGTTTTAGTTTTATAGACTTTTTATTATATAAATTAGTTTAGCAAAGTGTTTCAGAAAAATTAACATTTTAAAATTTTACAAGCTGTTACTTTGTAATAACTAACAGTATAAACTTAATACTACTTACCTAAACAGGCCTTAATAGTAGTAACACATGAACAAAGTTTAATGTTGATATCATGATTAGTCAATAGGTTACTGTTGATTGAGTACAAAACTCATACGAGAACAAACAGGTAAGTAACAATAGTTTAATCTTTCACTAATAGTATCACTTAACAATCAACAGAATCACCTGAACCTGCATATTTTATTTTTGGTGTATTGTTAAATACGGTGAGACGACTCAAATAGTAATCATTTAGTCATAAAAATATTGTTCACGTTTTTTTTCTTATTTCAGAGATGCATAGAACCCAAACCGAGTTTGACGACAACCTAACGTTCAAGGTGTTCATCTTCCAGTTTGTCAATTACTATTCCTCAATATTTTACATTGCCTTCTTCAAGGGACGCTTTGTGGGTTATCCAGGGAACTACACGCTCATTCTGAGTTTGAGGAACGAAGACGTGAGTAAACTTACTCAGAAAGTATTCATATGATAGTCATATTCATTCTTGTTGTTTGTTTCTCCCAACCCATAGCTGCACCGAGAAGAACTGTGAACACTTCCATCATCACCATGTCTACAGTGTGTGTATGATAACAGGAGTGAGATAGGAAGGAAAGGTTGAGTTAACGGGGTCTCCCCTTTTGTAATTGACCATACAAAATTAAGTGGTAGGAATCTGCCCAGCCAAACACTTCTGTGGAATCTGGAGTCTCCAACTAGACTTCAAACTTGATCCTCATGCACTAACAAATGGTTCCCCTGGATGGAATATAAAATACAACCGAATAAAAACATAACTAATGGTTTTGTTTTTTATCATTTATGGCTTATGTGACAGATAAAATAATCTCAAGCTTATTTTCACTCCAGATTTTTAAGAGTACATATTCCCAAAACTAGAGAATATTTACCAACAAGGTTCTTTTTAACACCATATTTAAAACTAGACAATATAGTAATTATCTTTAATTTTAAATATTTGTTAAGTTACATTTTGGTTTATAAGACATTTTAAAAGAAAATGCGAGTACATATTAAGTTAGAAGTTTCAGTCTTAGAATTAAAATGTTTAGCTTGAAGTATTTTCCAGTAACTAGTATAATTATAACGTTAAAACATTTTCTATAAAACCTAGAGTGGTCATATCATTAGTGATATAACCAAAGTCATATCATATAGATTGGTTATCACAATGTTCAAATACAACAAATCGTAAAAGATATAAAACTAAATTCATTAATATTTTCTATAATATTACTCCATTTTTATAATAATAATTATTCCATAATATCCCCATAACATTATTCCATGTAAATTAAATCTTAATATCAGCACAATTTAATAAGAAATAATAAAACCCTATAGATTAACTAGAAAAATATATTTTTTGGCAAACAATATTTTACAGTAATATTTGGATTAAAAAGAGAAGTGAAACTCATCTTCCTGTGTGGAGATGAGTTTGAATAAACAGTTGTTACTTGCAAGCATCATAAAGTTTTATGTCTTTAGTCATCACGAGAACTAAATGGATTAGATTGTTTAATATTCATGTGATTCGTTTTGAAAACAATTTGCTCTTTCACTGTTCAGGAATACTTAATAACTATGAAAATATTTCTGAAACCACGTAAATTTTCAATTTAAAAACTGACTAATTTGTTACTTTTTGAATTTGTATTTCACTAATTTTTAATTTCAGAGGTGTTTTTAAAGTTTGAAATGTAACACTTCATAGGCTTGCCTTGTAGCTTACATATCCCTATTCTGTTCTTAGGGAATTTGAAAAAAAATTAGGGATGATTCGATATTGGATTCAGCTTCCTTTGTTCACCGGACTTTGATCTATATTTTTCTAGCAAATGAACTGTACTTGATAGAAACAAAGTTAAAATGCATTAGCCTACACTGATTTCACTCACCCTTCACTTATATTCGCTTTAAAATACTCACTAGGGTCAGTGTCTCGTAAAAAAATAATTTGAATAGTATTAATTAATAGCCTGATGACGAATGGTCACTGAGTCCGGTTTTGAACCGATGACCTTCAATTTACCAGTTGAGCACCATACAACAGTCATAAATAGAATTAAAGTTTTACGAAAAATCTAACTTGTGTGGATGATATATGAAAAATATTGGTTATCCAGACCCCATGAACAATGTGTGTGTTGCAGTGTAGCGCAGGTGGCTGTCTCATAGAGCTAGCTCAGCAGCTGGCCGTCATCATGATAGGGAAGCAGATCATCAACAACGCTCAAGAAATCCTCCTTCCAAAGATGAAAGCTTGGTGGCAGAGTAAAAGGGTAAATTGGAACTGAAGAGTATGCTAACTATAACTTTAAACTTCACTGAATATAAGTTTCTTCAGAGGACTTCTAAAAGCTTTCCTATTTTACTTACCTATCAATTAATTTACGCCTTTCAAATTACAGTCAAATAACAGTGGTGTATCGTTTTATCTTAGGGAGCTTGCATTTCAAAAACCAAAATGCCCTGTAGTCTTTAAGCTTAATTTTTGGCAAAAATGCAAAAAAAACTGTAAATTAAGAATATAAATTTTATATTATTTTAAATTATCTATGTCGCCGGGTTTTCATATGTTAAGATTATAGAATCTTCAAAAGTTTCTTTAAATCTAAAAAAAACAGTATACTTTTAAAATGTACATACAATATTCTGTACTTGATCTATACAATACACAATTTTATATGTTATTAAACAAATTGTGAAACTACTTATATTGAATCTTTCAGAGTACATTCTCAAATGAGTTTTATGATTTATTTATACAGGTAAAATTATCGAAAAAGAATACAAGAACAAGATGGGAAGAAGACTACCAGCTTGTAGACAATGAGGGCCTTTTCGAAGAATACTTGGAAATGGGTAAAACAATATTTTGCTAATTTAAAAAAATGATTCTAAGTTTTTTCAATTTTTTGAAATACGGTAGTTTTTATTAGTATGACTTAAGTAACACTACGAGTATTTGAATATTCCGCTTTTAATTTTTTATTTTTTATTCTCATGTTCATATTCATTTACCACTTTGGTAAGGATATTCAAGTTAATATGAGGTCAATGTGATGCATATAATGAATGAACTTGATGACATGTAGTTTTACCAGCAACCTAGCTGATTTGTTTTTCATTATCATTAACACGTTCGCTCCGATAATTTTTTTCCCGATTTTTGAAGTTTTTGGAAACCCCGACGTGTACCACCAGTGGTACACCCAGTGATTCTCAAAACTCCGACGTGCGCCACCGGTGGACACCGTTACTATGGCGATTTCACGCTATAAATTGGCATTCCGGAGTCTTTTTTAATGGTTTAACCATGTATTCGTGGTTTTAGAAGGCACACAAAATGTGTCCACCGGTGGTACATGAACCAAATTTAGGTTACAGTACAAATAAAACACCAAGTTACAAAAAAATGTTTTTTTATGACAATAAAAACATTTTATATATGAAAATACTAACTTGAAATTCAGTCTTTGCAGTTAAAATTCAGTCTTTTAGTTAAGGATTTACTGGTTTTTATTACAATAAAAAACATTTCATATATATGAAAAATACAAGAAAAGTCTTTCTTTACTGCAGTTCATAGAATTACCTATTTTTACTACAATAAAAAACCGTTTTGTATATATAAAACTGAACTAAAAAGTCTTTCTTCACTGTAGTGTAAGGATTACTTGTTCTTTTTTAGTACGTAGCATTGCCACTGGTGGTACACGTCGACCCCGAGTTATATCGACATGATGACAGGTTGACGTGTACCACAGATGGTACACGGTTTAATTAGCGTAATTAATATCTTAAATTGTTACTAAAACGGTACCAAAATAGTACTGTTAATAATTAATTAATGATGTCTTATTATTATTATAAACAAACTTTCGTTTTTTTGAAAAGTCTATTGTAATTTGAACACGTACTTACTTTTGACTTAAATTTAATTTGTGCGCCACCGGTGGACACGTCGGAGCGAACGTATTAATTTGTGGTCCTATAAACGCATCTGGGTTCAGTGAAAAACCAACTAAAAATATTGTATAAATAAAAATAAAATAAAATAAAAATAAAAATTTGGCTTAGATTTGAAAAGGAACTGGAAACATTTCACAATTAATTGTACTGTTCTCAAAAAATGTTTCACATACATTTTTTCTAAATTTTTTAAAAGTTTAGTTTCAATTGGCCGGAAATTTTTTATTTAATTTGTACCAGAAAATCAATGTTTGAAAAATTTATTTAAATAGCTGTTCTATTGTACAAGAACGCCTCAATATATCTGAATATGATAAAGAAACAATACATGTAAAGTTTGAGTTTATATTTCATGGGATGCTTGACTTTAATAAAGTAATTAAAAAATAAAATAGCAACAGAGAATAAAAGTAATTTTTTATCGTAATTTCTGTTGTTGCAGTTCTGCAATTTGGTTTCATCACCATCTTTGTGGCTGCCTTCCCCCTGGCTCCATTATTTGCTCTTTTAAACAACTGGGTTGAAATCAGACTAGACGCACAAAAATTTGTTTGTGAAAATCGAAGAATAGTGGCAGAGAGAGCTGAAAATATTGGAATATGGTTTAAAATACTTCACATGCTCGCTCACCTAGCAGTTATCAGTAATGTAAGTCCACTTTAAACTAACTTCACAATAAGTTAAAACAGTTAATCCCTTTCCGTTGTATGTTTTATATACTAATGTAAAATGCTGATAGCTCGTCGCATTTCGTAAGTTTTGTTATATTTATGTGAATCTCCTTCATGAAAATGAAGCTACTATATTATCATAGTTATCATTAAGTAACCTAAATTTTTCTCTATTTCATTGTATTAATAGTTCCCTGGATATGGAAATCACTATACAAAACACGTTGCCTTTAAGAGCTCCAATGTTAATGTAATGGGTAAAAGTTTAAAAAATAGACTCCAACTTGTCATTTCAAATATAATGATAAACTTCGGTTCATACAGCTTAATTTAGTTAGGTTTAGTTTTTTGAGTGAGAATTGTAAGATGTACGTTAGTGATTAGTGATCAGTGTGGCTTAAAATATCTACCTGGGTAGGTGACTGTAATAGAAATCATAGACTTAATAACGTGTACCGTACCTTTGTAAATAGCAAAAAACAGCTGATAAATTTATCAGGATCATTAATTAACAGTACAATAAAAAGATTGTATGATCAGGTGACGAATCATCACAAAATTATCATGATTTTGTTCAGAATGAAATCTGCAACCTCCAGACTATGAAGGGGGTACTACAACCATGGAACCTAACGTATGCTGCCACGAGGTTATTGGTTCACAAAGTCTGTAATATGAGTTCATCTATTGGTTCCAGGGCTTTCTGATAGCCTTCATGTCCGAGTTCTGCCCCAAGCAGCTGTACCAGTATGACTACAACTATGGAACCTCTCAGTCTAATATAAGCTGTCACGAGGGTATTGGTTCATAAATTCTGTAATGTGAGTTCATCTGATGGTTCCAGGGCTTCCTGATAGCCTTCAAGTCCGAGTTCCTCCCCAAGTTGCTGTACCAGTATGACTACAACTGGGACCTTGCTGGCTACATCAACTTCACACTAGCGTACTCGCCCAACGGCACGCTCAGTCAGCAGTGTCGATACCGGGGTCTGTAATGTAAGTTTATCTGATGGTTCCAGGGCTTCCTGATAGCCTTCACGTCCGAGTTCCTCCCCAAGCTGCTGTACCAGTATGACTACAACTGGGACCTGGCTGGCTACATCAACTTCACACTAGCGTACTCGCCCAACGGCACGCTCAGTCAGCAGTGTCGATACCGGGGTCTGCGCGACGAGAACGGGAAACACACTCCCTTCTTCTGGAAACTGCTTGCTGTTCAGTTCGCATTCGTTATAATTTTTGAGGTAGTTAAGCTTTTAGATTCTGTGTTTTGGTGTTGAAGTATGGATCTTCAGGTTCAGCAACAATAGGGTGTCCTGCTATTCTACTAATAGGGTGTTGAATTTCGGTGAAAGAGGTTGCGGGTTCAAATCCCAAGATTTTCATTTGGGTTTGGACCACTTTCCCAAAAAGCGTATGGTGATTAAGTAAAAATGCCATTGGCATAGACACTAGTAAACATAATACTTCAGACAATTCTTCATTTGTTCATTTTTCTTCAGACAATTAAAGTAACTTTCTTAAGTCCAACAAAATAATAATATTATGAGTCATTTTACTTTCTCCCCCATACCATAGTATAAGTAGAAAGTATTGTTTTCGTCAGCATTTTCGAATTTGAGTTTCTGATGGATATATCCATTATAGTGCCCCCTGAATAAAAAAGTGGTTTTAGAGTGTCTGTCCGTGTGTCTGTGTATGTGTGTGTGGAGATGTGCAGAAGCCTAGATATTGGTGTCCCCTGAATCGATAAAATGGGTTTTTTAGTGATGTCTGTGTATGTGTGGGGGGGAATGCAGAGAAGATTAGAGACATCACTATTGGTTCGATTTTCACGAAATTTGGCATGTAAGTAATAATCCAGGGTATCACAGGATTTTTTTTAATTTTTTATTTTTAAGGGTATTTTAACCATAAAACCCCCAAAAAACATAAAATGAAAATTTTATTAAAAACGACTCAAACGATTTTGATTAAACACAATGACAACACCCGCATTTCCCAAAATATCGCAGTTTAAAAGTTATGAACTTTTAAGAGTCAAGAAAATGTTTAATTTTTTTTTAAACAAAAAGGTAAAGTATAATTTGACTACCACCATTAAAAACACCTTAAAAACTAAACAAATTAGTATTTTGAATAATTAGTCTAGGACTAACCATACCAGAGAAAAGTTAAATTTAGTGTCTGTGGCAAACTCAGTACATTGTCTGAGAATATTAAAATATAAATTTCTTACTTATTTCCCAACCGTTTTCCATGAAACTTGGTATGCAGCGTAAGCTTGTATCACCGAACAAAATCACTCTAAAAACTAGGGTAGTCCCTCCATGAAATTCTAACAATTAATTTAATTTTTATTTCTGTTGTTGGATGAGAATTGAATGATGTTTGAAACAATAAATTATGAAATAATATGTAGATTTAAAGAATATGATGGTTTTATTAATATTGTCGTTTAAATTGACTCAAGGGAGAAAGTATGTGTCAGTCCACTGATATTATTATTATTAGTTTATTATTAGTATACTACTACTGTGAGTAAGCTTAACATTATCTTAATGGCAAAGACTACAATATATGTAATGGAATAATATACGGTGGCTGTTATGTTTTAATGAAGACTGTTTCATCGTTTCAGCATGTTGTGTTTGGCATATGTCGCTTGATCGACATACTAGTGCCCGACATACCCGAGAGTCTAGAGTTGAAAATCAAACGAGAACGGTATCTGGCCAAGCAAGCTCTGCAGGACTCGGAGTCAATTATGAAGGTGATTTCATACTTGCCAGCTCATTTTGTAAGTGCTTCCGCTTCTCGCTTCTTCTTAGACGTAAGGCATCGTCGAGATTTGATTAATAAAAAGTGTTCTGTACATCTTCGTCTAGGTAGCAGCTGGAGTTGAGGAGACTCTAGACATTTCAAGGAAAATGGTTTTGGACTTGACAGCGGAGCTTGGGAGCGGTGATGGTTCTCCGACGGTGGCACCTCTGACTATCCCGCTACCTCTGACTGTCCCAGATAAGATCCCGGTGTCCCAGCTGCCCTCCCCCACAGGCTCAGATCCCCCGGTTGTTCCCATACAGCTTTCTCCAACAGCTCTTCCTCCCATCGTACCCTCCCACCGCCTACCCCGGCGCTCCATGACCTCCCTCAATATCCACCTACCACCCTCCCGGTCCAGACCCCGACCTAAGAGTCAGACATCTTGACAAGACTCGACACTCTGAGCCTCTCAGTCGGATAGTTTGTAAACGTTGCACCACTGCTGTGGTAATCATCTGTGATATATTTGTACATTTACGCATTCCTGAATTAGTCGTGCTAGGTAACTTGTGTTTGTTTTGTTAATCTTGTGCGGTAAATGAAATAGAACATGTGTTCAAATTTGACAGCTAAGCAATAATCTAAAATATGAACTTACATATGCAATTTTATCAATTTCTTGGTTTTTTAATTATTTTAATATTGGAAAATTATTTCATGTTGAATAGAAAAATTGAGTTCACGATTGTTATGAAATATAAATAGTTAAATTAAAGTAGTGGGCGGGATAGAATACGAGAATATGCTGTAAAATTGCCTTTACTCACTTATAATGGAAATAATAAGTTTCCATATTATATCAATTCCAAAATACTCTAAATTAATTTTTATTGCTTGATTATGTTTGACTAGGGGATTAGCCTCTTAGACAAGCTGATCTTAATTTTGTTAATTTATTATTAATGAGACATTAAATTAGCTAGGTACAAGTTTTCACATATCGTAACAATCATACAACTAATTTATGGGAAATTCAAATTCCTTGGAATATCTAGAAATTAATGGAGGAGTAAATATAGGAATATCTCATTAACAAATAGAATAGAAACATAAACTAAAATTTATGATAATTTTTTACACTTTTTTAACGTATTTATAAGAATAGATTAGGAATTAATAATATATAAAAAATAGTTAAGAAAAACCTTTTCAGGAGGACGTTGTGCTTCTAGGTAAAAATATCCATTTACATTCCATTCCATGAGGCAAATTATATTCTGAAACACTTATTTTATTATTTAAATGATTTGAAATTATACAATAAATATATTTAAGTTTTGCTATTTTGTGATTACTAATAGAGCTACTGCAGTTGAAACAGCCTAAACACATTAAATAGTTTTTATTTTTATAAATATTATAAAGTCAATAAATTGGTGGCCTTGATACAAATTTGTAAATAGTTTGTTAAGCCTTGATGGGTATAAGTGTGCAGAAACTTGACATGATATAAACCATTAATTTGTTAAAACTATGATGGGGTTGATGGCAAAACATATTTAACCTTACAGAAAACTCGTCCCAATAACACTAGTTAACACTGTATTTGAAATAAAATATTTACTTGTTCATTTCTGTGAAGTGAAATTAACCAAGTCTTGTTGTGGTGTTGTATTTTCGTCATGGCTTCAACTTTACTTACATAAATATGTTGCTTTACTATTAATAATTATTGTTGTTTGTTGTCCGAAAAGGCCTTCTGGAACCAGTATATGAACGTGACAATTTTTCAATTGTGGAAATCTGTTTTATTTTCACATCCCTGTTTGGTAAAAATTAATATTATTACATATTATATGCATGTAACAACAATAATTGTGGGCACTGGTTATATACAAGTCTCCTCATCGTAATATAAGATTGCCTTTGTATCATAAGCAAACTCTTGAGACAATTTTGTAATGGCATGACAACTGACACAACAACAGGTACTCCAGAGAGGCACACTAGGTCAAATCTGTCGTCAGTTTAGTGTACTTGTTAGACACTATCGCCTACGTGACCGTGTTGCCCTCTGGGGGAAAACAACCGAAACTGCCCTCGTAGTAAACGAGCCTGCCACCGGGCAGGTCTATAACCAAGTAAGCGCTTTCTACTCCTAGGCACTGAGTGGCAGTGCCGGCTATCGCGCTACGCTGACGAGCGTAACGTTCTAGCCATTCGGAAGTGCTAGGGTTCGAATCCCGACCATGAGCAATCCCAATTTGGCTTGCAAATGTGTGGTATAGCGGAGAGGGGGGCCCACCTTATATAAACGGTGACTGGCTTAGGTGGAAGTTGACGGCATTTGTTGGCTTAATTGGGATTGCAATGGACACCTGTTTTGCTTTTGTGGTTAGTGGTAAAGAGGGGGAGGCATGTTTTAAGCTTTTTTTTGTTTAAAATTTGATATTTCAAGAAGATATTAGTAATTATTTTTATGTTACAGTTAAGAGTAAAGAGCTTGCCACTTCTAGGGTTAAATGTGTGTAAGACTGTATGTTATGATTTTGTATGAGGTTAGCACAGGTTGTTAAAAGCATTTAAAAATGTTTTATTACAATGTACGCAAAACAATTGTTTATGAATATGCCACAAGTCAATATTTTAAGTTCATCCGTAAAAGTAGGGCTCTGACAAACCCTATGATAATTTTTTCGTTGTGCTTCCCTTTAAAATATTTATATCTTTTGTACTATTTGTTTAATGGTATCTTTAAAAAATATTAATATAGTTTTGCAAAATATAAATGGGAAATTTCTATTTATTTATATCAAAGTTGTTAGTTTTAAATAGTAAAATTGAGATAGGAGCAAAATGGTTAATTCCTGTAGTTAAAAATTTAAGCTGTTATTCTACACAATTGCCTAAAATATACAAGTGGTATATAAAAAATACAGTAGAAGGGGGGTTCAACGCCCCTATTCCTGAAATGTTATTTCACAATATTTTGGTACTCTTTTCTCATAAACTAAAAGACATTGGTTCATCTTTTAAGTTCTTCTTAAATTAGGTCTTCCGGCCTATCATTTTAGTGGAATTGATTTTATTTAGCCATAACAATAAATTTTTTAGTCGTTTTAAAAATATTAGGTTTTAAACAACTGTTTTTTGATACTTTAATTTAATTTTAGACTTAAATAATGAAAAAATAGTTTTCTATTCATTTAATCAAGAATAAGATTATCTACAAAATAAAAATAAATTATTGGGATATCTGTTATGGTTCCTGAGAAAAGTGTGTACTTAACACAAAAGTTAGGTTACAGTAATCCGGTTCTCGCTCTCAAAATGTACAACCGGTTGCCTGTGGTGGTTAGGTGCCTCCCGATCAGCCTTTTTAAGTTACGTGTAGGGACTTGGCTTAAACAAAATAGTCTGTACTCAATTGAGGAGTACTTTGCCAAGATATCTGTGAATATTTGAGAGCCCCTTGCGACCAAAGATTTAGTTGCCAAAGTATATTTTATTATATGTATGTGTTAGTTTTTCATTTCTATGTATTTTTGACGCGATCAACCAGTTAACTGGGCCATGATCAAGGATTTGGTAATGGTAATGGTAATGGTAAGGTTGCCTGGTAACCAAGTTTTAATTTACAACATGTAGGAATGTCGAAAGGCAGTTCAGTTGGGTGGCTTGAAATTCTTTCACAAAAAGATTAATAACTCTGATACTAGATGAAGGAAGTTAATAGAAAAACTAGATAAAAAAATGTTAATTCGTTTAACCGACTCCGCCTTAATATTGTTTGCAGTGAGATAAAAAATATTCATCTCACACATCATAGACTTCTTTTGGTTTATAAACACATTTCTACCTTGGCTTTGCCTCACACCTAATATTTGTTTGTACACAGCTCCTTGTGATGGAAACTACAGTACTATTGTCAAATACTGAATGTGTTAAAACAGTGTGAAATGAGCTTTCCAGCTTTGACTGTTTTAGCTGTTCTAATACAGTAAATAACATTTTAGAATTAAACACAGTATACAGTCATAAAAAATCTGGTTAAGTAATATACAGCTTATAGAGATATGTTTCATGTATAAATGTATTTAAAAAGTGTGCAAAGCCATGTCTAAGCCTAAGAAAAGCAGTGGCATTTTTGCAGCCATTGTCTGACTCCAATTATTGTAGTGTTATTTTATAAAAATGATAATTCAATTATTAGTGATTAAGCTGAGGTGTCTAATGTACAGATTAAAAAATGTTTCGCAATTATTTTTTCCCGTTGATTTTAAAAATATATTTAGAACTTAATCATGCCTATACAATTAATTGATACAACGTAAGTATCAGTGTCTCCATCTGTTATTTGGTGTGCAATCATTCAATCAAAATCCCTCAAGTGAAATATGTATTAAATTAAGGTTTCGATTGTAGACATATGTTAAGAGGTTGAAGGCTGTGAAGATTATATTATTACATGTATTTTATTTGATAATTGTAAATTTTAACTGTTTCCTTGTTAAGAATCCTTGAACTGAGGTAAAAAAGGTCTAAGAAAGTTGTTAAAGTTGTTAATAATTTTGTAAATTGTTTATTGTTGTAAATTAATAGCCACTCCAATGAGAAGTTGTCAGTTTATCGTTATAAGAGATTCGCCTCTTAGATGTCTTCCTGATAAGTGGTATGATTATTTTAAACAATATTTTGTTGAGATTTCTAAAACAGTTTTCAAATTTTTTTCTCATCACGTGTTTTCAGATGTTGAATACATCCAAAGCTTTTCACTCTCTCCTGTAAGTTTCTCATAATAAATTTTACCACCCTGATGCTGATCTAGTTATTAGCCTCAATTAATTTCCAACACAGCTTATTTGAAAGGTTTAACTAATTGTTGTTTTCTCTACATGCTCTGTTGACAGATGGTAATGTACATTGAATAAGAACCCACAGCCGAAGGGTTTCAATCTCTCAATTCTCAATCTATAATTTTTTATCTTTAATTTCATAATTTTATCTTTACACAATTTTTATAATTTTACCTATAGGTGAAAAAGTTTAGATTATAATCTAAACTTACTCAACTTTATTGATTTCTAATAAATTTTCATCACCAAAAGCTTTGAGACAATAATTGGTCTTGCCACATAAATAATATCTTTTTACTATATAAAATTTTACAATGATCAAAAATTCTATATATGAATTCTACTGTTTCTTGAAGTGAAATTTTTTGCAAAATAGGATTAAATAAACTTATAATGTTTATACAATACAGAGGAAAATCTTGCAGAAAAAGGTCATCGTGTACAAGTACAAAGCCAAACAATGAAGAGTTTAACTGTATTTATTTTTCTTACATATAAACATTTTATGTAGAATAACAAAACAAGTAACATAGATATATTCCTGGCCATTTCAACAATAACACACTGATTATTAATACCAACATTTAGTACAATTACTTAAACTACAAGCACCAAACATTTCATATCACAAAATTGTTCTTGCAGAATAATTTATGCAAGAAAAATTAATGCAGAATGATTCCTAGAAAATACAATTTAAGCTGATATATGGGATCATTTTCCTGTGGTCAAAACTACTTTAGGCCACTTTGGTTCATAAATAAAAATCTTTATTATTCTATCATCAATAAAAAAATATTTTATATATTGTGTTTATTATTTTCTACAAACATTTTTGAATTATTAATTTCAGGTTTTAACTAAACCTTTTCATTCAGGAGATTTGTTCAAGATAGTAATGAGTATTTAAGTCTGAATTTTGAATAAACATGCTTATGACATCTTAACATTTACATATTTTTTACAAGACACTTGTTTTAAAATATACTATATAAAATTTAGTTGCA
Source organism: Nephotettix cincticeps (assembly GCA_023375725.1). Lineage (NCBI taxonomy): Eukaryota > Metazoa > Arthropoda > Insecta > Hemiptera > Cicadellidae > Nephotettix > Nephotettix cincticeps. Next base: position 52,300,202 of record CM041790.1, on the reverse strand, counting down.
ATATTTACTTAAAATAACAAGTTTTTAAGGAGAAATAAAAATTTTATTTAGCTAAATTGAAATCCCACAGCTGCTTAAAATATCGGAGGATATTCAATTGACTTCTAGTGGGGCTGGCTGCTGCTCATCCTCGACTTCATTCTCTGCAGGTTTTGTCACTTCAATTTCATTTGCATTGGTAACATTTTCATACATCTGGATGCACAGTTTAGCAATAGAACCTGCCGCTCGGAAACGTTTTGACGCTTTTTGTCTGTCAAGCTTTTTCTTCCACTGAAAATTAATCGAATTAGTAATTTTACAAGGTTTTTTAATATACCATTATACCGTGTTTTTTAGTGAATAGACCAAATCTTCTTAATTGTTTTATTGCAATAGTCAGCTTCAATAAAATTTTTGTTCTTTTAACATTGCCAATGACAATTATTTGTTTTGACAGCAATAAAAAAATGTTATAAACCCAGTTGAATGCAGTAGGCATTTAAACTTTTTCTGATGTATTCAGCCACAAGGAAAGCTGTTTTTTTAGGAGTTGTTAACACATACTGTACATGTATCTTGTGCCAGAAAGGAGAAAGAAGGGAACAACACCGATCCCAAGCCTATCCCCAGCACTTGGTGGTCACCCTATTGCTGGGTTTTAAATATGTTGCAGGCTGGGGACAGAGAAGACAAGTGTCCTTCAAATAATGGAATCATTAGAATTTGTCTCCAATCATCATATTCATTAAAGAACAAATGTTCAAAATACGCAGAAAAAAGACTTTGTCATCTACCGCTATAATCATTAAAGATTACCTCCTCATCCCTGGAAGGAAGGCCAGCTAGGAATTCCTTCATTTCTGGCTTGTCCGGGTCGGCTATAGCAAGAGCACTCACACAGCCATCCACTGTCCCCAGCACAATAGCACGTCCGTCCTCTGTGCTTTCCACGGCACTCAGTTCTGCTTGCACTCGGAAATTGGCAATCATCTGCGCATCCGATGTCCTACCGATATAATATGACTATAAATTATCAGCGCTTCAGATGAAAGTTGGATTAGAATAACTGCAATAACTGAGACGTAGCTAGTAAGATTATATTTTTGTGGCGATAAGGTTTCTTGAAAGGGCACAGTAAGAGAAAAACAAATTTAGTAAGAAATCCAATAAGTTTCTACAGATAAGTAAGTAACCTTAAAGTTTTAGGTTATAGTTTGAAGTTGACTGACTAATTTATACTCTCTTTTGTACCTTTTGAATCCACTAGACAATGCCAGGAATTCCTAATACCAGTGTCACCATTCAGCCCGGTAAACATATGATCAAAATTATGTTTACTGGGCTAAATGGAAGCTTAGCAAACTAAGCTCAGGTACAACCCTTAAAATGTCACTCTCCTGATTTTATTTTTATAATAGGTACAACTAAAAAACAATAAATGTGTAGAGCAATCACCTGAACACTCTTAATGTCTTCTTACCGCTGTGGTAGTACAACACATACTCGTCTGTTTTGTTAAACATACATATAACCGTGAACACTCCCTCTGCCACTTTTGGTATGAAAGTCTTCACAGTGTTTCCTTTTTTCAGCTCTATCAGTTCCAACCCACCCCGAGAGGGAGCGTATAGACCAAATTTCCCGTCTTTGGTGCAACAACCTCCCCACTTTGGTACTGTTCTAACTGCCCTCTTTCCTTTGATGTCCAAGATTGTAGCTTTCTCTGCATCCACCAAGGCCACTAAATTTGCTTTGTTGGGCATGGCCACCATGAATGAAACATCCTGAAATGGAGAGCGGTTCAAGTATTATCGGGGATTGAGGGATCTCAAAAACAGTAAATTTTAAGTTATATGAAAAAAACCTATTGTTTCCAGATTCAAATGAAATCTTTCAGTCAAAGTTCAAAAGTCAAAAAATTTTTTACTATTGGAAAGTACAAAACAGTTTTGGAAAATGGAAACCGGAAATAAACTGTTTGAATGGAATTCTATCAGTGGATTTTTTGCACAATCCACAGTTCTGATCATATTAAATCCAACTCCCCTTAAGTTGTCAAGGGTAAACTCCAATAATCCACATGCCTCCAACACTTAATTTTGTATGATCAAAATTTAAAGGTTGGGGAATATTATATATAAAATATAAAACAGATCAGGAGCTGACCACAGAAAGTCAATGGGTAGGTCCAGCTAGCTAGAACTAGGTAAGCTCTAAACTTTAGCACTAACCACTTCTGGTGAGAATAAAATGATGTTCACTTAGGTAACCATAATTAAAATAATATAATCGATGATGTCTTCAGCCATATTACTTCGATAAAACTTTAAAACACCCATCCATATTATAAATGTATAATGTTTAGTATTTTTTATATGTCTTTCAAGTTTTAACAATTCCGGACGGCTGAAAAATATATTATACAACCAATGATGGAATTTTAATGCCTAAACTGCTGTAACATCTTGAATTTTTTTGAGTTCATCGATGAGGTAAAAACTAAATTAAAATGTATGAATTTGATGACTGAGGGTAATGAAAAGTTATATCAATAGATATACCTATATAAATATATGTGTTTCTAAGGTAAATTTCAATTTTTTTTAATTTTACCTTGACACCGGCAGCTTTGAGTGGAATTTTAGGACCAGGGGCCCCTGTCTTGGCATTGAACACCACCACTGTCTCCCTAGATCCCTTGTCCGCTGCCAGGGCCACCAAGTTCTGCCCATCACACGTGATCACGGCTTGTTTGAAAGACACTCCTGTGATATTCCTTAATGGATAGTCAAAGGAGTATATATGAGTGCCACCTACAAATTAACAACATGTTGTTTATAAAAAATGAAAACATACTGACATCTTTTAGTGTTATTTCAATGATTTTTTGTAGCCTGAAATTAATAATTTACTATTCAATTATTAATTATTACAGGTTAATTAATTTTACTGAGTTACAAATAAACGCTTTCTACCAAATCTTAGTGCTAAGTTGTTAATTACTTAGCCTCAGAGAAATCAGCGAAATTGCACTTCACATACCCTCTGTACCTTTCTAAAAGTGTTTAGAATAGGTATATATAAAATTGTCTGCAGTGTTGTACTTTGGTTTGTTATTATTTGGTTACAGTAATATCATCATTATCATGCACGATAGTGACAGTACTATTATTCTAGCAAGGCATCAAGAGTTTTATTAAAAATCGCGGTTTAAGAAAGTTACATTTATCTGTATATCCTAAAACAGTGGTGAAACATCAAGGTAGGAAACAATTAATTGTGCTAAACTTGCTAAAATTTTAATTTTAGGATTTTTGCTTGAACTCGACGTTGCAGGAGATTTTGAATATATTACCAATTGACCAATATATTTCTAATTTATTGACTTATTTGCTGATGACTCTGGGAATAATTTTTAGTACAGGTATTGCAAAATTGTTTCTCGCTGCTTCTAAGTTAATTGTTTCTCAATATTACAGGATAAATGCACACATATGATGATGATGTATGTAGGATATGAGAAAGAGAATTTGAAACTGCTACGAGAGCAATAGTTCTTATTTCGTTTTGGTGAATTTAGTATTTTTGTTCTCTTTGGTTGACAGGGTTGTCAATGATAGTGTATTGCATATATTAAAATTAGATAGATTACATTAGGATATAACAATAGTAAATTTCAAGATGATTTGAGTTTTGAACTTTTCTGTCGTAAACTATATTTCCAAAGGTATTTTAGATTTAGGAGGACAAAACAAACTGTTAACAAAAATATATCTTATTAAATTAGAATCCTGTTCAATTCTTTATTTTCACTTCCTGAACATACATACTCGGTATGTTCCTTGTGATGCCAGTGCCAGTAGTTTTAGAGGGAGCATCTTGTCCCACGGGCACTGGAGGCTTGGATATTGCAAGGAACTTAGTTCCTTCCTCCAGGAACATGAGCTGTCTGACTCCTGGCTGTTCCTCCTTGAAAATAACTTGACCTGTGATTCTATTCCAAATTAGAATATTCCCACTCTCGGAAGATATTATGAATCTGAAAAAAGTTTTCTTTGGATTTTAAGAATCTGGGTAAGCCTACTATTACTATACATACAGATAGTTCTTAAAATGTATGACTACAAAATATACTTATTTTATATGAATCTTTTAAAAGCAAAATCTGTAATTATTCACAAAATTTAAGTTTTGCAGAACTAACAGAATACAAGCTAGAACGTTTAAACATTAAAAAAAAACGGGGAATACTATATGGCATAAGGTTTATCCTGTTAAATATAGACATATTCTATTTTCAGAATGACTTCTTCACCAAATGTGAACACACACGACATTTTCTTGCCAAGAGCTTGTACAGAAGAATTTATAGGTATGAATATTATAGAAGTAATCAACATTTAGTTCCATAGTTCTTTATAAAAAGACAAATGTATTTGTTAGTTCATTGATACAATCTATTTATTATTTCTTAGTCAAAATGTCTACAACAGGACCGCTGACCTGTTAATACCAACAAAAGTGAGGGAGTTTTGAAGAGTAATAAAATAGCCTAAATACGAATGGATCCAAGTGAAATAAAATGAAAAACGTACAATTTAACTAAATCCTTAATTTCCTTATTTTTGAATGTAAAAGAATGGAATGAGTGTTGACATGTGTTCAGTATGACATACTTGCCATCGGGAGTGACAAGGGCGTGAGTGACGATGGCTCCGAGGGGGCTGTCAGCCAGCTGTGCCATGAGCCGGCCGATCTGCAAGTCCCACACTCCCACACACCCTCGTGTCACTGTCACGGCGATGCCCGTCTGCTGTGAGATGCTGGGACAATCCGTACACCACTTTCAATCATCCTTGGTTCAATTTAAAATCTCTTATGCCTCACAAATATACAATACAATTGAGTATTTTAGATTAGAATCTTTAGGATTAAAAGCCTCTGGAAAATCCAGCTTGAGTGTCTTCCTACATGTAATATTGGACAACTACCAGAACGAAGGGATTTATAATAAGGCTGGGAGGGGTCGGATATGAATCGTTAACCTAATTCTTGGAGAAATCGAAAAATTCCATATACCAATCCAGATTTGGGCTCAAGCCTTAGAAAATCCTCAAATTCCTCATACTCCAACCCAACCTACCCACAACACCCTGGAGTTCACCAGGCATGGTGTACCTTAGGGAGCCCTTATCGTTCTGTTTTAAGGTACACACCCTATAATAATAGACTCCTCTGTCCATTAAATCCTCTGGGGGTATGTCAAATTGTAAGTAAGAATCTTTTCTACAGTGTACCACCTTCACGTAGACAGTAAGGAGAAACTCCACTCCTCAAGAATTATGGTCATTCTGGATGTTTGGGTTCTGCTAGAAGTCAAGACACTAAGCCAATGAAAATAACCAAATAAAAGGATTTGCAGTATCAGTAATATGATAGCTTCTTTTTACTTCCCCCAATTTCGATCTCTGATCTTACAAAATACCAGTCATATCGAACTGACTCAGGAATGGGTGGTTGATTTTCACTTACCATATGGATTCAACCTGCAGTTCATGTCTATCAATGATATGTTCTTGTTCAAAAATATTATTTATATTCCACACTTTGACTGTCCTGTCAATTGAAGAAGTTATAACCTGTGGAGAAGATTGGTTGTTAGAAAAATCTACTTATTATCTCTAGAGTTAAGGAAATTATTTGTTTTATAAAATTTTGTCCATTATTTATTTTGAGTTTACTTATAGGCCTACTTGAGATCATAGTCATCTGATTTTACCGAATTCCAGTTTCCAATTGTAAGAGCTTCTAGAGAAATTATTCTTCCAAAATGAGCATCTAGAGTTTTTAGTAACTCCCCATCTTCCAGTTTCCAAACATAAATATTTTTCCTGAAACAAATTATTCAATCGTAAAAAAAGTGTCAGTGTATTTAAGCCATAGTTTATTTAAGATCAAATTCTAATAGTTTCGGTTTTTCTACACTATCTAATCCATATATTTTCATAATATAATAATACGGGTCTTAGTACAAAAAAAGTATTTTATCAACAATTTTTATTTCATTAACTCTGGTTTGATGTATTTATTTCTTAAAATAAATTCCATCAATACTCAGAAGGGTGTTATTTTACAATAAACGCCAGTAAATGAAAAAATACAGGGTAATAATTTAGCATAATTCTATCTCTTATGGTTACATTTATAAACGAGAAATATAAAAAATTTGAAATTAGTCTCACAGACCAAAGACACCAAATGTGGAATGAAAATATAACACCACTCTAGGGTTAGGAAAACTTAATCTCTGTAATGCAATTTATTTTAATCTGCAGACGGTTCAACCAAGTGTTTGAACCGTCCACTAATCTGCAGTCTAACAAAATAAAGTTTTATTTTATGACTAACCTTACTCCAGCAACTGCAAAATCTCTATTTGCACTGAGCATTATAGAGTTTGATTTGAGCATTCGGGTGGAGATGTTACGGATACCATGTGGAAGTTGCAGGACCACAGCCTCCCTGCACTCTGATCTCTCTCCCTGCAATAGTATTGTCTGTGTCAGCATTGAGCATTATAGAGATTTGATTTGAGCACGCGGCATGGAGATATTTAAGGGTTCTCACCTTTCCCAGGTCCCAGTCGTTGATGCAGACATTATCAATTCTCTTCCGTTCACCACCTAGCAGCCACACGATGAAGCCGTTGGCTGTCGTACCCAGAAGAATTGTTTCTGATTTGTCCAGCTTTAACTGTAGCAGAGTTTCTACGTCATCATTGTCTAAGAGAGCAAATTAAAAATGTATTATTTCAAACACATTACCGTATCTTTATTTATATGTGTTTTGTTCCATTTTGAAGAAAGTACCTACATTCTCTTAACATAAAATTATTTGAGTATTTTATAGTTCCCTAACAAGGGCTAACTGGTCTGGAAGCTATCAGTGGTCATATATACTCAAAGGTTTCTTTACTAGTTCATTAGGTTAAGGTTTTTTATTGTTTGACCTACTTGAATAAGGGTTAGATATCCTTATTTCTTTTAAGGTGTTTCATCCTCAGTTAGTGTTTATTTCTAAGGTTTCAACTAATTTCAACTTGTTATATTGCAGCTTGATCATAAAAAGTGCACCAGTGTGAGCGTGTTCAGTGATACTTCTTAATGTTAACTCATTATTTTGAAATGGTTCTATGAGACCAAAACTACTAACTGGACTATCCTAGATAGGCAACTCACAGGCGGAGGGCAGGCTGCGTATCCTTGTCCAGGAGGTTGCCCCGGCAGGAGCTGAGTACTCCGACACCGAGAACCTCCCATTGTCCGTGCAGCAAAACATCGTCTGCTTGTCCCGCGTCATCACCATTGCGCTAGTAGAAATATAATTATTATTCATTTATTGATTACTAATATCTTATTGAAATGTTGTAATGTGTCAAGCTAAGTGTTTAAGATAACACCTATGTTACGTAATCTCCTTCCTTTTTGTTCAGAAGTGATATGTATATATAGAAAAATCTTAATTATTTTGTTCCACCAAACAGCAAATCTACTTACTCCAATGTTGTTCCAACGGAGAACAAGTACATTGATATAACTTCCTTATGTGGCTTAACCAATGCCTATAAGCATAATACCATAATAAGCATATGCTAATAAGCTTAGTTTGTATCATAAACAAAAATTCCTGAATCAAAAATTTGCTTTGGAAATTTTGGAAATTTGCTTAATGTAAGCACTTCTCTGCTATCGGGGTATTTTTCTTCTAGATTTTTGTCATATAGTTTTCCTTCAAGTTTATAAGACTATAGCAATTAATTAATTATTTAAATATTCCATAAAGACTTTTTAGCTATTAGCCTGTACAAAAATTTCATCAAACAAAAGTTTATTATTTAGTAGTGTTTTCTGTCTGGAACAGATAGAGCTAAAAATTGGTGGAGTTAAACTATAAACAAATCTATTATTGTTCTAACTGAATATTTTCCTTTCAAATTTTATTTTAGTCAGTGATATAATTAATTTTTTACTCTTGCTTAGGATGATTTTATAAAATAAATTAAAATTTGGGTTACATAAATTTAATTTGATCTATAAATATAACAAATGTATTACCTATGAAAGTAGAAAGGCTCAAGTTCAACTTTCCCCCGGGTGGTGTGAAGGAGCATGGACGGGTCGTCCAAGGATCCACTCCAGAAAAGAAAACGAAAATCTTCCAAGTCTGTGAACTCTACTGAGAAAAGAGGCCACTGCCCTGCGTTGACTGGGGTGGTAAACCTGGATCATATTATTAAGTATGAGAGTTTGAGAAGAAAATAAAGTCGCAGAAAGCCTATAAATAAATTAAGTTAAAGTTAATAAAGTGTTTATTACATTTTGTTGTTATTATACACTTGTAATATTATTTTGAACACATTAGTTATTCATGCTAGATATGTTTACAATGTACTTTGTCTGTGTAAGTATTGTTCTGATTGCAAGTTTCTCCAGATTGTGTATTGTATACCTCGACTCCAACACGCCTCTCATGCTGAATCGGCACCAGTTGGTGGATCCGTGTATAAACAGATGTTGATTGAGAAGAAAAACTCCGGCAACATTCTCCTCTGTGGGCAATGGGTTCTCCAAAATAACATACTCACTGGTCAGCATGTTCAGTAAAACTGTCTGAAACAAATCTCAATTTATAAACAAGATATAGTTGATACTAAGAAAAAACTAAATATAAAATAAGATATATAGTACAAAAATTAATGCACTTAACCAATACAGCACAAAATGTCAGGCAGATGTCTTAATAATATATATTTTAGTCCGAACAGGATATCTGTGGTTTTTTTTATATCACAGACTTCCATCACACATAAACCAAATGGCCATTTGACATGGTTTTTTCCATAAATTCTCATACTTACTTAGTTACTGCTGTGGCTCCACAAATGTTAGGTAATTTTTAGCCTTATAGACCATCGTCTTCCATTCTGCTCTGTCTTCAGCCAAATGTCATGGTCCTAACGTCTTTCATTAATTGATTGGATCATCTTAGTCTTTCTCTCCATCTGATACTTCCATGTTGATAAGGCTCTTCGTACTTCAAGTAATCTGTTTCCATTCTGTGTTTGTACTACATGCCCTATCCAACTTAACCTTCTTGCTTTCACAATTGCGACAATATCAGGGTTAGTGTTGAGTAATCTCAGTTCTAAAAATCTACAATTCTAAAAATGATTTTTCGATAACCCATAAAACTTTCTTCACAATTTCTTTATTCATAAAAACTCTGAGGTGATTACAAACCTGGTTGTTATTGGTGTAGGCAGCCGCAAACCGGTTGTCAGGACTGAGACAGAGCTGTTGCATGATCCCCTCGAGACCTGGATTGACATCTCGCGTCAAGTCACTGGTGGAAAGGTCCCACGTGATGAACTTGTTGGATATTGACACGATGTAGCGGAAGTCCCCCGTGAGGCAGAAGTCGAACACGGCAAACTGATGACCCTCTAGGGAATACTGCAACATACATCACATTTTGCTGTGGGATCTTAACATACAGACAGTATAAGTCCCTGGTATTTTTTAATTGTGAATTTTTCTAATGGGCTAAATAAAAGGAACTGATTGGGTAAGGGAACTAATTACGGAAATAAAAGCCAAATATACTGGCTCAGATTATCAGTTTAGACTGGTTATCAGGTTTAGGTATACTTGAAGCTCAAATAGTACATGGCCAATAATGATTATTGAAAAAACTTGTCAATTGTCAGTTAGTAGCTTTTTAGCGGAAGAAAGTCTTGTCAAAGGCACTTGCAGGTGCTTTACAATCTTTAGTTGATGTTTTGTGAACTAGTCTCCAGATCTCTTCATATCTATTAATCAAGACACAATATAGTACCCAAATATTACTATTTATATTCATGTAAGGTGCATCTAATCACTTTTTCATTGGATGAAAATAAAGTCCCTCCTTTCTGAGAAGTTTCTTTCGATTTATGTTTTCAACATCTTGAAGAAGATATTTTCAAATTGTACAAACACTCAAGCATCAGCTTATTTATTTTTGGTTGACATGTTGAGCCATATAATAAAGTTCATTTTATCTCGATCAGTCAAGATAAAATAGTTCCCAAATACTTTTGTTTACTACCAACTTCGACTTCACAACTTTTTTGGAAGAAAATTCATTACCTCATGTCTCAAAATGTGAGTACCGTATCTCTACTTTAGTAAGAATATCCCAAAAAATAATTTATGAATTTACTTTTAAAATGTCAAACAATCACATGGTCACAGCTATTTGTTTAAGAATTACTTTTAGGGGTCCACCAGGAGTGTGTAGGCAATGGTAGAAGGGCAGCAGAGCGCAGTGGTCCGGTCCCACTTTGTCACACTGGCTTAGCAACATTTTGACGTTGGGATTTGTTCCGATCTCTGGAAGTAGCCGGCCAACCAGTTGTGGGGCGAGCATGTCCGGGAACACGCTGAGGATGGCTCCACCCAACCGCAGCGCGTCCGCTACCAACATCAGCTCCCTGGCGACCACCAACACTCTCAATTTATCATCTATATTAGCTATTATCTATTTTATGATTAAACAGGCAGTACCAGTAGCAGGGGACTTGTGTTAGATTAAAAACAGTGTCACCTCTGAATATTTTGCCATGAAAGCCTCTTCAACAACTCGCTGCCATGAATGTCATTGAGATTTTTACTCGTATATTGAAAAATTATGGTTATGGTTATGGTTAAAATGGGTTCAATAATTTGAAGCCAATTGGTCAGTCTCATTTTATGATGAAACCTATTAATTAGTGCCTATATTCTATAGTAATCATTTTACCTTTGTACAAGAATTATTGACTTCACTCTTAAAAACAATCACAAAAGTTTCAGATTTCCTTGGTATTCACATAAATTTCAACACAATAGGAATAATATATTCTTAGTAAACAATTTTCCTCGTGTTTTTCATATTATATAGACTTAAAAAGAACATATTTTTATGTCCTAAGATGAAAATAAATTTTGTTGTAAATGTATTTTTTATTTTTTTGTAGTGTAAAACGTATACTAAAAAGTGAATAGAGAAAAAAGTTAAGTTCAAAGATAAACAGTATAAAAACCATAGAATAGATCAAAAGAGGACACAATATATTCATTGTTAATCAAGTAGTTTCCAGAATTTATTTAACTATTGATTTTATGTTCAAAAATTAGTAACAAAATCTCTACACTGGTGTATAAGTCTTAATGATATATTCAACATATTTACTATCATATTTTTTAATATGATTTTAAAATATATTTAAAAACTTTATTATTGAATTCCTTAAAAAAATTCATACAAAGTATGGAATATATTGTGTACTTGAAGGAAAGAGAGAAGAAAGATTTAAGTTGAAAATACACTTTTAAATGTGTATTTAACAAGTACAGTAAGACTATATACTTGTAAATGTATAGAAAAATATAAGCAATAGTTATTAAAATGGAATAAAGTCAATAGAGAAAACTTACCTCCTTATTAATGAAAACAGAGTATAAAATTGAATAACAAAGAAGACTCAGTTTGCATGCAAAATAACTCACAACATCGATGGATTTCTCACCTCTGAAGCAACCTCACTTCCTCCCTAATAAACACTTTGTTTATACATTTTGTTTATCATGATTTGTTTAAGTTAATTAGCTGTGTATAACGTTTATGAAAAGATTAAAATTGTCATATTAATATGATTAAGTTTATTTAGGTTTTTTTATCAGAAGATATAATTAGATTAACTATGTATTCTTAAATACCTGTAGAGCTTAATATATTTTAATTGCATAAATTTTAACAGGTACGGTACAACATAAGTCAAGTATAATCTTATTTTTATTGAAATGTATTTAATTAATGGAATGCTCCAGTGAATGTACTACATTAGGCATTTATATCAACCCTTTCATGAGTATGGACATTAATATGATGTCTAATTTTTATTTGTCCATTGCCTAATGATGAAATTTTAAAAAATGCTAAAAGAGTGAAAAAATGTTAAATAACTTGCTTATTTAATACAAATAAGCGTAAAAATCATGACAAATCACAAATCCTTATTATAATTATTAATTAATAAAAGAGGGTTTTTTTATGTAAGTAAGGACATCGTACGATGTCGTTACTCAAAAATGTTGTAGCGCACTCTTGAAATAGTTAAAGAAGTGAATTATTTTCAATTTTCCAGAACTAATTTGAAACAATTTCTACAATGTTAAAATTTCAGAAATTATACTTGATTTTTTTTATTTTACCTGGTTGCCTCCCTGTCATCAATGTTGGTACAAGCATCTTCAAAATCACTGAGTACAGCTTGCAGCGGACAGGACGAAAGTTTTGCATGAAGCCACTCGTAGTTGAATAAAACATTTTCATACAAATCTTTGAACCTCCGAGATCTCACTAAATGGAACGGCAGCTCACCAAACTAGAAAAAATTGATGAGTAGTATAATTATTTTGTTATACACTTGGAAAACAGATGTTATATCCAAGACTTGTTATGCGGTCAAAATAAGATGTATATTTTGGTCCTGACTCAAAAAGAAACCAGCTGATCTTTCAGACTTAATTGAGATAGTTGTGACAAGACAAAATGAGTAAATCTTAATCAGTTATTCATTAGCTAGTGAAATGTGGGGACCATTTTATGAGTTAATTTGTAAAGTAAATACAGTATAACATTTTAGTGTTTTGCTGTATTCAGCTTAACATAAAATATAGTTCACCACTCTAAAATTGTCTTTTCATCCTCGCTCATTTTCCGCTAACTTTAAATGAAGCCAAATGAAAAAGTAGCATTTCAGGTTCTCGTGATAAAATATACTATTTTTATTTTCTTAAATGTATTTACAACACCATAGGTATTTTTTGTTTCATAAAAATGGTCTAAACCTTGGTCTTGTTTACTATTAATTAGATAGGAGATTAATTAAAAGTGTAAAAAATTACAATTGGGCCAAAAATCTAAATTATATATGACTCAAAAATGTCATCATATGACCCGTGAAAATCAGAAGTAATATTCGTTTGAAAAAAACGACTTTTTTAATTATGTATGCTTGTAATACCTTCCTAAGGTTATAGCGAGTGACTTTGCCATCTTTTGAGTAGAATACCAGAGGTTGAACTGGAACTTTTCTGTCTGCAGACCCTTCTTTGTCGGTTAGGTTAAACCTAAACAAAATTATAAATTAATTACTATTTATCAACTTATACTTCACTATTTAGGTATCAAAAGCATATATTTTCTAAAACACTGGTAAAGCAGATGTAGTTGCCATATTACTTTTTCTGCAGGTAAATTTGCTTGGTTAAGAGGCGGCAGGAGTCGGTCCAGGCACTCACTGTAACTGTTTTTAAAAGTGCATGAACTAGTTCACGCACTTTTAAAAAAATTATTATGGCTAAGAGCAAATCAAATACAAAAAGTTATTCAATACATTTTATTTATGAATATGTGAAGTTTATTTAAGTCCAAAGTTTGAAATTTTCCACCGATAAACAAAAAGTATACAACAGAATTAGTTTTGTTAAATCCTTATGGGATTTTAATTTTCTAATTTCAAGTTTAACACATCAATATGTTTATAAGGACCTATAAAATACTTTGTATTTGGTATTTTGTTTTAATAAATTTCTTTGGCGAGCAAATAAAAGATAATTAAACCCATCCCATGTCAAACACCCACAGTTACAGTGAGCACCTGGACTGACTCCTGTCGCCTCTTAATTGACTTTTTTTAAGTGATAGAGCCAAAAAGTGTCATCACTCTCTGTAAACCTTTCTACTTGTGTTCTACAATTTACTATACATGTATAATTAATTTCCTACAGTGTACCTGTGTCTTTGTATTTCAGTATATTTGAATGGTTTCGGAACTCCACCTCCCCAAATCCCAAGGTAGTAATCAGCAATAGAGGAATGAAAGTAGATAGCCATGTTCATGTTCTTGAAGTATCGCTCTTTAGCTGTGTCTCTGAACTGCCTGAAATTATTTAGATTCAATTGATCTGTTGGCATTGCAAGAACTTGCAAAGGGCTAAAATGTAAGAGTAAAGTACATAAGTAAAACTTATAAAGAATTAATATTATTAATTCAATTTAATAACTCAATACTTTTTTGTAGAAAAAATAAATGGAAAAAATTTATGAAACCAAAACATATGTCTGAAAACCCTCCTGATCCTTGAAACTCATTTGGGAGTATCAACTGGTCTCATTGGCTAAAAACCTTTGAAAATTGTTTAGCTTTATGTTCAAAAAAGGTTAAATTAATTGCAATTTGGCACAAGAAATTTAATTTTTTTATTCTAAATAAATTTATTGCCTGGATAAAAGACTATGTAACATTATTTTTAAATCATATCGTAACCTATCCATGTATTTTAAATCAAGTTTAATGAGAAATGAGTGTAAGATGATTAAACCACGATCTTACAGAATTTTTAATGACTATGGCTGACTTTTTCCTTAACTGTCAATTAAAAGCACCACAGCCAATGGCATCTACCTACTGTTTAACTGGGATCCAAACTACAATTTTCCTCCAAACCTGAATTATGAACTGGTCTAATCATCAAGGTGGTCTTTACAGATAAATATATAATTCAATAGTGCAGATGTTAATCCACACCAGGAAATATATCCAATCCACAGTCTATTTATCATTTTAAAACCACCCACTATTAATGACTGTTTTCCCACTCTACAGAGGGTAATTAACTCATATATGATCAAAGGGAGACGGATCGCTCACTTTTAATTTTAAGATGCTATAAAACATGGAGTTTGTAATTTATTGGTCTGAAATTCGGAGTATCTGTTGTTTGGAGTGTCGGTAGTGAGGGGGATAACGTAGGGGAGGTTTAGTGACCATTAGTCGGTCTCTCACATTGTTTCATGATGGGTTAAAGTGCAATAAGCACAACTAAAAATTTCTTTAAGGCCTCAAGTTTGCTTAGAGATTCTTGTTTCAGGTTCAATTTTGTTCAATTTATTATCTTTTTGTCTTATTGTCTTGTTTGTCTATTTCTAGTTTTTCTTTCTTAATCCAATATTATTTTTTGTTTTGTTTTTTGCACTCATCTTTTTTTCTGTTCAATGTTAACTTCAATATTGATTTTTTTCTGAAGTGCAAACCTAATTAATGTTGGCCATTATAAATGTGATTGGTGCTTCAACTCAGGCATAAACACAGACTCCTAGCTAGAAAGATGAATGTAGCAATGCTATGTAAATCAATGGCACTTGCGAATTGAATAAATCTTGAAAAAGGTTAGAAAAATAGTTAAACAAAAGGGGAATGATATAATTTGTTCCGAATTCGTTAAATATAAATTGTTAAAAAGGCGTTTAAAAAGGTGAGTGTGGCGCTCACCTCTCGACCGTCAACGTAATACATGTGACCTCGACCAACGGCGAGTTAGGGGAAGGTGTATAAGAGTTCAAAATGAAAGGAGGAACACTCGGTTTACCTGTGATACCAGTTGAGCACACTGACCCCGTCAGCCTCCCTCTCCGAGAGGTAGTTGGGGAGGTCGTTGCGTATCCTGGTCCAGAGGAGAGGAGGGATGCGGCGCACAGGAGGCAAGTGGTACTGGTACACGTCGTCCAGCACCCGGTCGTCCAGGGAGATGAGGTCTTCCAACTCAGACTCGGACAGACCACTCTTGGCTGCTGTGATGTAGGCCAAAGCGTGGAACACCAGGATCCTGCCGTGCTGCATGTGACATATGTTACAGCATTGTAGCTGGTATAGACCAACTGATTGTTGTGTAAGATAGCATATCGACCAAATTATCTTGGAGGAGCTGTTATAACATTTCCATTATAATCTTAAGGTGTAGCCTACTTACACTGGGAAGTGTTTTTTTATCCAACAATCAAATTTTCAAGAGCGGTGTTATTATTTAACACACCTAATCAAATTCATAACATTTTTGCTAGAATAGCAAAGCTCACTCGACAAAAAATATCAGACTAACCGTAAAAAAAATAACAGCAAGTTTGACTGACTGATAGACAACTTGATCACACAATTTATATTAGAAAAATATTAACACACTTTAATTAATATAACTGTGTTTTATATTTATCATAAAAATCCCAAGAGAATGCTATGGCTATCAAGGACAATAAGGAATCATCTGGTTTCTTCTGGTTTAAAGGCTATATATACAAGTGTCATTCATATTTTCTGCTGTACCTGCACCTTATTTTACTTCCTTGTCGTTAGAACAATTAGTATGGTGTAGATCCTAAACCGACAATGAGGAAGGGTTAAAGATTTTTTCTTCTCAGTCAATACTTGACCACATCAATTTTGGTCTGACAAAGATGGAAGAGGGTACCTACATTATTCACTACAAACAATAAACATGCCTGTTTTTCAATCCTCTCAAACAGCATCATTATGGAATCCATAACAGTGGATGCCAACAATGTGTCCTGGGGCTTGGTGTAGCTCCGCCACCGACATATCTCGGCAAACACGAGCTTCACAAAGATGGGAAGGGAGCATTGACCTATAGCGTTGGCCACCAGTCTCCATTGGTAGTTGGTCAAGTCCCTGCAGGCTGTCTTCATCCACATCCTTGCAGGGATAAAAATATTATATGAAGAATCATCAGGATAATTTAGCCAAAAGATTATCTTAGTCACACATATCATATTAAAAATAACTACTAGACCAATCTCAAGCTGTGATTGTAGTCTCTAATTGAAGTCATTTTTCCTAAATTTGCCTTGGTGTTTGATCTTATTCCTTTATACTCAAAAATTGATTGCCATTACTTTGTTAAAAGAGTGTTAATGATTCATAAAATATTAAAAGAACAAGATAAATTTTGTAATGTCATTGGTTAGAAAAGAAACTATTGTTTCTAAAATGTGTCACAAAAACACATGGCTTGGATTTTTGCGCTTTATCAAATTCATTTATGCACCTCATTGTTTACGTCTATAATTGTCCTTAGCTGGATAAAGGTCATCAAATTATTTATCAAATACTTACTTGATGACTTGCATCGCCAGCTCTTCTCCGAGATCTTTGACCTCTATAAACTGTTCCTCCACATCAATCATCCTCCGTAGCACATGATAGTCCTTGGACACTTCAGGGTTGTCTGCCTCAGCCGCGCAGGAAACAAGCAGCTGAAATTTACATTACAAAAAATAAATTTAAGGTGAAGTAGAAAAAACTGCCGGATATCCAGTCTAAAAATTAGTGATGGAGAGAAATGTATTGTTTCTTCTTGTTTATTTATTGTTAAATAATAATTGGAATAATATTTTTTATTTTATATTATAACCATCTATGGAAATATCCCCTCCAGGAATCATTCCCTTCAAAATTTTTCTCCTCTTGTGCTTATTGTTCATTGGTTTCATTGGAGGAGAGACTTGTAACCAAAAATAATGTAGTGCAAATCATATTAAGTAGATATTAAAACAGATCAAATATAGGCTAGATAAATTTAGTCATATTTAGTCTTTAAATATAATACACTTTGTCACTGACATAAAATATAGTTCTTAAAAATAAATTAACAACATTGTATGTTATCCAGTTATTCAGACCTTTATATATAGGATTCAATCACCTCTTCTTCTAGATAAAATTATAAATATCGGAAGTTCAGGCAAATCTTCATACTCACGCTCGCGCACCAGATGTAGGTTATTCAACAAGACCTCGATATCTCGTAACGCAGCGAACGTGTTAAAAAACTAGAAAGTATAAGAAATAAAACTACACAAAAAAGTACAAGAGAAAAACGTCCTGCAAACGATATGATGCATTGTACTTATAAGGGTGTAATTAATAAAGAGTTCTTCACCTTGCAGTTAGGGGGCAGTCTGGTAGGTATCCAAGAGACCTTGTTGTTGTCCTGTGCACCGGTCAATTGGTCCACTGAGTCCAGGAACACGATGAGCGGCTGCTCCTTGGAGGCGTTGGTCAGAAGCTGTTTGAAGTGGGCAGTCAACGGCACAAGGTCATCAGGAATGTCTTCAAATGGCAACATGTAGTTGTACGATATCTAAAATAAACGTTTGTGTGATTTATTATTGACAATATGGGAAGAGAATTACTACTTTGAGAAGAGAATTGTGTTAAAAGACGTTTAGTAAAATGTGTAATAATAAGAAAAAATATCATATGTAGTGGCTTAAAATGTAACAGAAATGGGGACACTAGTAATAAATGATTTTTGATAAGTACAATAAATTATTTAACTTATTGGGACAAAACTTTCCCAAACTTTCTATTCTTTATTTATTTGTTTAATTAGATATTATATGTTTATTTTATTTACTAAGGTCGGCGCAAATCGGACGCTGTCAAGAGAACTTTCCAAATGGTGTACTCAATTTAAGTGTTGCTATTTAAAAAAAAAAAAGTAATATAACTATGTAAAATTTATTTTATATAATACCTTTATAAAATTTCTCTATAAACAATATTCCCAGTATAATTTTTGTCTCGACCTTCGGCCTTGGTTTTTCCTTCTTTTATATAGATTTGAGTCCATCAAAATGATCCTCACTTGCTGCGACATATAGTTCTGACCAAACAATTCAGAACTACTCCAACCTTACCCAAATATTCTGAGATTTGTTAATGGTCATAGAAAATGCCACAATAAGGAAACTGTGTGTGCTGTACTGAACGTAACAGGAATCGCCTTCCAGTCTCCATTATGTCGAACGTTTAGCCTTTTTTTCATAGGTCACCAAAGTGTGTTCTTTGAAAAACTGTTACTTGTTGTGTCGAGCTGTAAACATCAACTCATCATGTGTCTCCGAGTGTTTCTATACTTATCAACTGCACAATATTCTACATTATAATCTATACTTAGAAACCAAGTTTAGATTTTCCCAAAGATTTTCATTTTGGCTATTTTTTGGAAATAAAAAATTGTTTTATTGCCAGCTGTACGATGATGTCTTCATTAAACGAAAAAAGAAAGAACCATATAATGTCAATAATTTTGTATTTAACCACTTCAAATAAAATATTTTTTATCGTCTGTTTACTTCTATATAAGTTATGGAGAAAATCGCGACTTTGAATTATTTTCATAAGTGAATTCAAATTTTTAATTGATCAACTAAGACATGCTTAGACCTTATAACGACATTATGATTTTAGCAAAAAAAACAATTATCACATATAGTGTATTAAATATATAAGATTATATGTTGAAGGGTTTGAGTCTTACTAAGGCCGGCAAAGCCGGACGCATACTTTCTGTAGAAAATGGTTCGGTCCTGAATAGAAGGATTTGTACAAATAGGTAAGGTGGAGTATTGACAGTGTACATAATCCTTGATGAAGTACCTCCAAAAAGTAATCTAAATGTGAGCTCAAGTTAGGTTACCATAAGAAGAATCACGTAATGAGGGGTCAATCCTTTGGGACACCCAATCTTTTTTTCCTGGCACATCCTATGTCAGGGCTGGATGGTTCAATGGTAAAAATGAATTAGCTTCACCATGTTGCCTGTTCTATTCATCAGACAATCATTCATTCATATTCATATTTCAATTATATTCACCTCAAACTTCCCACGTAGTTTGAGATAGTGTCTCATGTAAGAATTTCTAAGAATCAGTTCACCACCACTTCCCAGCTCCTACCAACCATCCTTCTTTTAGGCCATCCTTTCCAGGTAAAAGGGTAAGGAGATGTCCACAAGGACTCATTAGTAAGGGAGCCAACTTGGTCTTCTGTACAGTACCTAATATTACTCACTTGTTGACAAATGGAGATGAGTGTTGGAGTGAGAGCGCTGCTATCTGGTGTCGTACCAAGGAAACGGATGATACTGATTGGACGAGCCCCTGCAAACCATTCTGTTGAGGTCATCCCAGCTGATTTAGCAAGAAGTGATGTCTTCCCGCAACCTCCTTCCCCATAGAGCACTATTGGCTGATTAATTTCACCAATCATATATTGGTGAATTTTTTCCAGCTCTTCCTCTCTACCGTAGAATACCTAAAGAGGAAAAATTAATCACAAATTGTAAAATATTTCCATATGTTTTGATTAATTCAAAGAATAATTTTATTCTGTTCAGTTATTCTTAAAACAAAGCTAGTAACTTTTGATTCCTTTTCATAACAAATTGAACATTTTTTCAACATAGGGTTCATAGTTGTTCTTTAACTCTTACAAGTTAGCGGCTAAGTAAAGAATATTTTCAAAAATTTAAATCCCCATTTGAAGAACCCCACAGACCTTTATAATCAGCCCATACACTATCACAGAAACTGTGCATATCTGATAAGTAACGTTATCAAATCTGATCTAACACGATCATAAATACAAATCAGGAACTATCGAGAATTTATGCATTCTCTAATCATTTCTGATCAGGAATATTGTCGGAACTCTTCTCTCAGAAAATGCACCAATTCATTACAAGTCACTTGTGAGTTCTAATTGTTTTTTTTCTGATTAGGTCTGATTAAACCTTCTATAAGTGAAATTAAAACTTTACATCGAGTCACAGACATGTTAAAATACTAAGTATTGTCGATATTTACCTGAACTGAGTTATTGCAGGCATGGAGATGTTGTAGTATTTCTGTGACAATCTGTCCTTGAGCACTCGAGTCCTCCTTCCTCATCGCTCTATCAACCAGCTTTGTAATATTCTTGTAAAAGTGGGTTATAAAGTGGTTGAGGTACTCCTCGTGGGTCTCTGGGTCCAGGCCTTCTCTCCCAATCCACTCAACAGTGTATCTTGGAGAATTAAATACCATTGAATTTAACTAAGAATTCAAACAAGAATGGAATCAACTTCAAACACTTGCATACTTTTGAAAGAAAGCAAAATATAGTGCTCTAATAGGCATCTATTTGTTAAATTATTATTTACTATCTCATCCAAGTTATCCAAAATAATAAAGAAAAGTATGGGTGGTAAACACATTTTCTGTCAAACGTATTGTTAGACACCAATTGTGTATTTGTTTGATTATATTAACAACAGAATAAATAAAACCTAAGTATTCTTAACACCAACTATGCAATCATTTTTGTTTATGTGATCCTTACCTGTCTTGATCTCAACCATATCTAGAAAATGTTTCACTAAACTAAATACTTGCCTCTGGTAGTTGCTGGCCTCAATTTTCTGCACAAGACGCTCATCTCTCAGGTTTGCCAAAAGTTTAGCCGCTTCTGTGTCTAAGCTTCTATTCAAGATATCAAGAAACAATGACGCCTTCTTCAAATTCTGCAGGTTAATGTTATTAATCCATCTAACATAAGCCAGACAATGGTTTTTTGTGTTTTTGACATCAAGAATGCCATTTATTACCTCTCTTTCGGTAACTGAAACAAAATTAAATCAACAGTGATGCAGGATACTAGGCAGCTGTTGGATTAATTTTGAGATACTTTGACATAGTAAACAATAACTCTGTTCCAATGTTTCACAGAATATAACGTAACAGAAATCTTTAAAATGCATAATGGCGTTGATTATTAACTATTCAATATCTTTTATTAGACTTAATATCTGTAATTTAAACATTCAATTTTTGATGTACCGTAAATTATTAGGTAATTACCCGTTTCAAGAAAACGGGAGGAGTTTCTCCACCTCCAGAAGCGTTGTGTAGTTAAAAACACAGAAACGTTGGAAAAGTCAAATAAAATATATTGAATAATATAGCGTTATTTGATTTTCCTCCCAGCTGATCCAAACGAGCAAGATCTAAGCCAAAAGTGTTCAACTAGTAAATTAACAATAACAATAATAATTTGACTATTGAACTATTGATAAATAAATAATCCTGAAAAATGAAGATCTGGTCTTTGAAAACACTACATCACAACTATCTTCCACTCTTATTCAGATTGATTTATCCTGCAAGATTGAGTCTCTATTTTAAAAAGAATAACGAACAACACAGAGGTCCTCACCTGACATAAAGTAGTTGTGCATAAGGTCTTTGGACAGTTTGCCTTGGTTGAAACAACTCAAAGCAGCTTTCCTCAGCAGTTTCTGCATCTTTCCTAGAGTATCCCACCAGACGGCTTGATCGTGCTGCTGGAGTTTTGGAATTCTCTGCACACTCAGACAAACATTTTGAAATATTTGTGGAACCAAAAAGGTTTATTGATTTGGTGTGTAGTTGTACCAAAACATATTAAGCTTTTGCCTAATATACAATGAGTAGATGGACTACAGTGAGGACTCAGAGATTCTTTCATTTGATCCAAAGCCATTTTGTGAAGTGTTCATAATCTGAGCAGGGCAAAAGATTCAAAGATTTTAAGAAAGACCATGATGAGGAATGATCCCAGCTTGTATCGGTTGAAGAAAAAATCAATATATCTTCCAAAGAAAGGAGTGAAAGGTAATCTTCCAAGAAGAGGCTTATTATGGTGCTAGAGGCCACGACCAATAAAAAAATACCTCAGTAAAATCTGAATAAACAGGACTCATGATCCTTCTGAAAATAAAGTTTTTGAGTCTGATGTAAATGTCTGGCTTGAATTTCCAGCTGTAGGTGAGATTGAGATTCCATGGAGAGGGAAATTATTATAAGGCTCGACAAATCAAAAAGTAGTGTGTCAGCCTAATTTGACTTTAGGGACCAGCCATCAGAGGGTGTTAAAACACCTTGGGTTAAATTAGATCCCAGATATAAATGAGGAGACTATTGATTTAGATATTTCAATAACTGTAGAATTAAGTTTTGTAAAAAGGTTAACTTTTAATAAAAGATTTCAAAGGAACTGCAATCAAACATTATGTCAACAATTGTTCATAAGTTTTCAGTATTTACAATAGGCCTACAGTACCTTGTTGTTGAAGTTGATGAGAATGGAGGATATGGGCTGCAGCACGGAGATGGGCGGCACGGCGTTGCTGTCCTTGCGGTACCAAGTGTCCAGCAGGATGACCTCGGTCCCGCCCGCGGCCAGGTCGTCCCTCAGCATCTGCAGCTCCGAGGATAGGATGTACGTGGGGATCGGCCTGTACCCGTACTTCTGTCCGAGGAACACCTACACGCAACCAGAATCACAAGTCATATTTCATGATATTCATGGGTGATACGATCTGTTCTTTTGGTCGTTGAAACTTAAAATTGGCATTTTAGGTTGGAACGTGACGGCGGAAATAGTAACTAATTATTCTGTTTAAGTTGTACAGAACAATAAATAAACATTTCATCACACGAATTGGAATAGGTTATTCCTTTATTTTAGAAAAAAAACTATAAATTGAAAAATGTTCTTATTTACCACACACTAGACTCTAGACTAGACTAGTTAAAAGAAATTTAAATTTTGTGGCACCTTAAATGTATTAGATTAATTGCCTTCTTTTTTGTTGGTAGCGGCTGGTATTGAGTGCACGCTGGTTTTCTATGGTTAAAATATACCAATAATTAACGGACTTGGCTGGTATACAAACGTAATACCAATAAAAACGTTTTCACCTTATAAATACGATTTTTGCAGTTAAAAAACTGGTTGTCATTTTTCATTACTTGACTTAATGTACAATTTAAGTCACATGCTACAATATTTTGAAGCGAAATACGTTATGTGCAATCAATTAATCACACAATACTATATCAATTACTATATATTATATTAGGTAGAAACATGCTTTTGAGGAATGCACGTGTTTACATTTGCAATATCTAGATGAATTTGTATGACGAAAATTTAATTTTAATTGGTTACAAATTTTCATGTACAGTATTTACTAAAGTGTTGAGCCCTTGTATATTTAAACACGAGTATTCACATAGTAAAGAACGAGAGCTAAAACTAATGATCAGATTGGGTTCTTTATTAGTGCAGCTAGCGTGAGGCTATCTCGCCACAGTGCCAGGCGGAGCTAGTAGCTGCCCGCCGACGTCGTTATCACGACAAGGTATATTGGTCTGATAAACTGAATTTTCACAATACTAAATTATATTTTTTTCAGCAAGCCCATATGCTTAAAACAATGTTTAATGTAGTACAAAAGTATTATTCATTTTCACTTTTAATATTAAAATAGTATCCAGAAAAATAATTTTAAAGAGTCTTGGGGTAAAAGTGAATGATTTAACAACTACCACAAAGTTGGGGCCCATGGAGAGACGCTGGCAGTTCATAATTTCTCTCATGCAGAGTTCTGTTGTCATGTGATCGTCTGTAGCCTCGTCTCTCACTCCCCATCGCATGTCAACCACCTGGGCAACAATAACATGTTACAGTGATCCCTTTTATGCAGAGATATGTTGCCACGTGTACCACCTACAACACATTTGTACAGGAACACACCCAAGACTGGAATATGTACGGACAATAAGGACAATCACCCTCAATGTACAGACAGTGTCATTAGTCTGTGCGCGCGACTCTGACGCTATAGCCGTTCTATTTAAGCTGGGCTTGTTCACTCCATTACATTAGATTAGATCATTGAAATGGCAACCAACTACAATGTAGGTATTTTAAGCCTGGTAGAATGAGGATTGAGTGTAAGATGACTGTGGCGCGATCTTGTAGTCTTGTTACTGACTAAGGCTGATATGTTCCTTAGACAGGACTGTTAATTAATAGCCCAACAGCCGATGACAATTAAGGGGCCTACAGTTTGAACATGGTATCCAATCCACGGCCTCTGGGTTACAAATTGGTCTAATTATGAGAATGGTATTTGCGGATTTACGTAGTATTCAATAGTTCGGACGTTAATCCTCACAAGAGAACCTTACACCCACCGCCATCGCTCACAACTATCCACCGTCTCAGTCCATTATGTTCGTCTACAAGACTTTCAGCAGAAATGAAAAAATAAAGTCACCTTCCTGAAAAAATAGGAATATTTATATTCTTTAAAAGTTATAAAAACCACAAACATAGACTAATGGCACCATCTTTACAAGTACCCTTTGGAATACAATGATCCCATTCATACAAAGTCGTGTTAATGTCATGTCATCGTCGGTAGCCTCGTCTTTCGCCCCCACCTGGGCAACAAGAACATGTCCGGTACAGTAGGCTACAGGAGTACCAACACTGAATAACAACAATACAGGGTGAGTCCAGTCATTTATTGTATGCAGGTTATATGAAAGTAGTAGGCCCAATTCGCTATCTGTAGAAAGGAATAGATCTTGCGGTTAAGCTAATAGACCTAACTGCCACTTGAAGTTATACTTTCATATCGTACTATACTGTTATCGGTTAAAATATAATTCATAATAATGCCAAACATACCAATATTTTGTGACTGCAGAACCCATAATGAATTAGCACATATACTATAGAGTGCTCGCTGATCTAGGGATAGAATGCGGGACTTTATCGGTTTTGAGATCCTGGATTCAAATCCCACCAGTTACTGTGTACCTTTTCGCTGTGTAATCCAGTAGGTCTAGCCTAAAGTAATGAGTTATTTGATTTCACACGGGTCTGAGAAGAGTATTGGGACATAAATAAATGAAACATATGTGTTCACTATTTGAGCAGGTGCAACAAGTTAAAAGCATTATTAGACCAAAATAATGGGAATTTATTGGTTAAAGTTGTAAAAGGGACGTGGGAAGGTGTTAAAATATCGATCCCAAGACGAGAGCAGGTGGTACCGCGCGGTGCCCAACACAGAAGTGGCGTGCAATTAAAAATAGCCGTCAATTGGTAATGTTCGGGACACCCCAGTCACGGGATCCTTGCCCTTGCAATATCCGCTTCCGCATCTTGGGAAGTGTAGCAAATAAGTCTGTTGCGGGGATGAGGATAAATTGACAATTTTGTGTACCAAAAAGTATAAAGAACTTTTATCAAAAAATCATGACTTGAATAAAAAAAATATGAGTGGTCATGTCAATAAAAAATAATTGAATATTTTACAGATTTTTCTTATGAACCAATATAACGGGTTTTCTAATTGCTCTTTGTTAGCACAATTAACCTATTAAAGTATATTATCTCTAGTAGATACGATAATTATTATCATATTTTTAAGACTGTGAAAAGTGTGACTTGTGTGTTTATTCAAATATACAAAACAGATAGTCAACAGTGTTACTCATTCATGGGTATAAAACTATAACATAAACTATGCAACCTACCTGGAACTCCAGGCCGTGTTTTTCGCGGCAATAATCCTTCAGCTTGGGGTAGCACTGAGCCATCAGCGTGTTCCTCTCCATCGTCGTGTCTGACAAACAAACCGTTAGCTAACACAAACATGGTAAAATTAACCATATATATATATATATAACTGCCTGGACAATGTTTAACTGTAACTTTCACAATATTTTATTTGGTTTAAGTTCCCACTTCATTATGTAAAGGTCGTCGGTTCGATCCGAGGAAAACCCTAAAACCATTTTGAGATCATTCAATATACCAATATTTTATTGAACCTTTCCAACGCCTCTGTGTTATTTTAACTCATAACGTGTCTGAAGGTGAAGAAACTACTCCTGTTTTCAAGTGCTTACCGTTACCTAATAATTTACATTAAAAATTGAAAGTTTAGTTGTATATATTAATTATATAATGTTGTCAATAATACTATATAACGGTACTTTATCATGAACAATACAAAAACTATAGAGTTGGCAAAGTCATTTATTTAAGGACAGATGTTGATCAAACATGGTAGCAGATGGTTAAATCAAAATTGTTTATGGTAAAAAATGCCTACTTTCAATGTTCCTCACAGTAGCAGACCTGCATATTCTTTTCCCGTGTTGATCATATGGAGAATAGGCAAACTCTTATTTATTGAAGTTATTGATCAAACTTGTTATATGTTTACTCGTTGTTGTTGTTGTTAACTCTTGTTATGTTGTTGTAATATTACTGATTATTAATATTAATATTGTCATATTATTGATTTTGGAGATTCGATCCTTTCATGGGGTAGCACTGAGCCATCAGCGTGTTCCTCTCCATCGTCGTGTCTGACAAACAAATTAGCTAAAACAAACATTGATTAACCATTTAATTATTTATTTTTAACTGCCTAACAATGTAACTGTAACTTTCACAATTTTTTATTTGGTTTAAGTTCCCACTTCATTATGTAAAGGTCATCGGTTCGATCCGAGGAAAACCCTAAAACCATTTTGAGATCATTCAATATACCAATATTTTATTGAACCTTTCCAACGCCTCTGTGTTCTTTTAACTCATAACGTTTCTGGAGGTTAAGAAACTACTCCTGTTTTCAAGTGCTTACCGTAACCTAATAATTTACATTAAAAATTGAAAGTTTAGTTGTATATATTAATTATATAATGTTGTCAATAATACTATATAACGGTACTTTATCATGAACAATACAAAAACTATAGAGTTGGCAAAGTCATTTATTTAAGGACAGATGTTGATCAAACATGGTAGCAGATGGTTAAATCAAAATTGTTTATGGTAAAAATGCCTACTTTCAATGTTCCTCACAGTAGCAGACCTGCATATTCTTTTCCCGTGTTGATCTTATGGAGAATAGGCAAACTCTTATTTATTGAAGTTATTGATCAAACTTGTTATATGTTTACTCGTTGTTGTTGTTGTTAACTCTTGTTATGTTGTTGTAATATTACTGATTATTAATATTAATATTGTCATATTATTGATTTTGGAGATTCGCTGAGTACGTAGGTATACTGCGACGAGGTGTTTTTAGCGTTTTGGTACCATTTTCTAAAGAACTATGAATGCCTCTGACTACAAATTTGTTTGGTTACTTGGGATATCATGTTGAAGGAAGTGTACTAAAATCACGCCTCTACGTCAAAAAACATAAGCAATAAAATGAAATGTTAAAAAATTAATATTTTTTACATATTACTAAACATACATTTTTGGTAAAACACTTTTAAAGTAGTATATTTTGTGGGAAAAGTGTCTTGGAATAAGTAGTTAAAATTTGATAGGTATAGCTTTTAAGGGTTCACTATTAAATGGTACCTAACCAATATGATGTTGACCCATATTAATCTAAATAAACGGTACCAGTGGACTGACACATACTTTCTCCCTTAAGTAAATTTAAAAAGACAATCTGTAATAAAACTATCATGTTCTACAAAGTTATTCTAAATATCATTTAATAATTTATTGATCAAATTGTATGGGGGAAACCCCCCCCCCCGGCAATACCAAGCTTTTTTGAGCTGGTTTTGTTCGGTGATTTGACCTTACACTTCATACCAAATTTAATGGAAAACGGTTGGAAAGTAAGGAAGAAATTGATTTTTTTATATTCTCCATAAGAATAACATTGGGCGCTTTCAGGTCAACGTTTATCGTTGACAGTAAATTTAACTTTTCTCTGGAACCGTTAGTCGCAGACAAATAATTCAAAATACTAATTTGTTTAGTTTTTTAAGCTGGTTTCAATGGTACCAGTCAAGTTATACTTTACTTTTATTGTTTTTGCTGAAAATTTAAAAATTTGATTTTTTTGACATTTAAAAGCCCATAACTTTTGAACCGTCATTTTTACAGATATGTGGGTGGTGTCAAATTATTTTGTAGTCTGTGCACTATAAACTATTAAATTTTAATCAAAATCGTTAGAGCCGTTTTTGAGGAAATTGTATTTTTCACGTTTTTTAAGGGTTTTTAGGGGTGAACTACCCTTAAAAATCAAAAATTCAAAAAAATGAAAAAAAAACGCCTGGAGGTACGGTGACTATATATATACATGCCAAATTTCATCTAAATCGGACCAACGTGGTAGGCTGTGGCACTGTACACATCCAGACACACACACACACACACACACACACACACACACACACACACACACAGACACACGGACGGACAGACATCACGTCAAACCCCACTTTTTTGGATTCAGGGGACCTCAAAACGGATATATCCACCCTCAACTCAAATTCGAAAATTTTGACGAAAAAAATACTTTCTCCATATACTATGTATAAGGGGAGAAAGTAAAAGTGGCCATATCCCCTTAAACAAATGATTAAGATGTTTAAGATGTTAAGATGTTGTTGGACTCTGAGTTACCTGTGAATGTAGAGCTGGTGAATATCCTGACGATCTTGGAGCTGACTGGAGGCAGGCTCTCCAGAGACCCGGAGAAGATCAGGTCTATAGTGCGGTCGTCCATGGCTGCCTATCTAGGGCCTCCTACTACAGCGGCTGCTGCGGTCAAACCATTCAGATTTAAAGTACCTGTACTTTCATAACAGTTTAACATTAATTATCTATATTTTATTTAATGTTTAATTATCTAATAGCAAACAGCTCGTTCAAATTCAAGGTTAAACTGAAAGCGCGTTTACATTAATAATTTGAGCTCGAATGCGAGCTCAACCTAATAAAAACCCGCCTTTACTCGCAGTGGCCAACAGCTCAAATGAGAGCTCGAATTAATTAATGTAAACGCGCCTTTAATAAGCTTTCACGCTCATTAAAAACATTTTGTGTGGCGTGTCTCAAGGTACATTTTAGGTCCAGTAGTGTTTTTTAGTCAGGTTAATGATCTTATTTGTACTTATAGAAACAGTTAAATACACACGTTTAGAGAATGACCGTCTTTAAACAAATAAATGTATACAATACTAATATTCATATTGCACTAATACTTACATAACATATACAGTACTAATAAGAGATTTAATTTACTGATTAATCTAAAAGAATAGTTCAATATAAATATTTTGGAATCTGTTAAAGAAAACAAATTCAATTGTCTTATTTATTTTACCCATATTTTTGTTAATGTATTTTTCTCTGGTCCTAACATTCTAACAGACATATCCTAACAATATTACTATCTTGCGTCATTTACATTTCTTTGCAGCAATCCTTTGGTAAATTATTATGATTAATGATTAAGTATACAATACGGTTTGCAAGTACAGTGTCTACTTGTTTTGCAATATGAAGGAACGAGTGAAAAAAGGCTATAATTGTTAAACTCTCAAAGCTACTTTGCTCTTTTTGTTAGATTAAAAATTTCAATAATTTTAATACTTGTTCCTGTTAGGAGTCCCCGTAGCATTTGGAAGACTTCTGTCAAAATAAAGGCTTGAAAAATTTATACAGTAATAGACTAAGGAAAATTAGTTTCTGGTAAAGGTTTATTTCTGGAGTGCATGATTAGGCCTAATGACAGTCTGCGAAAAATGGCAGGAGTGTTTACACCATTTTTGAGAAAGGGGTTTCTCCACGAAAAAATTAAAAAGTAGGTATGAAACAATGAATGAGAAGAGTGCGAGAGTATGTCTACCTGAGAGTGTTGAAGGGGCGAGCGACCGGCACTGTCTGATACGAGCCGATCGACTCCCGCATCTAGGTCACGAGCAAGGACGTCCAACTCACCGAGTAAGTTTAAGGGTAGTTACCCCTCCCTCCGACACCACCACCAACAGGCTGCAGGACACCTTAGACATAGTTGTGGCGATAGCGAAAGTCGTTACTACGTTACGCCTGCTACCTTACGTTTAGATTGGGAGTGATGTACTCGTTATTGTTCTAAGATCTGAATTATTTAAGTTTTAATTAGATTTTCGGAGTACAGTATGCATGATTTGCAAAAAGAACTTTGATACTATTGTAAAAAACCTGGATATGTACAATGTTATGTAACGTCGTTATTCCTACGTCATCAAAACATCTAGAGAATGCATGTGTCTTTAACTATCTGCACTCAACATCTCAAACTAACAATAAATCACAATTTATTTATGTTTTGCTAATATATATACACAGTACCAGTGCAAAAAGACAAAAACAAAATTTGAATGTTTCTTGTATAATCAATATATATATATACTTTTTCAGAATAAATTTTGATAAAATGTTGTATTCTGTATTTTTTTTAAATACATATGTATATGCGGGATAGATACGGAGGCCAGTGCAATGGCAACACAAAATGAAATTAGATGCAAAGGCCTAGGTAATCAAATAGGATTTCAGTAATAATTAGCAAGCGGTTAGCGTTAAATAACTCACAAAATATAATATTTCAGAATTATCACCTAATAATCACTTAATTAGGAAAGTTTATGTATAATTATAAAGTATTTTGTAGTTTTTTCATAACAATTTTTTAATTTTTACATAAACCGCAAAAATTGGTGCTGAGGACCGCATAGTAAGGATGCCTTGCTTAGTGAATACAAATAAATCACTAATAGACAGATACAGGGGTTTATTGATTTTAATGTTTCAAAATAATATTTTACTGATTAAAAAAGTAAACAGTACATGACTATATGCAAAACATATATTGTGTACCAGTACTTTTTAATAAATAAAAAAAACAGTTCAGGGATAAAGCAAATTTTTATTCAGCTAAAAATAACATTGTAAACAATGACAATAACAATGTAACTAAAATAAGTAATGATTTAAATTATGTTGTAAAATCATTTAGTATGTACATATGCAACATAATTATTACGGAGTACATAATTCATTTCGGGGTAGGTTTACGAAACCGTTCCTCTCTGGTTTAAGCAAGTAAGAAGTAGTTTTCTTTTCAATAGTTGGTAACACTGGCAACAATAAACAATTTAACATAACCTATAAAACAAAACATTGAGTTTGTTTTGTCGATTGTTGGTCAGAAGATGAAGAAGTACATGTAATTGCTCCCTGTTATTCTTTTATAGACTTGATTGGTAATAATTAATTATTAATAAAACATTCATGAACGAGCTATATCTCTTATAAAACCAGCAAGGTGTTTTATTCTTCATTGATTGTCTTATATTAATTGTTTGATTTTATGGTGAGCTACCCGGACCGACTTATGTAAGATAATGCCATTGGAGAGAGCTCCTGGGATTTATACTTGTTTACATCTTTATTTTTTATTTATTTCAGTTATTTTACTGCCCCCTCTAACATTTGTTTTGGCAATTTTCCAATCAATGGATTTACCTCTACGTCCAAACCATTTGTGAAACTATATTTTTAATTATGTAAGTCTCAAGTGATTGGAATAACATATACAAGAGTTTACATATAGATATATAAACTAATCGACAATCTAATGGCAAGAAGTCATGAAATACTTAATCTATATGAACTAGGTAGCATGTTTCCTAGTTGTCAAAGGTTGCAGCTTTAACACAATTAAAAAAAAACGTTATTTGGAACTGTACTTTCTCAACAATACAGTAGGTATTCTGTTTTATATTTGACATGGATATGTCTAAACTCTGGGGGGAGATGGGGTGTTAACATTGTTGTGTAATCCAAATCAAAGTGCAGCGAAAGTCGTTTCCTACATAGAAACTACCAGAGCTATTATTGTATTGAATTTTTTAGATATAAGAACAAAAACAGCTGTTTAGATGAACTGAAAACATTCCGGTAAGACGTATCCAAGACATAACCTATTTCCCACAGGGAAGTAAAAACAAAACTGTTTTTACTTGAAAGGGACAAATTAATAAAAGAGAGTCTTGATAAGAGATAGGAATTTCATTACAAGTGTTGGACCTCTTCAATAGATTTGGTAGAGTGAAGGAATAGATAAGTCATGAGTGTTTAAGACAATATCTAATTATATTTTATTAGCCCTATAGTTTGACATAAAATTGAATGTTGATTTTAGGTATAACCGCTAAAAATTAACCATTAAAAATGGTACGAGTCATTCAAGTTCATCATTTTGCTGGTCAGTCAATACAGACTTGTGAAGATCCAGTAGCAGTTACCACAGCACCCCCAGATCGGTGAGAAAAATTCTATATGTCTATTAGTAAAATTAAATTATATGAATAAAGGAAGTAAATCCTTATTAATCTTGTTTAGACATATTTTTATTTCAAGAGATAAATATGAGACTTAATGATTGTGATGGCATGTCTATATAAAGTTTGGTCATATTACTGACAAAAAAGTGTTCTTATTGTACGATCAATATTTAATAGACAAAAAAAAAACTGCGGAGCCATAAACAAATTTCTAGCAACAGATATTTAAAGATAAAACTTTACTCTCTTTCAGATTACTTGTGGCCCTCTCTCATCATGTAATTGAAGTACGTGACCTAAATTGCAAGGCTGATAGAATTAATTCTTCCGAAGTCCTATTCTCTTTTCCCACCGTGGACCAAGTATGCTATATGCTACATAGTGTGACAGGTTAGTAAATGCTGAAATAGCCTAGCTGATAATGTATCTGTTTCTAAGATAAATTTGTTCCTTTGACTTAGTAGGTATATTATTTCTTCATAATAAATTAATCCATTGTAAAAATAAAAATTTGACCAGAAAATGCCTTAACTTAATTAAGCTATGTAATATTAACCTGATAAATCTTTCATAAGTAGCCTAGTCTTCGAGTTGTTCATTGAGGTTGTGCCGTACTGCTCCACGTCTTGCCATTTAAATATAAATATATATACAACTTATATTTGCTAAAACCTGCTGGCTGCCCGAGCGCCAAGCCACTTATCACATGACTGTCCTCGGAGATCCTTTTCAAATGTCGAGAATTGCAACAGGCGTTTCTTCCCACTTCTCCCATCCCAATCAAGAGAAACAGCCATGATCAGCTTCGCTAATTAAAAAAATGGAAAGCTAAGTTTTATTTTTAAGAGGGCGGATTACGGTTAGGGTATGGTAGGATAGGAAATCAGTATTATCATTATTTATTTTAAATTATATCATGTAGTTTCATTCAGTAAATAAGCAAATTACCCGACGTACCCAGGCGAGCATAGTTTGGCACACAGCACAGTATGATAAGTTGTTAAATAGTTGAATGAATTAATTAATATATATTACAATTAATGCATTTTTCAATTAATATCACAATATATCTAGAAAATCATCGAAGCTGGCTCAGCAACTGGTTCAGCAGACAAGTTTGGTATATAGAAGACACACTCCTTGATCAAACATAGCTTCCATCATTAATTTAAATAATCTATCCGTCTAATTCCTGCTTTTCCTGCTCAGCTTATTAATTTCAATGAATACTCACAGAGACTACCTCAGTCCATAAATACAAAATATAAATCATTGATCGTGTTTGGATTTTTTGACATTAGTTCAGCGCAATGCAATGTATATTGTTCTACTGCAATAAAGAAATTTATTATTATTATAATTTGAAGGATCAGTCAGTAGTCCGTGTTAAGCCAACATTACATAAAAATACCTCAGCATTAAAACCTTATATCAAATGGTGTTGATTTCATGGGATTAGTTATTATTGACCTCTTTATACAAAATAATTGAATAAATAAATTATTGATGTATTAATTATTCATAAATTATTCATGGATTGTTCTGTGAAGTGTAAGATTAATTATCAATTCCATCCAAACTTTTGTTTTGAAATGCCAAATTGGTCCCTTGCATCTTTCATCCAGTCTGCAAGGTAAAGCGGACAATCATTACTCATTGGAATTGTTTGGGGTTGAATTTTATAAAGTGCTTATTACATATAAACAGGAAATTATGTTGCGACATTGGAAACAAAGCTGAGCAGACAAGGTCGCGAGACAGTTTACACACGAGTGTATGCCAACTGGGACCGAGGGGGGGAGGAGGGAGGAGAGCAGCCAATGAGAGCACGGATAGCTGGACGAGTCACACCCAGTAGCAGCCAGACTGGGGGCGATGCTCTGGAGATGATAGAGCTACCTGTCAAGTTCACCAACACCTCCACAATCGCCTGTTGTCAGGTACAGTATGTTAAGTTTGTTCATGTTATAGTTCACTGCAGTATTACCATGTTTACCAGTCTATGATATCTTTATTTCAAAATCATTGATCGTGTTTGGATTTTTTGACATTAGTTCAGCGCAATGAAAGTAAAATAATTAAAAATTGATAAGCCGGATGGTACATAAAACATACAATTCTATTTTAATTTGTTGAGCCTCAATTTCGTTTTGAGTTTCATATTATAGCAAATATTCACTTTAAAGCATCTAAATGAAGGAAATTCTCTCTCTTTGAGAAGATCATTGAAAAGACTTTAAGAACATAGAGTAAGACAGACATACATTATCCACATTGAACAAATACCACTACATTTACCATATAACTTTTTCTGCCTGTAATTTCTGTTAGAAGGCTTAGTCTTCATACTGGCAAAACCTTTCTCTCAACACTTGTTATTATTTTTCAATACTGTATTCGTAAATTAAAATAACAAAAAACAAACTCTAAAAGACGTACACTGAACTAACGATAGCTGCACGAACTGTAGGTACGTACGTATGGTATCACAGTGCTTTGACGCAACGTGAGTCTCTGACACTGGCCTTGATGACGGCGACAGCGGATATAGGATAGGGGGAGGGGGTTGGGGGTGGTTAGTGGTAAGACAGCAATAAAATGCCGTTTCTAAAAATAGAATGTAGCTAAACAATAGCCGCAGCCCTCACGTTGCACCACCGACCGAACTTTCTCTCTTTAGCTATATGTTGCCTTCATCTCGGCCCGATTTTCTTGACGTTATATACAAGGTTTTAGAATTTACTGACGATATATCCGAGGTTTTACCTATGTAAATACCTATAGTTTGGCGGGACCTAAAAATAAATTACGTTATATCCGAGTTGATGTTAAAGACAAGGCCGCAATAAGCAAGTTGCACTGTATTTTTAAAGATTTTATGACCACCTACTTGGATTAAAAGAATTCTAAAGTATTAATTAACTATGCAATTTTTAACTGGTAGCCATTCAAATCAGTTAAGAATAGACTTAGGTTAGTTGAGTTAGTTTACCAAAATATGTATTTAACTCATTTAACAGTAATTTATTATAAAAAAATTTGGAAGGCAACATACTCAAATGTTACTAGTAAATTTTGTGGGCATCAGGCGACGGGGAATCTGCTAGTGAGTAGTCAGACGTCCCTGTGCTTGTTCCAACTGGTCTCCCGCACCCATGACATCTCACGGCTGAGGTTCCTGGACTTTGAGCTATGGCCAGTAACTTTGGAGCTGAGCTTTGCTCCAGCATATCTGGCAATCGTCGAAGATGTGGTCGCCGCCATGGACTCAGAATCACTCCACGTCTTCCGTATTAATAAAGGTTAGTTGAATATGATTCATATTTTTATATAATGAATAG
Source organism: Nephotettix cincticeps (assembly GCA_023375725.1). Taxonomy (NCBI): domain Eukaryota; kingdom Metazoa; phylum Arthropoda; class Insecta; order Hemiptera; family Cicadellidae; genus Nephotettix; species Nephotettix cincticeps. Next base: position 52,264,119 of record CM041790.1, on the reverse strand, counting down.
GCTACAGACTATATTCTATGAGAAAAGAAGATAATTTTTGTGAATTTAGTTTTTTTAGGCCTAATAATTAAAAAAATAATAATACAATCAATGTTTTGCAGTTTCCAAAAATGTATTGTCTGTAAATGCTGCAAACAGTTTTTTGGATAAATTTTTCTAGAAAACCTTTTTAAATGGATATATTTTTCTTCATAAAACACTTATTCAAAAATGTTCTTTTCTTTGCAAAATATTTTTGATGGATTTATTTTTAAAGTGGGAAATATAAATTACTGATTAAAATCAATAAAACATCTTTATTGAACGATATTATAGTTTGTTTCTGAAACAGCTTGAAGGGTCGTTTGAAAATAAGTAACTTTAAAACTTTGATTGTGTGTAGTAATTTTTTTCTTTTGTAAAGGGTCTTTTATTTGGTCTTGCGCATTATTTACAGGAGTGACAAGGGCGAGTGATTGGAGTGACAGGTCAAGTAATTCTGGCTCTCCTTCCATCACTCGTAATTCAGGTATGTTGTTCTTGTTGATGTTTTTATTAAAACACTCAGTACTTATGTTTATTACAATTAATTAAAGGAAAAAATAAAGTTTAGTCTAACCTTCTAGCCAAGGTCTGGTGTCAGAATTTTCAGGCTGTACTAACACCTCTGACGTGACCTAACGACTACCTGTTTAGCCGAGTCCAATGGCTTAACGTCCCTTCTGTAACACGGTGGCAGTCTGAGTTACAAATTTCATATATATCATGACTGGGAATCAATACGTGTCTTTTGGGTGATGGGCCAGTAGTCTACCCACTCAGTTATGACTGCCACTTTAACTTAAATAAGACCTTGATAGTCTGCATGTCGATGGCCGAAGTGTAATATAGGCTAAACTAGCCACGGTTTACGGTTTTAAATCGCAAAGTATTTTCCGTAGCTAAACTTTATTGCATAACTTGGTTGTTTTCTATGTCTTTATTAATCCCTAACCAATATTTTTGACTTTGTTTTTGTTAACCCCCAGTAAATCAACATCTGAGTCTCAGTTATGATCTGCTATGATTGCCATATTTGTTGTTAATCCTTGTTTGTAATTGTAATTGGGGTTTTACAACTTACATTGCTTTTAAATTCTTCTCAATCATTGCTTATGTTGTTTATATTTTAAAGTAAAACCTTAATAATCCGGTATCACTGGATACTGGATTATTAAGGTCTTGCTGTACAGTACCTACATTAATAAAGGTCATTGAATTTAATATAGATTAAACATAGCTTTAATTCCTTATGTTTGTTTGTTTTTGAAATTCAACAAAAATCTTGTAATCTTATACCTTATAAGTGATGTAGATGTTAAATATTTTCTATAGTTTCAAAAAAGGATATTATAATTTTTAACTATTAGCTTAAATTTTCTACCAAATTAGATATAAGTACCTGGCAGCCGAACTTTGCTCGGTTTTAATAAATAATATATAATACTAAATGCAAATAGTTTAATCATTGTTTTAAATATGTCGGTGAGAGAAAATAATGTTGTTAGTTGCCTTATTGTATTAAAAACTAAACTTAATAAAATAAAAAATGATAGTTGTTTATAGAAAAATTAACACAAAAATTTGTTTACTAACTTGCATAAACTCTAAACAAAATTATTATTGCCTCGGTCGGGGATCAATCTTTTAACCTTTATGTATGAATCCGCCTTAATTGCTGGAGCTATCATAATTATTCGTACAACTATTATTAGCCTGTGGTCACCTGATTGTGTTTGATATGGAATGAGGTTTGAAAAGCAAAGAGGAAATTTAATTTTCACTAATTGGTTTGTTACAGTGGCTTCATGCAATACAATGAATAAGTTTTCCATCAAAACACGAAAGATTTTGGAAATACTTTTCTCTGTTTTTATTTTGCACAGTTATTTTACCCTTTAGTTTTTACAAATTGTTTACTAAATTGATAATTTTCAACATATTGTTCTCTATCATCTTCAATCAACAACTGTCAAATGGTTATAAACAGATGTTTTGATTTGTATTGTTTACATTTGATTCTTCATAAGCTTAATGTTAGTTTTTTAGATTTTAAACTTAATATTTCAAGGAAACCGAGATTTTCCTGAACATTATACTCATCTAGAACATATTTTCTACTCAGAAATTAGTTATGTCCAAAATTAAAAGAAATTGGTTAAAGCCGTTATCGAGATCCTTCTGCAAATATTTAAACCATGCTCGTATTATAGTATTGGATGAAACAATGAGTTTTCTTGGAAACTCAAATGATATGTTTTAATGGTAATAAGTGAAAAGGTTTATATATTCTTATTAATAATATTTTTTTATTGTTGCGCATTAATGTCCTATTCACTGACTATAGTAGTTGATTTTTGTAGCTAAAAAGTAGTGATCAGAACAATATATTTACCTTACAGTATAGGATTTGAAATTCCTTTAAGTATATTGATTAAAAAATACAAGGTTTTTTCGGTCAAAACACTTGTTGGTTGAATGTAAATATGAACCTTGTAGAGCTCCTTCCTCAGAATAGAAGAAACAAACTTTGAATCATTTCAGCCAGGAAGACAGCTCCTAAGAAGCCTGAAGTGAACGAGGGACCCATAGACCTAGATGCGTTGACCAAGGACACAATGTCACCCAACTACATCCTTTACCCTCTGATAGAAGCCAGCAGGAGTGACAGTCACCTGACCCCCTTCAAATCCACACATTCGGGACTCATGGGTGTTGCTGTCAAGGAGATGCCTACCAATGAGGTAAGTTAGGCTATAGGAAGCAGTTACATGTAATTTTAATTACACATTATGATTTTCCGTTTCCCCACGTCTTCTTCTATATATTCTCCAGTAGGATTCTGGCTGGCTTTTGTCTGTCTGGATATCAGTTCTGTGTATATTAACGTCTGGACTAGGACGGTGGTACGCCCTGTAATCCATCTACTTGGAGGTCACAAATTATGGATAGTTATGAGCGATGATCGTTGGATGGGATATTCTCTGGTGCGTATTAATGTCCTCACTATTGAATACCAAGTCCATCCGCAAATACATTAGAGTCCCGGTGTCAAGTTGTTGGGATTACCTGGAAGTGCAGTGTAAAGTTCATTAAATTAATAAAGTCCATTATTTTAGACCTGAACGATGTATTTAGTGCAATCAACTGAAGTCTTATCACAGTTCATGTATAATTTTGTTCACTAAATGTTTTGCCTAAACGGCATCAAGTGTTTCTGCAGAGATGTTCTATCCGTTAAGGTCTCGTAATTATAAATATAAAACACGACAGCACATTGACACATAAATACAAACAATGATGAAACAGTGCCGTCTGTATGCCGTAGGCCTACTTTTTACACGATCACAGTCATTGCTGGAGATGAACTCGAATGTTAGAAAAGTAGTTTGCCGAAAAGCAATGAAAGAATCGGACCGTGAGAACCAAATCTATTGTGATCGAATCTATTGTGTAGCTAGATCGCCTTAAGCTATTTCGAGCAACAGTGTACTGCTACATCCGAATGCTTGATGTTTATGTTATGAGACGATGGCGCAACTTGGCTACCAGGATTTCTTTGTTACATCAAAAGACTATAATTGAATTGATATGTTTTAAAAGTTATTGTCCTTTATAAACATTGTGAACGCAGAAATGTAAAATTAGTGTGACCGTGCGGTAGATTAAAATGTTATAATTAGAGGTCTGCGGGTACCCAAAAATTTGGGTAGTTGCATGATCCCGAGTGGTCGGGCGGGCTGGGCATGTCTCGGGTTTCATTCGAGCGGGCTTTTATTAGATGTCGGGTCGGGCGGGTATCTACTACCTGAAAGGCATCGGGATGTACAAAATACCCAAGATGACATTAAAATTAACTAGAGACCCCGGTTAATAACATTTCAAGGAATAAGTAAAAAAAGTATTTCATTGGAAAAAGTAAAGATACCCTGATAAATATTTTTTTCCAGATTGATTGGTTAAAGTAGATTTATTTATTGACTATTAATAATTAATAGTTAATTGTTTATAGTTGTTTATGTTTAGTTGGTTAATGTTTAATAGCTGTTTACTGTTATGGAGTCAGCACATTGAGTTTATTCCTTTTTCATTTGAAGAATTTTTTTTCACTGTAAGATAATCTTTACATATTTGATAAACATTTTCTAGCCTAATCTGTAGATTGAAATATCCAGTGTGAGGTTATAGTCAACTTTACAAGTGTAACTTTAGACATATGGTGGCGACATCCTGTAATCCAGCTACTTGGAGGTCACGAATTGTGGATAGTTGTGAGCGATAGTCGGTGGGTGTAGTGTTCTCTTGTGTGTATTAACGTCCGCACTATTGAATACTTCGTTAATCCGCAAATACCATCCTCATAATTAGACCAGTTCGTAATTCAGAGGTCGTGGTTCGGATTCCACGTTAAACTGTAGGTCCCTTAGTTGCCATCGGCTGTTGGGCTATTAATTAACAGTCCTGTCTAAGGAACATGTCAGCCTTAGTCAGTAACAAGACTACAAGATCGCGCCACAATCATCCCACAATCATTTCTCATTCATACTTGGCTTAAAATACCTACCTGGGTAGGTCGCAATTTCAAATGGTAATCTAATCTAATATTAGGGTAACAGGTAAAGTGTTTAAAAAAACTAGCTGACTATCTTTAGCTCAAAATTTTTGACAGTAAAATATGTTATTTTAGACTGGAAGTACATGCGGATACTAGTTTGCATTGTATTGTTAGCCTTGGGCCGAGCAGATGACCACGATGGTGGAGAGTCTGCTGCAGCTCCACGTGGCGAGAGAGCAGTTGCACTGTCTCAACCTGCGGCCCCTCTACCACACGTCTGCGTCTCCCACTCCGTCTCACTCAGGTAGGCCTACCTGTCTTATATGGTTGGGCGTGGAATTGGATGCAATGATTTTATTACCCCAGGAAGACTGTGCTGTGAATGTCAACAGAGGCTCATTTGTTACCTACAAGGGTAATGTAGACTCCTATTTTTCCCATACCTCCATTACATGATTGATATTAAATGTGAGAAAAAAAGAATGGTGTGTGGGTTTAGGCTCAGTCAGTTAACTATACAAAGTGCGTATAAGGAAACTCAAGACAGGCCTCATGCCCAAACCATTCAAATATTGTACTCCTGCACTAACCTCCCGTGGTGGGGGCCATAGTTATATTAGACGGTTATGCCTCCGATTGTGACAACATTCACTACGGCGCAGTCGCCAGCGTCCGCAACGAGCCTGTTCCTAGACTCTTGCGCGGTCGCTGATGCCCTCTCGTCGCCTAGCAACTAAAACTGCTAATGTGAGCCTAACTCTTGCCGGAGGAAGGCTTTTGTCGGTCAGTGTGTTGATAAGTGATTATGTTATAACATGGCGATGTCAGTTTTCGGTTTGCTCACTCTGATGTTTTTCATCAGGGTTTGAGTATTTTTCCTTCAAATTCAACCCCTTAGGATATACAGTTTATACTTATTCCGTACTAATTTAATCCTTTGTTGTAAATAAACTATATTCATAACTGCTCCTCGTTTTTAGTCTATGTACTGAATGTTTTTGTTGCCAAATTGGTGCTACTGTTTCACGTGACTGTGGGAGTGGCTAAAGTATAATTTTAGTCATTCTGTGCCCTTTAATAATAATTACTCTGTGTGTTATGCTATTTATTTAGGTTATTTTATAATTTTTTAATAATAGGTTATAATAACTATTATTCCATCCAAGGATGGCCTGGCACGACCGCACCGCACGCTGAGAGGCAAAACAAACGGAACAAATAAACAACGGAAACAGTGTTTTCATACTTCCTTCTTCATATTTAAGTACTTTCTCTGGTAAAATTTTTCAGCTTCGTTAAAAAATTTGCTGTGCTGTGAAATGAGATTTTTTCAAAATTTTAACCAAGATGGTAGGGAGCTTGCTACAGAACTGCCAAAATAGTAAAATGATAAAAATGAGTAGGAATACTAAAACAATCAACATTTATAAAAGAAGATAGAATAGAAAATTTGTTATTTTTACGAGTTATAGGGGCATGAGATAAATGAATGATTGAACAAGAGTTTTTGTATCATCTAAAAAATAAACTTGGCAATTTTGTTGAAACAAAAAGTAACTCAAAAATAGTTTATGGTAAATATCTAACACAGCACCTGAAAGGTTTAGCTACATATATAAAATAAATAGATAATATCTAGAAATAGTTAAAAAATATTTATTCATAATCTTACAGTTTTGTACAATTCTAGTAATATTTATTTAGCTTGGCCTGGAATCCATATATGTTGATATTTATTTACTGGGGTGATGGTGATTTACAGAGTGTCCACGTCTGCGGTCCTCGAGCTACTCTCGCCTGGCCGCCATCAACGTAGTCGTAGCCACCCACCAAGAGGCGTACGTGTACAGCTTCCCTGTTGAAAACGGAGAAACGGTAACTATACGTTGTTATCTGGTACCTTTTCTGAAGTCTATTTAACCCTAGAACACAAAGGCGTCGTCTGAGAGACCGCAAGGTGTCATTTCTACCCCTCACCCCCTTCCACTCCACTAAAATTCACAAAACTCTGTGTAGCTGTCGGTCTTGGCCTGCTACTGAAAGGGTCTGGTTGGTCTTGGCTTGCGTCCTTTGTTTAACGAGATTTTAAAGAATTTTAAGTTTGCGTCGTCAGGTCGACTACGCCTTTGTAACAACGCACGTTTCGCGGGAGACTCGCAACGTGTGTAGATCATGGTGTCTTATTGCAGAGTATAGTATACCTTGGTTTTTTGTGTGTTATGGCGTTAGTTAAACATTATACTGTAAATATAAGTTGTATATAGAGTAAATATTTATTTTCATTGGACCATAGGTGCAGTAACACTTCCTCCAGTTCTAAACCAAGGAGGTTGCCCTACGCACGTTTATACATGATAAACATCACTTTAAACAATTATATGTAAAAAATTGTGTCTGAGCCAATAATTGTAAGCCCCTATGTCGACAAAAATTTCTCAGATAAATGCACAGAGAGCTCCTGAAGCCCTGGCTACAGGCCATAATGTTACCACGCATGAACTCTCAACTCTTGTGGGCAATCTATTGCTTATATTTATATGTAAGTGTGTCAAATGAAGCTCCACAACAAGTCCAACAAGGAAGGAAGGAGTGTGCCTTCTGCCCTCCAAGATTACAGCGCATGACAAAACATTTTTGTGGGCGTTGCGCAATTGTCATGTTTGGCGAACACCAAGGGACAATCTGCTGCCAGTGCCAGAGCAATTAAGATTTGGACATTAAACTCTATTAAAACACTAATTCAATGTTCGTTTTAAGTGTTTTTATAATTATCAAAATATTCCCGTCATTAAAAGTATTTTTTATTTATTTTAAAAAAAGTAGTCTGCGAGACTACGCCTTTGTAACAACGTTTGGCTCAGGGAGCCTTTGTGTTCTAGGGTTAAGGTTTATATTTAGAATAACAATTGGTAAAGATACAATGTGTAATTTTGTGGCCAAGTCCAGAAGTAGAGTTTTTAGGTCAAACTAGTGCCTCTGAAATAGCTTAATGTGCCCTTCAAAAAATAAAAGCAGTTTGAGATAAAATTTGTTTCCATGACCAGGAACTATTGTATCTGGGTCTATTAGGTGGTAGGGAATATAACTAGGGGTGAAACTACTTAAAGCATCCAAGCAACCTGGCTGAAGTGCCACTGGTGGTTCATACTCATACATTAAATAAAGAAATCATTATAAAGTACATAAAGTATATTACAAAATAAAAATAAGTATAAAGAAATGAAGATTAAATTAATGAACTATTATTTCAATTAAAGTAAATTTATTAGTGTCTTATATTTTTGTAAAGTTTGCAAAGGAAGTAATATGGGACTCCAAAAATAGAAAAATTAGAGGGAAGGAAGTTATTTTTATTTTTCAAAATTGTAAGGTCCTTTAGAAATTATTGTGTTACATCTATAGAAAGAAATTACCAAATTATTCAGCTATGACTGACGGAAATAACACTCAATCACAGTTTTCTAAAAGCATACATTGGCTTACTTTGTTTCCTCAGGTGAATCCTGGCTACCTGATATCAGTGTTGAGCTTCACCAGCCCTGTGATGCACATCGTCCTGGAGCCGTACGTCCTGCATGCCTTGACACAGACCACTCTCGAGTCCTACACCATGCGCACGACACATGCCATTTACAAGGTATAGAACAGTATTGGAGGATATTGTTCTCAGTTTAGTCAGCAAGACACCTTTCTCCTTTTATATCCTTGCAGAAAAATATTCACAGGATTTGGGATTGCAGTAAAGACCTATTTATGTTGGCAGTGGTTGTTTATTAAATATTCAGGTAACTCCACTGATATTTTTGACCCCAATTTATGTTGTGTGTCTGTGTCACACCGTAAATAACACTGTGTGTCTGTTTTATTTACGGCTCTTACAAATAAAACTCAATAGTTATTACAGTGTCACCACACCAAAACGTCACAATTACTGTTATGATTCAACAGCAATGCAAGAGAATATATGAACAAATGAAGGTTTGAAAATCAGTAATGTGAAGTTCCAGAAACGTCTCATCAGTCAGGCCCAAGACTGGTTATTACAATGAGTCTAAGCCTTTTAGTAGCTTATTCTTAGTAGAATCTCACATCCAGTATAGACTACTCCTGAGGAAGTAAAGAAATAACTTGCATAAAAAGTCAGCAGGATCCTCTACGTTTAGAAAAAAAGTTCTTGGAAATTCTAGCAAACCTTGACCTAATAATAAATTTCAGAAGTCAGAATTGTATTTTCAGGATTAAATTTAAATTAAACCAAGATTAAATTGTTACAAGATTAAAGATTAAAATGTTAATGTTAGATTAAAATGTGTACATAGATTAGGGCATACTTCATGTTGATAAACTAACCACCAAGAAGCGTAGAATTTCTTCAAAAAACAAAAAAGAAGAAAAGGAGAAAAAAGAGAAGTGAACAGAAAAATTTGTTGAAGACATGGCTAACTAGAAGACTTTATCTTAGCTGAAACAAAAAAACTACAATGATAAATATCAAAATTGACTTCTGAATTCTTCTTGAATTGATTTCTGACTGAATATATTTTATTCAGTCAGTTTTATTACTGATGTAGTGTAGGCTCAGCTCGTGTTGAACTAAATACTCGGTTGAAGTTCTGAAAGTCAACTTATCAAAGGTATTTTGATTTATATGATTAAAAATTCTGACCAACTTTTTGTCTATGTTCCTCCAGAGTCTGGGGGAGGTGAGTATAGAGGACCCTGTGTGCCTGGTGGGCCTCCGCCCCTTCATCGGCCCAGTGGACCTCCTGGTGAGTGACAACCACGTTGTGATACTTTCCTCGTGTGAAGGCCAGACCGCCTGGACCGTGTACTCTTTACGGCTGCCTCCCGCCGACACCTTGGTGGCAGACATGGTGGCCTTGGCCTCCAGTCATCAGGTAACAATCCAATTAATAGGAATTCAATTTATTCTATGGTGGAGTTCTATCAAAATTATGTAAAATGAGATTTGAATAGTTAATTATCTTCGAAAGCACGCCCAAGTGGATGTAGAGTCCGCTTCATTAAGTGATAGCTGCTGGTTCAATCTAAGACTGGGTCATTGGACATTAATGACCCTGAAAAATTCAATATTGTTAAAAATATCATAAATATCAACCCACTTAAGTCATTACATTCATAAACAGGTTTAAATACATTGAAATATTGGGTCCCTGTCCTTAGGAAATTAATTATGTGTTAAAAAATTGTGCCCTGTACCCAAGTACAGCTTGGGGTAATGCATTTGCCGTTCCATACGAATCCTGAGTGTAGCTCGGGTTCAACCTTTTAATTCTATAAGTCTTTATTTTTACTTTATATAAATATATATTTTATTTTATTAAAATTCTCATCAATACATTCTCTGTCTTATAATAGGTCAATTAGACATTTTTTATCAGCTTTTTAGTAAAAATTATATTATTTATTACGCACTACGCAGCTTCACAATTTCAGCTGACTTGAGTTGAGCTTTGTCGTCTGTGTTGTGTTCACCAGCGGCATTAGTATTGGATCTTCTGTGCAATTTGTTCACTAATAATGTGTTTATTATTGTTTCAACAACTGTTAAATAATAATATTATTATGTAATGCACAATGTCAGCTGACTTGATTTGAAGTCAGTCGTCTGCGTTGTGTTTTACGGCATCATTGCTTACGTTCAGTGATTGATTTTTTGTACAATTCGTTCACTAATAATATATTTATTAATTTTCTTATAATATTTTTTTATCCATAGTATTGAAGTAGTATATGTGAAAATAAGTGATCATTTAGACATACATCGTATGATTTGACCTGAGTTGTCAGATAATGACAAAGACGATGAAGATATTTATTTATAATATGATTAAAGATATACTTATTTCTTAGTTTTATTTTACATTATCGGTATTAGAATTAATATAGAACTAAACTAATTTCATTTGTAAATTTGCATATAAAAAGTAACAATTTATATTTTGCTGATCATATATGAACTCTTGTATAATGAAGCTTTTTTTGGCAATAATTACAGTTTTTATAATCAAAATTGCAAAAAAGAATTACAAATAGACCTGTTAAGTATTCCATTTTCTTAAATGTCTTGATTTTTATGTTTATAATGATATATAAATTGTGAAGTTTAGATTCTAAAAAAATGTTATGAATTATTTAATCAATTTAAAATTTCCCCTGTAACTAAGCAAAATAAGCCTCTTCGGCCTTCAATGTTTAATGTGTTAAGCCTACACTCAGCATGGCACATGTCATTAACCTAGCCTAGTCAAGGCAAGTGTGTCTGTCATTAAAATGAGTTATTTATAGATATTTATCCTGTGGAAGGATACACACATCTCACCTTTCTTCTCTAATGTAGTTCTACTCATATATAACTTGAATTACCAAACCAACTTTATTAAGGAGTATTCAGTAATCTAAGTTTCAACAATGTGGTTGATTGTTCAGTATAGTGTATCAGGAACTTATCGACATCTTTTGAGCGAAGCCCATGCAATTCTACACACAGATCAGTTCCTAGCCACCTCCCCCTTGGCAGTACACAAACCTTTGTCTGCAACCTACACTTCTTCGTGCCAGAGACTTGCTGACCACTTCTTAATGTGAGTTTTCAGCTTATTAATTATCTTAAAGAATTATGTAATTTGTAAGTTTGGGTACAGTACTGCGATAAAACTTCAAAAACCTGTATATTGTACATTACATTTCACATGTCATAAGATGGTAAGAAAATAATGATTTGTCATTCCTTAAATTGAGTTCTTAGGTAAAGTGTTGGTACCAAGAACAGATATAAACCTGTGTTGCAGGAGCTCTAATGAGGATGACTGGGAGCTAGGTACAGCCCTTAGTGTGGAGGCTGGGGACGACCCTTCGACCCTGCTGTCAAGGCTACAAACTGCCCAGGCCGAGGCCAAACAGAAAGGCATTGAGGTACCAAATGTATTGTTTTTCTGCCCTTCTAAGCCAGAGGCATTTTTATAGAGCAGAGGCTAGCTGCACATTGACGTGTGCCGTTACCGCATATTTTTGTCCTACATCATATCAATATTTCTTAAAAAAATACATTTTTTCTTAGAAAAACTTATATCCAAGAACAGTAAAAGTTCATTGATTGCTGAAATTGTTGATGGTATCATTGATCATTTTAGGCACAAAGAACCAAACCTAACTTAACCCAACCTAACCTATCCTGAGTATAAGTATGTACATTTCAAATGCAAATGGACACTTTGGTGTTACAGAGTTACAGAGTGATTAGATTATAAACATAAAAACTAATTTGGAAAGTAGTTCAATCGCAGTATGCCCATTTGGGTAGCCTGGATTTGAACATGTGCTCTCAAGGAGATCCTGCTTACGATAAAGTTTATTTTGTTACCTAGCCTTACTTAAGTTTGAAATGCTAAATAGCTTCGCGAACTCTAAAATTAGAAGCTGACAAAAGGTTTGGTTCAGGTGGATATAGGGCCAGGACTGGCGCACTACCTGAAGCACTGTCTAGCCTCGGAGCAGGGAGGTGTGTGGGTTCCCCCCTCTACCCTGGACATGCTTCCTCCCCACCTGCTGGCCGACCTGTTGCTACAAGCCCCTTCTCTGCGTGAAGCTGCCACCCAGCGAGTCATAGATGGCCTCAACAACCAGTTCAAAATAAGGTAAAATAAGAATGTCTGTGTGAGTGTGTGTATGTATGGTTGCTGCAGGCCCTCACCGGCATGGAGGCAACGTTGCAATTGCAAATGTACAGGTATATGTTTTGTAACTAGTATTGTTTTGTTTCTCATCTTGAGTGATTTATTACCATGTTTTTTAGATTCGTAATAAGTATATTTAACTTTGTGAATTGAATTTTTGTATGAGTGTTCCATGTGTATGAATATATGAATGGATTATGTAAAATAATGGAAAACATAAAACCCCCAATAAAATGTAGGTTAAGTAGAGTAAAATAGATTCTAATTAAGGTCACTTGATAACGGGAGGAGTTTCCTTACCTCCCGAAACGTAGTGTAGTTAAATACTTGACGCAGAAGGAACAGTCTAAATAATTAAATACAAATCCTCCGCTATTATGAGTTTTAAAAATACAGTACAATGCTTGGTTTCAGCAACTCCCCAGCTGAGTGCTTGGCCCTGGTGACTCTTCAGGTGGAGAGAGGACTCTCTGAAGATGCTAAAACTCTACTCAACAATTTCAAAGAGGATTCCAAGCTGACTGAAACTCTCCTACAAAACTGGAGTTTAATTCTCGATAGTATGCGTCAGGTAAATAGGTGTTGAGTATAGGTGTGCTTTAAGAAACAGCCACAAGTATAGTCTTATTTTGTGACTGATAAGGACAATTTTGTGATTGTCATTTCTAATTGAAAGCTCGTCGTTTACAAAATATGATTTTTCTTCTGACGGTCATACTAGATAAACTGTAAAGATAATTTATTTTAGCCCAAATCAACGATGTATAGCCATGAGCTGCATTTATCTTTTACTGTAAAAAATAACGAGTTAACAAGTCTGCTGTGTGCAGCAATGATCATTGGTGCGCCGGCCTCTCCCCAGGTGCATGCGGCAACGGTTGTTGCCGCCATTCCATTGTTGCTTAAATACATCAGTGAGCTGCCAGCACTTCTCCGGTGCCTGTGTTTGTTATTGCGCACGTAGTGACGTACATTTCTTTCATTTTTGCCGGTGTCAGTTTTTGATTCACACAATTTATATGAAAACATATGTTTATGTAAACATTGTGTATTTGTAAATAGTAAATACTAAATTTATTGAATCACTGAAAAGGCAAGTTGCAGCAAAATGGTAAAAAAAAGGTATCGCAAAAGCAGCAAGAGAAATATCCACCAAAGAGTTGTTTGGCATTGAACCGAGTGTGAGGACCAGCTGGGATAGTGCGTCACGTGTAAGTGTTTTGAATTTTGATGACTGGCAAGGGAACATAACAATCAGGGTGGGCTGGTGGTGTTGTAAATAGTTATATTTATATGTTAGGGGAATATTTTTAAGATTTAAAATCAAATAAATGTGATTTTGACTTATAACAGTTAATTTTTTCCAAAATATTAGAATTAAAAAAGTTTGCGGATTGGTATAAGAACGTACCCAGGTGTGTGCGGCAAAAATTATTGCCGCACGCTAAAATGCATGAAAAAAATGGCCGTAAATGTGTTTTTTTTTAGTCCGGTGGGCATTTCTTTATTATTTTCATCAAAAAGCGAGTAAAAAACATAAAAAAATGTTTAGCATATACCACTCTATTGCATGCATTTTAGCAGCAAACGTGTTAATAAAAGATATTGGCTACTTACATGTTACTGGTTGCTTATAACCTGTCGAACACTTTCAGGGGTCATCAGAGAAGAATTGCATGTACACTTTCTCCGATGTTGGAGTGGTACTGATGGAGTCTAAACCTCAAATCCTGGCGTACATCTTAGCTTCATTGGTGACTGAGAAGCGTGTGATGGACCTTCAGCAGGTTTTGCAGGTGACTATGTATTAAAATAATATTTTAGATGGCATGAATGCTACATAATATGGACCTATAATGTGAATTAAGTTGAAGAAAAATTAAAATAACTACTTTTCTTGTTAAGTTTAAATATATTCCAATGCAAATTATTCAAATGACCTTTAACTTACATCCTGGAAATCATAATTCATACAATGGAAAGTAGGTTATATGGGTTATATACAATATATCTTAACCTCAATATCACAGTATGACCTTGCATAGCACAAATTAGTTTAAATAGCTGTCATATATGGTAACGAGACCAAAGTTACCTTCATATTTGAGAAACAAGAACAAACATGACTGAACACTAGCTGGGCAAAAGTGTCTAATATTATATTGTTCATTGTAAACTGTGGAAGAATTTTATAGATTGATTGCAACTAATAAAACAGGTTTTTGGAACTATTGTTACATTCTAAATGCAAATAAATATTACCTATTACCTAGTTGAAATACCTAGTTGTTTGGTTGTGATAAAATAAAATCCATTACCTTTTTTTGTTTTAAAAAACAAAAAAGTTTGGTTTTTTTTGTTTTTTTTTAAGTTTTTGAATTTAATTTCATCCTGAATTGTTACAGATATTCTTAGCATATCTGCCGTCGAGGGTGGGAGTGGCTGGCACTGCGGCGAGCGGGGTTCTGCAAGGCTTCTTGGAGCATGTCCTGATCAACACAGACAAACTTGATCTGTCTTACCCTCCTACTAAAGAAGCAATACAGGTGGGTCTGGAGTCTGTGTGGGGGCCAAATTCTAGTCATTCGTTTGATAGAGTGTAGAATCCCCAGTATTTAAAGGTGCTGATGCTTGTCTTTTCTTTGGTCACTGGACACAGCCATTTCAAGAAATGCTATAGGAGTCGGAAAATTTAATGAGGAGTGTAGGCTCTGAAAAACATAGAAGACAACTTAATATATCATCCTGAATTTTGAGATGTTAATGTCAGAATTGAATTATGAGACTCCAGCAAAGCTGGCCGGACATTGTGACCTGTTGAACTTTTGTACATCCAGTCCAGCACTCAGGAGGACTTGGTGTCATGCCTGAGTGCCAGGCTACCGGACAACCAGGAAGCAGCTATCTATCCAACCCCCCACCCCCGATAATACTAAGCTTTTTTGAGTGGGATTTGTTGGATGACATGACCTTATGCTGCATACCAAGTTGCATGGAAAACAGTTCGGAAATAAGGAAGAAATTGATTTTTTAATATTCTCCATAAGAGTAAAATTGCGAGCTCTTGGACAATGTACTGTGTCAACCATGGACAGTAAATTTACCGTTAGTCGTTGACAAATAAATCATTATACTAATTTGTTTAGTTTTTTAACCTGGTTCCAATGTTGGTAGTCAAGTTGTACTTAACCTCTATTATTTTCCTGGAAAAATTTAAAAAAATTATTTTTTGACTTTTATAAGCCCTTAACTTTAAAATCTTGATATTTTAAGAAATACAGGTGGTGTCATTTTGTTTATCTTACTAAGGACTATAAGTCATATAATTTTCATAAAAATCGTTAAGGCCTTATTGAGAAATTTTCATTTTACGTGTTTTTTGGG
Organism: Nephotettix cincticeps; assembly: GCA_023375725.1. NCBI lineage: Eukaryota > Metazoa > Arthropoda > Insecta > Hemiptera > Cicadellidae > Nephotettix > Nephotettix cincticeps. The sequence continues at coordinate 52,248,465 of CM041790.1, read as the reverse complement.
GTTTTAAGAAGAAAACCCTTAAAAATCAAAAATAGAAAAAAATTTTTTAAAATTCCTGAGATACTGTAGATTGTAACCTACATACCGAATTTTATGAAAATCAGACCATTAGTTTCGTCCTCAGGCTTCTGCATATCCCCCCCCCACACACACAGAGACAGACATCACTCTAAAACCACTTGTTACTTTTTTCGATTCAGGGGGCTCTAAAATAGATATTTACTAAAGAAACTAAAATTGAAGGATTTTGACAAAAACAATACTTTCTCCTTATACTATTGTACAGAAGGAAAATGTAAAAAGATAGCTTACCCCAAAGAGACAAGGATTAACCGAAGGTGCAAGGGAGCAGTTCACTTTGGATGGTCAAAAGACTTAACTATATTGTGATAATTTCATTTTATACCCAATAATTGCCTCTTAAGTGCAAGAATACAGTCAGAAATACAATACAGTACTGTACGTAAACAATACAGTAAGTGATTTAGAAACTGGGTTGAAGGAAACTAGTGTTAAGAAGGAAAGCAATTTTCAATCTTTGGAAACCAGGCGATGAAATTGTTGGAGGTGGGAGTAACTATAACAAATTATTGATGATCGGAGTTATATGTTTATGAATGAGTTTGTTAATTCTAATTTAATTAATTATGAATATTCATAATTAATTAAATTAGAATTAATAAACTCATTAATAGGAAATATATATAAATTCCCTAGTTCATGAACTTTTGGTTTTCAGTTAATAATGTATATAATGTTAATTAACTAACATTTAGTTGCTAGGGTGGGTAAAACTATTATTAGTAAGTTTTAAATTTGTTCCCTGCGCCTGTGTCCAGATCCTGATGCGCTCCTACCTGAGTGACCTGAGGGTCAACAACAAAGGCAACCACACTATCACGTTCCCCGGCCAGCGTCCTTACTTTGTCGACTTGCTGCCTCCATTTTCAACACCGGAACATCCTAGTTTAATCAAACTGGAGGTAAGTTATTTGTACTTACAGCTTCGGATATAAAGTACAAGTTTGAAATGTTCTGGTCATATATGAAAACTTCATTGTGGACTCAAACCTCGTGAACGTCTACTAAGGTCTATTGTAATTTCAACCTGTTGTGTTCCTTTTTGGTCTTTACGAAATTGAATGAACCTAAGCAATGGTCAAACTGCAGAACAGAGCCTTAAGATTATTTTTTTAAACCTGTCCTTGACAGTCCTGTTGAATTTTTCATTCTGATCCAACAACATGTTGACTTTTCCCTCAATTTTCATTTTAAAATATTGTATTTTGTGAATTGTTTATTTTACTGTTCAAATGATACATCATACTTAAAAACAATTTTCCCCTAATCCAGAGTCAGACCTACCAAGTACCTACCTTTCATCTTTTACCTTTGTACCTATTGTTGCCTCCTTTGTTCTCAGTGGCATAGGGATTGTCAAGTGCCCGATAAAGACCGGGAAATGAAATGTAGTCTTGTGGTGATGATGATGCTGTCTGTTTGTCGTTGATTTTCTGATTGGTGATGGTGGAATAGAAAGTATGATAGTTTAAGCGAGGGGGTAAGGTTTACCCCAATGCTGTTCTCTAAAAGAAAAAATGTCTTCCAAACAATAAAAACTTTATTCAATTAAAAATCTTTTGAGGTTGCTCCTAAACTTTAACAAATCATTTTGTTGTTTTTTTAAGACTGGTAATTTCTCAAAAAATTCGAGTCCTGATTAAAGAGGTTTGTTTTCATAAAAAGATAGCCTATGTTGTTATGCAAAATTGTTCCTAAATCTAGTGTTATAATTGTGTGTATTAGTTAAAAATGCTAACGACTGGGATTTAATATATGAGCAGATTTCAAAAATGTACAGACTGGGCACTGTTAAAAATTTTAAACTAACAAAAAATTCTTTGCAGTAAGTCTGACAAGGCAGACCCAACTTGCAACAAATTTTCTTTTTGTGAATACAAGATATGAAACAAGACAATAAAAAAAGTGTTTTCTTCAGGAGCTGAATATTTATAAGATTTCTCAAATTTTGAATGACAAACTGACCTTTTGAAAATTTTGCTCTCTATTTTGGTCAGTTGCCCATTCCAGAGCAGCTGACAAACAACAGCATGAGCAGTTGAGTGTATCGTCCAGCTTCACACCCAGAAAGTCAACCACCGATGTTTGATCTGATTGTTTATCGCCAATTAAAAGATTTGCTTCAACAAAGAGTTCTGAATTTTTTCTTTAATTTGTTTGAAAAAAGGCAATTTTGGTTCTGCAAGGATTTATTTCAGCTTGTTTTCAGCAAAATATTGAGCGAGACAATTTGTTTTCGAAAAAGCATCAGTTTCAAGGTTTTCAGTCTCCCTATTCTTGGAAATAAAGTTGTGAGATCAACAAACATAAAAAGACTGCTTTCCGGTACTGCTAGCTTCATGTTTTTTAATATTATTACAGTATCCTTTATGAGGGGCCTGGATAGACGTGCGGTTTAATTTGAAGGGTTATAGAGCTTGAGGTTGTGATTTCAAATACCAACTGTGGCAGTTAGTAACAAGTGTACGCGGATGACTTAGCATTTATTTAAACAAATAACCTTTCGACAGACTTTGAAATCAACTCATTCACAAAATTGTCCTGTGTATATCAGTATCTTAATAGTAATAATTTACGCATAAACCATAATAAATCATCTTATTTACCATTTTCAAACTGCAAAACCTCTGCAGATGCACCTTTAATTATAATGAACGATTTTGAGCTTCCATTCTCATTGGAAACGAAATACCTTGGGTTGGTTTTCAATACAAATTTAGCATAGTAGCTGCACATTAACAAGTTATGCCCCAAATTATCATCACAACTATTTTTGTTAAGTGATTCATGAGATACCAAAATTTATCCCTCATGAAATTAATATACTTTTCACTTATCGAGTTGCATCTGGCATATGGCATTGTGCTCTAGGGCTCTGCTTCTGATGCCCTGTTTTCACACGTTTTCAAAAAACAAAAAAGAACTTATCAAATTTTGACGGGAGTAAATAGGCGAACATCCTCCTGCAGCCTTTTTTTCTACTTTTAATATTTTAACATTAGCATCACACTTTATTTTGAAAGTGATAATTATTTATAAATTTAAGTTCAATTCAATTCTAACTATTGCAGATATGCATAATTATGATACCCGAAATAGAAACCTAGATAGGCAAAATTCCCATAGAACAAAACTAGCAGCTCCCTTCCTCAAAATTTAGATCCAGAACTGTATAATGAACTCCCCACATACATAAAAAAGTCTAAAACCAACATTTTATTTTTAAAATCATTAAGACATTTCCTAGTAGAAGCGTTATTTTACTCCGTCTTGTTGACGGAGTTTTTTTGCATGCTAAAATGTTAAATTTTATTAATTAAGTAAAATTTTTTTGTTTTATAAGTACATTTTATGTTTTATGAATATATATATATATATATATATATATATATATATGTGTGTGTGTGTGTGTGTGTGTGTGTGTGTGTGTGTGTGACATTGGTAAAACAATTGCAATATTGCCAATTTGCAAATAAAGTGAATTATGAATGAATTATAAAAACGCAATCTCAAGTCCCCCAAGAGTTCACTCAGCCCCTTAAGGCAATTTGGAAGTAAAGACCGCCGTTCATTATACCAAATCATTCGGCAAAAGCTGTGGCATTCGTATAAGGAATGTGTAAGCCACAGGATTTATTTTTTTGCCCTATTACTTTATGCAAGTTTTCTGCCCAGTGGCTGATATGTAGCGGGTGGCTGAGCCCTGAGTGCCTGCTGGAGCTGACCCAATATGTCAAGGAGGTGCTGCCCTCGTGTCTCAGCCTCCTGGTGCTGGCACAGCCCTCCGAGGGGCTCCCGCTCCTCATCCACAAATGTCCCCAGGCGATACCTCAGTACACCAAGGTAAACTTTAGCACCATTACCCAAAGCATGGTGTTATAATGTTAAAGTTCTTCATTGTTGTCTAGCTTTGTAGCCAAACATAGTCTCGTAAATATTTTTTTGCAAACACTCCTTCTTTATGTGCTTCACATTGCAATCAATTTCAAAAGATTTTCAAAGTCATACCTGTTTTTAGTTTTACAAGAAGGTTTTTCTTGTTTTTCTGCTGGGCTTGGATTTAGTTTTCAAGGAGAACATAAGCTTAAAATTGGGAAAGTTGTTTAAAATAACCAAGTGAAATAAGTAAAAACAAACAACTAGCAGAAGCACATAATTCTACTCTAGACATTTCTTGCATTATTAGCATTGTCATTGATAGATCCTATATTATGTTAAGAGTTGGATTTATTTTTGTAGATAAAAGGTTATCAGTTGAAAAGTTAGGTACTTAAATTAGTCATAGGCCACTAATGTTTTTTCAATTTGACTTGTTGAAATTTTTTTGAAATTTGAACTTTAACCCTAGAAAAATGGCAAAGTCGTAATTTACGACGCATTTACATATTCAATAAGAATTGGCCGGTGGAGGCATCTGTCGTCAGTTTCATGGACTTGTTAGACACTATCACCTACGCGACCGTGTTTCCCTCTGGGGGCCAACAACCGAAACTGCTCTCGTAGTACACGAGCCTGCCACCGGTCAGGTCTATAACCAAGTAAGCGCTTTCTTCTCCTAAGCACTGATGGCCGAGGCGGCTAACGCGCTACGCTGACGAGCGTAACGTTCTAGCCATTCTGAAGTGCTAGGGTTCGAATCCCGACCATGAGCAATCCCAATTTGGCTTGCAAATGTGTGGCATAGCGGAGTGGAGGGCCCACCTTAAATAAACGGTGACCGGCTTGGGTGGAAGTTGACGGCATTTGTAGGCTTAATTGGGATTGCAGTGGACACCTATTTTGCTTTTGTAATTTTGTAATATTAGTAATTATTTTTATGTTACAGTTAAGAGTAAAAAGTTTGCCACTTCTAGGGTTAAGAAAATTTTTTTAAATTTTTATAGTCTCAGGTTTTAAGGAATTTCATAGGCGGAAGTTTAAGGATTCGTTCCCCACCCACAGGCTTGGTCCCATGTGGTGAACTTATTTCCAGTATACAGGTTCATCATTGTTTTTTGCTATAAATATGTAATTTTTTTAGAAATAAAGAATTATTATTATTGTTAAATCCCTACTAAAACACTTGTAACTTCACCCTCAATATTCTGGGTAGCTTTAGTAAATGTAGGTGTAAATAAGTGTCTTAAGTTTAAATAAAAATATATAATAAAACTTTCTTTGTTTTCAGGATCGTCTTAAAAACGAAACAGAACTGAAAGAATTAATATCACTCCTGGAGAAAAAAGTAGAAGATGATACAGTAGGAACTTATGAGCCGATACTCAAAGGTAAATTACCGTGGATACAGTAACGTTTTTGCAGAAGATAACATTTTCAAATATTGTTGTGGTAAATAAAAATACTTATTTTGAGTTGTGTTAAGTCTCATGCTTCTATGGATACAGTTTCTGGTCTGGTCCCATGGTTGCTGATGCTAAGAGCAATTAATCGCTTTATTCCAGTAGCATTTTATGTTTAAACTACTCAAGAAAATGCTGTGATAGACTGTTTGAGAGAAAAACAAGATAATCACACATCTTTTACTTTTAAAATATTCATACTTACAATATTTGGGCCTATTAAAATCTATTGAAATTAAAATGTGATGTTGGATGTTGTCCTTAATAATAAATTGTTGGTCAAATGAAGTAAAAAATTTTAGATTTGAAATTTTGTTTACATTTGGAAATGCAGGGACATGAAATGTGACGTTTTAAGCTTACAGGTTAGTTTAATTTAATTTCTAGTGTCTGAAACCCTGTCAGCCCCACTAATGTAGAATTCTTGAAAGTCATTTGTATATGTAAGGTGAGACGGTATTGTGTTGCAGAAGTGTTGGACTACCTGAGCAACAACGTCGCGCCGGAAGTGCTGTGGAGAGTGTTGCCGGGCGGGAGCCTCGGACGGCACAAGTACAAGAGCCACCTCGCCACCTGTCAGAAGATAGCACACGCTAACCACATCCGTTCTGTCATCATCGCCACCGCCAGGCAACTCATCGCCACCCTCAATCTCTAACCAGCTTACAGACCTGTTCCAGATTACCAAATCTTTTTTTCTATGATAGGTTTTACCAATCCTCATTTAGTCAGGAGTGTTTCACGGGGATCTGTTATTTTCTTAAGTATGTCGGAGAGTAAACTATAATAATCCAGACGCATACAATCGTAATTGAAATGGGGTTTTTAAATGATTCTGACAGAGCCTTATAGATATATTTAAATCCTTTTTCTCAGAGTAGGCTAACTTTATAAGACTTAATAGACTATTAAGACTCTCCGCTACCAGTATTTTGGTGATTTTTCATCTATGAAAATAATAATTATTTTTTAAATGTAATCCCCCATAAATTGCAGTAATTGAGCCGAACTGCTACTTAATATCAATCACCAAACACCACTCGAAAAAATATTCTCTCTTACTCCTAATAATGACGTGGGGTGTAAGAATAAATATATAAACCTTTCAACGGTGGTTTTGATAAAACATTATCATTTTGAATTGGCAACTTCATATTAATTTATTTGTGATATGTGTGTGTTTAAATGCTTCATCCACTGAAGTACGTAGCAAAGTTTGGTTATGTAGTTCTCAATATGTCAGAAAATGGCCTGTGTATTTTAATTTTGAACAAGAAAAGTCACAGACCCTGAGTCCTCATTCAGAGCAATGTCTTGCACAAATTGCTTAGCACCAGGAAAATACTGAGGGTTTTGCTCTTTATTTCAAATCTTATGAATGTAGGAGTTCAAATATACGCTTATGAATGTAGGAGTTCAAATATATGAATATTTGAGCTCCTATTATTGTTCAAAGTTTTAGTCAGCTTTGAGGTAAAATTAGTTAAGACTTTACTACTTAACCAACTCACAAACATAATCACATTTATGTTGTAATTTTTTAGAATAAATTTTACATGTGTCAGTATGTTTTTAGTGTAGCCCCTAGATAAAAATATTCCTACACTAAAGCACCAAATTTTCATCCAATAGGTTCTAGTTTTAGTTTGATCTACTTCTTTTGCAATAAGTTTTAAAGTAAGTTTATTTTTAATTTTAGGTAAATATAATTATTTTTAGAAGGCTAGCAAACGAATAAAATATAAGTTTTAATACCATTTAATTTTTATTTATCTTTTTAATTCTATCTATGAGCTCTGTGATAAGTATGTTTATGTTTACTCTGTTCCTTAGTGCAAGGTTACATTGTTATTATTACAATTATTATTTAATGCAGTACTTATTGATAAAATAATTGGTTTATATATAATTTTTGCTGTAACTAATCTCAAATGTTGTTAAAGCTACAACTGTCTATAAGTAATCAAATTTTCTAATTTCTGTGTTTTTCAGAGGATCCGCTCTCTCATATAATTGTTAAATACTTATTATTTCATTTTCATTACATGTTACATAGGTACTTTAATATTTTCAGCATCAAACTATAAAAACTTTGAAACCCACTCTAATTATAATACTGAGGGCTTGACACTCCTTCGCCTGTTAGCCGCAAGGGACTTGAGGTACAGTTTAAGATACCAACTGCCAAACATATAATTTTAACCCGCGATCTCAAGTTCTGTAGATAAGACTTTTGACCACACCGCTATCCAAACTCCCCAAAACCTTTGCATCCTTGAAAACCGGTTTTCCTAATCTGTTATGCTTAATCACATATGGAGGTTAGTTCGTTATTGATGAAGAATAAGTCCTTATCAGTAATTCATTATGTAACTGGGAAATTAAAAATAAACACTTATTTAAGTGTTACGCTTAAACTTCCAAAATAAAACTTTATGACCAAAATAAGTTATCTGTTTCCAAAACCCTGTTGTTAATGTGAGTGTATTCCAGTGTTTCTGTAGTCTGATGCTCTTAGGTTAGTTCCATTTGTAAATATGGTTGTTATTCCGTCATTTGCGTTTTGATAAACAACTAATCGTTGATTAAATCGTATATTTATTTGTTGTGCTGTCTATTTATTATATACAGTTACACTTAAACAATACAAGTCTGAAAAGAGAATGAAACTAACTTGCAAATAACTTTATGTGATTGAGAACATTATTGGATTGTTAACCCTGGAACTGGCAGTCGCCAGAAAAGCGATGATACCGGCTGCTAGAAGTTTGAGACTCCATATTAAGATATATTAAGACTCCAAGGTATTTAAAAAGATTTACCTCTTCAAAAATGTTCTTCAATATTTCTAATATGAAAAATTAGGCCATTTTATAAAGTTCTACTACATTTTAAATATGAAAATTTGTAATAGAAAATTGCCCCACCCTCTTAATAATAATAGGCTATTGTAGTAGCCGTGGTATTATATACAATATTATTAGTAAAATGTATATTATTAGCATTCTATTAGTTTGATATTTTCAAAAGTTAATACGTTGTTCAAACTTTTGAAATTCTAATCTCTCCAACAGCCCTGATTTAGTAACCTACCATCATATCATTAAACTTGTTTTGAACATTTTTATTATTTGCATTAGATAGTTAAAACTACATTTTTATTATTTTTTAACGTTAGAGTATAATAAATATCAAATATCTTTTCTTTATTAATGAACAACAGAAAATGATGGACAACTTTTAATGGAATGAGTTGAAGCATATTCTAGTCTACATGTTAAACTGGAGTGTTTAAAAATATATTAGATGATATCGTTGTCTGTTTACTTAATTTAATTTTAGTACTGTTATGTAATGGACTTTTATAAGTATTTGTTATATACACACTGTCATGAGATTTGAACACATAAAAGATGTTTTAATGTTTACAGTTTTGTTTTATTTTGACCATCTCATATACAATTTGTAAATTCTATATCCATCTCAGTTTAACAACTGAGGAAGTTTTCAAGGGGACCAAGAGGAAGTAGACTTTGGTTTACTAAAGTTTCCAAGGGGAGCATTATCAAGTAGTCTTTGTTTCTGCAGTTTCCAAGGAGACCGATATCAAATAGAGGCTTTCCCTGCAGCAGTTTCCAAGGGGACCGATATCAAGTAGAGGCTTTCCCTGCAGTAGTGTTAAAGGAGACTGATATCAAGTAGATTTGGATGCTGCAGTTTTCAAGTACATCAAGTAGGGGTTTTCCCAGCGGCATTGTCTAAGTAGACTGATGTCAAGTAGACATGGATACTACAACTTTTAAGGAGATCAACTTCAAGTAAACTTTAATTACTGCAGTTTCCCAAGAGATCGACATTGAATAGAAGCTTTCCCAGTAGCAGGTTCAAGGAGACAGACATAAAGTAGACTGCAGTTTTCAATGCAACTGACATCAAGTAGAGGCTTTCCTTGCGGAAGTTTCCAAGGAGACTGATTTCAAGTAGACTTTGATTCTGTAGTTTTCAAGGAGACCACCAAAAAGTAGATTTAGGTTACTGCAGTTTCCAATGGGACTGAGAGAAGTAGAGGCGTTCCAAGCAGCAGTTTTCAAGGAGACCAATATCAAGTAGACTTGGATACTGTAGTTTCCAATGGGTCCTACTACCACTCATGTTTGAACTTAAGTTTGGCAAATGTTTTCATTTTTCAAAGTTTTGCTGTGCTATCGGTTAACTGGCCTTTCATACGACCAGACTACAGATCGACTCTCCACTGTAATGGCGTCCGTCGCCGCCAAGGGCCTATGAAGCGTCACCATAATTTATAGCCTCCCTCGGTCAAGCCAACCTATAACCTTGCTCGTGGTTGGGGTGCCTTCCACTAAAAAGGCAATGGTGATACGTAAGTTAGCGGATTCACGTTGACCTTGGCAGACAGGGTGCTTAATGTGTCTCTTGAAGTAGCACAGCTCAGCACTCGGTTTCATCCGGGGAGCCTGCGGCAGCTAGTAGGGGGAAAGGCCTGTTGGTGCCCGGTACTACCCACCGAAAAACCATTTGCCCTTTCTGGTGGCTCTGTGTATTGTGTCAATTGTTCTGTTTCACTTAACTCACTTTCAGGTCTCTCCCAACGGCCATCAGATGTAGGGGTCCATATGAGGTGTAAACCTTGAAGCCCTAGGGTCTCAGTCTGAATTCCTTGATCCGAGGATGATAGTAGCTATGGCCTCCTCATTGGGGAAGAGATTTGTCTCGGACTAACACTATTCCGGATTTGAAAAGGTGATTTTACAATGGGCTGGAGGGGGCTTCACTCCCTCCTGAAGTGGTGATAGTTGGTGCTGAAATACATTGGTTGAGCCCATGCTCCCTTCCAGAGTGAGGTTTGCTGATGGAAAGGTGTCTCTCGTCCCTAGACCGACCTTGGGTGGATGCCGATTTAACTTGTAAACTGAGGGTGCAGGTGGTAGGAATGCTAGTCGGGGGACTTCCCAGGTTGGGGTTTGGCATCAACAGCAATCATGTGTAGGTACAAGATCTTCATTACTTATCTACACATTCCAATATGTTGTTGTATTAAAGGTTTTTTATTTATTTTAAATAAATATATAAGGATAAGTAAGTAGTAGTAGTAGTATAAATTTCTAAGATTATAGTATTATTTGTACAAAAATGCATCTATATTGTTAAATTTAAATTTTGGTATAAAAATGTTTTAAATTTGATATGATCCAGCGGGTGGAGTCGCTAGCAGCTATCTATGGCGGGTGATGGCATATGCTACATCTGCTACGCCCTAAGCTACATCTCAAGTGATGCCTACTCCAAGGGTAGAGCAGAATAGGCCTAAGGCCTCTTAAAAATCCACAATGCAGTGGGGTTCACTGTGTACATGTTATGGTGTTCGTCTAGGAACAGGAAAATCCCCAATAAATTTTTTTATTGGAGTTGGAAACGCATGCACATATCAGTTATAGCATTTTTATACATTAAAATCCATTGACAATGTTTGGATAATTGATATTTCTTGGAAGGACTAGAAATTATCAAAGTCTACTTAATCACTTGACAGTAAAGCTCATACTTTATACTACTTGTGTTTAAAACACTCAGCTATTCTTCTTTATCTAATTACGATAAAATAATAAACTGGTATGTCATTTGATATTAAAATTGTGACTATGTTTTATTCACCAGTACATAGAATACACGAGGGTACCTATAAAGTCATTGGAAATGAAATTAAAGAGAAAACATAGTTTGTCAACAGCCATAAAACAAAAGAACTTTAAACTGAAACATGATTTTCCAGAAAGACAAATTCAAATAGATTTTACTACAAACACACTATTACTATTATCATTGAATGTTATCAACCAGTGTTAGTTATCTTAATATGTAATGATAAGATATCACAGGTAAGAGTGACTGACTCATATGAAGTAGTCGATGCTACAGTATCTATCAAGAATGGAGCGAGGATCAAAAACAAACCACAAAGGACACCCTTCAAAAGTCACAGATGAGGAAATTGAAGATGGAAAAGTGAAAAGTCAGAGTGAGTATGATTTTGGATTTTAAGTGTTTAACTAATAATTGAAAATTTTTCACAACCCAAAAAACCAATCCAATCCAGGGGTTTCCTTTGTATAGCAAAACAATTTGTAAATAATCAACAAATCTTAGTTATTAAAGTTAATTTTCTAATTATTACCAAGATTTCATTGTGTCAGTTTGTTATCACACAATAAATAAGCCATTTTTCTAATGCAAGAAGACTAATACCCGATCAGTACGAAAGGCAGTCATTAGTCCCAATACAAGGCCCAGTCTCAGTAGCACCGGTAAAGTTGCTTGAGTACATACTCACTCACTCTATGATTAAAAGTACAACAGTTTAGTAACAATTTGATATTTGAAAACATAAAAATTTACATTTACTTAACCAGGTATTTCTTATTCACTTGAGCTAGCTTTTCTCTTAACATTTTCACTACTATTTATTGCCTCTTTGGTTTGCATGAAACTATTTTGTTACATACTGATCCAAGAATATTTTAAACCTTTAAAACATAGTATTTAAATTCTAAAATACCAATTTTTCTAAACTACACACAATTGTTTTTTAAAAATGTATTATATGTAATAGTGGATTTAAACTATTTTAACTTTGAACTTTGTTTTAATTAGAATCGTTATGGAAATTGTAAAAAAACTTAATGACTAGACGACGATTATTTTAAGTACTTCTGGCTCATACAAAAACTAAAAATCATTTCAAAAAGTAAAAATAATTTTTGCACTGATTAACATATGGTTTTTTGTTTTCAGAATACGTTCCAACTATTTATTCAGAGAAAACAGTAATAACTGTTCAACCACATTCTTTTCCTGGTAAGTGTTTCTTGTAAGTCTCTATGTTTGTTGCATTTTAAGATGGAATTAAATTTCTATCTGCTGTATATAGCCCATCATATGTTATATAACAATATTTAGATAAACTTTTAACACAGGGAGGATCCTGTTAATTTGGATAAAGAGAAGTTCCTGCTAAAATTGGATGGAGTGAATCTTGTTAACATTGGATACAGAAATTATCCTGTTAACATTTCTCACTTGGTTTAAGTTTTCCACTTGCACATCTATTTAAACTTAAATATTGAGTTTTAAACATTTAATGGCTATGTTATAGGAATGACAGGTCTCCGACAGCCCATGCCAGTCCCGACAGGTAAGTCTCTTTGTCTTAGTTCTACTGAGCTGTTTCTCATCCTTTTAACGAACATATTACTTGGTCATAATAACTATATTGAACACGGAATAGATATTGTAGTAGAAAATATAACCCTTTCCTCAATTTACAAACAAATTACTTCCATTATTTCACAGAAAGTTCAATAAAATACGTTATCTGTGTAAAATCACACCACAGTAGAACTCCAATTATCCGAAATCCGACTATCCGAATCACTTTTAGAAAAAAATTTGTCCAAAAAAAGTCTAAGTGCGCTATTATTCTTCCCCCGCAAAGCCAGTGTTTGCGTGTAAAATGTAAGTGCATTTTATTTGTATTTAAAACATGTGAAAATATCATGTGTCTTACATTTAATTCAATAAAAAAATAGTGCAATATCAAAACGTAGCTTTTTTTCTCTCTACTAGCACTTTAAAAAAAAAACTCCGACTATCCGAATGGGTTCCGGTCCCTATTAATTCAGATAATTGGAGTTCTACTGCATTACAACCTAAATAAAACATGCAATCCATCAATACCAAACAAAAATATTATTCCTTAGAAACATATTTTATAGCAAACAAAACTCAATCCCAATGTTAATCTATCTTATGGAAGCAGAAAAATGATAATTTTATTGTAAAATGTGTTAATGTATGATTAGAGCATAAGGATTTACAAGGTATAAGGTTTGTAGGTGGGGTATTCTTTAATATTTTTAGTCTCAAAATATGCTTGCATATGTTTTTTTTGATAACGGAAAACTCTCTTCATTGAAAAATACCTTTTCCCCCGATTTACTAATAACTAATCATATCTATCAAATGGGTTAATGTAAAGTAGTGACAAGGCCAGGGTTTGGACCATTCCCAATCAAAATATAGAAAAATCTCACCAACACAGTCCAAAAGGTTAAAAATTAAATGGTGATTATTTTTTAAATAAATTTTGAAATTGCAAAATAAATATCGTTGTCACAAGTCAGCTGATTCCTAATCTTATCATTTTGCAGCCATTTTTTCAGTATTATTACAGTTTGATGGTTGGTGACCAAGTCGGAGAATTCATAGCATAAGACTTTGTTATTGATTAAGAACAGCTGATTAATCTGCCATTAATTAACTAATACCTAACACAACACTCAACAGTGTATTACTTTAAAACCTTCTCGTAATATTCTGTTTCGTTTGATAAGTTTTTCCTTTTTTCTTCACCCATACCAGGTTAAAAATTGTCTAGATTGTATATTAATGAACCTGTTACAGTTGGAGAACTAACCAGCAGCAACTTGGGGAGCTTCATTCCTCTGACGGGGCTTCAGTTCCTAGCAGGCGTGGACAGACTGGATGTCCAACAAACCGTCGAGCTCCATGACTGTAAGGACACTTTGTTGCAAGACTAAATATTAAAACTTAATTATTTTTTGAGGACAGGTATATTTTGAAAGATTTAAAAGGTTTAGTATGAGCCTTTCAAAAGAGCCAAACTTGTAAAACACACACACATATAAATATATGTGTTATTAGTTTTAATACAATCTTCAATATCATAAGATTAAAATGTACCCTTATTTCTCAGTAAAAAAACTGTTCTGCACTTATCAAACAGAACTTAATTTTATAAGTTATGAAATTGGATCTTCTGTAATAAGAAGTAAAATTACTCATAATACCCAGTATTGAGGGTTGTAGTAATAAGTTATATTTTTAAAGTTATAAGTGAAATCATTAGATCACAAAATCCAAAGGTTAAACATTTCAATCCATAGTTAATAGCTCCACCTTAACTAAGAGTTGTTTAACCCTACATACCTGTACCGGTACTACATATCGGTACCAATAGGGTATGCCTGATAAGCGTATCCGGCATACCCTATTGGTACCGATATGTAAATTTTACTCTGTGTTTGAAATGGAAAAATAACGATTTGAGGATTTAAATTGATTAATTATTTTGGATGATTTAAATAAGAAAAAGTTAACACAAAAAAGTAGACTATGTTAAGCAATTTTACATATAAATTACATTTTATGTACCTGCCCATTGGCAGTATGACCCATAAGAGCCCTTTGAAAAGTACTTTTATCCTAAATAGATATCGTATGTAAATTTGGCTTATATTTTTGCAATTTAATTTGAAATTTGTTAAACCCGGCCATGAAACTACCGTGGTTAAAATGGATAAGTAGCAACAAAAGCACTGATGGCTGTAAAGGAGTAAACTATTATACAAAACCAAATGATGTACAAAAAAACATGTGGCTACATGTAAAATTTACGTATGATACCTATCTAGGGTTAAGAATATTGGTTTCAAAATAAATTTGTGTTATCAGCCTCTTAATCGCTTTTTCAATAAACGAATAAATGGTAAGTACCTTACTATCAAAACGATCCTTGTAGCTCTTCTTAGCTACTTCAGTTTCAATTCCTAGATGGAATCATCGTCAAGCTTTCGGATGTCATCTTTTGGTGTAAAGAAGACACGGCATACATACAAATAAACCAAAAGAATACATTTGAAAGTTTAACTATGATTCCATCCAGGAATTGACATATGTTAGCCTATAAAGTCTACAAGGATAGTTTTGACAGTAAAGTAAATAAACCGTTTATTCATTTAATACATTTGTATTTTATTTTATAAATTTTCAAACACATGTCACTTAAAACATAATCTGGATAACAAACACAATACTATTGACCTTATTTTTAAAACCAAAAGTTAGGTTCATTTTCAAAATTACTTCAGCAAAATAATTTTCCTAGTTTCCATATAATATTATTTGGATATGATATTGCAAAAAAATACAAATAATACAAATTAGTTCAGTACATTTTTTTTTTTTTTTTTATTTTTTTTTTTTTTTTTTTTTCTTTTTTTTTTTTTTTTTATTTGTTGTTTTTTTTTTTTGTTTTTTTTTTTTTTTTTTTTTTTTTTTTTGTGAGTGTTAGGGGTGCGCTGGGTTTTGAACTAAAGAATATTTTGGGATTTAAATATTGTTCAGGGAAATTTTTTTTTTTAAAGATTATAATTTTTTTTTTGTTTGATTGTGATTTGTGATTAGATTTATGTTATTCAGCCTATACTAGTTTACTTTTTTTTTTTTTTTACATTCATTTTTATCTCTAGCATTTTGGGCTTCAAAGTAATCTCCTAAAAGAGTGGGGCAATCGGTTAACTCTAAAAATCACTGGAAAAAGTTAAATCTCACTGCCAAGTTTAATTTTCATTAACACTAAATGCTAATGAACAAGCATCCTTTCAAATTATGCAGGTGGGCTGTAATTTTTATAAACATATAATCCTAAAAAATAATATACCTGTGGAGAACCTTCTAGTGTTCTTCAACGTTGTTATTTAAAATAGTCTTGGGTTTATGGTTAAATCGCTGGTTTTGAACTAAAGAAATTTTGGGATTTTATTTTGAAATGTAAATGTTTTAAAATATTAGTTAAAGATTATAATATTTATAAAAAAATTTTTGTTTGATTTGGATTTGTGATTACTACTTATAGAATATAGATATTACAATGTTATTCAGCCTATACTAGTTTACTTTTTTTTTAAATTTATATCCCCATTATGATAGATATCTCAGCATTTTGGGCTATCAAGACTAAGGTTCCTACAAGTAACAGTGGGGCACATCGGTTAACTCTAAAAAATCACTGGGAAAGTTAAATCTCACACAATAAGCCAAGTTTAATTTTCATTAACACCTGTAAATTGTCATGCTATTAATGAAACAAGCTAATCCTTTCAAATTATGCTGTGGAAAAATTGTAATATTTTATAAAACATAACAAAAAATAATTCCTAATACAACTAAATGAAGTAAACTGTACAGGAACCTGTTTCTAGTGTTCTTTACGTAACTTATTTCACCATGCAATACTCGATCTGCTTTATCTTACGAGTTTATACAGTATCTCTGTCATCTTGGATTTTTACTTTTAGTCCGGTAAGGGCAATGTTAAAAACTCTGGGACATGCCTCTCTTCAATCATGAATTTTCAAGTCAGGCCAAATTCGATTATTTTGAAATGTAAATGTGTGTAAAAATAATATATTTAACAGCAAACTGAATCATTAAAATTTGTATAAACAGTTTTGGAATTTTTAATCATACAGTTGTAGTATTTATTAAACATTGGTCTACTACCTATCTGCTAATTGGATTAATAAAAAAATCAAATTCCAAACATATAGATTGCTGGTCATTATATTACCCTTTCAAATCACAAGAATAGGCTATTGTGGTGGAAATCAAAATAACAGAGAAAATTATTACTATAGGAGGTGAGTAAAATAAGGCACAGTAGCTACAAGCTTAAGATCTATACACTAAAAATAGTTCAAAGATCAAAATGTGAAGTTGAATAGTCTGATACTGTAACACAGTGATGACTGCAGAGACTGGATGTTTACGTGCCCGGAGACCATCTGGGCTCTGTTCAACAGGAGTGGACATTGCTGACCCCTAGATTTGCTGTCAAGGACCAATGTGACAGGAAACTGTTTATGATAGAGGGTCCACGGTTGTGTACGTGCGCTATGTACAAGGACGCTACGTTTCAGGTGATAGTTCACTTCTAGTTATAGTGAGAGTCGGATGACTAAAACATTAAGGGACCAGTCAAACAATTTGAATTCGAGTTCTCAGAATAAGTTTGAAAAACACACAAAGATGCTTATTTATAATATTGCTAATTTAAACCTTATAATGACTTGCAATTTGTTGTTCCACAATTATCTAGCCCAAAATATTAAAATTATAACTGAACTGGATGAGTGATTGCAAAAGAATGGAGCAGTATTATTACCTCAAATGCGAAACCCCATCCAACCAATCTCGACTGGATGCGTACGTCTAGTACTAGTGCTTGGAGGTCACAAATTGTAAATAGTTGTGAGAGATGGTCAGTGGGTATAGTGTTCTCTTGTGTAGATTAACATCTGCACTGTTGAATACGTTCTCTTGTGTAGATTAACATCTGCACTGTTGAATACTACGTTAATCTGCAAAGACCATCCTCATAATAAGATGAATTCGTAATTCAGATTCCACGTTAAACTGTAGGTCCATTAATTGTCATTGGCTGTTGGGTTATTAATTAACAGTCCTGTCTAAGGAACATGTCAGACTTAGTCAGTAATAAGATTACAAGATCGAGCCACAATAGTCTTGCACTCAATCCTCATTCATCCTTGGCTTCAAATACCTACCTAGTAGCAGTGAGTATATAGGGGATACTCACTGCTAGTAGTATGGTCGCCATTTCAATAAATCCAAAGAAAATCTCAGGAGTTATGGTTACAATTTACAAAGTGTTTTGGCTGTATGGGTAAAACATTCATAATTTTCATAGGGGGATTTCATACTTGACAGTTTTAGTTTCTAATCAGCATTTTTCATAAAAAGTTCAGCAAATATTAACCCTCCAACGGTTTTACCGTCGATTCATCGACGCCACCGCCGGTCGTCGAAGGTTCACCGTTGATCAATCGACGGTAGGTAAGCTTTTACAAAAAGCAATGGTGTGAATACATTTTCGGTTAAAACTACATTGAATATAGTATCGTTGTTTTCTGCAGATCATACGCTTTCCGCCGAGGTATGTTTCGTTTTGCCTACTCTATGCGTCAGAATTCTATGTTAGTTAAAACATCGGTCTTCAGTTGCGCGGTTATGTCGCTTTGTTTACAATGGTGGCGTTACACGTTCTCGTCGCATTTGTTTGGTGTTCTGGTGTTAATTTCACCATTTTAAAATTGATAGCAGTGACTTAAGTGTATAAAACTATATATTTTTAATTTACTTATTAAATTTTGAAAAACTTGGCTATCTTCAATTTTTGACTGGTATCTATTTGCTGTGTTTTGTGGGGGAGCAAACTTTGAAAAATCTTTTGAAAAACTTTTTTTATCAATTTCAATTTGAATTTGATACACCCATCAAAACCAAGATAAAAATAAAACATATTACTATTATCTTATAGATAATTTAATGTAGATTAAAATGGTGTATAATATGTTATACTTACTATATTTTTACTATTTTATGTGAAATTTTTAGTAAAAGCCTGCAAAAGCGCCAAAATGAGGTGAACCTCAAGGAGTCAAATAGTGAACCGTTGGAGGGTTAAACCCACTTTTAGTATTCACCTGTAATATGAACCATAAAAATCTCTTAATATGAAACCACATTTCCAATTTACATACACTTTCAAGTTACAGGGCCACCTCGTTACCTAAAGCTATAAAAATCCTCTTATCATGTTTCCTTCCACTGCTCTACAAGGTTCTGAACTCGGAGACCGGGATCCAAGTGGCCAGTATCTCACACTCCTGGGACAAGAGGCTGGTCAACTACAACCTTAGTGTGATCTTCCCATCACAGCACATGGAGAATAAACAGAAAGCCTTGCTCATCGGCGCCGCATTTCTATTGGTAATAGAAATGTGTAATGTATTGCGTAGACACATGAAAAGATTTTAACTCTAGAACCGCTAAATTGCCCTAAATCTATTTGCCTTAAATTGAATGGTATCATTACTATACAGCTCTTCTTAAAATAATCAGTATAAAAAAATCCCCCGTCGCAGCAGACTCTCGTACTCAGCGAATTTTCAAATCAATAACAATATATAACAGGTTAGATCAACATCCGTAATAAATGAATGAGTTTGCCTATTCTCCATAAGATTAACATGGAAAAGATTATTCAGGTTTGCTGATGTGAGGAACGCTGGAAGTAGGCATTTCTACCATAAAGAATTTTTATTTTGACCATGTACACCAAGTTTCATCAACA
The DNA here is from genome assembly GCA_023375725.1 of Nephotettix cincticeps. NCBI lineage: Eukaryota > Metazoa > Arthropoda > Insecta > Hemiptera > Cicadellidae > Nephotettix > Nephotettix cincticeps. Next base: position 52,229,013 of record CM041790.1, on the reverse strand, counting down.
TCTGTCCATAAATAAAGGTGTTTGTTTGCCTATTCTCTATATGATTAACATGGAAAATGAGTATGCAGGTTAATTACCATGACATGGATGGATTTTAACCAAATGAAGCTAAAAACAAAAGTTTCATGCAAAAATATTGGTTAGTAAGAGCAATATTATTTTTTCCTCATCTTCCATTGGAGCCCCTGAATACAATGTACAGTGTTAGATTTTTTAATATCTTTGTAACTACTGGAGATAGAGCAAAACTTTGAGGAAATAAATTGTTTAGGTAGTTCTTTGAGCTACTAATAGTAAAAGGTAAAATTTGAAATTTTTAAAAATTACACGTGAAAAAGTAAAAACCCCATTTTTGGGGCACAAAACCCCCCAAAATACCCCTTCCTATTAACCCATATGTCTGGATTACGAACTCATCCGAGTAAATGTAGTAATACACGTCTCTATCAAATTTGCTCTCCATCGGCGGACCATTTTAGCAAGAGTTATCGTGTTCACAGACACACTCACACACATATATATATCCATCAGAGACTCATATTGTAAATTTATCCAGTTATGTTCCAAGCAAAGAACAAACGTCCGTTTTAACAAAAGATCTGACACTTTCACCTACTCCTAATTTCAATCACTTTAAATTAGTCTCTAACTTTTTGAACTTTTCTGATAAAATTATGTGCAATATTAAAAATAATCAATATACCAAAAAAATTTATATTTTACTTTGTTTTTGTTAAGAAAATATATAATAAAATCCCCAGAGCTCTGCTGAACGTAATGTAAGACTATAATACTTAACGTGATATTCCGTCAATAAAGTTCAATATTCAGAAGATATTTTGGTGTTTCAACATCAGTGTTTATGTACTGGATATTGAACTTTATTTGAGCTGTTTGACACAATTTTAGGTAAGTAATATTACGTTTTTGTATAAGTTTTTCTATAGAACAATATTTACAAGTAAATTTTGCGTTTAACAACACAGTATATGATTCCTGTCCTTTCATATTACTATTGACCAAGTCCTCAGTAGGATCCCAGTGGTGTAATAATTCAGTTTAGTTTAGCTTAGGAAACATCCGAAGATTAAAAATACAGTGTATGGTAAAACTCAATTACAGTAGACTCCCGATCATCTACGAGGATTAAGCGTGTTGCGGATTATCCGGGATCGGCAAAAAAAAATTCGTAACCGCGGCAAGCGAAAAACGAATGATTATCCTCGTGCCAGCAAATTATAGCTACCGCCTACAATGACACTTAACCTCGGGAGAGCGATCGTATGTAACTGCCCGCCATTATGCAAAGGGATTATTGGACTTGGCTGTGCGATGTCATGGTATTTAAAAAAATTTGGTCAACCATTGTTGTAAAAGAAGCAAATGCTTTGAAACAAAACTCAATACTGAACTTTTTCCATCACAGTCAATTATGAGGGCAACATCAAATAATACAGGGCCTGTAATACATTGCACTTGTCTCTTGTATTCAACTGTTTTTTACCGATGTGAAAAATAATGGCTACAAAATTGTGTGTTTGTTTACGAGAAAGGCAATCTTGTACGTGATGTCTTTCACATTATCAAACCTAACAATCAGCAAAGGTTAATAAGGACTTATTTAGCTCTCACACTCGTTTTTGTTTTTAACAATTTCCTGTATATTTTAGGTTAGGTTTGCTTTGTTTGTGATCGCTCAGCAATCCACAATTGGGTGTCTACTGTATTTTCAATCTTTGTTTCAGGAATACATGTTTTTTGAACAGGCAAAAAAGACAAGACTCTGCAGCTGCTTTTGAACACCGGGTAATTTGTCACAAAGACTGGCCAAATACTTAAGTTCAATCATTTTAAAATCCTACATAATTTTCCTTACTTCATAGTTCATATCTACAAGGTAAAAACACTGATTGTATAAAATTGGTAAATTATTGGTATGTGGAGATTAAAAAAATAGTAATCTCCTTCAGCTTGTTATTTAATCCTCATCCAATATAACATAAAAATTATCCTCCTATTAAACCCATTCACGACCGAGTAATTGTGTTGTCTGCTGTAACAACAGGGCCATATTAAAAATGCATGATTTGTAACGTTTTATTAAAACAAGTATACTTCATTATCAACTCATCCTATGTACACAAAACTTATGTTATTCTGGTTCTAGAATATTATTTCTTTTAAATGACACATATTTGATATTTGAAATCTTTATGTTATCTATTTATTAATATTTTGTATGAAAATCTTTGTAAACATTTTTCAATAATACCATACTTTGTACCAACCTTACTTTTTACTTTTTAACCTTTTACTTTTTGTAAAAGTAAAAGTCATTTATATGACTTATACTTCTCAGCACCGGCTCCAGATCCGTCAGTTCAGGGCTGCCTGACGAGGAATCCCTCTGCCTGGGTCTGAGACTCAGATAGATGAGCTTGTACTTGTGGTGGGCCAGAGAGGACTCTGTTGGTGACGTTGCGTTCCTGCCTCACCGCCTGCAGTCTTACCTTCCGGCACTCTGTGATTTCACCACGAAAATCCTGGAGTTTTGGAATGCCATCCTTGATCTTCTTTCACATTCCTCTGAACCAGAAGGACCTATGCCATCTCCTTCAAAAGAAGGGACATGTTCTTCAACATGGATGCCTCTTCCTCGCTGGTGTCGTCCTGCTGCTGCTGAAGCGTTTGCACTTAGAACGCCGCAAAAAGAGGACTTCTTCTGGGAGGGATTTCCACGATGTGACCTAGTGATTTATCCGATGTTTCCATTACCAGGTCAACCTCCACGATCTCTGTTCCTGATCTGGCATCATTACTGCCCTGAACAGTGCAGTTGGAGGGGAGGTTTTAATTCCCCCATTTGGCGTCCCTGGCATCATGGTTGATGTTGAGGACCTCAGCATTATATAGCTCCGCTGAAGGCGGCTCGCTCCATTTCTTCAATTGTGTTTGAAGAGTGTTCCTTGAAGGGTATTCAATTGTGTTCCTTCAAACCCCTTCAGAAAACTAGCAGTAAATTAGAAAAAACAATTTTTCTACAATTTAAATAACCTTAACTTGAATAAGACAATTTTATAGTTTAAGGAATAACTTTCACATCACCTAGCAAAATACAATGTTGTCTTGAACTGAGCAGTTGAATCAAATTTATCCTTTAAATTGAGAGACGAATTGTAATTATTGTTTAATTCGTTTCCTAAAATACAAAATTTAGTAAAATTTCAAGACTGTGAAACAAAAAAGTGGCAATACAATGGCCTACCTAGTTCATACTTGTATACAATAAAGGAAGATATATTGAAGAAATCTTTCATCGGAACTAGTAAATCAGGCAATATCTTTTGTTACAACTGACCTTTTAAGGACACAATCATTTTTTTAGGTAAAACAGATACTATAGTACATTCAATAAACGTTTATTAGGTTAGAGCTTTGAATAATGTAAGCTGTAATAGGATGTAATGCAATTTAAAAGTCATGCATACAATCCAATATAAAAAAGGCACTTCCAGGCAAACTAAAATGAATTTCAGTTTATTCCAAAACTAGTTTAATGGTCAGTTGATAGCCTAACAGCAGCAGTTGATAGCAGTTGATAGTCAAACAAATAATGCCAAAAGTCAGATACAGTCGTGTGTACTTTATAACCAAAAATATACAAACAATTCTCTTAATAACTAAAAAATTAAAACTAAAAATGAAAAAAACAATATAAAATTTCAGACTATGACATACAGATGTGAATACTGGTATGAGTGGGTGAGAGCTAGCACCCGGCTGTGGCGGGTCGTCGGTGCCAACGGGTCTCTACTGGGTCAAACCCTCTTTCCTCACTGCCAAACACGGCCCAGGCCGGAGTACGTTGCATGTAGTCCTGAAATGTCAAGAATATGGTCATCTAATGCACACTAGAGATTACCGGTAATCTGGGACTCACCCACTAATCCCTCGCCCTCATCTCTTACGACTAGCCTGAAACTGTTTTGCACATTACTTGGGGTAAGACCTTTGATTATTACGTCACTAGGGCTTTCCTCATTGGAGTTATCACAATGCTAAAGCCTAAAGATCGAGATCTACCTTTATCGCCTGTATGGATTGGACATTGCTCAACACAGTTCCAGATGTCCCCTCCCTAGAGCATAGCTCCAACGATGTTGTCAGGATGGATTCCTACACTGACCTCCACAGAGTGTCACTCACTGCGCAATCTATCTGTCACATTTGAAAAAAGTGTGCTGTTCCATGTCTACAGTACCAGTACAGTATAGACATGTACATCTGCCAACTTTTTCTTAACTGTGCAAAAGTAACAACTTTTAAAAACTTTTTCTAATCAAATCTGCTTGTAGGAGTCACTAGTAAAGAGACAATTTGTATTACTATATTTACAATTTTAAAAAATAAACACTGGAAACCTCTGGAAGTTGAATGGTGTATTAGGGGCTTCTTCTGAGCAGCATGTTTAAAAAAACACAAAAGCAAGATAATAAAAATAAAAAAAAATGCAAAAGATAGCCCAAAGAAAAAGAAAACATTAAACATATCCCTAATGTTATTGATGTTCCTGGAATGTTATTAAGCATTCCTTATATATGGTTTTCAGAATGTATTAATTTTTAAATGTCTCAAATACAACAAATTTGTTTTTTACACGTGTCAACAACTTACTAGGGCACTGAATGTTTCTTTTCCTCCGCTCTCATAAAACCTGTCAACAAGCTCGAGGAAGCGGTCGTAGTCGATCCACGTCCACCATTCACCATCTATCAGGAACTAAAAGGAAAATAAACAACAGATAAAAAAAATCTATGTGCTTTTTTTAGGATTAAAAATGTTTTTTCACTATTTTACCAAGATTCTAGAACATTTTTAACTTTGTTTCAATTTAGTTACATAATTTCAGCTCCATAGAAAGATCATTTAAAATTATAGTACAGTTATTTTACAACTTTACAAATTGTGATTGTCTTGTACAATATCTCTTAGTGGAATTCTATTTGGCCTTTGTCAGGCTAGATATTAATATTGTATGTATTAATATAGTTTATTAGATAGTGAGAACAAACTAGCTCTTGACTTGGTAAGGTCAGCTGTCTGAGTCTTCATCCACCCAAAAATTCTTAATTTGGAAGCAAAATTGTGGTTCAGATCCCAAGTTAAACTGAAGGTCCTTTAGATGCCATTGGCTGTTGGATTATTAATTACAGGTCTGTCTAAGGAACATCTCAACCTTAGTCAGTAACAATACTAAAAGATCATACCACAATGAAGTTAGACTTAATAATTTATCATTCATACTTGGCTTAAAATACCTACCTGGGTAGGTTGAGGTTCAATCAAAAGTATCAAAGTAAAGTACTTAAGTATTAACTTTTGTTTCTTATCTCATTCATAATACGATACTTGTCCTGGAGGCTTGGCGATAATAATGGTACTATCAATTTCCTTCCAGTGACCAAAATAATAGGCCTCGGTTGTGGTGCACCTGCAGGAAGTTTTCCTGACTTTATTTAAAAAAATATGAAACCTAATCATAGGAGGAAAATTATAGAAATACCTTTTTATGGGCAATGAGCACGCAGTTGGAGTGTTCATGTTCTGAGGCAAGAGCATAGTCCGGGACAAGCTCTGTCAGCTGGGAGGAGAACGAGACCACTTCCTCGTGGTACGGTACGTTCTGCATGGTCAGGGTATTGTTTTCCCCTCCTCCGCAGTAGGTCACACCCTTGAAACACATTGTTATTTAATCTGATTTCTCTTCCGAGAATTATATATTAGTAGGACGATCATCTGTACAACAATTGTAGAGAGACAGTTTACTATGGATATTATTAAATGATACAATTAAAATTCCTACAAATAAAAACATTACGCCATGATGAAAATGCCATAAAATACCATGGTAAGAAGTAAAAATAAAAGAGGGTCTGAACATCTAAGAAAGAATGTAAATTTAGATATAAAATCAAAGTTTAAGACCACATTTCACCTACCTTGATTTCAATGAAGTCAGGCTTCCCTAATTTGACTAGTTGTGAATAACTTTCTAATTCCTCCACATTCCAAGCTTTCACTAGAGTTAAGCGATAAACAGTCCTTTGACCCTGGAAAAGAGCAAAAATTCATTATTTGGGCATTAAAAACTATATCTTCATCTAATCTCATCACCATCTTCATATATATTCATCACTGATCTTCATCTAATAGTAGTTTCTACAGTCCATGCTCATCATCGACAGATCATCGAACTGACAGTGCTATTCTAGCCCATGCCCATTAAATACATTAGTTACAGTACTCCCATGCAACATTTACATAACAGTCACATCAATGGTCGAGTAGCAACGTTTAATGTTCCATGCACATGGTACTGTAACTTCTCTCAAGAACAGATCTCAGGAACCAGCATATCGCTAATTAAGGCAAAAATTATTGTATGAATCTAGTAAAAAAATATTAGTCAGTGTGGAAAGAATTTGTATTTCTTTATCCAAAATCAATGGAATTATTGTTAGTGGCATTGATTACTGATTGGGATTTTTTACACCTCAAATAGCAGCAACTCCTCAATTTGAAGGGTTTGCCAAAAGAATAAATAAAAGAAGATTTGAAAGAATGAATAAAATCCAATGTTGATATCTCATCCCAAGCTAGAATATAAAGTATTCCAAAATTTGATTTTGTAAAAAGTTCCAATTTTACCAATCTAATTTTTAGAATGCCTGACGTAGCCTACATTGAGTGCCCTTCATTTTATAGCCCTTTACAAATTAAATCCAATCCAATGTTGGTCGATCTGTTTTGGTTATGGAAATACAGATTTGTTTTCATACTTAATTTACACACAGTGGCCTATGTATTTTTGAAATAGATTTTTACCTTTTCTGAAAGTGCCTTCAGACTGTCTAGGAACCTTTCCCAAAAGTCGGAGAAGAGTGGACGATCAATCTTTTTGAGGCTGTTTTTCGTGCTGGCGTCCACACTGACGTACAGTTGTGTCACTGGACTCAGCTCCCTTCAACACGTAAATATTTTTTGGAGAAGCAAAATGGTATTTATCATTTGTATTAACATTAACTTCTAGTCTAAATGTGGAAACATAGAGGACGAAGAAAATATCTATGCTTTAAACTCCTGCAATTTAAAATCTTATCTAATTCAAGTTTACCTCTAGCAATCTTTATTGTATAGCTCAAAATTAAACTTGTGTATTAAAAATTTTGGTATTGTACAATATTGTTATTTCTAAAATGAAAGGTTTAGTTTCAACTTTATTGTTAACAAATATCATATTATTTTAACATTGCAAGTTAGTGGTTGAGAATAATTAAAATATAATACAATGTAATTACGGTCATGAGAGAATATATACGACGAAAGCAGGTGAGAGTATGAAACCAATGTATTGTAAACAGAGACACAACAATACCAGTGTCCAGTACATATACCTACATGCACAATACAATATGATATAACTGAATTATATTCTAATACTTCTCTGGACAGTTTTAGACTTAAAAATTACTAAAAATCTAATTTTATTTTTTTTTTAAAGTCAGTGCTTGGTATTGGTGGAATTGGTCACAACACATTGTGTATAATGGTGTTAAGCTGGGTGTCAAACAGGTCCCGTCAAGCCAGAAAAGAAAAAATTTAGCTTCTCACTAAGTGTGTGCCAATATTCAAACTTCGAATCTCGAATATCCCTGATATTCGGTTCGACTCGAGATATCTGACAAATTTTGATATCGGTCAAATATTTGAAGACGATAAATAATACAAAACAAGTTATTATTGTTGCATAAAACTTTGTTTCAATATGGTATTAAAAGAAACAGCATACACCTAAGTTTTGGAAGATCATCTAAATGGATGAAAAAAACCCTTACACTAATATGCTATTCAAAATTATTCAATATTCGGAATAGTAAATAAATATTCCATTCGGTTCAATTTAAACCCAAATATCACTATTCGCACATCCCTATTTCTCATGTATCAAAACAATTAAAACCTCCTAGGCTACACAAGATAGGGCACAGTATATTGATTAGCAGAGTTAAACAATTTGAGAGAAAACACTGATGTTAAAGTTACCGTATGGCATCGGGGAATTGGGCATTGGTGACGAGGAAGGATGAGATATGTTTGCTGTGCAGCAGCTTCACAAAGGTGTTGATCTCAGGGTACATGATGGGCTCGCCGACCAGAGACAAGGCACAGTGACGGGCCTCCATCCCCTCGGCCAGCCTCTCCGGCAACACTCCGGGGACTCCTGCAACATAAATGATGTAACTACATTATACACCTGATCTACATGCACATTCAACTTGGAGGCAAACAGTTGGTAGTGAGTGATACTGTCTGACAGTGGCATTATGAGTTCTCAAACCACATAACTTATGCTTCTTCAGTGGCTTTGAGAAGGCTGTGAGGTCTGTATAGATACAGAAACATCCTGCCAGAATGGGTAACTGGATCTGGAACAGTTTATGGGGTCCGTAGACGAGAATAGGTATCTCCTTTTCAGAATGCCATGGGGTTTCTGCGCATGGAGGTCATGAGCGGCATGAAGACCTGCAACCTCATCCACTAGACATTGGTTCAGCAACAGCCTCATTATTTGGTGGAGAGGCTTGTAGCATGTGGGGAAGTGGTTTGACGCATAACCTGGAAGGATGCCCTGTTGAAATTTTCTAGAGCATGGTTGGAAGGGAGTAAGAGAGGGTTCTCTTATTAGCCCCAAGCTCTATAATGACTTCCCCTTGGACATAAAAGGCCTGGGGTCCTGACATCCTGGCGAAATTAAAAAAGTGATGATTTTAAAACAACGAAATAGTTAATAGACTCTGGAGTAATAAATATTTTAAGTATGTACATGTTTTCACTTTAGATTGTTTTTGAATTTTATATTCGTATTCCAATTACAGTAGAACTTCAATTATCCGAATTAATGGGGACCGGGACCCATTCGGATAATCGGAGATTTTTTTTTTTTAATTGCCATTAGAGAAAAAAAAGCTACGTTTTGATATTGCACTATTTCTTTATTGAATTAAATGTAAGAAATATGATATTATCACATGTTTTAAATATAAATAAAATGTATGTACAAGTTTAGAAATAAAAATCATTGTTTTTTAAACATCTCCGTCAATGTAAGCTGTTTTGCGGTCTTCATCCGTTTTCGGGCAGCCAGGTCACGCATTCGCTTGACGATGAGCAGTTGCAAGTGGTCATACTTGGGCTTCGCGGGGGGAAGAATAATAGCGCACTTACACTTTTTTGGACAAATTTTGTCCTGATAATCGGCGATTCGTATAGTCGGAGTTCGGATAATTGGAGTTCTACTGTAGTTGCTTTGAAAAAAAGTTGCTTTGTGTTTTACAAAGCAACTTTTTTTGTTGAGTGTTGAGCTCAAAAGTCCCTAAATAAAGGAATTTTACTCATTTATTTGACTATACTGTTATCCTTTTATAATAACTTTACATGTATTTCAGAAAACCTTGTCATCAAATTTTTTAGATTAAAAAAATTCTTATTGTCCTCTAATGAGCCTATCACTGCTCAAGAAAATAACATAGCTAAATAGATCCTTTGAATTGGTAACTTAAATTTATCTTGATATACCATACTTAAACCAAATTTTCATCAACATGAGTTTTAGGAGAACATATATGAATATATTGATGATGTTACCCGACCATTAACAAACTTATCCCATTAATATAAAAGCTAATAAACTGAGTAGTTAAATTAATTCCGCTGAATTAATTGACTGACAAGCGGTTTTAAAATTTCTCTATGTTTACTCTACACTGAATTCAATCCTTGTTACACTGTTTAAAATCCTTAAAGAATGTTTACAGAACAAAGATACATACAAAATAATGAGAATTAAATTAGTGTTGATAACAACACATCAATCCGTTGATCAAGGAATTTATACTCATAACTGGACTATATGTTATTCACCTTTAAACTCGTTGATCATATTGTAATGAGCAGCGAGTGCCTGGTTGAGTATGTCGTGGGGATCGTCCATGGTCCAGCGCCACTCGGTGCCCACAGGGTTGGTGTGGTGGCGCCAGCAGAACACACACTTGTTGGCGCACGCCAAGCTTGGCGTGGCCTCCATACAGCGATGTGACTCTATGCCGTAGAATGTGTGCTTGTAGCAGCCGCCTCGCCCCCGCAACATGGCCTACATCATAGAATTAATAAAGGATATACAGTAGAGTCCTGCCTATAATCTAGATTTCTAGATAAAAATACAGTTTCGTACCAACTGCCCTAGCACTAAAATGTGTACTTGAGTAATTGATGGGAGAATGGTGTGTGTACCACTTAGTGAGAAGGGGATTGGCCATCGAAGGGAGGAGGGGCATTACCAAAGTAACGCAGCCAACCTGCTATGTGATAAAGTAACAACTGTCCTGCCACTGGCGTCAGCCTACTGACCCTGAACGGAACTCTGTGTTTATTCCTAAATAGTAAAACAAGATACAATGCTTGAAAATATATTTCAATTTATTTATATTTTAGACCCTTTAAAGTACTTGCCTATGGTAGGGATGTACAGCTTTAAATTGATTTTCCTCAAATAGTTTGTGCTAGTCCTTTTTAAGTAATTTTGATGATACAGATAATTTGATAACCTGTTCGTTTGTATGTAACCTGTAACTCTTTGGGTCTGGTACCAATTAATCCGGATAATCAATGTTCTATTGTATTGAAATTTATTTCAAAACTTTATATTTATAACATTCCTCTTCGATAGCCACATAACTCTTTTGACTGTGACAATATTTTGATTCAGCAACTGAAAAGCGAGTTGATTGTTTTAGAATGGAAATAAGTGATTAATATTGTTCCTCAACTAAGTAATATGAGATTAACTTCTGGCAATGATTAAAAATTGCATCTACATTACCTTGGTCCACCGACACAGCTTGACGCCGGAGTGAGTGCCGAGCAGCTTGTATCCCTGCTTGGTGAGCGCTTTCCGCAACTCTGGCGTTATCATCTCCTTAGGCTGCAAATTGACAGGTAAATGTGGTAATGGACAAGCTATATATCCCAGAACTTCATCAGATAAGGTGTTATAAAATTACATTAAGAAAAATGTCTATATTTATATTACACATAATACATTACACGGGTGTATGTAGGCTATCCATTAAGTGTGTCCATTCCACTGGATGAATGAAAAGGATCAATCATTACATGTTTAGTTGTCTATTTTAATCCCCCATTATTTTAGATTTGCTATCTTAAGTCTCAAAAAAATCAAGAACCACAACTTTCTAAAGATTTTACTAACTCCCGGAATCAAAAATGTGTAGGACTTCATACGATTTTCCAATTTCAATATGGCTTGATGACTGATAAAAAAATAGTAGGAAATGGAAGGAAATTAAATGATTACGGTGCTTTAATTTATGAAAAATAATATTTTTTGTTGACACTTATGATGATTATATAAGTACAAAGTCATAATAACCTCAAACAATATCTCTCCACATCACTTATAACACCGGTCACTAAGACTGTCGGTTGGTTGGCACTAATGGTAACACTGTGAAACATGAATAAATAACTACGTAACTATTTATTAACTACCAATAAACTAAAATTAACCAATTGCCAATCAATAAATTACAAGAATTACGTTCAAATTATACATATAAAAACGATCAAAGTTTTCCTAGAAGAATGAAAATATTGAAGCAAACATATCAATCAACTAACCAAAAAGATAATAAATAATAAACATGAAATAAAAATATAATATTAAAATGTCACACTCTCACAAATCGTATGTAACACGCATATAATGAAAAAAACTACATAAAACATTAACATTTCTGAGTCACAGTGTTACTTTGTAGTATTGCAATTTATATTTCAACTGAAAGGAATAAAGATCAGAGAATAAAATTCTATGGAAAGTAATAGCAGAGAATTTGTTGTACTCCACAAGGAAGTTTGGTAGACTAACCACTAACCTGGCGCTGAGGTGCTTGAGCCTGCTGCTTCATCTGGTGCAGGGCAGGTCCCAGATCCTCAAGATCTACCAGACCTTCACCGTCACCTTCATGCTGCTGAACCACGCCTTTGTGTTTCTGTTTGTGATAAAAAAGCAAAATAAAAAAATTACACTTCCTTCTGCTGTTGTATGTCTCCATATTGACACAATAATAATTATTCATTATTTTTTCTCACTACCTAGTACAGAATAATCTTGCTAATTAGAATCTTGATAATTTGAAAACCTCTAGATTTTATAGATTTTGTCTACTCTCTTGAGAAAACCTTTTTAATTTTCGAAAAAATCTATATAAATAAAATTAGTTTTGTCTGTACATTGCTGAAACTTTTTCATTTTTTAGTTACTTTTACGTTTCGTGCGTTAGAGAAGCCTAAACAAGTCTTAGCTCAATTAATGTCTGTTTGTCTGCGACGCTCCAAGAGGCATTTTCGTCATTTTCTAAAAAAAAACAACGGGAAAACTGATAACAGTGAAACTTATTTCATGCATTCTCTAAATTCCATAGAATGTTTTTCAATGCTTGAAATTGTTCGCCGCCCTTGGAAAATAAATCACAAGCATTTAAAAACCGACGTTAGTTGCATTTTGCTTTCAATTATCAATGAACCACCTGCAGGTAATAATCAGCTGTATTTGTAGTTTAAAGATTTAATAGAAAGAAAAACAAACAGCTGTCAAATCAATATTAGTTAGTTTATATTGGTCATTGATTTTAAACCCATTTTTAATTCATACTATATTAAAAAGTTACTTTAACGTATAACTAATTATAATAATGGTTTAACTGTCAAGTAATGCTAAATAATAAACTTGGGTATTGATTTATTTTCTTTGTACTGATTTCAAGTTTACATTCTAGTATGATCTACCTGTAAAAAGGACGGGCTTCCTGCTAGTAGATTCCTATAACCCGAAGTATTTGTTTTAAGCATAAAAACAAAATTGTGAGCGTAAATTTCAAAAGTAAAGGTTCAGTATAAATTACAAACTACTTTTAATAGAAAACGGATTATATACATTTTTTAGAGAATTTAATTCCATACATATACATGTATATGACATTGAATAAATATTATATAATAAAGGTGCTATGTTTGAAAATGTGAAAAGGTGCAACACACAAAATTTTGCAATGGCTTTGTAATTTATTAATTTAATGCTCCCTTTAACCTTGAAATAACTTAAAATCCTTCTAAAATAATTTTAAATGCCTTAAGGGGAGGCGGATACTCCATAAGATGCCATGTTAACATATGTTCATTTTTCTAAGAAACTACTGCACCAATTATCATGAAATCATACATCAAGTTTAATCCTAGAAGTGGCAAAGTCGTAATTCACGACACATTTACAGGTTCAATAAGAAGTGGCAAGTGGAGGCATCTGTCGTCAATTTTAGTGAACTTATAACCTTTGTGACCGTGTTACCCCTGGGGGCAAGCAACTGAACCTGCTCACGAAGTGCACCAGACTGCCACCGGGCGTGTCTTGTAACCAAGTAAGCGCTTTCAGCCACCTATGCACTGGTGGCTGAACTGGCTAAAGCGCTGAGCTGATGAAAAAATAAATCTTGCCACTTCTAGGGTTAAACATGTGTTCGGACATAAAATGAGTTTTTTAAGCCTTTTTTACAAAAAAAAATATACAGAATAAATAACAAATATTGGCAGAGCTAATTTTTGCTTATTTCTATATTTATAAAATATAGAAATAAGTAAAAATCAATCAATGATCAATTTCCCTACTCTGTGCACCAAAATAGTCAGGTCGCTAATGTTTTTGTTATTATTTTAAATAATAGTAAACAATCACAAAAACCTAGAAAACATTATATTTGTGTCTCTGATAAATAATATCAGAGCTAATAAAAATAATGCATCTGAACTATAAATCAATTTATTATTATGTATAAAAAAACTGAACAAAGGAAATTGTAACGGATTCCGTAAAACTAATTAAAAAGTATTACTATCCGTAGTAAACAATTTTAATATAGGCCTACATGGCGACAATGTAGTAGGAGTTATTTTAACAAAATTATATTAATTTTTGTTAGCGTTAGCTACCTAATGCGGTGTTAGCGACCTGATGATTAACACAATGTAATGGGCGTTATCTGGCTATTAACATAAATTATGGTAAGTAAAATAGAGTACTAACTATAAATAAAATAACTGTTCAATAGAAGCAGTAAAATAAAAAAAAACATTCTAATAGAGAGCAGAGAGAACATTCTAATAGAATTATTTTAGGGATATTACTGTAAATATATTTTTTATTTTTTGGCAAAGTCAGTATAACATGACATTGCCTCAGCAGTGGTAGGAGGGACCGTCAGCGACCTGATGAAAATGAACAATTGAAAAAAATTGGTATAGTAACTTTCCAAAAATTGTTTTTATCAAGTATGCCTAGTATAAATACTAATCTATTATTGGATCATTTTTTAAAATTTTTTTCTCAAGTAGTATAGAATTTATAAGAGCGGAACTAAAATTGTCCCTCAATTTTAATAAATACAAAAAATTAAAAAAAAAATTATAGAGGGTCCCCTTAAAAAGTTACTGTCATGAGTTGATTCAAATTCTTCATGGGACTTGTGGGCTCAATACAGCATCACAACTAAATTCCTTATATTGTGTCAATGGGTTATTTCAAGGTAAATTGGCTTTCCCTTGAACTTCTAACTAGCTATGTTTGACTGTATTATTTTAAAATTAAAATATTTGACAAAATATTTCATTTAAGTTCTAATTTTAAAGTTGTAACTCAACTGGTATAAAATTATTCGCTCACCAAGCCATTAGTCGAGTCACCAGTGGTGACAAAATTTACAACACTCTTGGCCCAGGTGTCAAAGTCTTCTTTCAGAGTGTCTTCATCCCCAAGAGAGAGGCTCAAAACACGCTGCGCTCCGAGCTCTGATAACCAATTATCAACCTGCTTACTAACCTGCACAATTCATTATGCACAGTGATAAGGTAGAAAGTCACTTGAAGGTGAATATAAGGTAGTGAATATTGCGAGAATATTAAAGAGGTTATACTTACAACATTGTAGTTCTCCTTGTATTGTGAATTACCCAGACCGAACACTCCGTATTTCAAGCCTTTCAGTGTTCCTTTGCCGTATCGAAAGTCAGTTGTTGCTTCAGAAAGCCAAATGTAAAACAAACTTATATTTTTTGGTGGCAAACCTCCTTCGTGAGTAGGTAGAATGAACAAACACAAATCTTCAAGTGAGGCCTGAAACGTAAAACAAATTTCAAATACTTGTATCAGAGGTCACATAAAAAATTTCATTTTAACCAGTAAAACAAGTAGGCCTACCTGTAGTAGTTAATAGGTATAGGTAATTATAATTTTGTACACAACAGGAACCTCCCAGTTATTATATTTGTATACAACAAATAACCAATTAAAAATGTAACTACACCATAGTCCCGGAAACTAATTGGGAACGAACCCTGTTCGGATTACCAAGTTTTTCGGATTATCTGGTAAAGCAGTGTGAAATTGCGTTAAAAGGTCAAATAAAATTTATTATTTTAGACCTGAACTGTGTATTTAGACCAATTAACTTACGTCTTATCACCAATATAGGTTAGAGGTTTGTCTAGTACATGTTTTGCCTAAACGGCATTAAGTATTCATACAGGGACGTTGTATCCTTCGGACTCGTCATTAGACGTATAAAACAAAACACACACACACACACTGTCACAAAAAAAATGATAAAACAGTTCCATCTGTAGGCCTACTTTTAAAGCAACCACAGTCATTCTTGGAGATGAACTCAAATGTTCATATATTTCGATGAAAAAGTGATGATAAAAGTGTCGGACTGTGAGAATTGAGTTTACAGTAATGTACTGTGAGTTTAGCCCTGCATCGCACTACACTATTTTGAGCAACAGTGTACTGCTACATCCCCGTACTTGATATTTATGAGACTATGGCTTAACTTTGCATTAGCCATCAGGATTCCTTTGTTATGTAAAAAGATGATAACTGAATGCTTATGTTCCAAAAAGTAAGTTATTATGTTTAATTAACTTTGAACATAGTACTGAATAGTTAGTGATGCAATCAAAGAGGCTACTGTTAGATACTGTTCTTTAGATTAAAGTGTTATAATTCAGGTTACATTGCTTGGTTTTAATATAAACTCAGTAACCTTTTTCCCCATTAGATAGTTCAGATTAGTCGGACCTTCGGTTTACTAGGACTTTGATGTACTTAGCCTGTAAATTTCCTAGACCCATATAGCCTCAATTATGTACCAGCACTCTTCCTCTCTCACACAAGCGTAACACTGTGCATGAGGCATTTCAAGTAAAAAACATATGTTCTGTTACAATTTACAGTAAAAAATATAGGCCTACTGATGGAAAATACAACCTACAAGTTTAAACCTGATGATCATAATCAAAATATAATAGTGGACGTCGTCAATGTGATAGATATAACATATTGAGGACAAACTTATGTTAAACATTTTCTTTTGAAAATGTGAGTTTTAATTTATTATTAAGGTTATTATTAAAGCAAATGAATAACTTACAAATTGTAACATCAACTCTTCTGCATCTACGTTGACAATATTGAAAGCACATACTTCTGTAACATCCTTCAAAATGTTTTTCAGTTTTTCACTATAATGCTAAAAGAGAACAGATTGATAAGAAAAAATTGCACAGTTAAATTTATAAATATAATGTGTATCAACTACTTGGCCAGTGTGGATGTAAAATGTACCACGAATAGGCTGTCATGTTGAAACTGTGGTACGCAAACACCGTATAGGTTGGAGGTACACATAACCACAACCAGAAATTACAGTAAGGTCAGTTATTTTGTCCTCACCAGCTAAATGGAGATACACTGGCATGATGCACTGGATTTGGCACTGTTTGACAAAAGTGCCTCGGAGATGCCTCCGATCCAGAATGGATCATAACTAATCGGGGGCCCTTGTCAAGGATTTTGTTGCTCCAGGTTTCAAGTCTGATTGCCAACAGTGTGAAATAATGTGATTTTTGTTGACGTAAGTTTTATTTAGGAATACAATTGTTTTATTTTTGCGTATATGTTGTCTAATACAACGTAGGTATTCTGCCCTCCAAACAACTATTTCTGGGCTTTCCAATAGTATTTTTCTTTTTTGGTTTGGGAAAAAGACAAGAAACCCTTACTAAAAAGAGACTGTTTGCCTTAGGCTGCATTTCTTTTCACCAATGCAACAGATACCCCAGTAGCATCACTAGCTGCTTCAGCAACATTATACTTTAGTTTATGTAACTCCTTTTGCTCATTTAAGTGGCTTATAAACATTGTACACAATTTCTCATGCTTGACCACACAATGATCTTCCCGAGGGACATGCCGACTTAGAAGTCGAGGCCATGGCAACACCCTGATGCCGTGTACCCGGACAACAGTAAAGCCTTTCGTAAAGAAATGCAGTGAACACACTATGCAATGGCTAGGCAGCGACTGATCCCCTTCACTGCTGCCTTGCTTTCCCCTCTACCCTGTCCCGCTGCCTGCGTGATCGGTTGAAATTAAGTGGTTCTGCGCAGGATCTTTTTAAAGTTGTTGGGCTATAGATGCAGATTGGCCTTGATCACCCAAGAACTAAATAAAAATTAGGATAAATGTAGGGTAAGCTTAAAAACATAACATTGAGTTAGCATTGTCCTTACCTTTGAGTTTCCCGTGACAGTTCCATACAAAATCAAAACTTTTGGTTTGTATGACTTTAATTTGGTCTTCTTCAGTAACTCTTTAGGCTTTTTCTTTCCCCTTCTTTTTGTTGTTCTTGAAATTTCCTCCACTGAAAAATAAAAAAACATTGTAGTCCTATATGAAATCATAAAACGAAAAATACATATGCTAACGAATTTTACAGTTGCAAGCAAAGACATTGGAATTGTTAAAGGTCTGCAATTTGGGAAATTTTTTGGCTGTTGAGTCGCCAGGCTAGCCAAGCAATGGGACAGTGTTAACCGTACTCAAATTGCAACAAACGTCACACCTTGTACTATTGTTGCCTCCTTCGCAGTGGTTTATGAATTGTGAACTAGCCTGGTAAAGACCGGGACTCGAAGAGTAGTTCTGTGCTGATGATTTAGGTTGACGTCTTTTTGGTGATGGTGGAATGGAATGCAAGGACAAATATGTAAGCAAGGGGGTAACCCCCTAGGGGCATTTACCCTAATGCTGTAGAATTCTTCTAATGAGTAAAAAGCCTGTTGAATTAAAAATTGATTGCTGTTATTTGTTGCTCCTAAACTTTATCAAATCTTTTTGCTGTCAATCTAAGACTTTTTATTTTTCAAAAATTGTTAGTTATTTTGTACAGGCTGGGCACCATTAAAATATTTAAACCAACAAAAAAACTCTTTTCAGTGCGTCTGACAAGACAGACCCAACATGAAATGAATTGTCTTTTTCTTTTTTGAGCATTGTAGCCTCCGGATCACTGATTTTACTAAAATTAAAGGTTAAAATACCTGTAGTGCTGTCTGTGATCCTAGGTTAAGGTGCTGACGACCAAGGTTTCGGACTTAAAAGTCCATTATCAAGTCAGGAGAATACCACGTTTAAAATTTATCCTCAACACTGATGTAGTGATGAGTCGTCTTGATAACACTTACACACACACGGAAACATAGATACACAAAATAACTCATTGCTATTTAAAATAACTATTGCTATTTAACAAAAAATAAAACATCATAACTATGCTAACATAACATAATAACTATGCTATTTAAAATAAAAATAACTCATAACTATTTTGCTGCGGTTTTTCATCTGTCTTTTTCTGACAGATGAAAATTATTTTTGTCATGAAAACGTCATTAAAAATAGCCAACTATCCTGTTACAAACGTATTACTTATGTATTTATTCATATTACATATTTACATATTACATATCTTTTCATTTTTGTATGCAGGCCTATATTTTAAAAAGACAAATCATAACCTGTGGAAAATAGTAAATTTAAGTAAGTTTTTTAAATTTGTAAATAAATAGAAACAAATTTGATCTTGATAACTTTTAGTTAATTTTTAATTTGACATAAATAATAATTAGGCCTATCACTGAAATCGAGTGACCGTTTTCTATACTAAACTGATAAATTTATTTCACAAACTTGCTAGCCCTACTTTCGGAGAACCTAATTCACCTACTTTAAAAAACTGTAATAATAATTATATCAAATTCAATGTTTTCAATTAATAAAATGGATAAAAATTAGGAGTTTTTTTAGCCAAACTCACAAACTAACAGAGATAAGTACTTAAACTTTTCTCAGTTACTTGCTTCTAAGGTAAACTACTAAACTTTGAAATTAAATTTCAGCATTAGACTAAACTATTTGAAAATATAGTATTGTAAAAAGCCTTTCAAAGACAAATTTTTAATTACGTCTTTTGATGTTGAGTAGTGTAATAATGTCTTGATGAAAGAAATGTGAATAATTTGAACAATTATTATTCACTTTTCATTTCAAACGACCTTGATACATTGATGTTACTTGTGTTTAATTAAGTCATGAATTTGGTACGGTACTATGTTCTTCGTTAGTATATGACTCCATAAACCGGGAAATAGAAAGACACCATAAATTAAGAATATTATTCTTTGGGATAGGCCTCTCCATATCTAAGAATATTATTGAATCACAAGAATAGGGCTTAACATTGTAAAATGAAAACTAAGCTCTACAGTATAAGTTAGGTAATTTATGTAAGAGGTATAATCCAATATGTCTATGAGATGTCAAGCAAGCTCTGCTTACGTGTATATGAATATGAATGGAGTAATAATAGTGGGGAATGAATGACATTCTTTGTTACTTACAAACACATTCTAAGCTAGGCTTGTCAGGACTAGGAATGTTTTTGCAAGATTAAAAAATAATTGTAGCTGTCTATGCTTCGTTCAAAAATACATTAAATGAAATAGACTAACCTAAGATTCTAAGCATCTTATAATGCATACTTAATTGACCAGTTCAATTCAAGAAAAATACCCTTATCCTTACCTTCATCACATTCGTTCTCCTTATAGTAGCTTCTTTTGTAGTAAGGAGGAGGTGTTATGGAATAAATATACATAAAAATCGTGTAAGATATTAAAGTAATTGATAAATAAATAATGATTGGATATACTTCATAAATGCATTCACTGATTGACGGAATTGTTATCATATTTGTTCTGTCCTGCCGGTATAACCTTATTTCAATCACAGGATAAAATCCGAGAGCTAAGTAAAAAATGAAATATTGAAATACAAATGAAACAGTTAAATCGTAAAAACCAGAATATTGTGGATAATTATAACAAAAATTTAAGCATCATTAAACAAATAACTTTTGGGCCGTAACTTATCACATGTTAATTTAATGTTAAAAAGTAACTATATAAACAAAACAAACTGTTCCATAGTTTTTTCAACTACGGTTTCTTCGTATAGGTCGGCTTCAGTTTGGTACATGAAACTACATTACAAATCAAAGTTATATACGCGTATAAATACACATTATGACTATGAGCTACTTTGCAAAACTGAAATAACCTCATGAGATAGGACTGGGGTAGATACTATAAAATTATAACAGATACTTACAGGGGACTCCTTTTATCAAAAATTTCTCACGTTTCAAATTTGAAATTAAACTTGCCATTTAAATGTAAAAATAAACATTGCTCTTTCGCTATCATTATATAAAAATTGTTATTAAGACACTCCCACTTTTTTGTTTCAATAAACTGGTATATTTGTCTAGAAATTTTAACTTTTTTTTTAAATTTTGATTTTAATACAATTGAACAAGCCACAATAATTTTACTTATTGAGTGACTTAGGTTAACTCTATGTGTTCTTTTCTCCTTTAAAATTACTTGATAAAAATTAATTGTACTTACAAAATTTAATTACCAAATATATTATTTCATTAAATTAAAACATTAAATGTTTTAATTGTTCCAATGTACACTAAACTAATAAATAATAAATTAATGTAAACGTAAATTAAATTTAAAAAAGAATAGTGTGTGGTTAAAAAAATATTTAATTACAATATAACTAAACAGATTTTTTTCAAATAATTGAGACCATTCTATATAATTATTAAAAATATAAATAATCATGGAATTCTATAAGGTTTAAATACCGTAGGAATCAAAAGTTACCATATAAATATTAGGAAATAACCGTATACAAAATCGCAATAGCAAAATACGGTTCAAATGCTAGACGTTGAATTTGGGGGACAATTATTTATTTGGCAAACACTCTTCAAATCAGCAGCACCAACTATTGAAACTCCATTAAATGTGAAGCACGTTCCGTTCTGTTATTTGCTGCTATTGAGATTCTGATGGGCACAGAACGCAATTAATGCAGCACAAAAGTGTCATTAAACTTGTATACACTAACAGTTCTCGTTCAACAGAACAAAATAATTCTGTATTTAATTCAACATATAAATTTTCAGGAACTTCTAAGTAACAATCGTAACAGCTATTAACTGAAGGTATATATGGTGACAATAAAATAAAAAACAATGAACTAATATCTTAATGCCAAAAGTCACTAATTATAATCCAGTTAAATTCCTTTAAATTAGTAAAATCGATCAAATATGCCCCTTTTAGATATTTTAGAAAATTTTACGCTCCCAGCCGATATTTTAATAAACTTGTGTCAAAAATGTTGATTAAGAGTAGTTCTCAATCGTCTTACACTAATTTCTCAATCACACTTGACCTACCTTGGCCAATACCTACCTAGGTAAATTCCAATTATTTGTAACTTGACGAAGCCTATTATATCGTCTGATATCTAACGGCCAATAAAGATCTTTTAATCTTGTAATCTTGAAGGTAGATCCTAATGTTAAAAGGCAATCTAATATATTTTTTTATTTTGATATTTAAACGGTCTTTAAAATTAAAGAGACTATCAAAAAGATGACGGAGGAAGTATTACTGAATATATTTTAACATAGCTAAAACTATATCATTAATTTTATTTTATATTCTTTATTTATACGTCTACGTTTTCTGTAAAGAAACTACAGTTGAATCATTTATTTCTTCACGATATTATTTTTACATTCAATTGAATTCAAAAAAATATTCTAACAACCTCTCGTTGCATACAGAAGTAAACTCAAGGCACTACCCTACTGTACTTTATCCATCCAGAGATTTCTTAAGGAAAGAATAAATACCTTGTTTGTTTTTGGTTCCCTTTCCACGAACAAGTAATAAACTTTATCATTTAAGAATCAATCTTCGTATACTTCAACGATCAAAGTAAAAGTTCAAACTGTATTGATAGGGAGTGGTATTTATTTACTCCAAATATACATGCATGCATTCAGTCACAAAAATAATAATTTAAAAAAATCAATAATTAAATCTTTAAAAATCATTAATAAACTACCGGTAATACTACAATTAAAAAAAACTAACTAGGGCAATAAGGTAAGATGTGAATAATGAGTAAAATGATGTCTAGAGAGGGGTGAGGTGTGGGTAATACCTGTATGAACAATAAAAATCCTGTCTAAGGAACGCGTCAGCCTTAGTCAGAACTATTATTGTAGCCTACAATATCGCGCCACATACATGTTACACTTATTTTTCATATTTTTTCATTTTCATGATTCATACTTGACTAATATTAATTTCCACGGTGGTATTTCGGCAAAGGTATTGTAGTACGGTATAGAAATTATTTATCACCTACTAAATTTTAACGTAGGCTACGTGAAAACTATATTTGTATTTTTTTTGTTTAAGTTGCCATTTACATGTTTACTGTTTTACCTATAGCTGTTGAAAGCCAATGTTTATAAACTACTAGTTCATCTTCAACTATAGAATACAATGACAACAGAGCCTTATTAAATATTGGCTCTATGCTATGACAACCCAGTCATGTTTACAGAGTGCAAATTTCAGTTAGGTGTCTCATTTATGATTCAGGTTTGCGACTCGTCACCAAGCCAAACACAAGCTAACACAAACACTTGTAATACACGAGGAACATTCCACAAATACTGTAAACTGAACAGGAAATACCGGCAGAAATAGTAACTATAATTCTATTACAGATTTATAGTAACTAACATTTAAAAAATAAAACTTCAAAAAATACTGTGCTATTTTTACAACTCCCTTTTACAGATTAGATTTTGTGATATCGAACAGAAAACACAAGGTCGTTAGTACATTAAATATGTTTTTGAAGTTCAATAATTATGATCTATAAAAAGTATAAAACTCTTCAATAACACAATTCGTTAAACATTCAGTGACATAAAAAAACGTTACCAGTGGACTGACGAATAATATGAAATATAGAATATTCCGAGATTATAACATTGGTACATGACTTAACCTACGATCAAGCTACACAAGCTTTATACAATAGATTGTATACTCGTACACAATATAATCTCAAATAATTCAGAATTGAAAGGAAATTTGCTCAGCACACAGGTTTTTAATGAAAATTACTTTTAATAAAACATGATGATTTATTACAGCTATTTTTGATTGATATATCTTAATTTATTTTCATAAGGACCATAAAAAGATTAAGTAATAGGGCTTCAGACCAAGACAACAAAACTGACGTAGACTTTATAAAATGTTACTCTACTGAGTAGTCTCCCTCTGCGCAAGTATTTATTTGAAGACTACTCCTAGTGTTAATGATAATTGGTAATAATTACCAACAGTTTGCTGTAATAAATCATGATAAGTTTGAAATTTTTAAAAGGTTTGGGAAAATGAACATGTAGGTTATTGGATAAAGGTAGTCAAGGAGTTTAGGATTCACGTACATCTAATGTAGGCGTATTAATTATGTAAAACAAGGTTGACTCCAATCAGCCTGACTTAAACCTTTAGAATCCGTAATCAGGGGGCTGTGATTCCTCCATCTTCTAACGTTAAAACTGGGAAGATAGTGCTCAGAGAGAAAATCAAAATCGAGAAAATAATTAATCGTTACTATAAAAAATTAATATTTTTGACATTAATTAATGGCCTTTAATTAATAACTGAGGCTTTAAGTGTTGGGAGGTTATTATTTATACTCATGTACTTAAAACGTAGGCTTTTAGTTACTATACTTTACTTATACCTAAGTAACAACAAAAAAAAGAAAAAAAACAACAAAACAAAATAACAGAAAATAACAAAAACAACAACAAAATACAAAAAACATAACAAAACATGTTTAAGTTGAAATTCATATTTTTTTCATCTCAAATATGTTGGTATGTATTTTTTGCGTAAATATAACAGAAATCTAAAAAAATAGGCTCAGTTTTAAACTGAGTGTAACATAACTGTCGAAGATACTCAAGAATATGGTAAAAGTTCGAAAGCAATGCCTCCACTACTGTTCATCCCTTTGAAGGCTTAGTAGAGTACAGGTTTATATAGTTCCATTGTTTTCAGGGCCAAACTTTAGAGCACAATGGGATTCACTTCACAATTGAGGACAAAACATTCCATCTACACAAATAAATATATACCTTTGTCCGTATCCTACAATACTTGGCATTTTCATGTTTTTTCTCAATTTTATTTCTTACATGAAATATATAAGTGCTTCTACAAAACTATGATTTCCAATAAGCTTAGGTTATTATACGTCTCACCTATTTTGCAATTTTTCATAACTTTGACTTGGTCAATTGGGTAAAAGGCTTATAATTATTGTCAAGTAAATACATGAGCTTTAAATTACTGAAATAATGCATACTGAAACTTGGGTGGATTTTGTTTGATAAATATAGCAGGTTTTTAAATGACCAAAATATAAAAAACCCAACAATACGTGTTTATTGATTCTGCTATATTGCACTGCTGGATTAAGATAACACTGAGAATTACTTTCCAAAACTTTCATCCACACAATTTCCTCCATTATTCTTTAAAATAACTACAATAATTTTGAGGTAGGAGTAATCCCTATGTTAAACAAATAAGAAAATAAAAATATAAACTAAAACCTTATTTGCTCAGAATGAAACTAATTTGGAGATGCGAGTAATATTTTATCTTCATTCCTAAACACTGTTGACATGATTTTTATTGGGGGGGTTTGCTGGTGATTTGTAAGGTGGAAAATATTTAAGGTTGTATGTAAGTTTCTATGTAAGTTTTTTATTTAATTTTCCACAGGGAAGTAAATAAAAGCATTGTTAACACAATAATATTATAAAAATTATTAGTAAAAAAGTTTTAAAATTAAAAGTAATAGGATCAACGAAGAATTACCTGATCAGGCTATCACCCAATCTTTTCTAATGTGTAATATATATTCCACTTCATAGCATAATACTTGTTGCGGGGGAAGAAATTATCACGTATTAAAGATGATTGTTATGCATAACTTTCCAGCACCAACAATGAATATTCATGTCTACCGTTTTACGAGATTGAGACTTTGAGAAAAATGCTGCCTTTTGAAACTAAATTAATTATTTTATGTCGGATTGCATTTGTGATACAGTACACTGTTCAGTAAGGGATATGAATTTTTATTTATTTATTACAAACATTTTGTATAAAGGTTTTACACTAATACGATTAGTGAAGTAAATATTTCAGTCGCTTGCGGAATTTTTTAAATTATTGATATTATAAACAGTGGTAGAGAAGTGGACGTACTGATATCCTACAATTAATTAATATTTGAAAATTGAAAAAATAATTACTTTCCTAAAAAGTGTTTTATAGAGGTGAAGTAAACGTCAACGTAATTAATTACGAAGTAGCCCGAGGAAATATAAGATTGGTAGCACAGATCTAGAGAATATCATTGCAGGTTTTAAGACATCTGTTGAAACTGGAAGATAATTCAGGTTGGTAAACTGTCACTTACCTTACCTCATTAAAATACATATATACCGGTAATAAAAATATACTCCTATATTATACTGTGTTACAAAAAATATAAATTATTCTGTAAATTATTTTGTGTAATTTTTATTCACTACGATTACAAATAAATGATGAATATTTTAGGCAATCAATGAGGTTTAACCAAAGAGAGTAAATAGATAGTAGTAACTTTTACTTTATTTTTAGAGAAAGCGACCTAGGTGGATTTTAAGCTAAATATGATCGAGGAATGAGTGCCTAAGATGATTTGGGCAAAATCTTGTAGTCTTGTTGCTGACATGTGTAAAACTGTCATACAGGCATTGCGGTTGAACCATCGGGCATCGATTAAATCCACAACTCATGATCTCCTCACAAATTATGTGTTAAGGATGTAGTGAGAATACATAGAGAATAACAGTCGAACCAAATATCCACTCCTCTATATGGTTTTATTCCTATGCAATAAAAAACGGATACGGTTTATAACGTTTATTTAAAAAAAACGTTTTACGTTTATTATAGAGCTGGATGTGATGATTTTAAAAATAAATGTGAAATTAAATTATTATTTTAACATTATTGAATTTGATGGGGCTTAATGGCAACATTCTCATTTTGTGATACAGAGGTTTCCGGTTCAAATCCGTCGACATTTGTCGTAATTGATTGGGATCTTAAATAGTTAGCTTTCCAACAACGCCAAAGTTATGTAATAACAAGAACAGGGGATGCACAGTTTCATATAAAAACATTAAAAAATAACTCTGGCTTAAATAATAAAAAAAAACAAATCAAATAAAACCAAACTGCACGCATATTAGTCGGAAATTGCAGTAGTTCTTTATTCCGCTTATATTTATGATTTTTTATAATCTTGTTTTAAGTCTATTTAAATGGTTTTAAGATACAATTAATGTTGAGGGTATAAAAGAAGAGGTATTTGTTAGAGTTTAACATTTTTTAATTCAACAAAGTTAATACAAGAGTGTTAATAGACTAAGAGAGTTATTGCCTCTAGTTCAATGACGTCTATATTTTATCATCTAAAGTTGAAGTTCACCAAGTGGTATTAGCCCTGGAGGGATTCTCTACAAAGCTTAACCACAAAGGCCACCCTCCAAAGTCTTACAAGCCTTTACACTATCAACAATTACCTTTAATATTAAAACTTTTGATATCTCCATCCAAAGTTATAATGAATCATAAATATAATGGTTTTCAAAAATGTTAAAAGTTATACATTATTTAAAATTTTAAATATGGTGCGTTGAAGTATAACCCCTAGTTTAAAGAATTAATTTTATGTGATTTCAAAATACCATATAATTTTAGGAAAAAATAACTAAAATGCTTTGTAATAAATTTTAAATGATCAAGTGGGCAATAATTTTTGATGATAATTTTTGTGAGTGAACTACACTTTAGATATTATATATTATTATATTATGTCAATATGGGTATTACTCCTAATTTTTGAAATTCATTCCTTGTGATGGTGAGATTGTGTCATTAAGCTATTGTTTTGGAAATATTCCATCGCAATTAGTAAAACAAAGTTTCACGATGTTTCTGAACCCCTCAGGTGGGCTGGAACTTGAGCTGGAATATTACAGGATTATCTCACGGTAGTGGTGTTTGTGTGTATATTATAAACTGACATAACTGTTTCACCTCTTACCATGCTGTAATTAATGATAAACAGCTAAACTAAAAATAATTTTCTTACTGCAAATCTTATATGACTATAAACATTCCTATTTATTAAAAATAATTTGATTATTCTCCAAATGTTAACCCTTTGGAAAAGAAAACTTTAATAATGTTTTAAAATAATGGCAAAGAATCTGAGGCAGATGGGCACCCATTGTCTGATTATCCTTTGTTGGAAATCATTACAGTTCATTCTGCGTCACATTAATTGGGTTTTATTAAAAATTAGTTAAGTTTGCTGATTAAATATTTGCGATCCCAGGATCCTCACAGGAAATTTTGAGTAGATAAACTAAGATCAAATATTAACGTGGGGTAGGTTGGGTGCATCCCGCTAGAAAATCGTTTGCGTGTAGGCCTAATAGTGTATGAATAAAACAATGTAAGCTAAGCAAGAGGTCAGATTCAATCAATTCAATTCAATGGGACTTCGATCTGACCTGGCTTCAAGAACAAACATTTATCCATTATGGTATACGAAGATTTATTATTAAAAAATTTGCTTATTTGAATTACACTACATCATATTAAAGTTTTTTGTTACAAAAATCTGATTAAAAGATTCAGGAAATTCACCAGGAAACACCTGGAACAAAGCACAGTAAAGTTCAAAACAATATGTGAAGTATTTCACTTTTGAAAGACATGTTTTTCTTTATGGTGAGTTGGAAATTATGATTTGTGAAGTAAATCAGTGACGTTATGTTGTTGTCGGTTAAAAATGCTTAGCCAATTAATTTTATTAAAATTCAATAATGTAGTTATATGTTACATTGATTATACAACAAGTTTTCAAATAAAACTTTAAGTTCCACTATTTAAATACTTTAAATGAATAATGTAAATTAATTTTGTATGGTAACTCCTTAAAGAAAAAAACATTATTTAAGTCTGGATTGATTATAGTTAGATTTACATTTCCTATTTTTGAATTTATCTAAACGTATAAATTAAGTTTTCTAATTTTTGTTTTTTTTTCAGAGACTTTGGTGTCTAGAATAAACTATTTTTTATTTTTTTCATTTACTCTCCCTATACAAGGCAAATGAAGAACGCTAAAAAAGTAGTTTCGAGTCATTCAAAATTTTGTTGAAATTTAATTTGAGAGTGGAAATTTTCATTTTGAGGTCCCCTGAATCCACAAAAGTGGTTTTATGCTGCTGTCTATCTGTGTATTGGCTCCAAGACCAAACCGACGGTCCAATGTTTATGAAATTTGTTACAAGGGTACAGTTTTGTGAAACCCTGAATCTGTATTTTTTACTTTATTTTAATTAAAATACTAATTAATTGGAAATTTGTATTATTAGTCTATAACTATGAGTTTCAAAGGTAAATAAAATTGACTGTTTGTGGCGAACATGTGCGTTACCTAAGAGTGCCTTATGACATTCTTGTAGAGGTTACTAAAATATCAATATATTCTTTACTTCTCAACCGTTTTTTAGTTAACCTGGTATTCGTCGTGTGATAACATCACCCAATAAAGCATACTCAAAAGGGTTTGCTATTCTTTGGGAGGGGGGATGGGGTATGTATCCCTCAAACTTATCCCTCTTGTAGGAGGGTCTCTAAAGGAAATTTGATGATTATTTTTCATAAACATTTTTTTGTTAACATTCGATTTTTTACATGATATTATAAAAACACATTTAAAGAGCATAGATTACGAAACATCCTCTTTACATATCCTCTTTTAAATGATTTATATTTATATTGTTGATTACCCAGACAAAATACTCAAGAAAAATTTTTGTCCCAAAGTGTTATAAATATACAATGTTTCTAAGTGTTTCTGAAAGGCCGTTATGCATATACTGACATCGACAATATATTGTGCAGCATCAATCTTGTGTCACAACGACTCGTACTGTATGTAACGACACTATTGTCTTCAACCGACAATAGCCTCTTTTAGAAGTATTGAATTATAACGAATTGTCAACTTCTAACAGTGAATATATACTATCTACCTTAGTCTTGTTCTAAAATAGATTCGAAGAAAAACTTACTTGTTCATTCTATATTTGTTCCCTAATATATTATGTCCCTATATATTATTTTGTAGATCTTGTTTTGATGGAGAAAATGAACCTGCATTTTTATTCCACCCCACGTTAATCTATTACAACTAATCTGATAAAACGACAAATTTAGTAGGTTTACTTCAATAATAAGATAACTTTAGTTTCCTTACACTGGTATTTGGTATTTTTCCATTGCCTACTGTTGAAATATAATCACATAATTTATAAACTACGGTTTGTCAAATTAATTATAGTGTTTGTTTACATTCAATTTTTGTTAAAATAAATACACTTCTACTGTTTATGATACCTCAATTAATATTGGTTTACTCTATTATTGTTCCTTAAATTTTAATTAATTAATGCAATAACCCCACATATTATGGTCAGACTCTATGCGGATTGATATAAGTGTATATTGTGTACACAGCCATAGTAATTATTATTTCAATTTTTATTTTTTACAAATAGTTTTCATATGTTGTAATTTTTACTTACTTTCTGATTATTCTACTAAATGTCCCCGCTACGTGAGGGTTAAACGTTCGGTGAAACCCCTCAAAAGTCGATTCAAATACATCAAAAATACTTTCAATACACTGTTGAAAACCAAGTGGATGTCAGCGAGGCGTTCGACAAGGTCTAGCACGAGGGACTTCCCCTCAACTCAGCGAGTCCCCGCTCCCGGCTGCAGCAGTTCATCTCCTCAAGTCTTACTTAGCCGATAGTTCCAGATATGCGCTGAGGGGGCGCTATACACGACACGTCGGGTAGAGCCTGGGATACCCCAGGGCAGTGTCTTGGGCCCGGTACTCTACCTTGTTTATACTAATGACATACCGACTGTTGCAGGAGTAACGTTGTCGTTTTACGCTGATGCACTACAGAAGCTGTCGCCCTGATCGCGCTGCGAGAATGATGTGGACACAGATGGACGCCCTGTCACCATGGCTCCGCCAGTGACGTACCAACGCTAATAAAAGTATGCCATCTGTATCAGGAAGAGGCGAAAAATGCCGAGAGCAGTTCTACCCGAGAGCTAGATAGACGGAGTGGGAATACCGTGGAAGACGTCCGTGAAGTACTTGGGTGTCACCTGAACTCATGCCTGTGTTTCAAACAGCATGTTGACAGGAAAGTCGCTGAGGCAACGGCAATCCTGGGACTGATTTAGCCACTTCTTGCAGCCAGGAGCCCAATCCCGGTCTGGGCGAGGTTCACCATGTTCCTACTAATTGTACGCTCTTGTGCCATGTATGCTTCAGAGGTTTGGTGGATTCTGGCCAGCAAGACCAACAGGAAACGCCTAGAGGGCATCCAGACGAAGTCGCTGAGACAAATCACACGACAACCGTGGTTCATTAGGAACTCCATAATTATGGGGACGTTTGGAGTCCCAAATCTTGATCTATTTAACAGAACAAAAGCCCATGGACTGTTCCAGAAAGCAGCCGAGTCCAACCTGGAACACATCAGGGAGCTCTGTAGACGGCATGACGTTGCAGAGATCTGGAGGCCTAGGCCCATTGCCATCCTGGATGATCCACCGTAGGTGAACAGCGTGACCTATCCAGCCTGCCACAGCAATGCGTCGACACTTCTTACCTTAAGTTTATGTTTAATATATTTTGATTAACATATGTTATTTCACTTGCTTAGGCCCTGTTCTGATTTGATTGTTCTAACCACTCCAAGA
Source organism: Nephotettix cincticeps (assembly GCA_023375725.1). Lineage (NCBI taxonomy): Eukaryota > Metazoa > Arthropoda > Insecta > Hemiptera > Cicadellidae > Nephotettix > Nephotettix cincticeps. The sequence goes on along the minus strand of CM041790.1, from coordinate 52,197,592 downwards.
GGTAATTAAGCAGCTACAGCTGAAAAGCGAATGCTGTGATTCACCCAAATAAAGTCCTTTCGCCCGTTATGTAAGTTGCCCATACACGTCTGGACGGATGGGGGAAGGTGGGTTTAGTTCGGGTCACCGCTTAACGGTGAAGTCACCACATAACTCTCGCAGGAGCGGGGGTACTCATAAAGAATTACCACCTGCAAAAAAAAAAAAAAAAAACAGGGATTCAACAGTTAACCAACCACACTAATGGTTAGACATGTGTCGATATTGAAACATCTGGAATGCCAGTCGCCTTTCAACACCCCATGTTAATATTGATTAAGTTAACAGCCATTCTCCCTCGAGTGCCAGTTTCTATTGATGTACTCAAAAACGTTAATCTTACCCAATTGCAGATTCACGAGTAAGTACTCATGAACAACACTCTCTTAGTCAACAAATGCCTTACCTCATTGAAACCCACTTCGACTATGTTGTTATGGGTTCTGCTCCAGTGAAATATGACTTCAGTTCGTTTGCATCAACACTAAACCATCAATAACAACAACATATTCGGCGTCAGTTGAGTAAAGATTATCTTCACACTGTAAACCAAAGAACGAAATGGAATGTTAATATACCAAAATAGCAAGATACCTCAAAGTTGGAGATTTGCTTCAAAAACCCTGGCGCAGATAGAAGCGTGAGATCTGACCAGATCAAAACTGCCTCAAGAATAATCACCCGACCAACTGTTAAAAATACAGCTGTTACAATGAACGATCACGCTAGTTTGAAATAATGGAATACAATAAATGGGAATGTTGGGATATTGAACTGCCATTCATATGAGCTTGAACGGTATGTTTCAACTGTGGGAAATGCAGGATAACCTAATTAATCTCGGATGCAGGAGATAGGACCTCAGATTAATACACCCTCCAGTGACCATGAGGCGATCTGTTAAGCCAATTACATATGATTATTGTCGCATTGGGACCCTCCCAGGCAGTCCTGCAGCTTTGTAGTCATATTGGCGGTACACCTAACCTACCCTGTGGCTATGTACGTTTGTGTCCACTCCCCCGAGTGAACGTAATCCTCTAACCATTATTATAAAATTGAAAATTGTTACAAAGTATATTTTGCAAATGGAGACCTACTCATTTAGACATTTTAGAATGAATGAAAATTAAGAGTAAGATGTTTATGGCGTGATCTTGTAGAGTTGTTACTTATTAAGGCTGACATGTTCCATACAAAGGACCATTAATTAATAACTCAACAACCAATTACATCTAAAGGAGCTACAGTTTAAGTAGGATCCGTCGCAGCAGACCTGCGTACTCAGCGAATTTCCAAATCAATAATTTAATATATGACAAGTTTTATAAAAATAAGTCCAAAAACATGAGAATTATTTGCCTATTCTCCATAAGATTAACATAGGAAAGAGTGTGCAGGTTAGCTGCTGTGAGGAACACTGAAAGAAGTCATTTCTACCATGAATAATTTTTATCTTAACATTTTTACCAACTTTCATCAACATCTGTCCATAAATAAAGGAGTTTGCCTATTCCCTATATGATTAATATGGGAAAAGAGTATGCAGGTTTGCTGCCATGATAAACACATAAACTATGATTTTTAAGCATAAATGGATATATCTCAACCACATAAAGCTAAAAATCAAGTTTTATCCAAAAACTTTGATTAATATGGGAAATATTAATTTTTCTCTATCCTCCATAAGATTAACATTGGAACCCCACAATACAACGTACTGTGTTTAGATTTTGTAATATCTCGGTAACCGTTAAAGATAGAGAAAACTTTAAGGAACTTAATTGTGTAGATTTTTAAGCTGGTTCCAATGGTGAAATATAAAATTAGAAATTTTTAAAAATTACATGTGAAAAACGCATAAAACCCCATTTTGGGGTACAAACCCCCCCCCAAACTACCCGTTCCCATTGACCGGTATGTCTGGTTTACGAACTCGTCCGAGCACTTGTAGGAATACATCTCTAACCAATTTCTCAATCGGACCATTTTTTACGCGAGTTATCGTGCTAACAGACACACACACACAAACATAGATATATATATATATATATATTTTAACGACTATTGTTTTGGACTCTGGGCACCTAAAGACGAAAAACAACATGGTCCCGGGCTTAATCTTACATGAGACCTACGGTAATAGCTTCTTCCTATAAATTTAATGAAAATCTGTAATAGAACTATCATATTCCTTTCCTTTTTTTGTCATAAAAAGCTATTAGTGGTCTCATGGTGAGACTTAAACCTTGTTATTTTTTCTTCTTTAGGTGCCCAGAGTCCAAAAACAATAGTCGTTTAAAATTTTTATATATATATATATTATATATATGTATAAATTGATATAAATATGTATATATATTGTAGTGTCTGTTAGCACGATAACTCTCGTAAAATGGTCATCGAACAAATTTGTAGGACTGTATTCCAACATGCACGAGTTCGTTAACCAGACATATCGGTCAAAATAGTTTTTTGTACCCAAAAATTTTTTGCGTTTTTCACATGTAATTTTTAAAAATTTCTAATTTTATATTTCACATTAGAATCAGCTTAAAAAACTACACAATTAAGTTCCTTAAAGTTTTTCTCTATCTCCAACGGTTACCGAGATATTAAAAAATCTAAACACAGTACGTTGTATTGGGGCTCCAATGTTAATCTTATGGAGGATAGGGAAAAATTAATATTTCATATATTAATGAATATTTTTGGATAAAACTTGATATTTAGCTTCATGTGGTTGAGATCTATCCATTTATGCTTAAAAATCATAGTTTATGTGTTTAACATGGCAGCATCCTGCATACTCTTTTCCCATAATAATCATAAAGGGAATAGGCAAACTCCTTTATTTATGGACAGATGTTGATGAAAGTTGGTATAAATGTTAAGATAAAAATTATTTATGGATAAATGCCTAATTTCAGTGTTTTTGGCAAATGCATACTCTTTGCCAGTTAACTTATGGAGAATAACAAAAAATTCCCATGTTAGGCAGTGATAAAAACCCATTTATTATTATTAAAAAAAACCAACATTTCATTTTATCTAAATATCATTTAACAATTTAATGTTTCAAATATAGTTCTCTGATTTCTGAAAATAACAAGAAGAACAAAATTGAATTAATTGAGAATTTTATGGGGGGAACTTGGTATTACCCCCTCGGTAATACCAAGTTTTTAAAGTGGGGTTTTTTGGGTGATTTTACCTTACGCTTCATACCAAGTTTCATGGAAAACTGTTGGAAAATAATAAGGAAGAAGTTATTGTATTTTTAATACTCTCCATAAGAATAACATTGGGCACTCTCAGACAACGTACTGCGTTTATCATGTACAGAAAAATTAACATTTCTCTGGAATCATTAGTCTTAGACTAATAATTTAAAATTTTTTTTTAATTTTCAGTGAAATTAATTAAGGAAACGTATAATTTGACCATCACCATTGAAACCAGCTTAAGAAACTAAATAAATTAGCATTTTAAATTATTCAACATTGAAAAGCCTATATTATTTGAACCGTTATTCTGACATATATGTGGGTGGTGTCATATTATTTATTACTCTGTGCACTATCAAATTTTAATCAAAATCGTAGGAGCCATTTTTGAGAAATTTAAATTTTTTATGTTTTTAAGGGTTTTTAGGGGTGAGCTAACCTTAAAAATAAAAAAATGAAAAGAAAAACACCTGGAGATACTGTAAATATATACATACTTGCAAAATTTAATATAAATCGGACCAACGGGGTAGGCTGTGGCTCTGTACACATCCAGAAAAACACACACAGACACACTCACTGACGGGCAGACCTCACGTCGAGACCCACTATTTTGGATTCAGATTCACTTTTTTGGACCCCAAAACGGATATTCACCCTCAACTCAAATTCAAAAATTTTGTCGAAAACAGTACTGTACTTTCTCTAAATACTTTATATAAATGGGAGTAGGTAAATGTGCTAGAAAACAATACTGAATGTAGGAGGCCTCCTGGAAGGATCGGGGCAGAAATGATGATTAGGCGCAACAGAGAGACGACGGAAGGAAAGGTGTAGGCTATGCTAAGTACCATCTTGGGTACCAATGACCACTAAGGTAAGTAAATTGGTCCTAACCACCACTAGTAGAGAACTAATGATGTTCTCATATACGAGACTGACAAAGCCACGACTGGCAAAGTCACGTGGGGAATTGTATAACCTTCCTAGCAACTGTGACCATGGTGTGTCTTGTATCCAGCTACTTAGAGGTCACGAATTGTGGGTAGTTGTGAGCAAAGATCGTTGGGTGTGGTGTTCTCTTGTGTGGATAACGGCCGCACTGATGAATACTACGCTAATCCGCAAAGACTATCCTTATAATAAACCAGTTCGTAGTTCAGCGTAATTTCAGGCAGTGGTTCGGAATCCATTGTAGGTCCCTTAGAAATGCAATCGAATGTTGGGCTAGTAATTAACAGGAATAGTTCTGTCTAAGGAACATGTCAGCCTTAGGCAGTAACAAAACTACAAGATCGCACCACAATCATTCAACACTCATTTCTCATTTATACTTGGCTTAAAATACCTACCTGGGTAGGTTGCTGTTTCAGTTAAAAGTATAATTTGTCATTATGCCGACCCACAAATATATTTTTGAATATTTCTCAATCCAAGAAATTGAAATTATTTCCTTAAAGAGCGTTACTTGAATGAATTCTCTAGTTGAAAGTTTGTGGAGCTTCTAGGTGGAAAGACACATTGTTCATTTTGGCACCATTTCCCCCTCGCGAAAACTTCTCGTCATCAGAACAAAGATAAATTATCTTTAGTTTAACTCCGTTTATGTGCAAAGAAACTTTATTGGAAGCTGACAAATATGGTTTGACCAAAAACAAATGCATTCCTAAAGTAATAGTGCGACTTATAGATGCAAGTTTTAAATGAAATTAACTGAAAGAAATAGCTTCTAAAAATTGAAGGAGTAAGATTGTGAAAGGTAGAATTGAATTAGAATCATCTATACTTAAAACAGTACTGAGCTTTAATTGTTGGTAAATTTTGTATTGATTAAAAACATTTGTTTGCACATTGCTTCAAGTTTAAGAAATTGAATTTTTTGTAATTTTAACGCTTTGTACAACAGTTAACCCATAGCAGTGTCATATATTAACTTGTATTGGTTCGTGTGTATGTATTACAACAAATACCTTTTAAACTTTTATGAAAACAATTATATAAGCATAATTCCTAATTAGAACTTTCTCCTATATATTTTAAATTAATAAAGTGCTAGTTGTTGTTTTGCTTGCGTTTAGAATATTACCAATAATAATAAAGGAAACATTTTTATGATTTTAATTATTTGGATAATTAAAATGATATAATATATTAAAGGGTATTTAAATACATATTTCTTTTCTTCAAATATTATATTATTTGTGGAGAGTAAGGCTTTTAGGAATCCTCTTGGACGTGTTTTGGCAAAATTAACTCCTTTTCACCACTCCAAACACTGTTATTGCTGACGAGTCTTTACCAGCCTAGATTCCCTCCCATTTCAAGACGCGTAAATGGATTATAACTAATCTCATAATGTTTTGGAATAATTTGTGTAAGTGAAGTTGTTATTATATAAAGCTAATTAGAGAAGAATGGGCTGACTTTGGAGCTAACTGAATGTGCAATTATAACCATTTATTTCCGTATTTTGATAGGTTTATTAAATTATTAGTTTATCTTATTCCAACAGTTAAATCCTGAAAATTTCTCTACATTCCGTTCTCTATGACAAAAACGAAACATTTATATTTTATTTTGTACTACATTTTAAATTTAAATCACGAAGAGGTGTAATTTTAGTATTTGTTTTATTGTTATATATTGTTTCTAATGATACTGGATTTGATAGGGGCTGCTATTTGAAAAATAACCACCCCCAGTAGGTGACTGATAAGGGTGTGTACATTAAGGTACATTCTAAAAATTTAGGTAATACCAGAGCTATTTAAAAAAAGCTTTAAACTATTTTTAAGTAATACAAATTAAAGTGTGTTAATCCTATGGGGAACTAAATATATTATCTGTTGAGTTAGCTTGTAGTACACGTTCATATATTTACAGAGCAACCCTCACTACCTACTTTTGGCTAATCTTCCAAAACGTAAACTTTAGATCCTAACCAGGTCAGCTGATCTCCGATTTTAAGTCCACGTGTGTCATTCTGTAAATCCAATCAAGCCAATTACGAAACCACCGAGTAATTACGGATTTAGGACAAAATAGAGCCTTTGTTGTTTTGTTTAACATTTAGAAACAAAATACTTCCGTCTTGTTATAAATACAACTAGCTGGCTCGGTGAACTTCGTACCACCGCGCAGTAATGTATGTCGCGTTCGATTATATTAATTAGATTTTATTATTATAATAAATTTGGTTTCCATCACTTTATTATAAAGTCCCACAAAACAAACAAATATAATTGAATTCACAATTTTGCATCCAAATCTAACTGCAATATAATTCAGGAGGGTCAAAGTCCTCATTTTAACCTTATAGGGAGTAAATTTGTTTACAAATGTTATACAATCAAAACATCTGATTTGTAAAGCTTTAGCTGTTTACTTTTTACGGTTTACTTTTCATTAGTAATGTGAATTGTTATTCAATGCCTACTGTATCAATCGTCAATTAAAACTATCAAGTAAATAGATACTGCACAAAATGAACAGTTTTAATTGCCACGTTGATACTGTACAGTTTTAGGGGTTTATGTACCTATTTTTATTTCGTGTCTAATTAAATGTCATATGTACATAAATGCCCTAGTATTGTATATTCATTGATCTATTTTTATTATCTAACTAAATAATAAAACAAAGTCGTGTTATGTACACCAATCATAACTCCAGATTGGTTTATAACTATACCCCGACCCAGAATATATAAATCTTTCACAACTAAGCCGTAATGCTATTAGACTTCGGAACATGGGTGTTAACTTTAAGATTGGATCTTAGATTTAACACATATTTATTGTAGAGCGCTACGAAGTTTGCCGGGTCAGCTGGTGTGATATAAATACATCAATTCTTTTATTCATGTAAGCATCACATATACAACCTTTTCAGGCCAGTGGTGCTCAGCCGTAAGGTTAAATACAAAAAGAAATGTGCCTATAGGATACTCGGAGCAGAGAGGAATCCAATTATATTTAGATTTTGTCTGTGAAAGATTTTATTAAATGTTTATTTAGATATAAGTCTGATAGTAGATTTGAGGAAAATACCAGTATTATTAGAAATAACAACTAAGGGTCATGGCACAAAATAATGTAATTTGTAACTCTAAAACTGGTGGTTTGTTGCGGCTACACAGGTAGTCAGTTAATACTCTGGTAGTGTGGTCTGAAAACTCTGACATGTTGACTAGAAGGTTATTTGAGAACATTCCCCCTTACCCTTATCGATACCAAACAAGCATAGAATAGTGTACTAAACTGCTATGTTCAAAACAAAAAAGAGAAGTACGATTTGAAAAACTCACCAGTAGTAGTAGATCTGCTTACTCAGAGAATTTACATTTAGGAATATGAACTAAGCTTTATCAAAGTTAAGACGCATTATGATGCATTTTATTTCAGTGCGTTTGTATCATAAATAAGAAAGTTTTACAATTTTTCTGTTCTTCAAGAGTTTAACATAAGCGGCGAAAATGTGGATTTTTCTTAGCATATATTAGATGAACCTAGCTTAGATGCAAAAAAAGATTAACCATGAATTTCAAATACTAAATAAATGTATACTTTTTTACCATTCATCTAGGAAATTTTCAGTGGCACTTTTCATGATGAGGAATGGCTTTACTTAACTTTGGGATATTCTATAGACATTCTCTTTTAAATATGACATTTTCTCGTAGACCTATCCAAACCGAAATTATAAATGATTACATAATTAATTAATAAGTTATTTAATTTATTCTAAAATATTTTCCAAACTTTGTGGCAGTAAAATGTCTTTAGATATTTTTTTATTAATGTACGAGTTAGATAAATCATTGATGTACGTGTTCTGATGCTTACGGGGTGTTCAAATGTAATTACATACAATACATGTATTTGATTGTTTTATAAATGCTTGATTACGATATTCGTGAGATTAGGATAGCCTCTGTGGAATGCCAATCTACTAATTGCTGTTTTATCCCGGATTCAAGCGTCAATGTGGAAACAGATATTTTAAGGCAAGCTTAAGTTAAAGCTTACTCCATAAGTTAAACAACAGTAATATTACAATTGCACCAACACATACATTAACCAGTACCGAGTACGATTCAAAAAATAACTACATTATTCTAATTTAATAAAACTATTACATTATTTAGTGCTTAAAAATAGTCATAAAGATCCATTCCGACACTCTCTCCCTACAAATTGGAAAACTTTCGGAATTAATTTCCCCCTCCAGAGATGAAAACTTTTTTGAGTTGGATCTATTGGGCGCAGGGTGAGAATTTATCCTGCATAAACAATTTCATGTAAAAGGTGATAAATAAGTTAGTGATTGATTTTTTAGAATTATTCATAAGAATAAAATCCGGTGCTTTCAGACAACGCACCGAGCTTATAATAGAAACAATTCATACTTTTATGTATTTGTTTTGCAGACTAATAAATCAAAACATTAACTTGTTTAGTTTCGGCTGGTTTTAATGACGAGAGTCAAATTATTTTATAAAAATTTCCTCTGCCTGAAAAAAAATGATTCTTCCATTCAAAAGCCCATAATCTTAATCATTATAAACCATGGAGTTTTATTCAATATCGTCAGAGCAGGTTATGAGAAATTTGGATTTTTAAGTTTTCAAGGGGTTTTAAGGGGAAAAACTACGAATACAATTAAAAATTGCATAAAATAAAAATATATGCTTAAATATATAGCAAAAGTGCACCCTCATACCAAATTTCATTAAAATCGTATTGTTGGTGTTTTGTGATGGATTGTACAAGCACAGACAGAGAGACAGTCCGAAACATTAATTGAATTCCAGGAGTCTCATAATAGATATATCCACTTTGAACTCAAATGCTAAAGTTTTTTTAAAAACAAAACTTTCTCCATATACTATGTTAATAGGGAGAAAATCAAAGTACAATAGTCTTTCAGTTGCACTATAAATAAAAAATCAGCTTACTCGAGTTACACATAGTAATGAAAAATATCTAAATACCTGTTAAGAATCTGTAAAATCCGTTGGTAGTGCTGGTAAAAAGACGGTCAAACAGGGCAGTATTGTTAGTTTAAAATAATTTAAAAAATAGTTCAGGTATATAATTTGAGTATATAACCGGCGTGTGGTTCTGTGGTGTAGGAGGGGGGGTCGTGGTGATTATCATTTGTGGTTTTGACGTTGAGGGGGGTATAGCATAGGGAAATGCCATTCTGAACTTCCCTTGCACAATCCATATGTATATATGGTTCTATATCTTTATTTAAGAAGCCTTAAATGGTTATGTTTACTCTCATCTCGAATTGAAATATTAAAAAAAACAATACTTTCTACATCTCGTATTATGTGGGAAGGACGGGGAGTAAATAAAAAATACGTGGTTGTAACTCCAAAACAGTAGACCTCATCGTTTAACTCATAATTATTTCTAACTTTAATTTCCCTTCAACTTATAATTCTTCCATTGGTTTGCTGACTCACCCTGGGGGTTATTATTTGTTAGCTGAATGAGATCGAAGGGTTAGTGATGTGATGAATGTAAATTACGTAATGCATCCTAGTTACTAACAATGTGATTAATGTGTCAGGAACATTAATTAATAGGTAGCTGGGTATTATAATTTTCGTTTAAACACATTTTTACTTCCGTTTTGGGGTCCCCTGAATCCAAAAAAGTGGGTTTGAACGTGATGTCTGTCCGTCCGTGTGTCTGTCTGCCTATCTAAACTTGGTATAAAGCATAAGGTCAAATCACCCAACAAAACCAACTCAAAAAGCTTGATATTACTGGGGGGAGGTGTTCCCCCCATACAATTCGATAAAAATTTAACTTTTTCTCTCTTGTTTTTATTTTCAGAAATGGGATGATTATTTTTGAAACAATAAATTATTAAACGATATTTAGATAAACTTTGAGGAACATGAGTTTTATTACAGATTGACTATTTTAAATTTACTTAAGGGAGAATGTGTGTGTCAGTCCACTGATACCGTTTATTTACATAATGTAAAATAATGTAGTTGTTATAATTTACGTAGATTAGAATGTATAACTTCTAAGGGGATGAACAAATCTGAAAGTAAATCTAAATTTAATATAAAAGTTATTGAATTTGAAAAATCAAATCATGTAAATATTTTAGATCACCTTGTGATTAATTATTTTAAATATTTTACTGTTGATTTATAAACATTTTGATTGCATTGCTAAACATTTTCAACTCTATATACATAAAATTTTACAAAGAATTAATATAAAGACTTTTCCCAAACAACAGTATCTTTTGGAAACGCTACAGCTTTGTTAAAAAATGAATGGTTGAAGATAAGAGTTAGTAGGTATAAAAACCGGAAGTGGACCACGATTGAAAATAATGTAGATCTACTGAGGCGGAAGTAACGTTTCCGGCGTCGAACCACCCGTATAATGGTGGCGAGGGTTGGGGTTGAGGGTTGAGGGTTGAGGGTTGACTGGTCATCTAATACCGCTGTGGCTAGGAAACTCTAACGACCTGACCTCTGACGTACCTCGGTTAATGTTTTCAGTGACAAAATAAATATTGAAAAAACCCCGAACATACGGTCAATCCTTGATATTCATGTTTATGAAACATGATACCATTTAAATACATTTAAGCATACATGGGAAAGGTTTTCTAGCTTAATGTTTGTTGTTATCAATACTCTAATTATTATTTCTTCTTCTTCCCGAACAGTCAAAATATAGTGCAAACGGATGTTGTCATTAGAAAATGTAAACATTGAAACCTAAGACGGTCACGGCAGCTCTTTCTTCTTCTTCTCCTTCTTCTCGAACTGTCAAATTTTAGTATTCACAGCTGTTGACATTCAAGTAATTTTATGTTTTCATTCTCTAAAAATGTAAACATTGAAACTTAGGACGTTCACAGGGCGTAGCCCGAGAGGATTTTAAGGAAATGAGTATGCCTATGTGTTGCATGAGTTTAAGATCTACCTTTGCCTAAAATTTCAAACCGGTCGGTTCAGTATTTTTCGCATTCACTTGCCACAACAAACCCACAAACAAACCCACAAACCCACAAACAAACATACAGAAACCACCTCTTCTTTATAATATTATAGATAGATATCTATTTCTGGTTAAATTTTACATTATTCACAGAATTTTTAAATTAATTATTTACATAGCACATAATTTGTAATAGTGAGTACACTCTACATTAGAGTCACTCAAAAACGTATTTCAAATATACATATAACAAGTATTTGAATTTATGAAATAAAAGATAAAGTAATTACAAGAAAAAAGAAATAATAAATATAAATTAGTTGAACGAAAATTCAGTCAACCTGAACAATATCTTGAGGTAGTCTAGTCCTCAGTCGTCTGTTTGTTGTAGGTTGGCCAATATTAAGGCTTACAGCACCAGGTCTGTGAAGTTGACCTACCCAAATTAGCTCTCCCACCTTTATTAATACAGATCGCTAGTACGTTAGTACCTGATTGGTCTCTCAAAAAATCGTTAGTATCCTCATATTAACCAATTTATAGCGAAAAATCGATGGGTAGGCCAACTTCACAACGTAAAAAGTAGCCTACCCTCACTATAAATCAAAAGATAATTTGTTGCGCACCTATCGTTAGTACCTGATTGTTCTCACGAAAAAAATCCCTTGTCATAGGGGTTTTATGGGCAAATGTATGTTATGGGTAGGCTACTAGTCAAATTCAATTCGTAACCTACCCACAAAAAAGAAGCAGCACATTAATTTCCATTCCATTCGTTATTTCTTGTTTGTTCTTTCATAAAAATCTAAAACATTCCAAAAGGATTTGTATAGCGTATTTCAATTTGAGGCGTGTCAACTTCACATTGCAAAAAGTAGCCTACCCACATTTTGAGATGAAGAGTAATCTTTTTATACACCAATCGTAAGTACCTCGTTAGTACCTGATTGTTCTTTCATTAAACCCTTTAGTATCTCATTAATGAATTTTGTATAGGTTTATTTCAATGTGGTTAGGTTTCACATTTAAATAAACATATGACACATTAATTAATGAGGTACTAATGGTTTTAAATTATGGAAGTACACCAAAACTTGAAAACCCCTGCTGAAATTTATACCTATACCTATGAAAACTATACCTATACCTCTCTTGGAGAATCACAGACAAACAGACGACACAAATTGGGATAAGACTTGTTTCGGCTTCTCTAACGAACGAAACGTAAAAATAACTACAAAATGGATAACTCTGAGCAATGTACAGACAAAACTCTAATTTTATTTATATAGATTGGTCAGAGTTATTAATTCTTGTGACAATTTGTCTGTCTGTGACGCTCCAGGAGTAATTTTACGACGTCTACTCCGAAAAAGCGGGAGAACTGATAATAATGAAACTTATTTCAGGCATTCTTTACATTCCAGTAAAGGTTTTTCAATACTTGAAATTGTTCGTTGCCCCTTAAAAAGTAAATGACGAGTATTAAAAAACCAACTTTTAACGCGATATTAGTAGCATTTTGCTTTCAGTTTTCAATGAATCAAAACCTACTGGTAATAATCATCTGTCTTTGTAGTTCAATCCGATTTAATAGAAAACAAACAGCTCTCAAATTAAAATCAATATTATTTATTTAATATTGGTCATTTAATTTAAAGCAATTTTGAAATCATACTATAAACAATTTTATTTTAACGTACAACTAGTTTTAATAATGGTATAACAATGTTCTAATCTATTTAATTGTAAAGTAATGCCAAATTATAAACCAGAGTATTTATTTTCTTTATACTGATTTTTTTAAGATTTCAGGTTTACGTTCTGGTATGATAATCTTTCTTCTTTAAACTGAATCCTACAGCCCGTACAAAGTAAGGGCTTACTGCTAGTGTTTAGACAAAACTCTAGTTTTATTTTATAGATTAGTATTACAAATATTATTGTGATAATATTTCTAAAAATCGACTGAACGTGAAAAACTATTCCAATACTGAACTTTTTATTACCCATGAGCAGCATCGATGCATAGATGACATCTAACAAGTCTAACTATAGAACTTTTTAGATTTCTTGGTCAATCAACCTGAGCGTTGTCAAGCCCCAAGAAGACTATATTAGGCACTCATTCTGTTTAAAAACATTAGAATAATTTGAAAAAAGGGAGGTTTTAACAAAAATATATGACTAAAGTCAAAAGTTAGATGACAGCTGTACATGGTTCGGATGGCGGGAGAAAATTTAATGCATGTTCCTGGATCAAATAATACTTCTATGTGTAAAATCCACACTAGATTGTTACTAGTTCATCAATACGTCTTTGAGAATCTCGAAAGGAAAAGATGTTGCGTTAGGACAGAATTCCTTTTCCAATAAAATGATTGAGATTTGTACTATCATTATTTTGATAATGATAATTATTGATGATAGTGATTTATGATAATTGCTTACATCAATCTAAAAATAATATTTAATAAATCAATCACAATACCGTACAGCAAAATATTTATTAGATACCCACGTTTACTCACGATCGCTTATCATTAATTACCAATGTACAACTAAAAGTTTCTCGGGGAAAGGTGAGTTTTGAACGAGGCTTGCAACCTATTAACAACTTCTCTGAGTAGTATATTATGCAAATTTCTTAGTTTTTAACTTTTTACTACCTCAAAAATATAATTTTAAAAATGTAAAAAAATATTATTTTATCATTATATTGTGAACCAGAGGTCCTATCAATATGCCTAATATCCTAAATGATGTGGCAATATCTATACTTCAAATTATCTATAAATAGGATTTTGCACTCCAACTCGGTTGTAGTAGCAATGTGTTGGATCCTTTACATTTCAAATCACCTTGCTTGTTTGTAGCTGAGGTTTAAATGTTGTAAGTGAAGTTTTTAATATACTAAGGTGTTAAGTGTGGGAATTGTTTGTAGCTGAGGCTTGTAAGGGTTTTATTTTCCTTTGTTGATTAATTTTACGACAACTAGTGATTACGACAAGCGATTCTGCCGACAACTAGAATGGGGCCTAGGACCAGCGAGCGAAGCGACTTAACAAAAAAAGTTTCTCGGGGAAAAGTGAGTTTTGAACGAGGCTTGCGACCTATAACGTTAAAATTGGTTAATAAATGAAGAATCAGTAGTGTTTAAACAAAAAATCATTACAAACAGGGGTGGTAAAAAGTCGACCTGAGATGAGAAATGGCCTACGAGGAGTTAGTAAGAAATCTTAAATATAAGCATAGGGCGTATACATAAAATAAAGGTAATTTTAATCAGATTATTATAAGTTGACTTCAAAGGCGACTGAATCGGAATTGGCAGTCATTTAATGATATTTTGAACTTTTAATTTTGAGTTGCTGAAGAGTATTGAATAACTAGCAAGCTACTAGCTAAAAAAGCAAATTTTTGCCACTTAAAGTGGGTGCAAACTAAATTTTAACTTTGCTAACAACACTCAAATCAAAAACCCCACAACATCAAATTTCAGGTCTTATTTAGCAGTATAAAATGCCGTAATCCTGACTTCAAAAGAATTACTGAATCAACAATGCAGCCATTTAAAGATTTAAAGAGGGTTGAATAAATTAGGTGCTCACAAGTTTTGAATATGGTGGAGGTATTAGAGTGGATAGGAACTTAAAAAGTTGTATGTTAGTGGACAGTTAAATTTGCCTGAGTTTTACTCTGGGAACGGGAATGAATATATTCAAAACTTGTCAGCATTTAAACATTTCAAATTCAAGCCATCTTTTAATGGATGCTTTTTCAACTGAGTGATCCTTTTGAAGCGTTTGGATTAAAAATATATATCAACCTATGCTTCAATAAAAATGTCGTTTTGACGCCTCATGGGCAGCCATCAGAGATAATTATCTAAAAAAAATTATTTTAGGTCTCTATACAAAGTTTTACTCTTGTAGGATAATTCACAACAAAAATATTAAGCCATTATGGGACTTTCCATCAGCCCCGTGTATGCGAATTAGTGGTATTTCAAAATATGAAGTTTCCTTATTCATAACAGAATTTTTTTATATTGAGTCTGGTGAAAACTTTTAATCTTACTTGTGGTTGTATTTGGTAAACAAATTTCCTATTTTGAATCAAGGCTGAGCTGGACGCGGATCAGCCATTTTATGTGTGATATTCACGAGGGAACCGGCCAGCTGTTTGAAGACGTTAAAATCTGTTCGTAGTTAAGGTTGTTGTCTTTATATTAAAGTTCAGAGACAGTTTAGTTTCAAACATCCATTGTCAAGATAATTTAGAGAGGAGAACTTCACAAAGGGTAAACTCACCCAAGCACAATCTTTCATTTTAAACGCCAAAACGTTCGCGCTGTGATGAAATAGAAATATTTCAAAACTAAACTGATATAAGTTAATCCTGGCTCTTTAGAATCAAGGGAAACATAATAGTCGTTTAGCAATATTAAAACGTATATTTACAATTTACAAAAGTTTAACAAAAATGACTACGGTTAGTATGACTAAATATTTAATTAAAACTATTTCCTTATTAACTAGGTACTATTTTACAATACGTATATTTGGTAATCAATTTCAACTATAAAGTTTCTAAAAAAATCCTCAATAAGGTATAAAACAGTTCACAGAAAATGTATAAGTGTATTCCGCGTTACAATATTATCAATTTGAACACATAACCAGCCTTGCATTGTTATGAAATGGTAACTTTTTTGTTATTAGCCAGGGTTTACATCAATGACTAAAATCAGATTTGTATTGAAAATAATTATAATAGTTTAGAGGTTAGTCAAAGACATAGAACACTAAAATTAACCTGAATTTCAGTTTCTAATTCCCTAAAGGTCTAAAATCTAAATGACTCTTCCTTAAAATACTCCAAGATACATATAGAAAGCAGGTTAAGCTTTGCAAAGTAAAACTATGCAAAACTAAAAATAAAAAATCACTGACAGTAACTTAGTAATAAATAACGGAAAAAACTTTCATGGGTTTTCCTTGCACTAATGTAACCTACAGTCATGTGTGTCTTCATCTACGGGTGCAAGTATTCACAAGGATGCTTATTTGCATCCTATGTAACTAAGGCTAGAAGCTTCTCAGTATCTTGACCAGCTGCCTGGAGGAGAAGAAGCACTTGCTGAACCTCTGGTCGCAGACGGCCTCCCTTCGCCGCGCCGCTCCCAGGTCCTCCGCCTCCTGGAACTCCTTGGCACCCTGGCGACCGGCGTTCACTCTGTAACACAAAGTTTTATTTATCCAACAAGAGAAAACAAAAAAACGCGAATGAAGAAACTGAAGAAATGAAAAATTAAGAAATACATACGGTGAGTTAGTTATAAAAAAGAAAAAGGGACCTCCATGAGTTTACTCCTTGTGTTTGATTGCACTAATTTAACCTAGTCATGTGTGTCTTGGTCCAAATAATAGTTCACAAGACATCACAGTTTTTGAAACAGAGTCTGCAAAGCCCTCTTGAATGCCATTGGCTGTTGGGCAATTATTGACAGATCAGCACGTAAGGAACATGTCAGCCTTAGTCACTAACAACACTACATGACCGCACTACAATCAGGTTGCAACAATTCATCATTCATACTTGGCATGAAACACCTACCTGGATAGGCCGCATTTCAAAAAGTATTAGTAATAGTAAAGAGATGAAACCATATTTTATTATAACTACAAACGCTTGTCTCTATGGTTTCACGAGTCTTAACCGTAATTAATTATTAAATTTAAATTGTTAAAAATATTATAACAACACTAACCGTTGGAATGGCAAGAATAAATTAGTGTCGAATAATAAGGAACGGATAGTAAGGATGCAAATTTAAAAGTACTTGTTAAAAATATGTTGGTTGTAGAATGAGCTACAGCTTAACAAGACACCGGTTGGGTACACAAACGTGTTAAGCCGAGATAAGGCCGTCGGGGCTTCGCCCTTGCTCTGTAGGCGAACACCGGCACCGGCTGGGCCGTGTCAAGGATACCGAGGACTCAGCGGAGAGCGACACTTCTCAGTTCGCGGAGCCGAGACAACGGAACAGCTGTAGGTAACTTACATTGTTGTACTTTACATGTCTTTGATAAGTTTTTTTTATCACAAATGAAACAATGTTTTTATAGGCCCTACTCTTTTATGACGTAAAAGTTGCCTGACGCCTTTGATTAAAATCTAAATTCAAATTAAATCTAATGATAAAAGTTGTTTAAAATCTAAGTAATATATATTATTATTTACATAACCATAAATTAGAGTCCAAAAGTATGCGTGTGTTAGTTCTAGTTAAACTTGCAAAATGCCTTAACAAAATCTTTTTCTCTTAGTGGGACATTCTCTCATAATTTCTAACAACAGTTTTAATTAAAAACGGGGAACGTTTTAGGGCATATTTTTAACATACTGTAGTTGTTTAAACCCGTTTTTCAAAGTTTTGTTGAAATATTTATTTAACATTTTTTGGTGAGTTTTATAGCTTTAAACATAATGATACTAATTTATATTTTAAGTTTATTACACTAGATTACCTCTATGAACCAAATACGTATGATTAAACAGAACTACGTTAACAACAGACGACATGAGTTTTGGAACTTAAATATGACATTAGGTGTGTAAAATGATAAGAACCTTGTTTGTTTATGTTTTCCCTCAACTGATAAGCCTCTCTTCTATAGAAAACTTAGTTTTGATGAGAAATGTATTCTTCAATGCGTTCAAATTAACTCTTTCTTTGACATGGAAATCGTTGATTCACGCTTTGAAATTCATCTGTGGAAGTTACATTCAATTGTATTTGAAAGGGTTCTCGTAATATCCCTGCTTATAACCAGATATAGGGTGTCACAAAAATTGTGACTTACCGTGCCTCCTAAATTTTCTAAAGGTTATCACAAATCGAACAAGCCAGGTTTTTTTTACATTTTGGCTTCGTCAATCGATATAAACGACTCCGTTTTTTCCACACAATTTTAATTTTATACTAAAACGAGTGTTTATTCAAAATTTTGTTTGAAGTTTTAAAAGATAATAAGCCTAGAGAAATATTTATAAAATAGTATTTTTTGTTGATTATTTTAACAAACAATTTTTTTAAACAATTCAAGGCAATTGAATGAAACTGATCTATTTCGACACATGCATTGCATTTTATCGTTTGTCATCAGTTTCTAAATTACGTTAAAAGAAATAGCTACGTCAGAGCCTACTTAAATGTATGCATAGCCACAGATTTGTTTAACCATGACCACGAGATTTGAATATATATTTTGTAACGGTAGTATTCTATGCGTAATATTAGATCAAAATACATATATTAGGTTGATTAATAAATTTGGAGTGCAAGATACCAGCAGCTGATTACTTTTAAAACATTTATATGAAAATATTCAATAATATTATATATTATACTTTGACAGGTCATTTTCGATTGAAGAACTCGGAAATTTATGTATAACCTGAACAAGGTATTTGAATATATTATAATCTATATGTTAAGCTATGTGCTGTACTATAGTATATAGTTTATAATATTATATAAACAAAAAACCATTTTATTTCGTACTGACATAGTGGTGACCATTAAAGCTACCATTTAAACATTTGTTCTGCAAATGCTCTACATGCTCTATAATTTTGACAAATTGTTCGTTTTTACTAGAGGCTGTAGCTTTAGTTTTTTAATTGGGAAAATTAATTGTTACCAAAAGAATAGTTAAAATAATACTAACATTTATGTCAGACGACACCCAAACACACGACACAACAAATCAGCTGTTTTTTATCCAATTATGTCCTACAGTGAAAATATTTTTTACTAAACACTATACAGAATTCTCATATATCCCCTGAAGTCGAGTAGTTTTAACTGACAATTAGAACTGAAGGTTCCAATTGCCTCCACTTGGTCAGTCTTGTCTGACTTAAGCCCATTTAACAAAATTTCATCAGACCAGTTTTTGGTCTGAGTGCAGTCCGAACAGAAACTGACTTGCTTACAGAAAGTTTTTAATATCAGTTTTCACTGTGCATAAAATACACAGCTATAAAATACAATTAAAACTGATCTTTTTAAGGGGGCTTATGAACAAAAGACTAGAGACCCGATTGGTCTTTACCCTGGTCAAGGGTAAAGAGATTAAAGAGTGGTCAAGGGTATTGGTTTGGGTTCACAAAAACTAAAAGTCAGAAAAACCTCGTGATCCGAAGAAAGGTTATCCGAAAATAAGTAATAACATATATTTAGTATAAGTTCTTGAAAATGTGTCAATCCAAAACAGTCACTGCTTAAAGAGATAAAAGATGAAGGATGTTGGTAGGCCTTTATTGACTGATTATTAAAATAATTCAATCAGCTGTTTATTAAAAACAATTGAATTTATGCTATTTGTCTCAGTACAGTCATCTGATCAATTATTGTCTTCTGATTACTGTGTTGTTTTTAGGACCTACAATTTTTGTGTTTGTGTTTACATGAATTTTAAGAAAAGTGTGCTGTATGATTAATAAAGGTAATTTATTTTCTGAGAATAAAACGAAATTTTGATTAGTTTAATAAGTTTTTAGTAAACAATTTAACAAACGTGTATGAATGATTTTACAGGACAAAAACAAGCATATCACGTCCTGTACGTTAAGACTAATTTACTCTTTTTACTCTACTTTACTATGAGTTTTCAATTATGCCATAATAATGTTGAAGGACAATTTCCCTCCTCTTAAAGTTACTTTTAAATTGTATTCTTGATAAATTTTAAATTGATAGCCGTAAAAAGGTAGTCGAGAAGTCAAGTGAATGTAATTGTACTTGTATAAGGAAATAACAAATATTAAAATTGTTACATATTATTTAAACAAATATAAACTAGCACGTAATCATACATGGTATTTGACATCAAATACATAGTTTTATTATCCATTGAAAGCCAATAACTTTAATTTAAAAACTTGACCATCCTTTGACGACCATCGATCGGGTCGCGAAAAATTCTGAAATCAAAATTAAAATCTTATTATTGGACTGAACCAAATATTGACATTTTAAGAAAGAGGTATGTTCTGAAACATTTTAAGGTAATAGATGAGTAAAATACCTGTGTTAGTTCATGACGCGCCCCTGAGAGGTCGCTGTCGGCGTTTATTTACCCGAGCTATATTTATTTATCCTTTTAACACTAAGGTGAAACACCACAAATACTAGACAAAGTACTTTAACACTTAAGTAATTATTGTTTAATCAGCTGAAATGTGACCAATTATCAACATCTTAATTAAATTTTCTTGATATTCCCTCCATAAGCTTACGTTATGCTTGTAGCTGTGATAATAAATATCTGCCGCAATAAAAAATAACATAAGACAAGTTTCTTACTGAAAAAACCCGTATCACAGAGCAAACCTCATACGCAGTGAGTGAGTTGATAATTGTAAACATTTTAAAAACATGACACGGAACCGTATTGGATAGCAGTAGAGCTAAAATTGAGCATAGTTGTTCCCGAAGTATGTCGTTACATGACGCACGCGCTCTGCTCATTATGGTGTTTGCGTGAACTACTGGAGTCTTCAATAAAACCGAACTTACTTCACAATTATTTTTGTAAAACCTGGAGATCGCCTTCGAGAGATTACGAAAACAATGAAATTTTAACACGTATATTTTTAAGATGAATACTAAAATTGATAAACATTTTTGTCACTCCAGGTTGAACGATGGAAGGTGAACGGCCGCCAGCTCAGGTGCACCCTGCCTGTGTAGTCACCTCTTGCTGTCTCAACGACCCTCTGGCCTTCCTCAGACTAGCCCTCCAGTGCGTGGTCGCCTTCTGGTACACGGTCTACCTCTGCGTGATACAGATCTGGTATTACTTCTATCCCCTGCCAGGAAAATCCCTCCAGGGTAAACATGTTTTGGTGAGTAGTTCTAACCCAGTTTTTTTCTTTATAACTATAACAGGGATTTACATAGACAGTTGATCTATAGCTAATCCTAAGTACTGTACGTCCTTTCTTGGAGGTCATGAATTAACTGTGGTGATGAACGGTGGATGTGATTCCTTGTGTGGATTAACGTCCCCACTAATGGATACTACGTTCATCCGCAAAGATTATCATATTAGACCAGGCTGTAATTCAGAGGAACTACTAAATGGATCGCATTAGTAAAATTTGGTAAACAAATTTTACAGTGGTCCGGTTTAAAAATATATTTGAAATTAATGGCCAATGTAAAAAATAATATTAATTAGAATTTTTTTATTTGACAGCTGGTTATTTCATTCTGTTAAATAACTGTAATAGATCACGCGTTCAGTAAAAATTTGGACAAATATTGCTTATATCGTTAACAACTGGAGTGTTGAGAACCAAATATTTTATTTATATAGGTTTTGGGTCAGTTCAAAGTTAAAAAAAGCTCCTCGTCAAAAAGGAATAAAATAGTGAAAATAATAGAATAATTTATTATTTACCCGAACTAAACATATTTACTGTTTATTTTTTGTTTCTAGATGCATGAATTTTAAGTGAAAAACCTTTTCCAATAAAAGAATAAAGTAAATGAACACAAAATATCAAGTTGTATGTAATTTAGTTTCTTTATAATACAAAATAATTTGGAAAAATGCAATTACAACATTAAACCACAATTGATTATTTTCTTAACCACAGTATGAAATAGAAACATATTATAATATACCACAACAAATTCCATAAACATAAAGCCCTCAAGGAAGCGTTTGAATTTTATGTTAAACCTTTTCACATGAATAATTCAAAGAGTAAATCTCGAAACAGTCTACGAACGTGTGTAGTTGTCCTGGATGTAATGTTTGAGCTTGAACCTTCGGAGAATATATTCCACTTTGTCTCTTACTTATGTTTAAGAGATTCAAACTCATTTAAAACTTCAACATTATATAAAGGAGATATTTCAAAGTATATTTTTCTTGACAAATAAAAATAATCCAATAGAAAATAAAAAGTACTATGCAAACAATAAATTGGACTAATTTTAAACGCATAGAAATATTCTGTACATAAATATCTAAGATTTGTATTTGTTAGGAACGAGGGAATTATTATTGGAATGTGAATACTATTTCGACTATTACTATGAGATGCAAAAAATATTCCAAATATACCAATTGTTTAAAATCACCAACATATAATTTAGCATGATGATACATGTCTCTTTAGAGTCTGCAGAGCAGTTTTAAAATCAACATTGAATTTTTACTGGTAAATACTGATGCACTATCAGGGAGGAAAGATCGGTACACTCCCCAGTTTGTGGGACTCACACCCAGTAAAACCCCTCACCTTAGGCTGAAATCCGTCTTGGAAGGTTTTACATCAAGGCGGAGCCTCGTATGTGAAGCCGCATGGCTATAACGTCTCCTTAGCCTCCTGAGGAAGGATCAAAGCTGGTCTTGATCCTCTTCTGTCTTTTTTCTCTTGAGAACGTTCTCGACGAATGCAGTAATATGTCGCCAGTTCTCAAGAGATGTCGTCATGAGAGGGACAATGTTCTCGGGCGAGATGGCCCCCACTTCCAGTTCTTTACTTCTTCTCTAGGGTGCCCATCGCTCACACTCAAAAAAATGTGCAGTAGGCATCCCCGAATCGACAGGCTGCACTGTTGACTTTTTTCATCTTATGGAGGTAGTCGCGGAGTAGCCCGTGCCCAATGAGAAGCTGTGTGGTAAGGAAGTTGACCTCACCGAACCAGCGCTCGAC
Organism: Nephotettix cincticeps; assembly: GCA_023375725.1. NCBI lineage: Eukaryota > Metazoa > Arthropoda > Insecta > Hemiptera > Cicadellidae > Nephotettix > Nephotettix cincticeps. Next base: position 52,174,602 of record CM041790.1, on the reverse strand, counting down.
CCACACGGACAGTTCCGGGATTAATCGACGCGTCCAGGGACCTCTCGTCTCCCATTTCCACCTCTTCCGCCACGATTTCATTTTGGCCTCTCTCACCACTCGTGCCGCCTCTTGGACACCAAGATCGGATTTGGTTTGAAAAATCTGCTTCCTTTCCTTGGCCACGGGTACGACCTTCACAACCACCGACGATGCCGGCTCGGAGACGGTGCGATAAGTTGACGCTATCATGTCAGGGCCACCCTTCTCATCGAGTTCGTGACAAACAAAGGGAGATTGCGGTTGCCAGCTGTTGGGCCTCCGACGTTCGCCATAAGTCGGCTGAGAGCAGCCGTTGTAGTCCCCTCATTGTCGTTCCGCGGCATATCGGATCTGGTCCCTGAAGGTGAGCTTGGTATCCAGCCGCACTCCCAGGTACTTCACCGCCGGCTTGCCTCGAATCGCCTCCGCATTGACACGAAAGACGCATAACGATGGAATTAGGCGTCCCGTCATCATGACTGTTTCGATCTTCTCAGTGGCGAGATTCAGACCGTGGCCCTCCATCCATCTGGTTAAAAGCCTTATCATCTGATTTAATTTCCATTGGGCAAGCTGGACATCACGAGCAACAATGACCGCTGCAACGTCATCCACATAAACCACGAGGAAGGGGTCTTCAGGGAGGGCCAGTCTCAATATCCCATCATAAGAGATGTTCCAGAGATCCGACCCTAGGATGGAAGCTTTGACTATTCATTATTAATAATGCATAGTCAAAGACGGAAGCCTGAGCTGCACCGGCCGCTATAGCCCTTCGACGGGGGCCCTCCGTCATCTGGAAAATAAGTTCCCTGTCCCTAAGATAACTACGAAGGATCCGAAGAAAATACTCAGAAACATGGAACACGTGCTCGAGTGTACGAAGCATAATGTTACAGCTCACTGAAACCACGTTCCTCACATCAAGGGTGACGAGCAGCGTGAGGCAACGGGAATGGTGGTTTCCGCGCTAAGCCTCGACGACCTCCTGGATGGCTCTGAAGGTAGAACAGCCGTGTCGCCTCACCGACAGTCCACCAGCATCTGTCACTGCTGCTACAAGACGTGGCTTCAGTAGACGCTCCAGGAGTTTCCCAGCCGTGTCTAGCATACACAGAGGGCGGTAGGCTGATGACGTTCCTGGGATTTCCTTTCCCTTGCCAATCAGTGTCACACACTGGAGCTTTCATCGCCGGCAAAAGACACCCTCGTGCAAACACCGATAGTACACATTCAGGAGGATTGAAGGACAAGTACTAGCAACAGCCTTCACCACCTCTGTTGGAACACCGTCTGGTCCAGGAGCGCTGCCGCTCCTCGTGAAACTTGCAGCTTCGCTCAACTCCGCTGCAGTAAACAGGGGAACGTCACGTAGGTCCTCCACATACCTCTCCTCCACTCTGACCGGGTTTGCCGGAAAGAGAGCAACGACGATATTCTCTTCATTGAGAAAGCGTCCAGCTCAAGACCGAGGGCCTCGAGCAGCAAAACATCATCCTTATGGGCCTCGATCACCGCCGACAGTCACAGCGTCGAGTCTAGCAACGTTCCACCGTAGAGGACGAGGGTAACGCGCTTGCGCGGGAAGTTGGCGTCCGCACGACCACATGAAGATGATGTATTAATGATCACTGCCTATGAAATCTTCTGCGACCCTCCAGCCTGAAGTCGAGGGCATGAGATTTTCCGACGCGAAGGTGACGTCGGGAATAGTACCCATATAGCTCGGTCTTCTGAAAGTGGGAATGTTGCCCTCATATATGACGATTAGGTCGGTTCTGGCAGAAAACTCCAGAATCCTGCTTCCTCCGGCATGGCCCATTCGAAAAAAAATTGATTTACGTTGTTTAATTTCTCAAAGCATAGAACAAATTAAAAATGTATACATTTTTTATTGGACTGTTAATAAATAAATGGTAAAAAATCTGAATTATAAAATGTATAAAGTAGCATAATTATAAGTCGTATTTATTTAACTATTTAATCCGCTTTCGCATTAAATTAGAAATATCCTGATTCAAAATAGTTTAGCCAAAATTTCAACATTTTTATGAAATAGTGCCATGTTCCAAAGTATTTAGCATCATATTTTGGTTAGGCTTTCTTTTAAGTGGTGAATAAAATGTTGTGTATTGTCACGTTTTGTAGATGTAGGATAAGAAAAACGTAAAAAGTGATTTGATACGGTTAGATATAAAATGTCACGTGTTGAGAATTTCACTGTGTTGAATAATTAATATAATACTCAAAGTATTAACAATAATTAAGAGACTTTTGCGTTGTCAAATCTACAGTACATAAAAAAACTGTATTCATCTCCATTACTGGCCACATGAAATAGGTTTTATAATTATCATTGAAATTGGTGTTGGGAAGGAAAAAGGAAAACCTGTCGCTCAAACAGGTTAACTGACAAATTGTCTTGTTTGCACTCTTTCTTGAGGTTATCTCCATTCAGCAACCGGTTGCTGTGAATTGTAAAAATATTAAGTCACTACAAAAACAGTAGTAAAAACCAAGCTGCAAAATTACAAAGATTTGAAATGCTGAATGCATTTCAAACCTTTGATTTACTTTAACTTTCTCCTTTCAATGTGATTTGAAATATTAAAATTGTACTGAAACAATTAGTTTAATATCTATAACATGAGAAATATAAACATCGATATATTACAAAAATACAGTTAACGTATATGCCTATACTTTAAACGCCTTTATGTACCGGTATGCAATTTATATCTTGTATCCATTTTGCGTCAGACGCTTTACATTAATCTGACATCTTAAAACCTAATTTACGTCTGGATTTCGAAAGGTTATTATCGATTTCTTATGAAGTAAACTAATTGTGTTCCAAAGTATCGCTTTTATTATTTGACAGTTATCTACCGCTCCTTAGTGGTCCACACTATTCTATTTGCATACATGATTTTTTCAGATTTTTGTTGTTTCACGATATTATTATATTCAACGTAGTCTAGGGTGTGTAAAGTGACAAATATTACTGCTATACTATTAACTGGCTTGGTGGCTGAGTGGTTGTTTAAAGCCCGCCTTAAAACTAAGTTTAAAGAGTCGAATCCCCTAAGGGTCGAATCTCAACCCAGTTGCTAGTGCGTCTCTAGGTTATTAATTAATTATGCTTAATAACAACAGGTCGACGTTAAATAGTAACAAGAACGGGGTTTGGACCGTTTCTTATAATAACACAATAAATGTCAAAAGGCGTAGAAAGATGCAAAACAATACCCTTCGTCACAGCAGATTTACGTAATCAGCGAATTTCTAAATGTACAACAATATATGACAGGTTTTGCTAAAAAAATTACAGGAAATTCGCTAAAAGGAAAATTACATTACAATTTACTAAAAAAGCAATAGGTAGTTAACCTTATAACCAAATAACGTTACTATTTACAATAAGAGTTTTCAAAGATTATAGTCTTAAGAAAGTTGGCATTTACAACGTTTAAAGTTATTCCTTAGAAACAAGAATTAAATGACATTTCATTGTTGAACATTAAACAATGGCTCATAACTGAAATAATTCTTTTTAACAGTTATAAATGTTTGCTTCTATTAGTTTATAATTTTATATTCTATTTTTATGGCGGTTTAAGACGGTTTATTTCATATTTGTTTAGTAATTTTATTTCATTTTTATGGTTGTACAAATTAACAAAGCAGTGAGCAAGCTAGGTTTTGCTAGATAGTTTATCGTTGATTTAGTTTTTAATAGTTCAGCCTCTTTTGCTTCAAATTATGTTTTATGTATGAAAAAGGGTAGCGTTAAATGAGTATCTGCTATCAGAATAAAATCTTCATCTTTTATATATTTTCTTTTGTAAAATTTATACACATTTTTATTATTATATTCTGCTGGCGAATACATTTTTCGTTAGTCATTTTTTATTGATTTGCCGATATTGCCATATTCGGGTTCAAAGGATTAATTAACATTGAAGGAGTAATGCAGTATGAGTCACGAGTTTTTTTCATTTTAAATGAAAGGCTGGCGCACACGCTTCGACAGTGAGGTTTTGACAGGCTTCATTCATCCTTGATGTGATTAATTCTGTTTGGTCTACAGTTTGCAGTTACCTTTCGAAAAAAATGTTTCAAGGGTTATCATATTTTTGTTTTAATCATATACAGTGATCAACCAATAACGCTCTAACTATGACTAATTATACTATAACGTAACTGAAAGTACAAATATAAAATGTGAAAATACTTAATAAAAATGTTAAAGATTTCAAAAACATATAAAATAATTTTTACGGTATATAAAATGTCGAAAGTAAAGGATATTGTAGAAAAAGTCACTCAAAGCGAACTGGTTATTGCAATCCAACTACAAGAACATTACTTTTCATTAATATTAATCTTCGTAGATTAATATTAATGCATTTTCCACCTTAAAAGTAGTATATAGCTTTAAAAATTATAAAAGTTAACGAGATTATCACCTTAACCCAATTAATTTTAATTGTTAAAAGAAAACTTCATAGTAATTGCAATTCCTGTATCAGGGCTCCCAGTCCGTAAATTTATCTGACTTTAATATAATTGCATTTTTAATGAATCCGATTTTACTGCATTTCTTCAAAGGTTTTTTGTAATTAAAAAAAGTGTAAAGAAATAATGTCTTGCCAATTACTTTCCGCTGTAAAAATATGATAATTTGTTCTTTATTTATGACTAGCTGACCCGACGAACTTTGTACCGATAATAATAAACATTTGATTTTAAATCATAATACATAGTCACAAAAATTCGTTCTGAGAAATATTATATTTATACAGTAATTAGATACCGTTGAGTACTGACTATTTTATGCTTGCTTCTTTGGCTTGCTCAATGATTCAAATAAAAACAGCTGCTGTTTATATCTTAAAGGTAAGATACATATGTTGGATTCCAAAACAAAATTATTTCCCCATAAGATTAACATGGGAACTTTGAAGGCGTATAGGGTAGAGATTTATGGGAAAATCGTCACAAAAACTATTAGACTTTCCTATTTTAGGCCTAAAGAACCAGTATACCAAATTTCAGCCTCCTAGGTAATCGGGAAGTGGGAGAATTAGTGATGAGTGAGTGAGTGAGGGCTTTGAATTTTATATATTAAGATAAATACAATCCAGAGCAAAACCTGTATTGGTTAAGATTAGTCATGGTATGACTCGAAAATGGTGATATATCACCAAAAGGTTTAGCTTAAATAGGCTAAAAAGATACTGAGGTTTTGATTTTGAATTTGAATTCGTTTAAAGTAATTTGAAATAAAACAACTCAAACACATAGTATTTAATTTTTTCTACAAACCATCAATGCTCTTTTCACCTAGCTGTAGAGTCGTTGCTATTAATCAGGATCTCTATTATAATGTTTCAAAAATAATACATTTTATTACATTTTCAACTTAAAACTATTTGAAACGGAGTATTGAAGACTACTTATACCTATAAGAATTTCTATTTTGTGATTACACTATCCCTATGGTGGATTTTTACATTACATATTTAAAATGTAAAATTTGATAAGGGCACACTTAATATTTTATAATTAGGATACAATATAGAGACTTCTTCGAGAAATTTCATTAATCAAAAGTATTTGGGTTGGGCTGGGTCAGAGGAAATTGACAGAGTTTGGGAAATTGATCCCCAAGTTCCAAGCTCAGATCCTACCAATCATCGATGGCTTTTCGCTAATTGACATCGCCACGACCCTTTATTTTGTAATTTAAAGAATGTGTCTTAGATAGCAGCTGCGAAAAGCTTCTTCATAACATATGATTTGCGGATGGAAAGTAATCCTTTTCTAGGGAGGGAAAGAGTCGGCAGAAATCGGGGTCACCAGTAAGTTAACAAAAATTTGGGCGTGACATAGCATGGGTCTCAAATGTCTTTATGTAACTTAATCAAATTACAACCTCGAGTTGGGACAAAACTTTACATTGGACACTTGTGACGGAATATACTATAAAATATATAACTAAGTGTGGTGGTTTTGTTATTGGTGTGTGATATTCGCCAATGTAATTTGTAACGTTCAGTACAAACTATGGGTTTACTTTAGATCGTAATCGAATTGCTGGGCACGGAATTGAACCGGGGACCCCCAACTATTCAGTACGGTTTATGAATTACGTCTACTTTCATCGACCACCTCAATCCAGCTGCACTGACCCCGTAACTGAGTTGTGATGAGCGTCACCAACGAAACCAGTTTCACGAACAAACCAGTTCCAGAATCCAGTTTACTGTTTAGTAAGGTCATTGTGGAACTGGTCAATCTAAACCGCTTTATTCGTAGGTCGTACGTTAGGGCCTACGGTTGCCGTATCTGGAATATTCCAAGGCACTTTATATACAACGGCACTGGGGGGGACCAAGCTTGGCTCGGTAAAAAATTTAAAGGATTTTTTTTAATATACTGGTTTCAAGGCTTTATTGTCTTATTTAAAATTAATTAATTATAATACAATTAATTATAAATACTTAAATGCGTATATTAAACTTGTCTTTGTCAATAAAACAAACAAATCTGCACTGCACTACGTTTTTTAATTTTATTGACGAAGACCATCTTGATGCAGTTTTTCAATTTATTTAAAATTTAAAGCTTTGAAACTAGTCATGTTTTAACATAAACACAATTAACCATTCTATCAAACTATATGACATTTTATTTTTAGTGTAATCAATCAAAGATGCAAAAATACGAATTAAAAATGCATTTACTACCCTTTAGAAATAGCTTCGATCATGTATATGTTTTCAGTTCTTCTGAACAACAGCTGGTCTGATAACCATATGACTAACCCCCAGAGTTTGGATATATACCTTACCTTACCTTCTGGCGTTACAGCCTACGAAGAGCCTAGGTTTCCATCACCATCTGTCTCCAATCTTTCCTGTTTCCTGCTCTTTCCCTCCAGTTCCTAATCCTCAAAATTCTCAAGTCCACCTCGACATCCTGCAACCACTTTGTTCTCGGATGACCTATCTTTCTCGTACCATGTAATCTGCCCTCTAACAATTTTAGAGGCATTCTTTTATTTCCCATTAGATGACCTCTTAGACGGTAGTGTAAACTTTACTAAACTAAAAGGTCCTTTTAGTTTATTACTCTAATTATGTCCTCTATCAACTCATAGTTACCTATTATTTCTGATCCTATATTGCTCCCCTAGTTTAACAGGTCCAAATATTCGCAATAATATTCTTCTTTCAAATATTCTTAGGGCATTAGCATCTGAGTTAAGTAATGTCCATGTTTCAGCTGCATAGCCAACCACGGGTCTTATACAGTTTTTATTTATTTCGTCTTCTTAACAAGCTAGATGTTATTAGTTTTTCTTAGCAAAGTAAGCCGTGTTGCCACTCATTATTCGACTTCGGATTTCGTTGCTTATTTTCCATATCAAAATAACTAGACAATCAAGATAGGGTGATTGGTCAATCAGGATATATTCTAATTGTTTTAATATAGATAATTATTATTGTGTTAATAAATTAATGTTTTAGTAATTTCCCCTCCAATATTCAAATCAATGGCATGGTAATGAGGTCACAAAACCTACTGTATTCAGTAATATTTTTAACCTTGTTTTTCGCAATGTAAAGATTGTCCACATCGTCGTATCTCCTGTATAAACTGTAGTGAGACCGACCACAGTGTTATTGACGTCCATTCAGGTGAAATGTATAATTAAATAATATGTGTATGAGCTTGAATTAAGATGTAATATTAACGACTTGTATAAAGCAACTGAACAGGACAGAAGAAGATTAAAATTGTAATTTATTTCCGATTCTAATCGCTTGGTAACTAAAATATGATTGACGACGACAGGAACTGTAGTCTTATGTTAAGTTGGTTGGTTTAGTTTAGAAAACAAGCATTGGAAACTATTTTTATATAATATTCGTACCAAAAATGTTCATCTTTGCCTTCATAAAAAAATAACAGTTGTTGATGTAGAATTTCTAAATAACATTAAATACATTGTACGTCATCTTCAATCAATCTGTTACGGGAGAAATCAATTACGGTTACTAATACTGGTTTGTTTATATAATCAATATAAAAGTCTGTATAATCTAAATGATAGTTTGATTAAATTTTAAAGAATTGAGCTCGAGGAAGAGGGTGTTGGAAATTTGCAAGACGCAAAAGTGTAACAAAATCATTGATCACGTGGCCGGATGTTTTTGTTTATGGTACATATATGAAATTTTTGTTAGGAAATTCCTGAATTACTTAAATTCCACGATATTATCCACTAAAATACATATTTAAAACATTCCCCAATAAAATTTGTATATTTAAGTTTTGTTAAAACTGTTTGATGTTTCAAACGATTTTTAAGAAACTATGAGCCTCCCTGAGACAAATCCATGGCCTATTCTATTTTCCACAAGGGAATCATTACATTTTTTTAAGGATATGATTTAGAGACTAACTAATTATTACAGATAACCGGAGGGGGTGGAGCCCTGGGCAGGCAGCTCGCCCTCAGCTTCGCCCGGGAGGGCTGTCACGTGACTGTGGTGGACGTGAACGAGCCCGAGTGTCAGGAGACTGTACGCCAGGTGATCGAGACCTACCCTGGGGCGGAGCCCTACACTCGCGGCTACAAGCTGGACGTGACGTCACGGGAAGACGTCCGTGCTTTCGCTGCGACCCTGGAGTCCGAGCAGGGACTCGTGGACGTCCTGGTGAACAACGCGGGGATCGTCCAGGCCGGGGGCTTGCTGGCCGCCTCGGACGAGCAGATACTGAGGATCATTGACGTCAACCTGCTCTCACAGTTCTGGGTTCGTAAACAAATCTATCTAGTATGTTTCAACAGTTTACAGGCTTGGGAAATAACTGTTGAAACATAACTTAAGATAAAAGGTGCACTTTTACCTAAATTCTACCCATCCAAACAGGTGTTTGTAGACGTGACGTATCTAGCAAAGATCGTTTCAAAATGACAAGGCTAGTGGGATCTTACTGGGGCATCTTAATCTCATGCTTGTAATTTTTTTGAGACACCGACTGAATTAGGTGGCAGTCATAGCTGAATGGGTAGAGTACTGGACTACCATCCAAACTACCATCCAAAAGTCATAGCTGAGTGAGTAGAGTACTGGCCTACCATCCAAAAGTCATAGCTTAGTGGGTAGTGTACTGGCCTACCATCCAAAAGTCATAGCTGAGTGAGTAGAGTACTGGCCTACCATCCAAAAGTCATAGCTGAGTGAGTAGAGTACTGGCCTACCATCCAAAAATCATAGCTAAGTGGGTAGAGTACTGGCCTACCATCCAATAGTTCATAGCTGAGTGGGTAGAGTACTGGCATATCATTCAAAAGAACCGATTTTGAATCCCGGCCATGACACATATGGAATTTAATTCCTCAGACTGCCACCGTGCTTCGTAAGACACGTTGGTCCCTGCTAGAAAGTAGTAATTCGTTCACGTTAGAGGCACTAAGTGCAGCCTGTAAACTCTAACAACAGACCAACAGACAACAGAGGTTACACGAATATTATTATTATTATTAGGTGGGTAGTTTAAGGTGGATGTGAGTGAAAGGTGAGACCAACGATTGTGGTGAGTGATGGCCGGTGGATGTGATATTTTCTTGTGAAGATTAACCCTCCATCAGTGAACCTGTTAGATTTGTCCCAAATAAAAATACCCTCTGAAAGAATTTTGTTATGTTGAAAGGTGCATGTAAATGACGGGCGTAAGTGTAAAAGAGTTATGTATAGGTCCTGGAAAACAGATTATTAGTTTCTAGACCAGAAAACTCATAATTTGATTTAATTATTGCAAATCTCTTAAACAGGAAGAGTTTTCACCTTTTTAGATAAAAAAACTATTTCTTTATTACCATAGAAAGAATCTCCCATTCATACTCTTTAAAATAAACACACTACCTCATAATAAGAAAAGCTATAATTGCAAAAAATTAACAATTAGTGCTGCACAATTGTAAATAGTGCACAAGTGTAAATTGTGCAGCACTTATTGTTAATAGTGAACAAATAAAACTACATGTGTGATTGTTTGAAAGTTTTGTTACTGTTCATTAATGTGTACGCACCGTATAAACCCCGAAAGATATACATGCATAAATCTTTGACCTATTATGTTTCACGTTACGAGGAGGGGCCAAATCCATATTTTTATTGAAAACTCAGTAAATTCGTCTTGTTTAAATGGTAAACATAAAAAATATATCACAACAATTCGTTTTTATTTTGAAATTAACTTATAATACCTTTTGGATTTTTAATCATGAAGCCTTGTAACCTAAGGTATAAGGACTATTTATTAAAAGACTGGTCGCTGGATAATGCGTACCTGAAGCGGTGAATATTTTCCATTTAAATAGCATTGAATCAAAAATAGGTACTTACTCCCCTTTTAAAACCAAAAAATTGGGTTAAGTGCTACGCAATTATCTCTTTCTTCTCATAATTTTGTTCAACCAGCAGTCTGATGGAAAATTAATTGAATCGTGAGTTCCACGAAGATATCTCTGTCAGGGTGAGAAATACAATTAGGAGTTATTATTGCATGCGCTATCTAATACACATAATACACAACAGCCAACGGAACACGTTATATCACACACAAGGTCACACAGTTCTCTGAATGCGAATCCCCTTCCCTCTAATCTGATACTGCTATTTAGCAATTAGACAATTATTTTCGGTACCTGTAACCAGATGCTACGCTATATTAATACTCCCTCGTAACATGTAGTTGGACCTGTAGCAACGGAGGACGTCAGGAAATCATTTCGAAGGTTAAGTATAAACCGGCCCACTTTTATGAATATTTAGGTGCATTAGAAAACTAAATTACAACCTGTAATTCTGGTTTGTTTTGGGTTTTCTTTTATTAATTCCTAAGTCAGAGTTTAATCCTAGAATACTGCATACCCATTCTGTTTTGTTTAACTTAAACTCAATTTAATTTAGTGACATTGATTCATGATCCCTATAAATCAAAGCCAGTGGCAACAAAATGTATTAAGTTACAATATATTCTTTATACGAATAAGCCACTAATACGTTGTAAGGTTGAATGTTTATATGAATAAGAATATTTACTCATATTATTAATACATTAGATAACAACAATTTCAGATAGATGAAAGGTGGGTGTAATGAGTGTCCATGATGGTGTGATGAGGTGTAGCTTTTTTCTGACAAAGAAAGGATAATTAAGTTGTCCGGATTAATGGACTAATGAACAAGCTGCTTTCAATGTTGAATCATCCCTAAATATTGTATCAATGATTCGCTCAGGATAGAACTGTAAAGTTGTAGATTTTGAAATGAGTAGTATAGCTTCTGGATAACTCAGTCGGTTATTAGTGCACATTGACATTAGTGACATGTTTGGCTTTACATTTCCAGATGATCAGGGCTTTCCTGCCCAACATGATGAACCGAGTCAGTGGTGGACACATAGTTGCCATCTCCTCCGCTGCAGCGCTAGCTGTCGCAGCCAACATAGCTCCCTACACAGCGTCCAAGGCAGGGGTTACAGGTAGGCTATACCAGTTTTTTCACAGCCTACCCTATAGTTAACCACCCACCTATTCTACAGATCTGTAGTGGAATTTAGAAAGCAAATATATGAATGAGCCGACACTGTACAAGATGGACAGTGTTGATAAAAACAACTTCCCTATGAGCAATATAAATCAAATCATTTGTCTAAGTGGCCCAGATGAAAACAGAGGATTCAGTATGAATGCCTTTCCTCTCGTTGACGTTCACTGGACTGTTTTTATTGTTTTTTTTTGCGAGGGGTGGATACTCTCACGGCACTTCAGCCGTAGCGGCTTTTTGCGCACCCCTGTGTGGGTTGCGGCATTATCACATAGCGAAAAGCCATTGGTGATTGGCGGGATTTGAGCCCGGGACCTTGGGCACCAAAGCCCCGCGCTCTATCCCTAGACCAGCGCGCTCTGGACTCTACACTGGACTGTTTCACACGTCCATTCGACGAAATCCCGTTAGACACTCCGACTAGTTTCTTAAAAATCGCTTGAAATTTACAAAATACAAAAAAATTTTAGAAATAAATGTTTTTAGTAATGATTGCATTTTCTCAAGTAACTCAACTACTTATGTAATATAACTAAAATTTGCGTATTAAGAGATTTTACTATAAAATACTAAACGTATGATTACCATGAACAAAAAATCCGGTCTCGCGATCAATGTAGTCACTTCCGTTACACTGCTTTCGTCCCACAAATTGGTAACCCCTCCTCTCGATTGGACACGTCCATGTGAAATCTGATTGACAGCTCTGAGATCCGAACCATAGCCATCTTTCACCAAATTGAGCCGTCCATCATGTTGCCAACTTGGTCTGGATCACTAGTCGGGGCTGAGATAAACTAATTACATCATCGATGTGAAGTTGCTAATGTATTCATGGTTATAGTTATAAGATTTGCTTTTTAATCAGATTTTAAAATCCAGACAATTCGGTTATAAGGTTTTGAAATATTAAAAATTGTATGTAAAAAAAGGTTGTTACAATTAAAGTAGTATCTAAAAACTATTTTATTACGATCATAAAATATTGAATACTTAACCTATTCTCTAAAGTTTTTAGTTTAAAACTGGTACCAAATTCAGAAAGGATAAGCTACAATTTTATTAAAACATATTTTCTACAGACGATAAAATCGAATGAATAGTTTACTGATAAATGTGTTCAACATTGTATGGAATATGTCCTTGTAACAGGAATAAAAGTATGCCCTAGATTCATAGGCGGCAGCTTATGTAGGTATTGATGTCTGTAGGATTGTTATGTTGCATCGCCATTAAAATACTGCTAAAGGTCTAAGGGAGTAACCTATTAAGTAGGCTAAGTCATAATCCAATAACAACTGTAATGCCATAGAGGACGTGTACGAGGAAGTCACTACAATAGTTGACAATATTTATTAAAAAGAAAAAAAAACATTATTGCAAGTTGAGATTTCAGGCCCCTAACATGATAATCATACGAAATCATTTATATAAAACCTAAACAGCGAAACTCAAATAGAAATAAAAATAGCATCACCTTTGAAATTTACAAAGTTGAAACTCAGCTTAGTAATTCGATCAGGAACTTCGAACAAAACAATTAAGAAACGTTTGTCGGAGTAAATACAATTGCAATTTACATCAGTAGACATTCGTCATTGATACTGAAACTAATTTCATATGGAATGATGGTTGAGAGTTTTAATTGATTTTCTTGAGACTTAAATTTAAGAAAAACAATGTCGTAACGTTAATTGTTTAGTTGTATTTAAGTAATTTTTTTATATTTTTATTCTTGTTGAAATGAGCCTACCTGATAGAAGTAAATTTATTTATAAAAAAATGATTTATTTATATATTCAATGTAAATAAAGATAAAATCTTCATGTATGATCTTCAGTATAACTGTGAATGTACGGGGTTACAAAGTATATCGTGATGAAATTGAACTCTAAGATTGAAGAATGAAACGAAGAAATAAAGAATTCAGGAGTGGATTGAATTCAATTTTGCTGGAAGTTTGATCCATAAATAATCTCATACACGGATACATAATAACTGAGTGATTCAAAATGAGCCGTTAAAGCCCGACATAAATTAGTGATTAGTATTGGCGCTGTGTCATTATTCCTGTTGATATTACCTCGTCCGCAAGTTTCCTGTGATATTAACATAACTACATTTATTGATCCAATCACTGATCACTGTGGTATTTGCGGCGTCAGCATTACAGTATTTTAGAGACCGATTTCATGCACTTCATAATTACCTGGCATAATGTTTATGAAAATAATTATCTAGCTTCCATGTTATTTCATTCCATGGACATTTTCCGTAACGATTCGTAAAAACAAAATTTCACGACGTTTCGGGATCTGGAATCTAACCTCGTCCTCAGTTGAGCTGTAATCTAGGACATATAATAAATTAATATAAAACATATAAAAAACCAGTACATAATCTGGATTAAGCCGATACAAAGCGTGGTGTTTTTTGTAGGTAAATTAACTGCTTTCAACATGTTCGTTATCATCTTTATACCGGCTTAGTTAGGACTATGCACTAATCTTAATATGTTCTAGGTTACAGATCAACTGAGAACGGAATGAGATCCTGAAAGGTCGTGGAACCTTCACGAAAATCTCCACAATAAAAATCTAAATAAATTAACCCTATCATCACCGACAATGACTCGCTACTCTATTGTTTCCCAGTACTCATCTAACAGATGAGTCTAATACTTTATTTACTGTCCTTGTGGCTTCCGAAACACACATACATAAATATAAACGAGATCGCATGCATCACACCACGCTGGTGTGAGCAGAGCGAATTTCATAGAACTTATATTATTCCCATCATAGTATGCTAATATGCATAATAATATTCTAATATAATATAGTATTCTGTATGCAGGTTTTCTGCAATAAGGGTTGCTTTACATGGTTTATATAAAAGCAGTTAACTAAGGGAAAACACATACCTAATCTTTGGAAATTATGTCGTTAATTAAGTGAGTTTTACAAATTCATCTTTTTATTAATCTAATGTTAATACTTTACTAGATGGACTTACATAAAAATTTTCGAACAGTATTTAGGTAAATAAGAGAGTTATGATTTTCAGTTATTCTCCATAAGATTAACATGAGACAACCTCTTAAATTATTATCATAAAACACAAAAGAAAAAAATCTAACTTTTTCTATGTTTAATAAATACTTTGAAGACATAAAAGATATAAAATGGAAACTACATACTAGATAAAGCAATTTACTAGTATATTTATGGATTTTTTCATTTTGACGTGTTGTTTTGTAAAACTTATAACCCGGTTTAAGTTTCCGGTATTACTTTGTAGAATATGGTTAAAATGATACAGAAATGAGGCGACTTTATGAGCAAGCTATTAAATTTTCAATATAAAAAATATTAGAAATATAAATTTGTTTTATTTATAAAGCCATCCCCTGTTTTGGTTATCCTAACTTTTGCAGCATTGTGAGATCAAATAATGTTCAAACGAGTCCCCAAATTAATCTAATTCATATATTTCGACTGTACTGTAGTCGTTAGTAGATATAAATATATACACAATTGAATATTCTAAACGTAAAATAAAACCATTTTAGTATTTTTTCAATGTAGTAATATGTTTCGTTATACGTATACATTACAGTTTACCAGTAGTAAGAAGAAAGAGGTATGATGAATTATGTGAACATACATACAGACTGGAAACTAGACTCCAGAGAGCCATTGTAACGAAGTTAACATTGTAAAAAACACATGCTGTACCACACAATGTGTTTGTCTTGTCTCGAGGTATTATTGATCTATAACTCGTATGAGCTAAGAGAGAGTTACGAAATTCCATATAATGCTATAAAACTCATTACCATCTCAGTTATTCATCTTTATTTCATTGTAGAAACATTATTTAGTTTTAAACCTTCCATAACAAAAAAAACCATTTTACAGCACTCATGGGGTGCTTGAGGGAGGAACTTAGGAAGAACCATCCTCACGTCAAGACCACGACCGTCCAGCCTTTCTTCTTGGCACCTTCTCAGGATAAGAAACACTGGGAAGTCAAGTAAGTGACAAATAATATCTTTCACAACAAATTATCATTTCACAAAATAAAAGATCTTTTAAAACACGAAAATTTAATAAAATGAAAAGATACGAAAGTGAAACTGTATAATGAATATCCTTCGGACCACTGAATCATAATTAAATGTTTGTGTTTACCTCCCTGTGGGAAATAGGCTAAACCTTGGATTGGTCCATAGGGAATGTTTTCATTTCCTCTAAAAACCTTTTCTTACAACCATGTAACGGCACTTAAGTTAAAAATTTTGGTTCGACGGATTGCGAATACCCACCTAATAATTAGACCATCCTCATGATTAGACCAATTCGTAATTCAGAGGCCGTGGTTCGGATCCCACGTTAAACTGTAGGTCCCTTAGAAGCCATCGGCTGGTAGGCTATTAATTAACAGTCCTGTCTAAAGAACATGTCAGCCTTAGTCAGTAACATGACTACATGATCGCCCCACAATCATCTTACACTAAATCCTCATTCAGACTTGGTTGGCTTAAAATACCTACCTTGTAGTATGGTCGCCATTTCAATAATCTAATCTTATCTAATCTAAGCTAAGACATATCCATGTCAACAAAAATAGTTTTAATGATGGAAAAGTCTCTTTATAACGTAATCGATTTGTTCAGTAAATGGAAGAGACGTTAGGTCAAACATTTTTTAAGAAACCATATAATATACGAGTATATTACATACGAAGTATAGAGAAAACTTCATAAAGCAGAAGATCACACAAAAACCCAAGGGGAAAATGACGGGAAATGAGTGAAAAGAGCTAAGATATATGCATGTCAAAAATGTTTAAATTGCTTTTACTTTCAGGTAAAGTTGTATGCAAACACGGTTTCGAACTTTATCAGTTCATGAGATGTATGAGTTGTTATGATCAGAAACATATGATTAAAACATACGATTCGATATTCTCGTATTTATATACAGTCATTATTAAATCATTTAATATTACTCGTATATAATGATATACCTTGTTTCTGTAAGCAATTTATGATTATTAAACACAGCGCAGTCAAGAAAAAAACTAAAGTGTTGTAGATTTTAATAACTGAAACAGTTTTTCCGTTTAAATTGCATGATAGAATTCAATAAACCAGTAGCTTTTGATATTAAATGCTATCTACTTTTAGAGAGTAAAAATATATTTAATTACAACCGAGACTGAGGAGAAATGTTTTACAATGTTTTAAGGATTTTACAATACTTTAACAACTGGATCTGAATATCGGACACACTCAACTAAATCCTTGGATACTTTTGAAAACACGTCAAAAAAAACATTTTGCCATGGGATTAAAAAAATTCTCTCACGGAAACAACTTTCTGATGAGGCGTTTGAGAGTTTTTATGCTGATATTAAGTTATCAAAACCCATATGACTTAAAGAATCAAGTGAAAAAAATATACTTTCAAATAGTACTTTCAAGCGAAATACAGGGAAAACTATGACAACAACACAAAAGGGAGGAATGTAATATGATTCAATGTTGTTATTATATGTTGCTACTATTAATTTTATCATAATAAATAAAGATGCATCTTAGATCAAAAACTAATTAGTAATAAACAAGAAGATCGTAAAAACACACGAACCATATTAGTGGGCAGTATATAAAACCTACTATTCATCCCTGGGAAGTCCCGCAACCGACTACTACTAACTGATTTGAATACCGGCTTGTAACGTGTTTTGCATGTTTTTGTCAATATTTGTGTTTTTTGAGACAACGTTTTCTAACGTGGAGAAATTATTTCAACAAAGGTTTGATGTTCTGCTTGAAAATTATTTTTTACGAACCTTGTGATAGGCTCGAGTCCTTCGGTATTCGTGGGGTCCCACTTCAAAGGTTTATTTGATTGATTTATTGATTTGGTCGAAATATGTATGTTGAGGTTAATTCAGGATCATTTTCTGGACTCACCGAGCTAAGTTATAGAGTCCCCATGGTTCTATACTCGGTCCTCTTCTCTTTATCTTGTATATAAATGATGCGGGGGCTCATGTTCATTCCGCCTCTTTAACCCTGTACGCTGCGGTACCACAATACTCTATCGTGGCTTATCACGAGACGTTCAGGAAATTATGTCTACTTCAGTATCCGTACTTGAATGCAAATAAACTGTCAAATAACAGCCTCATTTTGAATCATAATTATTAAAAGTCCAATTATGTGCAATTTGTTACAAGGAATAAGACTCGTTTGAATCTGAATCTTTTCCGGTCCTCAATAAAGGAACTTACTTTGTAAGTTTATGGGTATCACCTTAGATTTTCAGTTGCATGGAATAACCATATTTGAGATATTTGTAAAAGATCGAGCAGGGCGAACTTTGCTCTGAGGACATTTCTTCCCTTGCTGGACCCAGGGAACCTGATCAATGTGTACCGCGGATGTTTTAGGGTGGTTCTGCTCATACCGATAATGCATTTTTAGAGCAGAAAAGAGCAATTCGCATATTGTCTGGCTTCCCTCCCTTTCACTCTTGTAGAGGAACCTCCCGAAACCTCAGTATTCTGACCATTGAATCGTTATATATTTTCAAGGTTGTTCTACTGGTAAAACACAAACTTGACTCACTTCCAACCGTAGGGGAAGGTAGGTAAGGAACAGGTATCTGACAAGACTTGGCACAAATATCCTTCGCCCTAAAATCCATTCGTCTTTGTCTGAAGGAGAAGCTCTGAATGCCAGTACAAAGTATTACAACAAACTTCCAAACAAGTTCAAAGAAATTTCCCACGGTAAATCATTTAAAAAATCTCTTAAGGTTTTATTTTTAGAAAAGCAAGCCTATAGTGTACATGAATCTGGTGTAAAGGAGTGTAGCTTGTAGGTATTTTTTGAATAAGGTTGCTTTGTTTCTTTAAATTTTACTGATTTTTTCCTAATTAATGTTATTGACGACCGAGATGTACAAATGTAAAAAATAAACATTGTATCTCTTCAGGAAATAAATGACTATGACTACGAGTTCGAAACCGTGGTTGCTTCCAACTACAGGATCACTTGAGTATAGAGGTGATTGAACCCGTTTTGAAAAACGAAATAGTTCATTAAAGACAATTTCATAGCAAATCAGAATACAAGGTATTTTTACGTAATTGAAAGTTTATATTATAAATTAAATACCAACGTGGTAGCTTTTAGATCATGTCACACGTTTCTGGATCAAAACCAGTGGCATGCCTCTTTCGTCATATTACTTTGTCCTGCCTAACATAATATGGACAGCAATGTTGGTGCGCTCTGTTGTGAGGGCAGTAAACCTGTGTGGACATGTGTAGTAGGAAAGTGTTGAGAATATCAGTGATTGACACAATGCTAATGCGCGAGTGTTTGTCCTAGGTCTGTCCTGCCTGACATAACGTCAGCGATGGTGGCGCGTTCTGTTGTGAGGGCGGTGAAGCGGGAAACTGTTACCCTCACTTTACCCACCTATCTCTTCTTCATGATGTACATAGTAAGGTGAGCGTCTGAAATCTCATTGTGTGCAATAATGGACAAAAAAGTGGACTCCAACTTATATAATATGAGAACGTCAAAAAAGAAAATATGATGGATTTTGGAAAATATGTTCCTTTCACAAATTTAAAGATGTTAAAAAATTGAATCATAAAATTTAAATTTAAATATCTTTACAGCTCTGAAAGAATCGAGAAAAATGACTATACTTTATTTGAAACAGAATCCAACAAATGAAGTATAAAATTAAGCTCGTCCACGATGTTTCTAAAGTCACTTATTTTGACCTCACTGAGAAATCGCTTTAAACAAAATCACGTCCTTTTGAAAATCTAATTTAGTTTATGCTATTTCGGACGAAATAAATTTTTTTTGAATATTTGGATTTTTAAACTGCTCTGTATAATTGAACTTTTAGAACCAAAAAATTAGATTAGATAAATTGGATTATAAACAGTTTATTACTACGTTGGTTCAGTGACATTGTTAAAAATGAATTTTCATAACTTTGAATATGAGATTTTAATATGTGTTGGTGTCAGCAGTTTGTTTAAAATTGCAAAATCAAAATTTTATACTTGTAATTAATAGAATTTTATTTTTTCACTTCATTACTACTATTATTACTATTACTATTATTTGAAGTAGATTAGAAAAAGGTAGATGTAAGAAAATAGTTTTTTAATGAAAAGTGTGGATGAGCAACAAAACAAACTATGTAACTCCTTGTGATGAAAACAAAACTATCAAGTTTTCATACTATTTCCTCCTAAGAAGTAGATTCTACTAAAACACTTCCAACAAAACACCCAAAATAGCGGTCTCAAATTGTAAAGTAATATTAAATAGAGTACTTGATTGTCTTTCACTTTATGATATGTCAACTGTACGACACCAGTCCTTATACTCGATGGTTTTCCCGCCAGGTTTGTTCCCGCCAAGGCGTCGGATTGGTGGAGAGATCTGTTTGCAGCCGACATCGAATCCATCAAGAGTAAATGATCCTCTTACATCATTGTTTAATCTCGTTGTTCTCGATTGTAGGTTATAGTGATTCATAACAACATAAACAAAAATTTGTAACGAGTATCCTGCACAACTGTACAGAACATTATAAACTTTTAATATAAATAAATATTTATACTTTTTAATTTTAACAGTCCTTGGATATTCTAACCTTAAAATTAATCTCGTAACTTTGCATTCGAAATTTTCAAATGTTAATGTAAAATGCTTATTGTATCATTCAATGATTTAACAAATTTGTAACCCAAATATCAGATCAAATTTATTTTATTTAAAAATATTTTAACTAAATTAGTTTAAAACATAATATAAATTAATAGTTAATACAAGGAAAATGTACTACCAAAATGCATAAACACTCTGGTTGTAGGAAGTTGAAGTATAAATTAGTAGCAATAAATACAAATTGAGATGAATTAATACAGTCTAATTCCATTGACCACGAGTTTGTGTTGTACCATCAAAGGATTACAAACATATCAGTGAAAACCAAAGAACTTTATTAATATAGAGTTCTCATACATACTGTATGTTTATCCTTAAGGAAAAAGTGAAGCCTTTTTCAATTACTGTATTTTTTTACAAAAATATCATTTTATTTAGCAGCGAAGAACAAGCAAACTTCGTGTTACAGGTTGCACAATATACCTCTGGCTATAATGTATTGTGTGAGGATATTTGGTGTGCGGGGAGAACGGTATTCTTCTAAAAACATTTTCTATTATATTTTTCATTGAAAGATAACACAAGATATTAATGGGTATACTCTGTACGTCGGTTTAAGCAAAAATCAAAATACGGTATCATCACTACAAGATCATAAAGTAAGAGATATATATATAATGCCTGAATATAAATCTATTCAGCAATTTATTCGTAAATATTAATATTATAGGCCTAAATGTAAGTATTTTGTTATAAGTTTTTGTAATAACTAATTTTGGTGTTGAGAGGTATAACATTTGAACGTAAGTAGAGAGTTTGATTGATTTTATTTATACTACTTCATTCACTGCATAAGGAGTGATGCTTCGTTTTTCTGTTTGTATAAGATATCTATATTAGTATAGGTTGTAGACGGTGACAGATATGTTAAACATTGTAGAAAGTCCGTGTCATTTACAGTCCACAGAAACACTCACGGAGGGAAACGTAAACTAATTATATTACGACATTTAGGCTAATCTAATTAAAATCATAATTATGTATGTTTATTTCACACGAAAAGGTGAAAAATGTCTAACACAGTAAAAGCTATAACTCTTTCTTCTTTATGATAGAGACATATCTTAATATAACTTCTATCTCCATAATCTTAGTCAAGTAACAAGACTACAAGATCATCTTACAACAATCATCTTACACTCAATCCTTATTCATACTTGGCTAAAAATACCTACCTTGTGGTACGATCACTATTTCAATAATTTAATCTAATCCATAAAGCATATAGTCTTTTTTGTATTTTTCAGGGATTGTATATAGTTTTTTTATCGAAGGTTATGGGAATGAAACTGATTGGTCTTTATTATGGTTATCGTTTATATAAAAATGTTATAACAAAAAGACCTAGTCAACTCCACAAGCAAATATGAAACGTACGTAAACATATGCACAACCTGAGAACGGAAAAATCTAATATATACATCTAAAAACAAAATTTGTTAGGGAAATATAAAACATTGTATTAACAAAATTTAGTTAAAGCACAATATGAGTAAATTTGATATAAAAAAATATGTTTATAATTTTCTGTGTATGAATAAAAGTAGTTGGTAAATAAATTTTAGGAATGCAATTTTTGTAAACATATGCGTACTTAAATTCAAGGTAGCTGCCGTTTGTCCACACTGACAAAAGACCTGAGTAAACCTGAGTAATAGAACTACTAAAAACATTGAGGCGCTTTTAATGCAACACTTTTCGTTAATACGCACAAAGCTTTTTAACATGCACCGTATTTTAAAATAAAATTTAATATTCCTTTGAAATGTAAGATATGACACAGCAAATGATGTATCGTTTCGTCTCGTGACTCGTTGACAGTAAATACTGGTGGTTTCGTTCGTGATGCCAAGTTTAGGATATTTACATTTAAATTACATCTGATCAGCTGGAATAACTTTCTACAATGTTGGGATTCCGCATCAGCTGCGACTGTTGCGTCATAGGACACCGGAAGCTTGGGAAAGACTTCCGGTCAGTCGGTGTAAGGTATGGACGTCATTGTCGCTGTTGAGGTGACCTGGCTTTCACCTGGCTTCCTTTGGTAAGGAAAAAGACAAACCGGTTTTTGCAGGGATAAAGGATGATTAAAGTATTATTTTTACTCTTATATCTTCTACTTTCCATTTATTCGTTAAAAATTGTTTATTGGAAGCAAACAAAACCAAGAGGTATCAGTGAACTAACACATAATCTCTCCCTGAAATAACAAATAATGTCCGTTGATATCCTGCTTGCTTGTAAAATTGGGCGCTCTTAGACAAGGTACTGTGTTAACCGTGGATAGTAAATATAACTTATCGATGGAACCATTAGTCCTAGAATAATCATTCAATATTTGAGTACTAATTTGTTTAGTTTCTTCTCCTGGTTTGAATGGCGGTGATTAAATTACTAGATAAGTATACCTTTTACGCATTAACATCAAAAACTGGTTATTCCCAAACATTTAAAAGCATATACATTTTGAGCCGGTATTTTTACAAGCTTGTAGGTGGCTTCATGTTATTTGGAATCCTAAGCACTATACAACCTACGATTAAACTATTATAGTTAAATCCAATTTTGATAAATTTTTGATTCAACGTTTCCGAGAGCTTTTAAGGATGATCCTACAAACCCCCTTTAAACCCTTAAAAATAAAAGAATTAAGTGAAAAGCTATGCAAAGTGCGCACTTGCACCAAATTACATACAAATCGGTCCATTGGTCGTGGGAAAGTTACACAGACAGATTGACAATTGTAAGTCCGAAAACCACACTTTCGGACTCAGGGAGCCTCAAAACGGAAATTTCTGCCGTTAAGTAATAACAGTTTGACAAAAGAAATTCTTTCTTCTCCTATAAATAGTATTTAGAAGAAACACAGCACGACGTAATACATAAGAGACTAAGGTAGGTACACTGTGGCTATTATATTTATGGGAAGTCAACCGTTGTCGATCGGCAAGTTGATTGTTATGGTTGTAGTATCATGTAATGTGTATTCATGATGTGGATGTTATGTGTAGAAAGGTTTGGCGACATCTACTGGACCAATATTTGACGCCTAATGATAGCACAAGGGTGCTAAAACCTAGGTCGCCTTAACTGACAATAAAAATTGAATTGTAGATGAAAAAAGATACGCAAACCATTTTTATTGTTTAAACTTGTCCTCATTTATTCAAAAATTAAGAGTATATGCAGTACTAACTCGAAAAATCTGCTGCAAAACTGAATTCCTGTTTATCACAAATGACTCTTAGGGTCTATAAAATGACTGTCTTGGCTAAGGCGATGATTGTTGGTTTTATAGTTTTACAGATTGGACCCTGTGAATTCTTATTTGTTATTTTTAACGGAATAGTTTTTTACCACCCTGGATGATGTGGTTAGGACGTAGGAAAACATTTCGCCTCAAACCGCCGAAGTACTCAGCCTTAAGTGGATTTCCTGCCCGTGCAATGCCACTTCCACTCCTAACTCATATCGAACTCCGGATTTCAATATTTCTGGTACACTTAGTGTGGTTACAATTTATTTCTAGCTCTCTTACTTATTCTCTTCCTACTTACTGGCCTCCATATTTACGTTAAGTTTAAAAAAATTAAAATAATATTACGTTTTCCTTTGGAGTGTGTTTTAAGTGACTTGTTGAGGATTACTAATTACATTACAGTATGTTTGGCTTTACGAATGGATTTTGCTGACATTTTGAAACAAGGCAAGACCATGACTGTATATTTTGCAGGTATGCTTTTATCAATTATATTACTATAACATTTAGACTCATGATGTCCGAACATTACCCCATCGTAATATCGCACTATAATAACACTGGAATGTCCTCTAAACTGGAAAATTAGTCGTATCAACGATCAAAACAGGGCTGGACAAACATCAGCTGGAGATGTGTCAACATTGATTGTTCAGTAATCAGTTTCATACATTATTACATCATCCAACAGTCACTCTATTTGTTATGTAGAATGAGGGTTGAAAGTAAAAATTACGCTTTTTTCTGTGCCAATAAACATTTTTAATGTATAATATACTTACTGCCTTTTAGTTAATACTTTACTGGGAACAGAAATAAACTTAAATTACATTCAAAAATTAATAATAAATATTTTATGAGGGATGTCAAAAATATCAAACAGTATAGTTTATAGACAAGCAAATGAAGGCTAAGTCTTTTATGAATGAAATTTGGAGGATCAAAATCTACCGTTAATTAAATCAATAATACTTGTTTCTTATTTTACTTCCATAAATTAGCTTAACAATCTATAAAACTTATTTAATCTTAACCTTCAGGTTTATTTCTTAAAATATTTAACTAGCATTTATATAGACAAAGCTGTTAAAATGCTTAGAGAATAAGTAACACGATTTATATTTATGGCATTGGCTGACGTAAAAATAAATCTCAAACTTATGGCAATGTTCTGTGTGTGTTACTATTTAAAATTTTCTTGATGTTTTTGACATACAACTTGATATTGTATGTAGTTGAAAAAACTGAGTTATGTGTTTTCATAAAATATGCAACTCTTTCTGTGTTTACGTTTAGCATAATACATCTGCAAGTCGTTCCTCCGCTAGGTAATCTCTATTTTTATAACAGTGGGGAAAGTCCATTCCAAATAACCAACCAATGGACCATACCAACCACGAAACATACTGTTTAAACATTTTGATTTAGTGAATCTACGTTGCATATTATTCGAAATATCTTTACAAATAAACTAGATAATGGTTCCATTCAAGATAATCGCATACATTTTAACCAGAATAGTTCACATTGTGAACAGCATCGTTTGCCTTACAAGAGCGTTAATGGACTGAGATAAAGTGTTCTGCATGTTATACTCCTATCATTGTTGAAACGCAACACATTTAATCTTTCTGTAAAGATCCCATATTTTTCAATATAATAATTTATCCTTACATTTAATAAGCGTTGTTACGCTGAGACAACAACGTCAGAGCCACCTGCATAGAAAAATATGTACATTCCAGTTTAAATCCAGGTAAACAATCATTAATAATAATAAAAAAACTTATGGGGTCAATTACTCTGTCTAACTCTGCCGAATTGTATTTTCATACTATTTCCAATACATCATTCAATGAAATCACGTCCTTCTTACTACTCTAATATCAACTAAGAAAATATTTTCCATTCTTCACTATAATTTCTGAATTTCTCTATCAAAATATGAACTGGAAATCTAAATATACAGCTAGTGTGTGTTTTGGGATATTTTTCTTTAAATTGATACAAATTTCATACCTGATCATGGCTAGAATGTTGAGTTCCTCGCGGCTCAGAGAGTTGCGTGGGCGCGCCGCTAGAGCGCAGACCAGTTTGCGCGCACATCCCAGGGGGTCTTGGTGTAGCGCTGCCTCCAGCGCGGGCACCTCATTGGCACGTTCGTCCAGCAACGCCTGTGTCAACACAGCACAGTCAAGGTTAGGTACTGGTGATAAAACTTATAATGGTATCTAGATTTTTATTACGGACATTTTTCATCACAATTTTAAGCGAAAAAGGTTTCACGACTTTTTGGGATCTGTAATCTGATCTTCAGACGAGCTAGAACCTCAAACACGATTTCTGTACTAAGCCGTTATAAAGCTGAAAACAAAAAAAAACAGTTATGCACACAAGAAACAAAACACGTCCACTCGTCACAAATACTCAAAGGCAACACCAAATACAAAAAACAACCAACAATAAACAAACAAGTGTTATTGGGGGCGGCGTGTGGTCTTAGAGTCTTTGTGACGAGTGGACGTGTTTTGTTTCTTGTGTGCGTAACTATTAGTGGATGGGTTTTAGTACGTTTTTGACTGCTTTAAAACTGTTTTTAGCTTTATCCGGACCAGCTCGGTCTGGATTATTTACTAATCATGTGATGTTTTAGTTTCTAGCTTTCTACATGTGAAAGGGATAGGATTCCGATCCCAAAAGTGATGGAAAATGTCCGTAATAAAAATCTAAATAACATGAATCCACCAACGCCAATAGTTTCAATCAAAGAATAGTTTATAATATAAAAAGGGCTCCTCTCAGATGAATAATTGGTTCTGTATATACAGTTTTCCAATAGTTTTCAACTTCTTCAACTTATTCTAAGAATTAAAATTTACATAGCTCAGAAAGTTGTTAAAACACAGTAGTTTTTCCTTGGTTCGACTTTGAACCCAGCTGCATTTTCTCATTGGTCTGTGTCTTACTCATCCTGGCAATGATCATATGACCTTTGTTACATTCTTAAATTCATTAAACATTCTGTACACTCATTACTTTAAGCATTTTCTCATGTTCATTTAAGTTACCAACAAGGCGCTTCTGCGTCATATGAATATAGGGGTTTAGTCTGTCAATGAGTGGAAGATGTTGTTTCCAAATATTGTGTGTTCTCTTTTCACTTTAAATGTCATGTAATGCATGAGTAATAATTCGTATATGTTGAGAAATAGAAGTAATTAAATTTGAATCTCCGCTTCTGAATTCTTGCTTGGCTTTGAGTAAGTATTTACACTAATGTGACAGGGTCACGTTTTTTACGTTTAGATAGTATACGAGTATAGTTAATGGTTTTGTTTTTAGTCTGTTTTCATTTTTAACAAATAGTTTATTACGTTAGAGGTTATATGTAAGTGTGGGGCACATATGTTTGTAAACAGCTACCACTAGCGATATACTGTTGACCTTAGGGTTTTAGCCTTACTTAGTCTCGTGACCCTTCAAGGGCAGTTGGGTTTAGATTAAATATACTGGGAGGAATAGCTTAGGGTTCAGTCGGTGTGTAGGGTAGTTGGTTCTGGGGAAGAGCAGTGTTTACCTTGGCAGCAACCTTCGGATGGCGTGACACGTTAGAGTAAAAAGTGTATATTGTATATTATTTATAGCATGGAGGCGGAGTGTAGTGGTATTAATATCTGTAATACTGTTTGTTTGTTTTGTTGGTTTCTTTGGGTTAGGTCATCCAACGCTATGCTACCAGCGCCCGTAGTGGTTCATGGAGGAAGTATCGCTCTGCATGGTCGAAAGAAGGACTTCGTGTTCCAGTCTTCGGATCGTGTATTTGTTACCAGGTTCCCAGCCGACTAGCATGGAGGCGAAGTGTAACGTTGGTGGCCCCGAATTTTTGTATACAATTGTTTTTTCCGTGTGCTAATTTGTTTTCAGCTGGCAGCCCAGCGCCCCTAGCGGACACGAGGTGAAAGTAGCGACCGGTTTGACGGGTGGGGGTCAGTAGTGGTCTGGCCTTCGTGTCGTGCGGTCCTACTTATTTTTACGTCCGCTAGCTCGGAGGCGGAGTGCTAGTGTCGTTCGTGTGCAATTTTCCGAATGTACAGAATAGGCTAAGTATAGGATTTTGTAATTTTTTTCCATAGTTATATTTTTTTGTTGTGTTTTTGACCGGTTTCTTTTTTCAGTAGAAAAAATGTTTGTACAAATGTAAATATTGTTAGGCACTTGAAAACATAGTTTATCCAACTAAACGTTGTGTAGATTTTAAACACAAGACGCGTTGGAAAATTTCAACTTATTTTGTAATTTATAATTAATAACCAACGCCATTATGAATTTTCAAAACTCTGGGTTTGTTTTTTAAAGATCAATTTTTTGCGTATATTTTATCTGCATAACATCTTGTACGAATGAGGTAGTGTTAGATAGATATTTGAAAAAATAAGCATATTTTTAGATCGTAAAATATGAGTACATTGTTAATTATTTTCAGGATTGGCTGTTCTTTGACCAAGCACATTAATTGTACAAACATTTTCAAACTTTCAGACAAAATATACAGAATTTCTTATAAAGTCTCCTCTATTGACGTAATGTTTTTTAAAGCAAAAGCAGTTTTTTATTTTTAAAAGGGCAATGTGTAAGTATAGAACCTGAGAAAATTTGAGATAATTTCGTGATGGGCAAATCTACTGCAGTTAGCTCAATAATGATATTTTAAAAAATGGACATATAAATGATAAGTAATAAGGAGCCAAACCAAGAATCAATACCACAAAAGAAATTACATGTAAAGAAATACAGATCTATACTCTTACACATAAAAAGCTTAAATATATGTCGTTATTTTTGAAAGTAAAGCTTGTAAAAAAGACTTCGTAGCAATGTGTAAGTCGCAAGTTAGAACCTGAGAAAAATCTTGAGATAATTTCGTGATGGCTCAATACTGGACCCAGCTGCCTTTGGTTGTTAGGAAATGATGAATAATAGTTAATAGATCCTGACCGATTAACTAATAGGCCATTGTCAGTAACAAAACTAAGTGTACCATAAAATCAATCACCCTCCCTCATATATGCCTTAAACTCCCACCATAGCGGGTACTATGTCCTGACTATGAGCATGAATATTTAAAGTACCACAGATCAATGATGTATTAGATTATTAGTGAATTTAGCATCTGTCCCGTAAAACACTCACATCTGGAATAGACCTCTTGGAAATGCCTTGCAGCGCAGACTGTAGCAATCTGCCAGCAACTGCGTTTGGCCTGGGGCGGATCTTGGTCCAGTCATTGGCAAGTAGGTGGATCATATACATCCCAGCTAGACCGGCCACAGCGAGCACGACGAGCCGCAGGAAGTGGATGTGAGCCTTGACTACGCCAGTCAGCAGCAGCAGAAGCAGTGTCATCCACACAGACCGCGTCAGCATGATGGCTCAGAGACACCTGTGACACATAACAGACAACTACGTCAGCAACGATACTGCAATGTAAGGTAGGTATGACCAGCACGACGAGGAGCAGGAAGTGGATGTGAGCCTTGACTACGCCGGTCAGCAGCAGCAGCAGTGTCATCCACACAGACCGCGTCAGCATGATGGCTCAGAGACACCTGTGACACATAACAGACAACTACGTCAGAAACGATACTGCAATGTAAGGTAGGAATGACCAGCACGACGAGGTACAGGAAGTGGATGTGAGCCTTGACTACGCCAGTCAGCAGCAGCAGCAGTGTCATCCACACAGACCGCGTCAGCATGATGGCTCAGAGACACCTGTGACACATAACAGACAACTACGTCAGAAACGGGACTTCAGAGTGAGATAGGTATGACCAGCACGACGAGGAGCAGGAAGTGGATGTGAGCCTTGACTACGCCGGTCAGCAGCAGCAGCAGTGTCATCCACACAGACCGCGTCAGCATGATGGCTCAGAGACACCTGTGACACATAACAGACAACTACGTCAGCAACGATACTGCAATGTAAGGTAGGAATGACCAGCACGACGAGGAACAGGAAGTGGACATGAGCCTTGACTACGCCGGTGAGCAGAAGCAGCAGCAGTGTCATCCACACAGACCGCGTCAGCATGATGGCTCAGAGACACCTGTGACACATAACAGACAACTACGTCATGAAACGACTTACAGTGTAAGGAAGGTGACCAGCACGACGAGGACAGGAAGTGGATGTGAGCCTTGACTACGCCGGTCAGCAGCAAAAGCAGTGTCATCCACACAGATCGCGTCGGCATGATGGCTCAGAGACACCTGTGACACATAACAACAACTACGTCAGAAACGGATACTTCAATGTAAGTGTAGGAATGACCAGCACGACGACGAGTACAGGAAGTGGATGTGAGCCTTGACTACGCCAGCAGCAGCAGCAGCAGTGTCATCCCACACAGCATGATGGCTCAGAGACACCTGTGACACATAACAGACAACTACGTCAGAACGATACTTCAATGTAAGGTAGGAATGACCAGCAGACGAGGTACAGGAAGTGGATGTGAGCCTTGACTACGCCAGTCAGCAGCAGCAGAAGCAGTGTCATCCACACAGACCGCGTCAGCATGATGGCTCAGAGACACCTGTGACACATAACAGACAACTACGTCAGAAACGGGACTTCAGTGTGAGATAGGTATGACCAGCACGACGAGGAGCAGGAAGTGGATGTGAGCCTTGACTACGCCAGTCAGCAGCAGCAGCAGCAGTGTCATCCACACAGACCGCGTCAGCATGATGGCTCAGAGACACCTGTGACACATAACAGACAACTACGTCAGAAATACTGCAATGTAAGGTAGAATGACCAGCACGACGAGGAGCAGGAAGTGGATGTGAGCCTTGACTACGCCGGTCAGCAGCAGCAGCAGTGTCATCCACACAGACCGCGTCAGCATGATGGCTCAGAGACACCTGTGACACATAACAGACAACTACGTCAGAAACGATACTGCAATGTAAGGTAGGAATGACCAGCACGACGAGGTACAGGAAGTGGATGTGAGCCTTGACTACGCCGGTGAGCAGAAGCAGCAGCAGTGTCATCCACACAGACCGCGTCAGCATGATGGCTCAGAGACACCTGTGACACATAACAGACAACTACGTCAGAAACGATACTGCAATGTAAGGTAGGAATGACCAGCACGACGAGGTACAGGAAGTGGATGTGAGCCTTGACTACGCCGGTCAGCAGCAGCAGCAGTGTCATCCACACAGACCGCGTCAGCATGATGGCTCAGAGACACCTGTGACACATAACAGACAACTACGTCAGAAACGATACTGCAATGTAAGGTAGGAATGACCAGCACGACGAGGTACAGGAAGTGGATGTGAGCCTTGACTACGCCAGTCAGCAGCAGCAGAAGTGTCATCCACACAGACCGCGTCAGCATGATGGCTCAGAGACACCTGTGACACATAACAGACAACTACGTCAGCAACGATACTGCAATGTAAGGTAGGAATGACCAGCACGACGAGGAACAGGAAGTGGACATGAGCCTTGACTACGCCGGTGAGCAGAAGCAGCAGCAGTGTCATCCACACAGACCGCGTCAGCATGATGGCTCAGAGACACCTGTGACACATAACAGACAACTACGTCAGCAACGATACTGCAATGTAAGGTAGGAATGACCAGCACGACGAGGTACAGGAAGTGGATGTGAGCCTTGACTACGCCAGTCAGCAGCAGCAGAAGCAGTGTCATCCACACAGACCGCGTCAGCATGATGGCTCAGAGACACCTGTGACACATAACAGACAACTACGTC
This sequence comes from Nephotettix cincticeps, assembly GCA_023375725.1. Classification (NCBI taxonomy): domain Eukaryota; kingdom Metazoa; phylum Arthropoda; class Insecta; order Hemiptera; family Cicadellidae; genus Nephotettix; species Nephotettix cincticeps. The sequence continues at coordinate 52,143,123 of CM041790.1, read as the reverse complement.
AGCAACGATACTGCAATGTAAGGTAGGAATGACCAGCACGACGAGGTACAGGAAGTGGATTGAGCCTTGACTACGCCGGTGCAGAGCAGAAGCATGTCATCCACACAGACCGCGTCAGCATGATGGCTCAGAGACACCTGTGACACATAACACAACTATAGAAACGATACTGCAATGTAAGGTAGGAATGACCAGCACGACGAGGTACAGGAATTGGATATGAGCCTTGACTACGCCGGTCAGCAGCAAAAGCAGTGTCATCCACACAGACCGCGTCAGCACGAGGCTCAGGGACACCTGTGACACATAACAGACAACTACGTCAGCAACGATACTGCAATGTAAGGTAGGAATGACCAGCACGACGAGGTACAGGAAGTGGATATGAGCCTTGACTACGCCGGTCAGCAGAAGCAGCAGTGTCATCCACACAGACCGCGTCAGCATGATGGCTCAGAGACACCTGTGACACATAACAGACAATACGTCAGGATATAATGTAATAGGAATGACCAGCACGACGATACAGGAATATAACTACTACGCCTCAGCAGAAAGCAGTGTAACCACACAGATAAACACAGTGTGATAATTTTTCATGGCTGGAGGTTAAATCTTAGATTTTAGAGGACTAGACACAGCTTTCCGAAGTACCGCCAAGGAATGATGGCTTAATTAGTTTGCTTTTTTAGTCACACTCAAAATAATATGTATCTTTATATAAACACATAGGGAATCTATAAACATTTAATTACAAATAATTTGATTATAATTATATTTTTAATATTTATTATTATGAGACTAAATGAGAATTCGTTCAGTAACCCGATTATCAATTCTAGCCGAACTAAATCTATATTTTCTTCAAATTCACACTAATACATGTTTATCTGTATACAGTCCCAAATTAAAATGAATACCCATATCAATTGAATTACTCATTATGAAAACTTAAATATGATAAAATGAAGAAAATATAACCAATAACGTATGTATGTAATCATTCACAGTACTGTGGCTAGTTTATAGAACACGTTAAAGTGAAATTTTAAAACCTTTGCCTACCGGCTCAATAGATGAATGGAGGGGAGCCTCAACAAAGGTTAATATAGTATAACGCAAGAACAGTCAAGAGGATTGTTTTTAATGTATTACAATTAATAATACTGAATACTAAATACAATTTTGTAGTATAGATTTTTTCGAAATTAGTGTTAATATGGTTTTAAATTTTTAATTGATCAATCATGTAGGTTTGTCAGTCAATGTACATCGGTTTAAATATTTAGTAGGCCTACACTTAATTATGAATTACTGATTTGACCACAAAGTCATATAAAAATAATTAAATTTTTCTCGTGTGGCAAAAATATTATAATGAATTATTAATGAAAGGAAGTTAGAGCAAGTGGAAATAACATTTTTGAAGAATACGCCACCTTTGAGAATGATCCCACGCGCAGAAAATCTCATTCCGAAGCACCTTGTGATATTTGAAAAATGTGTAAAGAAAAATTGGATGAGCACAGAAGCAATTTATGAGGAGATTATGTTATACTAGAGTATGCAACAAGAATGAAGTTGAGTTGACATGTATCTATTAAATTTAGAGCTTCTTAGTGACGTTATATGTGGCGTATGCACGGATAAATCTTACTACTACACTACCACAACACTCGTGACGATAACGCTAATGCGATCGAGCATTGTAGCACTATGTATATATATATATATATATATGCTTCGCTTTATACTTTAAATTTTACGATTTGTAGATACAACATTCATATCGATTTATATCCGATAGCAATTTTTAGTGTCATTTTAGTGCATATTTTTATAAAAGATAAAAATACACAAACATCAAACTTTACAATATAATGATAAGTAATGCCACTACAAAGTTTAAATATGAGATCAAAGTAATAATATTACATAAACCCTTTCACACTTCCCCAATTAGGACAATTTTGAATGTTGTCTGAAGATTTTTAACCTTTTTTAACCTAATTTAGCGATTTTTATTGAGTGTTGGAATAGGTATTAACGCCGTATCAATATTTTCATTAACTTTACTGTAGTATATATTTTTACAACTAGTATAAACTGATTTGGTTTCAAGAATATTTAATACATACCTAAAACAAAGCTGGGATGTATGCAAACTCCTTTTTTCCATTAAATGTTCAATACTCCACAACAGTTGTTGCTCTCGAGTTTTTCGATTCCTCACAAATAAAAATATTCCAATATGGTGTGAAGTACGTTAAATTTATTATATCAGGATATTCACAATCTGTTAGACCAAAAATTGAAACGTTGACGTCATAAGGTTATAAGGATAACCGTTTAGGAGAACTGAAAACATTCCCTTGTCCATGATTTAACCTATTTCCCACAGGGAAGTAAATACAATAATTTTTGTATTTTAATAGTCGATTTCCTTGTTTTCCTACTAGGGTTAAGAGATATTGGCCTTACTCAGTAAATTGACTAAATTATCACGCTATAATTATCTTACACTAATTTCTCATTCATACTTGGCGTCCCCCGACTCAGAAGGGTAATATTAACAATGAGGTAACAATAAGGCTTACATTTTAATCCGAAAGTCACCGGTTGAAACACAGACCGTGTTACAATTTGTAATCTGGCTATAAGTTAATTACCAGTCTAATAACAGGTTGACATTAGGAATTAACTATATGAGGGGTAGGGCCGTTTACTAGTATTGTGTTGAAAAAAAATGTTATCGATACTACCTGTGGTAATCTCCTCAGGAAGAGAGAGTGTAATTTTATTTTTTATAAATAATCTAGAAACTTAAAAGTTTAAGTAATTTTACTTCATATTTTGAATAAATAAAGTAGGTTTGTCTGAAATAGTAACCTACTATAAAGTAGGTATTTTAAGCAAAGTATGAATGAGAAATGAGTGTTTAATAACTGTGGCACGAGCCATGTTATTAACTAAGGCTGACATTTTCCTCAGACAAGACTATTTATTGCCCGACAGTCAATGGCATCTAAGGGTCTCTATGGGATCCAAGGGACACAATTTCGCGATTACCAACCGGTCTCATACTAGTGTTCAATCGTGTGGACATTAATCCCCAACAAGAAATATCGCATCAATCGGTTATAACTAAGTATGCACAATTCTATAAGCAACGGATTGCATTCGTTTTTCCCCCTAATTGAATTTAAAATTTAACTGCACATTTTTATTTATTGTTGTAGTAATTACATGTCATGGATGAAGGGTATTTAACCATAGTTTATACGATCAAACTACCATCTTGAATCCATTATTCGTTCAACCAATATACGTATTTTCAAGCAATAGTATATTCATTATAGTTTAATCGTTATTTAATATTGAATATTACTATAAATTATTTATTAATATTATTATGATAAATTTTATAAAATAAAAAATAAGTGCTCTTCATACAACCTATAACACACTACAACTTGTGACTGTGTATGGCCCAAATCGATTAGACATTAAGTATGATTATGTTACGCCTACAGCTAGAGGTTACGATATGTCAAATGTATCATTTGGGGGCTTGAGTACTAATAAATTACGTAAAGTGTTTCTGACCTTTATTACACTTTTTATGATTTTTTGAATTTATATCAAGAAAGGGTTACAGTACCTGTCTGTCAAATGAACCCTAAAAATGTACCCTTTGTATGTGAAATGTACCCTAATGTCAAATGAACGACCAGTGCGGTACATGGAGCTCCTTGCACACTACGCGGGACGTGATTCACAATAACAAAAATGAGCACACAATCATAAATAATAACAAATAAATAAAGAAATGCTTTTAAAAGTGGAAATGAGCAAAAGAGATATGTAGTTAGAGATATAGAGATATGCAAAATTAATGAAGGACTTAAATTGTGGGAATATCGTTTTCCTGCTAACAACCAAACAGTTGGAAATGTTCCAATAATTGGCAATTTAATCATAATTAAAAAGAAGATAAAACCGTTATTTATACTTATAAGGAAATCAGACGTAGTAAAATGTTTTAACTTAACTTTGTTGAGGTTTTTAATGTATTAAATGCTATAAAATTTCCATCGATGAGATGTGAAATAGTTTAAATTAAATTTTTGACTTTAACTATGATAACTTTTATGTATTTTAACAACTTTTAAAAATATTTAGATATTTAATGACCGATTATGATTTCCATAGCTAGTGACAACTGGAAAAGGAGTAATATAAACATGCATTTTTGTGCAATTTGATCATATTTTCATAACGACATAATTCGGAAGACTTTTTTCCATTCTGAATTTGTTTATGGATATTTAAATACATTATTTGTATCCTTACAAAGTTTAGTGGATATCAAAACTAATTTAAATTAGCATTAACGATCAAACGAATACATATCTTTCAAAGGATATGAACACTTTTGATATGAACACTATCTAAGTACTATCGATTACTATCGATTGTTGGCGTAACCTCTGGCTATCTACCAATTACATGCTCAGTTCTCTAACTATCGCAAATTAGCACTGCAGGCGAAGTTGTTTACTTCGACCTAGCAAGCACCATGATATATTGCATCCCATCCAGTTGCGAATGTCCTAGAATATTTAACCTCAGGGTAATTCACGGTAGTTATCATAAATAATTATGGCTTTAAACAAAATTAGTTTTTATTTACACTTGACCATCAAAAAACTGTTCTTGATCTGTTCTGAAACCATAGCTTCATAAGTAAGCAAACGGTTTTAAAGCTATTGTTGGAAATATTTGGTTTGTAAGTAAAATAGTAGTATCGGGAGACAGGGATTTGCTCGTTTGAAGAGGTCGGATTTTGACCTGTCATAGCTCTGGGGGGTGATGGCAATTTGCGCGACCAAAATTTGAAACAGTGACGCCATATGGTTAGTGATGTCATAGTTTGGTTGTTATAAGAACAGCTATTTAGATTAACTGAATACATTCCCTTTAGCCATATGCACGATCTAACATTTTTCCCACAGGAAAGTAAATTAAATACAAACAGTTTTCCTTGAGGATTGTTTGTAGATCTTCTCCATTGCAGATCGTGAATAAGTTCTCGTTTCAAAGGTTTAATTTTGAATCCTAAAAGAATATTCTCGAAAACTTTAAAATTCTTAAAAACACTATAATATTTGTAAAATAAACCGAACCAAGCTAAACTATTCTTCATAGCGTTTACTTAAAAATTTAACTAACTAAAATATAAGTATTATTTTAAACGTTTCCTTTCAACTAATCTAAAAATAAAACAAACATTATTTAATAATTCTACAGTGAAAAATTAATACCCCCGTCGCAGCAGACCTGCGTACACAGCGTATTTTCAAATCAATAACATAATAATGAAAATATATTATAAATTTGATCATTATATGTCGATAATCATGAGAGTTATTTGTCTATTCTCCATAAGATTAACATTTGAAAGTGTGCAGATTTGCTGCTGTGAGGAACGCTGAAAGTAGGTGTTTCTAGCGTCAAAAATTATACTTTGACCATTTTTATACCAAGTTTCATCAACATCTGTCCACAAATAAAGGAGTTTACCTAATCTCTATGTGATTAACATGGGAAAAGAGTATGCAGGTTAGCTGCCATGATAAACACATAAACTATGATTTTTATGCATAAATGGGTGGATCTCAACCACATGAAGCTAAATATCAAGTTTCATATAAAAATACTGGTCAATAAGTGAAACATTGGAGCCCCAAAATACAACGTACTGTGTTTGGATTTTTTAATATCTCGGTAACTGTTGAAGATGGAGAAAAACTTTAAGGAACTAAATTGTGTAGTTTTTTAAGCTGATTCTAATGGTGAAACATAAAAATATTAACGAAATATTTAAAAATTACATGCAAAAACCCCATTTTCGGGGTACAAAACCCCCCCAAACTACCCGTTCCGAGTTACCGATATGTCTGGTTTACGAACTCTTACGAGCACATGTAAGAATACGCGTCTCTACCAAATTTGGTCTTGATCGGACCATTTTTACGAGAGTTATCTTGTTCACATAAAATAGATTTTAACAACTAGTGTTTTTGGTCTCTGGGCCCCTAAATGACATGGTCCCGGGCTTAAGTCTCAGCATGAGACCTACGGTAATAGCTTCTTCCATATGTAAATTCGCTAAAACCACCAGAATTAGCCGTTTTGGTGAAATGAAGCTAACGAAAGGACCTTAACTCTAACATGGATACTTTAAATTGCTTTAAGACGAAACCCGAATTTTTCCAGCCTTGTGACCTGCTCCAATAGATTTCTAGTGGTTAAAGTCCTCGTATCATACAAATAACATAAATATTTGGACAAGAAAAATATTTTTTCCAGGCAGTACTTTTGTAGAGTATAAGATATGACAGATAATTGTAGCCAGAAACATATGTGGTAGTCTGGTTTATTTACATTTGATTCACTGACGTCATTTGTTTTTGTTTATGATACCTGCCGGGCTTTTAGTAACCGCAGTGTAATGTATAGGCTGCATGTAACAATATTTTCCCACATTTAGGTGACAAATTCATTGCCAACTTAATTTTTCATACGACATTCTTAATTTAATTGTGGTTTTGGATAGTAATTGTCACTCGTTATGTTTTAATACTGAAATACAGTTACTGATGATTAATATGAAAAACTTTACACTCCAAAAATAATTCTGTTCCTCAAAAGATTTCTTCTGTAAATCAATAAAATTTAAATTATACGTACACTTATTCTCTCTAAGGGTCTTCAATTATTGTTCTGTGTATAAAAATTACCACGTATAAAAATTAATAAAAAAATTAAAAATAATACAAATTATATCTACCATCTCAAACTATCATAAATCGACTTTTATATACCAAAAAATCAATTTGACCACAATATTAAATATTACAACTATTTACAAACATTTTCGTTTTATACTTTTGAACCTCTCCGAAAAAGGAAATTTTCTCTGTTTGATATTGACTATCAGATGTACAGGTTACAATACATCAATGGTAAAACAGTTAAAAATCACGTAACTTAAAAAATCAAATAAAGTATTTTTAATATTTTGCATTAAATTAAAACAAAATGAATATTTGCATTTAATTTTTAAACAGTTTAAAATTATTTATAAATTTTTACGTAGAAATATAAAAGCCAATGATAGAGTTGGGATTTACCGTTGGTTAGGTATTGCAGTATCCAGTAGAGGTCGACGCGACGGCAGAGCGGCGTAGTCTGCACACTGACCTTGTGCCGACGAGTACTGAACGGTCTGGGCGGAGAAATTCACTTTCTTTAAACTGGATTCAGCTTCAGCACTCTCGCTGATCGTGGACGACCCTTGGACTTGCGTAACTAGCGGAGCCGCCCACGAGGTTGGAGGTGCAGGAGCTCTAGCGGACCCGGGACTAGCCAGCACTGGGTAACTAACTACGGCAAGATCAGCAAAGACTTGGCAGCAGCAAAATGGTCTACTACAGTATGACCAGGTAAAAATGATCGGTAACAGAATGGTTAGCTGCAGTATGATTAGCTAAAATGTGACCAGTAACGGGACTTTTGTTACAGTTGTGTTGATAGGCAATAACATGGCCAGGAATAGAATAGTTAGCTACAGCAAGATCAGCAAAGACTTGACAGCAGCAGAATGGTCAACTATAGTATGACCAGGTAAAAATGATCGGTAACAGAATGGTTAGCTGTAGTATGATTAGCTAAAATGTGACCAGTAACGGGACTTTTGTTACAGTTGTGTTGATAGGCAATAACATGGCCAGGAATAGAATAGTTAGCTACAGCAAGATCAGCAAAGACATGATAAGAAACAGAACGGTTAGCTACAGAATTGTACTAAATTTAACCATCCACTACCGGCATGGGCTACTCCATCTGGTGTCTATCATTCTCATGAATTACGAGTCTGTTTTTGCAAACATTACTCATCAACATTTCTTAGCCAATTTTAATGTTGTAGGTGTCAACAAAACCATTCCAGTTTTTGTTTTACAGTTAGGTTTTAGATTTCATAATTATATTTTTCCATGACATAAGCTTATCACAAATATATTTTCCCCTCCGGAAGAAACCATCATTAGAACCGAGTTTTTTTATATTATTAAGAGGAGGACAGAGTAAGGCTATTAAGGGCTATTAAGAGGAGGGCTTACACAGTAAATACAGCCAACCGGAATAAAAATATGCTTCAAAAATATGTTTTGTTATTTTACAGTATATTGTGATCAGTTGATTACAAATTAAAAACTTTGTACAATATTAGTGAAGGCCAAATGTTCAGTATATTATTGGATGCTCATCTTTATATCAGTAAAGAAATAAAAAATTATATTTTTAAATTAGTGAATAATTTTTCCTTTCTACCCCGTAAAGTCACCAAAAGAATAAATATCTATATATTAAAGTAATAACTATAATAATATAACTATAATAATAATAACTATAATTATAAATAGTTATTACTATTTATAATTTTAATACTAGGAAAAATCATGGCAAGGCAATGTTACATCTTTATGGTTGCTACCTGATGTTTTTTAAGTTATTTAACTTCTATTTACATATTTTTACGACATATTACTGAAAATCTATTGTGTTTCAGGAAATGAGAAATGCATTCTCCTGATTGGTTGAGTTAAAAGGCTCACCGTTGACCTGGTTCTGCCATGTGTAAAGTTAGAGTTACGTTATCTTGTTCTCGTATCTTCTAGAGATCATCAACCAGTTATTTATTGTGTGCTTAACCTTAAACCAAACAGTGCTAGCCTTCGTCAGAATCGATATTGGCTGGAACCTCCACGTTTCCTCAGAACAAGAACAATATTAACTTTTTTCCATCGCATAACACTCAACTGGACATTTCACGGATATTTGGGTTTGAATAGTAACAAACAAACTTTAATTTCGATGAATAATCATTAAAACTATATTCTAATGAAATGTAAAAAGTTTATGATTAAAAACGTTTTATACAAATCTAAATTAATATACTGATCAGACTGCATGCTCCTATGAAACTTAATATTGTGCTTGTAATGGTTATCATAGAGACAGATTCATTACCATAAGAGATTGCGATAGCCTTTATTTTGGAGCTTGTAGTAATTAGTATTTAGGAAATATTAGCTTTTTGTTTTAAGAATACGTAGCCAAATATTTCTATTCAAATGCATAAATTGAACTGTTAGTTTATAGTTATTGTGTTACAAAAATGGGTAAAATAACGCTACTTATGAAAGTCTTTGCCTATTTGAATACTTAAAAACTTTTTAAATTACCCTTAAAACAGACATATAAATTATTTTCAATTTTAAATGTTTAAATGAAGTAAATGCAACTAGTTGTGAAATTAACATAGATAATACCATTTAGAATTGTAATTGTAATGCCAACTCACATTAAAGAATATAAGTAATAATTATATGTATTGATTTAGGAAGGTCATATCCTCAGAAAAATATGGATAACCTTGATCACGTATGACGATAATATTGTGACTACAATGAAATATTAGTTGTAAATATAGAATTTTTATACACATACATATAGCAATATATTGTTAAAGAAATTAGTAATACATCCTCTTCTAATTTTTATTGTTAATGATATGACCCAAGCATTTTAACAATACATTCACAACCGTATCAGACGTGACATACTTCCTCGTCAAATTCAAGGCTAATGGTCCAAGAAGGAAATTAACGGGAGGAAAGAACTCATAAAACGCCCAAAAATAAACCAGTTTTGGGTCATTACATGTTAGTAAACCATGAACCAGTTGCGAGCTGAACCGGTGACTCGCGATGACCACGTGGAGTGAGCTGATTACTAGAGCTACGTTTGTATATGTGTCAAGATAACACAACTAGTTGTGGATCGAATCAGTACTCCACAATGCTCTCAGTAAACATGTTAAATGTTTTTGTTAACAGAACCAGCTATAAGTTGACCCAAACCCGTAGTCAGATTAACCCGTCGATAAAATCATTAACCTACTCGTAGTTACTTCTGCTTTACTCGTGTTTGTCTATTGGTCTTGATTAAGACATCGGTTTTAGGTGGTACTGATATCTCAAGGTAGCCAGGTTCAATATAGTCAGATTAACCCGTCGATAAAATCATTAACCTACTCGTAGTTACTTCTGCTTTACTCGTGTTTGTCTATTGGTCTTGATTAAGACATCGGTTTTAGGTGGTACTGATATCTCAAGATAGCCAGGTTCAATATTCTCCTGTTATGATTGTGTAGTTATAATATCGAAACCAGTTATTTGTGAATCCATTAACTCATGCCATTGCATTAAACTGTTTCCTTGTGCGGTGTATCTATTTGTTATGAAAACAGACCCAGTTATTTATAGTTCTATTAACTCATTATAATTCAATAAGCTGTTTACTTCTGTTTACTATTTGCTATCTATCGGAACCAGTTGTTAGTGGATCCAGTAACTTATGGTAACTCTAAAAATTATTTACTTCTCTTCTGTGTGTGTACTGTTATTATATTGGAACCAGTTTTTTGTGGATGTGGTAGCTCATGGTGGTTCATTAAACTGCTTACTTTGGCAGTGATTGTCTATTGGTTATGATATTGGATCCAGTGGTTTGTGGATGTGGTAGCTCATGTTGATTCATTAAACTGCTTACTTCTGCAGTGTTTGTCTATAGGTTGTAATAACGTAGGATAACTTCTTTGAAAAAGTCATCCATACTAACAAGTTCAACCGATACTAATCAACCAATGCATTAATCTATATCATCAACTAACAGGTAATTCCTCCCATTTCTAACTTTATGTTTTTCAGCCTCCCTTCTCTTCTGGTGGATATTCTTAGGGTTTTCACTACATGTTGTAAAAACCCGAATTGTACGTACCTAGTTGTGCCAATTGTAGTTTTACTTGTTAACTTTTCCCATTTTATTACGTATTTAGTGGCAATACAAATCTTTGAACGGACCTAGTTGTTTGTGGATCCAGGAACTCATAATAACTCAGAAAGTTTTATTTTATGAGTTTGGTTTATTTCTGCTCTGTATGTCTACTTGTTATAATATCGGAACCAGTTGTTTGTAGATCCGGTAACTCATAGTGGTTCGTTAAACTGTTTACTTCTGCAGTGTTTTTCTATTGGTTATGATAACGGAACCAGTTCCTCTTCCGGCGATCCGCAGAATCAGTGAAAGTTGTCGTGATCGGGGCCTGATTTATCACACGCTAACTGTTGGTATTTCTTATTTCGTCATCGGATGTCTTTTTGGCTTTCTAATGTATATGATTATTGTGCCTTGTGCTGCGTACACGTTACTTCAATTTGTTTATGTAACAATTTGTTTTAATTGGTGAGAAATCGAGTAGTGACTTTCCAATGAAGACTAATAAGCAGCCTATGTGGATATTTCGTTGTGTAATTAAGCATATCCATACTGTTTTGGTGCTTAAAACATTTAATTTTTATTATTTTTATCACTAACCAAGACAGCCTTTAAACCGACTTGTAGAGATATCTCATAATTGTTTCTCAGAATATTTAGTAACACCAAGTCTACAGGTTTTAGGTTTACTATCGTGTACTCAAAATATGATATCAGGATCGTATACGATTTCACATGTAAAATTATAATAGATGTAAAAAATCTCTCATTTAAGAATTTAGCATTTTTTATAAAATTAAAAATATAAAAAGTAAGAACACAACTCAAAAGTAAAATTGTTGAATATTTCTTTCATCTTCTAACCTTACTGGATAAAAAGGGTCAAAAGACATACGTGAATTAAATTACAGGAGTGCCAAGTTCAAAGTCAAATAATGCTATACCGCTGTTGCTTTGTGCACTAAAACTGCAGCGAGCAAACTTTGTTCATTTGTAATTAGTCCTCTTTGTTTTTAACATATCAAATATGTATCAAGAGCAGAATTAACCCTACTGTACAAGGTAAGCAGATCAATCCCTCAAACCTTTACAGTTGTAAATGGAAAACACCTTTTTACACGAGTGACAGAACGTTTTAATAATTTTTTCTGCTGACCGAGGTTCGACATAGGAATGTGAACCTCTTACCTTTTGCTTTATACAGATATCGATTCCCTATCGTTGTTGTACCGTATAGTTTCAAAAGAGCCGATCAAAGTAAATGATTTTAGTGACAAGTAAAGATATATTCACGCATGTTAGCCTATAATAATCGTCAGTAGGATTTAATAACAATGTTTAGCTTTAAAAATACACGATAGGACACTAGCACAATAAGGCGGTTTCACATGTTTCATTAAATAAGTATTTACAATATTAATATCTGATGAATGTAACGTCGTTCAATCTAGTTTAATCATGTCCGAAATTAAACCTCTGGGCTACTATGAAATCCCGCTTACAGTATTACGAGAGTTATATTCAAATTCCTCATATAAATTATTTCTATGTAGCATTTTATTTGAGCTATAATCTTCTTTATTAAAAGGGCTTTTGATAAACTTATGTCGCAACTTATTCACTATGTAACACTTAAGAATTTGTGTGAATAAATAATAAAGCAATGCTTCTATTACAATTTGTTAAGAAGATAAGTCTAACTATTTTATTATCATAATTAAATTATACTGATTACATTTTAATTAAACATGCTTTTAACTAATTGCTAAACGTTATAAATTTATTATTTTGCTTGTTAAAATTTTATGTATTCAAAAATGACAACCCAATATTTTACCCTCAATGTTTCACTTTATAGGTATAACACTTGTATTACCTCTTTATTTGTCTTATCGTATACGTAACTTATTCTATTTATTTTTAGCTTATTCTACGTAGAACGTATTTTAATACGTTTTAAACTACAACTAAATGTAAACAAATCCAACAATTCAATCTGTACCATGCTTAAGTTTCATATTTAGGAACAAAGGGAATGAGTTTTCCAATAGAACTGCACACTTAAATAATTGATTAAAAGATGAATTCAAATTTTATTTCATGTAAGCTTAAAAATATATACTGCAGATATTGCAGAATTTTAAGTAGCTCAAAATAACATTCATTTCATGTTCACTAATATTATTACTATTATTGTATTGAATAGTACAAATAAACTTTAGTTAATATTAAGCATCTGGTAACATCTAAGAATAACGGTCGCTCTCAGACAAACTAAAGTGTTTAACGATGATAGTAAATTATAAAATAAAAAAATACTAATCCGTTCTACTGAACGGAAAAAAATTAATTAAAATAACTCTACTGAGTCTCACTCAAAATACTTTTTGAGTGAGACTCAGTGGAGTTATTTTAATTAATTTATTAGTTATTTTTTCCAGAAATAATATTGTTTTATTATTTTAAAAACCAAAATATTTGAACTGCACTTTTTGAGTGAATGTGGGTTGTACCTTATTATCTTGGACACTAGGAACCACAAACCATGAAATTCAATCTAAATAAATAGTTTTTTGGAGACAATTTGATTTTTTTAGATTTTTTTAGCATTTTCAGAACTACTTTTAAAAATTTTTCAACAAATTTAAATTAGACTTGAATTATTTATCAACGTACCCCTCTGAACCAAATTTCACAAAAATGAAACCAATGCGGCAACCGTGTGGCTTCCTGGACGATACAGAGACAGAGTTATTCCAATTACCCCAATTAATAATGACAACTACGTCTGTTGATTAAAAGTACTTTCGCTCCCGTATGAAAGCAGGTCTGCTGCTTGAATAGATCTCATTGATGCCCGTCGTGTCGTAACCTATTGAAAGGAAACCTCCGAACCATTTCTGATGTCAGTCGGACTCGACACGTGATTTGCTAATGAGTTGATTTCTACCAATTGATTGCGTTTAATTCTTGAAAAGCTCGTTTACACAAGTGCCTTTTAAGAATAAAAATCACTATTATTAGCTCACTAATACTAGTGAGCTATATTTCACATTGTATATTCCACGTTGTATTAAACTCAATCACATTTTACCTACGAGTGTAACTCGTCAAAATAACACACACGATACAAACACAAAACAAAAATTACTTCAGTCACTACACTCTAACTTTTCACGTCCTGACGGGTGTTTTGAATCTTTCTTCGAATGTAACTACGATCAACAGATACTGAAATATATAAAACAAAGTCGTGTTAGTTACAACACGAATAATTTTAATTTTAATGATCTATGTTTTTTTGGAGTTGTCTCTGGTCCGATCATGCTTTAGATATATTCAATTTTCATAAGTTTCATTAGTTTTCATTTCATGGCGTTTAAAATATCTAATGTTATCATTATGGGGAATGTCTTTGTTTAAAAATTTTCTACAATCAAAACATTTGATTTCTAAGGCTACAGCTTTTGGTTTACTTTCCATTAGCAATGTAATTTGCTATTCAATGCCTTCTGCATCAATCGTCAATTTAAAACTATAAAGTAAATAATTACTTTACAAAATCAACAGTTTTACTTGCCACGTTGATACAATTTTGAGGGAAGGCCTATGTTTTTCAATATTTCGTGTTAAATGCCATAGTTAAAAATTATATATAAAATTATTGTTAGTTGCAACAATAACGGCTGGACCAATTTAATTGAAAAAATATAAATTTTTATAAATGACCCAATTTTATTTAATTTTTAGTTGTATTTTCAACAAACGTATTTGTTAATTAGAGGTTTAAATCTAAAATGTTATTTTGTATATAAATTGTTTGCCTAAATTTTATATCTAATTAATTTTTTTAATTACATGAATAATTGCAATTATTTTCAACTGTCCATATCAAGGAATATAAATTTATAAAACTTTTTTTTTCGAGTTTGTTGTCAAAAATGTTAATTAATCTAAATCTAAATATTTTTATTCAGTTACGATTGTGATGATGCACCAAAATATTCAAGTAAAAATAAATGTATGGAATAAAAATGAAAAGTACTTGACAAAACGTAAAAGCTGATAACTGACAACCCACGGTAATTAATTTATTTTAAATGTTGCTTTACGTGTCTTATAACGTCTTACACATTTTACGGATCATGGGCCTTTTAAAAGTTAAGATATCATTGATAGTGCACGAAGAAGGATTCATTAGATTTAGTTTAACTAGTAAAATATGTTATCGATTAATATTTAAATAATTAGATTGTAACTGTGTACATAAATGAAAAAAAATTACAATAAAGATCCATATTAGCCGGTATTAAAACGAACATTATGTTTACTTAGAAAAAAAACTTATTTGAATACATACAGTATACATAAAAATTAAGAAGGCAAAGGGTTGTAATCAATAAATAATTTACGATCACATTAGATATTTTTTAACATTAGAACTGTTTATTAAAAAAAGATTTGTATGAAATACTGACCTGAAAATTTTAGAATGTCTCTACTGAAGTATTCTACGAAATAGATTTAACAATTTAATTCCATTAAATACACAAGTATATAAAATATTTTGGATAGTATATTGGCAAATTGTTAACATAAACACTTTTTTACCATAGTTAAAACATTTTAACGTTTTAAATTAAAGGATGCTGTAAACATATCATAAAATCTCCTAATGTTATATTTTTAACGGCTTCTAGGGTGTTAGCCTTTTGTACGAATAACTACTATTCAAAAAGTTCAACATCATCATTTAAAGTAATAGCATAATTATAACAAAAGTTTCATCCTTTAAGCTGATGATGGGGGTGTTGGCAATTTGCGCGACCAAAATTTGAAACAGTGACGTCATTTGGTTATTAACATAATTTGATTAGTGGCATCATGGTTTGTTCATAAGAACACCTGTTTTGATGAACTAAAAACATTCCATTTAGACATATCCATGATCTAACCCATTTCCCACAGAGAAGTAAATACAAAATTTTTTTCAAGAGACATTTAACCACCCGGTTGAACTTGAACTAAGATTGGAGCGCACTTAAGAACAAAAACAAAACACACCATTAATTAAATTGATGGTGCCTTGGTCGCTTATTAGCTGGTCCATTTTACAACGCTCAAATTTGAAACCCCATAAATTTGAATAAACAAAACTCTTTATTTAAAGTTTCTTGTGTTTTCAATTTTATATTATTCTTTTTGGACTATTTTCCCCAATTCACCATATTGCTTCTAAGGAAATTCTTAGAAGCCACTACCAATTTTAAATGAAACACAGCTATATTTGATCATTAATATCCATACTAATGGTATCTTCAAGTACAAACTAGTATCGAAGTTCCAAAGTGTCCTAATAGCGCTTCGAACGTTTATAATTCTATTGTCGAATCATCAGACGCCTTGGGCTGATGCAAGAGAATGCCTGGCTCAAGTCAAGTGATGTATTAACTAGACGATGATGGAACAGTTATATAGTAACGTGTTGATAAATGAAGCAGATACACTAATAAGCGGTTCCGGCGTTGCCACGGGTGATTGCCAGCGCCTCGGAGCTGTTGCCAGATGATTAATCCGGGACACAGCTTAATGGTTCGATTGACAATTTAATTACACGTGTGGTAATTTAATCATAAAATGTGACATCATGTTTGTGTAGTCACATTTATTGGAGTACTTGTTACTGTTGTGATTAGTCCTTATGATTGTTTATCCTTCAACAAAGTATAAATCATTGTGTCACTCGTCATTATATATAATTATTATTTTTTTTAACAAACAGTAAAATGAATTTTTATTATTAACTTAAAAATTCTCTACAAATAAATAATTATTAAACCTAAAACTACTATGGTTATCTGATAGAAACACATTTTTTGTAGAATAATAAAATATAATTTTGAAACTTAAAATTGTTAACTGTTAATTAAAAGCTTAATATTTTTATAAATAATATTAATATATATTTTTGAAAATCATTTAAATAAGACCATAATTTTTTAAACAGCTACAACTAATGAGATATCGAAAAAAACTTAAAACTAATTAATATAATGAACTAGTTCTATCCCAGTTTATTATCATTATATGTTTGCACAGTTAAATGTAGTGAATTATTGCATGTGTTTTTGCCTCGTATAAACCCTTGTATGAATACAGTATTTTACGATGCGTGGATCCATCAAACAAGTGCATTATTTATTCAGTACTGTCTATAAGGCAATTATTTAGGCCAAACATGTTTTAGTTTTTATTCCATCATCACAAAAAACTGGAACGTTTTAGGTCGTTAAACTAACTAGCTATAAATACAGAGTTAATCTGTGGTAAAAATAGATTCTTTCCTACTTTCGGTTTGAAATCGTTTTGCATTAGTTTTATTGGTTAGGAAGAGAGTAGTTTGTTATTGCCGGAAGTTCGTGTGGTCAACACTCGAACCGGTAACTTTCCCGCTGTTCGGGACCTAGACAAGCTGCCCAATTATGCACTCTAGGACCACTTTCCCCAGGAGCGCGTCTTGGCAGACTGCTCCCATGGCGCACACGAGGAA
This sequence comes from Nephotettix cincticeps, assembly GCA_023375725.1. Classification (NCBI taxonomy): domain Eukaryota; kingdom Metazoa; phylum Arthropoda; class Insecta; order Hemiptera; family Cicadellidae; genus Nephotettix; species Nephotettix cincticeps. Next base: position 52,125,668 of record CM041790.1, on the reverse strand, counting down.
GGATGCAGGAGATGTAATTTCTGTAACAACTGTGTTCTGTAACATAGCTTATTGGAGGTCACGAATTCTGGATAATTATGAGCGATGGCTGTTGGATGCCATTACTGTATTACATTCATCCACAAAAACCATCCTCATAATTGGACCTATTCGTAATTCAGAGGCAAAATTGTGGTTCGGATTGCACGTTTCTGAAGGTCTCTTAGGTGCCGCTGTCTGTTGGGCTAATAGTTATTAAGGAACATTCCAGCCAGATTTATTCAATGAGAAGACAAGATCGTGCAAAAGTCACTTATACTCATTTCTCACTCATACTTGGCTTAAAATACATATCTAAATAGGTTGAAATTTTTCAGAAAGGTGATATTAACAACATGTAACAATAATGATTTTTGTTGAGATGGTGATAGACTATCTAACCAAACACACACTTATCCAACATACGAGTACAGTACATAGACTACAGATCTGACACAACAATACAAACTGATTAGTAACTCATCGGTTCAGACCGGAGCTTTTACTCAGTTTCGGAATCCGTTACGCTACAGCTAAGCCACGGGTCCACCAAACATACTTGCGCGCGCGCGCCCACACACACACACACACACACACACACACACACACACACACACACACACACACACACACACACACACACACACAATAAATGTCCCAGAAAAATATAAAATCCAGGCTTTCTACACAATTCTAGGCAGTACCAAATCCTAGCAGGTTTGGGTAAAATTTGAAATTGACTAATTGAAAACTAATTATTTAAATTATTTGTCAAAAAACTTCAGATAATAATAAGGTGATTCTAGAACACCATATGTTTAGTGGGAAAAGTAAGAGATGAAGAATTTTTTTTCTAAAGCCGTACTATACAAGAAAATAAAATAACATCCGATACTATAAAATGTTATTTTTTTTAATAATGAAATTTAGCGAAAATTTGTCACATTAGTAAAAGTTTTCAACGTACAAAATAAAATTTTTCAATGAATAATAAAAGTTCTTCATTCAATGTAAAACGAAAATTTCACTTTTCGACGGGAGGAGTGGGTAGACTTGAAACAACAGATATTTCCCTTATTTGAATAGGTGTATGAAAAATATTTATATTTTCTTCCATGTGGGAAATAAGTTATATAACGGATATGCTAAAAGGTATGTTTTCAGTTACTCTAAACAGCTGTTCTTATTCTAATAGCCTAAATTAAAAATTCAATACAATAGCTCTGGTAGTTTCTATGGAAACATGTTACAAATTTTCATCTCACAAATTACTAACACCCTCCCAGAGCTAAGAATATACAGTACATGTCAAAAATTGTGAAACGTATGAAAAACACAATAGTGTTTTACCTGTAAATTTTACCTACATTTCCAGTGGTCATTCTTGTAGGCAAAGAATATTCATTGACAATTTTATTGACATTTACATTGAGATCTACATCAAGATTTTGATATTTATATTTTCACCGATCTAGAATTTTCACCTGTACAACGGGTATCCACACTGTTGAAATTTATAAAAGACCACCCACGCAATGGGCAGACCTTTTCATCATGGAAGTGTCAAAAGAGACGCATGCAATTCACGTGGTGACACCTCCACTATGAAATTTTATATAGTTATATCCGCCATAATATTAACTTATTGTCTGCTTTTATAATAAAAAAATCACTTTTTTAAAACCCATTTTTTTAAACATTGGTTATAAAAAAAGTTATTAATGTATACAATAACTAGAGGGGCATTTATTGACATATTTGTATCAATGATATTATCCTAATAGTTCAAAAACTGAATATTTAAATTACATGCTTGAATGTATATATATATTGTGTGTTTTATAACGTGTCATTCAATAGTATACTCTTGTCCAGTAGGTACAAACTAAACAGAAATTGGAGGCTGAAATAGGGAAATAAGGTTCCCGAAACTAGTCACCTAGTGACTATTAGAACAAATCGTTGAGGAGGATATTTTATTTTAACCTATTATCAATTCGGTAGGGTAGAGTTTAAAAAAATTAAACTTTTTTGAAAATTAAAATTAATTTGTTCCCTGTTATGGTTACTAGCTTAGTTTCTGGTCTTTCCAACGTCAAAATAAAGTACTTTCAATTGTTGGGTGAGAATAACTATCTAAAAAGCTATTCTAAATTATTCAGTAAATGTTTTATTATTCTAAATAGTGTCAATTACTTACTAAGCTTTAGAATTTCTGTTACTATAAGCTTGACCTTACCAAACATTTGTGCCCACTAAAGTAATATATACAACTTTAAAAGATTAAAACCTCTCTCTTAATATTTTACCGGGTAATTAATTGAAAGTACGTATTTGCATTCAGGCGGAACTTCAAAGACCACAACATTTCATAATTACCTAACGTCAACATTTTTATCAGATTTGTTTGGAAACATTCTATTTAATGCAACTATGAGGAAATAATTTTTTATAGCTGCAAAAACTAAGTGTAGCACAAATAACTCCCAACCTATCTAAACACGGTGAATTCTGATAACTATTATTATAACATGAGTTGAATTTATAAAGCTACGTATTTTGCACGAAAATTAATTCAAAGTAATATTACCCTATGAATAATTCAAGAGTTATATCTAATCTCAAAAATCATCACAAGTTGATTGTTTTAGGGAATGCCAAAACAATCATTTTAGATCAAAACAATCTGCCGTTAATAAGATAAACCTAAACTCATTTACATGTTAAAGTAGAAAAGTATTATTTTAAATTTGTTCGGCTATAAACCAGTTGCTTTTAGAATTAAATTTTACGGAAGCTTTTTTGGTTTGACATCAAATACATAGAATTTATTTCTGACTACAATGTAAACAAATTAGAAGCTGTTAAAACTGTAACATGCATTATTCAATTTTAGAGGAAACCATTTTATTTGACAAACAAAATCACCGACTTGATGAATTGTTTGTCAAAAATGTTTTAAATGTTTTAACCTTCTGACATTTCCTTTTGTTCAAATATATAAAATAGATATAATTTTATTACTATATGTTTCAAACAAAAAGGACTTTCCAAAGTTTTGTATTGATTTTAAGATTTCACTGTCTATTAAAATGTAAATATACGTTAAGTTTCATTCAGATGGGCAATCAAGAATTTATAATATGTTATTTATTTAATACTCATGATTAAACTGATTAGAATAATGTTTTTAACTTGTATATGTCTTAACTATGAGGGGAGAGATTGGAATTCCGTCAAACCAAAATTTGATATGGAATTTACATCATATGTTATAAGGGCAGCTGTTTGGAGGAACTGAAAACAATCCCTTTAGAGAAATCCAAGGCCATAAGCCATTTCCCAAAGGAAAGTAAATAAACGTTGATTTTGTTATTAACAGAGGAAAAAATGTTTTTTTTACTTTAAAACTACCTAATTTTCTTCACGTTTGCATAATATTTGATTTTAATCCCAATTAAGCCTACAAATGCCAGCCTACAAATCTTCCACCCAAGCCGGTCGCCTCCTCTCCGCTCAACCACACATTTGCATGCCAAATTGGGATTGCTCATGGTCGGGATTCGAACCCTAGCACTCCCGGATGGCTAGGCTAGAACGTTACGCTCGTCAGCGCAGCGCTTTAGCCGGTTAGACTACCAGTGCATAGGAGTTGAAAGCGCTTACTTGGTTATAAGACCTGCCCGGTGGCAGTCTAGTGCACTACGAGAACAGGTTCGGTTGTTTGCCTCTAGAGGGCAACACGGTCACGTAGCCGATAGTGTCTAACAGGTTCACTAAACAGACGAGAGATGCCTCCACCTGCCCCTTCTTATTAAATATGTAAATGCGTCGTCAATTACGACTTTGCCAGTTCTAGGGTTAAACCATTGAGTGTCTAAATTACTGTTTAAATATAAAATTTCTCAGAACACATATTGGGGATTATGTACTCTTTCTCATCACTAATTTACTCTCCCACATTAAAATTACTTAGGAGACTGAAATTTTGTATACTGGGTCTTCAGGCCCAAAATAGGAAAGTCTAATAGTTTTTGTGGCGATTTTTCCATAAATATATACCCTATATGCCTTCAAAGTTCCCATGTTAACCTCAAGGGGAAATAATTTTGTTTTGGATTATAACGTATGTTATCTTAAGGTATAGGGCAGCAGCTGTTTTTATTTAAACCATTGAGTGTCTAAATTACTGTGTAAATAGAATTTTTCTCAGAACAGATATTGGGGATTATGCAGTCTAATGATTAAAAAGAAACATATATTTGTTGGCCAAATTAAAAATAATTATTACTTTGGTGTAAGATGATAAATAGTCTGTCTCAATTTTTCATATGTTTTAATGATTCATGTACATTTGAATAGACTCATTTCCTACAAATTATTGGCTTAGATTACCTGGATAGGCCACAAATTAAGAATTATGTTTTATATTTGCCAGTGAATCTAAACCTAATAAATCTGTTTTGTACATCGCTGCATGGCGTGACGGGAAACACTAGTAAGCATATAAATTTGGCATTTTAGTTGATTTGGTGATTGCCAAAAGTTATTATTTTAAATCCTATGTAACGCTTTATATAATATTGGTAAATGTATTGATCGTTTTCTTTGATATATTTTTGAAATACATTAGGGAGTTTGTTTGAATTTCAATAATAAGAACGTATTTTCTAAAGCAAAAATGCTAAAAACATGTTGTATTCACACAAAATACGATTTAAGTCAATAGTTTTAATCAGAGCAGAATAAAAAAAACAGAATGAAACATTTTATTATGATATAAACTATGTTGGCCTAAGAAGAAAGAAACAGAAATAGATATCATTGTTAAATCTAAAAAAAACATGAGGCCTCTTCTGCCTTCTCCCGAAACCATAAACTTATCTTAGTACTCCAGACCAGCTATAATGAATTATTGGGTTATCTCATAGCAATAATGTAATTACTTTTATGTAGGAAACAGGTTAGTTCATGGATATGTGTAAAGTGATTTTATTTTAATTCATCAAAACAGCTGTACTTATAACCAAACTATGACGTCACCAACCATATGATTGAATGGATTTAAACCCAGGTCTTTGGGGACCAAAGTCTCGTAGTGTACTCACAGTGGATGTTTTATAGTATGGTTCTGCTAAAGTATTTGGAACAACCGAACGAACATAAAATGAAACAAGAGTGGTTGGCAATAACGAGCATTATCATAAGCTTTTACCTTCCAAACATGGCGCTGCACGCTTGGGAGAGCCTGATAAGGCCGCGATGCGGGGCCGAGTGTTCTGCTTATCTCCGCCGAGCGTTTCCATTAGACGAGGTTTTCTGCAATGAAAAGCTCAGAAAACTCATTATTGTAGAGGGAGCCTTTTATGTTAAAAACAGAATGGAAAACAGTGATTAACAACCACCGCAAACTACGAATGTCATTCAACATTATTATGTTTTGGAGATTTTATTAATTCAGTTATGTTATTTGAATGGATACGCTTTGATTGGGAACAGTGTAAACCATTTTAACTACATACTGTTCATCTATTGTTGAATAGGTAATTAATTAAGAGGCCGATCAAAATGACAAGCAGGTCTGGAATCGAACCTGAGACTTTCGGAGGGCGAGTTGGGAACGCTACCACTGTCTCAAACAATTTTAATAAAAAAAGATATGCACTTTGGAGTACTGTTACTTACTTTAAGAACCACATGTTCCTATTACGTCTGATTGGATTGATTGCATCAAGTAGGCTATAACATAAAACTTACTAACCAGCTTCTTACAACTCCCTTACTTTGACCTTTTCGTTATATACTCTATTACAAGAATGGTAATCTTAAACTATTTGTAGAAATACAAGTGTATAGTTCTTTAATACTCGAAATTGTGATCTACCCAAGTAGGTATTTTAAGCCAAGTATGAATAACAAATGAGTGTAAGATGATTGTGGTTCGATCTTGTGGTCTTGATACTGTCTCATGCTGACAGCACGGCCTCAGACAGTACTTCAATTAGACAGGACTGTTAATTGATAGCGCGACAGCTAATGGTGTCCATTGGACCGGCAGTGGGATGAGACTTGTCAGATCAAGATCTGTCAGGGGTCACCGCTACTGGTTGCCTAGAGTTAACGATTAGAGTTAACTTCCTGGACAAATGTGTAACTACTAAATCACGGCATAGTGTTTACCTTAAAAAGAATTTATATATTATAAATATGAATAATACGCAATTATTATTAAAAAATAATAGTAAAGCTGTATAAATAAACAATAGTAAAGAATTTTAAAAGTGGGAATAAAGAATAAATATTTAGAATTATTTTTAATCTTGAAGGGCTGTTGAAGTTGGATGGCAAGTTAATTGAAACCTGTTCAAAGTTTCAACTGGAGACTAATTTTCTCGGGGATACTTCCTAAATCTTTTCAACTTTGTCATTTAAGATAAATAGCGTGCATACCCCGTTGCTTGATTAACTGTCTGAGATTTTATATATTCTATGAAACTTCGTTATAACTGGATTTCAATAGTTGGAATGTTTTAAGTTCACTATGCGAAAAGGTTAAAAAAGAATGAAAATTAGATCGTGGAATATATACAGACTGAAAATATATTTTATATGGAAATTTTATAGTTTATGGTGGATAAGGTATCAAAATATGTGTATCAAAATATATTGTCTGGGAAAACAACCATTCAAAAGCTATTTAAAAAATGCGATTTTGGATATAACTTATTAAACAGTAATATTCAAAAATACTCGTATTAAGAGGTGACTTAAATTCTAAACTTTGATTGGAAATGTATGTAATTAATATTTATTTAGTAAACACTACAACCTCACAACCATTTTTACTCAACACACCCAAACAAAACAGGTGGTTATTTTTCATGGTGATATTTTGTCATGGTTATGTATTAACTCTGGGGGGGAGGGAGCTGTTTATTTGTAAGATAAAAATGTTTATATTTACTTCCCTGTGGGAAATAGGCTATATCATGGATATGACTCAAGGTGATGTTTTCACTTCATCTTAACAGCTGTAAATCTAAATAGCTCTAGTGGTTTCTATGGAAACCTGTTACATATCTCCCATCTTACAGATTGCCAACACCCCCCAGGACTAAGACATATTCATGTCAAAAATTTGAAAAATGTTTCCATAGAAACTACTAGAGCTATTTTATTTAATTTTAATACATAAGAATAAGAGCGGCTGCTTATATGAACTGAAAACACTCCCTTTAGACATATCCATAATCTAACCTATATCCCATAGGGAAGTAATACGAACATTGTTTACGGATTACTTCAGCAGAATACTAGGTTAACCTAACAACCTTCTTAACTGCCTAGTGAATCCTGGCGTAGTCCTCATTTGACGACGCACGATTTTACCCTTATGGTGACACTATCAAATTCTTTAAACTTGAAGAAGAAGGTATCTAACCGGTTATTAAAGGTTACGAAGAGCAAAGGCTATGTGAAGAGGTGCTGTGGCACTTGTCGCTTTGTTACTGACAACGTTCAGCAGCTCATTTACTATGACCATTAACTGCAGAGTTTATGGCGTTGGTTACTAAGAACCTACTTTTAACTGATTGGATTTTTCCAAAACATCTTCAAAACACTTATGGAGGTGAGGAAAGTCCTTGTGTTGTTAATTGACTAATATTCACTCCCATTAATAAGCTATTTACTCCTAAGAAAAGTACTGTTCATTCATCCTACACAATTAATTGTTTTATTAAATATTTGTTTTATTACAAAAATAACTTTCATTACAGATACATATTTACATCGATACATATGATTATGTTGTAGGCTATAGCTGAACCATATTTAATGAAATATATTTTGAAACCTTAACTTTTGCAAACGTAAAAATGTATAGCCTATCTCCATGAAACTTTTAATGTAAATTGTCTATAGAATACAGAAACTCTTTTGTATGTATTTGGTTAAGTAATTATTTAATATATATTATTTTTATTTATTCATGTTCTATAGGACCTTTTCTAGACTAAAATAGACAACATGTAATGTAGATGTAATTATCTAGCTCTTATAACGGTGGAGTTTTATCACTTTCAGAAGCTATGCGTAGTTTTAAAATGCAAGAAATGTTGGAAATACAATAAGTATGCAGTCAAACCGTTCTTTTCCTTATATATTATACACGAAGCAGCGTTTTGATAACACTATTTCTTTATTACCTAACCGATGTTTAAGGATTGAGGTGACAAAAATTCAATCGGTTTGTAGTTTTACAATAACTAGCGTAACTGGCGCACGAAATCGTGCGCTGTCAAGGAGACGATCTGTTCACCAATAACTATGTTTAGAAACTAAGTTTAGATTTTCCCAACAGATTTTCATTTTGGTTATGTTTTGGTTTTGTGCAAATAAAAACTGGTGTTTTATTGCCATCTGTACGATGATGTCTTCATTAAACGAAAAAATAAAGATCCATGTTTAACTGTCAGATTTGATTTGTTTATTTAACCACTTCCTTAAATAAACAGCTGATTTCTCGATCGTCGGTGTTTACGTCCATATTACGTTTATGGAGAAAATCGCGACTTTGACCCCATTATTTTCCATGTCCGCGGCGAATTTCCAAAATTTTTTTAATTGATGGCAAAACTACATGCTAAGACCTTTATAACGACACCTTGGACATGGTGATTGGTAGCACCACCGCTCCAAAACAATTATCACAAAAATTGGCCTAGTGTATTAAATATATAAGAAGATATTTTGAAGGTTAAGTAACTTGGTACGGAGAGTGTGCATTAAAACATGTAATCAGTTGTGAGTGAATACAGTCAATGAGCAAAACAATGCCCAAGTTTGAACTACATAGTTTTTGTTTACTGTATTTTGTGATTGGTGGATCAAAACTATGTATATAATAAGAAGTTAGGTCGGTTTTCAGGAATAAAACTGTATTGATGAAATCTAATTTTTTATTTGCGTGAAATAATTAAAAAAAATATAGGCTCTTCATTTTGACGTTTTGATTGTTATTGTTTAGTTATAATGGTTGTTGTGTCGGGAGAAATATTATTATTATTATTAACAATATTATTATTATTTTAAATAAGTTTCCCACCTCAATTCTTTTTCTGGCCTACACTGTCACGACTTTAATTAATTGACTAAGAGTGCAATGAAAAAGAACAAACATTTGTCAGTTTAACACCAGTTAATATTGGTTTAGATAATTTAAAAAATAATAAAGTAAACATAAACATAAATGATATTAATTAATTGCATCTAAACTTACATACACATGTGTGACGCTTACTTCTAAGTAAATACATCAGTTTATCAAATTATGTCAAATAATAAGCGAATTATTTCTATTATTAACTATTCTCCGTAAGAATTACAATGAATACGTAGGTTTTCTGCTGTAACAATAAATTTGGAGTTTTATGGCTAGATGGAATTGCAAACCAAATTTTAGAATCATAATTAAGAAATTAAGTGAGTTATTTAATTTTAACTATTTTCCATAAGATTAATATTTTATTAATATCATTTCATTATTATTTTTAGATTAATATTCAAACCCTTACCTTTTTTGGTTCTTATGAAAACCAAATTGAGTCGAAATTAGCTCAAGCTCAAACAGGTGATATTCACATTGTGAAGCAGTTTATTTAACGTGTGTCGTGTTTTTATTATGAGAAACCTCACGGATAGCTCTAAAGTCAGTAGTAATGACGTAAGAGGTCACGTGACGGGTGGAGGTCAAGGTCAAGGGTCAAGCGCGGGTAAACGCTTTCTCTGAGAGAACATCGCGTCGCCTTCAGCCTTTGTCATGGTTTTGCATGTTGAGTAACAAGTACGTTCTCTTTGAGAGTCGTGTGTGTATCATGTCTGCGTGATAAGGATACGTTTATGACAAGGTAAATTTTCAAAGGAATTTTCCAAGCTTGTCCGCTTGTTGTTGCTTGTTGTAGACATTGTCTTGTACCTATTTCTGAGTTCTTGAAAGTTATGGATTATGCAGTGTATTAAAGACAGCGTGGTATCCCAGTGGTGTTTAGTCATATAGACGTACTCGAGGTGACCGCTCACCATCTGACGGCAGTCCCTGCTAATGTTTCCGATCCGATAACCTTTGGCGTACTGTGCCAACTCGTTACCCCCGAGCTGTGACTTGCATTATCAAAGGACTTGTGCCTGTGTAGCAAAATAAAGATAGCCGGGTACCGTAGTGGTATTAGTGGCTTAGGCTAACTAACTAATTACCTGACGAAATTCACCTGCAACTAGTTTCGAACGATGGACTTTAATTTTACCTACTTGGTCAATGTTCTACCCCACACAAAATGTTCGTTTCGATAAAGTTTCCTTTTAAAATTTATTTTCAACAAGATATTTTAGATAAAGTATCGCCTCCAAAAATATTTAAAGTTTTAGTAAACCAATTAAGAAGAGGATAGATAATTTATTTGTTTTTTTAAAAATAGATTTTGACTTTTTCGTGTTGGTAAGGGGTTAGGTGTCAGACCAGAAAGCTTTAAACGTGTTCTAAGAAAGAAGAAAAAAACATTTGTCGGTACTTTTATACGGAATACTTTAAGTACAATACTTTAATACTTCATACTTTTAACTGAAATGGCGACCTACCCGGTAGGTATTTTAAGCCAAGTACGGATGAGGAATAAATGTAGGATGATTGTGGCACGATCTTGTAGTCTTGTTACTGACTAAGGCTGACATGTTCCTTAGACAGGACTGTCAATTAATAGCCCAACAGCCGATGGCAACTAATGGACCTACAGTTTAACGTGGAATACGAACCACGGCCTCTGAATTACGAATTGGTCTAATTATGAGGATGGTCCTTGTGGATTAACGTAGTATTCAATAGTGCGGACGTTAATCCACACAAGAGAATACCACAACCACCGCCATCTCTCACAACTATCCACAATTTGTGACCTCCAAGTAGCTGGATTACAGGTCGACGCCACCGTCCCAGTCCATATATATATGTTATTAATAATTCCATAAATGTATGTGATTTCTACCTTGTGGTATGGTTACCATTTCAATTATCTTATTCAATGAAACTATTAATTATCGAATATGGTTTTGTGCGTGAGTGTGGGGTCTAAACTCGGGTACTCGATAAAAAGAGAAATCCATAAGCACATTTCACCGGAGCTGACCATGCCCGTGCTCGGTGCTTATCTGCTTTACGACTTCTTGTACAGACAACTCTTATTGTCAATAAAATGTTTACGACAGAAAACTACACGCGTAGAAGCTGCAGATGCGTGATTCCATTAACTTCCTGTCTCAATAACTACTGATACTTCTAATCCCTAATTAGGTGTTTCACTATTATCTTCGTAGAAAGAGAACCCTTAAGGATTTAAGCGTCAAATTTGTGAAGTAACAAGTGAAAACTTGTTTTGAAAAAATACTCTCCTTTTACGCTTTAAAATATAAAATATTTCATTAAAAAATAAATCAGTGGACTGACACATACGTTTTCTTCCGTGATAAAATTTTAAAACGACAATCTTTAATAAAACTACCACATTCTTTAAAGTTTATCTAAATACCATTTAATAATTTATTGTTTCAAAAATAACCATATAATTTCTGAAAATAACAATAGAAGCAAAGTAAAAATAATTGTTAGAATTTCGTTGAGGGATTAACCACCCCCTCCCACGGTTATAGAAAACTTTTTTTCAGTGGGTTTTTTGAATTCCAATGTATAATGGGACGTTTAAAATGTGTTTTAATTGAAATCCATGTGTTTCCTAAGTTAATCCATCAAGCACGTAATGTAAAAGGTTAGCAACAATAAAGTGAAGCTTTGGCCAGAAGATTGATGAGGAAGTTCCAATACGTAATTTGGTCCAAGTTACTTTTATCTCCGTTTAGCACAAAGTGTCCGGCAACTAATGCCCCACTTTATTTGGTACTTGTTTAACCTTTAACCCTTTCATTGCTCCAAAAACCTTTAATCAAACCTATAATACGTTCTTTAACAGTAAATATTTAATTATTTTGTTTTAGCAATTTTAAACATTGAAAATAAATTTGGTAGGATGTTTAAGTTTTTGAAGAGAAGTTTACTAATACGTATGATTTTATTTGTTTAACTAGGTTACTAACCTTATCGGTCCTAACAGTTATTTTTATTATGCGACTATGCTTATTTAGAAGTCAGAATAAACTGACCAAGATACTAAGATATCCATAATGCGCAGAACAAACTATTTGGACGGAAGGTTAGTAACCTATTAAATTCTCAAACAACAGTTCAGGGGGAAATAATATTAAATGAATTTTTTGTTTGCTATGCATATTTAATTTAAAAATGTATAGCATGTATAAAACTCAACTAAAATTAATGGTTAGTTATGAAAATTGCCAATGGGAAATAAAGAAAATATATAACAACAAATATATGACTATAAATAGTTTAGCAAGAAATAAAACAATTTTATAAACATCAACTGATATTTTTAACTCATATTTAATTTCATTCACTAAGAATAAATAGTTTAAGAATCATAGTATTTACTGTCTTTCAGTCGTAATATAAAAATAAGCTTGTAGATGCATTAATGTTACTGTAGGGCCTACCATCTGTTTCATAACTGTCAAAGCTTTGTTTCTATATTTTTAGCTATTGAATTTTGATGTGTACTTACCTCTGTAGACATTAACTTTTACTATATCATTTCCAATTGTAATTAATTTTTTTGAATGTTATTACGAAAATATTGATTTTTATGTAGATCTAACTATAAAAAAATTTTTTTACTGAACAAGATACTGCAGGTAATTATGACTACTGAGGTTGTAGGACTTGTTGTGACTGTGGAATTCATTCATATAATGAATATCTTTGAATTTTAAAGGAAATCCCAGCATATAGATGAACAGCTCATTAAGTTTACAAAACGATTGTTATTACATAGATGTCAATGGTTTTTATTTTTTAAGTGGGAATTTCTTTTCTTCTGAGTAGATCGGAGTTATCACAGGATTAAAAAGTCTTAGGTAAAACCAAACGTTTCAATGCATTAACAAAGGTATCTTCAGGAATTAACTAAATAATTTGAGCACCTGGATTTTTTTATTACCTTAAACTCTCAAACCACATAAAAAGTTATCCAATCACAAATTCATGATATAAAGCATATATCTGTTACAAAAAATTATTTTTTTATTAAACTTTACTTTCATTCCCTGTACATGTATTGCTATCGTCAAATGATTTGGATTCGAGTTAAGAGTGTAAATATCTATTTTGAGGCTCCCTGAATCCAAAAAGTGGTTTTCGAACTGTTGATTTATATATTTGTCTGTTTGAGTAATTACCCCAAAACCATACCAATGCCCAATTCTTATGAAATAAAGGTGAACTCAAAAATAGCCTGATATATGTTTGTTAAAATATTTGACGTTTTGGGTAGCTCAACACTAAGAAAACTAAGAAAAAAGTTAAGTAGTACAATTTCTCAAAACCGGATCAATAGGTTATAGCTAAAATTTAATTTAATTGTGATTAGCGTTCCAAATGGATGAAAAATGGCACCACTTGAATGGGCTTTAAATTTTCCAAAATTGTATTTTTCCAGAAAAATATAATAACATTACTCTAAACTATCACCATCATAACTAGTCAGTGGCAAGCACAATACGTTGTCTAAGAGTGGATAATGTTATTCTAATTGTTATTACTAAAAAGTCAGGATTTCCCGACACCTCAAAAGTATTTCATAAAACATGGTTTGGTCGTAAGGACGAATTGAACGTAAGGTCACATTACCCAATAACTACCACACTAAAGGTTTTTTATAAACGCTTGTCGAGCGGGGGAGGGGTGGTTAATCCCCCAACATTGATCAACTTGTGGTGAAAGGGTGTGTAAGAAATCTGATGACTAATTTTGAAACGTTAGTTTTGTAAAGGTATTATCATAATAGGCATTAAACATTCTTATAGATTTTAAGGTATCTAGATTGTTTTACTTTTGAGGAGGGATTACGTGTTAGTATACTGATATTGTTTACTATGATTTATTGGTACATCACTGATTTGAATGTTATCATATTTATAATCTGCGTTAGTTAAAACTATTGTTATATGCCACGGTACTAGCGTGTGTGGATGGTTTATTGCGTTTTTATGTGTCAACGTGGGCCATAAGGCATTGAGCACTTCACTATAGTTACGATGGGCTTTATTATGGGTTTAAGTCTATTTTGTGGACAACCGTCAAAATTTCATTCACGATTGCTATTAAAATAATGGAATTAGAACATCGTTTTGATACTGGCCAGCTAGGCTTCTTACAGAGCATTCAATTATTATATTATAATGTTTTAAACACTATAATATAAAACTTAGCTCATAAATTAGTTTTTATAAGCTTCAATTGTAAAATTTAGTTTAACATTAAGTTTACACTAATTATATTGAGGTTCAAAAACTATAATTTTAATGAGGTTTAAGAAGTACAGTAAAATATATATTTTGATAATTTTAAAACTTCCTAGATATTTGAAAAATAGTCCCAAATGTAGGTAATGAGGATAACTTTTCAATTATTAATTTGTTTAACTTAAATGAAAAATACATTTTTCATGAAATAAATATAATTTAATTTAATAAATTTAAAACTTTAAAGGAGATTAAAAGCTATGAAAATAATATATAATATGGTATTTTGACGTGACGAATTATATTATCAATTTAAAATACACATTTCAGTCAACTTTTTTAAATCTGATTTTTTGATATTTTTAAATTCAACTCAAAAGCCAAAAACCTATTACTGAAGTGTAGCAGGTGTTTTTAAAAACATTATAACCAAACAAAACATATGCAAAAAATTAATATTAAATATCGGACAAATGCAAAAGTTTATGTAAAAACCATTAAGAGTTATTTTAATGGTTTTTAAAAGTTATTTTATGATGAAATACAAATCACACGGGTAAAAGGTGCAAATATCATTATGCATCATCATGCTAATTCTACATGATGCTTATTTATACAATCTGTGTCAAAAATAAAAGGTTAAAGAAGTGTTAGGCAAAAGAAGATTGAAATGTTATGAAAGTTTCTGCACACCCTGTATAATGCAGACCAATGTGAGTATTATTTAACGATTGTCTCCTCGTATTACGTTTTACAGCTAACTGTAACATCCTAACACGTCCATGGCATGTGATAGGTCTACCTGTTACATATTGAACTACACATGGAACGTACACCCTTTAAGCTCGTGAATTCTCTCGCAAAGTTATTTGTCATAGAGTACGTAGGTAACAAAGATCGATGGTTGACGTCGTGAATGTGTATCATTAATTATCTTAAAAAACTAAAAAATGAGCCAGCAATATTGCCGGAATACAATAAGGAAGTAAAAACCCTATTTTTCAAAGTAAAGTAATTGCAGTAATATTACAGCCTAATTGGTACCGGTACATAAATAAAAAATATTGTTTTGATATAAAAAAACATTCAGGAAATCAGTAAATATAACTATCCAAATAAAACGTACCATCCTATTTTCCTTATCTATTCCCACGCGCAGAATATAGATCTGTGCTTGGAACGTATACAGGACGGATATGAGCAAGTTATCACAGCACCAGGACGGTACGGATAAAAACTTGAAAGTGGTAATTACCTGTTTTCGTGTGAGCTAATTGGTTGCAAATGACAAAAAGCTTTGATTCCTATGAAACCATCAAGAGGCTGTCAAGTTTAAGCAGTTTTCTTAATTTAAAGAAAAACAATAATGTTGATATTCAAATGAAGTAAACTACTCATCTTGTCTGGCCTGGGCTGAAGATTGTTCCTTTGTGAACGGAACTAGTAGCCACAAGTAGCAAATTTTACTACACGAAAGCGTGTATTTTAACCATAATTTATAATAACCATAATACCTTGTAATAACAAAGGATTAACGATAACTTATTAAATGATGTGTCATTTATAAATAAAGTTATAGATAAGAAGGACACTTGGATCATACTCATTGGAATAACTTATTATACCAATTAAAATTTATGATAGTTTTATCATGCATTCTCGTTTACAAATTTACTTAATGGAGAAAGTATATGTCACTTCACTTTATAACTTTCTATGTGAATCACGCCGCTACGATGTCCAGCTGTCTCAAATGTTCCGCACAGGCCCTTGGTCTGTGGAATTTGGGTTAAAAAACAAAGAATTAGTAATTATTATATTTTAAGTTCATGACACCTGATTCGTAGTACGGTATATGAATTTTACTGAATAGTTTTACTGTAAAAACCTATCTCAACAAAAGATTGTTAAATAGTGAGTTCAGTATTTTGTTTACTCTCAATGTGTTACAGTTTATTGTATGAATACTCGAAATGAATTTGCGCAACTAACCGAGCTTCTCAATATAAGTCAAACATCAGGTTTCCATGTGGTAAAACCGTCTTTGATGTTTAACTTTAAAAGGAATACTTTGAACTCTCAAAACCATTGACGTTTGGAAGAAACGCTTACACCTGATTGAAACGTAGTTTTAATGACTTAAATAGGATTTAACGCAATTTGGAAGGTATTTGAAAATGAATTAATCATAAACAATTAGTATTCAATAGTATTCGTATACAAGTTTTAAAACTTATATATTGCATAGCCTACGATATATACCGTAATACATAACGGAAAGTTATTTGCAATTATACTCTCGTATCTTTAGATTATTTGTAATATTTTATAGATAAAACTTAACTTTTTTTATTTTATAAGACCTTTTGTAACACACCACTGACTCTTTTTAAAATGAGTATTTGCTTAAAGTGGTTAGAAATGTTCCGCAATCTCATCGGTGATTTTTCCCCAGCTATAAATCAAATTTACTTGTAAATCAATAAATATAATGAAATAAAAAGTAACATAAGCAACACAGTAAAATGAATGCAAATAAAACTGTTGAAAACATAATTCATTTCTTGGAAACGGTTCACCTGAATGATTTTAAAATTTATTTTTTAATTACGTAAAATGTAATAACAAAATATCTTAATTATGTAATGAAATTTATATAGTTTGGAGTTTTCATCATTAACCAAAATGTATACACGATAAAAGCATAAACTGGCCTCAGTAGTCCTACAGTCTGCGTGCTGTTTTAAGAGCACTATCGTAAACTTTTATAGTTTCAGAAATGTCGTCTGTTCGAATAGAAGTTTATTTCCATGAAAATGGCATTTCTACATAACTGCGTGCAATATGTTAAGTGACTATTCTTCCGCTTTTATGAGACTGTAAAATCGATAAAATTTCGAATAAGAATTTAAAGACGAGTAATGAAATGGAAATGTAATAAACATACGTCCTTGTCTGTACTGTAAAAAGCCCGATATGCCCAAGATTTCTAGAAACAATGCTTGTGTTACTAAAATTAGAGAAAGTAAAAATAATGAAACAAAGCTTTACAAAGTGACTGAAAGGTCCTGATGGTGACTGAAGGCTTCACAAAGCGACTGAAAGGTCCTGATGGTGACTAAAGGCTTCACAAAGTGACTGAAAGGTCCTGATGGTGACTGAAGGCTTCACAAAGTGACTGAAAGGTCCTGATGGTGACTGAAGGCTTCACAAAGTGACTGAAAGGTCCTGATGGTGACTAAAGGCTTCACAAAGTGACTGAAAGGTCCTGATGGTGGTTAAAGGCTTCACAAAGTGACTGAAAGGCCCTGATGATGGCTGAAGGCTTCAAAAAGTGACTGAAAGGTCCTGATGGTGGCTGAAGGCTTCACAAAGTGACTGAGAGGTCCTGATGGTGACTAAAGGCTTCACAAAGTGACTGAAAGGTCCTGATGGTGGCTGAAGGCTTCACAAAGTGACTGAAAGGTCCTGATGGTGACTGAAGGCTTCACAAAGTGACTGAAAGGTCCTGATGGTGACTAAAGGCTTCACAAAGTGACTGATAGGTCCTGATCGTAGCTGAAGGCTTCACAAAGTGACTGAAAGGTCCTGATGGTGACTGAAGGCTTCACAAAGTGACTGAAAGGTCCTGATGGTGACTAAAGGCTTCACAAAGTGACTGAAAGGTCCTGATGGTGACTAAAGGCTTCACAAAGTGACTGAAAGGTCCTGATGATGGCTGAAGGCTTCAAAAAGTGACTGAAAGGTCCTGATGGTGGCTGAAGGCTTCACAAAGTGACTTAAAGGTCCTGGTGGTGACTAAAGGCTTTACAAAGTGACTGAGAGGTCCTGATGGTGACTGAAGGCTTCACAACGTGACTGAAAGGTTCTGATGGTGACTAAAGGCTTTACAAAGTGACTGAGAGGTCCTGATGGTGACTAAAGGCTTTACAAAGTGACTGAAAGGTTCTGATGGTGACTAAAGGCTTTACAAAGTGATTGAAAGGTCCTGATGGTGACTAAAGACTTTACAAAGTGACTGAGAGGTCCTGATGGTGGCTGAAGTCTACGTGGAACATCACTGATCCTTCAATTGTAATCTATTCATTTGTATTACTCTTTAACGCTTACTGAATTAAATAATAAATTATATATACAGATTTGGTTTATCTTATATTAATGGGTTGAATCTGACAGTATGTATTAAAAAAACACGGGAAATTTAATACAGGAGATTTATACTTTCAGATTTCATTTCGAGATATCGAAGGACAGAAGTTTGTTGTGGAACCCAAGACGGAAACGGACATTAGCTGTCAAACTCTGCCATTCTTGATATAGAGGGTATCGAAGTGTTTGTATTTTATAAAATAAGAGAAAACCACTTAGAAGCTGCTTCTAAATTATTCAAATTTTAGAGAAATTGTTACTTTTACAAATAATCGTTAAAAATACTAAACATGTTTTGGTGCATTAAAACAAATATCATCCAACGCTAGTTTTGCAATAAAACGATAAATTTTAGTTTAAACCCTAAAAACTACCTTGTTTTTTACAAATATTCTCTATTAACAAATTAAAATATTTTACGAAATTAGATCAAAATGTCACCATTTTCAGAATATTACTTGAAAATTTGTATTAGGAGCTAACGACTGGGACGATGGCATCGTCCTGTAATCCAGCTACTTGGAGGTCACGAATTGTGGATAGTTGTGAGCGATGGTCGGTGGGTGTAGGATCTCTGTGTGGATTAACGTCCCCTCTATTGAATACTACCTTAATCCACAAAGACCACCCTTTTAAACATACCAATTCGTAAATGCAAAGGTCGTGGTTCGGATTCCACGTTAAACTCTAGGTCCATTAGTTGCCATCGGCTGTTGGGCCATTAATTAACAGTCCTTTCTAAGGAACATGCCAGCCTTAGTCAGTAACAAGACTACAAGATCACGCCACAATCATCCTAAACTCGATTCTCATTCATACATGGCTTAAAATACCTACCTTGTGTGGTATGGTTGCCATTTCAATAATCTAATACAATCCAATCTAATCTAATAACAAAAAAGCCAGCGAGCGAAATCAGAGCAAGTGGTACGTAATAGACAAAAAAATAATAAAACCCTTTGACTTACATTTTATAGACACTATCTTTATTACTAAACATAATTAAATTATAATTGCAATAAAATGTCCTTAATCAATAGGAGTTCGTATTACGACATGAGTTGGGACGCCCAATCACTTGACGGTGGGGTGATCCATAACAACAGGAAGGAGTTCACTGTTGTCTCTGCACCGCGTAACCGTTGTTTTAAGTCGTTATTGTGGAACTGATAATTTATAGTTAGCATCCTGATAGATGGTTAACAGTTATACTGCTTCAAGTAAACGACATAATAGGTTAAGGACATAAAATTGACGTTTTAGTGTACTAGTGGGCTGGTCTATAAACTCTTTGAATGTGTTGTTGATACTATAAAGGTTTGGGAAATTATTTATTTTTAAGATTCTGGGTCATTCCTAAAACACCAGGCCACGAGTAAATAATAAAAAACTGTAATGTGTTATACATAACGCATTTTTCATTGAATACAAAAACCATAGATATGGTTTGGTATCATCTCTATTTATGAAATAACGTAAAAACAATGGATTAAGTAGAAACCTGCTTTAAAACTATTTTATATACTGAACTTCCAAAAGAGTTGCACAGCAGTTATTAATTAACAAACTGTTTCGCAATGTTAAGCTTATGGGGAAAAGAAACTTTGAGTGAGGCCTACACAAGTTTTGAGTAACTGTTTTGAGGTTTTCATAGCAAAACTATATCCAAGACCATTTCTTAAACAATTCTAAGGTTAAAATCGTTTGACACATGAAGGAGAAAGTAGTGTTTGTAGTCAAAAATACTGGGAATCTTTCGTAACTATTGAAAGGTTGATAGATAAACAATTACGTGATTTTGGGCACTGTTTTATATGATTTTTTCTTTATTTTGTAATTACGATTCAGCTCTTAAGGTTTTCAACTAAAAACCGATATATATATATATATATATATATATATATATATATATATATATATATATATGGAGTTGCATTTAAAATTTCCAAGTATTATTTTAAAATATGGATATTTTTATGAGATTATACGTTGGCAAAGAAGCACTCTTGCTGCACTGGCGAGCTACTGAGCCCTGCTTTGATGTGTTGTCTTTAGAGAATGACGTCAATTTTCAACTTCAACATCGACATCGCTCCAGCGGGACACTCAACTCTTCAAAACGGTTAACGTTTATGCTTGAAAGTATCTCTACCAGGGGAACACTATGTAATCGTCAATAAACCATCGCATTACAGCTGTTTAAAAAAACGTTTCCTGCTGACACTTCTGAACAAAATTTATTTTTATTTGGTAAGGGATTTTTTCAGCTGTGTACTCTCAATTAAATAATAATAAAGACATTATTAAGTATCTAAATATATAAAACAATAACAATAATAATAAGTCGCATTAGTTATACCATTTATAACTCGAGAACGACAGGATCGATTTTAATAATGATTAAATTTTTTGATTCGTCTCTGTTCCGAGTAGGTTATTATATAGACATATTTAGTTTTGTATTTAACCTTAGGGCTAAGCCCTACTGGCCGGTAAGGTTTGTAAGTTCAGCTTATGAGGAAAAGACGTGATGTATTTTGATCATATACATACATCAATAAGATGAATATTTTAACAACTGATTTTGTGTTGCTTTATTTACACCAACGTGAGGTGACGTTATTGTACTTAATTTCCAGCGAATGATTGTAATTGTTTTGAAAATAAGCACCAGTAGATTACTGGTTGATTAGTTTGTTCCAGTGTAAATATGATTTGTTTTTTGTACGAGTTTTAGCGAGAATGTAATTGAACCTAATCTAAATATGTAAAGACATGTTAGTTACACCATTTAAACCTCAAGAACGGCTGGGCTGATCAACTTTGATTTTTTGCATTCGTCTCTGCTTGAAGTCAACCTTAGGGTAAACACCAATAGCCTGTAAAGTTTGTGTATGTTAAACTTATGAAGAAAAGACGTGATACATTTTTGTCATCAATTAAAACCTTTTTATTAACAGATTTTAAAATGTAGACGTTTCTTCATTTCCTTAAAATGTAGACATTTTAGGCTGTACGAAGTTCGCCGCCTAGTTGGTATAGAATAAATTACGTTTTTACAGTCTCTTATTATTCTATAGTAAAACTCGTATTCAGGGAGTGCATCAACCATAAATTTAGTTAATACATTTTAATTTGTAGTGGTTTTTCCTTGACACGAGTTTTTTTTCATACCAGCCTTACATTTAGTTTGAAGAGATTCATAGCTTTCCCTAGACGTTGTCATTTTTGAGATTATTGTACCAAAGAAATGTACTATTATGTTAGTGTAGTAACTAAATTAATTTAAATTATTCTTCAAGTCATTAATTAAGCCAAATATATTTTAAGGTTAAATTCTTCAAGTTAAATACTCTTATTTCATTACTATGAGTATTTTTATTTCAAGGAATAAAGTATTTAATCTGTTCCGTTCAGTTTACTAGAGGCTAGTTGAAATAAATAGGCAGTAAATTACATATTATTTCTTACATAAAACTCTTTCATCATTATTATTCAATTCATCACTTGGTAACAATATTAATGAAGCAAATTAAAAACTATTCTTATTTAAAATCTTCTCTATAGTTAATGTAAAATGATTTTTTTTATTCTTTGACAGTAAGACATTAAAAAAAAATTTTTTTGAGAGGTTTATTGCAATTGGTTGGGAATTTCCTCATTCAGAAGCCGTCTTTTCTGACAGCTGGTGAGCAAAACCACGTGAAATCTTCAAAAGGATATGAAGCAATTGTGCCCTGGCTACGCTTTGCAGGTGGCTTCACCCGAGACTAAGCCAACAGAGGCCCACAGGAAATTTTCCTCAAACCTTATAGAGGTTTATTGAAACTGGTGTTTAATTAAGAGTTTAAATTAAAATATGATGCCATTTACTTTATTTTATCAGGAATAAAACTCTTAAATAAATACAATTTTAAGTTTTTCTATTAGATCCAGTTTATTATTTGACTTTTAATCCTAATATTATTAACCATTGTAAGATGTTACCAAGAGTTAAACTTTTTAAATTAATATTTAGTTTGACTTTTTTAACGCGTCTTGTGATTAAAGTCTACACAACTTTTTGTAGATTTCAAACACAAGATGCGTAGGAAAAAATTCCAACTAAATATTAATTTAATAAATAATTTAATAACCAACGCTATCATAAATTCCTCCCCACAAAACATTGCACATTAAGTCCAGTCAAAAATTAACAAAATCTAATTGAATTTTAGCAGAACAGTAGTTTAACAAAATAGTTCTAAATCAGATTACTTTAAACAGATATATAAACAAATACCCCCGTCGCAGCAGACCTGCGTACTCAGCGAATTTCCAAATCAATAATATAATAACAATAATAATATATGACAAGTTTTATCAAAATCTGTCCATAAACATGAAAATTATTTGCATATTCTCCATAAGATTAACATGGGAAAGAGTGTGCAGGTTTGCTGCTGTGAGGAACACTGAAATTAGGCATTTCTACCATAAATAATTTTTATCTTACATTTATACCAACTTTCATCAACATATGTCCATAAATAAAGGAGTTAGCCTATTCCCTATATGATTATTATGGGAAAAGAGTATGCAGGTTTGCTGCCATGTAAACACATAAACTGTGATTTTTAAGCATAAATGGATAGGTCTCAACCAAATGAAGCTAAATATCAAGTTTTATCAAAAAATATTCATTAATATGGGAAATATTAATTTTTTCCCTATCCTCCATGAGATTAACATTGGAGTCCCACAATACAACGTA
Source organism: Nephotettix cincticeps (assembly GCA_023375725.1). Lineage (NCBI taxonomy): Eukaryota > Metazoa > Arthropoda > Insecta > Hemiptera > Cicadellidae > Nephotettix > Nephotettix cincticeps. Next base: position 52,102,327 of record CM041790.1, on the reverse strand, counting down.
CTGTGTTTAGATTTTTTAATATCTCGGTAACCGTTGGAGATAGAGAAAAACTTTAAGGAACTTAATTGTGTTGTTTTTAAGCTGATTCCAATGGTGAAATATAAAATTAGAAATTTTTAAAAATTACATGTGAAAAACGCAAAAAACCCCATTTTGGGGTACAAAACCCCCCCAAACTACCCGTTCCCATTGACCGATGTGTCCGGTTTACGGACTCGTCCGAGCATTTGTAGGAATACACGTCTCTACCAAATTTGGTCTTGATCGGACCATTTTTACGCAAGTTATCGTGCTAACAGACACACACATATATACATACATATATACATACTTATATATATATAAATTTTAACGACTATTGTTTTTGGTCTCTGGGCACCTAAAGAAGAAAAAATAACATGGTCCCGGGCTTAACTCTTGCCATGAGACCTACGGTAATAGCTACTTCCCTATGGGAAATTCGCTAAAAGTACTAAGTACGTTTTAAAGACTATTATACTTCAAAATCCGAAATCATGTATCACCTATAAGGGCACAAAGGCTACCATCTCCATCCTAATATGATGGACTTGTGTTTCACGGTAGAGATGTTTTAGAGACAAAAATAACCTCTTGTGGTAGCAATTGTCTGGAAAAAGAAGTTGTCACCTAGATCAACCTATACAGGGGAGTTAAAAAAGTAATTTTGGCAAAAAGTCAACTTAAATCATGTCCAAGAGAATTCCATGACGTAATCTATTTAGTCCTATTGAAAGGATATAGAATCGGTACCGGTAGATCTAATATATAATAATAAAACTTATGGTCAGAAAGAAAAAAAATTCTACCCTGAAAGTTTTAGATGAAATAAAAACCAAACAATGAAGGGAAATAATATATTAAGTATCCTATTCCTTCAGCGTGTTGAAATGAACGTTAAATTCTGTGTAACGGGCTTAAGTCAAAACATTTGTCTTTAAAGGTTGTTTCTTTTTGTTTGTAAATTTTACGAAAATAGTGACAGATTTGTTGTCAAGCATGACTTAAATATATTTTCCAACAGTAAAGTACACTATAGTTTTACTTTAAAAAAAAACACTTTTTTGTGTTTATTGTCAAAGGTGTGTTGTTGTTGACAAAATCAAAAAAGATGTTAATATTTTAGAATGCAATAGCGTGTAAATTTAGATACATTTTATACAAAATTGTACATAAAAGTAATTAATTGCTAGTAAACCCCAATTCATTGTGTTATTATTTTATTTCAACATTAGTAATGAAGTTAAATTATGAAATATTGTTTGAAGTTAATTGATATGAAAGTAAAATGTTGCAATCAACTGATAATGCATTCAGTCTAAGCTCCTCACGACTTGTGCCCTGGTACGTGATCAAGAGGACAGAAACTCAGCCTTTAACATACATTGTTGAACGACTATAACTAAAATGTAACAGCTTAAACTACTTGGAGTAAACTTTTGCCATCAAATCTGATGTGATGATAAATATGGTAAATTGTGGACCCTTATTGGGCTCCAAAAGGAATTCAACAAGAACGAAAGAAAGAAATCATCTAAATTCATAAAATATTTCGCTCAAGTTACGTGGCAAACGCCATCGTATGATTTTTGGTAAATTAAAGACATTGAGATATCGTAGCCTTGTGAATACCTACCGCACTGTGGCTATACACAGCCACAGTGCGGAGTGAGTCACAGGGCCATACACAGCCACAGTGCGGAGTGAGTCACAGGGCCATACACAGCCACAGTGCGGAGTGAGTCACAGGGCCATACACAGCCACAGTGCGGAGTGAGTCACAGGGCCATACACAGCCACAGTGCGGAGTGAGTCACAGGGCCATACACAGCCACAGTACGGAGTGAGTCACAGCGCCATACACAACCACAGTGCGGAGTGAGTCACAGTTATACACAGCCACAGGGTGGCGTGAGTCACAGTGACAAACACAGCAGCAGGGTGGCGTGGGTCACATAGCCATACACAGCAACAGGATGGTGTGAGTTACAGTTATACACCGCCACAGGGTGGCTTGAGTCACAGAGACAAACACAGCAACAGGGTGGCGTGGGTCACCGAGCTATACATATCCACATAGAGGCATTAGTCACAGAGTCACACACAGCTACAGTTGAATGTGAGCTACACGGCCATACACAGATTGTCACAGTGAGCCGTCAATCAGAGAAGTTTACGATCTGTTAGGATACGCCCCTTATTAGTTTCGATTCTGCAATCATTGACGTGTTAGGCCAGCACTTTACCCCTGAGTTACAGTGCCGGTAAAATATAAAAAATCGTTTTTTTCATTTGAGTTGACGATGATACTCTCTACGATACCTAAACCATAAATTTTAGTTGATACAAGAATGTAAGTTAAGGCTTACCAATACAACTGTGTCAATCTGGTTAGTTATAATTGCAAATATTCATACATGTAAAACGACAAATTTCAAGTCATTAAATTTAATTTCATAGGAATTTTTAATAGGGAAATAGAATTTTTGTGAAGAGATGAGTTAAAATCTAAATTTCAGTAACGTATGCTCAATTCTGGAAAAAATCTTTTTTGTTCTCCAAGTTGTGTAAACATCGTTTTGTGAGTCATGTGCTAATTCATCCATCATCCATATGAAATACCTGAGAGGCTTTTTGCTCTAATAAACACAAATCCAGGGGGTTTTTAATTATGAACTACAACTAAATGAGATATTTGGAAATTCATGGCATTGTGCGTAATAATAACATGAGTGGAAGGGCCAAGGGTAAAACTGAGGCTAAAACTTTCTTCATTTATTTATTTTGTGTATTTCTACGCCAGTGGCATTTTTAACGTTTTGATGGGGAACGGTCCAAACCCCGGTCTTGTTACTACCTAACGTCGACCTGTTGTTAGGAAGCATCATTAATTAGTAGCCCAATGACAAATGGCGACTGGGTCCAGATTCGACCCTTGCGGGATTCGATCCGGCGACCTTCAGTTTTGAAGGCGGGTATTATAACCACTACACCACCCAGCCAGTTATAATAGTTATAATGTAGGTTCATAGGCCTACATTATAATTTAATTTTAGACTTATGTATTAATAACTCACAAACTATTAAAAAAAGGTTTAATTTTACTATTATTTTTTTCAAACTGAGAAAATGTTAATTTATTTATTCATTTGTATCTAATGGTTATATACAATACTCTAAATTTACAATATATTTAGTTTTATTTTAAAAGCCAGAAAGTTGCAAGCAATTTGGCTCCAAATGCAGAGTCGGGTATAATTTCACTAATTTGAGGCAAAAGCACTCCATTAGGACTAAATTGCCCCACTGAAAATGATGCATTGATGTTTTTCTAATATATGAAGATACATTTTATACTTCAAAAAATTCTATAACTATTTGGTTTAAGCTTCCAATTTGTTCATAAAATGCTTATTCATTAATTATTACATATTCAGCTCTAAATGTTGTTTAATTATTTAACATTGATACCCTACCCTCACAAAAATCATATTTATTTGTAGTAATTCATTCCTAAATTGTTGGGGAATGTTTTAAATAATAAATAAGTTGAATAAAGGTAATTAATGTTTTATGATTCCTGCAGAAATCAGGAGACTGTCTGAAGTTAAATTTAATTAAGAGGACAGTTAAAGTTTAGAGACAGACGGAGTTTTACAGTTTTGAGAAATCCCTGTCAACCTGAATGTTCATTTTGTTACATCTTGCTAATCACATATACTGCATCTTTGTTTTTTACTTGAAATAATTGATGAATGCGAGACACTTTGTGCGTATTTATTCAGGATAAGGCATTTCTAAGTATATGTCTAATAAGGTTTCCAGCTCATCATGCATTATATCAAAATACATATCCAAACTTCATAAACCACTTAGTAAATTCTTCCTTCGAACTATCTCAATCTTATGATATCCTGGTGTGCTTTTTATTCATATTTACAACTATATCTTTAAAAAAATCCATTCAGCTGTAGAATGATATACAATAACCGATAGAGTAAAATGTGTGCTTGTTGTGTCAATGATCTCACTTCACTACCTTCAACCGAGCACATTGTTTAGAGTTCTTTCCTCTTCGTAAGGAACATCTGATATGAAACAATGACAACTCCTTGTTAGTACAAATATAATAACCATATTCCAAGTTTAGAACTTTTCTCGTACAGGATAGAACTATTTTTACTGCGTCATATATTCAATTACACTTGGGAAAGGCCTCTTCTTGTCAACTCGAACGCCAGAATGCGCCTAAATGGCTTTATACCTTTTTAGCGAATTTCCCATAGAGAAGAAGCTATTGCTGTAGGTCGCATGGCAAGACTTAAGCCCAAGACCATGTTATTTTTTCATCTTTAGGTGCCCAGGGGCCAAAAACAATAGTCGATAAAATTTTTTTATAAATTATAATTATATATAATTTTTTAAATAAATTATACTAAAAAATTGGGTATTTTGGGTTTTCATATGTAATTTAAAAAAATATTAAATTTTATCTTGTACCATTAGAATCAACTTAAAAAACTACACAATTTGGAAGTTTTTCACTACCACTAAACGGTTACCGAGGTATTAAAAATCTAAACACAGTAAATCAGAACGGGTAGTTTGGGGGGGGGTTGTACCCCGAAATTGGGGTTTTTGCGTTTTTCATATTTAATTTATAAAGTTTTTAAATTTTACCTTCAACCATTAAAATCAACTTAAAAAACTACACAGTTTAGTTCCTTAAAGTTTTTCTCTATCTATAACGGTTACCGAGATATTAAAAAATCTAAACACAGTACGTTGTATTTTGGGGCTCCAATGTTAATCTTATGGAGGAAAACGAAAAATTAATATCTCACTTATCAATCAATATTATTGGATTAAACTTGGTATTTACCTTCATGCAGTCGTGATATTATGCTTCAAATGCTTCAAAATCATAGTTTATGTGTTTATCATGGCAGCAAAACTGTATATTTTGCATCTACTCTTTTCCCATGTCAATCATATAGGAAATACTCAAACACCTTTACTTATGGACAGATGTTGATGAAATGAAAAAAAATAAGAATTGTGTATGGTAGAAACACCTACTTTCACTGTACCTCACAGCAGCAAACCTGCACACTCTTTCCCATGTTAATCTTAAGGAGAATAGGCAAATAATTCTCATATTTAACGACAGATTTTGATCAAACCTGTCATATATTATTATTATATTGTTGATTTGGAAACTCGCTGAGTACGCAGGTCTGCTGCGTCGGGGGTAATATTTTACTTCAGAGGCCATATTTAGATACAAGCAAAAGTATGTCAAAATATCGGAGTGTTTTTGCTATCCTAAGTGAGCAGCTTCCCTTGTACCTTTGGTTTCTTCGTTTTCCATCGGAACATGCTAACCTTTGAGCTTGGATATTCAGTGTTAATCTCCGTATCAGTCAGTTCCACCCCGGGATGGATTGCTGCCTGTTTCGTTATTGTCCAATAACCCAGCACTCGGGAATGCTATCGGGTCCTGGGAGCTTGATGGTCTTGGAGTTGTCTCTCCCTCCTAGTGTCCTTGACTTCCTCTCCTGCCTTTCCAATCTTCATTGACCCTTTAGTTCTGGTGGTAATCCAAAACACTAACTCTATTGTTGATACGCCTATTGTCTATTACCAAGCTCCAGATCAGCTGAGCTTCCTAGCCATTTTTATAAACTAGAATACATTAACCACCACATTGTTGCTGTACAAACTTGTAGTGTTTTCACATTTCAACATTTAAGGCCTTTTTAACTTTGAATGTTTGATGAATTTATTGTCATTTATGACAATATGTCACAATTTTGAAAACGATTTTCTCCGTATTTTTCAATCAGCTTTGACAAAATACGTCTTTATACATTCGTCACAAACTCTGACACACGGGGTATCTCAATTAACCACGCGTGGTCAAAAGAGCCGATATCAAAGGAATCAGAAACATCGGGGTAACTTAATATTCTCAAAAGAATCTCCAATCAGAAACCTGAGTCTCAATTCCGTTTGAAGCATTTTCAAACTCCAATTTTATTCAAACTCAAACCGCATTTCAACAATATTATTTTTCTCTTGTTGTTAAATATTTTCTTCCTTGTGTTTGCTAAATTAATTGACTTTATCAGTAGATTACCTTTCTTTAACTAATATTGATTATTAAACAAATCTGTAGTTTAGGTTTATAATGATTTATACTAATGTATTGAAAAACAAATAATGTTTTTTAGTCTTCAAAAACTTCGATAAGATAACGAATTAAAACATTGTTGTAGGTATAGAAAAATAGGTGTAGAAAATATGTTAGTTCATGTACATGCCTAAAGATGATTTTTTTAGTTCCTCTATATAGCGACTGTTCTTAGCCATATAACGGCATTTCTGTTGCAAATTTTTATTTTATGGATTGCCAATACCCCTCAAAGCTAAGACATATCCATGTCAACAAATATAATTTAATGATGGAATAGTCCCTTTAAAACATAATTTATTAAGTTGTTCAGTTAATGGAATATATGTTAGGTTAAACTGATTTGTAGAAGTCATATCATATAGGAAGAAGGAAGAACAAGAACAGAGAAAAAAATCATAGAACAGAGGATCTCACAAACACCCATAGGGAAAAGAGCGAGAAAGAAGTGAATAGAAGAATTGGAGAGAGGACACATTGGAAATGTTTGGGAAGAAAGAAGAAAATACAGAAAAAACACTTCCTAAAGGGAAATAATAGATAATAATATATTAATAAACCCTCATTCTAGTGCCAATAATCACCTCCAACAACCAGCACTCAGCCAAAATCGTCTGTGGTTTATGGGATCAACGAGCCACTGTTTATCAATTAATTTTTGACAAGTAATTAAATTATCAGTTTAAACTCATATTAGGTTTAAAATCAAATACATTTACATTTGTCATGTACTGAAAAATTATAATCCTCGTATCTTGTACACTAAGGGCACCACGTGCTTGGTATTTTTATTAGGCCAAGGTTTGGATGCTGAAGTTGCTGATCAGGTTTTATCAGCATTGTGTCTGATGACCCATGTTTATGGCTAATACTCGTACGTCCCACGCTCAAAAAATTGTACAATCAGTTGTCGACTTTCAAATTAAATCAAAATAATACCTGTAAACAACACAGTTTAGATATAAAATACAAACTTTAAAAATATAAAAAATCAATTGCACACAATGTACGTAATTTCATCTCCTCATAAGACAAGAACTAAAGCAATTAACTTTAAAACAAGCTCTCCCTGGCAAAGCTTTGTTTTTCAAAATATTTATATTTTTTGTATTAGTTATTATTTGAAAACGGGTAATCAGTTGGAGCAGGTTTCAAGAATTAGACAATTTTGGTTTTTGTCCTACAAAAGCGTTTACCTTTCAGCGTAAGGAGCTTTTTTTTTTTTAACCAAAAACAGTCGATGTTTTTTTAAAAAAAAAATTTTAATATTTTTTTTTTTAGTTTGAAAAAAAGTAGTAAATTTAAAAAAGTGTAAAAATTTTTAACTTATTCAAATTCGGACGTTCAGTAAACCGTTTTCCATAAAGTTTTTGTACCCCAAAATGTGCGTTTTCACAGTAATTATTAAATTTCTAATTTTATACACCATTAATGCTTAAAAAACTACACAATTAATTTTAAATTTTTTATCTTAACTAATATAAAAAATCTAAAAAGTACGTTGTATTTTTGACTCAGTAAATCTTATGGAATTAAAAAAAATTAATTTTTCACTTATACAATATGATGAAACAGATATTTAGCTTCAGAGGTTGAATCCTATTATGTTCAAAAAAATAGTTTATGTGTACATGGCAGCAAACATACTCTTTTATTAATCATAAAAAAACATTAAATTTTACAATGATGACATATATAAGAAAAAATTTTTGCACGATAGTATGCACTTTCATGTCACAGCAGCAAAACTATACTCTTTATGAATCTTATGTTAATAAAAAATTTTTTTATAAATCAATTGTCAATATATAACAATGCATTATTATTGAATCGCTAGTACAGGTCTTAGTATTCTACAACCTTAAGCGTTCAGCTTTTTCGCTAAATTCTTTTTTCATAGCTGTATTTAACCAAAACAGCTGATTCAGGTTTTTTTTTCATAGTAAAATCTATAATTGAATGTTTTGTTTTTAACTTAGTTTGAAAGAAATTTTTAAATAACAGTTAAATTTAGTTTTGTTAATTTTTTACACAGTAAATCTGTTTTATTCTAGCTAATTAACTTTTCTAATATATGGTTTACTCTATACAAACATAACTCGGTCTTCCAGTGCAATAATTCAAAAACGAGCAGCTTCCATACAACTGGGCTTTTTAATTAAAGTTTTAATTGCACTGCATTAACACATTATACACACCAATAATCAATAACAGTTTATTTAATATTTAAGACAAATTCTGTTTGATACTAAATACATGAAAAAGGGTCTCCGAGACATTTTTATTTTCAGCCCAAAAACATGCAATTCAAGACTGACAGTATAACTAATGATAGAAGCTCGTGTCAGCAATGTAAACTTCCGCCCGAAATGTTCAACAACAATGTTCTCTCTGATATACTACGAAAAATACACAGACACAACTTATATATAACAAAGTAGGATTTCAATTAACTATGCTATTGCTTACATGTCTATAATGGGGATAAGAAAAAAATTAATTGCACGATAGTATGCCTTGGATGTATAAAGTAACTGTATACATGATTTATAATTTTGTCCTTCTGATATTATGAACGAATTTTTTAATACCTTGCCCTTATGTCCAAAAATGAATTTTAGTACGACAAATTGCAATAATGTTTCATTGAATCGGGACATACCAGTATTCTACTTCGTTCGGTTGAACTTATAGCAAATTCATAATCAATGTCGATCAACACAATACATGATATACACATTTATAAATAAAGGATTAGTTATTTAAGTTTAAGCTCTCACTTTTATATAAGTTTTTTATGGTAGAAAGTTTAAAGTCTTGTTATAGTAAATTGAGCATTAAAAAATAATTATCGTAATAAAAATTACAACTACCAACAATCCGTGATTTTGAAGAAAATATAACTATTTAGCCACCCAGATTTTAAAAGTTAAGTATAAAGATCAACAATATATTTACTGGAAAGGAGAGGTAAAGCAATAATTTGTTTAGGAACTTTCCCTCTGGACTAGGTTTGACTGTGGAGATGATACCATGGCGAAAGGGAAGTCTGTCACACTGCATAACCGATAAACATGAAATTTAATAGTTTTTAAATTTATAAAACCTAAAATAGTTTATATAAATACTAAAAAGATGAAAAAATATTTTTACATTTAAAATAAGCTGTGTTTATGTGTGTTAGAGAAAGCAATAACCAAGTCGGCCCCAGAGAACAGCAAACATGATAGCACAAGCGCGTCGTCTGGCGGAACACTCGCATACTAGGGTTATTAATATGAATTCCATATTACACAACATGGTAAATAACACGTTGTGCATTTAATATTATGAAATATTTAAACACTTTGTGCAAACATGGTTTATAATTTTATCGCCTTTTCTTTAAACCTATTTTATATGTAAAATACATTTTGCAGCTTATTTTTAAATTAAATTGTCAATATAATGAGTTAATCGAAAATAAAATGCTATATAACCTAGCATTCATTTCTTCTATTTAAAACCGTTTCTCATTTAAGTTTTTATGAAAAAATATTTTTGAATCCACTGGATCATATTCAGTCAAATTTTGGTCTACTTGTCTTTGCCGCTAACTATTTCCTTTCTATATGATGAAAACTTTAAAACAAATAAGCTTTTGAGTTAGGGACTCAATATTTATAAATGAATTATTAGTGTGGTTTATGATAATGTTAAACCTTTCGTACAAAAATAGTAGGTTCGCTTTCATAGATCTAAAAATGTTTAAAATTTGAAAACTAATTACAAATAAATGAGATTTGGCAATTGTTTGAATATTTTGTATGGATTTTAGAAACCTCGTAAAGGACTCATTAATTTAAAATAGATGTAAAACGAAGAAACTTTGATTTTGTTAAACAATAATAAGAGATTAGTGGACTGTAACACATATTATATTAAATAAAACTGTTTTAAATATGAAATTAAGCTAGCAAAGTTAAAAAGTTTTTCGGTAGGCCTATATGAAAAGTGTCCTTTTGTGAGAATGAAAGATATTTAACTTAACTACGTTATTTTGTTTAATTGCAATAATCAGTCGCGTAATAATAAACAATCACGTATTAAAAAAGAAAAGATTTGTTTTTTTGCCGGAAGCTTTCAGAATGTGGAACTTATCGTGCTCAAGAGATGTTGCCTGTATTTGAAACAACAAACACGACAACCTACTCCTAAGAGCATGATGTTTCTGAAAACATGTTGAACGTTTTGATATTAACCGAAATTATAGTGCAAAGTGTTTAAAAATTATTAGTGACAAAACCAATTAAAATAGGCCAACAAAATTTTGTCCAGTAGTGGAACAAGTAAAAAAAGGTTACACAAATGTGCTTAATATATCTATTTTGAATCCCAACTGCTCAACATCATGAGTAGTTCTATAGAATTTTGAAAGAACTGAAACGATACTTCTATTAAAAAATTATGTTAAATATTCAAAAATAAATATTGTACCATATAATAATATTAAGATTATTATTAGTAATAAACCACATCACTTTACCACCGAGTTAAATTGACTGTGAGGTATAAAGTATGAACTAATATCTGAGCTATAACATAATATGAGTTTTAGTGCAACTAGCCGTTCCAGTTATATCATCCATATACCTTCAAGATTTTTACACCCTGTGCCAGTTTTAACACCATTTCAGTTCTCTCATCTATGCCCTCTTCCTAAATCAGCATCACGGCTCTCTGAGACGGTTGTTTTCTCAAAACTCTACTACCACCCATGAGCCTTGTACACGAGCTCTTATAATGTTTGCGCACTCGTGAAATAGCTCGTAACCCTCCTAAAGGAGTTGTGTACCGTACTGTGTAAGTCACAAGGGCTAATCACTAACCAGAGATGACCGCTCATGGTCGAACAGGAGTCACCCACAAACCTGACACGTTTACAGGGTCAGAGCGTATCGATAACGTATGCACGTTATCAATTAACGCATGTTCAATCTACACCCAATAATTTCCCGAAAACCTTCATCCTCCCCTAAAACTCCCATTGGGTTAGACCGATCTTCCGATTTTTAATATGTCGACAAAAACTGTTTAAATTTTTTGTCGACATATTAAGACTTAATTTCTTAAGAGATTTTTTGTTAAAACATTTATACTGCCTTGAACGAAAATTTTATTGAAATACGAACACTTAAAAATGAACAAAGTGGACACGGATTTAAGTATTACAAATACGATTAGAACAATTTACAGGGAATTCATATTACTCCATGTTCATAAAGTTCTTGTATTTATCTATAAATATATTTCATTGATCCGCAAAGACCACCCTCCTAGTTAAACCAGTTCGTAATTCAGAGGCAGTGGTTCGGATTCCACGTTAAACTGTAGGGCCCTTGGATATTCTATTGATTGTTGGGCTGTTAATTAACAGTTATGTCTAAGGAACATGTCAGCTTTAGTCAGTATCAAAACTACAAGATCACGCCACAATAATCCTACACTCGTTTCCCATTCATACTTGGCTTAATACCTACCTACCTTGTGGTACGGTTGCCATTTCAATAATCTAATCTGATTTGAAAAAAATACGTTTTCGTCAGAGTGACAGTCTGGGTTACATTTGATTAACTACTGCATCATAATCTAAAATTAGCTCGTTCAACCCTGTGCAAAACTGTTTTAAATGTTGTGATAGTTTTTCACTGAGTCGAGATCCTGACATATTAGTTGTATGATCAAATATTTTATGTCATGTAGGCCTAAATATTCACCTATACACAGCTATACAGGGTGTTCATTAAAGTCGGGGACAAACTTCGAGGGGTGATAGTACTCATGGTCCTTATTTGAGACCAATAATCAATAAAGAAATCTTAAACACATTTGAAAAACTAAATTAAATTCATAACTCATCAAAATAAAATAAATACCTAAACATTTGTCGAAAAATCCTTCGTTTCACCGCTAGCCGCCATTTTGTATTTTTTACAAAAAAATTATATATCAAGAACTATTTAAGAATTAGAGTACAGAGCCCATGCGCCACCGCGGTGCGGCGCTGAGAAGCAGATGAGTTCAGCTGGCACAACGCGGCTTCTTTGCCTTGGCTGCACCGAGGTGGCGCATGGGCCCTGTATTCTAATATTAAAAGTACATTTTCTCGGTTCTCCGTGGGTGGATTTTGTTCACTAAAGCACCGTTCGATTTTAAATTAAAATTTCAATCTATTTTGTGTCTTCTAAATATTTTAAAAAGTAAATGGGTATTTTGTTATTTGAATTAAAAGATTTTTAACCATCACCATTTTGAAAATATAAAAGCAAATTAAATGATACTTTGAAAATATTTTTCTCTTTGACCAATAAATATGTATGCAAAGTCTGGTTTCTGTATTATAAATAGTTCTTGAGATATAACGTATAAAATACAAAATAGCGGCTAGTGCCGAAACGAAGGATTTTTCGACAAATGTTTCTAGGTAATGTTTTGTTTATTTTGATGGGTACTATCACCCCTCGAAGTTTGTCCCCGAATTTAATGAACACCCTGTATTTTAACGGGTTTAAAACACCCGTTTAAACTTTAAAACCCGTTAAAACCCGTTAAAACATGGGTTTAAACTTTAAAACACCCATCCTAGTGGGCGTCGTCTCATTGAATATCTTTGTACTGCAATACTTTGATCAGCTGTTCGATCACTCAAATTGAACACGGCGGGTTTAAATAGATTGTTACACGTGTCTTGCTCACAAGTTCATTACTGGGTAAACGTGTACAGTCTATTGCAGCACTCTTGTGTTTATTATGTGGAAGTAAGGATCAATCAAGCATTGATTGTTCTACATAATCTTAGGGAACGTGATAGTTCTACAATATTCACCATTCACTCATATTCACTGTAAAATACCTACCATCATATACAGGGTGTTCATTAAAGTCGGGGACAAACTTCGAGGGGTGATAGTACTCATCAAAATAAACAACAAATCACCTATAACCATTTGTCAAAAAATCCTTCGTTCAGCCCCTAGCCGCCATTTTGTAATTTTACTAAAAATGTTATATATCAAGAACTATTTAAGATACAGAAACCAAACTTTGCACACATATTTGTTGGCCAAAGAGAAAAATAATCCCAAATTATCATTTAATTTTCTTTTATATTTTCAAAATAGCGGTGGTTAAAAATCTTTTAATTAAAATAACACAAAACCCATCAACTTGATAAAATTTCTACAAGATACAAAAAAGATTGGATTTTTTTTTTCTTTTTGAAATTTTCCTCTTTGGCCAATAAATATTTGTGTAAAGTTTGGTTTCTGTATCTTAAATAGTTCTAGATATATAACGTTTTTTGTAAAAATACAAAATGGCGGTTAGCGGCTAAACAAAGGATTTTTTGAGAAATGTTTAAAGGTAATTTTTTTGTTTATTTTGATGAGTACTATCATCCCTTGAAGTTCGTCCCCGACTTCAATGAACAACCTGTATATGAAACTGTTTTATAAATGAGTTCTTTATAATTGTTCTTGAGTAAATGTTTCACGTTTTACAAAGGACAACGTATATGTACGTTGACATGGATATATCCGTGACGTCAAACGATTAATGACACCATATAAGGACTGCTGTTTAGAGGAACTGAAAACATTATTTTAGACACATCCATGATCGAAAATACTTCTCAACGGGAAGTAAACACAAAATAGTTGTTGATATAAGACAATGATATTATATAAGGCAATACAACCACGAAATTCAGGTCACAAGATTTATTTCCCACAAAATATTAGTCTCAATCTTGAGGGGGGATCTTTAGACGGAGAGCTTGTATAAAAGATTTGTATTTGAGGTTTCCAAAAAAAAAACGCACACTATCCAAGTGACATGTCTTGTATGTAATCAAATCAAATAATCATTTACAGTCATTAATTATATAAAGAATATTCATGCGTCAATAAAATGACATGAAAAAATATATATTAAAACATCACCTCGTGATTAAGAAATTCTTTAACGCTATAATAATATTTAATAATAAGGTGCTTCTTGAGAACAGTTTAAAGCTTAAAATAAATTCACTTATTTCTGAGATATTCTGGGAGGATGTTGATACGACATCATAAAACATTTTATTCTATGAAAGAGTTCTTCTCTTGTGCCAAGAAGAATTAAAAATTTTTTCCTGTTTAAACTCATAAGTGAGGGACTAGACCAGGCCCAGGAGAGATGTCCGTTAAGGTGGTTAGCTTATAGCGATAGTGCGTCCGCAGCTCCGCATAACGCTGCCAAACTCATTCCACCCAACTATCCGAATAATGAGCTTTTTGAGTTTGCACACAAAAAAAACTACAGGAACAACTGTTCAGTTTCAACATAGCATTAACGAGAATTTAATTACGAACATTTAAAAATGGTTTATAGTCGTAGCTGTTATACTTAATAGAAAATTCTCAACCGAATTAGTTTTGAAGCGTAAATCTGCTTTATGTACTGTTCGTTGGTTGTTAAATGCAGCTTTTCATTACCGTATTTGTTTCAACACTCTATGGTAGATGAAATTTTAGACACTTGCTGTACAAATAATACGCAAACAAGTTTCATTCATTTGCTAAGTGGTTTATTGTATGCTGAAGGAATTAGCGTGTTTAACTTTAAAGAAACCTTTATAAAAAATTTTCACCATTCGTCTATTTCTTAAATCCTTTTGCTAAAAATAATACTATATATTAGAACACAGTTAATATTACATGGATAAATTATATTATAATTATTTATTATTAATGATATTATTTATCCTTAACTCTATAATAACCGCTAGGTAATTTCTGACAACAGGCGCAGACGTTTAGATAAATAGCTATAAAGATCTCATTTTATAACTTCGCCTACAAAACTATATATTTTTCAAAACAAGATAAAAATGGCTATCAAAAAAGATGAAATTTATAATGTTTTATTTAAGTTTAATAGGAGTAGGATATACGTTAAAACCCTGACAAACCAAGAAAATATGTATTCTTTCATGTTATGAAGCATGTAAAAATATTTAAATATATATAAGTAATAAAAAATCAAAGATATGCATTTGGTTTATAATTTAATAAGAAATAAGAAAATGTATAATTATTATAGGAAATATACATAATGACACTCATGGTAACATAATGGGCGTGTCGGTGTTTTATTGGCTAGGGCTCAACGGACTTTTCTCGTGGCGCCAAGTGTAGGCACTACAAAACATTGTTGTCCAAAAAATTACATTTAAAAATACAAATTTACCTGGTAAAGAGACCTCATCATTTTGATCGAGAGGGACGTATTTCTCTCAAGTAACTTCTGCCACAAGCGGCTTTTTCACAGCAGGATGTGGGATCTATCTAAATAGTATTTCTTCATTTTAAAGAATTATGTGATGTCATTTTTTATCTTTGTGCAAATAAAAAAAACCTAGCCAATGTTAAACTTTAGCTCAATAAACAAAATAAATTTTATCCAGTATCAAACCATCATAAAATTTCGTTCAAATTCATCATCACACTAAAAATCAGTAAAACTAAAAGCCTATTACTTGAAAATTCACTTTTCTCATAGCATATGACCAGAGTAGTTGCGATAATGTGTTTACGAGGGACATGTTCCGTATCGTAACCCGTCCGTCATAACTCGTTTACGGTATAAACCCACACTCTATGACGCGCAAACGAGCCCTTGCTTCCTGATACAGGTCACTTTTTTATGATTTACAAATTTGTTTTCATTCATTCCTTTATTAAGGAAAAATGAAACTTTCTAATTTTAAATTATTAAAAATTATTTGTTACGTTAGCGTAAATGACAATACACTAATTTTATTGAGGTTGGTCCTTATTTGAGACCAATAATCAATAAAGAAATCTTAAACACATTTGAAAAACTAAATTAAATTTATAACCGCATTCTAAAATTAACACACTGTAAAGGTAAAGTAAAAGTGGAGGAAAAGTATTTAAAATCTTTTTTATAAAGCTGTGTTATACAGAGTAGTTCTTTTTTTAAACCATGAATTGAGAATTATAAAATAGGGAGGTAATTAACTCTTATTGCATTTGTGTGTCAAGCGAACCCTTTGTACGGGAGCGGGCTTCTCTGATAATGAAATAATGCTGATTTGAAATTCTCTTAAGCTAGTTTGTTCTTTAGAGAGAATACGTAGCTTGGAATTGCTAATATAACTGCAAACAACGTTAAAAATCTTAGATTTTAAACTTTGCATCATTGATAAAAAGAATATACTAACCATTATTTTTAATTATTTATATACCTTATTGAGCGTATCATTATTATTTTAATTGTAGGTGATAAAAGCTAAAAGTAAGTTTTGTATTTAAAATCAAAGGCAATTAAGGACAATGCGTGAGTAAAAAAATGCGTACACTCTGGAAAAGTTTCTTCTTTTAAAAAACTTATGAAAATCATAGACTACAAAACTTTTTATATGTAAATACATATTATAAAATATATTCAACTTAAATACTTAGAGGTGGACTACAGCATTGAAGAAGTGATAGCGTATTTTGAATGGCTATTATTTATGCTAAATATCTGAAATATCAGTTATAATTATTTGTGTTTTATGTATGAATAACATTGTGAATAACGTACTATGTATACCGTGAAAAAGTAAATTTCACATTTCCCCAAAACTGTATGTCGTACACAAATAATATTTTTTACATATAGTTAGTTTAATATTTAGTTTTAAACCCATTTTATAGTCGTGTCAGCACCACATTAAACTTTGGCCAAAAAAGTAACTTTTATTCATTCGAAAAGTTATTTCATTTTATATTCAATTTTAAAAACAAGTAGGTTTATGCTGCAAACACAATATCAACCAAAACCTTAATATAAGCCATCTGAGCAATCATTGTAAAATTTTGGGTTGTAAAGCTGTTTGCATTTTGTTCACGGATACAACAATCATAAAAGTTTTTGCACAAGGAAAAAATTTCCAGTGGTTTTTATGATGTAACTCAAACAAATATGAACAATAAGTTGTATTAAAGAATGTAAATATCAATACACTTAGCCCCTAATAAATAAATTACCGTGGGTTTATCATATTCTAGGAAATGTCTGTGGGAGAAGAGTATGACATTGTTTACCAGATTGTTACCATGATTGTGTCCCACGTCTGCGTTCGTGCTTGAAACAGATTGACAACCTGTTATGACATGACGGCTGAGACACGTATGTCCGGTTGATTGTTGCGTCATCAGCGATACATGACGTCGTCAATCCCAGCCCCAGGCCAGATGCTTGAAACCCCATACACCAACCGTGCTAGTTTCTATTCCCTATTGATCATTTTGGCTGCTATTTCACTGTCATGAAAATAGGATCGTTTCTTTCTTAAAGTCAATTTTTTACATGTATTACCATTTTTTTAATTCTGAAATGTCATTTCATTCTTTGTGCAAATTAGAGATGGGAAAAACTAAAAATATACTCGTATTAACTATGCCAAAATTTATGGAAATGGAATATATAAGTCATGTATGTCTTTACTACAAATATATGAAATCTCATTATAACAACGATAATAAGAAATATAATTTGTTTTAATACTAACTGAATTTCAGAGTAAAGTTATGGTGTTACACAAAATTATAATTAGGCTACATTTTAAATTATAGTAATACTGAAAATTGTTCTTAGTATTTGATCTTCCCCTATTAAATATCAAAGTTAGTTATCCTTGGACAAAAATAACGATTTCTAAATGTATTTTTAAAGTCTGAACTCGCCTTTTAGTACTTAGTAAATATTTTAAGAATGATTTACTTTCAATTACTTCAATTACTTTCGTCCACTAGAAGCTCTGACATTCCACATTCCAAAATTTCAAAAAAACAGACTAAACTTAAAACACATAGATCGCAAATTAAATTAAATTGTGGAAACCAAGCTAACAATAGTTACGTTTTAAACAGTAATACAATAACTGTATTGATGATAAGATGGCGTAAAGCTGATTCTAAATTAATTCATCATGTGTAATAAGCTCCATATACCATACATAATATCTCATTATTCATATTGACGCAAAATTGAATTAACTTGCTAAGCTCTCCCGCCAACACGGTTTTGGCGCGCAAACACCTGTAACACGCGGAGCAATGTGTGATCACCGCCATGATTGTGTTGACATTTTACTCTGACCAAATCACACGGTTAATCCAATCACCACACGATCTATATGGCAGTTTAAAATTAGAATTTGCTTTAAAATACATTTTAAGATTATATTAGATTTCCTATTGAAATAGCGGTCCACCCGGGTAGGTTTTTTAAGCCAAGTAAGAATAAAACATGAATGGAGGATGATTTTGGCACGATATTGTAGTCTTGTAACTGACTAAGGCTGACATATTCTTTAGACAAGACTGTTAATCGATTACCCAACAGCCAATGTCATCTAGGACATGCGAAGAATCCGAACCGCTTTTGCCTTTAAATTACACACTTATATAATTTAGAGGATGGTCTTTGCGGATGAATGAAGCACTCAATAGCACGAACGTTAATCAACACCAAAGAATATTCCGTTCACCAATCATCGCTCTTACAATTATCCACAATTCGTCATCTCTGGATAACAACATAGGCCACCGTCCAGGTCGAACTAAACTTATAATTCTCATAAAACAAATTACATAAGACATTTTGACATAACAATTAATTTAGTACGAGTAATACAAGTTTTGGACTTGACTCATGATTTCTAACTGACACCTAATACATACTTTGGATTTGTCCAAACACTTGGGGGAGTAGTAAGTGCACCATGAAAATAATTATATAATTATTTTTGGGCTACACCTATAAAAAATAAACCGTTAAATACATAATAAATAGTTAAGTAAAATAAAGTCCACCATTTCAATCTCACAAATATAGTGATTCAATACCGGTACCGTTAGTGGTTGGAAACTGCTTAAAAAAAACTGTTTTTCCAGGGAGGCCTAAATGTTTCTTATCTCACATCTATGTTTGTCTCTCTGTTGGTATACAACACCACGGAAGGCATTGACATCGCATTTTTTTCGTGGAAAACTAGGGCACTCACTACGTTTAAACTGTTTTGTTATTCTATATATTTGGTACGTGGCCTATTCCTCCAAGACATTTTTCTAAACGAGGACTTTATACGATTCCTGAACTGAAAGATATCTGGTGCATACCTTAGTGATTTAAATTTAGATAAAACGAGTGTTACAACAGCATATATAATAATATTTTAGGGATAAGTAAGATTAATTTAACGTAATATGAATTATAATTTATATCTTATACATTATATGTATAATTTTCTCCTCTTTTTATATACTTTTGAGATTTATAAATAATTAAAGCTCATGAAAATGTGAAATTTGAACATTTTATTCCCATTCCTGGTCCAACCTTGCACTTAATGGCTTTGTATTAATTTTACATTTAAAAAACATCATGGACCAAAAACAACAAATGTAGAACCTATGATCGAAGTATGAATAGTCTGAATAAAATTTGTAGGCTTTTTAAACTGAATGATAAAGGTTTGTACAAAATGATGGAAAAAGTAGGCTTAGGAAGCCTGTAAAACTCTTCGGTTTTTTTAAATAAAACATATACGCAAATACAAATAAACCTTTCTATAGTTATTCCTCAGGATAATGCAAATAAATTTTGACAGTGTGAGAAGCAAAGCCATTTTGAAAAAAAAACTATTTCTAAATATGAAAACCTCATTAGCTTAACTGAATTTGGATTCGTGTGACTATTTTAGTATAAACATATGAACCACCAAAGCTAGAGTCACGTACTGTATGAAATTAAAATTGTTTAGTAGTTACTATTTAAAGTATTATATATAAGGTGTATATCATTCTTAATTTTAAAATGGCATACATCAAGCTATGTTAAAGAAGATTTGGCAATTAACCGGTGCAAATATTACATAATGTAAATCGTGTTTCAGGTTATTTTATAACTTATTATACAATTTTCATGGAAATTATTTGTTTGTAAGAACTATATAATTTCCTACAAACGTTGATTATTTGCCTAATTTCATTCAGTCTATTAGTAACATTTTACCAACATCCATGATTTGGTATTTCATCTTCATAACTATCGAACCGAAAAAAACACCTGAGTAGACTATAAGTACGCTCTTCCATCTTCGAATGCCTTGTTGGATAAGTATGTTTCGTGATGGGAATGTGGTGTTGTGATCCATCACTTTACAGAATACAACTCTTTGTGGAATATATCCTAACAATGTTTTTTTATTAAACATTAATTTAGAATCACTATCCATCGAAATATGCAGTACTTAATTCCCGAATTTCGCAGCTCAGTTTATTAATTATTCGTATATTTACTAATAACAATCTGCGATTTATGCATTTCTGCTATAAAGTACGGTTTTAATTTTTTTGTTTTGGACTGTTTCGACATATATTAGTGATTTTTAAAGATATAGTATATAGATCAATTATGATTATTTCACGAACAATCTTTTAATTACGATTTTCCGCTTTTGTTTTTCAGTAATATGAATTCTTTTCAACTGTGGAAAGTTATCAACTCGGTACAATGTTATTTTCTTTACAAAGATAATGAATATAAATTATTATTTTGGGAAAATACCAATAAATGTTTTTTATACAACAATACCCGTACAATGAAGCTGTTTTTTTTATATCGCGTTGACTTTGTCCTAGAAGCAGTTTAAGCTGTTTTATTGCAATCTGTCATACATCTACGTCCATCTACGTATTTGCCTGATAGTAAAACCAATAAACATTATTTATTTTGGTAATTTACTAATAATTAAATTTAATACTAAGGGACCATAAAAATTCTTCTAACACAAATATGAGAGTGTTTCATTTATAGAGACTGTTAAAACTCTCTAACTGATATAACTTTTTTCTTAAGATTGTCTATATGATAGAATTACATTATGTCTTCTCAGGCACATTAAAAACTTATAAAGATACCAAGATGACGTATATTTAGATATTCTAATTCTAGCATGAAATCATAGTGTTTATTAATAAAACAAATGGATCCATAATCTACTAAAACTGAAATGTAAAACTATGTTTTACATTTTGTTTTCATTATGAAAGTTTTACCAAAGTGCACTTTATATTCAAAGTGGGTTCAAAACAGTTTGGATGATTCAATTTTGTATTCGAAATTCTAAAACATGTAGAGTTGCATGAAGTAATTTTCATTATGATATTATATAAATAAATATTTTATATAGTATATTGAAAATAGTGAAAACAATATGTAACAAAAATAAATTTTTTTAAACCTTTTTATTAATATAAATTAGTCATCAAAACTGTTTTAATTACTAACTTATAAGACAAACTGAATCTTAAGATTATAAAAGTTAACAAATTTTAGCGAAATGAAGGTATTTGCAATACATACCTTGCCATTTGTTCCGTCAGGAGCGGACACACTGTTCTTGTTTGTTCTACAAAAAGTCTATTTTTGTTAAAACTAATTCAATCACTTTTGTGAGTCTTTTTCGAAATACAAAATTTAAATCACACAGTTTATATATTCATATATATATTTATATTTAAATCAAATGCTTGTTACAAGTTTTACCACGTAAAATGAAATAGGAGTGTTGCCAACCTGTTAAATATAGTTTTCACCGATTTAAACACTGGTCTGTGTTTTTTTTTATTTCAATCTTGGAATAAACACATGGAATCTAAAAATAAATGTCATAAGGCCACCTGTGATGGACAACCGAGTGCAAACGGAAATCCTTGATGGCCACCAGTGGTGGACACCCGACTTCACGGGAAAAAGCTAAATGAATTACGCCGCGCGGATACAGATATGGCGCCGGCCACCTCTGGTGGACATCCGAGCTCAAAGGCATAAGGTAAAATACATTGTGCTGAGTTGGTACCACTGGACTGACACATACTTTCTCCCTTAAGTAAATTTAAAAGAGACAATCTGTAATAAAACTATCATGTTCTACAAAGTAATTCTAAATATCATTTAATAGTTTATTGTTCAAATTGTATGGGGGGAACCCCCCCTGGTAATACCAAGCTTTTTGAGCTGGTTTTTTTCGGTGATTTGACCTTACACTTCATACCAAGTTTCATGGAAAACGGGTGGAAAGTAAGGAAGAAATAGATTTTTTTATATTTTCCATAAGAATAACTTTGGGCGCTTTCAGACAACGTACTGCGTTTATCTTGGACACTAAATTTAACTTTTCTCTGGAACCGTTAGTCGTAGACAAATAATTCAAAATACTAATTTGTTCAGTTTTTAAGCTGGTTTCAATGGTACCAGTTAAGTTATGCTTTACTTTTATTGTTTTCGCAGAAAATTTAAAAATTAATTTTTTTGACATTTAAAAGCCCATAACTTTTGAACCGTCATTTTTACAGACATGCGGGTGGTGTCAAATTATTTAGTGCTCTGTGCACTATAAACTATCAAATTGTAATCAAAATCATTAGAGCCGTTTTCGAGAAAATTGGATTTTTCACGTTTTTAAAGGTTTTTAGGGGTGAACTACCCTTGAAAATCAAAAATTAAAAAAAAATTTAAAAAACGCCTGGAGATACGGTGACTATATATATACATGCCAAATTTCATCTAAATCGGACAAACGGGGTAGGCTGTGGCACTGTACACATCCAGACACACACACACACAGACACACGGACGGACAGACATCACGTCAAAACCCACTTTTTTGGATTCAGGGGACCCCAAAACGGATATATCCACCCTCAACTCAAATTCTAAAATTTTGACGAAAACAATACTTTCTCCATATACTATGTATAAGGGGAGAAAGTAAAAGGTTCTGAGCAAACTTTAGGTTGTTATTGAGCTACTATAAATAAAATAATGCATTTGTAAACTTCATGGTTTAATATATTACCTTTGCTTTGAATCTTATTTATACTAAAACTTTAAATATAACAACCCTTTAAGATAGTAATACATTCAGATATATGGTGATATCTTCAAAAGTAGATGATATAAAAATAATACTCAAACTATGCTCTTTGAAACAATACTTCAAATAATATAAGAATGTATATATGATTACATATACAAAGGGAACTTTTGATCTATATTACTGTAACAGAGTAATAATGTTGAAGCCACTTTCTTATATGTTCTATGTTTATTTTCAAGTAGTTTTAACAAGGTTACAATTTTTATAAAAACTATTAGGGTTCTCTCA
Organism: Nephotettix cincticeps; assembly: GCA_023375725.1. Taxonomy (NCBI): domain Eukaryota; kingdom Metazoa; phylum Arthropoda; class Insecta; order Hemiptera; family Cicadellidae; genus Nephotettix; species Nephotettix cincticeps. The sequence goes on along the minus strand of CM041790.1, from coordinate 52,078,853 downwards.
ACTTGTTTAGTAGTTTTTTCCCAACAGGGATTGTCACTAAAATACCTAAAACACCCCAGGTATACACTTACGTTTCACAGACCAATAGAAACGTCCTGCTTTTTTAGGCAGTAGGTCCTCTTGTAACACTCGCCTCACGCACACGGGCTGAACGCCGAACCACTGACTCAGTGTGGTTTTAACAAGGTTACAGTTTGCTCTACTCAATCAAAGTCAAGAGTCCAATCGATTAAATTTACAAAAAAAACATCTTCTAATAATGCTAATAAGAAAAAGGGGAAGCAATAAAATATAAAGTCAACTTTGAAGATTTTTTTAATTTTCTTAGATTGAAGTGGGTTTTATCTTAAAAACAAATATATATAACACAATGATAGTTTGAATAATTAATACGAAAGAATAATGGGGAAAAACTGTAAGTCCAAAACAATTTTGCATCATGCAGGTTTATAACCTTTGTATACTCCATCCACATTTTATTACTTCTGATTTATAATCTTGTTTACTATCTTATAAGCTGCATTGCACGTACCAGAGTGTATTTACTAGACACTTTTGTAACAGTTTTAAAAATATAAATAGTAACATAACCTCTTTGTTTTAATGTTTGTTCTACGCATATTTATTTCAAATACTAGCTGTATCAGTTATTTAATTAGGTCAGTTAATTAATTATTTAATAGACACTGCTTATCGAAAACTCTTGTTTTTCTTTACATTTTGTACCCTTTGTCGGTAGACACTATATATTACATGATGGTAATATTTTATTAAGGTCCGTTACTTGGTCAAAAAATAATCATTTTTTTATTCATAGCCGAGCTATTTTATGATTGAAGTACAAAAAATCTGTATTTGTATCAAAGGTAAAACTTTCAAAATAGAAAGGCCTAATTTTTTTCAAGTAAATGTAGATTATATTAGCATTACAGAGATAGAATTTTGACTCCCTTCAAAGAGATAATTTACTATGTTATGATGTACCAATGATATTTCTAAAATATAAAAAATGTGTATTATATTAATTTCTATACATTATAAATATTAAAAGGAGCTCAACTACTCTTTAACTGAAAACCTATAAAGCCAATTAGGCTTTGAGTTTAACTCCCAGAGGCTGCTGAATGTCTAAGCAGCCAACTCAATGCTTATTCATGCCTCCTTCAGATTCGACCAATAAAGTAAGATGAATTCGTCTTCATCAAACCTCAGCTGAATGTCTTTCACCTCCAAAATTAGTCGTATTGAGCATCGCCCTCAAAACACAATTTTATACTTTTACCTTACCTTTTATACATTAATTAAAAAATAATTTTGTTTCTCATTCCAACTTTGTTATACAAAAAGAATAAAAAATAAAAAAAACTTCTAAATATTTTGTCCCAAATAATTTTCATTTTAATATTTTGGCAGCATACACCCCTTAAACAGCCTTAGGCAGCAAGGGCGGCTGCTTCAAAATGAAATTAACACTTGTAAAACCACGTTATTATATGAAAGGGCGCAAGATCCTTCAAAAAATAATTGCTTCTCGTTTATTATTTTATAAGTAGATTTTATAAGTGGTTTATGGAAGTTTAATACCATTTTTGATTGAGCCTTAAATAGCGTCAACAGTAAAAAAACATTGCTTATATAAATAGTTTTAATTTACCTTTACAGTTATGAGTTTCAACTGTAATTTTAGTGCCGGAACTAGTTTTAATGAAGTTTTGGTATTTTTCAATAAAAGGATATTTCTTAGTATTCCACATTTAAAAATATATTTGGCCCAGAGTTTTCTTTCAGACTTCGTAGTTTTTTTTAAATACAATACCTAAACAATCGTATTTGAAATCTGTTGAATTCAAATCCTGAATTTCAGCGCTGAGAGGTTCTATTCTGAGTCATGGTTAATCATATATGATTTAAATCATATTTTTGCCATTTTACATCACGATTCCTGAAAAACGTTTCACGACGTCTTTAGGCGAGCAGCAACCTATAACATAGCAAGATATAGCATTCAGATGGTTCGGTACTAACCTGAAAACAAACAAAATGTTCGAGGAAGTTTATTAAGACTTTTATAAAATTAAGAAAAAAAGTCACACACACTATAAACGCCACCAAAGCTCTGGAAGCACTGCACTAGCTTATAGTTGTTTCAGATATTGACTAGTTGACTCAGGTCTAAACTAATCATTTCTAAACTAACTAGTTCAGGTCGCACCCTATTGTGCTTTTGATGACATCATATGACACATATAAGGACCAATACTAACACGACTCATAACGCAAAATCTATTATTTTAAATTCAATAAAAGGAAAATGTTATACGACAAAACTTCAACAGTCGCATTTGGTACTAAGAAAATAAAACAATATCACAAAACCATTTCTGGACTCCCTTTTATTCTTTTTTGTTTTTTTTTCTTTTTTGTACAAACATCCAGATTTTAGAAAGACTCATCTTTAAACTTTTACAATATTTTTACCACGCACTAGCATCCTACTCAATCCAACCCCTTAGACATACTGGAGATTTACTGTTTCTTTTCGGATATAAAACATGAGGGTTTCCGAAGTTTTTGTGCAATTTAGAAATAACTAGCATACCTGGCGCACGAAATCGTGCGCTGTCAAAGAGACAATCTGTCCACCAATAACTATGTTTGGAAACTAAGTTTAGATTTTCCCAACAGATTTTCATTTTGATTATGTTTTGGTTTTGTGCAAATAAAAACTGGTGTTTTATCGCCAGCTGTACGATGCCAGCCTCATTAAACGAAAAAAGAAAGAACCATGTTTAACTGTCAGATTTGATTTGTTTATTTAACCACTTCCTTAAATAAACAGCTGATTTCTCGATCGGTATTTACATCTATAAGTTTACGGGGAAAATCACGAATTTGACCCCATTATTTTCCATGTCCATGGTGAATTTTCAAAGTTTTTTTGAATTATTGGCAAAACAACATGCTAAGACCTTTATAACAACACCTTGGCCATGGTGATTGGTAGCACCACCGCTCCAAAACAATTATCACAAAAAAGGCCTAGTGTATTAAATATATAAGATGTTTCAAATGTTTGGGTATTTGATGTACCAAGTTTAAAATTATGTAAAATACTCTGTTAAACTACAACTGAAGGGAAATTATATATTGGAACCTCATAAATTTACTTAGATTTTATATGTAGGACAAAAATCAGACTTGTGGCTTGACTCATAATTAATAATAATACTTTAACTATTTGTAGCCCAGAAAATTCGATCCGTCTGTCTAACTGCTTATCTGTCTAACTGCTTATCTGTCTAACTGCTTATCTGTATAACTGCTTATCTGTCTAACTGCTTATCTGTCTGTAGGGTCTTTGAACGCCTATCCATTAAAACAAGAGCACCGACCGTCATTCAACATTTTTTCATTATTCGATACCTTTTTATGGTTTTTGTTTATTTAAAAACTAGCCAAAGTACCCGTTCTTCGCACGGGTAAAAAAGGCTGAGAGGTGTAGGCTCTACAGATACATTTAGGTTATTGATAAATTAATTCTTTATTGTTTACAAAATGACAAAACACGTGTCTAAGTATATATCTAAGCATGACAAAGTAACATATGTCAAATATTGGGAGAGGATAAGCATTAACGTAATAGAGGCAGGCATCGGGAGAAAATAAAAAATCTACCATTCCACTATTTCGAACTAATAATTCACTAATTTCGATCCAGCAGTTTATGTGTAAAAATTAACTTTATTTCTTTTTCTTACCGAACTGTCAAAATGTAAAGTAAACGGATGTTGACATTAAAAACTGTAAACATTGAATCCCAGGGTATTTACAGCAACCATGTCTTCTGCTTCTCGAACTGTCAAATTTTAGTGTTCACAGCTGTTGACATTCAAGTAATTTTATGTTTTCATTTTCTAAAAATGTAAACATTGAAACTTAGGACGTTCACAGGGCATAGCCCGAGAGGATTTTAAGGAAATGAGTATGCCTATGTGTCGCATGAGTTTAAGATCTGTCTTTGTGTAAAATTTCAAACTGTTTGGTTCAGTATTTTTTGCGTTCACTTGCCACAACAAACCCACAAACACACAAACCCACAAACACACAAACCCACAAACACAAAAACCCACAAACATACAGAAACCACCTCTTCTTTATAATATTATAGATGACCCACGTACTATTAAGAACACATTTAGCTCCAAACCACGTTTTGAGCATTATTACACTTTTTTAGATTTACAGAACTTGTAATTTTACAACAGCTGTTATATTAAAATTAATATAAGTTTGTTTACATTGATCATTGCTTTTAAAATATATATTAAAATATATTTTAAATATATTTAAAAAAAAAATTATTTATTATATTTTAAAATATATTTTAATATATATTTTAAATATATATTTTAAAATATATCATTGCTATTTCAAAATTATATCATATCTTAACGTTTAGTTTTCCAACACATCTAAATGTAAATTAATCAGCTTTATTTTTTTGTTCAAGATTTCAAGAATCCTACAGCCTGTACAAGGACGGGCTTACTCCTTGGTATTTTTTTAATAGAATGATGAGAGATTTTGTGAAATGACCGAATAGCACAACAAAGGCTAGGCCAGGTCAGAGGGCAGCGGCGTGCCCCACATACCCAATGTTATGGAACTAAAAGAAATTGAAAATCTGTCAAGTCAAATGGCTAAACCGTTGTGATATCTGTAAATTTGTTCATATATCACTGGGGTTATCTCAGCATCTATTTCAGAAAAAAACAAATAAATGTTAAAATTAGTCTCAACAGTTGCTTTGGAAATCATAGATTGTAATTGATCAAATTGCCTGTGCGCATTTGTTTGGTTAGTATAAAACTAAAATAGTACTTGATAACACAGGAAAGAGTAAAAGAAATTTATACTTCACTAGAACGAAGAAAGCACTAAAACTGCAATATTTTTTAGAACTGTCCAATTTCTGGTCTACCTTATATAGAAAGTCACTCTGTTGTTAGAAAAGTAATAAAATAATAGACTAATTTTTGTGAATGACAAATAACTGTCTATGGAATTGAAATGACAATCTTTGGCCCACAAGTTCAGTGTGTCATTCTTGTGTCTTGTGCTACCCTGCCAATAATGATAATAATAATAAAATATTTCTGAAAAAAGTGCTTAAAATATTAATCTGCTTGTTGCTGTTTAATAATGCGTTTTATAAATTATCTATGTTAGTGGATTATTTGCTGAAACAGGAAGGTATATGAAATCTGGTCTTACTCTTTACAATTTGTCTTATTATTGAACTATGTATGCATTTTTTTCCATGTATTACGTAATAATTTAACAGAGTTTCGTCAGGATCCAAGTGTTTTGTGCGAGTTATCGTGTCTACAACACACATGATCCAGATTTAAGTCTTCTCATGACGATCATGCTAATAGATCTTATTTCCACAGAGAATTCGCTAAAGTACTATTATCAAGTAAAACATTTTTTCTATTAATTTTTTATGAGTATTTTGATATTATAGCTCTTGTTCCCATTGTATTTTTTTGTTTTCTCTGGGAGATAAACAACAACAAAACCTGATCATTTTTATCACACAAGACAGTTCTGTTACTAAAAATAGCAGTATTAATTGGATAGAAAAACATAAATAATGCTTTATAAAACATTTTAGTATAGTAAAAATAGTAGTAAATATAGTACATTGTTGGTGAAGGAGTTCATTTAAATTCCAACAAAGAAAGAATATTATAGAACATAACAATTAGCTTTTTTGAGTGATGGAAAATGCAATTAAACAAAGTGTAATTACTTTTACAGAAATTATCGTGTGCTGGAATGTCTGCCTCTTGAAATATTCAATTTATGTGACATTTTAGCTTTAAATAAATGGTTTCAGTGAATTGAAACATACTTTTCATTTTAAATTAAAAATACAAATTTTGTAGTTTATTTACTTTTGGTAGAAAATAACCAACAACCTTAAAAAAATCATCCCTTTATTTTTAAGGGGGTTTCAGGATAATTTCACCATGCGTAGTTTATCAATTGGTTCACAAATAATGAAGAAATCAATTTTTTATATCCCTAGTAACAAAGCCATTGGACACTGAGACAATGTACTGTAATGACCACGGATAAGCAGATTTTCTGTGTATCAAACAATAAAGGTAAAACATTATAAACCATTATATTTCTTGATATGCCTTTTGATGGGGATATATTATCATTTAGTAATACATGTAAAGTATAATAGGTATATAGCAGGTTATTATGGATATTATGAAAACATTTATTTATTTTATTTATTTATTGAATACATTTTTACATTCATGTTCATGGCTCTACAAAGTTTAAAAACTTGGCAATGAGATCTGAGATACATAGATAAAATCAATCATACATTCTTCCTGAACAATGTAATCGTTAATTAAATGTTTTTCTATTTTTTATTCTGTTAACCAAGACTAAAAATATATAAAAAACATATTATAGCTTTTAAATATTTGATAAGTTTTAATTTGTTTTAGCTTTAGATTTCTTATATATTGTCTAAGTCCCTATGACAATACTGAATATGAAAATACTGTTAGAATATTAAAATACTTGATAACAATATTATTTTAAAACACTGCTTCCAGCGTATACTTACATATCGTTAACATACTTGTCAAGCAAACTGTTTGAGATAAAATATTATTCACCAATCTCTCGTGCAAACAAGTTTCCGCACACATCGGTGAAGCGTTACCTCACCCGTTCGTCCCATGGTAAAATCTGTTAAAAATTTCTTTTACATTCTTTGTAGGAAACTAGTCATATTATATAAACTCAAGGCAACATACAAGGATTAATAATCATTCTGAATCAATACTTTAAACAATTAATTATGTGATGTACTCCTTTTTACAATATAGATTCATTTCATTAATTAACATAGATAATCTAAAATATTAAGGGATTTATTAAATAGGGAAGGGACAGAATATTAATATTATATTATAATATGATAATAACTTTAGTTAAAGAAATTTAGTAGTTAAATAAATCTCCATAGCTTAGATAAAAGATAAACTGAACGCCTTTATATTGTTTTTTATAAAATATAATATTCATCTAGCTTCTTAAATATAGCTCATTAGCTTAAAACAACATAAATAAAAAATAAAACAGGGAAAAAAGGATAAAATGTTCAAATAAGGATAAAATACATCCTTTTATCCATTTATCCTGTACATAAACCTTGTTTGCTTGTGAGTTTGGTGAATAATATTTTATCTCAAGAGATTCTGGTATTATTTAGCTGCAAGGAACGTAATAGGACACAACAAAATTAAACATACTGGGAAACTGAATAAAAATTGAGGTAAATAATTTATTTTTAATTTAAACTTCTTACAGTTGAAGATTGTTAAAGCTCCTTACTAATACTAACAAGCATTTTACTTTATTAATTAAAAAGGAAAATAATTATTTAAATTCAGTTAATTTTTAAAGTTATCCTTTCTAAATTTGTCCACTGTAAATAATCATTCACTAACTTTCTTTGACTTATCTGTGTTTTATCAACAGTAGTAATGATAGTAATGACAGTTAATCAGAGAAATAGGTTTATCATAAAAATTAGGTTTGACAATTATTTTGTGTATGGCGATGTCCCTAATTCATTGATATTAGGTTTCCTTGGAAAATAAATAAGTGTAAATAAATTGAATATGTAGCTGTCTCCCCTATGAGAACTCCCTCAATTTTCACGACAACCTAAGACTAATGGAAGCTGATCATAAGCAGGCTGAAGATCCTGGATGCACGTAATTAGCGAGGTCACAGGAGTCCAATACCATCCAAATTAATTAATACAATAATTAATTAATATAATTAAGAATCCAAATTAATTATAATATGAGCAAGGTTAACATACATATAAATATATTTGCACACGGATCTCGAAAACGGCTCTAAGGAATTTCTTTAAATTTTGGAAATAGCTATTTTCCGAGTTGAAAATAAGTTCTAGATAGGTCTAATGTCTAGGAAAATTCCGGTTTTCTTGTAATATTAAGTTTATAATGTCAAAAATTAACATTACGCTTATGGAGAATCAAATATAAACGATACGAATCAAAACATCTGTTAATAACCGTTTGATAGTTGTTGATTAAAGATGGTGGGGAACAATAAGCGAATAGAGCGAATATTAATGCAATAGATATTGCATTAATATTTATTTTATGGATAAATTAAAAATCATCAAATTACTAAACAATTGTAAAAACTGAAGAGTAAAATAACTGTGCAAAATAAAAGCAGAGAAAAGTATTTCCAATATCTTCCATGTTTTGATAGAAAACGTATTCATTCTAAAGCCCCTGTAACAAACCAATTAATTGGTGTAAATTAATTTTCTCTTTTGCTTTTAAACCCTTATTCCGTTTCTAACAAAATAAGTTTATCGTAGGCCAATAATAACTGTATGGAAAATTAATTAGTAGCCTATATGATCGGATAAAACAAATGAGGTTGGCTAAAAGACCTTAAACGACTATGGTAACCTAGCCGAAGCCACAACTCAGGGGTAACGCGTTGGTTTCATTATTTGAAGGTTGGGAGTTCAATCCCCAACAGGGAATCACATTTCTGTTTAGTGTTTATGCTGTATTAATTAAGGTGTATTAAATTGGTTTTATTCAAACCACATTAATAAACTTATGTCCGCAATAAGAATCTTAATAATATCAATCCACCATCACCGGTAATGAATTTCAAACAAAGGACCTCAAAAGTGTCTTAGCCCGGACATGTAATAGGCTACTAACTGAGTAAAGCCCATGCTTGTAGCATTATCTTTGCCTTAACAGTCCCTCGATTTGCATCGCTCTAATACACGCAGTGTAATAACAAAGGTAGTAATGATAAAGAAACACTATACCTAAAGGTGCATTAGCTAAAACAACGTGGTAAATTTGAAACATAATAGTGCTGAAAAGTATGCAATCATTACGTCAACCATATTCCTCAACGCTTGGTGTATATTACGTGTGCAGTAGAGATGCTTGATAGTCATCTACTATTGTCATCTTAATGTAACTGGGGGCTGAGCATTGCTCCATTATTAGGTTTAACATTTTAAATCAACCCGACATACCTAGTACATTAGGACATTTATATTTTTGTATTTAATTACTAAAATAGGTACATAAGCTGAAAAAAGAATAGACCCAATATATACTGTATGTATATATACGCAGTAATATATATTACTGTGTATGCAACATGCGTAATATATATTACGCAAGTTAAGTGAAGTAAGTAACAGGAAAAGGGCAGTATTATATCCTAAAATCATAATGAATAAAAATAAAGGTAATAATGATTTTTTGAAAGCATAAATCTATAGTTGGGAGTAAATTGAGATTGAAAAGGGTTATTGATAAAGAAGTTGTTTGTCTGAACTGTCAAGTCTGATTTGGCTGATGTTTGCGAAACATTCCTCAAATTTACATTACATGTTTGAATAAAGTCCCATCGCACCTAGCTTCTTCATAATGTTCCTATCTTTTCATATGCATTGGTTTACATATGATTTTTTTAGATTATTGTTTTTAAGATTTAATTTTCTTAAAATGTGACAAACATTTCAAAAACCGTGATAGAATATAAAATATATTTGGCTCTATGTATATTTCATTTTTAATGCATCCTAACAGTTTTCTCTCCAATTATATTTTAATATCACTAAAAATGAGTTTGTTACCTAAATATATACATATTGAAATCAAAAACCCATAACCTATGTTGTCTAGTATATGCGAAAATGTTTACAAAAGAAAATACTAACTATATTACGAGCTCAGCTTATCAAAATAAAATCACAATTTTCCATTGTGTAGTGTTAAATAACAGACTGAATAGATAAACGTCAAATTGATCTGGTGTAAAAATAAATTTGGGATATCTAGCTTTATGCACCAAGATTCGAGAGTGTTTTGAAATGTTAAATGATTAAGAACCTTCCAGCCATATAATACGGAGAAAATAACATCAAAAGTGTTTAAAACCCCATAACGGTAAGGGGGTTTCAACGATTGGGGCAAGTTTGTGTTTGTTCACATAATGTTATTTAATCTAGTTTCATAAATGCTAGTCACATCATATCTCATGTTGATTTCATGCCTATATCCTTAGGCTCAACTACATTACAGGCACTACTGAGTATCTCTAATTACATCCTCCGGATGGTTAGTAACAAATCACACGATTATAGTCCTGAAACTATACATATTTATGGTGCTTACAGGTTGTATCTTTTTATCCCGATTGATAAAATTAAGTAATATATCATACGTATAACCTCAAGTGCTAGGAATAGTATAGTAATTAGAAGTTATAATATTATTACTTATGGAGGTAAAATTGATGTTAATATTAACTAAACTATAATATTGTAAACCGATTTTTTAATAAAACACTGTTTTAATTTAGATTCAAACAAAACAATTTAAATTTTAAATAAATATATGGTTATTATTATTTGTACTGTATTACATTTATTTCACTATTTAAAATGACCAAACATGCTGATTTTACACTCATGTATACTGTTACACAGAAATACAAACTGGTAAAATAAAGCACACCATTAGAATATAACCAGCTGAAAATCACAAAATGGTCAACACAAATATAAACCGTCTAGGTGACAGAAATAGCAACTGTTTTGGTGTAGGGTACACAAAAAGTTGGTCTGAGGAAAGGATTAGCTACAAACTGGCCAGTTCAAAAACACAATCTCAAACTCAGCAGGTGAGCCGAACAAAAATGAGCGAAGATATATAAAACCCCGGCAAGGTTATACATACAAACAAAAACTGCCAGGGAAATATTTATTTTCTGACAAGTACGATGAAGCCAGTACTCTAGTAGGTTTTAATCAATCATCCAGAGGAAAAACATAAAAATCTAACAGCTTTTATATCATCTATGGTCATGTCTAAATGTGATTATTTTGTAGTGATATAATCATCCATTACTGCAACAGTACTCAGGAATTCATTTATTTCCATAAAAAAATACATTTGGGTATATTTTTGTACGTAAAGGAAATCTTTTCTTCACAAGACTATTAAGCCTGTGTGTGAAGAAGAGTCTAACATCTAATATGTAATAATAGAGTCCCACAAAGCGGTGGCAACACTCATTGGAAATAAACTAATTGTGATATACAGTACTACATAAAATTAATGAAAGGAATACAAGAGAAATAAAACGGAACACAAACAGAGTAAAAATACAAATGGTCAGAACGAAAGCATTAATCGTCAGAACACTCTAAGTCACAATTACCGGTTCCAAATGAAATTAAATTAAATTGAACGTGAAATGAATTTTGAAGTTAAAAACTATAAGGGGAAAGAAGGAACAAGTCAGTACTATATGTGGTGATATAATCTGTAGTTAAGGCATCAATATTTTAATTACATAATAACCGCAGTGGAATCGTCATACCACAACATTTTTATAATGTACAGTATAATCAACAAGGAGTGTTCTGTAATTCATATTATTAGATGGTTAGAGTTTACAATTTACTACCAAAAACATGTTATTACCAAAAACATTATTACAGGGTAGTATCGCAAAGGAAGATTAAACTAAACATTTCATCACTGATGAGAATATTGTAGAGCTTCATTCGTGGTATACCGACCGTGTGCAAACTGAATTTGAGATTTGATGGCAGGTTGTGATATTTGTCCAGTCTGTCATATTGTAATTTCTGATTATTGTAGTGTAATTTATTGTGACCTTTTCTGTCATAATTGGTTTTACAGTGAATGTGTAAGTATAACTTGTGAAGAGTACAATTACATGAGTTTGCTGAGGAAAAGGAACAAATGGGCTTGCAGGGATGGGCGTGCAAGTGGCTTGCAGGTTAGGTTTGGAAAAGTGATCGGATAAATGAAGTGGATGAAATAATTAAACTGCAGCCAACTGTTCTTAGTTTAGTTGAAATTTTAAAAGACGTATTCTAAAAATGTTTCTGTCAACAACAAACTAGACCTATTTCTGAAGCTGTATATAAATGGAGCGTTTGTCCCTAGTGGTTGTGGACAGGGAGGCTACTAGTAAAACCACTGACTGGGATTGGAAACCCCGGCTTCCCAGACATTCCCAGGATGGGAAAAGGAACCATTCAGTAATTGGAAGAAGATTTTTGAAATGATTTTTATAGCTTATTCAAACTGAAATACCTCCAGCGGAGGTTACCAAAGTGCTTGACTCTTCTTTCTGGCCGGTTGGTACCCTAGTTAAGGAGTTTAAGGTCAGGCCTAGAGACTTGGCTAAGTGACTATGTGCCTTCTTGCACTTTTTTAGGGAAAAAAGTAATGTGTAAGGATTGGACTGTCCCTCTATAATAGACAATTACAATAAAATATCCCACCCGAATCGTATATCCTATTTTTGTCGCTCACACCCCTGAGGAGGCGTGGCGTTGTTTGTAAATGCTCAATTTAGCTGTACACCCTTACAACTTAGTGATATCTCTGCCAAATTCTAAGGAGAATTTGCTGCTGTAGTCATTAAAAAACTTCTATTGTTGTTGTTACCATAAGTGTCATAGTTATCTTACCAGACTTGGACTTTATGTTATGATTGGGACGGATCACAACTTAGATCTGTTAAAGCCCTCAAGTGAAGCCAATGTACGCAGCTCTCAAAGTTCGCAGCTTCAAAATGTACTGCAGTATAATTGAGCCAACGAGAGAGAAAGCATCCCTCGACACATTTGAACCAATCTTGACTGTTGGAACTACAATTCGGTGGTAAGCCGGGAGCAGATTTCAGACCATTGGCATGTGTTTCTCATTGTATCGACCACACCAAGTTCTGAAGGGAGAAATGAACTGTAGGTAGTAGTCATATATCTAATCTTAGCTTTAGGTTATTTAAGCCACCAAATATCTAATCCTTTCACAATATGCTGACGTCATGCCTGGTTCCTGGAGAGAATCACTGCCTTGTTTTCTTGCTTCCATGGCATATTCCTTTGATAGCATATTGAATGCTTTTAACCATATATTCCTCTCAAAACTAAGTCCGTTATTAACACTCCACGAATGTTAGCAAAGAAGCCGAACCAGTGGTTCAGTCCCAAATCACCTAGATTAAGAAATTATGTAGTTTTAGTCAGTGGCATTTCTAAGGATAATCCCGAGCTCATCCCTTATTTAAGGAGACTGAGAGCCAAATATAAAGTAAAAAAGGAGGCTAAAAATCTTATGTGGCCTCTACCATCACACAAGCAGGAAATCCCTGCAAAGTAGCTTGGGATTTTATTAGGAGAACTAGGACCAAACGTGCTCCCATAAATAATAGTTTTGCCAAACCTGATGAATTTAATGAATATTTCCTCAGCTCTGTAGATCAACTTGTTAACAGTTGGAGCCCTATTGGGAGGCGAATCCCACTACATAGTAGTAGTAGTACTACACTAGTAGTAGCTTGGAATTGGTTCCTTTGGAATTTTCTTGGAGGGCTGTCACTGGTAGTTTCTTATCTTGCAGACTTCTCAAAGGCAAATTTCTAAAATAATATGTCTCCGAACATATTAATAGGAGAGGAAGAAGCTAAATTTTCGAATCCTGCAGACTTCTTGGAGGTGAGATTGGACGATGGGTTGGGATGGGCGGGCCAGCTTGCTAGGCTGGAGGGATCACTTGCTAAGGGGCTCTTTATACTGAGACGGATGAGAGCTTACAGCAGTCTAAGCTCCTCTAAGCTGGTCTACTATGGCCTGTTAGAACAGCGTATATACTATTCCATTGTTCTCTGGGGATCAGTTAAGGGGAATCAGGATAAAATATTAGTCTGGCAAAAAAAGCCATTCGTATTATTTTAGGCTAACCACCTCAGAATAGCTGCAAAGAATATTTCATTCAGCTTGACCTTTTGACTGTTCCTAGTCTCTTCATCCTGGAGGCAGTTTGCTATGTAAAAAAAACAAAATATAAAACCCAATTTTGTAAACCATAACTACAATACAAGAAAAAAGGTATCCATGCCAAGCAACATAGGCTAACGTTATATAAACATAAGCCAAAATATTTCAAACGTTTCCAGGCACTACCAGAAAATTCGTGTAATATCGGCGAGTTTTCAAAATTTAAAATTGAAACTAAAAAATTTCTCTTGGAAAAGGTTTTTTATGACCTCAAAAGTTTTACTAACAAGTAGCAAATCAAATCAAATCGTTTATTACTCATTGATAAACCTTAGATAATTTTGTGGTAAAGCATCCACCAGTCTTCGAAAAAGAAAAGTAAGTCTGTTCAACTTAATACAAAGATTTTCTATATGGCATGCCCGAGTCAATTTACTATCAATATGTATCCCAAGATAAGGGGAGTCGGATGATCAAAATCGTAAAAAAATTGAAAAAAATTTTTATTGGCTATTTTTATCCAGAAACTTATTCTTCTTATTTTGACACCTCAAATATTAAAATACATCCACTACAAAAAAAGTTATAAATGATTTTGTGATTTGTGTGATCGACATCCGCGCGCAACATCCGAATCTCTCTTGAATTTCTTAGCTCAGTAGATATAGCACATATTATATAGTGTGGGTAGAAGTGCAAATATAAGTACTGTATTACAAGTTTGTTTTGTTCGTTGGTAGCACTGATAGACAGACTGCCAGATGAATATTGTATTGTAAATAAACAAATAACAAATCTTTCAGTGGTTGAGGTTAGTGTTTTGTTTACATGAGTGTTTCTGTTTATTAAGTTTCTGATAGTGTTTCGTATAGTAATTTGTTATTATTTCTGGTATTATTTACTCAGAAATATGCCGAGGCCAACACTGAAAGTGTTCAAGAAGCGGAAAAACATTGGTAAGGCCAAAAATGTTGTTGCTTCCTCAACTACTCCTAGGCCTGAAAACTCAACGCCTGGGCCTCACTCAAATGTCCCTACTATAAGCTCTTCTAGAAAGAAGATTGCTAAGCAAGAGTCAAAGTATAAAAGGTTTAGTAATAATGATGATAAAGATATGATGTTGTCAAGCTAAAATACTTGCAAGAAATGCTCTCAGACATAGCAGTTTGTAAAGTGTGCAATGGAAATTTGTCTTTATCCACAGGCCAAAGATTTGGACTTAGTGTAGTAATTGACATTTGCTGTAATGACTGTGGGCAAAAAATCTCTAAAAGAAATGACAATGAATCAGTAAATTTGAGTAGCAAAAAGTCTGAATTAAATACTCGTTTAGTGTACGCTTTACGCAGCATCGGTAAAGGGGAAAACGCTGCTAAGACATTTTGTGGGGTGATGAATTTACCAAATCCACCCCTATTTAGATACTATAATCAATATTTATGTGATGCTGTAAAAGAAGTTTGTTTGGAAAGCATGAAGGAAGCCGTGTAATACACGGATAGTTGATTCACTTGTGTATTGCTCATTTTGATGACAAAGGGAAATTTTGATTGATCCTCATATATTGTCAACTGATTCAATAAAAAAATTGTTTAGGTTGTCAGGGATAATAAGAACATAGTTTATCTTTGTTACACCATCCTCAAAGTATTTAGTTATTGACCAGGCCCCTTTGCACCTATTACTACTGTTTTCAATTAACTTAATATTATATTTCTGTTAAGCATTTTTCATTTCTTGTTTGTATCTTTTCGCAAGTTTGTTTAACTAACCTTGTCAGTGTCTGCCCCCGTTTCATGGTATATTTTCAGTGCTACACTCATTTCATGTTTTAAATTTAAAAGATCGCTGTTATACCATGGCTTGTTTATGGCTGAGTTCCGGAAACAGATTTCTATAGGTTACGTTCTTGCAGAATCGAGGTGTTTTGTTCATTTATTATTTTTCTTTATCTTTACATTTATATTTATAAATGTATAACTCTTTCTATGCTTTTATCCCAGTTTCCTTTTTTTATAAGTCTTAATGATCTTCAGGTTTTCATCGATTGTTGATAGGTGATGTCCTTTTTCCAGCAAGTTTTTGGCTACATTTAATCTTTCTGGTTTTTAACTCTCTCATGCTGTGATTTGATTTTTGTACCTTTTGGTTGCACAGAGTGATATAATATCTACATATGCCAAATCATCAAATTCATAAAAAGGTACGAAAATCACATCTGAAAATGAGAGAATTAAAACCGAGAAAGATCAAACGTATTGAAACACTTGCTCGAAAAAGGTTAACTGGGGAAGGCTGCCGAAGGTCCTTATTCTTCTGAGGATGAAGAGACCTTCTAGACTTTTATGTGATCGTCCCAAAACAGCATATCATCCGATGTTCTAATACTGAGCCCAGTTACTTATATCCATAAGACATTCATTGATTCTAAAAGGTCTGACCTTTGTCGGAACAAAGCATCAAATAAAATTCTTACATTCATGAGCGATGAGGATCACACATTTTAACACTTCTGGTATAATAAAAGCGATATTTGTATTTGAGGATACAAAATACTATATTTGTATTCAAATATAACATACAACATCTAATAAATAGTATCTTATTTGACGAGGAATATCTCTAATTATTCAAACATTGATATAACACTACATTTCACTAATTAGTTCTCACATAAATTCCTAAGATTTAAATAGAGTCGATCACATACATAAATCACTTAAAAATCATTACAAATAATATTTTATATCGTTATTTTAATTATATCTCTATATAAGCATAGTAATAATATCATAAAATAATTCCTTTAAATATAATATCATTAATAATGTATACAAAAAGATACTATGTGATCACCATACAGATATCACTGACTGGCTCTATATCGTGTAATGTGAACCATATCGTGATAATGTCAAATGGGAGTGAAATAGTGCCATCATCAGGTTTATACATGTTAATAGTTATGCAACACACAATTAGCTCATTACGTAGTCACTAATACGTCAGAGGATTTAATTAATAAATTAATTGGGTCTGCTATTGTTTGTCAAACAGTACTTGACTTGGTGAAATAAAATTAAGTCATTGGTAATACATTTTTTTAATGCAAATTATCTGCTAAGAAATCAAATGTTTTGATTGTAGACAATTTGTAAACAAACTTACTCTCCATAAGGTTAACATTAGAAATTTAAAACGCCATAAAATGGAAACTTATGGGGTTTTCGAAATATTTTTTCACTAAAACCTTCCCGGACACATATAGAGCAACTTCCTAAAATTTCATGGCGATCGGATGAGTAGTTTGGCAACGCATAAAGGACATACATACATACATACATACAGACATACATTCAATTTTATATATAGAGATGACTTCCGAATAATTCATTAATGTAAAACTATGAATTAAATATTTTCTGTACAAAATGAACAGCTTTATTTGCCACGTCAATAGTTTGCGGTTTTGGGGATTATGTTTTTCTATTTTTTTATTTTCTGTCAGAGCAAAAGTCACATGTTTATATGTTGGCCAAATAAAAAATAATTGCTATGGTTATACATATTACTTTTATTATAATAATCAGCTATTGTATATCGAAATCCTTCACAACGAAGCCGCAATGCTATTCGACTTCAGAACATGGCCAATCTTAAATTTAACACGAATTTATTGTTATGAAGGAAGCCGTGTAATACACGGATAGTTGATTCACTTGTGTATTGCTCATTTTGATGACAAAGGGAAATTTTGATTGATCCTCATATATTGTCAACTGATTCAATAAAAAAATTGTTTAGGTTGTCAGGGATAATAAGAACATAGTTTATCTTTGTTACACCATCCTCAAAGTATTTAGTTATTGACCAGGCCCCTTTGCACCTATTACTACTGTTTTCAATTAACTTAATATTATATTTCTGTTAAGCATTTTTCATTTCTTGTTTGTATCTTTTCGCAAGTTTGTTTAACTAACCTTGTCAGTGTCTGCCCCCGTTTCATGGTATATTTTCAGTGCTACACTCATTTCATGTTTTAAATTTAAAAGATCGCTGTTATACCATGGCTTGTTTATGGCTGAGTTCCGGAAACAGATTTCTATAGGTTACGTTCTTGCAGAATCGAGGTGTTTTGTTCATTTATTATTTTTCTTTATCTTTACATTTATATTTATAAATGTATAACTCTTTCTATGCTTTTATCCCAGTTCCTTTTTTACAAGTCTAATGATCTTCAGGTTTTCATCGATTGTTGATAGGTGATGTCCTTTTTCCAGCAAGTTTTTGGCTACATTTAATCTTTCTGGTTTTTAACTCTCTCATGCTGTGATGTGATTTTTGTACCTTTTGGTTGCACAGATTGATATAATATCTACATATGCCAAACCATCAAATTCATAAAAATGTACAACAATTACATCTCAAAATTAGAGAATTAAAACCCAGAAAGATCAAACGTCTTGAAACACTTGCTGGAAAAAGGTTAACTGGGGAAGGCTGCCGAAGGTCCTTATCCTTCTGAGGATGAAGACACCTTCTAGACTTTTATGTGTTTGTCCCAAAACAGCATATTAACCGATGTTCTAATACTGAATCCAGTATCCTATATCCATGAGACATTCATTGATGTCCCTGGGAAAAAGGTCTGACCTTTGTCGGTAACAAAGCATCACATAAAAATTCATTACATTCATTAAGAGCGATGAGGATTTCACTTTTATATTTCACTTTTAAATACATCTTAGTTGCGTCAGTTCATCAATAATAAGAGTCAGCATATTCTGTCCGACTATAGAGGATACATCGCAAATACTCACCAAGCTAATCTTGTATTACAAATAATAATTCTCTATATCGTTATTTTACATGGTTGAATATTGTAACATCTTAGAAACATACGATAAATATACACAGATCGACTTTTGTTCTCAGTGTGTCCTCCATACGACACTCGACACAATCAGTTCAAATTTGAAAAATGTTTATTTTATACTCTGAGTAATCACCAATAAAGTAATGACATCGCTCTAAAACCTTTAAGTTCCTGAAAAGTGAATATAAATTTTAAGACGTCCGATCACGATCCAACTTGATAAATCACTCTAACAAATCCGATACTATTCAACACTCTCAATACTATTTATTCGATTCTCACCAATATCGTGTTTAATGGCTACTCATATAACGGTTACTAATGAAGTGAAATGAGGACGTGCTGTATTAAAATCAAATGTGATTTGAAATGTCAAATTTCAAAGGAGTTCTTACAATGAAGTCATCTAACTAATCAGGTTTATACATGTTAATAGTTATGCAACACATAATTAGCTCATTACGTAGTCACTAATACGTCAGAGGATTTAATTAATAAATTAATTGGGTCTGCTATTGTTTGTCAAACAGTACTTGACTTGGTGAAATAAAATTAAGTCATTGGTAATACATTTTTTTAATGCAAATTATCTTAAC
Organism: Nephotettix cincticeps; assembly: GCA_023375725.1. Lineage (NCBI taxonomy): Eukaryota > Metazoa > Arthropoda > Insecta > Hemiptera > Cicadellidae > Nephotettix > Nephotettix cincticeps. The sequence continues at coordinate 52,059,436 of CM041790.1, read as the reverse complement.
TACTTTTACCAGCAACTACCACCGATGAATCTTCTTACAATGCTATGAAAATGTTAGTTGTCAATAACCATTTGTATCAAATATTTTTTATCAAATGGCGCTTAGTATAATAAAATGAAGTAAGTGATACTGCGTCAATCTAAATTGGCTCAACTCACTACAGATGAACACAAATCATCTAAACTGCTGATAGTAAAAAATATAAAATTTTTAACTGTATCGATTAGAAACAAAAACTTAAAAAATATATATTTGGAATTCTTTCCTTTTTTAAATATATATATATATTTGGGATTTATTGTAGGTAATTCACCAATAGAATTCCCATCGTGCCTTTCGTCCGCATATTCCTCCTTATAAAAATTCCTCGTAGGTTAGGCATTATAAAATGAAAAAACACTACAAAAACCATTGGTATTTGAGACAAAATATTAAGATTTTTCAATCTAAAAGTACACACATTTGAAGTACAAATGCCAAGTGTTATACTCTATATGTTTATGAATTTTTCCTACCATACAAGAACATTAACAAAATGTTCATTGGATACACAAAAATTGAATAAAAACAGAAATATTATATTTTATTCTGCTATTTACTCTTGCTTTGTATTTCAGTGGATATAGTACCCGCTTCATAGTCTGAAATCTGCCGATTTGGCACTGAACAAATACTTAACACAAATGTGTGATAGTTCCAAACTGGACTTAGTTTCCAGTGTTCATTGGTATGATAATCAGCCAACCTGGCATATAGTTAGTTAGTTACTGAAAAGGTAACCTCTCTAGGTATTTTAAACCAAGTGTGAAAGAGAAATGAGTGTAAGATAGTTGTGGCGCGATCTTGTAGTCTTGTTATTGACTAAGGTTGACATGTTCCTTAGACAAAACTGTTAATTAATAACCCTAAACTCAATGGCGTGTCTAAGTGACCTACGGTCTAACGCGGAGTCCGAACTACTGCCTCTGAATTACGAACTAGTCTAATTATGAAGATAGTCTCTGCGGATTAACGTAATATTCAATATTGCGGACGTTAATTCACACAATAGAACACCACACCCACCGACCATCGCTCACAACTAGCCACAATTCGTGTCCTCCAAGTAGCTGGATTACAAGACGATGCCACCGTCACAGTCTTATAAATCAGCTTATTTTTGTCAGTAACACAGCAATATACAAAATCATATTCATTACACTCAACACACCTACCCTTTACTCATATTACCCTTACAGTGGGTTGTATTATTTACGAAATACGAGAATAATCAAAAATCGTTAAACTATTACTCTGAACTTAATAGTTTTCGTTCATGAGCTTCCCTTAGTGTGTTACATTTATACAAATTTCCATAAGTAAAGGAAACTCAAGGAAGGCCCGGAATATCCCTAATAACAGACCGTGAGACGGTGAAGATGGCGTTACGTCGCCTCAAGACACAGGCGGGCTCTTGACAGATGTTATTGCAATTCAAGTAATTACGTTTGTAATACTGTAGTTTCCTTAGTCATTTCTCTTTTGCAGCCAGTTCTGTTCCAACACCCACGTCAGCCTTTGAACCCCGTATATCATACTTTTGTAATACCCCTGTAGCGGCAGACCTGCGGAATAAGCTAATTTTCCTAATGTTAGGAATGATGTGTGGTGATTAATGTAATTGTGATTAAAAACTTTTGTTGTATTAACTTCCTTGTGATCAATAGGTTAGATCATTGATATGTCGATAGGGAATGTTATCAGTTCATCTAAACAGCTGTTCTTATAACCAATAGTTTAATACAATAGCTCTAGTAATTTATATTGAAACGCGGGATCTTCCGTTGCACTTTTTGCGTTTTCAACTTTTTGCTTTTTGCTGTTTTAGACGGTATCAGTAAACTGAAACGGAGTTTCTAAAGGGTAATCAAAAAATTTATTAAGTTTTGAAAATATTCGTCAATACTTAAAATAACATTCATCGAATGTATTGTTAAAAAAACATACATATGTATGTTCTTCCTCACACCCTCTTACCACAAGGTTAAGGATTTTGGGGATGCTTAGTTCCTGTCACCTCTAGGTAATTACTAAGATTTTAGTGGGATTTATTTTATTTTATATTTTATTTTACTTGTGTATTTCTACACCACAGGCATGTTTTGATGGGGAACGGTCCAAACCCCTGTCTTGTTACTACCTAACGTCGACCTATTTTAGGAAGTATCATTAGTTAGTAGCCCAATGACAAATGCCGACTGGGTCCAGATTCGAATCTTGTGGGATTCGATCCGCCGAACTTCAGTTTTGAAGGTGTGTATTACACCACCCAGACAGTTTAACGATATTTGGTGGGATATCTCTAACAGTATTCCTAATTCCATGCAATATGGTTCATTAATGATGATTTGTTTCGTATTCACCATAAGTATAACCTAAGGCGTCTATACAAAATATACTGTATTGACCATGAACCGTAAATTTGTGTCTGTGCAACCATTTTCCGCATACAATACAAATATTTCTGTGGCATATACATTCTCTATAGAAATTTTCCGCACATATACCTATATTTAAAAAAATATAAATTTATTGATTTTTAGCTGAATTTAAAGGTACTCCAATATTCAAAATCTTTTACACTCTAAATGTTTTGACAGAAAAAAAACACTTTTCTCATATTTAAAACTCCATGAAGTTTGAGCTGCCATTTTGACGCATTCGAGAAGGGTCATATGATTTGGAAACCAAAAAACTAAAATACTATAAAAACCATAGGGAATATAATCCACGAAACCTTTCTCACTTGGAAAAATTTTGATTATTAACTTTTAAAAGTGTTTATAGGGGTAAACTATTCTTAAAACTGTTTGGAGGTATTGTAGATATGTATTGTATATTGTATTTCTTTGTGTATTGTGAATTAGGTAGTGTTGCATACCAAATGTTAATTAAATCAGACCACAGTGAGTGACTCACTAGCCACTAGCTTTGGCAATTTACACATCCACTCACAATAAAACAGACTTAACCCTCTCCAAAGTCATTTAACCTATGGTATAATCGTATGGGGTCATGTTGGTTGTATATAGACAATTTTAATATTAAAAAAATAGCTTTAAGAACAATGTTAAATGTCAGTAGTAGAACTCATTGTAAGACTAAATAATCATTTAGAGAACTCAAAATTTTAACTGTTGTCACATTATATATTTTAGATTGTTTGTTGTACATTATAATTAATATAGAGAGTTTTATTTTTAATAGCACTGTCCACAAGATTTAAGTATGTTATCAGAAATATGTTACGTGATTTATGTGTATATTATGTTAAGAGTTTGTTGATCATTTGAACTCAATTAATACCAGTTGGCCTTATTAAAATATTCTGTGATTGATTGTAATTGTTATTGTTGATGTTATATATTTGTTGTTATAATAAAAATTGTGTTATGACGTTGCTATACAAATGTATTTGTTAATCAGCAATAAACGATTCTGACTCCCGGTCAAACGCCTCATATCACCTTAGTTCTCAACCCAGGACGTGCTGCTCTCTAGCAGCTATTTTAGGAACTACTACGGCCTGTGCTGCATTCTAGCGGATTCTTTAGGAACTATATTATCCCAATAGCGATTACAGTATATCGTATTGCTTATTTTATTAACCCTCCAAGTGCTATGACTATTTAAATTTTGTTATTTTTATGCAACTCTTCATAAAATACCAAAAATACACAAAAAAACACAAAACATGCCCCCCCTTATAACCAGTAACCATAAAAGCAAAATAGGTGTCCACTGCAATCCGAATTAAGCTTACAAATGCCGTCAACTTCCACCCAAGCCGGTCACCGTTTATTTAAGGTGGGCCCTCCACTCCACTATACCACACATTAGCAAGCCAAATTGGGATTGCTCATGGTCTGAGAAAGCACTTATTTGGCTATAAAAGCATACTCTGGCGGCAAAATAACGAACTCAAGCGTCAGAATAGGGAACTACAGAGTAGTTGCATGTATTGGCTCGCAGATGGCAGCACCGTAACAGTAATTTTTGACTTCGATAGCGCTATACAATTGCACCTCGCTGACATCTCACAGTGAGATGTTAGCACCTGGAGGGTTAATTATAGCACGACCAACTCTATAATTAAGGTCGCGCTAATGTGACCGGGAGAGGGTTAACTTCAAAAAGTATTGTTTTCAAGGGCCTCTAAAATAGATGCATCCACAGTAAACTCAAATTCAAACACATTACAAACAAATTGTTCGATTAATACAAATTATACTTTCTTCGAGAGCTATTATTTAGGGGTGCAAATAAAATGTAATAAATAAATGTAAGTGTAAGTGTAGAATGTAGGTCGCGGAGAAGGTAAGTACAGCTGTTTACCTGGAAAATAAATAAATCAAAAGCAACATCTTTAACGTAAAAACAAAGAAAATAGACACGTCACGTAGCAGACGATGAAGGAAAAAGCGATGGAAGCCCCGAAGCAGGGTTGATGTATGATAAGAAGACAACAACAGTGGTTTTCCACCTCTAAATCTGCTGATAAAATGAGAGTCCGTGTTTACTGCAATTCCTGATCTTATCTTTTGCGCAATGCAGGAGTCTGTAAGCTAAAACAGTTTTCTCGAACGTAAAAATTGCTTTAGATTTTAGTATAAAATATCTGAAGTTTTTGAATTGGATTTTATGACCTAAAACAGTTTAAAACTGAGATTAATTTAGTATAAATTTTAAGAATTTTAAGGGGATTTTGACGTTATTTCATTGAATAACATCTTTTTTCATATAATTTTCAGCGTTATATTGACACAAATTGATAAGGTGCAAAAAGTACAGGTTTTTTCTGTTTTACACACAAGGTCTTTCTTCACAGTTTTGGTTAATCTGAATTCCAAATTTGATACAATTTTAATTTTAAATCATTGAAATATCAGTGATTACAGTATCCTATAAGACTCATATTAAAAAAAAGAGTTAATTTAAATTTCATAACATCTTTTGTCCTAAAAATATTAGTTTTAGATCGTTACAAATATATAACATTTCTTTACTATTGCCTATAGAAAATGGACGATTTATTCATTAATTAGGGGTTTTGGGTACAATGTGGTGTTAATATGTTACAAACCGAAATTAAGCTGGCTGTAATTTCGTAATTTATAAATGTTTTACAAATACTAATAGTTTGCAACTCAAAAATTAATTAACTAGCTACACAGATAAACAAAATTATACTCCATTAATCTCATCAATGTAAATAATACGTCTGGAGTAATCTTTGGCTACTTCCGCATCAATTTACAAATATATGGATAAACTTCGAAGAATACTTGTTTTATTCCACTTTTGTGTTTTTTTTATTATTGGTGTTAAACCAAAATAAGTCAAGTATAATTATGCAAAACATATAGAAATAATAAAATATAAACAAACTCTGTTATATTTGCGAAACCCATTCTTGTTCTGACTCTGTATAATATATAGGAAATAGTAAAAATATATTGAACAATTTGTATAAAAGTTTGAATTAGTTAAATTATAAAATGTAAAATCATAGAATGTTATATAAAAGGTATTTTGACATCCCTCTAGTTAAAACAATTGTGAAACTGCAGCATTCTTCAACAACAATTGAACAATATTTCTTGTTAGAATGTCAATTAGATTAAACATTAACATATATAACTTGTGTAATGTTATGTAAAAGTTACTGTGACATCCCTCTAGGTGAAACAGTTGTGAAGCTGCAGCATTCCTCAATAACAATTGAACAATCCTTCTTGTTAGAATGTCGTTTTCCACTTGGATGTATACACGTGCCATATTGAGCAAAAATATTTTTAATACAAATACATTTGACAGCTTTATTTACGTTTTTCCGACGAAATTTGTATTGATGGTAAAAATTTTTGAATACAGGGAGTGTCAAAGGTCTGACGGTTTTCAATTTAAAACAATTCAATCATTTCTTACTTTGCTATACACTTTTGACTAATAATAATGCATTTGGCAAAAGACATTTACTAATAAAAAACACACTATAACGCACTTACATACTGTTACATTTATTGCAAAAACACACATGTATAGGAAGACTATTTAAAGATAACAAGTGATGTTAATTCGTGGCCATAGATGCTTCCGGTCTTTCATTAAAACTTTCAAGATTGAATAAATTACTTGCGTTAACACCACTTTAGTTTCTTATAGTGTTTGTGGTTTATGTTCATATACGCCTTTGATTACAGTAATCTCCAAAGAAAAGACTTGAAAATTCAGACGTCAGGAGTATTTTCGGGCCAAGAAATGATACATAACCGTTAAATGTCAAGAAAACGAAAATTTCAGTTTAAAATGGTTTTTACTTTATTTGCAGTGTAAGCAGATGCTTTGTCTTGCTAAAGACAAAGCGCTCCCTCTTTAGCTCAGGGATGAATAATGCATTCCAGCTGTGTAACAAAATGTATGTGGTTAACTGTGTTCTATTACCTTTTTAAAAAGTAAGGACCAATGACCAAGGTGAATAAATGCTTTTTATGAGTGCTCCATTAATTGCCGTATTTATTTAAATAAAAATATTGAGCGTCATTTCATACTGTACTACATTCTGTATCCTGTACTACAGTCTGCAGGACAACATGCCCTGATATAAGATTTCGCTACATCCTTGCACCTTACCTGACACCTGACAAAAGTCGTTCTGGAAAGGATAGAGCTGTAAGATTACCCCTGACGAGTCTTAACTTTGAGCCAGCTCATTCCAACAGTGTTCAAATAGTTTAAAGAATTTTCCGTATAATATTTTAATACTTTTTGAGCTATACACCAATACCGTTTTTAGCTAAAGAGCAGTATTAAATATGCTTATGTAATAATCACAAGACTATCGCTAGGCGTTACGTCAGAACAGAAAAAATGTCCACACAATATCCAACAGGTTGTGGAAAAGTACTAAATAATTTGCACATGTTTTAAAATTATTGGTTCTAGTTTTTAACTGATATTAGCTATGGTGATCAATTTATATTCGTTGTAAATCGCTTGTGTTTTTCAATTGAAAAACTTATAGAAAAGTAAAAACAAGTTATTGAGGACCGTACATTTTGTACTAAAATCTATATACATAATCTGTGTGTGGTGTGTCTTTTAATTTTGAATTCAAGCAAAATGATTCTTCAATTAAAATTGTTGGAACTCTATTTATCTAAAATTTTGAAAACTTACAATTTCTATTAAATTCAGACCAATAATTATATTATCTACAAGTCTGTATACAGCCAGAAAACATTTTGAAAAGAAACACAGTATTAGACAGTATTCGTATGGGCTAACACTAGTCAAAAATATTTTATTTTAACTTTTTATTTGTATTAAAACTGAAGTAATCAAGTATAACGTAATATATATAGACATATACAGTATAATAACTTAAAACATAAATTGTAAAGTAGTAAATAAGTCAGATATAAATACACATTTACTAAAAAAAGTTCGTAATCATTACATTTACAGTAATTTCATAGATCATCAAACAGATAACAGCACGTAATTCATTTACAAACTATTAAAACATCCAATATTCCATTCCTCGCTTGAACCGTCACACAGAATACCGTTATTGACTGGTTTTATGAATATAGCATTACTTTAATTGAGTATTTCGTTTATTAGAGCCAACGTTAACTTGGAAGCGTTTATTTCTCTTAGTTAGTTTATCACTTAAAACTGCTCACAATATGTTTCTTTACAAGCGGTCTGCTTACTTAAAAATTATAGAGTATGGGTATTTTGATAAGTCTCTTTTATAATCGTTAATTTATTAATAATACAGTACCTGGTGACCGAGCTTTGCTCGTTTAGAATAATACATGTATTATAAAAATTAATTAGAAAAATTAAAACACATTTATAACTCAATGAAAACATTTATGTGGTTTAAATAAAACCGATTTAATACACCATAATTAATATAGCACTGAACAAAAAGTAGTACCTCTGGAGGAGTTTGATCACAAAACCTTCGTGTTACGAGGCCAAGACGCTACCACTGGACCACGGTGTGTGCCAAATGAGCGACGCCGGTTAAGGTGTTTTAGCCAACCTCAATTGTTTTAGCCGATCATTTACTGTTTAACTATCCATACAGTTATTATTAGCCTGTGACCAACTGATTTTGATATAAACGCAATGAGGATTGAAAAGCAAAAGAGAAATTTAATTTACACATATTAATTGGTTTGTTACAGTGGCTTCAAGCAATACAACAAATACGTTTTCTATCAAAACACGGAAGATTTTGGAAATACTCTTTCCTGCTTTTATTTCGCACAGTTATGTTACCCTTAAGTTTTTACAAATTGTTTAGTAACCTGATAATTTTGCATTTATTACATACATAAAATAAATATTTATGAAAAACCTCTATTCACATATTGTTCCCCGCCGTCTTCAATCAAGAACTGTCAAACGGTTATAAACAGCTGTTTTGGTTTGTATTGTTTACATTTTATTCTCCATAAGCGTAATGTTAAATTTTTAGATTTTAAAACTTAATATTACAAGAAAACACGAATTTTCCTGGACATTAGACCTATCTAGAACTTATTTTCTACTCGGAAATTAGTTATTTCCAAAATTTAAAGAAATTCCTTAGTGCCGTTTTCGAGATCCGTGTGCAAATATATATATATATATATATATATATATATATATATATATATACAAACCTTGCTCGTATTATAGTATTGGATTAAACCAATATTAATGATGAACTACATATCAATTAGGTGGTAGCTAAGTTGTTAACACACTCATTAACTTTCTAATAAGGGTTTATCAGTAGTATCCACCTAACTAACTAGGACTAAGTTTGTTGCTTATGTTACTCAGGAAATGTATAGGTAAAAGAACCTACCTCACTTAGGGGGGAGTTCACGCAAAATTCGGCAAAACACCTGATTTTTATCAAAAATCATATTTTTACATTTTTTAGGTCTACATTTCATTCTGAACAAGAAGATATAGAATATAAGACCAAAAGATTTTTTCACCATGATATTTAAGTTTAAAGTTAACAAAGCATGGTGGTTTTCTACCTCAAAAGCCACAGTAGCAGCAGTAGGCATAGACTCATCTCAGTCATTTTAGTCGATTCCCGAAAGTTATGTTTTTTATCTTAGAAATAATAAATATCAGCTTCTAGATAAGATAGAGTGATGATTTTTCAGCTTGAAAAGCTCTGTGATCTGTAGTATGATTATGAAGATCACATAAATGGAACATATTTTAAATATTTAGTTTTTCAAACATTTTAACGTAAAAATGAATCACAACATTTAAAAAACTGTGGGACCGTTAAATTATAATATAAAAGTAAACCCATACACACACACAGGTGGATCACAGAGGGTACTTTCAGAAACATTTAGAAAAAAAATTACTCTACTACAATTTATAGATTTTAATCTGTACACAATCTATTAAACCCTTGCAAAACGTGCAAAATCATTCCCCCATCCCCCCTTGGAGATGAAAAAATCCAATCCATTTTTTTTGTTTCTATAGTTACATGGAATATCCAGAAAAAGTTTCAATATTTTAAACTAATATTTAAAGATTTTTCATTCTTTCATGAACTCCTCCCAAAATGCCAGAAATGTTCTGTTAAGTTTTCATAAATATAGAATATAGAAGCAGATGATATTTAACACTACGCACTCTGCCATATTCAAAATGTTTTTATCATTCATTATTTTTTCAGTTTTAACACGTAATGTACAAGAAAATAATATGTATTCCAAATCTAGTAGTAAAACGGTATATTATTTTCCAAACTATATACGTGATGTAAAAATCCTTGATTGCTTTGATCTAGTTAACATTTTTTGTAACGTATGTTAAATAAATAGTATTTAATATTCATATCCTATAAAAAATCATATGAAACACTTTTAGGCCATTTTAGGGTTTTATTCGTTTTGTAGACCCACATAGAACAGTATCACTGTCGTATTCTCAACGCCGTGTGTTGAAAAACGCAATATAGGTGTTCTCGAGTGCTGCGGTGTTTGTGTACTTCGTTCCGTGCACCGAGGCTGCTAATTATGGAAACATTGAACTAACATGAAGAACTCCAATCAAAATCATCAACCACTAAGCAGTGAATCGCATGATTTGAAAATTACAAAAACATATATTGTAATTTTCAAATCATTATAAATATTTGGACTGCGTATTTTTAGAATCATGAGTTGTAAGAAGACAATGTAACGCTCACCTAACGACTTCTTATTAACATTTATATGTGTCTTATTAAATTGCGAATCAAAAATAAATTGGGCTTCCCTCTTTTTGTAACCTTGTTATTTTGATTAAACATTTATATTTTACAGCTTTTCTCACATGAAGGTTACTTCACATTTGATATACAATATATGGACTGGAAATATATATATAATAGAAATAATATTGAAACAATATTGTATATTAGTTGAAGCATGAAACTCATGCTCAATTGTTCACAGAAATTTTCACTGACCCTGAAATAAATAAGCGTACTTACCTTTGTATTTTGAAGTTTTTCTATTTTGTTGTTTAATACGAAAACTCTCTCCTGTCCCCAGGAGCTTTTTAAACCTTGGCTAAAGAGAAAGGATTCACTGGACTGTGAGATTGGCGTTTAATACTGAGATGGAAACATGTTTTGTGTACGCCTACGCTGTATAAATGTTAACTTATCAAGTTTATTATTAGTTTATGGAAAATGGAGGTCTTGTGATAACTGTTCAAAAATATATGATAATTTAGTAATTTATATAAATAAGATTAATTAATTGTTCTGCACGACGTTATGACGAAATTGATTTTTTTTACGTTTCATTCACGAGTAAAAAGCTGAATCTGGTCTTAACTCAATGTCTGTCTATCTGTCTGTAACGTTGAAGAAGGCAATCGTGTTCGCTCTCTTCGTGAAGACTTGAAAAATATTTTTGGGGAAAACTTTTTATCAATTTGTACATTATGTAGAAACATTTTGTAATACTTTGAACTGATCTCAAACTTTTGAAATAAACTTCTTAAAAAACATAGCTTTGTGTCATTTTAGATTAATTTATTTTAAAGTATTATTGGAAATTTGATTGAATGCATAGACTTATCAAGAATTAATTGTTATATGTTTATTTTAGAACATCGATCATAGATATTAAAGTCATAAAAACTATGCTAAACAAATACTGATACATACTTGACAATTTTCCTAATTATAGAGCAAACTTAATAACTAACTTTAAAAATTAATTTAATTAAGAATTCAATTCAATAATTATTTGAAGTTTTATTATTTTTCATGATTTAAGTTTAAGTTTTTCTCTATAGGAATTTACTACAAATATTGACATAGACTCGACCCGTATTTTACTACAAACTTAATGGTAATTTAAATTAAGTAGTCAAATCCATAGAATAATAAAAAATTACTCGTGGTAAAAACTACTATGCATTAATAAATAAAAGTTATTGTTTTCAATAATCAAAACAATAGTAATTAATTATTTAAATCTATTCATATTTTCCACCACTATATTTTAATACACTATATATCGATTACATTAAACATTTTCAAATCTATTAATAGGTTATAGCCTAGAATTAAAACAATTCTACCTAGTTATTAAATATAATTATTTTCAGCTTGTCAATAAATTTACTGTGCAATAAATAACTGATTTCACACAAATTATGCAAGCATATAAAACTAAAAATTTTAAGTATGGATTATTTTGTAAATATTTTATAGAATGTATGTATTACAGCGTTATAAGACAAATACAGAAATTAGTACTTTCAGATAGATTATTTGTGACATTTAAGGAACTTTTCAGGAAATGTAATACTGTAAGCTACTTTACTTGGTCTGTCAATGGCTTAGGTCCAAACGAAACTATGACACTGAAAATGTTCTTCCATTCTATCAGACCTTAGACTTATTTCAGGATTATTTTTTATCCTGTGTGATAAGGCAAAATAAATTTGATAGTTAAAAAAAGCAATCTTACATAATTAGTTTGAAGGCCAACATCACAATTAATTTGAACATTCTGTATCTTACAACTACAGTTACTGCTATTGTTTTGAGATTTTGTGTTGGCTAGTATTATCAACAGTGAACATTTTTGACGTTTGAGTCCTGTTAGTTGTCTATTAGTGTATTTTGATTAGTTATGATTTATAATGAGCTTTGATCATTTGTTAAATATAAAAAACAATTAGTTTATGTTAACATACAAACTATAGTTAATTTAAACTAAAAGATCCCAAATTAGGGTGATTATTAAAAATATTTTTTTCAAATTTAGTCCAAATAAAAAATGAACACTCAAACTATTTTATAAAGATGGAAGCTACAAAAGTAGTTACTTTATCAAATAAAGGTAACATTTGAGGAAATAGCCTTCACCTGACAGGCTTCCCAACCAAACAACTCGAAAGACTGCACTAGTTGAGTATTATTGCTGCTCCCAAGGAACTTTTTTAATTTAAAACAATGAAGGGGATTTTCGTACCTGAAAACCATAAACTTTTGTTATTTTAACGGTTGTTAAAATTTATAGCAATTTAGTGATATGATTAAAATTTTATTTCATTTACCTGATAAATACACAGTAAGAAATAACTATTGTCGACACACCCAAAAACATTTGATAACAAATTATGGTATGTATCGTTAATGTATTAATGAAAAATGTATTCAATTTTTTTAAATTTCATAGGTCTTAATTTGAAAGTTATATTTGTTGATACCCCACATTTCAGAATTCTTTTGATTGCTTGTACTTCTCATAATCAGATATGGTGAATGTACTTAAGATTTGAAATGAGGTGAAGAGTGTCAAACGAATAAAGGTTAATTTGTAGAACAAGGTGGAATGAATGCATGAAATAGTTAATCGACATACATTTACAATTCTCAGTTTTTGGTTTCAAGCTTTAATTTATATCAGCACAAACTGCATATATATATATATTTTTTCATTAACAGCAAGCAGGAACTGTACATGACAAAAGTGATTTCAGCCGTGTGTATCGAGCTCAGTGTGTATTGGCTGCTTCAGGCGAGTAAGCGATGCGAGACTGAGTTCTCGTACGTTGCTATCGTAATCACCACTCTAAACTACATTAACAATATCAACAAACGAAACACAACAAACAAATAAAGAATAAACATCAATGTTATTAATTTTTCAATTACCATAGATTAGATTAGATTACTGAAATAGCGACCATACCACAAGGTAGGTATTTTAGGCCAAGTATGAACGAGGATTGAGTGTAAGATGATTGTGGCGCAATCCTGTAGACTTGTTACTGACTAAGGCTGACATGTTTCTTAGATAGGACTGTTAATTAATAGCCCGACAGCCGGAGGCAACAAAGGGACCTATAGTGGGAATCCAAACCACGGCCACACCACTGAATTACGAACTGGTCTAATATTCAAGTAGCCTTTGCGGATTAACGTAGTATTCAATAGTGTATACATGATATTATGATACAATGATATTCTTTGATATCATTGTATCCAATTTTGGGACGCATTCCTATCTATACCTAAGGGGCCAATTTGTGAATCAATTGTAGAGTTGTGGAGAACTCGGATTTTGTGGACATTTTGTTTCTACATAAGAACTGAATTGGAGTACGTACGCTTCATATGATTAAAACTTGGCTTGTCTTAACATTTTGTAATTTACATGATTTTCACTATTTAAACTTGACTTGAACATTAATTTACCTGACACCATGTTGACTGGTGTTTAATAAGAAAACACATTTTGATGGCCAAAGAAACTGTATTTGACAATTAAGACTTAGAATTAAGCCCCAGTACAAAATTGAGAACCGTTAAGACAGAGGCCATGTTTGAAAAGGACAAATAGCTTCCTTTACAAGAGGAACTGACCACAACATAGAATAATAATTCATTTATGATAAATAAATGATACTATAAGCAACATATGACTATAATGATAGCTGTTTAGGGGAACTGACATTACCTTCAGACATATCTATGATCTAATATATTTCCCTCGGGGAAGAAAAACAATTATTTAAATTTAGTTAAATTTATGAGCGTTGTGGTTTGTAAAGTACTTCCTAAAATCATTGTTAAAGTTTTTTTGTTAACATTAATTTTTGTAGGCTTAAGAACTTATGTAGGAAATATGTGGGTAAGTTTGACTTAAAAATATACACAATTTTTAGAGGTTCAACCAACTTCGTTTTGAAACAGTCGTTTGTAATTCAAAATGTATCTAAATCGAATTGTTTTCGTTTCTTTTGAGATCCCCAAAAAGAAGATCCAAAATTATCATTCAGTAAAGCTTAGTTTACTCCGAAGATGTATCACAATAGATTGTACTATTCTATTTGAATTATATACAAACGTTTTAACGTCGTTTTCAGAAATATTTATGTTGATTTGTTTATATGAAGTGGTTTAAGATTGGTTTTCTACCCAAAAAATGATGTTTTGTGATATCCAAAATATTTAGTTTATAATATTATTATTCAAATGATCTCACACGATCAAACCAAATAGAATATAAGTTCTTCCCTATACATCAATTTGCTACAAAATATTAAAATTTGTACCGAATTAGTGTTGGACCTCTTTTACTTTGAAGGGATCAATTTTAAAATTCATGTATGTGAGCTCAAACATTTTCCGCGAACGTATGCATTTTCCCTTCCAAATAAACAATTCATTGAAAAAGACGTTATATTTTATAATAGATACACAGTTCTGGCTGCACTTATCATTTATATGTATTTGGGGTATATTTTCATGTGAGTACAAAGTTAAATTGAGTATTATTGATCCCAAATAATATATTGAAAGTCAAATTGAATTTTAAGGCCAACGAGTGCCATCTTACATTCATGAAAAGCTATTGACTACCTTATGACACGAGTAAAGTTCAGACGGTTTTACAACCAATAATAAAATGCCTTATATGACTGGAGATAAATACACAGATAGGAGAGGCACGTGAAACACGTTCACAGGAAATTAATCTCGTACAGCTCTCCTGGCGGGTAGTGGGAGAAACATCATTGTAAATGCTTACTTATATGTGACGCATCACATAGAGGAAGTCAGTTGAGGAAAACTGCACACAAAGAATTTAAAAATTTTATGAAATCGACTAATTTAATTACATGAATTGAGTTGTTTCATAAAAATGGAATGGTAGTGGAAGAATAATCACGTATATAGAATTATTAAAATTTTAAAGGTATTTTGTGTTATTTGAATTATTGTTTAATTGCTTGATTTTATGACGTTTTTTATTGAGTCGAACAATAGGATTGTATGTTTTTTTCTTACGGTTATCCTTTTAAAATTAACGAATGATCAAAATTACAAAAATATATTAAACCTAATTGGTAAAAAATTTGATTATAAAGCACAGACAAAACTTGTTATACTAAAAAGACCACATTCAGCACTTGCTACAGCTAGGCCTGGCGCACGCCCACCCGTCCAACAACTGTCATTCTAATTAGGAAATATTCCTTCAGCGCCAGCATCAACCGGGAAGAATTATGTATGGGTTTGTTTTTCATCCCGTAGGGAATTTGACGGCAAGCTGAGACTGTAAAAGATTGGTTGTAAATTGTAATTTTGTGCCGGGGAAACGCAGAGTTGACGAGCCAGAACGGGTGTCATGCGTCCAATTCATTCAGAAATTCAAAACTGTTTGCTTATTTTAATGTGGGATCCCACGATTAATCATGGAATGAGTTATTTTGATAATTCACATCAGTTAATTTTAAGATAAAAAATAAATATATTTAGTGACGCGATCATCTCTGTATTTTAAAGAACGAAAGTTTTAGTAAACAAAAATATAATAACTGAGGTTTATGGTAAAAGTTAACTATATCACTATGGTGGAATGTAGAGCTAAAATTAAACTACAATAGAAATTTGACAAGAAAATTGTAAATAGAAACAAGATTACACTTGAATAAAACGTCCTTATACAAATCTTGACAAAGAAGTATGGTAATGGTTACAATTAGCTAATCTTTATCATTTGAAATTTTAATTAAGTAGTTTGTCTTAACTCTGATTAAATACAACCTGCTTAGCCACTAAACCTGGATACATTGTATGAATATGAAATAAGTTACAACGTTCAAAATACTTTTTCGATAAAGAACATTTCATTCCTATTTCATTAGAAGATATATTTCATATGATATATTTATGTTGTTTTTCTATTATCTCACAATATAAATATTTAGCGAACTATATTTCACTTTTTACAACATCTTTCAAATAAATTTTTAGCTTATATTTCCATATAGTGATCGGCTGATTAAATGGTTTGTGTAATAAAAACTAATTATTGGAATATTTCGGAGGAAACCATAACTTGACGTGTGTAATATTTTAAGGATTTAATAAAAATGTTATAATAATGAATGTTTCCACTTTAACCACTTCATTTAAATACAATTAGATTTTTGTATATTGCTTAAAACTGTTATGTTAGAGTTATTTTAACTTTAAATAATAAAAACAAATCTAAAATAGAAATTTATGTATCTATAATATATTTTATATATATACACATATAATCCAAATCTGACTCACTGACTGAACAAAATTTCTCAAAAACTGCAAGGTTTTTCAGCTTCACATTTTATATTTAAGGTCTAGATCACAAAGAAAGGATTTTTGAAACTATCAAAGGGCTTTGCTTTACAGAAGGTCAAAGTCCCCATGTTAACCTTAAGGGAAGTAAATCTGTTTACAATTAAAGCATATGATTTCTAAAGCTACAGCTGTTTGTTTACTTTCCATTAGCAATGTGAATTGCTATTCAATGCGGCTTTCTGCGTTCTGACGACCCTGATCACTTCTGTTTCCTGAAGAATCAGAATTCCAGAATTCAGAGACCTGAAAAACTGCAACAAGCTCATAAGGAGGAGGAACTACTCCTTTCCAAATTGCCTAGAGAGGACCTCACCTCGGCCAGCTCTATACAATCAAAGAGCAGATGATCCAGATGAAGCAGATGAAAACAGTATTTTTAACAGCGGTACAAAATACTGTTTTGACCTCTTCTAATTGAAAAATTTATAACCTATTACAGTTAATCTTTTGCTTGAAGTTTCTCTGCATTCCTCTCACATGACTGATTTCTAGCTTTTACACAAAATATCAGGAAAATATTATCATGTAAAAACTACCCAAGGCCCATCTAAACGGTTTAAATAGAATAAATATATAGGTTTTAAGGAGTAATAAAGATTCAAAATACCAAAAATATGTACAAATATATTTCACATGTATATGAATAGTTTGACAAAAATATAATAACGTAGAATAATATACAAATATTATGCTAATTCTTCCATAGCAAGTATCCTACGGTAAAAGATTAAATTTACAATAAAATTGGTTCATATTTCTGAATTATTTAACTCCAAAAATGTAAACTAAGCTCGATAGAGAAAGATGATGATTTAACCTTGACGAACAACATTAACACGTTGACATAGAGATGGCTTACTCGGTAAAGTTTTTTTTAAATGCATCTTTTTACTTGCAACTGTATAATGTATAAAAAAGTATTACATAAATAATTGCCTACGATGGTGAAGACATTCAGACATTTATTTATGTACTTAAGTCTTTAATTTTATTTTAATTTTCTCGTAACATTAATGATTTAAAATTGATTTTATTATTCCATTAATCTAAATCTACGTAGTCACAGTAGGAAACTGAATAATTTGGAAATTAAATACTGAGCAATGAAATGTTGTAAAAATATGCTCCGAGAAAGCGCGTATCTGCAGGTGATACACCTAACTACTGTATTTCCTTTATTAAACCTATTTCCATCATTGAGTGACCAATCTTTAACCTATATTAATTTTTTTTACTTGTTATAATATTATTTTGTTAGACTTTTCCAAAGCATTGTGTTCTTAACTTTACAACGTTTCTGGAAGTGGGGAAATAGCCCCCACTTTGAAGTGGTTGCTGTCCTTTAGGAATTTACTTTTAGTAACGAAATAAATCGAAATAGCATTTAATTAAACATTAATGCATTCGGTTAATAGTTTGATTAGCACTGTTGTATGGATTTATTTGATTTATTAAATGTAAATTTAGGAACTAGGCCCTACTTGAAAACAAGAGGAGTTTCATCTCCAGAAATGCTATGTAGTTAAAACCACAAATGTGTTAAGTCCAAAAAACTAATATATAATATATAATTATGGTTACAAAAAAATATCTTGTCACCACTAGTGGACACTACACTCCACCTCCGAGCCAGCCGGACAGGTACTAAAGGACTAGGACCAGGGGACCAAGAGATCAGGACCAGGGGACCAGGGGAAAATAAGAGCAGTACCAGGGGACCAGGACCAGGGTACCAAGAAACCAGAATCAGGGTACCAGGACCAGGGGACCTGAGGAAAAGGGGAACAGGACTAGGGAACCAGAACCAGGGGACCAAGGGACCAGAACTAGGGAACCAGGACCAGGGGATCAAGGGACCAGAACCAGAGGACCAAGGGACCAGGACCAGGGACCAGAAACCAGGGGACCAAGGGACCAGGACCAGGGGACCAAGGGACCAGGACCAGGGTACCAAGAAACCAGGATCAGGGTACCAGGACCAGGGGACCTGGACCATGGGAACAGGACCTGGGGACCAGGACCAGGGTACCAAGAAACCAGGATCAGGGACCAGCACGAGGGGATCTGGTGATCAGGGGAACAGGACCAGGGGACCAAGCGACCAGAACTAGGGAACCAGGACCAGGGGACCAAGGGACCAGGACCAAGGGACCAAGGGACCAGGACCAGGGGACCAAAGGCCAAGGACCAGGGGACAGGGGCCAAGGGACTAGGGGACCAGGACAAGGGTACCAAGAAATCAGGATCAGGGACCAGGACCAGGGGATCTGGGGAACAGGGGAACAGGACCAGGGGACCAAGGGACCAGGACTAGGGGACCAGGACCAGGGGACCAAGGGACCAGGACCAAGGGACCAAGGGACCAGGACCAAGGGACCAGGACCAGGGGACCAAGGGCCTAGGACCAGGTGACAGGGTCCAAGGGACTAAGGGACCAGGACAAGAGTACCAAGAAACCAGGATCAGGGGACCAGGACTAAGAGACCAAGAGACCAGGACCAGGGGATCAGGACTAGGTAACCAGGACCAGGGGACTAAGGGACCAGGACCAAGGGACCAGGACCAGGGGACCTGGGGAACAGAGGAACAGGAACAGGTAGCGAACGGACGGAAAATTAAAAAACATACAGTGTAGTTAAACACATTAGATGCGTTGAAAAACGTGATTTTAGTTAAAACGTAATAAGTAATTTGTATTATATTACCTATTTAAAATTTTTGTTCATGTTTCAATCCTGTCAAAATTACAAAAAAACCTAAGTAAGTTAGAAGTTTTTAGTTTAACTACATCAAAATATATTCCGCCCTTCAAAGCTATAAGATTCAGTTTTACAAATAATTTTGATTTATTGCGCTTTTTAATCAAAGCCGCAAAACATTTACAGTCTTCAGGAGATTGAGCCCATTTGCACCCAGCGACGTCTACCTTAGTCCCTGTAGCGTTGTTTATGTAAAACAAAGTATCGCTCTACTTTTTAATATTATTTAATTGAAGGAATCAATCATGCATGAGATTCTTTTTAATTATTTTAATAACTCTTGTGTAACTTAGAGGTTGGTTTAGGGTTATATTACGTCCACGTCAATGATCTTCAGATGACCAATAGTTCGTTACTGGCTACAGTTAAATGTACAGTATATATTATTAATACAAAACATTTACAACTGTAATCATGTTTTTTTAAGTATTTATCGTACTAATTTAAATAAACGAATACATAGCAGGCAAAATTTTAGTTTAAGAACATAAAAATTCATTCCCCTTTTGAAGGAATGTAAGGTATTTTAAAGATATTTTATACATCAAAGCAAAAAGTAAAAACACTCTTTATGATTTGAATGGAGAGAATCGTAATGAAATTGATTGTTCGATGAGTTGGAAATTTCCTTTGTGTAAGATTGTAAATCTATGTATCGCAGTTTTGAATAATTTTCAAAGAAACTGTTTATTAAATGTCAACACTGAGTATCAGTCATCATCTCTCTCAAGCACTCGACACCATTCTCGCCCTCCGCTTCCAACCTGCTCTCGTAATCGTCAACGAGTATACTCGGTATTTTTTTACCGTAAGCTAGTTTCATTCTCATTATGGTTTTACGTTCTGTGGATGTCTTTGATACACATTGTTTTATTTTATGAGTCCGTTCCATTTCAGGACTTTTTTCACCCTCGGTAACCGTTTCTCGAGAAACTTGTTCCACGTCAAGAACGGTTACTCTTGAAGCACGTTCCAAGTCAGGAACAGTTACTTGTGAAACATGTTCCACATCTAGAACGGTTATGTGAGCATCGTGTTGGGTGTCCGTGACGGTTATCACCGGTCGGAGCGTCGGTCTCGCCACGTGACACGGTACAAGAAGGAGTCGTCGTCTAGTGAGTCGTAACAGCCGCTGCTAAACACGCTCCTCCGTCTCTAGCACCACCACCTCTGAAACACCATAACTCAAATGTGAAAACTACTACAGTAATCACCACGTGACACGGTACAAGAAGGAGTCGTCGTCTAGTGAGTCGTAACAGCCGCTGCTAAACACGCTCCTCCGTCTCTAGCACCACCACCTCTGAAACACCATAACTCAAATGTGAAAACTACTACAGTAATCACCACGTGACACGGTACAAGAAGGAGTCGTCGTCTAGTGAGTCGTAACAGCCGCTGCTAAACACGCTCCTCCGTCTCTAGCACCACCACCTCTGAAACACCATAACTCAAATGTGAAAACTACTACAGTAATCACCACGTGACACGGTACAAGAAGGAGTCGTCGTCTAGTGAGTCGTAACAGCCGCTGCTAAACACGCTCCTCCGTCTCTAGCACCACCACCTCTGAAACACCATAACTCAAATGTGAAAACTACTACAGTAATCACCACGTGACACGGTACAAGAAGGAGTCGTCGTCTAGTGAGTCGTAACAGCCGCTGCTAAACACGCTCCTCCGTCTCTAGCACCACCACCTCTGAAACACCATAACTCAAATGTGAAAACTACTACAGTAATCACCACGTGACACGGTACAAGAAGGAGTCGTCGTCTAGTGAGTCGTAACAGCCGCTGCTAAACACGCTCCTCCGTCTCTAGCACCACCACCTCTGAAACACCATAACTCAAATGTGAAAACTACTACAGTAATCACCACGTGACACGGTACAAGAAGGAGTCGTCGTCTAGTGAGTCGTAACAGCCGCTGCTAAACACGCTCCTCCGTCTCTAGCACCACGACCTCTGCAACACCATAACTCAAATGTGAAAACTACTACAGTAATCACCACGTGACACGGTACAAGAAGGAGTCGTCGTCTAGTGAGTCGTAACAGCCGCTGCTAAACACGCTCCTCCGTCTCTAGCACCACCACCTCTGAAACACCATAACTCAAATGTGAAAACTACTACAGTAATCACCACGTGACACGGTACAAGAAGGAGTCGTCGTCTAGTGAGTCGTAACAGCCGCTGCTAAACACGCTCCTCCGTCTCTAG
Source organism: Nephotettix cincticeps (assembly GCA_023375725.1). Lineage (NCBI taxonomy): Eukaryota > Metazoa > Arthropoda > Insecta > Hemiptera > Cicadellidae > Nephotettix > Nephotettix cincticeps. Next base: position 52,037,734 of record CM041790.1, on the reverse strand, counting down.
CACCACCACCTCTGAAACACCATAACTCAAATGTGAAAACTACTACAGTAATCACCACGTGACACGGTACAAGAAGGAGTCGTCGTCTAGTGAGTCGTAACAGCCGCTGCTAAACACGCTCCTCCGTCTCTAGCACCACCACCTCTGAAACACCATAACTCAAATGTGAAAACTACTACAGTAATCACCACGTGACACGGTACAAGAAGGAGTCGTCGTCTAGTGAGTCGTAACAGCCGCTGCTAAACACGCTCCTCCGTCTCTAGCACCACCACCTCTGAAACACCATAACTCAAATGTGAAAACTACTACAGTAATCACCACGTGACACGGTACAAGAAGGAGTCGTCGTCTAGTGAGTCGTAACAGCCGCTGCTAAACACGCTCCTCCGTCTCTAGCACCACCACCACCTCTGAAACACCATAACTCAAATGTGAAAACTACTACAGTAATCACCACGTGACACGGTACAAGAAGGAGTCGTCGTCTAGTGAGTCGTAACAGCTACTGCTAAACACGCTCCTCCGTCTCTAGCACCACCACCTCTGAAACACCATAACTCAAATGTGAAAACTACTACAGTAATCACCACGTGACACGGTACAAGAAGGAGTCGTCGTCTAGTGAGTCGTAACAGCCTCTGCTAAACACGCTCCTCCGTCTCTAGCACCACCACCTCTGCAACACCATAACTCAAAGGTGAAAACTACTTCAGTAATCACCACGTGACACGGTACAAGAAGGAGTCGTCGTCTAGTGAGTCGTAACAGCCGCTGCTAAACACGCTCCTCCGTCTCTAGCACCACCACCTCTAAAACACCATAACTCAAATGTGAAAACTACTACAGTAATCACCACGTGACACGGTACAAGAAGGAGTCGTCGTCTAGTGAGTCGTAACAGCCGCTGCTAAACACGCTCCTCCGTCTCTAGCACCACCACCTCTGAAACACCATAACTCAAATGTGAAAACTACTACAGTAATCACCACGTGACACGGTACAAGAAGGAGTCGTCGTCTAGTGAGTCGTAACAGCCGCTGCTAAACACGCTCCTCCGTCTCTAGCACCACCACCACCTCTGAAACACCAAAACTCAAATGTGAAAACTACTACAGTAATCACCACGTGACACGGTACAAGAAGGAGTCGTCGTCTAGTGAGTCGTAACAGCCTCTGCTAAACACGCTCCTCCGTCTCTAGCACCACCACCTCTGAAACACCATAACTCAAATGTGAAAACTACTACAGTAATCACCACGTGACACGGTACAAGAAGGAGTCGTCGTCTAGTGAGTCGTAACAGCCGCTGCTAAACACGCTCCTCCGTCTCTAGCACCACCACCTCTGCAACACCATAACTCAAATGTGAAAACTACTCAGTAATCACCACGTGACACGGTACAAGAAGGAGTCGTCGTCTAGTGAGTCGTAACAGCCTCTGCTAAACACGCTCCTCCGTCTCTAGCACCACCGCCTCTGCAACACCATAACTCAAATGTGAAAACTACTACAGTAATCACCACGTGACACGGTACAAGAAGGAGTCGTCGTCTAGTGAGTCGTAACAGCCTCTGCTAAACACGCTCCTCCGTCTCTAGCACCACCGCCTCTGCAACACAATGCAATTGTGAGACATAATTAAGTATCGAGGTCCCAACGAAGTCATCTAGGTACACTGAAGAATATTGTACAGCCATTAGAAGGAAATAAGGGTTTCATAATTCCTCATCCTTAGCACATTGACTTTTACGCGGGGTTTTGGTGGTTTGGTGACAGACCAGAAAATAGTTTATGTATGTTTTTGTAGGACTATATTTAAATTATGTTTTTGTATTATAACAATTATTGAACTTTATCTAAAAAAGTACTCTAGTGTTCAGTTGTGCCACAGGTATCAGATTAAATGTTTAAAACATTTCATGTGCTTCACTGCTGGTTCATGCGGCCTCAGATTACAATACATATGTGGACCATAATTATGTGGTCACACCCGCCATTATTCCAATTACAAATAATTAATCCAATAACAATAAACTCACTTGTAGTGTATAGTATAAAAGGTTATAAATACGTTGATTTTAGAACTATAATTATATAGTGACAAATAAAGTGTATTTTGCCCACCAGATCTGCAGGCACGACCCATATAGATCGTAGAATCGTTCCCAGACGAGTTGTTAGGACCTACGGTGCCGCATCCCTCCCCAAGCCTGTCCAAGGGACAGCCATTGGCGTCAACCTCGCTCTTCGCCCCGCAGCATCTGCAAGGCAGTTTTAGAGTAAATTTTATACGTACACTCTAAATATCAATTTGGAATAATTGTAAGTCAGTGTATTAAATAAATAATATTAAATGAACAATATTAATTAAATATTAAATATTATTAAATAAATTTTGTTTTAGACTGTATAAGAAGGGTTACTTACCCTCTGCATTTGTACCAGTTGAATATGGCAAGGAACGCCTGGCGGAACTTGCGGTTCATGAAGCAGTAAGTGATGGGGTTACAACAGGAGCTGATGTAGGCTAACAGCTGGACGAGGGATACACCAGTGCTGCCAACGTGCTTGTACACGATGTCGGGGTAGAAGAGATACCACGTGTTCAGCACATGCAGAGGCGCCCAGCACACGAAGAACTCGGCCACTACGACGAACAGCATCCGTATCACCTGCAGGGCAAAGAGTAACACGTGTACCACATGTACCACATGTTGATCATCTATACAGTAACTCGTCAACAGAGTAAGTAGGTCATCTCCAGGAAACAGAGCAAGAAGGGTACCATGTATTGATCATGTTTAAAGTAGCTTATGATCACCAGAAGAACTCGGTATCCTTCAGGAACCGTATGTCCTGCAGAGCAAGGAGTGTAACACGTGTTAACACGAGTTACTGTACTCGTCACCAGAATAAATAGGTCATCTCTAGGAAACAAGGCAAGAAGGGTGCCATGTGTTGATCATGTTTGTATTTGACACAGAAGCTCCGTATCCTTAGGAACCGTATGTTAGAAAATTACGTGTACGAGTTATTACTGTACAGTAATAGTATCTCTAGGAAACGGCAAGAAGTACATGTAAGATCAATTTAAATAGCTTATGATCACCAGATTGTATTTAACATGTTCAGCATGTACGTGTACACATTATGTACGTCACCAGAATAAAATAGGTTATCTGAAACAGAAAAGTACATGTATTGATCATGTTTAAAGTACTTATGTCAGAAGAACTCTATTAGACCGATGTTAACATTAACACGTGTACGGTCTGTACTCTTCAGTAAATAGTCATCTCTCGGCAAGAATGTCTAGTGTCAACACGTCCATTACTATGGTCAATAGACTGAACTTATCGTTGTACTTACGAAATAATTTTTTTTTGTAAACTTGCTACGTACTTTTATAATCAATTCATTGATAATTCAGTTATAACTAGTTATTGATTATGATAACTATAAATCCATTTTTGTTTGACTTAACAGGAATTGTGTACCTCAGTAAACATCTTTTTGTGAGTATGTACAGTAACCTTCTTTTGGTAGCTCTTGTCAGTATGACCATGGCGTCGGTACGTGTATGTCTCAGTCGCCGTATTTATTATCGTCAGTACTCGACATCACTGACACCTATTTTTGGTCAGCTTCGGTAGATGTATACAATATTGTACACTACTGTATGTTATTGTCAATAAGAAATGGATTATGTTTATTATTCACTTACTTACTAGTATTATTTCACTTTAGCAATCCCATCTTTTCACGCGTTGTATGAAATCCCGTCTTTTGTACGCGTTCTATGACTCAGTAAAGCCCTCTTTTGTGTGGGTCGTATGACTCAGTAAGTCCCTTTTTGTTTAGGCTGTATGATTCAGTAAGACCATCTTTTGTGTGGGTTGTATGACTCAGTAAGCCCGTCATTTGTACGTGTTATATGTCTCAGTCATTCCGTCTTTTGTACGAGTATTATGACTCAGTAAAGCCATCTTTTTTGCGGGTTGTATGTCTCAGTAAGACCATATTTTGTGTGGGTTGTATGACTCAGTAAGCCCGTCATTTGTACGTGTTATATGTCTCAGTCATTCCGTCTTTTGTACGAGTATTATGACTCAGTAAAGCCATCTTTTTTGTGGGTTGTATGTCTCAGTAAGACCATATTTTGTGTGGGTTGTATGACTCAGTAAGCCCGTCATTTGTACGTGTTATATGTCTCAGTCATTCCGTCTTTTGTACGAGTATTATGACTCAGTAAAGCCATCGCGTATGTCTCAGTAGACCATATTTTGTGCGGGTTATAATCAGTAATGTAATTGTACGAGTTCTATACAGTAACCGTTTTTGTACGGTTTATATGACTTTCATTAGTTACGAATGTAGTAAACCATTACTTACTGTAGACTATTATAACTTAACTAGCTGACCCGGCGAACTTCGTAACGCCTGTCAGTAAATATAGGTTAACTTTAAAAGTGGCCATGTTCTAAAGTAGATTAGCATTACGGCTTTATTGTGAAAGGTTATATATTCTGTGTCGCGGCATAGTGAATAACAATGCTGAAACGATAAGAATTATTAAAAACATTCCATAAAACTAATAAACGAGGATTAATTCACAATTTTCAAATCCAATCCAAACAAACTAAACCTAACTTAACTGTAATACGGTTTTTATAGGAAAGATATTCAACATGATTGTTATAATAAACGTAATATGTAAACATTGTACTTATTTTATTATTTGGCCAACATATACATGATTTTAATCAGACAGAAATGATATAAATACATAATCCCCCAAAACCGTAAACTATTAACGTGGTGAATAAAGCTGTTCATTTTTTACAGTACACATTTACTTCATAGTTTTACATTAATGAATGATTCAGATGGCATTGGATAGTAAAGCATATTGCTAATGGAAAGTAAACCAATCAGCTGTAGCTAAGAAATCAAATGTTTTCATTGTAGACAATTTGTAAACAAACTTACTCTCCATAAGGTTAACATTAGAAATTTAAAACGCCATAAAATGGAAACTTATGGGGTTATATATTTCACTAAAACCTTCCCGGACACATGTAGAGCAACTTCCTAAAATTTCATGGCGATCGGATGAGTAGTTTGGCAACGCATAAAGGACATACAGACATATATACATTCAATTTTATATATAGAGACAAGACCGTATTTTTACTGATCGTATGACACAGTGGGTATGAATGAATGAAAATACTTTTTTATTGTGAGGCGAATTTAGGACCATATGGTCCTCTCTTACAATTAACCTCAATTAATATAATAATAAAAATGGCAATAATAATGACAATAAAATTTAAAATAAAATAAAATAAAGTTCAAAGTTAACTAAAAGAAAATATTATTTATAAACTTTGTAAATAAAATTAGAACATTAACAGAAAACTTGTGTACGTCCTTCATATAATCTGTATGACTCATTAAGTCGTCTTTTTAACAGGTTTTGTAGCTTAGCAGACTTTCTTTGTACGGGTTATATGACTCGATAAAACATTTAGGTTTTTAGGGTATACAACGTAAAAATAATTTTAAAGTTAGAAGGAAGGTAGCGATGGTTATAATATTTGGTTACATATTATTACCTTATATCGTTTGTAAACGAACGGATATTATCAGTAATATCAGTTGGTTCTCATCAGTATATAAAAATCTATGAACAAACAACTCTAATTTGATTTATATATCTTTAATTTTTGAAACTAGAACGATAAGGAGAGTCGGATGACGCAATTTGTATTTCTATGTATTTTTCAAATGCAATTTTTTGAAAACAGTTTTTTACGTTTTATACACCTTTATCTCAAGAACGATAAGATGTATTTTCAGATTTTTTCTTTAATTGGTTCAGTGGGAATTAAAATACAAAAAAAGCAGAGGAGTTTTTTCTTATATTACAGGTTTTAAATTCATAGCTTAAAAGTACAACTGAGCAGGCGCTTCACCGGTCAAACGGAAGCGGGTGCATGCGGAGTTTTACTCCACGACGCTAAATCACACAAATTCAACCCATCTTACTTGTTTTTATAACATGTTATTGTATTGAAATGTCAAATGACTGGAGAGGGCGTATGCGGAGTTTTGTTCCGCAATAATAAAATTTAACATGGATGCAAACCAAATGTATTAGATGATAGTATTATGAATTAAATAAAAACAAAATTATATTTCGGTTCACATACACGTACATATATGTATTCCGTTTAGAAATTTTGTATTCGACGTACTCTCTCCTCTTCTAATAAATCCATGGTGGAATCTGTGTAGTATAAAATGGAAACACAAAATACTCGTACACTTAAAAACAGTCAGAACTAAAATGGTAAGTTATCTCTAACACAGAAGGGCGCACTATAAACTAAACTCCGCACTAACCACTTACGTGATAGGGCGCACGCGGAATAAGTCTCCGCAAAATGACATCACTTCACTGCATTGCAACTCACAAGGAGACAAAAGGGATGTGGGGATTGTAAATAGTTTCGGGGAATGAGGCGCGTGAGGGAGCCTGAAACGTCTGCCGATACCCGATATGCGTGTTTATTTTAACAAAAACCACACGTGCGGAGGAAAACTCCTCCTGCAAGCGCCCTTTCGAGGGTTAAAAAGTTTAAACCAATAATCGTGATAAAAACATTTCCTCAACTCTAACGTTAAGGGTCAACAAAATAAATTTATGAAATCCAAATGCAATTAACTAACTAAAGTGGTGGCTGAGAAAGTGAGCATAAATATGTATAATTTAACACGGTCGGTTCTGCTCTCACCTTGCACAACCACAGGTCCAGCTTGGTCGCGCTGTAGGCGTCGCTGGTGGAGGTGTTGACATGGAACTGCGCATGCGCGGCAGGGCGAGGTAGAGGTGACGGCAGCAGTCGGTGCTGACGCAGGCCCGTAGAGTTGTTGATCACGATCGACTCCGTCATTGGGTTAGCACTAGCAGTCCTCTCCACTGTACAAACGTAGCTTTACACACTTATAACTTCCTAGTTTTCATCTTGATGATATTGTTTTTTATTGATTAGAATAAATAATAGGTTAAGTTCATTCTTAACTGTCTTTTGAATCCTGGCCTAGTACTCCTTGGATTTATTGCGTTTCGACACATATTGTCTCATTATAAAATCCCTAAAACCTGAATCTCGTTTCTTAATTAAAGGTTATTATGATTAAACACTACACCTTTATATCATACAATAAACATGACTTAATTATTCAATAAATAAACAAGTCATAAGTTTAAAGGACTAAATGATGACACCAAAGGTGTTGAAATGCGTCATCCAATAATGACTGAGGCAGTATTCACGAGGCAGTTAGAAGAAATTCAACCTATTATTTATTCTTAGTTTACATTTTTTTTGGCAATATTGTATTTTGATGAAAAGAAAACAAATGTTATAATATCGAGATGTGAAATACTAAAACATCTGAAGACCCCAGAAAATTTGGGCTAGGCTGTGTTGTAAAGATGGCAAAGGAAGAAATAGACAATAATTCTCTAGTTCCAAGAGAAATAAAAATAAAAAAATATACAAACTAATCTAAGTTCAACGAACGCCCTGAAATGCTTTAACGGACTACCCTTCCCCCACGACAATTTGACTAGACAAGGAAAGCGTCCCCCAAGGGAGTACTAGAGTACACACCCTGTTACAGAACATCCCGCGCACGGAAAACCCTAAGAGCACGTGAAGTTCCTCATGGTACCTGGGAATGGTCCAGGTAGATGTAAGGAGATTATACCCAGGAAGTATGGTCAGATTGTGTGTTCAAACTCAGGCCCCAGGATAGAAAAGTAGGAAACCTTTGAAAGTGAAAAAGGTTTGCGGCAAGTAGTTTAAAAGTAACTACCTTTCACAAAGGAGAAAGGGAAGTCCAGCAAATGAAGTACCAGTTATGTGACAGCGTCGATTTGTACCCAGTTACGGTAACTAAAAGTAAATTTTGGTTGGGACATCCTTTTCTAATAAAAACTTCAAATCGTTCTTGATACGACGTAGTTAAACGTCTTACACTTTTGAATTATGCTCCGTTTATTGAATGAGCACAGCAAAACTCAGTCTCTTTTGAGACTGAGTCTTTTACGTAACTCTTAAGCAAAAGCTTTTGCTTTGCTTAAGAGTTACATAAAAGAACTATTTAACGAAGACAGGACTATTTTTCATGTTAATTGTGTCTTTATTGTTGTTCTTCCAATATGTAACTTCCTAATTTTCCCAATTTCAACTTACTTTATTATCTCGATTAAAGAAATAGGAGATATAGACTAGGTCTGTTATTACTTCGACGGCGACATGAAGAGTTGTGTTTGATTTCTCGCTGCAGCCCCTTCCACAGCTTGGTCACTATCAGAGAGTAGGCAAGACTCATGATGATGAGAGGGATGAGCAGCAGGATCATGTCCAGGAAGATGTTGAACACTCTCTCGCTGGTCAGGGTAGGCCACTCCTCCCGGCACTTTTGTCGTCCGGCTGGAACATAGAACCAAGGCTTTTGGAAATATACTAATACACAAATTTTACTGAATTTAAGAGGTAAATTTAAATCACCCGTCTTAATCAGTCAAAGTGATGTCTTGTCAACCACAAGGATTCAATGATCATCATTCACACATGGACGTTGAAACCTTCATACCAAATTAATTCCTGTTGATATGACGTCATCGGATGACCTTAAAGTAATGAAGAAACCATAATCACAAATACAGAATAATAAAAGGTATCACTTACTCTACTATATTTTTCATTGATGGTTTATACTTTATACTTTTATACTTTTAACTGAAATGGCGAACTACCCAGGTAGGTATTTTAAGCCAAGTATGAATGAGGAATGAATGTAGGATGATTGTGGCGCGATCTTGTAGTCTTGTTACTGACTAAGGCTGACATGTTCCTTAGACAGGACTGTTAATTAATGGCCCAACAGCCGATGGCAACTAATGGACCTACAGTTTAACGTGGAATCCGAAACACGGCCTCTGAATTACGAATTGGTCTAATTATGAGGATGGCCTTTGTGGATTAACGTAGTATTCAATAGTGCGGACGTTAATCCACACAAGAGAACACTACATCCACCGACTATCTCTCACAACTATCCACAATTCGTGACCTCCAAGTAGCTGGATTACAGGACGTGGCCACCGTCCCAGTCAGTTTGAATAGAAAATTATAGTAAATTAAGAGTTAGTTCAACAATTGTCATACTAATGAAAAAAAATTGGTCAGGGAACAAAACTTTTAATTTTATACTGTGAAATTCATGCCACAGTACTATATTTTAAACCGATCGACGTCATATTACTTACAGAAATTAACGCAGTATTAGGTTTTTTGATACTATGGTAGTGGAAAACACAAATATCTTTTGACAGCTAAAGGCAGCCCCACAGTCCAGAAGAATGATAAAAAATTAGTATTTCTAACGAAAAACCTAATAATTAACTGGCACCTGCTCACCTCTCTTTAGGGTCTGTGTAGTGGATTAAAAACGACACAGTAATGCAGAGATGAGACGAATATGTAAGCCGGAGGTGACAGCTCATTATCTAATAGAGGTCACTGGTTTCGATTTCGCAGCCTTTGACTTACTGCATCAGGACGTTATTCATGAACTACCATGTGACTGGGATGGTGTGGGGTGGTGTGTCCTGTAATCTAGCTACTTGGAGGTCAGGAACTGTGGATGGTTATGAAAGATATTCTCTGATGCAGATTAACGATAGCACAATTTATTACTCATTCGTCAATAAAGTCCATCCTCATACTTAGACTAGTTTCTAATTCAAAGGCAAAATTTTGGTTCAGATACCACACACCTAAATGTGGGATCCAAACCTAAGTTTCCCCTTAAATTTCATTGGCCTTTGGGTTATTAATTAACCGTTTTACCTAAAGAACATATCAACCTTAGTACAAGACAACAAGAACGCGCCACAATCATCGCACACTTATTTCCCATTCTCAATTAGCTTAATTACCTACCTTGATAGGTCACTATTTCATAAAGGTGATAAGTCAGGTCGGTAAAAAACTTTGGATGGACAAAAACATACTGGTTAAACGGATACGGGAGTTAATTGTTAGTGAAATGCTTTTCAAACTATAATTTTAAAAAAACGTAAATCGTAAACGTTACCTCTCATTGCTTGGAGTCTGGATACGAGTAAGATAGGCATGTTCCATGCCAGACTGGATAGCCAGACGACGGCGATCATCTTGTAGGCGTGGAACTGCGTCTGCCACCGCCGGGACTTGAGGGGGCGACAGATGGCGAAGTAGCGCTCCAGGGAGATGGCGACCAGCGTCCACACCCCGACCGACACCGACACTGCTGTGACATCAGTGACATTAGTTAACACTAGCAGTAGGCCCGGCCTCCGTGGTTTCAAGCTAAACGTTATTCCAACAAAACATTAATCGCTCCGTAATCGCTCGATGTTTATGAATGTTATGTAATTTTTTATTGAGTCGTCCTCTTTTTTTCTAAGTGCTAAACAAGATAACTGTTTTATAAAGACTCAATGATCACTCTAGTTAGTGAATTTAAATTTTTCAATTACTGTACTACCTTTCTCTTACAATTCTTATCTCATTAAAACATAAAACTGTATACCTGAAGAATAGATTCGTTTCAAATCATGAAATCAGTATTTAATACCAACCAGTACAGTGTTTTAAAACTTAAGTTTGGTTAGGTCAAGGGGGATGGTAATTTTTCGTCCCACAAATTTACAGGATTCTGTCTTACTCCACCTTTTGGTACTCATGGAACACTTTCAACGACAAGTACTTCCGTTACATAAATATATGTGGGAAAATTAATATTTTGGAAAAATATGCAATAAATAGTTTATGAGAGTATGTAAATTTAAACTTAAAGATTTAAAAATAAAAAATAAATCGTCTTGAAAAATTCATTAAGAAAATATATTTAAAGGAGGGGGAAAATCTATGCATGCTGTTTATTAGTTCATTTTACCTTGGAAATATGGTATGAGTTTGCACATGGTGCTTCCAAAAATAAAGTTTCTCAGAACTTGGCCCACAAGTGTGAACGGCATGCAGAACACTCCCAAAAGAAGATCGGATATAGCCTGGAAAGAATTAAAATTCAATTTATAATTAGTAATCATTTAATCATTTTATGAGGCACATTTTAATAACAACTAATAACTAATAATAATTTAGCTACATATGAAATTCAATTCTCGGAGAAAGGAGAAAATACCACCGTAAGTACCAGGAGGTATTGAGGTTATATTACTTTCAGAGAATGTGACTTGCGTTCAGGGAAGGCACGTGAAGCAGGTAAAGGCATCCACAACGCCTACATGACACGGCTAATTGCGAACATATCCCCAATTAAACACTAACCAACCAACTTTATTACTCCACTTACGTAGAGAAATGTCATGTTATGGATTCAATACAGTACAAACACATTTATGAACAATGAACATATCCATTGATCGATATTCCCTTTGATGGTTCGAAGCTTTGATAATTTACTCATGCTTGTATTCTCATTGCAATGTAAGTATAGTATCTTAGTGTTTAGTTATGAGAGTCCAGTATTATTTACGTTATTAAACATCCACTAAAATAATCAATCAGTATTTAAATAGTTTTCATTTATCAAAGTGCACTTAATTTGGCCAAGGTCTAACGTTAGAGTTTTCAGGTCGCACTACTGCCTCTAACGTGACCTAACGACTACTTATGTAGCCGGGACCAACGGCTTAACGTGCCTTCCGAAGCACGGTGGCAGTCTGAGAAATTAAATCTCATGTGTCATGACCGGGAATTGAACCCGGGTTTTTTGGGTGGTAGGCCAGTTGTACTCTACCCACTCAGCTATGACTGCCAATTTGTTCGTGAATTGTTTAACATAGTAACTTGAATGATACTTTTTGTAAAATTACTTTAAATAGATCACAAAATAATATAGATCATGCTATATAGGCCTCAGAATTACCGCAATAGTTAGTTATACATGTTTATTAATAAGTAAATTTGTAATGTTTTAGTGTCCAGAGGTATTCCAGAAGTTACCCGCGTGTATGTAGCCCACGCACGGATGAGTGGAGAGGGTAGGCACCGCTTACACAGTGGTTCCTCACATAACCCCAGCAGGAGCGGGGGAACCCATTCCTCAGAGTTACCACAAGTCCAAAAAAGTAGTTTATTCCTTGTGGCTTGGACCATGGATATGTCTGAAGGGGATGTTTAAATTTTTTAAATTGAAGGAATTTCAATTGGGGATGCCATTTTAGAACAGGTGTTTAGGGGTAAATACCTACTCTAAAATGGCATCACTTCCGTTACACATTTTGTGTCTTGTAAACTGCTAACAACCTCCTCATCAGATCTTGGACGGATCAATATCAAAATAATGTGTTTACTTTCCTTTACGAAATAAGTTAAATCATCGGTATTTCTTAAGAGAAAATTTTTCCCCTATAAATAGCTGCCCATATATATATGACGTCACTTTCATTTCAAATTTTGGTCAGACGGATTGCCAATACCCCCCCCCCAGAGCTAAGATATATCCATGTCAAAAAGTTAGTAGTAAGATTATATTAGATTAAATTATTGAAATGGCGACCGTACTACAAGGTAAGTATTTTAAGCCAAGTATAAAAGAGGATTTAGTGTAAGATTATTTTTGCACGATCATGTAGTCTCGTTACCTACTAAGGCTGACATGATCCTTAGACTGGACTGTTAATTAATAGCTTAACATCCAATGGCAATTAATGGATCTACAGTTTAACGTGAAATCTGAACCACGGCCTCTGAAATACGAATTGGTCTAATTATGCGGATGGTCTTCGTGTATTAACGTAGTATTCAATAGTGCGGACGTTAATCTACAAAAGAGAACACTACACCCACCGACCATCACTTACAACTATCCACAGTTGACAAGAGGTTATCATATTTTTGTAAATCTAACGGAAAAATTCTGCAAAATTACTACTTCAAATTTCTCAAATTACTATGGGGATACTCAGTTAAACTTTCGAATACTACTGGATTAAGTCTTAAATGCATAGTTAATTTTATAAAATAACTAGCTGACCCGGCGGAACTTCGTAACGCCTCACAGTAAACACATGTTAACTTTAAGATTGGCTATGTTCTGAAGTCGAATAGCAATACGGCTTCATTGTGAAAGGTTATATATTCTGGGTCGCTGCATAGTGAATAACAATACTGAAACGATAAAACATATTAATATCATTACCATAAAACAAATAAATCTGAGTGGATTAATTCACAACTTTCAAATCCAATCCAAACCCAAACGAAACCTAACTGTAATACGGCTTTTATAGGAAAGATATACAACAGCTGATTATTATAATAAACGTAATAATATAAACATTGTAATTATTATATAAACACGTGACTTTAATCAGACAGAAAATAAAAATATAAATACATAATCCCCCAAAACCGAAATCTATTAACGTGATGAGTAAAGCTGTTCATTTTTTACAGTACACATTTACTTCATAGTTTAACATTAATGAATGATTCAGATGGCATTGGATAGTAAAGCATACGGTATTTCTAATGGAAAGTAAACCAATCAGCTGTTGCTAAGAAATCAAATGTTTTCATTGTAGACAATTTGTAAACAAACTTACTCTCCATAAGGTTAACATTAGAAATTTAAAACGCCATAAAATGGAAACTTATGGGGTTTTCGAAAATATTTACTATATATTTCACTAAAACCTTCCCGGACACATGTAGAGCAACTTCCTAAAATTTCATGGCGATCGGATGAGTAGTTTGGCAACGCATAAAGGACATATATACATACAGACAGACATACATTTAATTTTATATATAGAGATGAAAAATCTCACAAAGAAGAGATAACAACGGTTTTTGTGCTGTATGTGTAAGTATGTGGACGAAGTAGGTAAACTAACCAGGTTGAGCAGGTAGACGTTAGTGACAGTTCGCATCCTCTTGTTCCTCACTAGAGTGACGACGACCAGGGCGTTCCCCACGACGGCCAACAGGAAGATGACGACGTACATGGGCACGATGGCCTCGCTGAGGACGCTGCTGGTCCCCGCCGGCGCCCGCCTGGGGGACACTGGCGTCGCGACGCTTCCGACACTGTCGTTCACCAGGTACAACGTTATGTTCACCAGGTCAGTGTTCACCAGAATATACGCATGGGTTATAGCAGCTTCAGTCATTGTTTTATCGTTTCTTCATGTTTGGACTTTCATCTGTGAGAGGTTTGCGTCACACAATTCAGAAGTGTTCAGTTCAGATAACAGATAACACTTATAGGAGTATTTAGTTTCTATTTTTCCCTTAATTTTACTTTTTAGAGAAGATTCTAGACAACGAATGTCAACCTGAAAACAAAACAAGGATTAAATGTCTTGTGTTAATTTACCAAAATTATTATAAACTTTGCCTACTAGTGGTATAGGGTTTTGAGCTCTTGAGTTTTGCATACTTGAATACACACGTAAGAAAGGCAAGAATTCGATTTTGAAAAGATTTTGCTTGTTTTAGTTCCTTTGAATATTTTTTTCAATTATGTGCTTAAACAATTTCTTTGTGTTTTATGCGATAAAATGTTCTAAAAATCCAGATATTTTTATTTAATGGTCATTTTAATGGTTTTATTATTATTGTTATGTCATTATGAAAGTCCCAATATCTAATTGCTATCTGCTATTAAGTCCCATGAGTGTTGCTTGGAGAAAAATTTACTTAGATCTGGTAATTTTAACATGCACAGTGTACGGCCTTCTCTCTTCTCTTTCCCATATACTAAATAAATATTTAAACATTTGTACTAATTTTCAAAGGAGATTAATAAGGACGGTATTAAAAACAAATACATAAAAAGGAGCATTCACTGGGCATAACTTATCCATCTCATAGCTCTTGGTTGCACTTAATAATAGATTATCTATAAAGCAATACATTAAGCTCAACCTACATTTCAACCAACTTAGGTAAGATTTAGAAGCGAAGAATTAGGCTACGAAGAAGCTGTAATAGTTTTCAACACTTTTTTACACAATAATCTTTACAAAAGATCTTTATCTTTACAAAACTATGGATTTTATTACAACTTTGTGAAAGGGAACATCTTGTTGCATTTTACGTCTATGGAAATTACGACTGAATTGGTGGGTTGCTGCTTTCTCTCACAAATGTATTTGTCAGAACTTTTAATAACTTGACTCGCAGGTATTAAAATCTTTACGCAAACATAAAGGGCATGATATGTGATATACAAGCTTCCAGGTATTTGTTCTGAGCGATGCAGATTTAAATTGCTCCTTTCTGAAAAATAAGTCAAATTTGTGATATATTAAAAAGGTTATAACCATCCAGTTCCAGCAACTCGGTTGAATTTTTCCTCAAAGAAATAGTTCTTTAATTAAACATTTTAATAGTGTTATTTTTTTATTACAATACTTTTCTTAAAACTGTTTTTTTCAAAACCTTAAAATGTTTACTAGTCTAGTTATTTACACAGCTACTTTCAATAATATTAATTTGCAGTCAGCAGTGATCATATCGCATTTTACTAGCTAGGATTTAAGATCCGGATTAAAGGCATCATTGAGGTATTGATTTTTAGAGATTAAATTAACACCAATAGAGGAATTCATATCCGGTACTAAATCAAAGATAATTAAGAGGAAACAGTTCTGCATGAGACAAGTCTTTAGATAGTTCCACCAACCAAACCAAATTAGTGCAATGTGATTACACCCTCCTCCGATTAATTAGTGTTAAATCTGTGATCACACACATTGTGACAACTCTGGCTATTGCAAATTGTACAAATCCGATAGTTGAAGCAAATGCATGTACAAAAGTATAAGCCAAATTGTTCAAAGGTATTAATGAACATTATGTGTGATTTTTCTCAAAGTAAGTTAGTATTACCTTTCTGAAATGCTGACCTACCCTGTAGGTATTTTAAGCCAGTATGGATTATAAATGAGTGTAAGAGAGTGTAAGATGATTGTGGTACGACCTTTGAGTTATGTTACTGACTAAGGCCAAAATGTTCTTTAGCCAGGACGGTTAATTAATAGCCCAATAGTCAATGGTATGTATAAGGGATCTACAGTTGAACGTGTAGTCCGAACCACTGCCTCTGAATTACAAACTAGTTTAGTAATGAGGATAGTGTTTGCGGATTAACGCAGTATTCTCTAGTGTGGACGTTAAACCACACTAGAGAATACCACATTCTCAGGGCATCTATTGTAACTATTCACAATTCGTGAACTCCAAGAAATTGGATTATAGAACATACAACCAACCGACCTAGTCTGATAAATTTCATTTAGTCGTATAATATAATTAATAATAAATTTCTTAGCCATCCGGAGACCAACATTTAGTGATTGAATAATAAAAATTAAAATGTAATTGGTTGTAAGCAGTAGAACATTTAGCTAAATTGCAAATCAGGAGAGGCATAAATATAAGTTGGTGACAATCAAAGTATTCAAGCTCCACTCGCATATTAAACGGTACTGTTTGCTATTTGACAGAAACTTCTCCCTTATAACTTTCCCCGCTGTTACAAAACTATTTCGATATTAAAAGCTAAATACGTACCAGATTCATCATACTTACGGAGAACATTTACACTGTTTGGTGTTCCTACCAAATATTCTAGTCGTAACTTTAAATACAGTATCTTAAGCAATTCTGTTGTTCCGGGTATAACTAGTTTCGGCCTCTTTAACAGCCTTTAATCAGTCTTAGATAAGCATGTAAAAAAATGCCTTTACTTTGAAGCAATTTTCAATTTTAAGAATTGTGTTTCAGATTAACTCATAACTTGCATACAATTCAAGATAATACTCGAACCATAAAGTAACAAAATAAAAGTCACAATAACAACAATAGTTTTGACAATAAATCAAAATAAATTATAAAATAACTGTACAAAATAACATAATTTTCCAGAAGTAAATTTGTATTTTTTACTAAAGCCGTACTTTTTACTATTTTTTACTAATACCTGTAGACGGGAATATTAGTGGTAGGCAGTACTGGTGTCCACAAGTGGCAGCCTCTGCATTGTCATGACAGAAGCCCTGCACACGGGGATTATACTGGCCGCCATTGCAACAACTGTAGTGGCGGCCATTGTGGTATCGAGGCGTGTTGGGTTCTGCTTTAAGATGGATGGATTGAACGAGGTTGTAGCTACCATAGAAAAGCAGACGCTCTCTACACCTTTAATAGCCAACCTATTGTTTGAGGAGTGTTCAGCTTAAAACAATTTTCCGCTGAGTTTTATAATAAAACATTTTCAGTGTTTTCAAATAGTGAAAACATATTGTTATCACATTATTTACATTTCCGGTGATTAGCTAGGTATAACAAATTTTTTGAATATATCTTTATTGAATCAATTCATAATGTTTATGAAAGATTTCTGTAGGTAAATTAATTTTCAGTGAATAAATGAAAATAATAATAAATGTCAATAATTAAAAATAACTCAACCGCGCCTCGACAACAGCCTCCTACAGCGTTCAGAGCTTTACTGAGTATATGAGAACTCGGGTTTCTGAATAGGCACGTTTTTTCCATGAGAATAACATCGGGATCACTTCTTAGACATTTCGTTTCGATCCTTGAAATCTGAGCCTTATTCATATCCAATCTACAGCCTACTAAAAACAAAATGTTTATGATGTTTTCTGTAAAAACCAGTAAAACCATTTTCAACAATCTCGAGGGACCCAACACAATGTGTTGGGTTCAATGTATTTACTTCCCTTTCTGAAATCGATTAGATCATCAGTCTAAAGGGATGTTTTCACTTCCTCTAAATAGTTGTCCTTATAACCTCATATGACGTAACTTCCATTACAATTTTCACGTGATACGAATCATTACTAACACCCCTCCCCCAATATGTCTCAAGAGCTTAGATATATCCATGTTAAAACCAAAATGATTTATATGTTCTAGAGTTCTTGATACTATCAGTGTTACTTTAGCTATTATTACATAATTAGTTTGAGTGCATTTTGCAAATGTAGGTTTAACGGCTCGTTAATTCAGTAAAAAAAGTTTAAAGTAGTAATGTTTTGTTTAATCTATAAATTCCATACTAAAATATGAGTGAGTTTGCATGATGTCAAAACAGCTCTATAGCATTATTTAAATTTAAAAACGACTTTTATAGTAAAATAAATGTATGGTCGACGATATATTGGTATCATTCGATTACGGATGAAAAGATCTATCGATATATATACCATTCAATAGGGATTAAATTTTGTTCAGCTGGAGAAGAGAAAAAGAAAACAATGCTACTTTTCAAATGCGTCGTTCGTCAATGAGATCTCTGTTTACGTTCGCCGAAGTTAATGTTTCAGTTTGGTTATGAGTGATAATTGCTTACTTATTTCTTGGAATAAGAAAATATATGTTTTGACTATTATATTTGTGAAGTTTTAGCTTCGTTTTGCTGTAAAACAATCTATATTTAGTTATGTAATTAGAAAGGGGTGGGACCTTCCTGAAATAAAAATAGTCTGTTGTGTTTTTGAATACGTAGGCCTATCATATTTTATAATTGAATTTCTTGTTTTCATATAAATGTTTTGAAATAGATAGAGACTATGTAGATCGATATAGTGACATTAGAGAAATATTGTTTGAGAGTGAAAAATTTAGTAAATTTGCCAACTATTATAGTGTTACTATGGTGATACCGATTTTGAAAAAATTGCCAATTCTCCGTTATGGTGTTATTATAGACATATAGATGTGTAAAAGTCAATCAAACTGTATATTTTTAAAAACTAGATAAAATTTATGACAGTTTGTATATTTTGGAAATACAATTTATACCATATTAACTATTTAGGGGGGATGGTCTCCCCCCTTTACTTTTTGAAAAAAATGTGTTTTCACTTATAAACTATGAATATAAAAATAAAATTAAAAATATAATTATAAAATATATTTCATTCTAAAGTAAGATAAATTGTGAAGAAAATGATATATTATAATATAAGTTTTGACCATATTTACTATTTTTTATGACTTTTTAAAAATACCCTTGCAAATCATCAAATAATGGCCTGCCAATACACGCAGTTTAATAGCCAGTTGATGGGTTAACAAATGAATTATTGATTTCAAATATATTTTTTGGTGCAACAATTTTCAGTTTGGTGTAGCCTATAGTAGAAATGTTTGTTTTTCATTTTTATTTATTTTAACTAAATGTATGCATTCCACTGAGCAGCGTACAATTATTTATTAATAATTGTATGATTTAAAATCATGAAAGAAAGAACAATTTTATACCTTACATATACACATACTTATATATGTATATCATGTGTACCCTTATTTATATGTCATGTGTAAAACTTTACGAAAAAAATCTTTAAATAAGATCTATATCCTAGATATTTTATTCAGGCATTTATATTTATGTCACAATTTAAGTTTTTTACAGCATTAAACTATTAAATGGTTATTGCAAGTATCTGTTGTGATAAAATATATTCTGAAAGGTCGCAGCGGCTTGGTGGTAACATCTGATTACGGACGAGATTTATTTCACATTTGAGGTGAAAAGGGGAAAATACGATCGAGGCTGGAAATAGCGCCTGGATGGTGTCATCCGTTCCAAATAGAGTGATGGATGACATTTTTACCAGGGTTCCATAATACTCATTTTCTATAAAAATGTGGATATTAAATATTTGATAGGTTAAGAAATACCAATTAATAATAAGTAAACATTCGTAAAGGTTGAATCTCTAATAAATTATTTACTCAAAATTCTTAATTTTTATTCGTGTAATACATTTTGTCAAATTAAATATCGTATGCTATGGTGGAATTTGTTTAAAATAGTTACCAGAGTACTGCAAATAGTTAAACACTAATTAAAGAACTTGTTAATCATTGTTTTAACCAATTTAAATTATGAAATATTACTTTTAGTTTTTTAAAGAAGTGGTTTCCAGATTTGTTACTTTAAAAAGTGGTTATTTGGATTTTCATTGTCATTTTTTAGAAATACAATAGGAGGATCCAGTACAATGGACAAGACATTGCAACCGATGATATTTTGTACAACCACCTGAAAGAAAGGATTTATGTGGATTGGTGCGGCAGGAGAAAATAGTCCGGCTCCGGGGAGGAAGAGGTGACAGCCTCAAGCTCATCTAGGACCCAGATCCCGAGTGCCAGGTAACCACCATTATATTTTTGACTGGGACGGTGGCGACGTCCTATAATCCAGCTACTTTGAGGTCACGAACTGTGGATAGTTAAGAGCGATGGTCGGTGGGTCTAGTGTTCTCTTGTGTGGATTAACGTCCGCACTATTGAATACTACGTTCATCCGCAAATACCATCCTCATAATTAGACGAATTCGTAATTAATTCAGAGGACGTGGTTCGGATTCCACGTTAAACTTTAGGTCCTTAGTTGCCATCGGCTGTTGGGCTATTAATTAACAGTTCTGTCTAAGGAACATGTCAGCCTTAGTCAGTAACAAGACTACAAGATCACACCACAATCATTTCTCATTCATACTTGGCTTAAAATAACTACCTGGGTAGGTCGCCATATCAAATGGTAATTTAATCTAATCTACGAAGCAGACACCAATCCATCCCAGAGATAACCAGCTAATACTATAATTTAGACTGGGTATACAAATGTTATGTTTACATGTTTACAAGTTACAATGAGGCTGTTTACCTTGGATAGCTGAAGTGTTTATCAACATTGTTGTTAGTTGATTGTACCCAATAATGGTATTTGAAGTGTGGTAGTTAGAAAGTAAAACTAATTTTTCGGTAAGTAAAATATAAAAATATATGAATACTCGTACTTATGAAAGGTTTACGATTCCCATTGAGAATAACGTACCTTTTCGACCTCAGACTTATCTCGAGTCACATTGCCTCCAAGTCTTATAGTTGACTTGTATTGGATTCACATGAATGAAAAATATTTTTATATCCGATATGTAGCTGATAGTTTTTTACATTTTCATAGTGAACTATTGCTTGATTGGCTATGACTATGGCTGAAATCTGTCACAAGATTTTTTCACCATCCCGTTACAATAAACCACCCTTTCCAATACTATAACCTTTAATGGAAACCAGTCAATACTCGATGTAGTGTGTAAACAATTTGGGCAGAACTGTAACAAGTGCACGTGTGCGTATGACGGGTTTGTAAATAGTAAATATGAGTGGTTCTTTTTAGTTTTTCTGTAAATTTCTTCGAATAATTACTATATTACTGTTATTTTTAATTGTTGTACCTCATAAAAACGAAATTGTGCCTTATCTAAATTTTTGTTTGATAACAATGAAATAACATGCTCTCAAAATCTCAGTTTTAAGCAATATTCGATATACATTTACTTATGTTACTGTACATGTTAGTGTGATTTATCAGTAAGTGATAAATAAACAATAAATAAGTAAAAAAGGACAGCAGCTGTAAAACTGAAATCAATATTAGTTTGTTTAAATTGATCATTGATTTTAAAACTATTTTTAAAATATGCAATATTTACGTTTTATATAAAGTTAAGCCCAAATTTACTAATGAAACACATTTTATAGGTTAATTATAATTTTAAAATGATTCTAAATTATTGTTTTTATTATTGTTTTTTTATTATACTCATAACTCCATACAATGGACTAGCTAGCTTATACAGCATACTATTTTTCAATCAAACAGCTGACTTTTTCTAGTACCATGAATGAAACGTTGGCGAACTTGTGTTGTGTTAGGTTGAACCACCTAACATGTTCTGTTTTAAAAATGATTTTGTAACTAAGATGGTTCTATTTTTGTGGCGGTAGGACGAAGAGTACTTTTCTCGTCAGAATGTGCTATTTCTGTGCTTGACAGAACTCATGAACCCTTTGTCTCACACTTAAATCTATTGTACACCAGTAACAGCCACTTTCCGGACTAGTAAAAGGATACACGATAAAACTTTTATATTTTCTAGATATAACATTCCTAATATTAACTTGTTTAAAGGACGGTTTTGTGAGACCACAGTTAAAAAAAGTATTGTATTTCAAACTACTTATCTGACCCTACAAACAAAACCTTATTTTTTTTAAACTTGTTAAACACTCTGAACTTGACATTTTAGAAAAATAAACAAAACATTGATTAAAAGTTATGACTCACATTTGACATTTGTACTTATTCGCAAATTAAATAAAACAAGATTACAATAAACACAGAACCGCAGGCCATTAAGTGATATTATTTTTCATTAGTATTTTCTGCGATTAAAATTATTGTCAATATGAATGTATTGCAAAAGACTGAATGTTCAGACGTATGAAATCAATTTCGTTGGAAGATTTTATTTATGAATCGGGTTAGTCCTACCTGAAGAATTACATTTCTTTTCATGAAGTTTACTATATCTTTAAGAAAATATTAACATATAATTATTAATTTTCACCGAAGAGAACTGTTTAAAACTGGATTGACCTAAGAACATTATATTCATATTTTGTATATTTGACTTTGTTATATGTATGTTCATGGAAATATAAAAAAAAGATTTGATTTGATTTTAAATAATTACTTTCTATCCAAAAACTATAAATGAGTAATGTTGTCGTTAAAGCTATACACTTTACTACTACCAATAAAACATTGACTACAACTCC
This sequence comes from Nephotettix cincticeps, assembly GCA_023375725.1. Taxonomy (NCBI): domain Eukaryota; kingdom Metazoa; phylum Arthropoda; class Insecta; order Hemiptera; family Cicadellidae; genus Nephotettix; species Nephotettix cincticeps. Next base: position 52,014,965 of record CM041790.1, on the reverse strand, counting down.
GTAACCCATTTGAATTCTTGATATATTAAAATGTCTATGTTTTTTTTAAATTCTAGTTTCCATTTTTTTATATTATTGTTGATTTAGGCCAACTAGAACTTTGACTATTTTTGGAACATTGTTTTCCAATCATTTATTAATTTGGAGAATAATTTAAACCGAAAAAAACTAATGAAATGAAATAATATAATCATAATTTAAATGGGCAAATTCAGGACCATAATGCCTTTCTTACACGTAAACTACCAAAAAAGTAAAAAAGTAATAGGCTAAAAGTAAATTTTGACTGGTCGTTTGTTTCAGACTTAAGTTATGTTTGATGAAAATACATATTTAGGTAGCCAATATTATATAATAAGTAAAAATGGAAATAGTATAGCACGTATAATTTATTTTATAGTGATAAAAATCTTTGTAAATTACAGGTACCATAAGCTATTAACTTTTTACTAAAAAAATCCACTTATGAAAGTAATGCCTTCTTGTTGACCTATGAATGTCAAAGACAATAACTCAATATGTTTCTATTATAGATTACTGAATTACTATTAAATTCATAGAAATCACTAAGTTCAAACATATTGTATGAATACATTATTTGTGGATTTGAAAGAGGAGATCCCTAATGGGGATTTAGCAAACCCTTATTAAAGGATTATCAACTGGCATTAAAAGTCTCAAATGTTCAATGAATTTAAAAAACATAATTATCAATGCAGATTTGTTTATCTGAATAAAATTTTAATTTTATTGATATTTTTAAATATTTTAAGTATTTACCGGAGTTGAAATTGTCTGGAGTGGTCATAGAACGAATTTTTACACAAAAAGCTACAATTTATAATCATTATACCTACCCATAATTTGAAGAACTCTATTTAAAGAAGGTAATACAACTTGTTTATTTAGTAAATTATTCCAAGTAAGTGCATTATGTAGGTAGTTTAGCTATGTTGATATTTGCTGGTTTAAGAATAGCTTTTCTAGGGGTTTATTATGAATTCTTAGAAAGTTATTTAATCCAGCCTAAATTATTTTATTCTGATATAATTTAGTGTAAAATGTAAGCATAAAGTCAAATATTCACCCCTATCAAAATTACCTTATACTTACTTTTAACTTGTTGTTATTTGTTTAAGCTGTTTAATATGTGATTTAAAGGTTCTTACTCCACTATTATTGGATGGAATATATTGTTTTAATATAAGGTACCTACATTTAGCTAGGTTATTGACAAAAAAATTTGAAATGAATTAGGACTGAAACGAACTATGAACGGTGTAGTAATAGGAAAAGGATAACGTTACATATGTTAAGTAAATATTCTCAGTGTTTATAATTGCCAATGAATCTTCATAATACATAAATATATGGAGAAGATATGTTAATGCCATAGCATGTGGAATTTTTTGACAAGGTGCATACATCAATAACGGTTTTAGGAACCGGGTTCTTTCACCGTTCTCCGTTAGTCACTTGGAGAGACCTGTCAGTAAAAATGTTTGGTCATATTTCAACCCTCCCCCCACCTCCCCCTACCCATCCGCTAATCTAACGTTGTGATGTTCCCCAGGCTCATTTGCCTCTGGTTGCGTGTTCAAGTGAATAAGCCGCTACGTTTCTAGACTACAACAGTACTTTTTATAGTTTTACAAATATCTTACATCTGTTTCTTTATCTTTAACGTGGATGTAGGATTATTATTTTTCTCAACGCACTCCAGGTATTGATGTGTGAGTATGTGGAACATTGGCCTGCCACCCAAAAACCCAGGGTTCGATTACTGGTTATAGCACATATGGAATTTATTTTCTCACAACACCACCGAGCCTTGTATGGCATGTTAAGTAGGTAAAGGCTGTATAAATATGTCGTTGGTCATGCAAGAGGCACTAGAGATGCCTGCTAACAATAAACCTAATATATTAATATATTATTCAAGTATTTAACACATGTACATTTAATACAAACAGCAGGTTTTGAGAGTAATTCAAATGACTTCGCAAATCTGATATTAATTTTGCAAACCAAAATTTTAATAAAAAGCATTAGTAAACTGACACGAACTTATCCTTTTAAAGTAAAAAATATTAGTAACTATGATATTTCTGCACGTTCATCAGCATAACATATGTATTGATTCAAAGATACTAAGCTGTAATCAAATTTCTCTATCCAACCCTGTTAATACAAGTTTAATGATTTCGGGTGATTAGCTAACCCTACCCTACCTCCCTTAAGATAGTAAAGAATTTTTTGTTTAGGTTTAATCGAGTAATGTTATTGTACGCTGCATACCAAGTTCCATGGAAAATAGTTGAGAAAAAAGAAAAGAGTTGGTATTCTCTATAAGAAAACATTGGACACTGTAAAATAACGTTATAAGATAGTCAATTTAACTTTTCCCAGGATCTCTTTATTAGTTGTAGACTAATACCATCTCAGCCTGTGTACACAATTTAATCATCGTATTAATTTAATTTAATTTTATAATACTACTTCTTTTTCTTTGATTTAGTAAATGTTTCAATAGGCTTGGGACATATAATATTAGTGGCCACAATACCATCGACGCCACCGTTCACATATGTACAGGGGACTTGTTATCGATCAGCTGACACTTACGCTAGCTCAGGTGATCGCATACGTGATAAATATTCGATCGATACCGGTCCTATAAAACAGTCATTCTCTTATTGGATAAAACGTTGGTAAAATATTTCCCACTTTAGTTACTAGAGTAAGTCCTAATTGTTTTAAATTTTAAATGCACTTTGAGGATTTTCTCATTAGCTGTATATATGTTTTATTTCTAGTTAGAAACGTTATGCCGAAACGATCAAATAATGAAAAATAATTGAGTTTTGATTATAAATACGAGCAGTAACGAAGGGAATCTTTACTTAAAGATAAATGTAGAATATTATGTTGCAATGATTCAGGAATATTTATTTGAATCTGTATTATATTACGTAAAGTGCCGTGCGAATGTACGTTTTACGTTACTGTTTAAAATGTTTATATTTTTTTTTGATCGTGTATTCAATTCACTTATTGACGTGTCTATGTCTAAGCTCTGGGGCGGGGTATTGGCAATCCGTCAGACCAAAATTTAAAACGGAAGTAACGTCACATGGATATGAGAACAGCTGTTTAAAGCAACTGAAAACATTTTGTTTAGACGTATTTATGATCTAAGATATTATTCAAATGGATGTTAATACATTTTATAATATAGATTTATTTTAAACATAACTAGAAACAGAAAAAGTTTAATTTACAAAATATAACAGGGCACCTTGTTTATATTTTTATACGGAATTTGATTTAAGTATAATACAAATTTCCACAACTACGGATATAAATTGCAACAATGGGTTTCGTGATGGATATTGTTGGGGTTGAAATGCAGCAGCTGTGTTACTTTAGCACGAAACCAAAATGATACCAGGGAGTTCTACCAAGGGATTACGGGAAAGCAAGTTTACTGCACTTGCCATCCCCTACGCTAATAGTAACTATAATTCTATTAAGACGTTTTTACTGCATTAAAGTTTGCAATGCGAATGTACGTTTTACGTTACTGTTTAAAATGTTTATTTTTTTTTATCGTGTATTCAATTCACTTATTGACGTGTCTATGTCTAAGCTCTGGGGCGGGGTATTGGCAATCCGTCAGACCAAAATTTAAAACGGAAGTAACGTCACATGGATATGAGAACAGCTGTTTGAAGCAACTGGAAACATTTTGTTTAGACGTATTTATGATCTAAGATATTATTCAAATGGATGTTAATACATTTTATAGTATAGATTTATTTTAAACATAACTAGAAACAGAAAAAGTATAATTTACAAAATATAACAGGGCACCTTGTTTATAATTTTTTACGGAATTTGATTTAAGTATAGTACAAATTTTCACAACTACAGAAATAAATTGCAACAATGGGTTTCGTGATGGATATTGTTGGGGTTGAAATGCAGCAGCTGTGTTACTTTAGCACGAAACCAAAATGATACCAGGGAGTTCTACCAAGGGATTACGGGAAAGCAAGTTTACTGCACTTGCCATCCCCTACGCTAATAGTAACTATAATTCTATTAAGACGTTTTTACTGCATTAAAGTTTGCAATATTATTTCACTCTAAATTTATAAGAAATCAGGAGGATTTTTTTAAGTTAAAAATAACCCTAGTCCAGTTAAGATAACAGTCCTAGAAAAAGTATTGTTTACTTACGTCGGACAGTAAATCTCAGTTCTCTACTCAGTTTCTCAGTTCACTGATAATTCAGAGGAATAAATTACTTTTTACCTATATTGACCTGGTTTTGCTGCCTCAACTGTTAAGTATTGTTTACTTACCTCAGACAGTAAATCTTAGTTCTCTACTCAGTTTCTCAGTTCACTAATAATTCAGAGGAATAAGTTACTTTTTACCTATATTGACCTGGTTTTGCTGCCTCAACTGTTAAGATTATTATTTTTTTGAATGAATATTTTTCCGTAATCTTTTTTGCAGGAAAACTTCCTTAATTTCCAGTAAGTTAAATTTAAATGCACGCTGATCATACAATTTTAGTTCAATCTTAATATTAATAAAAAGCATTTTCATTCTCATTATTCGAGCCTTATTTGCGTTTTTAGAAGTTTCGCAAACAAACTACCCTTAAACATGAAATAAAAATATATCAATCACGATTAGGTATTTTCAAAATGCAAACTTGTATAACATTTTATACAAATTGTACGCCCATTAGTGTGTTATTGGGGTCGGTCCTCACATAGAAAGACAGACATCAGCTCAAAACCCACGTTTTTGGATTGTTGGAGCCAATAAATGGCTATTGAAACTCTTAACTCAAATTAAAAATTTCTATAGAATATACTGTTTCGAACACTACCTATATAAAGGTTAAAAAAGAAAAACGTATTTTTTTATTGACGAAGGAGTTATATTAGGCCTCAATGTTTAATCTACTAGCCTATACGTAATAGTTTTATTTTTTTATGATTTGACCTTCACAACAGGTTAAAACCAAATTTGAAAAAAATATATTACCAAACGATTAGTTTGCAGATAAACCCAAATCAAAGCACGTTTTGAAAGGATAATGGCTGTGTGAATCATATTACATAACACTTAAATGAAATAAACGTTAATGGAGCAAAAGTTACTCTCAATCAAACACATTTTCACAGAATGTTTTAACCTATTCAACGACAAATGTTCAATAAACTATCAGTATACGCAGAAATCAAGACATCCCCCTAATAACCTGTTGTTTGGAGACTTCAATGAAGAATATAATGTAATAGTAACACTGAGATATACTTATTTTACGTTTAATTAATATTTAACTTCCCTTTTACTTTTTTTTATATTAAGTAAAAAAAGTTTAGTAGTTTAAAAATCATCATCAAAAGATGATATTTTTTACAGAAACAGTGTTTCTGAATAATTAAGTAAAATACGAATATTCACTTTTATATTAAAGTAAAAGCATTATTTCAATCGCTATTTTTAATAAAAAGGTATCATGAGCACGTTAAGGGCTAGAGGGTGTGGTTTGTTTTCTATTCCTTATTTATGAAGTTATAAGTAATAATATTAAAATACTTAAAGTAGAAGATAATTGTTAAAACTTAATATTATTAGAACACGGTTTTGATTTGCGGCTACATTCAGTGAGTTCACTTATTGCTATATTTGGGAAGTAAGTTTCTCCAAGAAATATTTGCTAGCTAACACTTTTTTTCACATTTAAACATACTTGAAATCAGTTGCAAAATAAAAAAACTGTTCAATCCTAACATTTTACACTGAACTCGGTAGGTTTAAATATAAATGCATTCATTATTAACACGGGTAGTGCCTTTAATCAGCACATTAATAAAATACAGTACTCCCTCTATGTTTAAGAAAATAAATGTGCCAAATATTATTTAAGTAATTGGGTATATGAATTTATTAGACTTTTTTAAATTATACTTTAGACTAATTAGAACATTACAAACTACTCTGTTACAAGTAGTTATAACTGTTTCTCTCGGTCGCCATAAAGTATATTACTACTTGACATACTTACATATCTACAAGTGAGATATAAGCCAATATTTTAGTCGCACTGTTATAGGTACGAGGGCGATGGCGAGGCAGGGTGGCGAAAGCGACGCGGTGGAGGTCCTGAGAGGGTGGCGGTCCAAGACCTACTGGCGCGGCTCTGTGGGCGAACACCTCACCAGCGCTCCCTCCCGCCGTGGCCTCTCTTATAACTACCCTACCAGATACTGTATATTATACCAACAATGTCTTGTGTCGATGTCAGAAGTTCCTAACATAGTACTAGTGGTTATTTTGGTTGACATGCATGACTAGGTTCAGTCTGCTTGGAAGCTTGGCATCCCCGTCTCCTGGAAGAACATGACCCACAGCCTCGCTGCTTCGTTAACAGTTTAATTGGTTGAGGTGGTATGTTCTGGCCGTACTTCCAGCAGTTAATGTGAATGTTCAATCATTGTGCGTTTTTTCATGTAATTTTAAAAAACTTCAATTTTTATCTATCTTTATCTTCAATGGTTACCGAGAAATTAAAAAATCTAAACACAGTACATTGTATTTAGGGGCTCCAATGCCAATCTTATGGAGGATAAGGACAAAGTAATATTTCCCTTATAAACCAACAATTTTGGATGAAACTTTGTATTTAGCTTCATGTGGTTGGGATCTCATAGTTCACAGCAGCAAACCTGCATACTCTTTCCCATGTTAGTGTTACGGAGAATAGGGAAATACTCTAATTTATCAAGGTATTGATTGGATAATCTTGTTACATACTTGTACTATTATTGTCATATTATTGATTTGGAAATTTGCTGAGTACGCAGGTCTGCTGCTACAGGGGTATTTTCTTACAACAGTGCATTCTTGCGAATACTAAACTATTTATGACCCAATTTCGGAAACATCATTTCACACGAGATTTCAAAAGTGGAACTTCATTTGTTCTGTATTATTTTCACTTATTTACACCTGAGTTAAATTTAAACTCTAATTACTATTGGTAATAGGAGATTTTAAATGGCTAGGTTGGTAACTATAACAAGTATGATATGTTGGTAACACTAATTTGTAGTTAGAATTATAAAATCATACCATAGACTTTTGCCCGTGAACTCTACTTAATTAAGTTAATTAAGTTGAAAAAAAGTCTTCAACACTTTTTTTAACTAAATTTTCCGGAGGAACATCCCTGGGGGACTTTCATCTGGGCCTATTTTACACTCCCCCCCCCGAAAAACTGTACCGGAACTGTATTTATGTATAATGCACATCAGTGACACATCAAAAATGCATGTCTGCCTCCCTACAAGCCATTAAGCCCTCGTATATTCCATAAGTGAAAAGCAAGTGTGCTCGTTGCACACAACTATTTTTATTGTTATTGTATAATGTTATTAATAAATAAAACATTGTTTTTCCGAAATGTAACAGTAGGTAATTATAAATATTTCCATCACTTTCTCTAGGCCTTAACTGTGATATATTTTCACAGCCACCTTTTTAAAATTACCTCCTTGCCCTCTTTGCCACACCCTTATGCCCTTGTTGAATTAGCCTTGGACCTACGTGATCACTTTTAAATCTTATGTCTTAAAGGTGGAAAGCTATTATAAACCAGAATACCTTATTACTTATAAAATGAATTACCTAGTAATTTTTAAGCTTAGTCGTACAAATAATAATACACTCGTTAAGTACGCTTGTCTGCTGTTATGTGGGCCTGTCATTTTCTTTATAAAGGGAGTATGTAGCCAGTATCTAGTGCAACAAGCCTGACCGCATTCTACGAAGGCTAGTCATACCACACAATAATCCAACTGAGTACACTTCAAACTAACCTGTTTGGCCTCAACACGTTTACTCATCTCTCTGTTAAACAGCTTCATCGACAAATGATACTATAAATAATAAATGTGATCTTTTATGTGTGTTAAAATTTCAGATATGGACTTCAAATAATAAAATAGCTATTTGACATCATACTGGTTTATAGGCCACTGCTTGTCACAAAAGGAATAAGGAATATTGTACTGATAGTTTGAAGATAGATGGTATATTTAAACTGCAAACTAGTACTATTTATTTAAATTTTCATTCCTGGAATATGACAAGTTTGTCGTTAAACCAGTTTTTTTTTCTTTGGATGTAAACTGTCAGATTAATAACGTCACATCTTCAACGTTAAACTTGTTATTAATTTGTCTTGAAAATGTTAAAAACCTATTAAGTTTTAACTTGTTTGACCGTAAATATTTTTAAGAATACATCAATTTATTTATGTTACGACAAAAAACTATGAACGTTTAGTGAACTGCTTGGTGAATGTTATTAAATGTCTTATTAGCCTATAGATAGTATAAACATGTTCATGCAGTTAAGGTAACACAACCATGTATCCCGTCCATGTTTAATTTACCATATTTAGGTAGAAATATTTATACATTGTTCTTTATACCTTTTTCAAAAATTAGCTGAACTATGGTAGTTCAGACGATAAAAACAATTATGTTATGAATTAAACAAAACAGGCTTTAATATGTTGTAGTGTTTTAATAAAAAAAATATATATAACGTGAGAGTACCAACAATTTAGTGATAACCATTCAGTTGATTATTCATTATCATATAAAGATGATTCTTTTTCAATTCAGTTGGGTAATAAATGAGCCTAAAAAGTGCATTGGATAGGTAAACAAACTATTTTTGTTAAAACACAAGCGTTAAAAAATGTATGTTGAAAATATTTATTTACATTAAGTAATTTGAACAATCAATATGCAATAAAAAATGTGTCAAATAATAAATTTTGTGGTACTGTGTTATCTACAAATAGAAAGCCAATTATAATTTTGAATTCATTGCAAAACCCATACAACACTGTATTTGTTTAGTATTTAGGCATATAATACTTAAATAATAATTTATTAACAATGAGAGACATTTCTCGATTATCATGTATTATCTAAAGAAACAATTCAGTATCAAACACTCTTTGTATGTACTGTATATAGTTAAAATAGAGTAATGCGAGGTTTGAATCAATTCAGATATTCTTTACATATCGTTCAAACACTCACGCACGCAGCAGTGGTGGGGTTGACGCTTCGACCTGATTGTCCAAAAAATATCGCCTGATTTTATTCCGTCTTCGATTCCATGTACCCTCTAAGGACCAATTGTCAGCTTACCCGCGTTATTCCCTCTCCGACCACAGCCAGTTGTCGTCTGGTCGACGCGCTCCGGGATTTACCGTGTGGCTTTCCGCGTCCCATAATCCCACTCATAGCCTCTCTCATTTACTGGCCACAGTGCCTATCCATATCTCTCTCAAAAGTTATTGTGTCATGTAGATTTACACCAATTGTAGTGTTTTATTATAATCGCCCTACCTCGCAAACTGGTCATTAAACTGTTGCCGCCTCGTGCCTTGTCACGTACATCGTGTGTACCCTTATACAACAACCCCTGGTGTTTTTCACCCCCTCGTGCTCAGTGATACCCCTGTTTTGCCCACACATCCCCCCCACTAATTCCCTTAGCGTCCACCATCACGGCCCACGTCCGGTGCAGCTGCCAGCCCATGGACACCCTGAGGTCTCCATTGCTAACAACTCATCCCTCTGACTGTAATGATACATTGTAATTATGTAAAGAAAATTATTATCGTTTAGTTTAGTTTTTTAATTTATGAAAGCGATAGTTAGTCAAATATTCCCTAAATTTATTACAATTTTTGTACCAACTCTTTGTGTGTTGGAGCTTAAAAACGTTTCGAAATGTGATAACACTTCTCCCGTTTTCAAGTGTTTTCAACATCAACATTAAAAGATTATGTACACCTGAGGAAACGGGAGTTTAATTAACTTTAGGCACGTTGTTTCAAGACAAAGCCACTTTGAAAACGTCTAACAAATAGTAAATTAGTAATTATTTAGAGGTGTTGGAAAAACGACCGTTTATTTTTGCCGATAAAAGTGACGTAAGCATTTTAACAAATTGAGTCACTCTAGATACGGCGGTGGTGGCGTTGATGGAATCAATCAGTGCCCTTTCTCTGAGGTGAGACTGGTGTAACAATCGTAATGGTCTGCTTTTACTCGTCGGTTTAAAATTGCTGAGTTTTACATCGAATCAGATTTATTTTACGATTTGTGTAAAAATACCTTAAAGCCTTTACTGTTTAACTATCATAATCCCTTCCGTTATAAATGTAGTAAAAAAAATGTAAGGATGTGAGGTACTTATTATAATTACAAATATTAGACTGATCGGAAACATACAAAATAATAAAAACTCAGCTTAATTATCTATTAATAGTTTCTAAATCAGATAGATTTGGGTCCATACTATTACTAAAACTCGTCAGAATAATATAGCAATATAATATAGTAATATATGAAAATCAATGTTTACTGTCAAAGTAGTTAGATATTAATAATTTTAGTAGAATATCAACAAAAGATCGTCAAAATAGTAAAAATATCAACCATTTATCCTTCTACTTGTACACAAACGATTAATATTTTTTACGACAAATTTTAACATTCTAGTTTTAGAGAAAAAAATGCAGGCGTGTGTTTCAATATTATCACGAAAAGGTTTTAAGTTAGAATGAAAACCTATCGCTACTAAGTCTGACTATTGTTATGCTAGAACAAGTCTGTATTTATTTATTCATTACTACAATATTTAACGCAGAATATTTCTCGACCGGATTCAACCAACTTGTGAATACTTCTCTGGTGTGAAAGTCTTTTTAATATCAGTTAAATGATTTTGATTCATATCATCGTTTCATTATTACTGTAGGTAATACCCTCATGAAAAATGTTAAGTAATTCACATAGTTTCATCCTATGACTGATCTATATTTTCTTATCTTCAGTTGATCCAGTTCTTTCTGTTTTTATCTGCAATATTAACCTATTATTATTATACTTTCATTTGTGTTTTTCGTCCCGGACATGTCTCCCTCCATCCTGTACGGGTATATCTGCATCTGTTATGTTCAAATACTTTTAAATATGTTTTCAATGCGTTAGAATTCATTCCAGTAATTTGTGTAGTTTAATAAAGAATAATGACTCTGATGTCTGTGTTCGTTTTAATCTATATTCTTCCTCTGTATTTATTGTTAACTGTATTTATATAGTTGGTATATAGTATTCGTATATAGTATAGTACATAGAATTTACTATGAATGAATAAAACTAGGTAGTATTATTATAAATAAGAAATCTTAAATCAATGTGCAAAAATGTTCCAGGATGCAGATGAGGTTGATTGGGAGCAGATGAGGGGGAAGGTTTAGTGGGTACGAGGCCCCCACTATCGGGCCTCTCTGGTGTGCATTACAATTACCTCGTCCTTGCCACAAAGGAGTAGATAAGTTTGCTATAAGTGTAATACAAAGAATATTGAGTATTACTATGAAAAAGTCATTTTGTTTGTAATTTTAGAATAAAAGTTTAAGCTCTCAATATTTTTAGGTTCTTAAATGCAATAGCTGTGAGTTGTTAAACTACGAAACTTTATGATTTTTAGGGAAGAACGTCTTCAGAACTTACAAAGGCCCTCGGGAGGCGAGTCTGTGAGGCGAGTATTCGATTTGGTTGGGTGGAACGGGAAACTCTGGTGAAATCAGTTTCTGAGTGATATTTAAGTAGCAATCAGGTACTTGAACATTTGAAATGTTTTGTAATATTTTTCGTTATAAGACTTGAGCTGTTGCCATTGAAAAGCACAACGAGCTATGTTGTGTTTCAAACATAAAACAATTATAAATTAATGAACTAAAATCATTTTAGTACTGATACAATATCACAGGGACAAAAGTATTACAACATTAACATTTGATATGAAATACATTAACTATTTATCTTCTTTAAGGACATAAATATGTTAAAATGAAATATTTGACTAAAGCATGAGACAAGGTATAATGAAATTCATATGTTAAAGAGTTGATGATTTCCTACTACCAAGCTTGGAAGAATATAGGGTTCATTGAAAGTCAAGGCAAAAATTTACGATAAAAAAATCAAAACGGATGACAAAATAATCTAAAAATGATTTCATTTAAATATTTACAGTCATCCAAAGGTGTTAGAAACCCTTTATAAAGGAATTACTTTTTTTTGTTCTGTTGTCGTATCACTTCAAATTAACTTGTTTTAGCTTTGTACCAACTTAGTCCCGAAAATGTACTTACCTTATTATGACCTAATTTGTTATTTTATCGACGGTTTTTACTGCTTTAATCGTTCTTGTTTTTAACTTGTACCAGCTTCGTCCGGACTATGTACTTACATTATTATGTTCTAGTTTGTTATTTTATCAAAATATCTTTACTCACAATTTACTTACCTTATTATGTTCTAGTTTGTTATTTTATCAAAATATCTTTACTCACAATTTACTTACCTTATTATGTTCTAGTTTGTTATTCCATCGAATATCTTTCACTCCTTTAAGTGTTCTTGTTTTAGCTTTGTACCAGCTTAGTCTGGATAATGTACTTATCTTTTTACAAATCGGAAACCAAGACTCGTTTCGTCGTGAAACTTTGTTTTACTGATAAGAATGCAAAATCCCGCAATAATAATTTGAATATCCCAGAATAGGGCATGACGAAGCTATTCTACGCCAGAGTTTTTTTTTGTTTTAATGGGAAAAGGTCTAAGCCCCGATCTTGTTACTAACGTCAACCTGTTGTTAGGAAGCATAATGAATTAATAGCCCAATGACAAATGGTGACTAGATCCAGATTCGACCCTTGCGTGATTCCATCCGGAGACCTTCAGTTTTGAAGGTGGGTACTATAACCACTACACCAAACAGCCAGTTTTGGCTCAGTATTCAAATTAATAAGGAGTATTTTTAGTACTGATATATACCTGTTATACCAAGTTTAGTAAAAGCAAAATATGTATCTTAATTCATTGAGACCGTTGAGTTTAAATAGGTAGGATTTCATATAATACAAAAATGTATGAACTGTTTTGTTAATATTATATTATGTTTTGTTATAAAGTAATAAATCACTTCAGTCATTTCTATCAAAGTGTAATTTCAGCAAATGTATACAACGTACTGGATAATCATGATATGGTATGGGAATTGTAACACCACTTTAGCCGCAAAAGCAATACAGCTGGATTACAGTAATCAAATTAGTTTCAAGTGTTTGCCACATTTCACAGCTGTAGCCATGTTAATAATTATTATTTTTCATATTAAAGTCTGATAACAGTATCAAAAATATTAGTCTCTTATTAGGAACCACTACAAGATATATATCACTACATTTATCACTACAAGACCCTTATATATCATCTACGATTTATATGTAATTGACTTATATTATTGGTTTATATTTTAGAAGAATTTGGTACTAGCAATTTGGTATGATTTTTATACTAAAATCTTTTATCTGGAATGTTTAAACTTTATTTAGCTTAAGAGATTTACATTTTTTAAGCAAACCTTGTCTTGCGCATTAACAAACGTTTAACCAGAGTGGTGAATTGAAGCCAAGGCTTTATGAAGGCTCGGTAAAAACTAGTTTCTAACATACATAAAAATATACGTATCTCATGCGATACTTAGTGAACAGTCATTATTTTTTCGTAAAGTATAACTTTAATTTCATTAAGCTATTTCATACACCTAAGTAGGATATACTTAAATTTTAAAATATTTTCTAAATACTCAATTTTCTAAGATTAAAAATTATAATTAATAATTTCTAATAAAATGTCCAGTGTGCCTAACCGTTCTCAAGACCAAATTTGACTCGGAAGCAACGTCACTCCCGGGCACGAAGCACTCCCAGGCTTCATTAAGTTGTCTCTTGTCCCAGATCTGGCGTGTATTTCTCTTCTTTCATGCCTTAATTAATTGGTTCCCAAGAAAGAGTATTCCATGAAATGAAAGTCTAATTTTTGAAAATGCATTCCTAATTAATTAAGCTACTCGTATTTTTGCTATTTTCTATAAATTTCCTTATTTTATATTTCTGATACTACATACTTTTCGCCAAAATGGAAGGAAACCTAACTTCTACCCAGGTAGTTATTTTGTCAAATATAATGTTAGAGAAGTGTAACATTTGTAACAGTTGTTTTTTGTAACATTTTGACACAATATTGTAGCCCTGTCACGGAATAAGGCTGGTATGGTGGTAAGGCTGGAAGAAAGGAGGAATGATTATGAGATAATTAAGATAGAAAATAAAAGACAGAAACTGAGAGATGAATAATAAAGAGTAAAATAAAACATATAAGCAAAAAATACAAATAAAAGCAAGATAGAATCAGGGTATATAACAGGTATCAAGTAGTAAAAAGAAAAGTAAAATAAGTTACTAAGACTAAGTGGCTAATGTTTATTAGACATGACTGAAAATTAATAGACCAGTAGCCAATGCCATTTAAAGGACCTAATGTTTAACGTAGGATCCGAATTAAAATATTTCCTTTGAATCATCAAATGGTATAAATGTGAAGATGGTATTTTCGGATTAACGTAGTATTAAATAGTGTGAATGTTAAATCCACACAGGAAATCCAGGGAAATTCCCATACAACAACCATCGCTTCTAACTAAAAATAAGCTGAATTACAGGACATTCTATTGTTTCAGCGAATTTTCCACAGGGAATAGGCAAACACCTTTATTTATGGACAGATGTTGATGAAACGCGGTATATTGTAAAGATAAAAATTGTTTTTGGTCAAAATGCTTACTTTCAATGTTCCTCACAGCAGAAAACCTGCATATTATTTCCCATATTAACCTAACGAGAAAAGCAAAAATCTCCTAATTATCGACATATTGATAAAACTCGTCATTATTATTATTATAGTAGTATTATTATTGTCATATTATTCATTTGGAAATTCCATGAGTACGCAGGTCTGATGTGATGGGGTATTGCTACTTAAATGAATATGTGTTGTAGTATGTGTTAATCAATACAAATGGTAACTGCGCGTGGAATATACTGGAATAACAAAAGAGTAAACAGGTTTTAGTTTAAAATAGTTTTCCACGTTTGTTTTTATTATTAAAAATTAATAAGAAATTTCAAATTTTTATTTGTATTATAGTCCCACCTCTTAGGGCTATTTAATCTGCAATGGGCGTCTGGCGTCTACATTTAAAATAATGAGCCTCCATTTTACGTGATCTTCGGTTTGCTCCGAATTAATTTACTCCTAGTCTCTCCAGGTCCTCCAGCCACTCATCCACCAATGCCGTGTTTGTGTTACTCTCCCCCTCACACTCTTTTTCAGTGTATTTTTGTTAAACTTTATTCTCCGTTAATTTTCTAAGTTTTTATCCAGTTTTCAAAAATAAATTCATATTTTTGCGTAAAATAATAAATCCATTAAAACATTACAATAGTCTATGGTGAAAAATCTTTACAAAACGGAAAACATGAAGAATATGTTTAAAAGTTGTTATTGATATTTTTACGTAGAAACCAGACATTTTATAAATCTTTACCATTTGGTGTTACTAGGCAACTGATGTCAGTTTTTAACGTTCAGAGCATGTGGTGTCAAATAATTGTTTTGACCTGGTTTTATAAACAAAACATATTTGATTGTAAGTTCTATTCTTCGCAAGCTGGTATAGTATTAACTTTCAAGGGAGATCATTCCATATTTTAAAATGGAACCGAACAAATTAAATAAGAGCAAAAAACTTAACGTATAAACGTTAAGTGATGCTGGACTGCATCAAGACAAGTGTTTTGGAACCGGTTTCAAATGACGAATTCCAGAAACGTTTAGTATCTTCACTAATGGAGAAATTCATCACTGCTGCAATGAGTGAGTTGCAAACTTAACTTTTTGACTTCTCGACTTTTAGTAAGAACCAAGAAAAATCAATAAAATGGTTGTCCTTGAGACAAAATGTGACGACTAGAGCAGTATACGAGGTGCAATAATGTGCAAGTTTTTGGAGTGAGTGTTTGCGAATGAAAATACAGACAAACCCTTTAATTAAGCTTTTCGGTGAGAAGTTGAAAGTAGACATCAATAAAAACTATGTAGATCGTTGAAATCGGGTTGGAAGAAAATCCAGTGAAAACCCTAGACTAACATTTGTAAAATTTGTCATTTATAGAAAGAAGACTAGAGTGTTTAAGGAAAAGAAACGATTGAAGCAGTGCAATGATATCGGAAGACCTTTAATAAGAAGACGTTTAATAGAAAATATGTCTTAAGAGCTGTTTAAGAGAATTTTGGAATGAGGAATGTTTGGACCGAGGATGGAAGAGTTGTTTGGAAAGACAATGACGGAAAGTAAAACTGAGCAACGACCATTAATGGTATTAAGTAGCCTCTTGTACCTCTCAATCAGGTAATTCTGTTTTATTATTAACTGTTTTGTTGGTGTGTTTCTCATTTTTTTATAAACCTTGTTAATACAAATATATTTTATGGAGAATACTTTTTCACCGTAATTTAACCCTAGAAGTGGAAAGATTTTTACCTTAACTGTAACATCAAATTAATTATGTATCTCTTCTTAAAATATTGAGTATAAACAAAAACACAAAACATGCCCCCCCTATAACCACTAACTAAAAGAGTAAACCAGGTCTACTGCAATCCCAATTACGTCTACAAATACGTCAACCTCCACCAAAGCCGGCCCCGTTTATTTAAAGTAGGCACCTTTCCACTATACCTCACATTTGCAAGCCGAATTGGGATTTGCTTACGTTCGGGTTCGAACCCTAGCACTTCCGAATGGCTAGAACGTAACACTAGTCAGTGTTAGCACTCGCACTGTTTCAGCCACTGTGCCTAGTCGTAGAAAGCGCTTACTTTGCTATAAGACATATACCATAGTGGTAGTTTAGTGAACTTCTTGACCAGGTTCGGTTGCTTATCCCCAGAGTGCAACACTGTCATGCAGGCGGTGGTGTCTATAATTATTTTGATGAGAGATTTTAAAAGAATATACATCCCATCTCTTCTACAAGGTGCTTCTCTTATATCTTGGATGGACGTTCAACGTAAAATCACTGTAAATAATTTGATATGTTTCAATTAAAAATTGGCCAAGTTATATTGCAAACATGCTGGGTTCGTAACATAACAGTTAAAAGACTTCCTGCCCCTTGGTTCAATCCAGAAATTTGCGCTCCATTGAAAGAGCATGACGCAGCTCTTAGACGATTTATGAAGCTTGGAGGAATGCCTTGGAGACAAACATATTGTCGGCTGAGGAATAAAGTTAAACAAGAATACTGAAATCCAGAACTAACATATGCTTAAAAAGTTTTGGTAATTCTAATAAGCATTTGATTTAAGGAAAATGCTAAATGATTGGGAATTTGCAACGAGTATCAAAATCTACCACAACCAAAATTTCCTTTAAATGATCCAAATACTCAGTTTTTACAAATTGGTCATGTTGATAGAGTTGATCTAAACACTCCACACATTACTGATTTATCAAACGACCCCAGGTTGCATAGCTATAAATTTACTTTTAGAGTAGTTACACAATAATGCGTATCTCAACTAACTCAAAAGGAATAGACGATATATCTGTCATAATGATTAATTTGACGATCAGTTATGTGTTACCAGCAATTAAGAATATTTAATTATTCTATACAGCACGCGATATTTCCAGAATTATTTTAAATAGTCAGATAGTACCTCTTTCAAAAACTTCAAGTCCGAAGAATATCAGTGATTACTGACCAATTACTGTCTGCTGTGTTGTGTTTCCAAAGCTTTGGAACAAGTAGTCCATAATTCGATTGACGATTATTTTAACTCTCGGAGTATACTCAGCACGTTACAATTGAGTTTGAAATCTTGGCTTAGTGCAACTACAGCACTTCTTTAAGTCACATATATCAGGAGAGCTATAGCTATAGAGTTGGCATCTTACTCTTTTAACTGTTTTGTTAAAACTAAAAAATATTTCCAAAAGATTAAGCAGCTTTTTGTAGAGTCTCGGACAAAGTGAAACTCAATAGTATTTGAAGATCATTACATAGTTTAGATTTAGTTATATTACGAAGAACTTAAATCTAATTAAAATACTTTTCAATGAAAGTGTTTTCTTTGAAATGTTTAAGTTTGATGCCATTTTGACCAAACACAATCTCAGTATAACTAATAATTAAGTAATAACCACCAATGACTGATGTATTCACCACATGGTTTAAATTTACAAAGTTGGGACCAGCATTTTGTGGTAGCTCTGCAATGTGCAATAATGTCCTGTGGCTGTGCGCCTGTATCCGAACTCTACAGTTTGAAGGCTGACTTTCCCGACCATTTACTGCTAAGCTAGTAAATGGTTTTCACGAATAAAATCCTGCAAATTGAAATTCGACCACCTCCCTAATGCATATTCGTAGGCAATTTTATTACAGCATATGTTTCCAATGTACACCATATAATTGATTACGATATAAATAAATAATTTTATTTTTTATACTTTGAAAGGTAGGAAGTAAGATTTAGTTTACTGATTTAGTTTTGTTTCTAGTTATAAGTTTCAAAATTATTTATATCACAAGTCTTAAAAAAATTGGGCTCAAAGTTCATTTCCAATTAGGCATGGAACACTTGACAAGCGAAATCTCAGTTCGTTAGTCTTTTCTTAGAACGGATTGTCGATCAATCCTCTTTCGACCTTCAGCCTGTCTTCGTATTTGCTCAGGAAAACGGGTTTTGAAATTTAATTTTAAAATGTGCTTAAGTTTACCAAATATTGGTTTCCATGCACTTTTCTGAATGTATATTAATCTTGGCATATGTCTAACGAATTATTATTTGAGCCGAAGGAAATTCGGTACACTGGAAGTGGCAGTTTTAGTGCAAGGTGAACACTCCTTGCTACAGAAGAATGAATTTCATCCGTTGTATACTGATCATAATGAAATACTACATTGTGTAATACGAGTATTTCATATGTGGCTGCGAAAAAACTAAATGACTAATACCTTCAGAATAATATAACAGTTTAAAACTGAGTGGTTCTGAACTAAGTAAAATTTTTATACTACTAGGTTAAAGAAGAAACCATTTTTTATTAGTTGGTATTTTTATTAGTTGGTATTTTTACATATAAAGCTTACGTTGTAACAGAGAAAAATACAGAACCGATTTTAAAAATGTACTATAACCTTCGATATTTATTAAGTAGGTAAGATATTCTTATCCCATCCTACAGGAAGTCCCCTGTGATCACACGTCATCCAATGCTTAATGTAAACGTGAGTACTCGAATTATTGTCGGGTCTACTTACTGCACTCCAGCTTTTTCTTCTTCCTGAACTGTCAAAATATAGTGTAAACATTAATATTGACATTAGATAATTGAAACCCAGGAGGTCACGGCAGCTTTTTCTTCTTCCTGAAGTGTCAAAATGTAGGGTTCACAGCTGTTGACTTTCAAGTAATTTTATGTTTTCATTCTTTGAAAATGTAAACATTGAAACGTAGGACGTTCATGGGGCATAGCCCGAGGGTATTTTAAGGAAATGAATATGCCCATGTGTTGCATGAGTTTAAGAAATTTGTGTAAAATTTCAAACCGGTTAGTTTGGTACTTTTCGCATTTACTTGCTACATCAAACCCACAAACTTGCAAACATAAAGAAACCAAATCGTCTTTATAATATTACAGATAACATATTTTTGATTCAGTGAAAATAACAGTACTTAGCTTGAACTGCTTTTATGTCAAAATAAATAACATTTTAGAAAAATTATTAAATTTACAGCATTGAATAATTAATTTTAATAAGTAATTACAAACCATATTAGTTATAATATTTTTGTTCCACAGACACTTCATTTATGATTCTGAATGTCCAGAACTGAATATTAAAATAAAAATTGATAAAACAACATTCTGTACTATTAATTTCATTAAGGTAAAACACCTAGAGACGAGCAACATGTTCTCTCTGAGAATCTATAACTGTCTTTAGTCGTAAAAGTTCCTTTTAAATTGCTGATTAGTTATAGTTGCCACCTTCAAAACAGATCGCCAGGTTGAAACCAGCAAGGGTCGAATCTGGACTTAGTAATTGGGATATTAACAAATAGTTCTTCCTAAAAAAATCAACATTATGTATTATGTTAAACCCGCAGTTTGGAAGGTTCTTCACCAAAAAGTACAAAAATACCGAAAGGCGTAGCTAAAAATAAAATAAAATTTTAAAATGGACATAATTGGTATGAATAAAAGTTTCAGTTATAACGTATGTTTACCCTATAAAAATATAGGTCCAACTTGAATTATTGGTTTGATGCGGAGTGATAGGAAAGGTCAGCAACTGATCTCCTAGAGATATTAACTTTATTTGTGAATATTTGTGAACCTTGTAACAAGGGACTGAGCCGGATTACCGTTTGACAAACGATAGCGCCTTGGGATCAGTGACACATATTCGTTGCTGCAAGGCTTTTATTTCAATTTTTAGTTTTGGAGCCTTTAGCCTAACAATAACTATTTTTCAGTTCTTTAAATGCAAATGAGTACGAATTTTATCAGCATTGCAGTTAATAGGTAATCATTACTATATATTTGATTCATTATTAACAGCACACAGTATTTACAAAATACGTAACCTTATTGATTCATTAAAATCCATGTTTTCTAGCCCCTGAGTTGATCTATTGACTAACTACTTGCTATAATTACCTCGTCAACAGCTCATATTTCGTAATGTGTAGTTACGGCCGTTTCAGCATTAAGATGTCATTATCGCATTAAGGCATTAAGGTGGCTGAACATTATCGTCTGAAGATGATGTCTTAATGCCGAAACGGCCGTAGCTACACATTACGAAATTTGAGCTGTTGACGAGGTATTTATAGCAAGTAGTTAGTTATTGATTTAGTTATTACACTGACATAATTGTATATGAAATTTATATAAAACAAAACGAAAAAATTCTATTAAAACACGCTAACAAAACTTGTAAGGTTAGTAACTAAAATCAAGTTAAATGAATTAATATTTTTATTTAGGGTTTTATTTTGGTTTATTTTATTAAGGTCCATTCCTTCCATTGACCTTTGCTATATTTTTAATAACAGTGTGACGATTTTATTTTCCATTAAAACAATTCAATATTTTAAATTCTATATATTTAATGTAATAAAATTTAACAGATACAGTTTAGAGATAAAACATAAGTAATCAGTCAGCTTCATACAGACAACACCCGAATTATAAACAATTTTAACATCCGACTTCATCGCTTACAAAAATTCAGCAGCGCGCGAATGCCTTCAGGTTCGTTTCTATATATTCTATTGCCAAAATTACTATTATAAATTACTAATTATAAAGAGGTATGAGAAATCCCTTAAATCCGGTATGCCATGGATGATGAAATAATAAATGTGCCAAAATAATTTTGGACCTGAAGATTTTTTTAGCTAGGCTGGGTTGATCGGATGTAAGATCTTTTAATATAATTTATAATTCATCAATCAAACTCTTAAATTTATTGCAAAGAGCTTAATCTTAACAAAATTTATAAACTATTATCTCTTATTTTTGGTTACAACATAGAGCACATTAAACAATTTATGTAATACCAGTTAAACTAACTTCATTATTACGGATCACTTTGCAAAGAACGAATTATTTTTATAGCAACTAACTATGTTAAACTCTATAAATAAATAAAATTAAACTATCGTGAAAGTTAAAACCATTCCATTGTCGCTAACTAAGGAAAAAGGCGTCATTAAATAGATTCAACATAGAATAGATGGTTGGATATGATACAAAAATAGGTATTCTCACTGGCTTTTAAATTAACTAATGTTCATCCTAAGATGGAAGGCACAGGCTTACAATAGAGAAGCAATTACTACGTGTTTGAACTGGGAAACTTTCGAAACAGTTAATAGGTTTTGGTTTAAACCGACCTGCGAGGTTAACTATTTGAACAGTATTCAAGCTTTACTAATACTACCACGGACTGAAGACAATGCATTTAAACATTCAGTCCATTAACAATTACATGTTATAAGTGATGGATGCATGGTATATTCTTGTAACAAACCTAACACCCACAAACACATACGTTCCTCTTTCTTTTCGCCAAGTTTTGGGCAACCTTGCTCCCAATTTCATCTGAGCTCCATTAAGTGGTTTATTTTCGTTTTATTTTTTGTACTTGAAATATTATAAATGAATACTAAGAGAATTTGGTCTGTAAGAATGAAAGTTTTCATTCTTAAAATTCTTCTTTTCCTCTTCTGTTGAAGGACGATTGATACAATTATTTTATAATCATTTCCATTATATTTTTTATGACTCCACCTGAGCCTACGCACAAGCATTAATGCCCATGTAGGCTTATTCCATAGTTATTTCTGTTAAATATTTATTTCATCATGTATAAGTTAAGATTGTGTCAATTGTGTCTAAGTAATTGTATTATCTATTTTGTTGAGGAATAAATTTCTGTTTCATTCATTCATTCACAAATAATACATCACTGGTATGTGTCTATTTTCTGATACAAAATATTTTAAATATTTTGAGACTATGAAATTATATAAAAAAAGGCTTATAATAAAGACAAAGATGGAACTAACCAGTTATCAATATCGCACAACGTCTGACAGTAAAGATTTATAGTTAAAAATCCATCCATGAAAAAAGGAATAAACAATCATTAAAAATGAAAAACTGGAAGTTCACATCATCGGTGTAGTTGTGACAGGTGCTCCACAGACCCCCTGGTTTTGAAGTTTCTTTAAAATGAATCAGTAAAATAATTATGGAGATCAATAAAATGACTCGCCAATAAATAAGATCGGGAGTCCAGCCAGACGTGGAACATTCCAAAACACTTTAACCCGATCGCTGATGTCATTTCCGTTCCCATGGGACAATCTTTCAACAAAGCAGAGACGGGGACAAGCTGTCCGTTGAATATCAGATTGCTTACATTTGAAAAATTTTGGATAAAAGTCAAATCATTATTTCATAATCGAATCAACACGGGTAGTTCCACCCTTTGGCCGCCTGGGTGCGACACCTGACGGAGGGTGAACCTGCGATGTCGCTCCGAAGCGGCGGAAATTGGTGGATCTTGAGAGCAGTCGGGCTCGATCGAGCTCATCTTTTTCGTAAATTCTCTCTCACAAGCCTCTCGTTCCAAAATAGTCTTTAAACAATAAATTTTGTAAAATCCACATAATTTATTAATATCATAATTTTTTTTACTTTACAAATGTGAATCTATTTATTAGTTTAATTTTTTGTGTCGATAAAGAAACAATTTAAATATTTATTGTGAGTTTATTTATTTCAATACGTGACCACCGGAAGTACAAAATTACATAGTAAATATGAACGTGAATATTAGTAATGCTTTTCGTATCGAAATTTATGTACGCTGAGAAATGTAGGTGTACGAAAACAGACCCTTGAGGCACAATACGTACAACAGGTTTCCAACCCGGATAATCTTTTTCCAGCGTTCGAAGAAATAGGGTCAAACGTAATACAACCATCAGACAACTGATTCTTATATATATTAAAGAAAAGAAGATTGGAAATATCGAATAATATACCTTCATGAAATCTTTATACCCTTCTTCTAAAAACTATTAAGAAATCTTTTTTTATTTTGGTATCGTTAATTTGTATACCAATACATAATTTTGAATGTGAAATTAGTTCATAATAAGTTGTAGTTGCAGAAAATACGAGTATATTGTATGAAGAGAAAGAATAGGATAACTGATAGAACGGGTGAATGGGGTAAAACGATAAAGAGGCGTCTAAATTGGATCGTATGTAAAGTCAGACATGTCGGATGCTGTTATTTGGCTAGTGGATAGTGGATATTGTTATTGATACGGAAGTAAACACGATTTGTCCGTTAAAACAGAAGTTTTCCTCAATTAAAAAACATGCTCTTATTTTTAACCACTTCAAAAAAAATCTCTAAATCAACAACAACCTAATATTTCACGAGAATGTGTCCTTTGTCATCAGAAACATTGTTATGTTTATATTAAATTTCTTTTTGTTGAATAAACTCGACTGCTTTATATTTAACTGTCCAACCTAATTATCAAAGTAAATATAACTCATTTTTAAAAATATTCGCAATCATTACTCTGATGAACGCAATTTCAATCATGGTGAGTTGCCTTTATTTACTCTATATAGAAAAACGAGTTGATAGAGGTTTTTGTTACATATTGTTTATGTAAATACTGAAGTTATCGATACATCAAAAATATTTTGACCAAAGAATATTTTTGGCTTTAATTAATAGCATTATGTTAAATCTGTATTATATATACCTTATGTTACGGTATTTATAAATTTCGCAGACTATAAAACATATATAAATTACAGTTCATTATTTTTTATGGACTGTAGTTTTTGTATGTGTTTCCATGTTGTTTTTATATTAAATATGTGTATTTAGTTTCATTAAAAAGTTTTATAATTTAAAGGGAAACATTTTACACATTTTCAATATTTATATACTTGTATTGTATTACCTCTTGATGTAGACTTATATTTAGTGAAAAACGAATGAAGTTCTTAGTTAAATTAAAAAATGTATTAATTTGATCCAATATATAAAATATTTTAAAAACTCTCCTCTTTACCAAAACATTTAGCTTCTCGTATTTCTAAACATTTTAGCCACTTTTTTATAAAAATTGTTAACAAAATAATACATCCATGGAAGTATTATACGAAAGACATAGTGATAATAGTAAGTCAGGTTTAATCCCTGTGTTGATGTAGGATTTATTTTAAAGATGACTTTTTAGTAAAAGCCAGCATTTATGTTGTACGTTGCGTAACGCCGGCATTGTGGGTTTAGATGAACAAAAGAGTAACCGGTAAAGCCTTTATGAAACCACATCCTGTGATCCATTCTTGTCACTGTATCAGACATGTTTTTGAATAGTGTAAAAGTTGCTACACTAAAAAAAAATTATCCTAAATCTAAATTTTACCACTTTTGTAAAAGATTTTTTTTATATGAAAAACTCATTTTTCAAAGACCCACGTTTTATGAGTTATACATTAATTATGACAGTTTTTTTCTGACATTGGTACAAGAAAAGAGTAAAATAAATTTAATTTATTCAATTAAACAAATAATTTACATGTAAGTATGAACATTTATGAGTTACTGTGGTTTTATCAGCTTTGAACACGTCATCAAAAGTAGCCTAAAAACCACATTTTACACCTATTATATGGTCTGTCATCTTAATTTATAAAAGAGGAAAGGGTATGTATGTTTGTATGCATGTTTTTTATGTTTGCTTGTATGTATGTTGCCTATAGACTACCGAACTGTTCAAAAGATTGTAATGAAACTTTTAGACATTATTAAATATGATCTGAGTATGTTTCCTGAGAAGTTTGGAGCAAATTCATCAAAAGGATTCCAACCCATAGTGCACAAAAGGGTGCAGTGTTAGGTTTTATAAATTTAGTGTTTAAAAAACTCGCAGCTGTGATTAAATAATTAGAAAGTTTCATTAATATTTTATTTGTTCAAATGTAAACAACATAATTTAAACAAACAAATTTATTATAACGTAATGTTACAATAGTTGATTTAGGATAATCGAGTTGAATACAATACTATAATACGAGCAAGGTTTGTATATATATATTTGCACCCGGATCTCGAAAAAGGCACTAAGGCCTTTCTTTAAATTTTGGAAATAACTAATTTCTGAGTAGAAAATAAGTTTTAGATAGGTCTAATGTCCAGGAAAATTCTTATTTTCTTGTAATATTAAGTTTAAAATCTAAAAATTTTACATTACGCTTATGGAGAATCAAATATAAACAATACAAATCAAAACAGCTGTTTATAACCGTTTGACAGTTGTTGATTGAAGATGGTGGCAAACAATATGTGAATAGAGGTTTTGCATTAATATTTATTTTATGTATGTAATAAATGAAAAATTATCAAATTACTAAACAATTTGTAAAAACTAAAGGGTAAAATAACCTTGCGAAATAAAAGCAGAGAAAATTATTTCCAAAATCTGCAGCTGCAGGTTGAGCAATATCACCTATAGGGACATAGCTGCACCAAATATCCCTGTTCATCACATCATTTAATACTCATAGCTATTTTATTCATGTCTTTTTTAGTTTTTAAGTGAATTTATTTATTCATTTATTCTTGGTCCTTGTTATAGTTGGATAGAATAATTCATTCCTGTTAATTTATTGTTAATAATTATATATTTTTTTATTTGTTTTGTTAGTTGTTGTGTTTGTTGTTTCTGTTAATGTTTTTTGTTTCGTATTTGTAGTGTGATGTTGTAATTGCTTGAATATGTATTGTTTTAGAGTTCTTTTATGGTCAGCCACAGTGCATTTTGTGTATTAAAGGAGGGGAAAAAATCAAAATGTAAAAGTTTTAAATATACCTGGACAAACTTTATATAGGCTACACATTAGATCCCACCGACAAATTATACTTAACTTGGTGGGGCCAAGAGCGTATAAGATTAAGCTTAGTATATAAATTAAATTGAAAGTGTTAAACATTTAACAGCTGTGATTAAAAGCTCAATTTATTAATAAAACTCACTTTAGGCGCAGCTACATGTGCCGTGTACAGCTAGCAATTAATAAAATGTGAGCAATTAAACAAATGATAAATTATGTAAATTAAAAGATAGCACAGCGTGATACGGCCAGAAGAATGCGTATATAAAGCGTGTTTTGTTTTGTAAATCTTCACCTACTTGGTGTTGGTTGAAGTAAAATATGTTACATACTGTGGAGTTTTTTCCTCTACACGACGTTGTGGTGGTCACTATTAAACTCTGTGACAATGTGGCGAGACACAGCCCTCAGCTCAAAGGCAGATCCTGCTATCGTAAATGTAGTTTCAGGAGCTCTTCCTGCAGCTCACCATTCGTTTCCCAATAAAGTTTCAAAACTGATAAACACTACAGTACACTAAACACTCATGAGAAGTTCTTAAAAAGTAAACAAAAACTCTCTTTTTAGTAAATAATCATTTTAAAAGGAAAAACAATATTTTTTAGAGGAACATATCTATAATCTAAGCTATTTACCATTGGGAAGTGAATAAATTTTTACTCTTGCGATTGGTTTAAATAGCTATCGAGTTGTTTTCGTAGTGGACAGTAATGGAAAAATGCAAAACTAATATATTCTATTTAAGTAACAATAAGACGATAAAGTATGTAAATAACTCAAAACACAATATGCCTATTTTGAGCTAGGGAAATTACACTTTAATAAACATGAAACAAATATAAGCATTAATAAGGATGGGAATAGCATTAATTAAAATCTAACTCTGAGACACGTGAACTCTCTTAAAATTGAACTATAAATTGAAATGTGTTGAGTACTTCAATGTTTATTAAGGTAACGTATTAACCCACACATACTACCCTATACTTCCCAAATTAATGTATTATCCGGTTTTCATCCTGTTTGGGTGTAAATTGATTATAGTTTTCATTTCATATACCGAATAAATATCACTGTTTCTCCTGAGTTCAGAGAACATTGCTATGTTATTTTACAGTTTAAAACAGCCGGAAAATTGTTTATTTATTTACTATCGCAACTAAATAAATAAATAAATTATTACCTAGTTTTTTGTTTCCATGTTTTTTTATTCGTTTTTTTTTATTATGAAATGTATACCTGTATGTGTCTTATCACTTTATAATTCATATTAGTCAAATTATTTTAACGATCAAGTATATAATATAACTAATATAAAACACGTTGAATTTTACAATGACCGCTGATAGGAATATTTTTTATGAAATTACTACATAAAAATAAAAAGAGCATCACTAAGAAAAATTCTATACAACAATTAATGTCAACGCTATACAAATGATATATCTAGAAACACATGGATTTGCAGACTTGTATATATAATGTATATTTTACATGCAATCGTCATACATAAATAAATAATACAACAATAGGTGCGTGAAATAATTATGAATACACTATGAAACATTTTACTCGTTAGAGGAGAAAGAAATAGTCTATGACGGATATTCCAAAGCACTTTCCCGAAATGTGAATTTTACTTTGAAAGAAAATAATTTCTCTGTCAGGTACACTTCTTAAACGTAGAAAGCAGAACAATGGGCCAAATTGATCACAAAAAGGGGCATGACGACTTTAGAACCAATCTTGGGACATTGATTTTAAATCATATATAGTGTTAAATAAATTATTAATTAATAATCATATAATAGATACTGAACTGGAATAATAATAATTTAGATTACCTTTGTAAATTTTTGTATAGCAGTGATTATGGGGAAATTGTAACAGCATTGAAGAGTAATAGCAAATTGGTGAAAACTTACCCATACTGGTGGGTATTTGTAGGTGAACTTAATTTAATTAGATTAAAAAACATTTTTTCTAAACCGTGAAAAGTTTTAATTTAACCTGTTGACTTGTCAAATTTAAGATTTTTTATTTGACCAATTTAGATTTATAGTTAAGATTCATATATAAAACACTATAAATTATTTAGAGGTTAAATTTGTTTGGACCATTTTAATTAAGATTAATAAGTTCCTTAATAATAAATGAATCAAAATTAGTGTTTCAATTATTTTGACATTTTCATTAGGCCTAAAGTTACCCTAATATAAACTCTAAATTATTTATGTTACAAAACGAACATGCGTGAATGAAAGGATTGGAATGAATGTTAAAATATGAAAAAATGTAACTGGATAGTATATTATTTAAAGGTGATAGAAGGGTTTCCATTGGATGAATATGTGAATCGAAGAGAGCCATAAAATATTTCCACTCCTTTATCCAAGATTCTTGTTTTGTCATATGCCTTGAGTGACTGTAAGTAGTGCTTCATCAATAGTCTACAAACATTTCAATTTTTCACACTTTACAAGTATTATGTAACGATATTTCTACTTATAAAAATCACAGATATTGTAGTTCAAGATTTATATCGAGAGCTCAAAAATATGCAACTTGGGGCTCGTTTGGTTTTCTGCACAAATTAGAACTAACTTTAATTAATTGTGGAGAGTTTATTAATTTTAATCACAACGTAGCTATAATTAAAGTCTTGGTATCAACACCTTTTCAACAACTTTTCCATTATTCATCTACTGTAGTGATCGTGTTTCCGATATTGATGAAGTGATTACCTCAAAATGTGAATGTTTTAGGTTCTAGACCCAGTTGCCATTTTTATGTGACACAGAGTCGTTAAGTTGATTAATTTTACTGACCATTGCGTATTTCAGGTAATTTCATTAAATTTATAAATTGTTAAAATATTTTTATAGTTGTTACTTTATAATTCGCACTAATAAATACGAAAATTAGAGTGATCATCATATCATGTCATTTATTTTTTTTTCTAGGAAATGTTGCCACTATGCATTAATACTACGTTATTAACATTAGCACCAACGATAAAACATAACTTTATTCTTATAAAATAATACCAAACTCAGTAAAGTTTACAAAGATCCGAGACCAATGTAACATTGTGTCTTACAGTTATAACAAGCTCTGCATCCTTCCTTCAAGTTAAAAATGGCGAATCATTTACAGAAGAAAGAAGCAAACAAAATACGTTTTTGGAATTATGGGTCCCACCCCATGGCTAAGCATATTTTAGCTCAAATGTTTTGTGATAAGAAAATACTCATGAATATATTCCCCTTTATCGAAAAATACCAAGACGCAGGCCTAGCTGCATAATGTGAACAGTTTATAACTGTATTCTTCGAACGGATGAGAATAAATTTACTCTTCATGCAGTAGTGAAATTTTTAAACCACTCAGAAAAGCTGATAAACAATTTTTTGAAGGAGACTCTGAAATGTATTATACGCAATTTTATGTGCCCATTTATCTTCCACTATCTAAGACATTCGATTAAGCGCAGCTAATTATACGTTTATAATATAAGTGTAACGAATACGTATCACAAAAATAATCACGTAATACCATGTTCAGGCATGCACGGAATTTGCAATATGCATGAGTAAAACGGGCCTTCTATGTTGCAGGGAGAATAGATCTGAGACATTGTAGAGTCTGTATTGTGTTCGCGCTAATACCAATATTAGAAACCTAACTAGAATGGAATACCAATTTGGGTCTATCTCTACAAGGTGGTTTTGACAGCCGCTTTGTTAGTATTGTGTAAGCATCTCAGAGGGATTGATAGTAGCAGACAGGTAATATAGAAAACATTTACACATAAATACTATAAATTATAAAAAAATCCTTTTTATAAGAGACTTGTTCTGTGTCATTTTAATCGCATTGTCCAAAAATAATTTTCAATACTAGAAACCACATCGATGATTAGAAAACTTACCCCAGATATATAATTGTTATGTAGCATTATTCTAAACGATCCAAAAACATCTCCAAGAGTGTATAGTGACAATAAAAAAAACACCTAATTGAACTTCATTTTTTTGTAAAGGTTACGACCGATAAGCTGATCAACATATATTCAGATGATGTAACCATCATCTAGATGAACTAAGTATATTACTTGCCCGTTTATACAGTTAATGCAATATTGGCTCAATATTAGTCTCTGTAACGGCAATATGTCATCCATAACCATGTCCCTGGTGATGAGCATTCCCTGACTAAACGGCCAATGTCAAAAGCAATTTTGGAGTTACAGAGCCAAAGTAATAAATCATTTTACCATTATCATTTTACCAAAATGATAAAAATAGAAATGTGAGTTTATA
This sequence comes from Nephotettix cincticeps, assembly GCA_023375725.1. Lineage (NCBI taxonomy): Eukaryota > Metazoa > Arthropoda > Insecta > Hemiptera > Cicadellidae > Nephotettix > Nephotettix cincticeps. The sequence continues at coordinate 51,984,099 of CM041790.1, read as the reverse complement.
ATTATCTTAGTTATAGCTTAATAATGAACAGTCAAAGGTTATACATGAAGATGAATTAAAATCAGTACAGTCCTACTATTGTAGCAATCCACAACTTTCGTCATAAAATTTTAGCGATTCATAAAAATTGATCTAACACCTTCCATTGGAAGCAAAACATAATTATAATAAATAATTTTTTATGACTCCTATTTAAAATATTGATCACTCTTAATAATTTTACTAAGTAAAGACAACATAGGTGCCATCCTTAGTACCGTGCCATATGGTGGACGTTAAAAAGGTCCTAGAAAAGGATTATTCGTTTGAGGATATAGCCTGGTTAGCCTTATGTTCCTCAGGAACATTGTGCAGTTCTTTGGAAAAAAGATTTTTAGAATGAGAGAGTTTAACAGTTCCACTCTTCCGATTCTCAGAGAAGTGAAGACCTCTCCAAACCAATCCTGATCTAGGATCGGAGGAGGACTCATCCTCTACCATCCAACTGCTAGAGTAGACAACTACCATCCTGCTCCTTGGCCTTGGACACGTAAAGGGTCTACCCCAGGAAGTCTTCAACATTTCATTTTAGGTTATACATTATAAAAGAGTACGTCCCTTTACTCCGAAAACCTCAATGGGTGGTTAGTAGCCACCCCCTCATGGAGGTTAGTAGCCACCCCCTCATGGAGGTTAGTAGGAAGATACATAATTTCCAGAAAATCGTGGCCAAGCTGAATATTTAGGCTCATCCGGGAGCCAATCAAAGCCTCAAGGAGAGAAAAAAAGGAACCACTCACAATGGATAGCCAAAACGACTATCGTTATTTTTAGTTTTAAAAATTTGCACCTCTAAATAAGAGGTTTAAAGAGGTTTGAGAGCGCAATAAGTTGATCTTATTTATGATGGTTAAGGATATTACAATTAATTATAATACCCTCTGGGCAAACGTTAAAGAGAAATCCACTATATATTCACCTCTTTTTTATATGTTTTTATAAGTATTGTATTGTATCAGTATAAAACCAAATTATTTATAACTTTAAAATTCAATTTATAAAAAGGTTAAAAACTTTGAATTTTCATTTACAATTTTGCGTGATTTCTAACTGATAGTTAAGAAGAATACTAGATAAACAATTAAAAATACCAAAAGAGAACACCGAAAAAGAGTTAGTCTATGCAATTTGATTTCCCCTAAATGTCTCAAAGATAATAATCATTTTTTCTTACTGAATTGTATAGCTAGGAGAAATTAAAAAATGTGGAATGTACAGTCAGGATGTAGTGGCCAAAGTAGTGAGTAGTGAGTAGTGAGGGGATGAGCTGAGTACTATCCTCAACTTAACGAGCCCGTCACAACCACCCTTAGCAGACGCCCGCGGCGATGGACGTACAAAGGACATGCTGCGTCACACCAACACTCTTGGACATTCGCATAGGCTGTTTATAAATGAGTGAATTCCTTAAAAGATATCGAGATGATGAGTTATATTCCTTCATTTCAATGTACAAAAAACAGGATTTAATATTTTATTGTATGGGGGGGACACCCCCCCATAACACCAAGCTTTTTTTAGCTGGTTTTGTTCGGTGATTTGACCTTACGCTTCATACCAAGTTTCATGGAAAACGGTTGGAAAGTAAGGAAGAAATTGATTTTTTCATATTCTCCATAAGAATAACATTGGGCGCTTTCAGACAACGTACTGCGTTTATCGTAGACAGTAAATTTAACTTTTCTCTGGAACCGTTAGTCGTAGACAGATAATTCAAAATACTAATTTGTTTAGTTTTTTAAGCTGGTTTCAATGGTACCAGTCAAGTTATACTTTACTTTTATTGTTTTCGCTGAAATATAAAAATTTGATTTTTTTGACATTTAAAAGCCCATAACTTTTGAACCGTCATTTTTACAGATATGCGGGTGGTGTCAAATTATTTAGTGAATTATAAATACCCTCTGGGCAAACGTTTAAAGAGAAATCCACTATATATTCACCTCTTTTTATATGTTTTTATAAGTATTGTGTGAGTATCAGTATAAAACCAAATTATTTATAACTTTAAAATTCAATTTATAAAAAGGTTAAAAACTTTGAATTTTCATTTACAATTTTGCGTGATTTCTAACTGATAGTTAAGAAGAATAAACAATTAAAAATACCAAAAGAGAACACCGAAAAAGAGTTAGTCTATGCAATTTGATTTCCCCTAAATGTCTCAAAGATAATAATCATTTTTTCTTACTGAATTGTATAGCTAGGAGAAATTAAAAAATGTGGAATGTACAGTCAGGATGTAGTGGCCAAAGTAGTGAGTAGTGAGTAGTGAGGGGATGAGCTGAGTACTATCCTCAACTTAACGAGCCCGTCACAACCACCCTTAGCAGACGCCCGCGGCGATGGACGTACAAAGGACATGCTGCGTCACACCAACACTCTTGGACATTCGCATAGGCTGTTTATAAATGAGTGAATTCCTTAAAAGATATCGAGATGATGAGTTATATTCCTTCATTTCAATGTACAAAAAACAGGATTTAATATTTTTCCTTCATTAACGCAAAGTAAATAAACAGTCTGAGTGAACAGGCACATATTTTCAGGTATCAATACACTTCTTGCTGGATTTTATTGAGTAATGAAACCGTAAACTGGAAAAAAGTATTTTTACAAAATTAGAATAACATTTTAGAATTATAATTTTAGAATAACAATTAGAATAAAAATTTTTGCTCTAAGACAATGTTTTATGTTTAAACAGTTATTGTGGACAGCAAAGTAAAAAATATAATTTCAATATTTTACTTAATAAAAAATTTAGTAATCTACAAAGTTGTATTTTATTCTAGTGGCAATTGTATAAATATAATTTTTAAACAATGAACATGGTAATAAAGCATGGTTGACGATTACAATCTTGTTAAAAAAAAGTGCTTCAATTGCTTGATAGATTCGGAATGTAACTTTTCACTTTGCTTCCTTGACTCTCATCTCCATTAACTGTTAATGGAGATCACATCATCAGTGCTGGCTATTGATTTTCAAACGATTATAATCTTGTTTAAAAAATATCCAAATGTGTTTTCGATAAGATTCGTTGTGTCATGTTTACACAATTCCATGGAACTTACTCATAGCACTTAACCTTAACCATTAGCACTTAATATCTCAATGTAATAGTATTTCACAATTTAATTTAATATTCTATTTCCTATTCAATATAATACACATTAATATTTTTAATGAAAATTCATATTCCAACTTTACCATTAAACTTTTAGTCTGGTTTGGTATTTTACACAAGCTTCACATTATCATAATTTACTATCTTACTTAAATTAACATCACCTTTTATCATTTATAAACACATTTATACTAATGTTGTTTTTCAAGGTTTTTTGCTCTTTCTAGCCATTTAATGAGAAGTAATATTAAGTTGAACTCGAAAAATCAATAAATTCTTCAAATAAAGAAGTCGATAGACTATGTTAATTAAGCCTGAAATGAAGGCTATATTCTCCAGTAGTCGATAAGACGCACCGCCGACCACATACTTTTCCGTTCACCTCGAACTCATAACTGAAGGGTTGGTTTTCATGCACTTAAGGAAATCTTTAATTGAAGAAATGAAAGCATAGCTTATGAGAAGCACACATTTCAATTTAGGACAGCATGTGCTGGATAAATACCAGTCTTATATTATTAAGGTAACTTAAAACCATGCTTCAGTTTATAATGTTTAGTGCCATAAAAATGTTTAAGGCTCAAATTTGGGATTTTTTAGAAATAGTAAAAAATGTACGAATTCACAGCAAACCATGCAACCTATGATAACACTTTAAATATACTCATAAATTAAATACTGTGTGGAGGAATTAAATTTTGCAAACTGTTTCTTTTCTATTTTAATGATAACATGAAAGTCAGCGAATCAACGCTAACGCAATATTTAATGTTTTTAACGATATTATAAATTTAAAAGTTATATACGTTACCCCTCTAAAGTGGGCCTAGTATACGATATGGTGAAATTACATTTTTACAAATTATTAAACTAAATTTCACATTTTCACTGATAACCAATTTATTTATACAAAATTGGTGTTTTGTTATCATTGTTTATTTTTATTAATTAACAATCTTGACCATTATTTAACCAACAGGTAAACATGGATATTTTTACGCCTTCAAAGCATATTTTGTTGTACGCACTACCGAAACGTCTAGCAATAATAGTGACACATTGAAGGGGTTCACTTATATTCAATAACATTGAATAATATATTTTTTTATTAAATAAGTTCTCAAACATTCATATCACTGGAACATAATTACTTCTCCTTAGTCCCCTGCGCCCGACTGAGTAATTATTTTAATGTGGTTAATGACGTGAGTAATTATAAATAATTACGTACACATTTTATACATCACAGTCATTGCAATAAATTATATTACTTTATTCCAGAGACAATTTCGAAGCTATCTTATTATAGAGTTCCTAAAAAACTACTTCTTACTCCAATAGTTTATATTTCCAATATAATATATCTCTGGTTAAATTAATAAATTGAAAATATTCCATATGTTATATTCATTTAATTTTTGATTCAATTCAATTCAATTGTTTTGTGCCAACTATTTCGCAATCGTTTTGACCAAGTTTCACAATATCTACTTTCAATATATCACTTTTCTCATCTATACGTGGCTTAAAATACCTACCTACCTTGTGGTATGGTCGCCATTTCAATAATCTAATTTAATATAATCTTGTATCAATATTTTACGGACTAATTTCATATGTTTAATCAATTTTCTTAATTATTTATTAATTAATTGACCTACTTACAGATCTCGTCTCTAGAAATAGATTCACTTACACATTACCAATATTAAACTCGATTATTTAATTCTGTTAGTAGGTCGAATTTAAAAGTTTGAGGTATTCAATACCATTTATAAAAATGGATATATTAACTGAGAGAATGAATTAAATTACGAGTAATTTACTGTGGGTGTAGTGAGTAAAGGGTGTTAAAAATTGATAAATGCCTTTGAGCCGAATGTGCTAACACTCTTAGACACCCACCGACGACACTTGCCAAGCCAATTTACCACATTTACCCGCGTCAAAGGAACTTTTTAAGTGAATTAATTGACTTTAAATTTTCATTATCCCTCAAAGGGTCGTTTTGAAGTATACAATTAATTAACAAAATTAATATTCTCAAGCATGTGACAGTACGGTGGTCAGGCGATGTGTTTGGCATACACTAGCTTTGACGTGATATTGGGGACGTGGCTCGATTATTGGGGAATGATGCTTCAGCCACGACACCGTGTTGCTCCTGAAACCTGTACTTTTATTCTCTGCCATCTTCTATACGATAGGATTACTATAAACCGTTATTTTCACCTAACTTTCTGATTATCAATTGAAATATTTGTTATTAAGTCCCCAAAACTCCAAGTATTGGTTTTCGGACTAAAATCTATATAAATGCGTGTGCCTTTCTGCTCTCTTGCTAACTATTGATCACACATAAATTTAGTATAAGGGTGCTATTTGTAACAATATTAATTGCATTTATGTAATTGTTTACGGATTCCATTTTTTTTAATAATTTTAAATAAAAGTTAAATTTCAGTATGAAGAAATGCCTAGGTGCCTCAAAGACAAAGTTTTTATTAGGATAATACTGTAACCATAAACTGATTTAAATAGATTGAGTTGATCGTTTTAAAATAGTTTAAAGTATAACCATAGTTTTTAAAAAGGCAGACCAGGCTAGACCAAATGTCTGTGCTTATATTTTATAATTTTTAGGGCTCTCCTCAATAAAAAATCCATTCAAAATGTGAAGATAGTTACAGGCTGTGTACTTTGGTTTAAGAACAACTGTAGCTGCCAACAGTGTCATTAATTAAGACACATCAAGTTTTAAATATGTTACTGACAGTTTGGCCGGTAACTAAAAAGCAACTGTCGGTCTTGCTGAGTCATTTGTATATCCAGTAAAACTGGCTTTCCTTTCACCCCGGTTCTCTCTGGGACTAGCGACTAGATAAAACCGGACCGATGGTTCTCCAGCATTGTCCAAAACCCTGAGGTATCGACAGCTGGATGAAGATGGTTCTCTGGCTATGTCTAAAACTCTGAGGTATCAAAAACTAGATGAAGTTGGTTCTGCGGCATTTTTCAAAACCCTGAGGTAGTGACAACTGATGATGCATGTTTTCCGGCTTTGTCTAAACCCCTGAAGTGTTAATCGTTATATTCCTGAGCCACCGACGACTATTTGAAGCAGTTTTTCACCGACTATTGGGGCTATTTTTATATTAACACACAGTAATAATTTTATGAATAATTTATTTTGTAATATTGTAATTGAAAATTAAATGATAAATAGTAGATTCTCGCTCGACTTGATCTGTGCGATGCAGTAATGTTACGGTTACGGGTCAGTTTAGTTGTGTACTGCGCCTGTTGTCATATTAGTTTTGTCAGGATGCTTGTTGTTGTTGCCGCTCGACTTGATCTGTGCGATGCAGTAATGTTACGGTTACTTGATATGTGCGATGCGTAATATTACGGTAAGGGTCCATTTAGGTTTGTACTCCGACTGTTGTTATAATTAGTTTTTGTCAGGATGCTTGTTGGTGTTGGCTGCTCGACATTGATCTGTGCGATGCAGTAATGTTATGGTTACGGGTCAGTTTAGTTGTGTACTCCACCTGTTGTCATATTAGTTTTGTCAGGATGCTTGTTGGTGTTGCTGCTCGACTTGATCTGTGCGATGCAGTAATGTTACGGTTACGGGTCAGTTTAGTTGTGTACTGCGCCTGTTGTCATATTAGTTTTGTCAGGATGCTTGTTGGTGTTGCCGCTCGACTTGATCTGTGCGATGCAGTAATGTTACGGTTACGGGTCAGTTTAGTTGTGTACTGCGCCTGTTGTCATATTAGTTTTGTCAGGATGCTTGTTGGTGTTGCCGCTCGACTTGATCTGTGCGATGCAGTAATGTTACGGTTACGGGTCAGTTTAGTTGTGTACTCCGCCTGTTGTCATATTAGTTTTGTCAGGATGCTTGTTGGTGTTGCTGCTCGACTTGATCTGTGCGATGCAGTAATGTTACGGTTACGGGTCAGTTTAGTTGTGTACTCCGCCTGTTGTCATATTAGTTTTGTCAGGATGCTTGTTGGTGTTGCTGCTCGACTTGATCTGTGCGATGCAGTAATGTTACGGTTACGGGTCAGTTTAGTTTGTGTACTGCGCCTGTTGTCATATTAGTTTTGTCAGGATGCTTGTTGGTGTTGCCGCTCGACTTGATCTGTGCGATGCAGTAATGTTACGGTTACGGGTCAGTTTAGTTCGTGTACTCCGCCTGTTGTCATATTAGTTTTGTCAGGATGCTTGTTGGTGTTGCCGCTCGACTTGATATGTGCGATGCAGTAATGTTACGGTTACGGGTCAGTTTAGTTGTGTACTCCGCCTGTTGTCATATTAGTTTTGTCAGGATGCTTGTTGGTGTTGCCGCTCGACTTGATCTGTGCGATGCAGTAATGTTACGGTTACGGGTCAGTTTAGTTGTGTACTGCGCCTGTTGTCATATTAGTTTTGTCAGGATGCTTGTTGGTGTTGCCGCTCGACTTGATATGTGCGATGCAGTAATGTTACGGTTACGGGTCAGTTTAGTTCGTGTACTCCGCCTGTTGTCATATTAGTTTTGTCAGGATGCTTGTTGGTGTTGCCGCTCGACTTGATCTGTGCGATGCAGTAATGTTACGGTTACGGGTCAGTTTAGTTGTGTACTCCGCCTGTTGTCATATTAGTTTTGTCAGGATGCTTGTTGGTGTTGCCGCTCGACTTGATATGTGCGATGCAGTAATGTTACGGTTACGGGTCAGTTTAGTTCGTGTACTCCGCCTGTTGTCATATTAGTTTTGTCAGGATGCTTGTTGGTGTTGCCGCTCGACTTGATATGTGCGATGCAGTAATGTTACGGTTACGGGTCAGTTTAGTTGTGTACTCCACCTGTTGTCATATTAGTTTTGTCAGGATGCTTGTTGGTGTTGCCGCTCGACTTGATATGTGCGATGCAGTAATGTTATGGTTACGGGTCAGTTTAGTTGTGTACTCCACCTGTTGTCATATTAGTTTTGTCAGGATGCTTGTTGGTGTTGCCGCTCGACTTGATATGTGCGATGCAGTAATGTTACGGTTACGGGTCAGTTTAGTTCGTGTACTCCGCCTGTTGTCATATTAGTTTTGTCAGGATGCTTGTTGGTGTTGCCGCTCGACTTGATATGTGCGATGCAGTAATGTTACGGTTACGGGTCAGTTTAGTTCGTGTACTCCGCCTGTTGTCATATTAGTTTTGTCAGGATGCTTGTTGGTGTTGCCGCTCGACTTGATCTGTGCGATGCAGTAATGTTACGGTTACGGGTCAGTTTAGTTCGTGTACTCCGCCTGTTGTCATATTAGTTTTGTCAGGATGCTTGTTGGTGTTGCCGCTCGACTTGATCTGTGCGATGCAGTAATGTTACGGTTACGGGTCAGTTTAGTTCGTGTACTCCGCCTGTTGTCATATTAGTTTTGTCAGGATGCTTGTTGGTGTCGCTGCTCATCCCCATCAACAATGTAAATTAACTCATGTTCAATAGACAATAGACTACATACCTGAATGCAGTATTGACTGATATTGCTTTGATGTCTAATTTTCATTTTAGACGTAAAAATATTTTATGTATGCAATATTATAAATAACTAGCTGAACCGGCGAACTTAATAACGCCCTAGAGTAAATATGTGTTAACTTAAAGATAGGCCATGTTCCGAAGTCAAATATCATTTGACTACACGACTGTTTTATTATTTACATGGATAATAAAAATTTATTAATAAATATACAATACTATGGTATTTATTAACAAATGGCATTTAATTAGACACTAAATAAAAAAATAGGTACGTAAACCCCCAAATCTGTGAAGTATCAACGTTGTTAATAAAACTGTATATATTTACTAGATAGTTTTTAATTGGCAATTGATACAGAAGGCATTGAATAGCAATTCACATTGCTAATGGAAAGTAAAGTAACAGCTGTAGCTTTAGATATCAAATGTCTTTATTGAAGAAAATCTCAAATTGACTCCCCATAAGGTTAACACGGGGACTTTGACCCTCTGTAGCGCCCTTTGGGAGTTTAAAAAAACCTTTATTAGTACATAGACCTTTAATAGAATCTGTGTACCAAATTTGAAGCTACAAAGCCTTGTAATTTGTATTTTTTGAGAAACTGTGATCAGTCAGTCAGTCAGTGAGTCAGATTTGGGTCATATATGTAAACATATATAGATTAAATTCAATACGAGTACCCTTTTGAACTAAATATTTAATAAAACCGCAAGTAAAAATTTAAATTCTGCACATTCCCTAATTTTCCACTCTGATACTCAAATACCTCTTGTTTTAAAGTACAATAACATTTAAAAAGGCATAAGCAATAACTGAGTTAGGGTGTAGCAATATGAAACACTATTCTGAATTTCTAAAAATAAAATATACAGTATATAAATTACTAAGAAATATGGATTTGATTTATTATTATTTTATGGAAAATTGATGGTTTACATTAACAGGGAACCCCAGATTTCCTCTTTACACGAAGGGGAGATAAAGCCAACCGCGTCTGGCGGTTGTTTGATTGGAATACTTGATTGTAAAGTGAATCGCACTCGTAAAGTGAAATTCCAATATTAAAAGACGTTTTAACGCATTCTGTTCTCAGAAGAGTGGATCGAGGAATCAAGAAAACAACGACAATGATGTTTTATATTCCATCCCTTCCCTGAAATTACAAAGCTTCATAGCTCTGCGTGAATATCGGAAAAATTCCTTCCTGAGACAAACATTCTTTTTATTTCCAGAAATTTTACGTTTCAATGCATTTATTTCTCACATCTTGTAAAAAAAATATTTTTATCTAACTGAGGTTATTTCAATACTAATTTTAGATTTGTAGGTAATTAACAAAACTATATTTGTGAACAGTTCTCCAACCTTGAGTTCTATAGTTTAAATGTAGAATTTTATTATTTTAAGAGGGCTCTAATATTACTAGTACGTCCTTCAAATACCTTTTTTATTCGGGCTTATCACAGGCTTTGGTTATCTCTTGACTAACCTCAGTTTGATCCAAATTGTTGTGGACGATGTCAGTCTAAACCTATGCATGATTTCAAGCAGGAAGGAACTTTACTCAGCCGTGAATTCTTTGATTTTTATTCATTACTGTTGTTAATAATGGTGAGTTTATGTAATTAAATTATTATTGTGGACATTTGTCATCACGATTAGTAAAACAGTTTCAATTTTTTCGGGATCTGTAATCTGATACCGTCTTTAAGTGAGATGAAAGCTATACAACAGGATTTGTTGAAGCTGGTACAAAGCTGAACACAACAGTTTTAAAGCCGAAAAAAGAAACAAAAATGCCAAGCAACAAAGGTTACATACAAGAACGAAAGAGTAAAAGCCACTGCACGACATTAGAACTCAGGCAGCACTGAAAGTGCTTAGGCTTAGTCCGGATTATGCACTAATCCTGTAATGTTGTATATTCTAGTTCACCTGAAGATGGGATCAAATTTCAGATCTAAAAACGTATCAAAACGTGATTTTACGAATCCTAATTAAAAATCGGGTCACTAGTAATTTAATTCATCCTAAATAACCAAATAATCCGGCAACATAAGATATCAATGTTCAAATAACACTGTAATGAGTGCTAGAGGTAATCTGTCTAGGATTCCCTTGTCGAACTTTAGATATAATGGGTCATCAAGTTAAATGTCTGTAAAACCACACTAACAGGGTCAAACCCTATCTTGTAATTGTACCAGCTGTAATTGTAGGAGAATTATAAAGCCTAATAAAACCTTGACATATCTTCTTAAGACATTCTTTACACCCACAACTGAGGAGTGTTTAATTTGGATGCCTAATGGAGGAAATGAACAGTCTACCTAATTCTTCAGGAAATCTAAAACATTAAACCTATATTAGATCAGTGTTCATGCCACAGAATACCCTAAAAATTATGTTGAAAATATTCCAGCCTAATTACCTTATTATTTCACTGGAAAACACAATGTGTTCAGTAAATAATTATGAAGAATTGTAAAAACGCATACTATGCTGGATTGGACCCAACATTGGTACTCATTTCCATAGGTGGTGACTGAGTTTTGAGTCTGAGTCTTATCACCAGCTCTACATTTCCTAATTCATTCCCACTTTTATATATTTTTAAAATTAATTTATAATACCAGAAAAAGTAATATAATTGTAAAGTATTGCTTTGGCTCCATTAGATGTAATGCCTGGTTGGTATAGTAGAAGGATTACTGCTGTTAGCCTCTAGAAGATTTGACTTATAATCTTTATATCTCCTTCTGGTTATAATGCTTATGGTTACAATATTTATTTACAGACTTAAAAAGACTTAGAAGGTGGCTTGTCCTGTAATCCAGCTACTTGGAGGTCACGAATTATGGATAGCTGTAAGTGAAGATCGTTGGGGGCAGTTTTCTCTTGTGTAAATTAATGTCCGAACTATTGAACACTACGTTAGTCCACAAATACCATCCTCATAATTAGACCGGTTCGTAATTCAGAGACAGTGGTTTGGATTCCACGTAAACTGCAGGCCCCTTAAATATGCCATTGATTGTTGGACTATTAATTAACAGTTCTGTCTAAGGAACATGTCAACCTTAGTCAGTAAAAAGACTAAAACATCACGCTACAATCATCATACACTCATTTCTCATTCATACTTGACTTGAAATACTTGAACAGGTTTCAGAAACTAATTAACTAACTAACTAAGTAGATGTTGGCTTTTCTGTGGTCTAATCCTTAAAATAAATACAAACTAATAAAATATCACTTCTGCTAAGAATATTAACGAATTCTTAGTTTCTTCTACTGTCTTGTAACACGTTTTGGTAACTCTATACGAACACTGTAAACGAGGAAATCGTATAGAGGTATCTCTGAATGCGGTATTGCGAGTCATGCAAAACAAACCGTTGATCATTTCCACTTTCTCCTAGCCAGCTCCTCGGCCAGTCTGCACAGCCAGTTGCCTAACTTTCTCTTCTTCTAGGAAAACCCACCTTGCATAACGAGGCTTGATTCGCATTTTTTCCCTCTCAAGGATTTCCGGTCGAACTCCATCGAGAAACCGTTCGGATGGGTGATACAGAAGACCACTCGACGAAGGGAACGTACAGATGCACTATACTGTTGCCAATTAACTGGGTGATAGTCAAAAATATTTTTTATTTCTTTTTAGCATGGGTACATTTAAGCTCTGTGGGAGGTTTTTAGCAATTTCGAGACGCAAAAAGTGTAACGGAAGTGACGTCATTATAAGAACAGATGTTCAGAGGAACTTAAAACATTCCCTTCGGACTATGATCCAAACTACATCTCATAGGAGAGTAAATGCAATTTTTTACCTAATGTTGGACCAGTTTTGTTGAAATTGTTGGATAACTAGGGATAATCATTTATTGTTGGATAATCATTCAATCTTCGGAACGTTATTTGAAATATTTGTGAAATTTTTAGAAAAGACGGCCACCAGTCTATAGTTGTTAAGATGTATTTATTTTGTTTTTTACAATTAATTTATATAATGAAAATATATTTACGAAACTAAAAATGATGAAAATCAATTGTTCGATAATGCTCTTAGCTTATGTATCTATACGTCTATTTCATACCTTTTTTACTCTGCCTAAAAAGCTCACCATTAAAAGCGCTTTGAGTATGGTATATAATATTATAAAATAAGAATAAATTTACAAAGAAGTAAAATAACTATTTAAAACAAAATTTTCTTGGCCTATTTAATGTTGATTAAAACTGTTTCATATAGTCACGTTGGTTAAACTTGACTATGCTCTGCTAATCAAGCTAAGCTATCTAAAGCTATTAGAGCTAGACTTTAAATAATAATTCTTTAAACATAAATTAATACCATGATCTCTCAATGATTGCAATATTTATATTAATTATAAAAATAAAGGTCACAATATAAACCTAAAAATAGTCACGTTTAGTATAAATTTAAATTATTTTGTTTTAAAATGATTTTCAAAATACGACTTAAAACACTGAATACTATATCTAAAAGTTTCTAGTGTTAATAATATTAACATTAAATAGAAAAACTTTTCCAACTTGAATTTTTGACTACACGACCTTTCTGAAGTTTTCACGTAACTAATACATACATCCACATAAAAAATATAGGCATACGTACTACAAAGGATACGGTACATTTAAAGCTTAATGTACATAAACATATTTCATAAGTTCATTTCTTAGGAATCAATAGTTTTTAACATGTATATGTCTAAGCTCAGGGGGAGAGGAATTCTAACGATTATGTTGTCATATGGTTATAAGGACAGCTCCAAAGGGAAGTAAATACATTTTTAAAGAAGATTCCATTTTTACTTTCTCCCCTTATACATAGTATATGGAGAAAGTATTGTTTTCGTCAAAATTTTCGAATTTAAGTTAAGATTGGATGTGTCCGTTTTGGGGTCCCCTGAATCCAAAAAAGTGGATTTCGACGTGATGTCTGTCCGTCTGTGTGTGTGTGTGTGTGTTTTTGTGTTTGTGTGTGTGTGTGTGTGTGTGTGTGTGTGTGTGTGTGTGTGTGTGTGTGTGTGTGTGTGTGTGTGTGTGTGTGTGTGTGTGTGTGTGTGTGTGTGTGTTTAAATTTGACATGTATGTATATATTCACTGTATCAGCCATCAAACAAACTCAAAAAAGCTTGATATTACCGGGGGCGGGGTTCCCTCACACAGTTCGAACAATTAATTTAACTTTGTCTCATTTGTTTTTATTTTCAGAAATGGGATGATTATTTTTTAAACATTAAACTATTAAATGATATTTAGATAAACTTTGAGGAACATGATAGTTTTATTACAGATTTTCTTTTTTAATTTACCTAAGCGAGAAAGTATGTGTCGGTCTACTGATACCGTTTATTAAAGAAAACGTTAAAGAAGAAGAAAGAAATTCCTCCTGAAACATTGAGTGGTTAAAATATTGTAAAAATTGAAATAGTTGATTTAAATCAATTATAGGAAAACATATGATAAATAAATGTTCAAATTTACATTTGAATTAACATTCCTAATCGCAGGGGTTTTTATCGTTATCGTTAGTAATAAAATAGCAGATTGTAATCTCATGATTGAGAGAATCAGAAATATATAAACCTGTAAAAATAGCACAACAATTTAAGTTTATAGATTTGCTTCCTGAACATATTACAGGCTCGCATTGCCGCTGTGACGACTTAGTGGTCATAAAACTTACTCACTCAGCCATGATGAAGGAACACAGCACGGTGGCGCCATTGCAGTACTGCTACTATACATGTCATACATGCCTGTAAGTAGTCACTCAGCTATGATGAAGTGTCTCGGCATGGTTGCCCCATTGCAGCACTGCTACTATACATGTCATACATGCCTGTAAGTAGTCACTCAGCTATGATGAAGTGTCTCGGCATGGTTGCCCATTGCAGCACTGCTACCATACATTTCGTATGTGCTTGTAAGTAGTCACTCAGCTATGATGAAGTGTCTCGGCATGGTTGCCCCATTGCAGCACTGCTATCATACATGTCATACATGCCTGTAAGTAGTCACTCAGCTATGATGAAGTGTCTCGGCATGGTTGCCCCATTGCAGCATTGCTATCATACATGTCATACATGCCTGTAAGTAGTCACTCAGCTATGATGAAGTGTCTCGGCATGGTTGCCTCATTGCAGCACTGCTACCATACATTTCATATGTGCTTGTAAGTAGTCACTCAGCTATGATGAAGTGTCTCGGCATGGTTGCCCCATTGCAGCACTGCTATCATACATGTCATACATGCCTGTAAGTAGTCACTCAGCTATGATGAAGTGTCTCGGCATGGTTGCCCCATTGCAGCACTGCTACTATACATGTCATACATGCCTGTAAGTAGTCACTCAGCTATGATGAAGTGTCTCGGCATGGTTGCCCCATTGCAGCACTGCTACCATACATGTCATATGTGCCTGTAAGTAGTCACTCAGCTATGATGAAGTGTCTCGGCATGGTTGCCCCATTGCAGCACTGCTACCATACATGTCATACATGCCTGTAAGTAGTCACTCAGCTATGATGAAGTGTCTCGGCATGGTTGCCCCATTGCAGCACTGCTACCATACATTTCATATGTGCTTGTAAGTAGTCACTCAGCTATGATGAAGTGTCTCGGCATGATTGCCCCATTGCAGCACTGCTACCATACATGTCATACATGCCTGTGAGCAGTCTCTCAGCTATGATGAAGTGTCTCGGCATGATTGCACCATTGCAGCACTGCTACCATACATGTCATACATGCCTGTGAGCAGTCTCTCAGCTATGATGAAGTGTCTCGGCATGATTGCCCCATTGCAGCACTGCTACTATACATGTCATACATGCCTGTGAGCAGTCTCTCAGCTATGATGAAGTGTCTCGGCATGATTGCACCATTGCAGCACTGCTACTATACATGTCATACATGCCTGTAAGTAGTCTCTCAGCTATGATGAAGTGTCTCGGCATGATTGCACCATTGCAGCTCTGCTAACATACATGTCATACATGCTTTCGAGTGGGCCTAGTACCTCATTTATGTCAGACGTCTACGTTCCATGCGCTGCGGACGCCTCTAGAGTCCTACCTAATGTTTGATTTACATAACCTAGATTACATCTGTGTAACCTAATGATTTCAACTCTACGTTTCATACCGAACTCCTGGTAAATAAGGAAGAAATTATATATTGATAACCTTGTTAGCTTTACATTAGCTAAACTGGATCTGCGAGATGTAACAATAATATGAATACTTCGTTTTATGCTAAACGGTTGGTAAATGAGGAAGAAATTATATATGTTTAACCCAGTTAGCTTATCATTAACTAAACCGTTTTAAGTTTTCCGTGTAACCATTAGTCATATACTCATGATTGAACATAGCAAATTATTTTTTCATTTTAGTTAATATTTATGAATTTATAAATATTTTAGTAATATTATTGATTCGTTTTGTTTTAAAAAAGCAGATATTAAATTTTAGAATTTGTATATTTATGTTTTATTCATTTACTAGCCAAAGTACCCGTTCCTCGTACGGGTTAAAAAGGCTGAAAGGTGTAGGCTCTACTGATACATTTAAGTTATTGTTAATTAATTCTTTATTGTATACAAAATGACAAAACACGAGTGTCTACAACATTTAAAAGTAATATCTGTCAAATATTATTAGGAGAGGATAAGGATTAATGTAATAGAGACAGACGTCGGAAAAAACTTAAAATCTAACATTCCACTATTTCAAATAGTTCACTAATTTCGATCCAGCAGTTTATATGAAAAAAATCAACTTTATTTCTTCTTCTTCCCGAACTGTCAAAATGTAAAGTAAACGGATGTTGGCATTAAAAACTGTAAACATTGAATTCCAGGGTATTTACAGCAACCATGTCTTCTGCTTTTTGAACTGTCAAATTTTAGTATTCACAGCTGTTGACATTCAAGTAATTTTTCGTTTTCATTCTCTAAAAAAGTAAACATTGAAACTTAGGACGTTCACAGGGCGTATCCCGAGAGGATTTTAATGAAATGAGTATGCCTATGTTTTGCATGAGTTTAAGATCTACCTTTGTGTAAAATTTCATTCCGGTCGGTTTAGTATTTTTCGCATTTACTTGCCACAACAAACCCACAAACACACAAACCCACAAACAAACATACAGAAACTACCTCTTCTTTATAATATTATATAGATTAAGACAAGTGGATGTGCCATTTTAAGATCATAAAGTTAATAATCCAAAATTAAAAACGTTAGAGATGAAAATCTAACAACACTTTCTGGTTATATTAACAAAATGCAAATTTTGGGCCAAAGCTTTACAGAAATGGGGTGGTTAGTTGTTAGTAGTTGGGTGATATTAAAGGAATACATTAGAGTCAAAACTATTTTTTATTCAGTGAGCCTTAAATCAGAGATTTGTTATTAATCTTCAAAACTCGAGTTTTTTATCTTTGACGAAATCAATACTATCCTATTTGTTGTATTGAGGCTGATATTAAGCCCTAAACTTTAACTCCATACAAATATTAATTATCTGTAAAAAAATAGTTTTCATTTTGTCAGATTACTTCATTTACTACATTTCCATTCCGTTCCATTCACAGCAATGGAACTTTTTTTAATTTTGTTAATTCATTGAACTTTTTTTAAAGAACTTATGAGCTTGATGCCTTTTTGCTTTTATGATTTTTTAACGTATACTGTAAGTAATTAATCGAACGAATACAAAAAATAAATATTATATTTTATTTAAATATGCTTCGATGTCAACGATTACATAAAGGTTTTTTAAACCTATAGTTGTCGCGCGAGAGCGTGAGTATTTTTCGCACTGTGAGGTTCCCCGGGCTGCCGAGAGAGGTCGCGAGGAATGTCCAATAAAGCGCTCATCTTGACATATTCTTGGAAATACGTCTATTAAATTTTTAATACAACATTGTCATGGAATCTTACCACCCTTAACGACAGATAAACATTTTAAACACAATTTTAGTCCATATAAATTATGTGTTTACATTAAAATAAACTATTGGTTTCCGCCTGCCATTTGCAGGGGTAAGTACTTAGTACAGGGTCTCATGTTATGGTGGAAAGGTGGTAGTCCGATTCCTCTGTTAGAGATATATTCTTCTATCTCTAACAGAGGACAGAATCTATTTTAACTGCAATTATGATTGTAGCAACGTTACCCATTGAACTTTTATCTCAATAGATTCAATGTAAACTATTGTAAAGCTTAGTTGTCAAAATACTAAGCTATAAAACAGATCAGTTACAATGTTTAAATACAAATTAATAAGCAGATTAAAAGAGTTAAAAGGTACAAAACTGGAGAGCTTCAGTTGCACCTCCTAAGTCATATTACATATAGACTGACGATAAAACTACTCTAATGTTCAAAGTTTAGAAACTGGTTTGTATCAAACATATTATGTTGGGCATAATAAGAGGCTTAAATTAAATGGACTTTATATGAATTAATACCAAGATCGTGGGTCTTCAACAGTAGCCCGACATTTAGTTTGTTTTAATGTGAACGGAAGTACACCAACTGACTCCACCAAACCTCTTGGAGTTTTTTGACAGCAAGCTCACTCGGTCGAAGCACATTGATACATTTTGTGCCAGTTACCTTCTCTTACAGCATAGACCATCCTCATAATAAGACAAAATCGTAATTCAGATTCCACGTTAAACTGTAGGTCCCTCAGTGGCCACCGGCTGTTGTGCTATTAATTATCAGCCCTGTCTAAGGAAAATGTCAGCCTTAGTCAGTAACAAGACTACAAGATAACACGACTTTTATCTTACAATCAATTTTCATTCATACTTAGCTTAGAGTACCTACCGTGTGGTATGGTCACCATTTCATTAATCTAATCTAATTCAATATTACCTTGCATTCAGTGTGTTGGTTGGTGCCAGTGATTATTAAATCAAATATTCTTCAGGTTTACTATGCATGTGTTCAGCCGGATGCAATATGTCATTGGTTTCTGGATATTATCCAAAAACACAAACTGGATATGAAATCTTGGTGCTTATTGGGTACAACGGCAGAAAGTAAGTATAAAACACGTTTCTGTCTCTTCCTGGTGGTGCTTTGAATGTTACGAGTATTTTCTCTCCCATAAATTTTCTCTAATATTATTAAATAAACCGAACCATAAATATATAAACTCCATATCCAATACTATAATACGAGAAAGGTTTGTATATATTCATATATATATATATATTTGCACACGGATCTCGAAAACGGCACTAAGGATTTTCTTTAAAATTTGGAAATAACTAATTTCTGAGTAGAAAATAAGTTCTAGATAGGTCTAATGTCCACGAAAATTCTTGTTTTCTTGTAATGTTAAGTTTAAAATCTAAAAAATTAACATTACGCTTATGGAGAATCAAATGTAAACAATACAAATCAAAACAGCTGTTTATAACCGTTTGACAGTTGTTGATTGAAGATGGTGGCAAACAATATGTGAATAGAGGTTTTGCATTAATATTTATTTTATGTATGTAATAAAATGAAAAATTATCAAACTACTAAACAATTTGTAAAAACTAAAGTGTAAAATAACTGTGCGTAATAAAAGCAGAGAAAATGATTTCCAAAATCTTTTGTGTTTTGAAAGAAAACGTATTCATTCTATTGCTTGAAGCCACTGTAACAAACCAATTAACTGGTGTAAATTAAATTTATCTTTTGATTTTCAATCCTCATTCCTTTTCTAGCAAAATCAGTTGATCGCAGGATAATAATAACAAACTGTATGGACATTTAAATTCAGTATATGATTAGCTAAAACAATTGAGGTTGGTCAAAAACTCTTTAACGACGACGACAACTTGGCCGACGCCGTAGCTCAGTTAGTAGCGCTCAGGTCTCACGTATACAAAGTCGCGTGATCTATCCCCACCCGAGGGCTGTATTTTTGTTCAGTATTTATGCCATATTAATTAAGGGGTATGAAAACGGGTTTATTTCAACCACATAAATGTTTTCATTGATCAGTAAACTTGTTTTAATTTTGCTAATTAACTTGTAAAACATGTCTTATTCTATCCGAGCAATGCTCGGTCACCATGTACTTATGGCTATGATAAGAGTAAGGTTTGTCCTTTGCAGGTGTTAAAAACAAAATCTTTCACACACTGCTACCATATAATGCTAACGGATAGGCTGAAGGAAACATATGTTGATTATAATTTACGTCTTATTTGAACATAGTACCTTAGATTATCCAGTATTTAATCGTGGATAGTCAAAGAGAATACTTTCCGCCTTTTTGATAGAATTCATATTTCATTATGGATAGTGGAAAATCTTGGGGGAAAATACCAATGTTTTATAATAGTTTTATTTGAATCTGTTAGAGCTTTTTGGTAATTGATAAACAAGCAAACTTTCAAAAATAATTAACGTTCAGTTTTTCAAAAAGTATGACTTCACAGTCTTTTAATAAAAAAAAAACAAAAATATAATAATTACAGTGACGTTTTATCGTCTCAAAATCTGTTTGACACGAAATTATATACGCAAAAGAATAAATGTAAAATCCTTATGCCTCTTGAAATACGAAGCACAACAAACATGTTAACATGTTTCCAGCTTTGAACGTATTCGTAAGCCTTAGCTAACATTCCAGAAATGTTTAAAAAAAAGGAATAAAAGAGTGTTTAAGCATTAGTACACGAATATTAAATAATTAATGTAAATTTATTTTCTCGGTTTTTCTGTTTTGTTACGAAACGAGTTTTGTATTTTTGTGTTTTTATAAAATAACATCATTATTAACTTCTTTTTTTCTAGAGAGCATTGTTTTTCTTAATAAAACTTTCTAGTCTCGTTGATATTGGTTCATTTTAGTCCTTACAGACCGGTGCTAGTTGAAACATGTCCAATCGACTAGAAATTAGTGGTGACCACAGCATTGAACAAACAATGTTTGGGTGCTGAGCAATCAATTAGGTAATTAAGAAGGGTCACTGCATTTGCACTTGACTGCAGTAAGCTTAAACTTCAAGCCCTAGTTGGTCACAAGAAGTTCTTGGAACTTTATGGGTTCTATCAAGCACAAATCATGTATGTCACTTTGTAAATCGTCTATTGCAAATAGTGCGTTTGATCATGAACATTCAAGCTCGCTGTACACATCTAAACATTTCCTGCTCCAGGTTACTTTGTCGTTTATACAACCCTACCCCTTTGATTCCCTCTCAACACCATCATGTCGTACTTTCCTGTTAGTTTGGTGCCATTAAAATAAATAAATTTACAATGTACGATTCAATAAACGATTTCATATTCTAATGTACGTTTTACTACCTTTGGACAATTAATTGTACAGAATTTTGTTTTACGAATTTTTCAATTTTGGACAATCACATTTTTAAGACGTCAAAACAACAAAAACATACTTAATGCAGTTTAAATTCTTGTTAGAATTAATCTTACAACGTTTTAGATTAAATCATTTTCTAAAATGTTGTTGGTTTTAATATGAAAGTATCTCAAGCTAAGTATTTTCAAAATACAAAATTATTATATACAAATTACAAAACCATGAAAGCTACTAGCTACTATAGCTTGTAAATTAAGAACTTTTTATATAGATATTTAAATTTATATTATATAAACAAAGGTGTATAGAACAAAAAAAAAACAAATAGATAAAACATTTTTACATTTTCCACGGCTATTCCTTCCTTCATGAGATCATGTTTGAAAGTAACGTTCGTGAAAAGTTTATTGAAATTTGAATGTTAGTAAACACAGCAACAAAAATTTACTTTTTACATTATAGACATATGCCTATAATCATAGATTAATTCTTTATACAAAGAATCGGTATCTCGCCCAAAACGGTATAAATAAAATACGAGTATATTTGCCTAACGCCAGGCAATGTTTTTTTAAGAGTTCGAATGTTGTAAATAACGATATTAATTTCCTTAAATTTCTCATATACGATTTTATTTGATCATCGTGATTCCAGTTCTTAAATAATAAAATCAAATATTGATTTGTTATAATTTAAAACACCAGATTGTTTGTGTCGTATGAATGTATGGATTAATAAAGGTGGGTTATTTCATCAGAATTCCCAAATAACAGTATTCGTATTGAAAGCAAACTTGTCTGTATAATGTAGTTTGTAACTATGTAAACTAAAAATTTAGTTTATCGTTTTATCATCAAAGTATTCAAAAATTAAAAGTGTATCATTACTTAACCGTTATGTAGCTTTTTATTAAACAAGTATTAGAGGTTAGTTTTCCGTACCATTCTACTTAAGTTCTAATAAAATCGAAAGAAAACTTTATAAAAAAATAAAATCAATGATTGATCAGCACTATATCTAATATAGAATACCATATTAAAATATGTTTGCATAAAAAACACTCATTCGTTTCTTATTCAGTTGTGGGAAAAGGGAATATAAAACTCATTCCGTAATCTGAGTAATTTATTTTCGTAATTTCACATAAATACATAGATTCACAAGTATTTTGAGCAAATTTCTAAAATATAGTATTGCAAATTATTTATTAAATTATATATTATTAAGGCAAAATAAAGCTTTCGTTTCATTTCAACTTATCACTAGTTATACAACGTTTAAACAAATGTGTTTGCCATTGAAAGTCTAATTCAGAAGCGAGCTCTTTCTTCTGAAGTATAAGTTCAATAAACAATAATTTATTCACTAACTTTATTGTTTAAAAATAGATGTAAATAACAGGTTTAAACATGATAATAAGAGTTATGTAATAAATTAATCTACTACAACCTACCATTAACAAAAGAGTTATCTGTTTCTAACAGCCAAACCACCAAACTTGGAGTGAACATTATTGCAAAAATATGGCAAATAAATATTCTAGTCAATAACAATATCAAGCATTATTTATTCTACGATATAATATTATTCTGGTAACAAAATATTAGACAACAAAGTAAATTCTACGAATACGGACACTACGATCCAAACGATTATTAAAAAACTAACAAATATTTACAAACATTTAGTACCACATATTAATTGCAACAGTTACATTAAGAGTATTATATAATTTGTTCATAGAACTTACAATACGTATATATCATAGATATATGGGACCAAAATCACTGACTTTTCCATCTCATGGTTTGGATATTGATGGTAAATAGTGAATTACTGTAAAAGTTTGAACTGTTCTTGCAATATTTGTAAGACGTTTAAAGCTGTTGGATCAACAATGTACAACGGTTAAACTATTTGTTTGATATTCGACTATTTCACCTTTCCAAACCTCCGATGTACTCAGTCAGCAAACATAACACATGAAACATAAAACATTGACAATGTGGAAATTACCTTCCGCATTGTGGACAAAAACATAAACATTGCCAAAATGGCATACTACGCTTCCCAGCGCGTCAAAGTGACTGAGGCATCACTTGGACTAAGCGGCCCAATCACTTGACGACGTGGAAAATACCTAATCTACTTTATACAGCCCCTCGACGCCCGTTGCTGACTGCAAGCGGCCGCGAGTGAAAAGAACACTGCAGAAAACCCTTCATCGATCGCCCAGCTGACTAGTATGCTGGAGAATCCATCAAGTTTTTTCATTCGGGAATATGGCCAATTGGTGGGTGTAATTCAAAGTTTAGCCGGGTTGTTGGAGGACTTATAGACTGTAAGGGTGGCAGAATTGGTAGACGAGCCTCTGTGACCTCTCCGTCTTCTTCATGATGCCCTTCTTGTAGTACTGCCGGATGGAGCGGCTCAGCTTGTCGTAGTTCATGGCAGGTCTGTTCTTCCTCTTACCCCAGAGTCGTGCCACCCTCACCGAGTCCTCTATCTTGAACACCCCGCTGGTTCGGTCCAGCCATCGGATGCACGCCCCGTTGGCCTGGGGGTTGGCCAGCAGCTCCTTCAGGAACTGCCACAGGTGGATGTGGGATCCCCCTCGACCCTTGGGGGATGAGCTCGATGCCTGAGGGGAATCTGCAATGTCGTCGTCATCGTCATCTGGAAAACAACCCTCCTCATTAGGTTTTCATTGTAATGGATGAAAACCTTTTTTTATCTAATATAGTTAATAATTGCTAGCAAATAAAACAATAGTGTTAAACATAAAAATTATAAATGTTTGACAAAAACAATACTTCATCTATATAATTTGTATAGGAGATAGTAAAAATATGAAGTAGACAGACGACTTATCCTAACTAGTTGGGACTCCGGGATGGTTCCAAGAATCGAACTCGAAAAATTATATACTATTAGATATCCCTTACCATAATCAATTCGTTTTGGAAATTAAAATAATTGAATGAGTTCAAAAAAATAAAAGCTATAAATTCAAACTTAATACTATATTCATAATCGGAAGGTCGGTGGTTTGATCCTGAGAAATATCTTGACAGAATTTTTAGATGGTTCGATATTGAATCCAGTTGCTTATGCTGAATGAGTAATAAATTATCCTGCTTATAATTGTCAGAAACAAAAAATACAGATCATAAATCTATCACACCTTTACTCATAAAGTATCCGTTTAGTGATTGGGTTGGTATATCAAACATATGAAATATCATAGAAAGATAATTCAATTTGATCAAAAGTATTAGGAAATTTCACAACTGTTCCCAAGCAGTCAGCAACCCATTGTGATTCGGAGAGCTGCTTCAGTAGTGACAGGGACAAATTACTGGAATCCAGGCGCACCTAGGACTCTTTAGTATTCAACCCTGAACTTGAGTCGAGTCAGGTTCGAACGTATCGCGCAGATCTGAGAGTAAAATCAACGTGGTGTGGGGGGGGTTCCAAGGAGGTCCGCCAGAGGCCTTGGGATCGTGTAATGCGGAGTCACTACAACTCTCGTCAACCCCCCCCCCTTAACCTTGGCGCTATTAATAGCAACAATAAATATAATATTGTTAGTTTAAGCCGAGCAGGGTGTGGTCGAACGGACTGCGGACTGCGAACCACGGACCTTGGACGGGGAACGGTGGTTTTGTAACCACGCTACTTATGGACTGCGGTCGCGTAGAGAAAGGTGAAGGTGAAAACTTAACTGTTTTTCAAACGTGTTTTCATTCAATGCTATAAATCTTTAGGCGTATCAAATTACGTTTGATTATTTCAAGTTGTACAAAGATTTCCTTGCTCTTTTGTTTATTTTTACACTTTTTTTAAGACTTGGTTTGTACTTACTGAACTCTTACATACCTCGAAGTTCATCTTACAAACTTATAAAAAAAATGGAGAATAACAAAACAACAAAAGGAAGGGGGAGAACTACAGTACGATACTTCTAAATTTTATTTAGAGACATTATGTTTCGTCATAAATTCATAAATTGAGATCAGTATGGAAATGTTAAGTCTCGATAGATATTGATCTGTCTGTCTGGGGTTGACTTGTCCGATTTTTAATTTTTAAACTTGGAAATATCTATAGGTATTTTTTCCATATATTTCTTTAGGGATAGTTTATTTACTTGAAATAAAAAAACTAGGTTTATTTTTAACGTTAAGAGTTGAGAATACTACTAAAAATTTTGATAAAGTTTGAAAATGCCCGAACGTATGGCAAACTATTTGTTTGCATTTTACCGGTTTTAAATTTTGTATTGCATACATTGCGAATAATTAATATTATAAAAATGTAGCTTTACCCATTGAAATCAGAAAATTAAGAAATAAATAATCTACTTTTTCAATGAAATATTAGTAAGGCTGTGCTACTTATTTTTTCGAGGAAAAGTAAAATTCTTAACATAACTGGTAAAAACATTACGCCACCTTGGGGTGTAGCCTACATTGTACAATGATATTCATAGTTAAAGAATTAAAATACTATATGCAAATTGGTTTCTGTCGAACTATCTAATAATTATAAAATGTATGTGTACCACTTAAAATGTGTACGTCAGCAAAATGTTCAGACTTTGTAGAAAGTGGTCGTGTAAAAATGTTGAAAATATTTAAAACTATACATTTTTGAAATGTTCTAATGGAAATTTGTAAGACAATTATTTTTTTAAAGGAAGTACGTGCCATTTATGTTTATTGGTGTTCATTATTTACTATTGAGTAGTCAATTTGACAGTTTGGTTACCTTCCGAGGCATCCCCACAGGAGCTGCTAGACTGGGTGGCGGTCTCCAGTAGACCCTGCACATCCACACTGGGCCCTTGGACACAGGCGGCCTTCCAGATCTCCAGTTGCGCGTGCAACAGGCTCCCACACTGGAAATGGAAACAGAAAATTACCTTCTCTAAAACGACCATTATTTTTTCATAAAAGATTATTGAGTATTCTTCAGTCCATTTTATATACGTACGACATCGACTATTTTAGATAAATTGACAGTCTGCTTTGTTGCTAAAAACAGCTGATTTTTTCAGGACCATGTAGTAATAGCACAATGTATCGAACCATTGCAAGTTGTTCCGATACTGTGCAGGATCGAACCAGAAGCTAAGATTTTGACACTTAGATTATAAAGCAGACACTTTAACCACTTAGGCCTTGTACCAAGACAGCAGACAAGTCTTTTAATTAATTTTTTATTATTTGGCGTTAATTTATTCTGATTTAAATTCAAAGTAATGTATGTCGTACGTTATAGGTAATAGGTAGAAAATAAGAGAACATATTAAACACGAGAGCGAAAACAGTTGTAAACAAACTGAATTGCTTATATCTCGGGGGTGTTTGTCCTTTTAACACAAAAAATTGAACCCGACCATTTTCATAAATTGTTACTTAATTAGAATCAAAATTAGTTTTATAATTGTTTTCCGAATATTTTTTCGTATTCAGACACTTTACGAAAGTGAAATTGTTATTTGTAAGTGTTCAGTGTTTGAGCCTTCAAAGTCCTTGAGGAGAAAGTCGAGAAAGTGGCACAATGTCGGTAGAGAGGGTCAGGGGGGGGAAGTTGATGTCCCCCTTGAGTGTCTTTGACCTGTTCGATCTTGTGTTCACCAGTGGGACCACAAGATGCTACTGCATACTGCACTGCTCAAATACTTAGCTATGAACGGGGTGGGTTCTATTCCAAACATTAGTTAGGCATACATATATTATTAACGGTTAGCGTCCTCTACTTCGGTGCAAGAGATCACTGGTTCAAATCCCGCAATGCTCATTAGGATTTTACTGCTTTCACAAATAGATTTTAAGTGCTATTTTCTTCCTCTGTAAAAAAAAATTAAACAATTTCTGGCTTGGAAGAAAATGTTTTTAAAATTTAATTAAATTGAGAAGTAAGTCTATTTTCTTTCAACTTTAACTTAATTTTTTGTAAGCTTAAAACATTATAGGAGAATTATTAAGAACGAACATTCTAAGTAAAACTGTTTTATTTTACGTTTCTTGTATTCTTAGGTAATAGTATGTCTTCTACCTATATTAAAATTTAAAAAAATACTAAGCAAAACGACAATTCATTTTAGTTAGAAATTTATAGATAAAACGCAAAACAAAAAAATTGAATGAAATAAAATGTTGAGTTAAGTTTTGAACATTTTTTTATTTTACACACTTTTTATCAAAAATATGTAACATTGAGTTTAACTGAGAGAAAAATATATTTTAGAAATGTTCGTCCATGGAACTAGTTACTTTATGGCAGTCAGTAGTTCCACCATCGAACTTTTTAACAGCTGAGTTCCATTAGATGCAGGGCTACCAACCTGAGGTGCTCGCTGCTGGAACTCTTCCTCAGTCAGCTGGGCCAAAGCACTTCCAGTCATGTTGAAATAGTCAACCACAGTCATGGACAGACCAAACTGCTGCAGGTTGTAGACCAGCCACGCCTTCACGTCCTCCGCCGACCACTGGGCAGGGTCTGCAACAGACATCACATCACAACACCTCACCTCCAACTAACCCTTTACCCAGTCTGTAGCAATGGTAAAATGAACAACCGTAAAGAATTCACAGGATATAAAAGAGGAAGAATTCTGCCCTACTACTTGAATAGATAGTGCAACCCAAACCTAATCAATTTCTTCCAAGACCTAGAAAAAGAGTTGACCCTGTAGTGACAGACCTCCGGAGTATTACATGATAATTTTCTTCCTCAAAAATCAACGAACTCCTTGAACAACCCCAGACCTGAGAGAATTTTTATTGAACACAAAGACTGCGTCATTTCACTACAGAGAATTCATCGTGACTACCATTAAATTTCAGTTTTACAGTTTTTTTTTAATAAATCTCTTTTTAAGACTTTTTCTCATAATGAAAATTTAATCAATTTTGATAATAATAAACATAATTATTACACTAGATACAAAAGAGTTATATTAAGTCATGTTGGTAAAAATATCATAATTATACATACATCTTGTGAAGAATCTTATAAAAAAGACTAATAACTCAATCCTCTATTGACATAACGGCCAAAAAAAATTCAAGTGTAATTACAATTGATTATGATTTATGAAATAAAAACTGCAATTTATTTTCGCACATTAGTTTAAAATACGTTAATTCTAATTTAATATAATTTAATGTAGGAAACCCACTATGATCATCTTTTGACAACTAGGCCTATTGTGAGACGGCTAATGTTGTTTCAAAATAAATATTAAGTTTATATGACTGAAATTAATATAGTGGTTGATAAGGTTACAAGTATAGCCCATTTTTCGCCACTACAGTAGGCCTACTTCAAAAAATTTCTGGAATTCAGAAGCGTCCTATTTTGTACCAGGCTTTTATCAAAACGCAGCTGAAATGAAGCTACGTTTCGTACGCTGGTTCATTTTAGCACATAAAATGCTGATTGTTTTGCATAAAAATATAAGCGTCTCAAATTGAGCTAGATTTATAAAGTTTCATGGTATAATTATTTTATAACACATTAAATACACAATCATTCTATAAGAAATATAGTATTTTTACGTATTTTCTTTAAATAAGGATTAAGGTATTGTTAAGCAAAGAAAATCCATTATGTAGCTCTAAAACTATGATTTATTCTAGTTTAAAGAGTTAAACATGTCATGAAGCACCAACCGATGCGTGAAATGAACCACCCACCAAGTAGCAATAAACTGTCAATACTGAAATGGTGCGAGAGAGGATTCAAATCAAATTTGATAGTCAAACAGACCTTAATAAATTAGTCTTCTGTCCGTTGTAATAATGTAATAATGTTAAAGGGTTACATTAAACTGTTTGTTATTTAACATGGATAATTTTAGATACTATTCAGTTAGAAATAAGTGAAACCTCTAATAAATGCACGATATACGGATTTTTAATAGTGAGTGTTGGTTTAATTACACTGACACAATGAAATTAAAAAAAGTTAACAATGAATTTAGATCTCAAGGAATATGAGTGACAATAATTTTGAAAAGATGTAAACCTGTAGAGACTTCCAGAGCATAGAGATGTTTCTTAAGATATGCTGAGAATTTCTCAACACATTCCTTTATTGACCTTGCAAGGTTTCAGGTTTATTGAAAACTAGGTTGTCCCTACTATTACGGTGGTGTGTCCTGTAATCCAGCCACTTGGAGGTCACAAATTGAGCGCAGTAAAAAAGTATCCTCATTATTAGACCAGTTCGTAGTTCAGGGAAAAAGTGGTTCGGATCCATGTTAGCCTTAGTCAGTAACATTATTGCAATATCGCACCACATTCATCTTACACTCAATTCTCCATGGTGCGCTATCGTGCTCAGGAAACATTTCAGGAAGGTAATAATAATGATGTTATTGTTATATTTACAACAAAATATCATTATTTTATCCGTGGCTAGTAAACAAATCATGCTTCTTTGTTTGCACCCTTCTTCAGCAGTGCTTCAGGCTACAGCCTCCTCGAGTGACTAAGTGATCTCAAGGAGAGGTCTATTAAAAGAAGCGACACGTCATGGTCGGCAGAGCGCGGTAGTGTCTACATCATGGCAGGGCTAGGGACTATGACGTCACCCGGGCCATTGTCTGGCTGAGTATGCTGATTGCTGACGCTTAGGAGGGGCCTTGCTGGGCTTGTGGGTGTTGGTCGCCATTTTGTTCACCTTGTCTGTCAACATTCCATCAGTTATTGCTGGAGTCATTCAGATTCCGCTGCGTTACTTTTGAAACGGTCTCAAGTAGCTGCTGATTGGGAACTGGTTTCATTTTTTAAAGCAGTGCTATGGGCCATAGTTTATAAAAACTATGATGCCAAATACGGCAAATACTGTCAGGTAAACTCTATAAAAGGGCTGTATCTGTATCTATTTCAAATATATTTTTAGCATTTACACAGTGGAACATATATAGTTGAAACATGATTTTGAACACTGTACAGTAGTGAAACAGTACTAAAAACTACTAAAAAATACTAAAGACAGTTATGACAGTGACCAAATACTACGATGACCAAAATATGCAAAGGCTATAGACATTTGAACGGGTATCACTTCAGAAACTTCTATCAGTGTAATTGATATAGCTCCAAATACTATTTACAGTGTAACTGATAGTATGTCAAAGACTATGGATATTTTTTTAATGCATTCAAACGATATGTTGACCTACCTAGTTGGGTATGTTTAACCAACTTTGAATGAGAAATGAGTGTAGGATCGTTGTGGTACAAACTTGTCTTGTAGTCTTGTTACTGACAAAGATGGTGCTGACATGGTAGATGGTACTGACATATTGTGCCTTAAACAGGACTTATAATTAATATCCCCACAATGAATTGTATCTAAAGGATCTGCATTTATTTTGCCTCTAAATTACGAACTGGACTGATTAGGAAGAATGTAGTAATCAATAGTGAAGATGTTGATCCACACAAGGAAATATCACATCCACCAACCATCACTTGTAACTACCCACAATTCGTGACCTCCAAGTAGCTGGATTACAGGGCACGCACCGTCCCAGTCAACTTTCTTTGTTTCTTTGAAGATATTAAACTGGCACCACTTCAAAGACTATAGGCTGAGTAGCTGGCGTAACTTCAAAGACCTTTTAGTCAAGTATAATGAAAGGAAGGTTGTTAAGCTTTAAGGAGCTTTTCTCTTGAAAATTAAGGTAATAACAACGCGAGCAATTAATTAAAGTAATCAGGGGATTAATATTGATTGGACATAAAATGTTCACTTGGTTCATCAATACGATTAAAATGAAGGAATATTATTTACATATATATTGGATAGGAAACACTCTACCCATGTAATGAAATCCCATAGTTTCCAATTATAGCA
This sequence comes from Nephotettix cincticeps, assembly GCA_023375725.1. Lineage (NCBI taxonomy): Eukaryota > Metazoa > Arthropoda > Insecta > Hemiptera > Cicadellidae > Nephotettix > Nephotettix cincticeps. The sequence continues at coordinate 51,953,163 of CM041790.1, read as the reverse complement.
TTTCAATGCAGTGTTTTTTGCCAATTCCCAACTAATTTTTTTCTTTTGGTAGGGATCCCAAAGTGAATAACAGGATTCTGAATTACACTCAATTTAATTATCAAAGGAGTAATATTATTAAATATACGACTATAATAGCTATTTATTTACAACGACATTCACATTTTTTTTAAGTATTTAAGTATGGAGTAGTTTACCATTGCGTATACATTCAAATATCTAATTTTGTAACGAGATTTTAGATTTTCAAAGTATTTATTTACTGCTGTAGTTTTGTGAATGCACACTTTTAATTATGCGAAGTATCCGTAGCTTAATGTAACAGTTGATTTATATAACCACGTATATATCACATTGTTGGCTATAAATATCCTTTTATTGACCGTGGTGTTTTGGTGATATCAATAGTCTGGATTTAAAGACCCTATTGTATATTGACCAACTAATAAGCAAATTGGTACAAAAAGAGTTTTGAAAAAGATGTAAGCCCTCATAAATTAAAAGTAAACAGCATATTATCGACTAAACAAGTGTTACAGGAAATATATTATTCTTGACCTCTCGCATCGTGCCAAGCACTATTCAAACTAGAATTTATTTTTTTTTAGTAACGAATGTTTCCTTAAGCACAGAGAGGGACGGAATTTTAGAAATTATATGCAGTAGATTTTTTACTGGAGTTGTCGCCATTTAGTGGAAGCACTGCTGGACTGACTGGTTTTCTGTCCCACTTTCGCATCGAACACTGACCGTTACATTGTCCACTTCACTAACTCATTGTTTCTCCAGCTGATTTACTTTAGTTTGTATTTCTGGTTTACCTCACGCTTTATTAGTTAGTCAGTTTAAATCAGCTATTTTCCTCATTAAAAAAAACTAATTTATTTTGCTATCAAACACAGTCCTAAACTAATTAAATTGTTTGAATAAAAATCAATATCAGTTCAGTTTAGCTTCAAGTATTCTAAATGAATTAGAAAATGTTCAACAAACATATCATATATATGCCATAACATATATACGTTTCATGAACATGTTGCGTTGACCACGCTTTTCCATTCAAACATGATTTGCACGAATGCAAGTTCTATACTTTAAATTAATGCTGATTGTACAAAATTATTTTTACTTACTGCTGTAATAACTATGACATACAGACATAATTCAATTAACCATGAAATAACGTAAACACAATTTTTACCCTAAATTCCGACGCTTTTAGTAATGTTACATTACTATGAGCGTCAGTAAACTCGCCAAAGAAGGTCAAAGATTTTTACACGTCTGTTCAAAACCTCAAACTAGCAAACAATTATATTTTAATTAATTTAGAAATATAATTATAACCTTTATGAGAAAACTATACAGTAATGTTATAGGTCCAGCTCGTGCCAACGAAAATCACATGAAAAACATCCAAAGCTAAAATTAAATTCAAAACTGATTAATACGTATAACTATAATTTTACAGCGTTATATCAGAATCAATTTCACGGACAAAGACATCAAAGCACGGGTCAACAACAGGTTAATGTTTTGTACGTTTGTTGAAGATTAAAAGATTAATTGATTAAAGCTGATCGTGACAACGAGTACTGTTTCGCCAAACACAAACGGTGAAAGTGTAGCGGATGACTGTGCAAGTGAAAGGGTTATAGTCAATAACAATGTACAGTACAACTACTGTTTACAAAATGTTTACAACTACTGTACGTAATATCAATCTTTATAAATATATCTCACAACGCTTGGAATAAGTTGGACGACATTAGTTCATCCATAGAGATTTATGAAGACCCTGAGTTTTATTCATATTAATTTTAAGACACCACATATTAGAGTTGTAAAGAGTTTGTGTTATTATATTAAAACAAATGTACCTTTGTTATTGAAAGACGAGCCAATTGATTATTCAGAGTCACAGACAGCTGGGTAGGTAGTGTCAAATGATTACACTCACTAATCCGCTGGAAACCTTTAGTAATGGGTGATATAACCACTAAACTACCCAGTCTAGTCATGACTGACATATAAAAATAAGTATAGTTATAAAACTGTATGACTTGTCTTCATTAATTAGCTGTCTCTTTGGAGAAAAAAATGTTACCTAATCATTGGGTAACTATGGCAGATATTGATAAATGGACTCCACAACGAGGAGCTTGAGCTAGAAGACAGGTGGTTAGTTACTACTAACCCTACTAAAACCCTACTGGGTTTTAGGAGGAAGCCGGTGGAAGAGACTTTTAATCTATACTAAAACTAAATATGACCAAGTTCCTCTACCGTACTAGCCTAACAAATTTATCTACATTTGGTGTAATTTCACATTGTGAGTAATATGTAGTTTCACATCATCTGTGAAAATACATACTTACTCTAAATGTGAAAATAAACCAAATAATGTTGATAAATGTGCTTGGACTAGTACGATACGGGAACTTGGTCATACAATATATAGTTTTGGTATAGACCCATAAAGTCTCTTCCAGCGACTTTCCCTTAAATTCCTACCACTGTGGTTTAATCTAAATAGATTATTTAATAGAAGGTAACGTGTAAACAGTCTCGACAGATTGTGACTTACCCATTGCAATGCCCAGGACGGTGCAGGTCTTACTGAGGTCTTCCTTGAGTTGTTCAATGGCCAGCGACAGCATCGGCTCTATCCTGTCCTGGGCTATGTCCACCCCACACACCGCCGCACCCTCCCCCTGGACCTCTGGACTCGGACCTTGCTCGCCAGCAGGCTCCCCTCGTCCAGCGTCCTCAGTTGTCTCCATCTTCACGTCCGCCTTGAACGCCGTTCCTAGCCCTCCGATGTCGAACGGCTTCAAGTTGTACTTCCTCTGAAAACTCGTGTCCTTCAACACCTCCCGAAGAAGTCTATGGTCCGAGTCTTGCTTCTTCTCCTGTTTGTATTCGTTGTTTTCGAGTATGTTTCTTATTATAGATTCTTTCTTCTTTTCCGGAAAACAGATTTCCTGGAGGTACTTGGACTCTTGCAGTATCTCCTCTAGGTCGATGGTGATCTCGCGTTTGACTTTGAAGGGATCCGGCTGTGGGGAGGCAGAGGGACAGTAGACTGGGGATGAGAATGTGGAATGGGAGGGGGAGGATTCCCAACTCTGGTAGCCGACGTCCACGGAGGACGGGAACTCTTCTTTGATTGATTTCAGCAGAAAGTCGTCCTTGTCTCCCGGGGGAGAAGGGAACATAGGAGGTGGAGAGAGGGTGTCGTAGTAGAAGCTGAGGAGCTGGTGTTGTTGGCTCGGGACTTCGCCGTCAGAGGGCAGCAGAGAGAGGTCAAAGTCTGCGGCAAAGGATGTGGTGTAGTCGTACACAGAGGGTACGGTCTGAGGCATCTGTAACACAAAAAGGGACCGTTGTTAGTTCAACAAGTAACGTCTAAAACACAATAATATACATAATGCGTTAATCTATATCCGTTCAAATTACTTAACATTGTCCCTGAAGAAACTTACAAAAACACCTGATGCAAAGGGTACGACGAGCCTCCTAGAGTGATCCGACACAAGCATAAACATAACCGTCAAGTGAAACAAAAACCGCTTTACCTAGCTCTTATACGGCCAGGGTGCGTCAAACATTAAATCTTCACATTGACGGTTCCCACACATATGTTTTGTTTTTTCGTCTGACGCGCCATTCACGTGACGTCACAGTGACGTGTAACATGTGTTTGTGTCGTCACGCCTACTGTGTCTATTGAGAGATTAGTTGACATGTATTGCATGCGACGCACACATGGACTTGCGCACATACCTCATTCGTTTAGTTTTTTATCTAATTTCAACGGTTTATAACGTCAGCAAACGTATTTGTGTAAACATAAAATGTAAACTTCCATAGACCCTTCTTCAAACGTGTATCCCCTAAAAGCGTTTTTTAAAGCGAACACTTTAAAGAAACAAATGGCTACTGATAAATTCCCAAACAAAACATCAATACCCGAGGATTATAGAATTACCGAAACGCTTCCCTTTATGGACATTGCATGCGTTTTTCCACTTTTGTTTTATTAAAATACTTTTCGAGTGAAATTTGCTTATATTTCAAATATATAACTATTACTGTGTTTAATGTGTTGAAATTCAGTTAATACTATTCAATCAAATTGTTATGTTTTGTTTTTATCGGCCCAAGTTTTTTTTCTTGATCGAATTTAGTTTTCAGTTGCTCAAAGATTCCATACTTTAAAGACACACATATAAAATGCGAGATTTGCCATAGGGTTGAGACATGCAACATTTAGAAACCACACAATACGCCTAATTAAACTAAAACTTACGGTACAAGTTTATCCTAAACTTACTAGCTTATCTATGCTACATGACTGGTGAGTGAGTGAGAGGTGAGTGGTGAGTGGTGAGTAGACTAATTTGTTTGCCATCTGTAACTGCTTGCTGTTGTGCATGATAGTTGTAGCCCATAGCCATCGGTAATGACTTGAGCTTTCACCGTGTGTTGTTATGAATGATTTATCATACAATATTAAAAGTCACTCCGACTTACCGACTCAGTCCTCCTCCGACTTTGAAGTCCTATATTTATTGTGAATCATATTAGTTTATGTGTAGTGTAAATGTGAGTGTGAGAGATATATTCCCTATCCAGCAGGCCTCTAATGTATTGTATTTGTAACTTAGCTTGCCTTATGTCCGCGCGTCACTCCCGACACCTATAATGGAGTCTCTAATTCAGACCCGGCACTGAGGAAGGTGAATATAAAACTAAGCGGTGGACTTCTTTGTGTGCGGTTTCGGCAGCTCCCAGCCAAGGTCGTCGCCATTCACCTCGTCGCGGGTTTCCCGTTCACGCAATCCTCCATCCTCCATCCTCCATGCTCCACGGACTCCCCCCTCCCCCTCCCCCACCACATATACATCAGTCTTCATTATGAGTGAAGTCTGTTCTTTTAACACCTCTTGTGGGTTTTCCTAACATACTTCACTGTATGTATTTGTTTGTTATTAATTCATGTTTTTCCAACTACTTAAAATGCACTATGCAGGACCTAGGCAGTAATATAGAGCCTCACTAAAACTTCAAGTACATGGACTCTAAATTGAATCCATATACAAGTTATATTTAAATTTTTATGGAGAAACGTTACAGCCCTGTGGAGATATGTATTGTTTATATTTACAATCGACTTTGGTATATGTGTACTACTACATAATTTATATTTTATACTAAATAAATGAACAAATATTTGATTATTAATTAATTACTTATGAAAGCTACTCAGTGACACGTTTAACCATTTATTTAAAATAAATGGAAAAAGCAGAGGTTCTTTTAAACATTTCATTTAGTTAATTAAATTACTAATGAAAATATACTTTAAAATGTCTGCAAAATTGAATTAAGTTTTGTAGAATTGATTTTTTACTTTTGACTAATAACACGTACTTAAACTTAGTTTCATTTAATAATACAGTACATAACGTAATAATTGTTTACCATTTTCAATGGATATGTTAGGCTATGATAGAAATCTGTTGGTAAACAGTTGATCGTTTATTATTTAGTTTTGTTTGAATCTCCATAAACCAAAAGTATTTTTCAATATATTTTAATAGCATATCCAAAGTTTTCAGGTTGTTAGATTTTTTTGATCGTCTTTCGTCAATCTTCTTTCAATTATTGGGCTTCAATATTTTGGTCATTATTTCGAAAACATGGGTACAGTACTCTTGATCGTATGGATATTGTTTACGTACATCTGTATATCCTTTCTTAGTTGCATTTAATGGTACAGTAATAGATTTTACCGATGTATGAACATATAATTACAGTTTTGTGCATTTTAAAGACGACAAATTTTGTTTCACATTTTGACAGAAAATGGTCCGAACCCTGGGCTTCTTACTACACCTAACACAATTAACTACGAGCCAACCCAATGCTGTAACTGGTTTAAGTGTTGAACCAAAGATCGTCGGAGTACGATGTGAGCACGCTACCCAACTGTACACAAGTTGCACATAGGCTACACACAAATTACGTACAAGCCACACACAAGCTATACACAAGTTGCACACAATCTATACACAAGACACTCACAAGCTGCACAAAATTTAAACACGAGTTACACACAAACCACACACAAGTTATACACAAGTTGCACACAAGTTACACACAAGTAAGACGAGTTGCACACAAACCAAACCCAAGTTACACATAAGTTGCACACAAGTTATACACAAGTTGCACGAGTTACACAAACTACACATTGAACTACATGATCTCCTTATTTTGATATGTAAACTGCTTAAGTTATTCAAAAATATCAAATCACGTCAAAATACTGTGAGTTCAAAAAGCCAACAGATTTCAAAGAGCCAAGTAATTGCAAAAATACTATTTCAGTGACATAAAAAATACAATAAAATTAAAACTTTGGAGTAACATTGTTTTATCAAAGAGATATTAATACCAACATTAGAATTATTTTTTTTAAGTCGTAATTGAGTGCCATTTCATCTTTCAGAAGTCCTCGTATGTAAAATAAATTCCACATTTTGTTATTTTTTACTTATTTTTAAACATTTTAATAGAAAGTGATCGCTAAAATATTTCTAAAAAACATTCTCTTTATTAAAGTATGGGATTATTAAAACCACTTCTTTATGTGTTGTTGATAAACGAACGTAGCCAGTTATTAAGGTTTTTATTGCGAAAATTTTGCATCTCAATTTTATGTAAAACAAGATAGTATTTTTGTTTTACATAAAAACTTGATGGAAAATGTCCGCAATAAAAATCTAAATTACATGAATACGCCATCACCAATAATGAATTTCAAACAAAAAACCAAGAAACAAGTTACTGAATAAACGTATTTGTATGGAGAAAAAATAAATGAAAACTGGAAGCATTCCTCTTGCTTTAAGTTTCCCAAAGGTTTTTCAGCAATATGAATGTTCGATATCCTCCAGGGATAAACCTTTTCCCGAGGCCTCATCCCACTCGTTGCTGATTTGTTTAGGCCTGAGTCATATTCCCCAACATTTTAACATATCTATAAATAGTAGAAATCGTAATGTGAGAAGAAACTATTAAAATTATTTTCTGTAATTAAAACAAAACGTATTTTAAATTAAAAAGCAAGTGGGCAAAAATATTTAAAACCAATCTATTGGGGATTAATTGATCTCTTAAATAGTATTTCTCTATTGTATTTCCTTTTATTCATGAAATCAAAAATTATTAATTGAAATCTCATGTTTGGTTCCCTGCTATAGTTACGTTTTTGGCTTGAATTTAAAAGAAATAGCTGATACAAAAGTGTATTGAAATATGTTTACATTATATGTATCAAAACCCTTGCGTGGTTTGAAACAATTAATTACTCTAGACAAATTGTTAATCCTCCGAAATAATAAAGTATTTTTAAAGTTAGATTATAAAATAAATAACATAAGTTTTGTTAGTGTCATAACTATGGTAAGGAGTTAAAAACCTCAAACTCAAGTGCCAGATACGAAGACAAAAATCAAATTTGTTCATGCAATAGGGTAAAATTATTAAATATATATTGCAATCGTGGATTGTTTCATTCACTATACCTTAATGGTGAGAATGGTGAAATTGCATATTTAGCAATTCTATTTACACTTAAGTTAATCTTATACTTCTGCATATGTACTTACATGTAAAAAGAAAGTATAGATTATATATAAATAACACAGTAGTTTTAAATAAATAAATAAATTTTTAACAATAAAACTATTTGAATGCGTTCTATTAGTTAATGGTCTTGAAATTTTAATCATCTGAAAGTCATCTGACTCATTATCATTAGCAGATGTAGCAAATTATGTCAATACGCTCAGGAACCAGTTCGGAAAAGCCTGGCAGTGGGAGATGAACACGTCATGAAAACCGCAGGTACGTCATTGTATGTACTACGTCGTACAATTTACTTCATCGTTATTACGTCATAACAATCACGCCTGAGTTAATACGTCACAGCATTTTTATGTTGTTCACGACTGGTTACAACCCACTTGGAAATCCCTTTAGTTGTGATGATCGCGAATCTCTCTCCCAAGTGCACGTAGACTGGTGGCGTCACTAGCAAGTTGGGATTATGACGTACATAAAGTTGACACAGATGTTCACCATAGCTCCAGCGAACGCTGCTCTGTTATCAATGTTACTCTTTGTCTTCAGTCTTTCACCGGTGCACTACTCTTTGTGCCGTCGTTTTTTAAACAGTTTAGAGTGAATTTAAAACGTAAAGTTGTTAGTGATATATTCGTCAAACTTTTCGAAAAAATAAGTTAGCAAGTTCAGCGATGCCATTGGACCGTCAGGTTACTCAGGTGACAGTTGTTCTTCCCTTCATTTTTGAGTTAAACTTTAACATAATTACTATAAATCTCACAATAACTTCTGCTCGTATATAATCTTCTACACGTGTGATATACGACACTATATCCCGTATTTATTCCTTTTATATCTTGATTTCAAATTAATAAATCTTTTTTTTCATTTAACCATTAAATGTTTACATAATTTTACTCCTATGATATAATGCACTATTTATTTTTATTGTATTTAGCATTCGACAAAGTATTATTGTACTAAAAATAACATATCGGATGACTCTTTTAAGATACAGGGGTTTTACAAGTCCATCATCATCTGTGCTTTCAATATTCTATAAAAATTGTGATCAGCTTATTACTATGAGGTGTCGTTACTAATTTCTATTAAAAAAATCCATCAAAACAGATATTATAAATAGTGTTGTATATTTAGAAATATCATATCGAAAACCACAATTGATTGTTTTATCTAATAAAAGGAAAAGATAGGGGTTTTGTCGCTACAAATTTAAAAGAAAATACCATCGTAAAATCGTAAAATGGAATGGAAAACTGTGTTTTAACAGGGTTCTTAAATTTGCAACCCTTTCAACTTTCCATACTACTGAATAATTCAAAGGATTACGCTTGAAAATTGACATATAACACGAAATTAGGTCAATTAACATGAACTAAAATTAACGTTGAAGTGGCCGATGTATTTTTACACATTTATGGGGTCCCTTTTTAGCATCTCATGCTCATATTCATGCATACGGCAATGTAGAATCTCATGTTCATGCATTACAGGCACTCCAGCGTCCAAATAATAATATTACCGTACGTATTTCTCTTCGGACATTTTAATTTATCTCTGTAAACATTCTGAATATGGTTTCACTTTCCCTCTTTATAAAAAAATATTCCGCTATATATTACTGGACTTGAATAAACTCAAAAAGCAGAGACGGGGAAAGATTCTAATTAATGTGTCACTACGTTTCAAAAACAGCTCTGAAAAGTGAGGCGCATTTATTTGTTCAATAATTCAGTTAATCTCTTTCTCTTCTTATATCTGTTTAGTATTTAAGCAAATAATTTTACAAACAAACATTACACTTGTCACTTATTGACACAGAAATCAATCATTATTTCTGTACCGTCTCATGTTTAATAATATTTTGTTTATACATAATTCTGTTTTAAGATGTTAATGACTATAGTCTAATTACTCATTTAAAGAAAAATACTGAAACCTACTAATAGTGTTCTCACTCTTTGAAGATCAATTGTTATTGCCTGATCACATTAACTGCTCTTTTATTAGATAAAATAACAACATTATTTTGAGGAATAATATTTTAAGAAAATATGTCTCACTCTCTTGCAGAATATTTATGAAAAGATATTTAAATCATAAACAACATTACTCATTGACCCATTGTCGCCCAAGACATTGAATTATCAATTATTGTTATATTAATATTATTTTGATATTGCCATATAGTATTCAGTGTCTGTATAATTTTATTGTTTTAAATAGTGTGTATCTTGTTAAGGTTTAATACCAGTGTATCTCTGTGTCCAATTATATAATTGTTGTCTAGCCATTAATTGCAATCTCTCATTAAAACGTTTATATTGTATTAATTGACACTTATGTCATAATTCTCTCTCTCATTTGTACTATATGATTGGTACTGTTTAATTAATTAACGGTCAGATCATAATTACTAAGTTGCTTTATAGCTAACAATCTCTCATTCATGACACTCTGTATGTATGTTAACATTTGTATCGCATTGTTGGGTCTGCCATGGCTCCTCCCACCGGTCCATTCAAATTTAGTACTTATGAACAATCAACTTCTCTCATTAAGGCTAGATTAGAGAAAATTCTCGTCTCAGTTAAGATCATATCCCAATTCACAATACCACTCACTACTGGTAACTTCCGAAAACTGGCAAAATACGCTAAATAAGCAAATAAAAAACGTTCTGACTTTGAAAATAATTTACAGACACAATCAATGAAACGTTTGTAAGAATTCAAAGTATAATTGAATCTCTAAGCCCGCTGGATGAACCTAAAACGCCATCTGCTCATAGCAAACATGCTTCGTTTCCCTCTGTCACACAAAATTACGAATTGCAGTAGAGCTAAAACGCTTTGACAGTCATTCTTTACAATGATGGGGTAACTTCATCAATTTAACAGTGTGATCAGAACAGTGCGTGTGATGGACGTGCATACCAACAATGATAATAATAGGAGACTTGTGTCTAAGGTCTTCCCTTTGCGCATTGGTTAACTCTCTCATTGTGCCGCCATGTTTACAAACTATAGTGTAAAGACTTCAAATTTCTTGTTGAAGCCCACAGTTCTTCAAGGCGGCCGGGATGTTTAGTAATTAAGTGTATAATTTTACTCAAATAATCATTTATTGACAATGACAGACATTTATCATCTCTTTTCTAAAGAGGGGGTGGGACTTTTGAGACACACGGTTCCTTTAAAGAATAAAGTAGGATGCGAGAGTTAACAAAGCATATTTAATGAAGGAAAAAGTCTCCGGTAGAAAGTATGTTTATTTACTCATTATTTGGATAATGAGTAAATAAACTTAGAAATCCTTCTTTTTTTGGAAACAAGGCAAAGTAGTGCGCCAAAAGTGAAGTATTCGTATTTCGCAAAACCACTTAACAAAAATAATTGTGATGATAATTTTGGACACAACATATTAATTTTATGCTACAATGTTAAAAAAAGCCCAACTAGAGTATTTGAAGAGAGTGGAAGCTCAAAATCATTCATCATAATCACAGGTTCATCTGCGGAATTGTCCCAGTTGAATAAATAATCAAGATGATTTATTAAGGACTACGTTTATTTTGGTAAGTTAACGCTATTTCTTGTACGTGAATCGTGATTTTTTAAACCTGTGGATATTTTTGTAGTATTATTTTAAAATGAATACATTTTATTATTAAAAGGCACCTTCCATATTACACTAATAACAGTATTTAATAATCTACAGAATAGTGTCCGAACCAATATACTGAAAACATCGATTCACAGTCCATTGAGTAGTCTAATCAGGAGAGAGCTACACAGATAAAATCTGGAGTGTTCTCACTAGGGGACATGTTGAATATTTTGCTGTGCTACATTACCATCAGAGCCATTTTTGTTAAGTAGATTTTCAAAATAGCAAAATGTATTACTTATCAAATTAATTTACTCTTTGTTGATTTAATCGTGACTAACTTACGGCATTGTGGTCCGGGTCTGTAATCTGGGTCTCTTCTTTCGCCGTTTCCGCATTTTCAAAATTTAAAAAAGAGCTTTTTGAATGATCCTAATAAGAAAACAACTGAACTTCCTGCCTGGCCCGATTTCATTCTTTACACATCCTGACACTAGCATCTCACTTTATTCGTCATGTGATTATATTTTATAAATCTAAGTTAAATTCTATTCAAACCTGTGCAAACACACATAATTAATTTTACATACATGAAATAGAAACCAACTTAGACAAACTTTCCATGGAAGCTTTCTTATCTCAAACTTTAGACTCAAAATTATATAATAAAAACCACATACACTTAAAAAAAATTAACATACTATTTACAAACTCGTCAATACATTCCCTTGTGAATGTCTTCTTACTCTGTCGATGAGTTTTTAGAGCACTAAACATTGTATGTTCATTAAATAAGTTGACCTTTGATTTTTTGGGACCTATACTGGACTTTTGTAATATAAATGTAGAATTATCAACTTCCAAATAAAACTAAACAAAAATGTTAAATGAAACAAAATTATTGCTCCAGGACAGTAGGAGAGTATAAACATTACTTGTGATCGACGATATAAAGGTTACAATATAATACGTGATCATTGATTGTAATCATTATTATCTATAATGACTCCAAGTGTTTTATACATCAGTGGATATTGTCAAGGCTTATATTTTGAAAAACGAGAGTTTAAAAGTAGACTCAGTTTAAAAATAATTTTTAAGCTGAGTCATTTTTAAAAGGAATAAAATTACTGTGAATAAAATTAATTGATACTTTTTTTCTTTTGAATATATATGTAATACTCGTATAAATTTATATTATTAACCAGTATAGTAAAGAGCTACCTAATTATTATTACTACACTTCAAATGAAAAAGATTTAGTTTAAGATTTAAAAAATACATGCATTTTAGTGATAGTTAAAAAAATCTCACAGAACATATTAGTTGTTATGGATATTTTAGGCTAATAATATCCCAAAATAAATTTTGCAATATATTTTTGTACTTTTAAATGAAAATAAAAGTTTCTAAAGTTTAACTTTGAAAAGAGGTTAGAAAATTATTAGAAAACCCGCAATCAAATCAATAACAATGAGACCGTTCTCTCTTTGCTAGTTTGAATAATTTTCTCTTTGGTTCAACAGGTTAATATATTTTTAAATTATTACATTTTAAAATTAATTTTTAAAAGGTTTTCCTACCAGACAATGTTATCAATTTTGGAAAAGCCTCTATTTTTATCTCCATCCCATTAAAGCAAATAATTTCATAATTTTCTTCAAAACTTGAAATTTTATTAAAACTTATTATTAACAAAAACTAACTAGATGTTATATATATTTCAGTAAAATAATAAAGGTCAAATATAATTAATTGATATAGAATACTTTTTCCGTTGATTTGTTTACAATAATATAAGTTAAGTATTATTGAAAGTTTACCTTCATGGTAAAACTAACAGTAAGTGACATGTTACGATGGATCGGCGAAGAATATCAGAATAACCTGGGGACATATTTATAGGAAACTAGCTAAAGTACCCGTATTTCGCACGGGTCAAAATGCTTGAGAGAGGTTACCTTTTCACTTTGGCATAAAATAAATATTCAAAAACATTAAATTTTATTCAGAAAAAATACTTTATTTGGGGTGAAATAGGATTGAAATTAAAAGAGGTATTTACTTATATTTTCTTATACTAAACACGACCTCAAAAACTAAGAACACGAGTGTCTACAATATAAGAAAGTACCACCTCCTTAGTAATATTGGGAAAGGATAGGGAATAACGTAATAGACAGGCATCAGGAGAAAACTTAAAATCTACCATTTTTGAAAATATTAACTTAAATCCAGCAGTTTATCTGTAAAATAAACTTTATTTCTTTTTCCTGATCTATCAAAAAGTAGTGTAAACATTAGAAAATCTAAACATTGAAACCTAGGACGGTCACGGCAGTTTTTTCTTCTTCTTCTTCCCTAAATTAATTGTCAAACTTTAGTGTTCACAGTTGTTGACGGTGGAGTAATTTTATGTTTTCATTCTTTAAAAATGTAAACATTGAAGGACGTTCACTCGGTGTAGCCCAAGGGGATTTTATGGAAATGAATATGTCAAGGTGTTGCATGAGTTTAACATTTACCTTTGTGTAAAATTTTAAACCGTTCGGTTCAGTTTTTTCGCCACAACAAAGCCACAAATCCACAAACCTACAAACACACAGAAACCACCTCTTCTTTATAATATTATAGATATTTCACACGTATCGATTTGAAACTAAAAAAATAATATTTAGGAAACGTTAGTATTTTCCTATCATATTTTTTTAATTTACCTTGCGACATATTGAGCCATATATCTATAGTGCTGTAATATAATTTATGAACTATAATGTGTAGATAGATAAACTAGTTTGCCCACAAGTAGTTTGGAGAATGTCTGGCGAAACACATGAACCAGCATGAGACTCCAGACACCATTCAGAAGTTGTGCCTGACCGACTAAGTTATGACTCCAAGAAACTAATTATCTTACTGAATATCCGAAATACTCTGGGGAATTTTCCCCCAAAACGTATGAATATATTTTAGTACAAGGCGAAAAGCTCATTAAGGCAGTGGTCTACCCCTCGGCAAAATACGACTTAGTGCTACGATATTAGTTATACATTGTGCACTATATAACATTGTTAACGTTGGGAACACGTACGTTGCAGGGTTTTCAAATAATTATGCTTTAGAATATATTAATTGCTTTATCAATACGCAATAAACAGGATTTGTTACAGGCTAGAAAATTGTATTCTTACTAGTTAATAAAACATTGATGTTTGATCTTTAGTGAAAAATTTGATACTTCCCTGTAGGAAATAGGTTAGATCATAGATATGTCTGAAGGGAATTTTTTCGGTCCCTTTAAACAACAGTTCTAATAACCATATGACGTAGCTTCTGTCACTCTTTTTGCTATTTTATAACGATTCCAAGTAATTTAAATTGTTTCTTTCTCTGTACTTTATATAAGACTATTGCATAAAATCATGTGTTTATTTTTCTATCACTTATCAAAATATTTTCTCTGCGCATTGAATGAACAATTGACACACAACAATTCTGTTTTACAGAATTGTTCGACGACCTTCTCTTGACGCCGTCAAGGCGAGGATCTGGCAAAAAAATTTGAATTTTGGCCTGACTAAAATATCAATGGATTCCAGATGAGTTGTCTCCACCTGTAGCAACTTGGGCTTTTCCTTTCGATCCAGGTCATGACACATTCAAGTAAACAGTGGGTGCCAGAGCGCTAACTGCGGCGGCCATCTTGATGACGTCAACTCACTTTCGCCGATTTCACAACACCGCGTAACGCCTGTCCTGTTCCTAGTTGTCCAAGGGTAGAAAGTAGCGTGGTCATGCACGGATTTGCGTTAGCTACCATTGTGGTCCTTGCGTGAATGAAGTTTGCTTTTTGTTCGAGTAAATGGCGTGTACGCGTTTCAAGGTGAGAAAAATGCTGCTAAAAGGTGTAATAATACACTAAATAATAATTAAAAGAAAAACATGTGGTTTGTAAACCAAATCGTAGCCGTTTTTATTTTACATATATGTTTCAGTTCAAAATTTGTTGTTGGCTACAAACTTTGTTTCAACATTGCTTGCGTCATGTTCACATGGAGAATTGCATCGTTTCACAAATTTATAAATAATCAATCTCTTTCTTATCGTTATGAGGTAGTTAATAACGCTGAAGTTGAAACACTTAACACGAAATAAAGAAACACGTGTATTTAAACATACAAACTTGTGTCAGTAAACAGGCCTGTATAATATTTTGGTCGGTTTGTCGAGGGGGCTGGGAGGAGAACACTAAGCGCAATAAGTAAAAAACTTATATTGCAAGTTAGCGAGCTGTAGAGTGGCTAATAGGTTTCGAAGCAAGTTCTGTCGTTCAGTAGATGATACTTATTTGTTTAGTTTAAAGCTCTATTGAAACCATTTTCTGTTTATTTTAATCACCCTCAACTATTCACCCATTGCTCTACTGCCCTTGTGCGTAATAGTCTGCTTTACTGGTAAAATATTTATTTGTATTTTTAGCTTTAAACAATATTTTAAAAAACGCTATTACAAAAGTGATTGTTCTTGTGGAAGAAAAATCCAAGATGACGGAGTTACTGCAGACTCTTGGGTCTGTGCGGTGAATTGGACCATAAATATAGCGAGACTATGTAGTGGCTTGCGTTAGTCAAACAAATTAGGTCTAACTATAGACTATAAGATGGACTATTGTGTCAGTGTGTCGTTCCTTAGCTACCACACCGGTAGCCACATCTAAAAACCCCATAAAAACTAATATGATACAGTATTAACAACGTCATTAACTGAGCAAAGCATTAATTCAGTCCCTTAACCAGTTGAAATGAAGACACATAATTGTAGACATCTTTAGTTGACAAAGCAATATATACAGACAGTACTATATAATCGTGGAAGGGTAGAGAGGTCAAAGGTTACTTACAAATCATCAATACAGGTGGAACATGTTGTTGTGTTTTATGTATTTATACGTATACGTATAAATCCCTTGTAATCTGGTTTCATAAGCAGATTATATTAAATTAGATTAGATCATTGAAAGGGCAACTATACCACAAGTTAGGTATTTTAAACCAAGTATGAATGAGGATCGAGTGTAAGATGATTGTGGCACGATCTTGTCGTCTTGTTACTGACTAAGGCTTACATGTTTCTTAGACAGGTTAATTAATAGCCCAATAGCTGATGGCAACTAAGGGACCTACATTTTAACGTGGAATTTGAACCAGGGCCTCTGAATTACGAAATTGGTCTAATTATGAGGATGGTCTTTGCGGATTAATGTAGTATTCAAATTCAATAGTGCGGAC
The DNA here is from genome assembly GCA_023375725.1 of Nephotettix cincticeps. Classification (NCBI taxonomy): domain Eukaryota; kingdom Metazoa; phylum Arthropoda; class Insecta; order Hemiptera; family Cicadellidae; genus Nephotettix; species Nephotettix cincticeps. The sequence continues at coordinate 51,936,610 of CM041790.1, read as the reverse complement.
GTTAATCCACACAAGAGAACACCACATCCACCGACCATCGCTCACAATCATCCACAAGTCGTGACTTCCAAGTAGCTGGATTACAGGACGTTGCCACCGTCCCAGACAACATTAGGCAATTGGAAAAGCACAATAAACAGGTTGACATGTCGTTACACTAAGTGTCCTAGTTCTTCCTTAAAAATATACAAACACTACTGATTACGGCTGTATAAATCAGGAATAAAATGGTTTGAAAAATAGCATAAATATACAGGAAATCAGTTAAAGCTGCACAAAAGTTAATTTATAAATGATTACACTAAACAGCATAGTTGAATCTGACATACAGGCATAAAAATGGTATAGTCTTTAATTTTAAACAGCCCTTCCAATAACCCTTCAATTTATCTTGATATTAAATTGAAAGTACAATTGCTCATGAATAAATTTCATCAATTTTTTACAGATCTAGTAAAAACGCATTCTGTTGAAAAGTCGAAAGAAAAGAATTTTATTAACCGTTTATTTCAAAACTAATGAGTCGATGAATTATTCACTGTGGCGAACCATATTTTATGAATGCACCGGAACAAGAAGAAATGGTGAAATTTCAGCTTGGTTTATGGTGGCAAGAACGCGTGCGTCATTAGACAAAAACGAGCGCTATTTCCAGTGTGCGTGAGAGAGAAACACACATGTTGGCTAAGCATGTGACGCATGGGACGAGGCGCGCACAGCGCATCGCGCGGCTGTAACACGTACTGCACGCGTGCATTTATAGATTTTTAATCACAGTTACAATTATTCATTGCAAAATTAAAAAATATAGAGATTTGTTTTCTTAAATTATAAAAACTGCGTTATTTGAAAAGTTTTATACATTTTTTAATATCTAGTAATTAAACCATTTAAGATTAATTAGAGACAAAGCCACGTATAAGACTGTTATTCACCAAAAGAATTTAATAGGTATGATTTAGGTTCATCACCATGGAAAATACAATTTTTTGACATGGATATGTCTTAGCTCGGGGTTTGTTTTATCTCACACATTTGTAGAACTTAATTGGATGAAGCAAAATGTATAAAAGAAAACGTGGGTTGAAGTACATGCTTTTCCCCCCGCAATAAAAGTAAAAAGTCATACCATATAATTCATTTATATTGTATCACCATTCTAGTGACATATTTAGTGTTTACAAGATAGTATTAATATTAAAATTATATTATTAAAATTGTATCATGTAACCAGATACATAGGAACGTATAAATCTAGCATTTCAAGTATGAAAAATCCCTCTACAATTCCCAACCACAACAAAATACTAAACTCAACAATAATTCTTTTTGAAGCGACCTCAGATTTTGGTAAATAAGTGAGCCCTTAGGTAACCCTGTCTGGTCCTTAAACTAATTACATTCATTAAGTGTAAGAGTAAGGTATTTCTTCAGCTTATATAGAACATAATGCATCGTAATATTGTATTAAAATAAAAATTAAGACAATCATAGTAATGATGTAGGCTGAAAATAAGGGTCAATATTTTAGAAAAGATTACTTGTAAAAATGTAAAAGAAATATTAACAGCATTTTTTCAGAACAAAAACTTTAGGGAGCAGAGTACATTGACCTTTCGGAATAGCGACATAATTACAAAACTGTTTCTTTTTCTTGCAATGTAATAAAAACAATATAAGTTTTTGCTTGTAAAATCAACACCACTCTGACAATTATTACTGTTAGGGTTTCAAAGGTCTTCAGCGTTTCAAACATTTCTCTTCATATCCGTTAACCTGTTTAGACATCTTCGTATACATCTGCAATGCTTTAAAAATGATGATTAAAATAGAAGGTTTGAATTGATAAAATGTTGATAAAATCTTTTTAATTCTTTTCCTTGTAACGTGTTAAGGGTGCCACTGTAGTATGGTTTTGACATAAATACAAAAATAATTAATATTTTGTAACAGTATGTTGTCACGAAAAATTTAAACTATATTAACTAATTACTTTTTTTCAAATATAAGTAATTATTATTTTTCAATTATCTTTATTTCCCTGATTTTTTATAAAGATTAATATTATTCTAATGGCGAGACATAAGTTGAATAAATGCATTATCAATAGAGTATTCTAGTAGACTAATACTCGAAAATAGTTGGATTTGTATAATTTAATAAGCACAAGGTCAACATAACTGAACAAACTACATACTACTATTAGAGTTTATTGAGTTTCTATGTTCATACCACGTACCTTAACCTGTTTTCCCACATTCTTGCAAAAGTAATGATTAAAAGAAAATATTTTCTTAGTATAATAATTGTCATGTTTATACTTTGAAAGAGTAGCTGATCTTTAGATGGATGAGGTAATTAATTAATGGTAATAGACAAGCTTAGAATGGGTATTTTAAAACTGATCTCCCCGTGTTAATCACGCCATTTACTAACCGTATTGATTTCCTCAGCTGATGAAGCGCCCTAATAACATGGTAATGTACGTAATTTACTTGCGTATTGAGATTTTTCTGACAAAAGTACTTACCACGATCTGTAATAACATTAACCAAACTTAACATAAAAAAAACTTCCAAACAAAACAATAGGCTATGTAAACTTCACAATCACCGGTCAAAACCCACTAAAAATGTAATACTGTATATTTAAAATGTTTTAATCACAATTTGATACATTTAACGCTAATAATGTTTTAAAGTTCAAACTTCTTAATGTTTGTGTATTTCTACGCCAGAGGCATTTTTTAATGTTTTAATGGAGAACGGTCCAATCCGCGGTCTTGTTACTACCTAACGTCAACCTGTTGTTAGGAAGCACCATTAATTAATAGCCCAATGACAGATGGCAACTGGGTCCAGTAATGCGCGATCTGGCAGCCTTCAGTTTTAAAGATGGTTATTATAACCACTACACCACCCAGCCAATTTTCTTCATAGTGTGCAAATTTGAGTTGAGAGTGGATATATCCGTTTTGATATTTATTAAATCTGAAAAAACTGTTTTTTGACTGATGTCTGTCTGTCTACCCTACATTAATCACTTCATTTTTTATCATTTTATGAAATTAGGTACGCGGGTGCACTTTGGCTATAACTCCAGACTATTTTTCAATTTTTACTTAATTTTTTGAGTAATTTTTTATGGGTAGTTTACCTCGAAAACCCTTAGAGTGATTATATTTTCTTGCCAGTATAAAATGGATTAGATCATGCATGTCAAAGAGAATTTTTTGAGTTTATCCAAACAGCTTTCGTTATACCCATATGACGTCACTAAGCGTGTGACGTCACTATTTCAAATTTTGGTCTCACGAATCGCCAACAACGCCCCCGTAAGAACTTGGACGTATCCATATCAAAATGTAAAAATACAAACAACATTATTTTATGACTAACGGTTCCAGAGTAAATTTAAATTACTACCAACTGTCGTTTTCTCGGAGCGTTCAATTATTAAATGAAATTCACTGAAATATCAAATTGTTTCTTATTTCCCGACCGTTTTACATATAACTTGGTATATAGCGTAAAGTCACATTATCCAACAAAACCCACGTTGTTTTAACCTGTGAGGGGGGGTATTTTGATAATTCTAATAAACCATTTCATCTTGTGTTAAAAATATGTCGGAAATAAATTTGATGACTATTTTCGACGCGTTAGATTTGTTAATAATTTTATAGTTTATTAAGGGTATGTATTACTTTAGTTAAATTTTATTGAGAAAAAGCAGGTCTCAGTTCACTGATACCGTCCGTCTATTTTGAATACGGTTAGCGTGTATAATAACCAGACTTTTTTCAAACCAGTAGTTTTTATCCAGACTGAACGTGGCGAGACGTGTCTTGTGGTGGGAAGGGGGGAAGGGAGGGAGCACCGTTATCCCGTGGTATCCAGGCCACAGCCGCGCCGCGCCGCGCCTCCTCGCGCACCGACTCGTTACTTCGTCGTCACTTCTTCAGAAACATTCAAAACCGATATCACTCTGAAACCTGTCGCATAAGCACATTAGGCGTTTTCCGATTAAGATTTTCAAATGGTCCTAAAATAAATTATCCTAAATCTTGAAATTTATTCTCATGCATAACTTTTTTACGTTTTTGTGACTTATTCAGTGACTTTGATTAATGTGGGTGAGGTTGTTATACTCCTAATTAATTTTACTGAAGACAGTTAAAGAAAAGTTGAAAATACGGCTGCGAAAGGTTGTATGTAAATTTAAAGAAACTTTTCTAATTTTAATAAAATTAATTGAATCTGAGGTTAAATGTTTTTGAGAATCAATTTCGAATGACTAAAATGGAATTAAAGTAAAATAGTATAGCTAAACGTTAATGGTGCTCCGAGCGTAGTGGAAATATTTCCATGCATTACAGGAGTTTACTAAACAAGGTTTAATGCTCGAGGTAGTGAAAATAAATTCTTATTTTGTTACAGTAGAAAAAGTCTACTAAAGATTTTTAATATATTTAGGGAGATATTCAAGCCAATGAGAAAGTTCCACAAAGCGTTTTAAATCTATAAGTATAAGTAAGGTATATAAGACTATTCAAACATCAACGAATACACAGCAAAGCTCGGTCCCTAGCAACACCAAGTATGATGTAATAATGTGATGCGGACACCGTACCGGCTCCTTAGCAAAGCTCGGTCTCCAGTGAGGAACTTTTGGCCTTGGAAACCTACAATCCCTAAGCAGGTCTAAAGGTCACGAGAAGCAGACACCACCAGTAAGGTAGGCATTTTACAGCCAGTCTCAGTTATCGACTGCGCTGGGGCTCGTAATTAGAATGTGTTCTCGTTGTATTCATCTACCATATTTTGAACCAGTTAATGTATTAATGTTTAAAGTTCGCAGTCTTACCTTTCGTGCAATTTTAGCGAAAAATATAATTAATGCAATTCCGCACTTATTACTGCGGGTAGGTAATTTCCCTCTGTAGATATTTCAACTATCATATCTTATACGAGAAGTGTTACCTGGACTCAAGCCAGCGTCTAGTTCAATCTGACGTTTACGTAACAAAACATTTAAAATGTTTTACAAAAAATGTTTCACTTAATTACAAAGCAGGTATGGTACTCAACGTACTTCTCAATATTTATATCCTTTTTTCACCAAAGTATAGTAATGACTAATAAAACATGCAAAATAATATTTTTTGAATTGTGTGTGTCACGAGTATTTTAAGAGTTCTTAACGCATGTTTCTTTTTTCTGTGAAAATACATAAATGTTCTACATAAGAAATCATTCGGTAAGGTGGTAAATTTAGACTATCACCCTCAGGAGAGAAATAAAAAATACACTTATGGCCAAAGGAAAACCGAAAAGTGTTAGTAGTACTGTAAAACAACTATTTTTAATGAACGTAATTTTAAATTCTAGACAATAAAACCCACGAGAGAACCCATCTCTGGTATTGGAGAAATCAGTTTGGAATATTATTATTGCGTTGTTTGAATAGATAATGGCGGTAGTCGCGTATCCTCTTTCAACGAACAGATCAGACGCACCGCCAACCCGCCAAGGGAGTTGCTTCTCTCGCCTGTCTTATGGCTAACGGCTGCGGACCACCATCGATAAACGGATCCGTTCCTCTCTAGGACTACAATGCAGCAAGCTTTGGCTACTCATGTATTCGGCCAGTTCCGCCCTCCTGTACGAAGCTGAGGTTTGGACTCACGCCCTCAGCAAGAAGTGTTACCGTAACACGTTCAGCGAATCGGAGCATTGCAAGTCGCTTCTACGTATCGCACAGTCTCCGAGCCGAGTACTTTTGTTATTGCCGGGGTTATTCCCATACATCTTGTGTACATCTGGTATATAAGCGCCTTGCAATTCATCGTCGAAGATTCGTGGAGCACAGGAAGAACGTCGCCTCCGAGGAACGTGAACGCATCCTAGCCGAGTGGTAAGATACCTTAGAGTCTGAATCGCGAGCCCGGTACGCCACGAGGTTAATCCCGATCGTTCGGCCACAGATTGACAGGAAGCATGGAGAGGTGGGGTAATACGTTAGCCAATTTCTTTCTGGCCACGGGTACTTCCGGAATTTTTTACACGATCGGCAAGGACGAAAGTCTATACTACCTCTTCCTTCCTGGTGTCACTGATACCTCAGAGCATACCATCTTCTCCTGCGGTAAGTGGCACAACAGAAGAGCCTCTTTAGTATCCAACGTTGCGCATCTAAGCCCTGCGTCCTTCGTGGAAATCCTTCATGGAGTTCTTCCTGAGTGCTCCGATCTTAAGAAAACTGGGACAGAATCGCCAGCTTCGCTGTGTAGATCTTGAAGGCCAAGAAACCAGATTTTGATCGGCTTCATTGTAGTTTAGCTATTGAAGTAGTTCCTAACGCGCCAGTTGCTACGGGGTTAGCCTTGATAATGTAATAAACTGTTTCGGACTATTCCCTTTGAGAGAAGGGGAGTTCTTAGCTGCCGACGTGCGGTAAGCATTTAAATCCCCTCGAAAAGTGGCGTATCCTCAGCTGTTCAACTGGGAAGACTGCTGTGGAGGAAGAATCTTTGCTGGGTGGAAGATACACTGTTAGGCGTGTTTAAGGCTCTCTGAGGTGGACCCTAAGTAGACTGACCATATCCTACCCTACTTACTCCTGACCTTCCAGAATCTAAATCTTATTCAAGATCTTTTTGTGGAAACTACCAACTCCCTTGGAAAATTCTTTACCATAATTAGTAAGCTTGTAAATAGCATCACAACTTCAGACTCGACAGCGGTGACCAGAGGAGCCCCACCCACGCCCGGGGCGCCCGCTGCTTAGGTAATGTGACTGTGACTGTACCTCCAGAGTCAGAGCCAAGGTCGGTGACAGGACTGTACCTGTCGGCCTCGCCACCAAAGGTCACCTCGTCGCTTTGTACTGTCTTACATCCAGCTCAATCACGATTATTTTAATTGCGCCATCAATTTTATATAGTCATGATGGAGGCTGAAGACTCTGCGCCGTTGGCTTTGATTGAGCTCGAGAAGATTGCAATTAATCGATTCAGTTTATTAATTTATCTTCAAAAACTTTCTCACGTGAGTGGAATCTAGATAAGAGTCGATATATTACGTAAACTGTTTCAGATATTTTTGACTTGAAATAAAAATTTATTTTTGTGAGTAGTAAGTAGAGTTACTTTACATTTGCACTATGCAACGTATGTAAATTAAAGATTGTATAAATTTAGAGCCTTCATCAGACGGGATATTCGTTTTTTTAATATTGTTTTGTTTAAATTACATGCTAATATTTATTTAGAAAATGAAAAAACATGATTATTTATTTTCCTAATCAACCTAATTAACCACTATTACGTTATATCCTCAATTTGTATGACCATCAACTTAATTAATAGAGAACGCTACTATTCTTATGCAATCGTTCTTACGGGACTGATATCCAATATGGCTGCATCTCGCAAAGCCACGTACTTCCTATTTTAAATAACTAACTGCGGGGAGCCTTCCGGAACGCTTAAGAGTCTTCTTTACCTTTGCAGAAACTCAGAAGAACATGCCTCTGCTGTCCCTCACTACGGATTAAATGAGTGAAGATGTAATGTTAAAACCTTTTTTGTCTTATATATATAAATTTTGGTTCTAGGTCCCTCATACGCGTAATATAAAAAAAATCAATTGTGTAAGTACAAATAAATCTTAAAAGTAACGAAAATTAAGTTACTTTAAAAATCATTGAAACTAATTAATTGTTTTCTCATTTTCAATTGTTGAGATATGAGGGATGATTATTACGTTCGCGTATCATAATCAAACCTATATTTTGTTTATGATTATTGTAAACCGTATCAAACTATCTATTGTTAATTGTATCACACTTTTTTAAAATAAAAGCTGTCGTATTTGCCGGCCGTGCCAGTATAAAACACCGCTCAAGCGTTGCCGATACACAATTTCGCTTCATTTTCAATCCGATTTATATCTATAAAAGTTGCCCGTAATTTTACCCCAAAAATATATGTTATGATTCAGCTTAGGTTCTCAAACTTTGCCACAAACAAAGCTCACCTGACCAAAAAATTTAAAATGTCCTTGCTTACTAACTTTTTATGTTTTTGTACTTGAATCATTTCTTCAAATTAATATTATTGATTATTAAAATAGAATCTATTTAAAAATTGTAAGCTTACAATCGGTAAGGATCCTTAACAAATATTCTCTGTGCCAAGTTTTAAAATTTTAGTACTACTATAAGTGCATCTAATGATCATTTGAACAGAGGGTTTCAGCTGCCATACGTAATGTTTCCGGACGCCCGCCAGTGGAATGTGACTGCAACCTGACTGAATGTTTAAAAAAAACACAATAATTACCCCCTGGGGACCCCTCCCAACACTCGGCCTAGCCCTCCAAATCGCTACTAACCCAAATATGAAGAAGACAGAAGACTATTAATTGGTGAACTTTGGATGGCTTTGACTACAACAATGCTCGTAGCCAGCCAGGCCTGTGTCTGTATACTGACAGTCGAGGTCGATGAGTCTCCAGGAAACCGCTAGGCGGCGCTGGAGGTACTTTCTCTCCAGACCGCGCTCTCTGCCACAGGCACCTGCGGTTGCATCACCATGAGGGACCGACAAACACATTGTAGATCCTTGGCTGAAGAGGACATAGTCCTATAACAGCCGCAGTGGGCCCTCAGCCCACTGAAACCTCACATCCTGCCCTGATTACATTGTAGATTCATACGTATTCTTATACTTGAGACACCGACTCGAAACACATGGGTATTTTGAGGAGAATATGCGTGAAGGCTGAGTATTATGAATGTAAATTAATTTTATACCACTACCTAAACGCACCTAACACATACGTATTGATAGGATCATTCACCAATAGCTCAATAAACAAATGTAATTAAATCTTTGAAATTCATAATGGTGTTGGTTTTTTCCGACGCATCTGTGTTTTTACTACACAACGTTTCTGGAGAAAGAGAAAACACCTCCCGTTTTCAAGTGATTACCTAAAGATTTGCATTAAAAATTCAAAGTTTAAGTTTCAGATTTTAATAATATCATGTTGTCAATATACTTAATATATCATGCGCAATAAAAAACTATAATGAAAACGCAACAAAACCACAACACTCCACCTCCGAGCTAGCTGGGCGACACAAAATAGTGTGCGTCCAGAACGGAGTTGGAGCACTACAATAGTGCTCCAAACCTCCAAAAAAGGGATGCTTACTTAGCGAGCTCTAGTTGTTCTTCCAAAGAAGAAGTCGAAGGGCCCCTTGGAATATAGGAATGCAATACCCAGTTCATTCAGTAGACACAGTTAGCCTGGAGTATGAATCCTTGTAAGATAGTCTAGGTACCTAGTCTGGATCTGTATTGATTATGGCATTTTTAAATCCTTCAAGAACCAGACAAACTATTCATAACAAAGATGGAAAGATATTAGAATATTTGTGGATAATGTAAAAAAACTCATTTATTATTTATAAAAAGTAAAAAAAAATTGACCATGAATAATAATGATTATTTATTTATATGGATTATACATTAATTGTTATTTGTTTGTTCAATATAGTTTTAAGTAATACAGATTGCACACCCAATATGTGGCATTAAAACATACAAGCTCAAACATAAACACAAACCGCCGGCTGTGAATTAGCATAACGTAATTCCGTAAATGCTAATAAAATCCTAGTGACACGTGAAAACCTTTTAGTTTAAACTGGTTTTATGTTCCGTAACATAAATATGTTGATTATTTACTGTCACTTACATTAGTGAGGTTTTGAAGTTGAATAATACTTGATACTCTGTTTGATTCTCTTTGAATGGCAAATATTGTTAAGGGTATTCATGTTACATGATTGTAGAATAACAAATAACATTTTTTACCCTTAAAAATATTATCATGTAGTAGCCGTAAGTGGTGACTACGAAATTAAGTAAGTGCGATATTTTGAACTGTTTCCGAATGGGTTTTAAAACTGGAAGGTTATTAAAAAATCTCACATCTTATGGGGTAACCTGTCAACAATCAGCTCACCATGTCATATATATGGTTAACAAAAAAACATGTTTTAGAATGTAAACACCACAGAATGTAACATCACAGAATGACCCAGCCTTTTAATTTCGTGCCCTTTTTAAAATAACGTGGACCTAATTTACTTAAGTACTTACTAAGATCACTTTACTAAAGTAAATATATCTTGTTTTCTCCAAAATTAATACACTCTCTCTACTCTATCAGCCTATTATAGTGGGTTTTCATTATACAATTGTAAATTTGTTTTCATTCAAAATTGTAGTCTATAAATGTTATTGAATTACAAATATTTTTCAATTATTTACATGGATATGGCTTGGCTCTGGTGGGGATATTAGCGATTTTTAAAATGGAAAACACGTTTCAGGTTTCCATAGAAACTACCAGAGCTATTGTTTGAATTTTTGATATAAAAGAATAAGAACAACTGTTTATACTCGTATTAACTGAGATTCCCTTTACACATATCAATTATCTAACCTATTTCCCATAGGGAAGTAAATACAAACATTTTTTTGTTGTTCAAGAAAAGTAGAAAAATTAAATAAATACTGATTTTTTACATCCCCTTTCAAGTTTGGACCTCTTTACCTACCCAGGTATTTTAAGCCAATTTATAAACGAGAAATGATAACTATGAAACAATTACCAGTTATATATGTATATTTTTTTTATTTAGTTCTTAACTCTCTAACTTGTTTTTCTTAATATATGGGTTGAAATAAAGAAAGGTACATCACCAGGATAGTAGAGGGTAAAATCATAGGTCCAATATGCGTGTATTTTTATCACGTTTTCACAGGAGATACAGCTGATCCAGTTCCTGTGTACTGGACAGGGGGTGTACTCTTCTGTGACGTTGATAAAAGAAAAGGTTAAGAGTGGTCTTGACCAATGAACTCAAGGAGGCGGTATGTTGAACCGTAAGTTCAGTTAGGATGTTCTGTATCTGGATGTAATGAGTATGGATATAGATTGTTCTTAAGGTTTTTTATACGTTTCCAAGAATCGTGAATGAGTAATCTTTTCCATCTTACGAATTCCTTCTTTTCGGGGTGGATATTCCACACGCAGACATGTATATATTTACACAGTTTTTTCGAGGACTTTTTAAACCTCAAAAGTCTAATTTAACACATGTACAGTATGTAATTTGTGAGAGTAAAGGACCGGAAGATGAGAGTTGTGTCATGGCGCATGCGCAATAACAGTGCTTGACGTCCGGCGACAGACAACACTTCCGTCATTTCGTAGCTAACTGGATCTGCAGACGATTCCTTGTGAGAGATTACTCTTTCCTCAGAAACATTTACGACTGTAATGAGCAGGTTGAAAAATCACCATTTACATAGTGTTCCGTAACAGTCAAGCATAAATTGATGTTTATACGATTTTCATTTGACAGTATAAAAAAGTATTTAAAATTAAGTCCATACTAGAAACCTACCACTTGATATAGACGGGTTTAGTTTTTTTTCGTCCGTTGGTGGAGTCACGATTCATTATCGTCATTCCCTGAATTCTTGAGTCTAGAGTTATTTAAGAATTTGTTTGTTGATACAGGAAGAAAATTTTTGAAAATCTTTTACTTTACAGGCTATATTCACTGAACGAGAATAGATGGTGTAACCTTTTGAATTATGGCTTGTATGAATCAGTTTGACGAACCCCATAAATAATTCTGATAAGCCTTTCCGTAAAACATAAATATTTCTGTTCTTCCACATTCAGTTTATGATCCTCAGTTGGAGATAACTCATAAACATTAATCCAAATTGGAGGTGCCAAAACGAAAGTTAAGATAGTTTACAAATGTCTAGTCTAATATTTATTTTAAGAAGTCAAAGGTTTCATTGTAGGAATTCAATTTAAGATTATACGTTTTCAAACCCCTTACTTTAAAAGAAAATTATATCTGCCATATAATACCGTTAAGCGAGAAAACTAAACATATTACAACATAAAACATGTGTTTAGCATTGAAATCAAACATAAGTAACTACAGGTAGGCAAAGTAATAAAATTTAATCCCGTTTTGACGATGGCGGGAGGCAGAAGTTTTAATCCAACGAACATATTGGTTTAGTTTACTTTTTTAATCTGAAATTTGAATCACATGTTAATGGAGATACCGAGTCAAAAACTAAAACAGGTTTGTTTCAGTATGTTTCCATTAGAGCTCTCCGGAGTGTTCTATAATTGAAAGCTTTCTGCGACTATTGATCATGCTCGATAAACGTTTGCCCTTTTACTAAATCTCATTTCCGACCTTTCCAACACACGGATTTATTTTATCGAAACTTCATTCTTTGATTATTTACCTTTCGGCTAGTTGTATTCGACTCGTGTCGGTGGCGCGCCCTGCCTGCTGTTGTGGATCAGGAGCTACCCCCCCCACTCATCCCAAAAAATAAGGTTAATTTTGTGTGACTTTGTTATGATTCATCAAAATAATATATCTTTAAAATGTGATTCGCTTAAACTTAAAAAAAACTATTTAAATCTTTTCATCATTGCAGTTTAAATTCTGTAATATAAGGTTATCTAATGAAGTTGAGTAAAAATGTTGAAACGTTGGATGCTATGACGAAACTACAAGATAAAATGTTGCACCAGTGTTTCTTTTAAATACCATGCTCATATCCAATAGGAATTAATTTTTTTAATTACACTGAAAAATTTAGAAAAATATTTTGTTTATAACCGAGAATCTGCTGTCCTAAAAAGATCGTAGTTATGGATCAATTATAAACTTGATATCCCATTTAGGGACGAACTGAAAACAACTCAAAATTACGAGATAATTTTTTTAAATATTTTTAATCTACATAATTTTACATAATAATAAAGAATTAACCAAAAAAAAATTAAAAATTTAATTTAACAGGCATAATTTTACACCTGTTTATAATTTGGTCATTGTTTAGTTCGAAATAGTCAATATGTGGTGTGGATTTAGGTGTAATGATACATCTATAATTTACTAAAACTTTTTCTTGCAGTAATATTTATTTTTCTTTATTTTCGGTTTTATAACATTAGAGTAAAAAAGTAATCCTTTAGTTTATTTACGAGTCATCAATATGCTTACGCAATAAGAAAAATATTTTCTAATGTATTACAGATAAAACATCAAATAGGAAATTGTGTTTACTTTTCAATACAGTTTTTATTATAAATTTTACGTTAACGTTTTGGAAATATTTAAAGAGAGGAAACCGCAATAACAGAAAATATTTATACTTAGTATAAATCTAATACAGAAATATCACATAGATTACCGAATTATGTATTACCAAATTTTTAATTTAATATCGTTTAGTAGGCAGTAACAAAATTATTTAAAAAGTGTACTCATTTTTGCATAATTTAAACAATTCGCAATATAAGGTAGATATAAAGATTTGAACGCGTGGATAGACTGAGAAACTGCGCTATTATATTGTAAGGAATGCAGACACTCAATTAATATTTTAATTTATTTCCGTATTGCTTTTTTCTGTATTTCCTAAAATATTAGAATGAGTAAACACACGTTACAGTGCCAAACATATGGATGAAATTTAAAAAAATATTACAATAAATTACTTCACAATAATTTAAAGTAAGATATATGTATTTATTTATTTATTTTAGAACTAACAGCACACATAATTGAAGTGGGTTTACACATTATTTTAATTAAAATAGTTAATTACTTTCATATGTTACCCTTGTAAAACGCATGACGCAACATACTGTAAACGTTAAAACAAAAGCATAAAAATAAAAAATAAATATTTCTATAGAAATAAATCACTCACCGTTTCCATTGCTTCAGTCATGTTAACGAACTTTGCCTAGAAACTCACATAAATAAATAAAACTCGTAGCAAGCTCAGGCACGGCCTGCCTGACTACGCGCTGGAGACTGAGTGAAGAGGACGACCTAGAAACACCAGCAGGCAGGAGTGCCAACCTCAGCACAGTAAAACCGAGGGCGGAGCCCTGCACGGGCGTAGACTAACAGTAACTTGCGTCAGTAACAACAGATGGACACATGGAAAATGGTTACTTCTACTTTCACTCAAATGTTATTTTAAACCAAAAATTAACTTTTTAGTTTCATTTCACATCCATTTATACAATAGTCTATTATATAAATTAAAACTCTTTTAGGTTAAGACATAGACTCAACCCCTGAGGATATTTTATCCTGATTGTGGTAATTGTTATGATATTATGTAGCTTTTTTACTGATAAAAACTGCCAAATAATAGCACAATAATCAAAGATAACTGTAGTTAGTTTGTAGTAAGGAACGAACTGGCGAACTTCAGACAATGAAGCAGTATTTGTAACCACTCCAACACCCTGCTAGTTATACTTCACTTGGCTTTATGCTTCGCAGATGGATGTTGCAATAGATAAGACAAATGATTTCCAGAGCAACGTAACATTTTTTTTATTTGCCTCAAATAAAATATAAACTTAAAATATACTGTTGTCTGTGAAAATGACACAACTTCCCCATGGGAAATTGTGACCAGTATGTTACCTCTACAGCAATAAACATGTATTTGTACCAAATAAAAAAGGAAATTCATAATTGAGGAATACAACATATTCTTGGTGGTTTCTCTCCTCTCGACTATGTTTACGGAATTGTTTCACGTGTTTATTGGACGACATCTCGTTAAATGCACAGTCTCGTTACTTTAAAAAAATTGTACATAACATTTACAAAAATAAAAGTTTTCAATAAGAAAAATATTCAACAATCAATTTACAGTAGTTTTTTTAGTATCTTCGTTACCTATAGGATATAATGTAATAGTTCAGTAACATTAACGTTACAGTTTAGTAACCTAACATTTTGCTTATTAAATATTAAATCTATATTCATAAGGCTGTGCCTTATCCATTTGAAATTATTCCATGTTAAATTATTAAGGCCTATTCATTTTAAGTTAGGCATACTCAATGTTAAATTATTATAAGTTAATTTATTAGTGTTATTCTCTTATTTTGTACCTGATATTTAATTGGCAAATTATATTATTAACACTTAACATTTTTTACTGACCAAAAATTGTTTAATTGTTTTTTTAATATGTTTGCCTTAAATTCATAATAAAACAAAATTTATTTAGAGTCGTTATATATAATTTTGCGTTTGGCCTGTGGACTTCACCTACGATTTTGGAAATCACCATCTGTCCCAATGTAGGCAGCCGTACCAATATACACAAACACAATTACAAAATACTGAGGAAATAACGTTATATATGTTAGAGAATAATTACGTTTCAGAATATATACAATCATGCATACATATAAACAAATATGAATACATATTTATCAAAATAAACAGAGACGAGCAGAGCAATTTGAGAAACTACTTTACTCAATATATCTACAGACCAGCCTATTGTAGGCTAGTCTGGCTAGCTGCTTTAACTTTGTTCATTTAAAATTGTCAAAATTTAATTTTTAATTTAGTTTCAGGTTAATATTTTGTCATAATAATAAGTATCTGGTTACTGAGGAATCATTCATACGACACGAGTAGAAGGAGGATTCAAATGGCTTAAAGATAGATGAATCTAAATAAGCATCTTGATTTTTTAAGACATTGTTAAAACTAATACTTTTAATTACCATAGCAACTGAATTACCAGTGTAAAATTTGAAGTTCACGAAAAACAATTAAATTGTATTTTACAATTGTTATTACTGTATTTAAAAATTGCATTGGTGCAAGTAAATTCAGCAAACTCTAAAACAATATTTAACGTTTCTATTTACAAAGAATATAAAAATATATTTTAGAACGAATAAATTGATTGAGCAGAACAATCGTTGAAGGCGACTTTATGTTGAGTGATGAAAACTGGATATTTGATAACTGAAGAAGCGTTGCTGAGATGGAAAACGAGAGAGAGTGCAAAGCGACCGAGCGGGTGTGGTGGAATAAGATCATGCAGAGTTCTACCGCATTTTGGTAAATCTTCGATGCAATCTCCATTCGGGGTTTCTTTCCTGATCATGTGAATTCAATCTCCCTTGCATTGTCTTTATCAACCCCTAATTTATACTTCAAATCCATGGAATCCCGATCTTGTCTTTAAAACCACTATAAAGTACGTCTTACCTCCATTTTTCAGCGACCTTCTTCATGTCACCTTTCAGTGAACTTCACGTTATCTTAGTGTGAACTTCTTCATGTTACCTTTCAGTTAACTTCACGTTATCTTAGAGTGAACTTCTTCACGTTACCTTTCATTTTGCACCGTATCATTTTACCTTTATCAGTTATGTTCAGCTATTTTACCGTTTCTTTTTTACTATCAGATTGTGTCATGTACTATTATTGTGTGTCTTTATCAGTATTAGTGTAACACACTAAGCTGTAAAACAAAACACACCCAGAATGACAACTAACCAAAAAAGATTGAATTTTTTATCATTAGTTTTCCATCCCGATTGAGACTGCGTTTTTATTTTTATCACGGATTCTTTAACCATCCCAACATTATCTGATATTTTTATTGTACTTTTACAGTACGTCCTTTTCTTTTATTCCGTTGGTCTACTTCTATAACCTTGAAATGGCTCACCCCAGTTGTACCTTTGCCTAAATACACAAAACCCGATAGTGTCCCTGTTAGTAACACTATTGTTATTCATTTATGACCCCGAATGGAGATGACATCCTTCCAACCTCTCATGCATAGAGGATTGGATATATAAAAACCTATTATATGAAATGCTAGAAATGCTCTAAGATGGAAGATACTGTGAGAAGATGGCAAGGAGTGACATCTTTGTAGACGGATGGAAATAGCAAGTTTAGCAATGAAAGAAACCACAAAAATCCTGAACTCGATAAATGTTTTTGGCTATTCGAATAAAATTGTATTGAGATCTGCAATTTGGAATCTAAATTTAGAAATTTTTCATTTGGAGTTGTATTTTTAGTTAATATTTAAAATATTTTACTTTACTATATTCATATGGTTATTTTAATTAACTACTTAGGCACAATACCGAAATAGGGCTGCTCATAATGAAATTTTATCATTTATTTTTGTAAACACATAATATAACCTGTAAAGTGATT
Source organism: Nephotettix cincticeps (assembly GCA_023375725.1). Lineage (NCBI taxonomy): Eukaryota > Metazoa > Arthropoda > Insecta > Hemiptera > Cicadellidae > Nephotettix > Nephotettix cincticeps. The sequence goes on along the minus strand of CM041790.1, from coordinate 51,919,468 downwards.
CGTTTACTTTTCTTATCTTTACAAAATTTTGAGTGATTTGAGTGAAAACCTGTATATATGCTTTCTGTTAACAACGTGAAAGGAATCTAACCTGATCGTAATTACGTTTCATGGATGTTAAACTGAAAAATGAGTGTAGGATGATGATTGTGGCGTGATATGGAAGTCTTGTTATAAATATACAAGTTTATTCCTGTACTGTTAAACACTGCAATTAAATGAATAAAGGTTTACAATGTTCTAATTTATTTGACTCTGTTATTATTCTGACAATTTTCTTCTGCAGGAGTAAAATTTCCTGTGCATGGCAGCTGCTACCCCATGATAAAATACCATAATCCGCTACGCTTTTAAAGTAGGCAAAATATTCTGATCTTAAATAATTAATAGGAACATGTCTTTTAGAATTTAGAATTAAGAAAAAACCCTAAAAAGTGTAGCTGATTCATGAATCCCTTAAAATATAAAGGTTTCTGGTTCAGGATGGTCAGATGTGGTTCTTAAAAATAAAAATAAAACTTTTTATATATAATCCTATTGAGTAAAATGTAATTTAAAGTTACCTCATGTCTGAAAATAATCAGAAAAAATAAAATCGTAATTTACAACTACGTATAGATTATTATTGTAAAAACGCTGGATCGTTAAAAACTGTCAAACGGAGGAGTTTTGCTCACATGGAACGTACTTCACGTTGTACATTAGTGTTATGTACAACATCACAGTCAACCCATCACGGGTTTAGTGACATTTAGCTTTATTACTGAAAAATCTTGAAGGATCACGAACCCAATGGGTAAAGGCAGATAGATTCACAGCCTTGCCATCACAATTATAGGGGTTTCCTCAGGATAAACCGGCAGCTTTCAGATTATAAATCAGGAGCTAAAGACTTTCGTTTTAGGAGGAACGATACTTTAATCATCCTCAGACATAAAAATATGCAACAGATTTGTCATTGACTTCCTATTTTAAAATTAAATAACATATTTTCTAATCTATTTAATTTCCCAATCGTCCTTTAGTATGCACCAAATTTATTTAACAAGAATTATTTATTGACTGGTTCGTTTTCAGTTTTATGGTTTGTAATAGACTTTTAAAATTTAAATTTAACTCTAAGCTTTAATAGCTAATATAAAATTACAATGAAAAACAGATAGTTATCGCTTGTATTACTTTGAACGATTATAAATTTATTGCGTTTATGTTTCTAGAAAAATAAAACCAATCGTATTTTAAACTACTGTATTTATAACAAAATAAATGTTCATTGATTTGAATTGTAAAATTGAATTAATATATTTTAAAGTCAAAAAGTAATTAATTAATAATAATAACTGGTTTACAAGATAATCACATGTTGCAGTGGTTTTAAAACTGTTTACAGTAAAGTACAAACTACTTCTGTAAGATTCTTTCATATCTATTTGCAACAGTATTTAATTATTCAAGCTAATAATTGCATAACTATTAGTCCCTGCAAAGAGAGATTGAGCTTAAGTATTTGCCATATTATGATAAAAGTTAAAATATAAAATTAATAGTTAAATTATAGTATATCTATATATGTCTCTTTTCTAGACTTTTGAAATACTAAATAAGTGAGTATACATTATTTTGTTTTTTTACATTGGTTGTTAATACAGTTTTGACCTACTGTTTTTAAATAGGTATTTTTTGATTGTTGAAAACAGCTTATAAAACATAAAAACAATATTGACTTGGCTATTGTGAAACTGAACTTTATTGTAATAAAACAACTTCATTTTGAAGAAAGAGTTTCATTTCCTTAAACTCAACTATTAAGTCCCATTTAAAGTAAACACACTCACGAAAAGACTGAAAGAGTTATCAAAGGAGTATTACAGTGTTTAAGAATATTCCTCTGAGAAATGTTCTTCTGAATACAAAGGAAAGAAAATATAGACCTATATACAAAATACCTCGTCATTAATAATACATTTCGTTTTATGTTAATTAAGAGAATTTAATTATAAAAATAATTTTTAAATTTTCACCAACCAAAGAGGTTTTTAACGTACGACCTTTAACGAAGCAACGCTCAATCAGAGCTGGCAACGTCAATATTGATTGTCTTCATTGAACAAACTACATTAACAGTAGTTACTCCAATCTAAACCACTCAACAGCTTTACAAAAATGTCAACGGAACAGTACATTTTTTTATTTATTAATATAGGCTAATTAAAAACTATTTAATTTTACAATTTTGAAATGTAATTTGTATAAGAAAATATTTTAGATTCGTCAATAAACAAACAACTGCTGATAAATTGTGTGTTTATTTGATTGCTGGATACATTTTGGTCCATAATGACACTTACCAAATAAAACAATATGTTGGTGGTCTCTCTTTTATTTATGTACTTTATAACTCTTATGGAAGTGTTGAACATGGCTGAATACCGTACTATTTTTGTCGGGTTTTTATCATGTCGCTGTTAATTATTTTTATGTCTATAAACGTCAGAGATACTTTTATATTTGTAACAGGGAATGGTCCTGACCCTTGCCTTGTTACAACTTAACGTAGGTCTGTTGTTGGATCAATAGTTCGTAAACATCAAAAGTCAAAATTCTTTTTTGTCATACTGCTTTGAAAATAGCTGCTTCAGATACCTGTGTTGAAGAGGAAAAGTTGTTCTTTTTCATACTAGGGCTAAACCTATTAGTGTGATGATTTTTAGTCATAGGCCACAAAAGATAATTCGGATGATACTTTTTATTCGATGTCAGCATTCGTATAACCTAAACATAAACCATTCAGTAATCAAGAAAGAACAGCAACAACGTAAGTAACACTACAGTTGATTAGTCTAAAGCGACAAAATGGTCGGTAATTATTGATAATAAATCAAGTAATAATCAATTTTTGTTTTACGAGCTTGTTTCATTTTATTTGTAATATGACGAAAAAATAGTTCATCACACGGCTCAAAATTGGCTTTATGATATATACTCGCCGTTTAACAGTCTCGGCATGCCTCGGCTGCCAACTTGAGCTCGTATCAAAAACGTCAGTTTATGGTCCTAGTGATGAAATATACTATTTATTACTTCGTGAAACGTAGAGCCAACAATTTAGTGTTTTTTAAGTTAAATGGTGGTTGTAGTGAGATTATTGAATCTGGTGAAATATGTTGTTACTGACAATGACCAGCCAATTTCTATATTTTCCAGAAGCAATAAACAAAGACAGCTGAGTCTGAAATCAAACCAGTGAACCTCCGATTCTGAAGCCTTTGATGTACTTTTTCGGTGTTCAAACTGTTTTGGGACGTTCAAGTTTGCTGCTCACAAATATTGTTATTTTTTCTAGGTTTTTAACTTTTTTTAGCTGTCGACACAACCATGATCTGAATCATGTTTCTTATTCGAACATAGAATATAAATTGGCCTCCCCGTCTAATGATAGCCTACAGTGCAGGCTCGTGTTTATTGGTAGTATAAACAAGCCAACCCGGCAGACCTGAGGTTCCTCTTACTACCGTGGCTGACCTTGGGCGGAGCGCGGAGATCATCTACATCATACCTGTCAGCCCACGTTCACTACCGGGAAATATTCTAAAGAAAACACCATTGTGTGGTGTTTAACTGGACTAGGTTAGAAGGTAAGTTTCTGTGATACATTAACACGTTCGCAACAGCGGCGAAAATGCAGTTTTTTTCTATTTTGCAATTTTCTATTTTACTCGAATAAACTTACAATAAAGACATGTAAAATTGTACTATTTTTTGTAGTTTCAATTTTGCTTTGTATTGATGAAAAAACATGTTCGTTGTCTGTATTCAAACCAAATTAATAATTTTTAAATTTTTGTATTATTTTTAATAAGTATATGTGATATTTAATAAAATATATAATGTATATATTTATACACCTTATTTGGTCTATACGTGTGATGGGGCAACTCACACCTCAAATGAATGCATTAACTTCCTCTGTGTTGACGGAGATTTATAGGTCACTGGTGTCCGGATTTCTTTACCAACTAAAAAAACAGGGTGGTTGGTCTATATAGATCTCCCCACGGCAATCTGGACAGTTTTTTTAACAGATTAGAGTGTTTGTTCAGGGAGTGACCCAGAAGGCAGAAGGCTTCTGTCTTCCTGGTGTGATTTAAATCTATGTTTTCTTGACGCTTCTCGTCCTGAAACAGAAAGATTCCGTGATGTATTGGGATATTTTGGGTTCGCCTAATCGCGTGAGTGGAACCGCCATTGACAATGTTTTTACCAATATCACACAATGTTCTGTGTCCACTGTGGTGACTGCTGCCTCAGACCATGACGCCCAGGTGGTCACGTTCAATGGCTGCCCCTCCACACACGACCCCCTCAAAAAAACAATATCTTGGATGGTAAATTCTGCATTTGTCACTGTCTAAAGAATTGACTGAAATATATGAATTGGAATATTTTTGGAAAAAATATGAGTTGGCTGATGACACATTTCCACATTTTTATGATCTATTTTCCTTCATCCTTCATTAGTGCTGTCTTATCTTAAATCTTATGATATTAAAAAACCTAAAGAAAGCAACAATTTCTCCAAAACAGCCTGTAAAGTCATTAATGATATGAGAAATGGCGACAGGAAAAAATAATTCACCTAAAACTCAATGGCACTGAAATTAATGATCCTTCTGAAGTCACAAATTATTTCATCAAGCTCTTTTCATGTGTGCCAACCTAGCTGAAACTTAAGGCACTTCCAGACCACCTCAACCCACCGTTTCATCTCAGTCAATCAATGGGTCCCTGGCGTATATGGTTTTGTGCCCATTTACCGAGCTAGAGGTGGCTTAGACTATAAGGATGCTGTCTTCTAAAAAATCAACAGATGTCAATGGCGTGTCGGCTTTGCTCACTAAACAGTAAGTCGAATACTTGGTCAGCCCTCTTATAACATTAGTAAACGCTTCTTTTGAGAGCGGTTTGTTTCTAAGTGTACTGAAAGAGTCAAAGGTCATTCCAGTGTTCAAAAAATGTGATCTCCTTCTAATGAACAATTACTGCCCGATTTCCCTGCTGCCAATTTTGAGCAACATTTTTGAAAAGATTTTCTTTTCAAAGCGTTTGACTTAGTTTCTCGAACTTCACAGCATCCATTCCAATGATCAGTTCGGGTTCAGGTAATTCAGGTCCACAGTTGATGCAGAGATTGTGGAGAACATTGAACACAGAACTCTGAGCGTGTTCCTCGACCTATCGAATGTGTGTGACTGTGTTGATCACATACTTTTGGTTTCGAAGCTTCACCAATGTGGCATTCGTGGTGTTCCACTGCAGTAGATCGTTACATATCTTGCAAACAGATCACAAAAAGTCCAGATCTCAAATGGTGACCCGCAGGGATCAATACTTGGACCAGTTCGTTCTATAGTCTATGTTAACAATTTTTCGTCTGGTACAACATTTGGCAAATTTGTTCAATATGCAGGCGGCACTACTGGCTGCTGCAACACAAATTCAAGTTAAAAATTGTAAATTTAGTTTTTTATTCAACTGAACTAATCAGTATTTTTCAAAAAACAATTAATTATCAAAAACTAAATGGATATTCCACTCAAGGCGAGAGACCTGGGTACAAGACATGACTATAGAGTTGTACAGACTGTCCCAGAACATGTCCAGAGCTGCCATGATCCTGCCATCTCTAGCAGTGGTTAAACTCTTAACAACCTCCTAGAAAATCTCAGGCTGGAGGAAAACTCGAGGAGATTCAAGGAGTCGCCTTAAGTACTTCTTGGTTCAGGGTAAGTTTTTCCATGTGGGCAAGTTCATGGACCACACATGGTAGAATGACAGTGCCCCTGAAAGTGTCACTGGGCGAAATCATATAAGTAATACATCCGTGTATAATAATGTTACCCAGATTGTATATTATGTTACCTGACTGTGTATCTAATGACGTTTGCCGCGCAGTTGTATTACATTGAATCATGGCGATAAATAATTATTATTATTATGCATTTATTCCATCTGGTTCCTATTAAAGGTATTCTGTAAGCACGGACATACATTAAAACAATATTAAATACAACCATGATGGTCATAAACAGTCATTAGAAAATACAAAGAGAGTGTATCCTGTACATTGCACGCCGCACTTAAGTAATAGTACTGTGTGTACTATGTTAGGTACCTGATGAATCTTAGTAATGTGCTGTGTTTACTCAAACAGTCACAGGATGTACTTTAGTGATGTGTTGTGTGTGCCCCGTCGGGCGCACTACCCACTTTAGTGATGTGCTGTGTGTATCCCGTCAGTCGCATTACACACTTAAGTGATATGTTGTGTGTATCCCGTCAGTCGCATTACATACTTTAGTGTTGTGTGGTGTGTATCCAGTCGGGTGCACTTCACACTTTAGTGATATGTGGTGTGTATCCAGTCGGGTGCACTTCACACTTTAGTGATATGTTGTGTGTATCCAGTCGGGTGCACTTCACACTTTAGTGATATGTGGTGTGTATCCAGTCGGGTGCACTTCACACTTTAGTGATATGTTGTGTGTATCCCGTCAAACGCATTACACACTTTAGTGATATGTTGTGTGTATCCCGTCAGTCGCATTACATACTTTAGTGTTGTGTGGTGTGTATCCCGTAGGGTACTCGCCCGCAATTAAAATAATCGATAGTGAACCCGAATACATTACGAACGTTACAAAAAACTGGAAACCGTGGAAACATATTCCACTTAAATTAGGTACCAAAAATCTTAAAAATATCTTCCTAAGCTTCACAGAGACTAATTTCGTAATCCAAGAGTTTCCGGTCCAATGTCGGATTTATTTACCGTTTCTGATAAGGAAATGATATAATTAATCTATCCACCAACTAGTGAACGTTAGTTAGTTACAATACAAGGAGTGTCAGTTCCATATATAAGTATTACAAAATATCAATGGCGTTGATAAAACAAAAAAATAATTAACTCAATATTACAAAAACATCAATAAGAAAAATGTATTTTATTTAAAATTTAAATATTTAATAGTAATATTTAGTAAAATATAAAATTATAATATGTACTTCAAATTAGTATTATCATTTTTAGTATAATATGACCTATTCAAAATTCTCCTCAGCATTAGAAAACCACATTTATAAATAATACAAAAATAGTTTTTAGCTTACCTTGAAAACTTTGTTTTTTTACACGTACAACACCTTAAATAGAACCTTGCTGATACTTATTTGGAAGTGACAGGCAATTTTCAAGTTTTGATTCAACTGAGAAAACAAAACCATCGTTTGTAGAACTTAAATTACTGAAACGACTTGTGCGAGTTGATTTTGCTGCCAGGTTCGTCGGTTGGAGCTCATAACCTCCTGCGAGTAAGAAGAATCACTTTCTCTCTAATGTAAAGTTTAATTTTATTAATAGTTTGAATACTTCTAATTTAAGCTTCCAGACAGGCCTGAGCTCACGTAGGCTATTTCCAATTATAGATGCCTGCCGAATAAATTAGCCAATAGAACAATAGATTTTGGTTAAAACACAAACTTGGAGTACAATATTTTTACGTGGTCAAAAGGCCCCTAGTTGAATGTTATTTTGTGTTTTTCTACGCCTCTCGGTATTTTGAACATTTTGATTAAGGACAGTACAAGCCCCGGTCTTGTTAACATCGACCTCTTATCATTCCTTAATAGTCCAATGAGATCTTGGCAACCGTGCTCAAATTCAACCCATGTGGGGTTCGATCTGGCGACCTTCACTTTTGAAGGTGGGCACTATAGCCACTTGGACTGTGACAACTTGTTCATAAATTTTTAATGTGTACAATGTGCGTTTTTTTAATGTGGCTTTGTTGTGGGATTTTAAAATTCAAGAATTTAATAATTAAAATTTGTGCAAAAACAACAATAATTAAAAAGTTACTATCATCATTAAAACCAGCTTAATCCAAAGAACTAGTACTTTAAAATAATTATTGTATGACCAATTGTTGCTAAGGAAAGTAAATTGATCCATGGTAAACACAGTAGGTTTTCTAAGGACATACGATATTACTGTTTTAGTAAATACGAAAAATCTATTTTCCTCATTATTTCTTTTTGTTTAAATAGAACTTGGTAAGCCTAATTCCTTTGGGCTACATTACTCATTTAACAGGATTTGTTTAGTAACTGAAAAAACGGATGTGTATTAATTTTCATAAAGAAATAACATATTAACGTAACTAATTAATCAGTTGTAGTAATAATAAAGTTTTTTGTATTACACATACAACGAAACATGTATGTAAGTGGTTCAGTGAGAATGTTAATGTTAGTTCAGTTATAATCTATGAAATAATGACGATGTATTCCAATAAAATAAAATAAACCCATTCTTTGGCAGTAATATACACTGTCTACTGTTCCCAGTAGCTTTAGGTAGTTAATAGTTACACAACTTTATAATAATAAAACTAGTTGAGTTAAGTTCACGTATTAAGTCCATGAAAACAAGGCAGCACTCCCTCGGTCCTAACTATCTAATCCTTACTGGAAGTAACAAGTTTGCAAATCACGACTACAGTTTGTCACACCTATGCTAATAGTGATGAATATGAAACCTAATGCTATAACTTAACTAAATATGTTAGTTAGAAAATCAACAGAGAAAAACCTTGACTTCACCAGTAAACAAAATATATTTTCCTTATAGACTATATTAGTCCAAATATAAATACATTCCTTATGGACCTCTGGAGCCGATACATTTCCGGTTTCCTATCCATGCCAGGTCTGCAGACAACTTCTAGAGGTTCTACACTTTCGGCGGAGCACGATCCTCGTCTTCTACGAGATAGAAAAGAGTATGAGTGGCTACAGACCTCTTCAGATATGACATGGAGAGGTCAGACCTAAAAACATCACACTCCACACAGACATTACACACATCTCCTTTCAGTTAAGGAGGAAAAGAGATTGAAAAATCTAATTAGCTTTTGTAGCTCCAATATTTGTGACTACGTGTTTGTGTATATTGTAACATGTTTTTCTAAAATTAAAATCACAGCGAATATGAATATTATATTGCAATTATTTGATGATTTGTTCAGGAACAGTAACCTAACCCGAATCCTATTGATAACCCTATAACAAGACGTACCTTAGCTACATACTCTTCAGTATATTAGGTTAAGGTCTGTAATTGTAAAATAAAGGTAAAAGGATGGTTCAGTGGGTTTGTTACCCGCTTCATAACCTGAAATTCTCCAATTCAATCCTAGGCTTGATATTGACATTTTTGTGTTGACTTTATGTTTGTTTGATTCGTTAGGCTATTATTACAAGTCCCGATGAAAGTATCGGCTGGTCTTTTCCGTCAAATAAAACATGTGATATATGTACTCATCCTACTCAGCCTTCACTCATTTTTAACTAAAAATATCCGCCAGAATAAGTCAGTGTTCCATGACTAAGAATAAAAATAGGACAGGGTGGCGTGTCCCGCAATCCAGCTACTTGCAGATCACAAATTGTGGGTAGTTATGAGCGGTGGTCTGTGGGTGTGATATCTCTTGGCATGGTTTAACATCCACATTATTGAATACTGCGTTCATCTGCTTCATAGCTAGACCAGTTTGTAATACAGAGGCAAAAACGGTTAAGATTCCACGTTAAACTGTCCCGCCATCTGTAAGGCTATTGATTAACAGTCCTGGCTACGTAGCATGTCAGCCTTAGTCAGTAACAAGACTACAAGATTGCACCACAATCATCTTACACTCATTTCTCGTTCATACTTGTTATAAACGTGTTAACCATTATGGTATCTTGGAATTACACGGATAATATAATTTAAGGATTCTATAAGAAGTTATAAACATCAATGAGATGTTTGTTGACATTAGTCTACATCATAACTTACAAAAAACATTACAAAAAATGTCTATAAGGCATTTCAAAAAACGCCCTAAATATGTTGTAGTTATTGCGTATTAAATAATTTTTCTTTTTATTTTCGAGTTTAATGACATTTATGTATTAATTAATTCCTCGTTATTTTCTATGTAAAATAATTAATTACTGTCACGATCTTCTATATACGCACCCGAGTATGAAACTAAAAACGAAGTATACTGTTTGGAGCATAAAATAGAGAGGATATATTTTGATCGATGGTGTGGGCGATGTTGAGCAGACAGGGGTGAGACGAACTATTTCACCTAAGTTATACCTTTAGTAGTAAAATGAAGAAAAACTTGCAGTTTATTTGAATCAGACATTATTAGTATTCCTAGTTTATTATTCACGTCTATTAATGTGAGTAAAGGGGAGGGTTTCGTGTGTGACATTTTGTGTGTGTAGAACCCTTTAGTTTTGCTGTAAAATGAAAAATAATAGTGGGGAAAATATAAGGGGCAAGAAGCTTAACAACAAAACTAGCAGGAAGGTTACTATTGACTCAAAGTATTGCAATATCCGCCCAGGCATCCATCCAGTTTGATTGTTATAATATTTTATTAAAGTTTCATTTGAGTTCCAAGACAAGGGTTTCAAACAGAATAGGTAATAACCTCCTTTCTTCCTCATCTTCTTAACTTACCATAGCAATACTAGACGTACATATGCACAACGATGAATACAGGAAGAGACTATAGTTTAAATTCATTTTATACGGATCATAAACATGGAAAACATAGCTTTTTAGACTGATCACTTATACTTGACATAACTGTCGTATTTCATAAAATATAATTAAAGAGATAATTTTACTGGAATTGTAAACAGTTTTATTTAATCATTTTTTGACAATGTTAAGGTAAACCAATTACAAGTAGGAATGCATAAATGTAATATAAGATTTTTAAACTGTTTAGAAATACATGATATTGAAGGTATTTCAAGCACTTTGAGCTTTGTCACGCAATCACATCTCTAATATCACGTTTCAGTTTTATTTTAAATACTAAAAAATACTTTGTGAGTTGTCATAGTTTTCACGTCGTTACATGAAGTAATCGGTTATATTCATGATTCATGGTCGTGGAACTGAACCAACCGCTAAATATGTATTTTAAAATGAATATTGGTGGAGTTTGAGTGCAATGAGTTTTTCCCACGAACCGCTGTTACTGACCAATTAAATGTTCAATATATTTATTTAACGGCATTTTAAACAAAGGCTTGGTTCAATATTGAACAATCTTAAAAGACATTGCTTTGTGTTCAGGTTTTAATGAGGCTCTGAAGGTTATTTTTTTAATTGTGTTTTTTTTGCTGTTTCATAAATAAAGTTAAGATCACTCCCATAATTTTTTGTCTCGCAGAATAAAATTTATTGAGCTTTTAGTCAAAAAGTTATAGACGAGCGTTTTAGCTCAAGATATGTAATGTTCCAATTTCTTCAAATAGTATACAAAATATCGTAGTATAGTATCTATTAATGTTGACTTTATTTATTCTAGAAATACGTGAGATTGGCTTACCTGAGTGTTAAGAAACATATTTAAAAGCCATTATTGAATAAGGTTGTTGTTAAACAATATAATCTTTATTGGCGTTTATCCTAAAGATTTGTTTTATTTATATATGCATCTATTTCAGAGAAATCTGAAGATAAAGCTGTACAACCTTTACCGGATTCACTTTTAGGTATAATGTCAACCTTTAACCTAAACATTATAAGTTTAGTAGTTTAAAATTCTTTTTATGTTTTTTTCTGTAAATTTTGAGTTTTTGACAACGTTAAGTGTAATGTGTTTGAGAATGTATACATCTCTGATGTATTCATTCAGACATCAGTAACATAATATAGTATGGACCAAATACTGAGTTAAATTCTTTACGACATGTCATGTAGAATAAAAAAATAGCTTTTTATATGCAATAGTTTGTCAATATAGTAAACTTAAAATGGGAAAGGGCCCTCCGAACTCTCTTAAATATGAAGGTGTTTATTTTCCTAAAACACACTATGCAAAACATAGCTTTAGATGTACAGAATTGTCCAATTATTCAGTAGGCCAGTAACGTTAAGGTAATTTTAACAAAGGGTAATCAAACAGTCAAAACTTGGAGACAGGACAAAGGGAATGAGATATGCGAAACCCTTTTTGTCATAGCCAGGATAGCTTTGCCGAAAGAAAATCCCTGGACAAGGGAGATATTAATATAGTTGCTGGCACTGGAGTGTTTTAGTCCAGGCTTTATACTGTCAGCTGGAAGCAGTCATAAGCCGTTCGTCTCATGTTACGACTGAGAATTGAATTTGAAAACTGATATTAACTAATTTATTAGGGATGTTATAAAACTATTATGATTTTTGAAAGTCTTTCTTTTATGACATCTAAAATATTGAAAATTTATTTGTACCTTAGTGCTAGACTGTCACTTAGGTTGACTCTCTCCGTTATAAGATAATGTTCAATATATACCTGTATCTCCTTGAATATCAGGCATGACAAATCATTAAACATAATAAATTTCTTGAAGATTTTGACTAGAACTATATTAAAATGTCTGTCATTCAAGATTATCCAGCTGAAATAATCTTTATAAAAGAATTAAATACTGTTATGTTTCAAAGAAGAAAATGCACACAAATAAAAAGCAACAAATAAAATTGAATAATTAAAATAAACAAATTAATATTGTTTCACACACTTAAGGATATAATAAAATTATAATAAGTTTCAATAATATGTTTTAACTTACAAAAGCTGATATACCAATTATGTGATTTAGAAGCACTGTTACAGACCTGATCATTGGAATGAAAATTAGTTCTTGGACACATAAATACTATTAATATTAAATTTATATACCGTTAGTTTTCTATTTCAAATTACTTAGATATTTAGGCCGTAAAACATCAGCAATCGTTACAAATATACATTTTTAGATGTAATTACAAGTAGAAATTTAACAACACAAACTAGTAAGCGTAATTGTTTGAAACCTTGAAACTTTGAAAGTACTTTGATCATAACGATCTGTTCCACACATATTTTGAAATATATATTGTTAAGTTTTTAAGAGGTTTTACGGTATTAAGCTTCTGAAATAAACTATTAGATTTACATTTTCAAAATAAAAGATTAATTATGTCTTAACCTCCTTTAATTTTCCAAGTTTGGTGAAAGCCTGTTTTATTCAATTATATTTTTATTTGGCTATCACACTATTTTAGTTATTTCATATTATACTGTGGTTTTATTTCTTGAATATGGTAGATATAAATCATGTTTGACCTCTGATCTAATATTATAGCTTTACTCTACCATAGAAATTAAGTAATTGTATATTCAGTCACTATATAGAGTTTAATCTATTCAGCTTTAACAGAAATATCATCAGATACTTACAATATTACGAAATAATAAGAAGCTATATACAAATTCTGTACGATTATATAAGAAGTTTAGTCATCCTCCTCTATTACCTAACTTCAACACCAATCAATAAATACAAAATTTTTAAATGGTTAGTATTCCAAAGGTGCATCAAATGAATAGTAGTCTAATTGTTTTTGTTCAAAATTTTCTTAAATAAATGCTTTAAACTTCAAAATGTTTCTTTCATTTTGGAGAAATGTTGTTATATGTTACGTTTATTTACTGGTGATTCAATGAAATACCAATTTACACTAATATGATATAGAAAGAAATTTGAAAAAATGTATTACTTTAGATTTTTAATATCACCACATAATATGTAGTGATATACTGAGCTTAATCATCCGTAAAACTTACTTTTTTTTATTTTCTATCATGAAATTATTGTAAAAGTTAAGGGTTTAAAAGTTAGTTTCCAGTCGCAATTATCTCGCCGTTGCTTGTAACTAAAACTTAGCAACACAACCTGAGAAGTCAGTAACATTTGTGCGGTATATCGCAGCAACTTAGATTTGACGATCCTAAGGTGACATTGGTGTAACTGATTGTGAACGTGAAACTTCCATTATAGTTAGAGAGAGAGAGAGACTAATGAAGAGAGGGAGAATTCGTAGGATTCTGCTGTCCTAAAATGGACAGCTCATGTTTTTTTTCAATCACTGTATTTTTTGCATATATATTTACAGAAATTCAAATCCTTTCTCCATAATCAATGAGACGTCCTTATTTCTTTTATAAGTTAAAATTGTTTTCTATATATTTTTCGTTCGTTCAATTTATTTCACAAATCCAATTCGTATTTTTTCGGTAAAGTGAACAACCAAGTGAAGAGAAAAAAAATTAAATTTAAGATGTTTTACAATTCAATCTAATCAAGAATCTGTTTAATGAACCGTTCCACGAACTATATTTTCAATGAAATTAGGCGTTGTAAGATGACTTTGCTTCTAGTGTATTCATCTTCCTGACTACTAAGATTCTAACTACAAATATTATAATCCCTAAAACTAATTTATAGAATAGTTACACTCAGCGGGGAGGTAAGTTCTACCTTAAAGTATTCAGTTTGAGTCACTAAATATCATAATTTTCTGTGTATTTATTATCAATTTACCTCCTAATTTATACACAAACAACAAGAAAAATGTTCGGATCGACTTCCTTGTGTGAAACAACTTTAGGTCATGGATATGCCTTAAGGGGCATCAGATGAAAACGAGTATTTTATTAGGAATTCAGAATACAGGTATTCTTCACGGTTCCTCTCCTCTCGTTGACTTTTAGGGCTGATGTTCATTGGACAACATATCGTTAGACACACAGACTGGCATCTTAAAAATCGTATTAAGTTTAAAAAATTAAAAAAATACAAATTTTAAATAAGAAATGTTTCTATAAGTATTTCAGTTTCATTATTCATTGAATATACCATAAAATTTTAGTATTTGGGAAGTTTTCTTGCGGTAAATTAAACATGAGACTATTATAAACTAAAAATATCCGTTCACGGGATTAATGACGTTCCTTCGTTACATTTTTCGCATCTCGTAAATTGCCCCCTTAACTCCCCCTTAGAGTTTATAAATTTCTATGTCAAAAGTTAAAGCTGTTTTAAATGTTCTAATAAAAACTCATAAATAAAAAATGTGGAGGCTTTTCATAAATAACCCATTTTACAACAATACGTGACGGAATTTCTAAGAGACGATTTGGCGAACACAGCCCCAGGAAGGGTTAGATAAGAGAAAGCTTATATGAGAGGAGACGCCTTGAGAATACTGATTCCTTACTTGTCAAACAACAAATATAAGTTCACCACTTTATTTCTACGTACGGTATTCTCTTTTTATTTTTCTGTAAAGTGAAAATGTTCTCTTGTAGTTCATGTGGCGCAAATCTTTGGATATGAACACGGGTTATGGCTTGTCGTGAATTTGTTTTTAGCTAGTCGACTCCAGAGATTCCCATACATGCAAATCATCGGTAAAGGTTCATGATCTTATGTAAGGAAGCTATTTTTCTCTTAACTATTTTCATGTACTAATCAGCTGATTAAATAAGTTAAGGTAGCTGTGTACAAGCTATTGGAAGTTATTTGATTTTGATTGCGACTATTTTTGTAAAATTTTAACTAATTTATTGCCTTTTAATCTTGTCGATAAAAATATAAATTTAACAAAAACTACAAATAAAATTGAAGGGTGTAAAAACACTACAGCAATTATACAATAATATTTTGTTCTACTTCTTCTTAAAATTATGCACTATATACTAATAATATCTTAACAATCTAGGTCAGTAAAATCGTGAATTTATAATAAAAAATGAAACAACAATTTGTGTCTAGATGTGAATGATCTTCTCTGGGAAACCCCACACAAAGCATATTCACTCATCAATTTCATATTTTTTTTTTTATTTTATGTATTTCTACGCCAGTGGCATTTTTAACGTTTTGATGGGGAACGGTCCAAACCCCGGTCTTGTTACTACCTAACGTCGACCTGTTGTTAGGAAGCATCATTAATTAGTAGCCCAATGACAAATGGCGACTGGGTCCAGATTCGACCCTTGCGGGATTCGATCTGGCGACCTTCAGTTTTGAAAGTTTTGATATTCATATATCGGCTAATATAACAGTTTTCTAATTTTTTAATACTATACTCACATTAATTTCAGTTTTTTTCGTTGGCTAATATTTTTTTCTTAATTGATTATATAAAAAACTATAAGAAACTAACAAAATAAATATTTATCTTTCAACGGTATCCTATTATTAATTGGTTTTATAACAATTTTAGTAACAGTAAATCTTTGCCAATGAAGGCTTCTAATACCGTTGCATGTCAGTTTCAATGACCTATTCTACGTCAAACAAATCCCTTGAATTAATATGATCAAAATGAGTGTATACATAACCAATAAACAGGTTTCTTTAGAATAAATATAGTACTGTATTCGTTGAGTTATGCATATATTAATAAATATTAAAAAGTCTATTTAGCAAATATTTTATAATATAAACCATAATTGAAATAATGTACATGGTTTTTTAATACTGAACAGTACTCGTTTAATATTTAGTCACTTTTAACGTAAATTTGTAATTTTTTTAAGCAATTTAGTGAACTAACTTACTTTTCACATCTTAGTAAAGGTTATAGTAGAGTTTTCTTTTTTTAATTTAGCCTACTAGATTCAGTTTAATCGAAATGTTTTTGTTTTTAAAAACCGTCTCGGATATATCTGCTAAATTTCTTTCCCCCTATTTTCAATTTTTCATTTTTCATGTTTTAAAACGATTCCAATAGGTGTCAAACTTGTCCCGCCCATAAATTGATTGGTACATATTTTTAGAATGGATTTACTGGACAATATGGTCATGATGCAAACATAATTTCCTATGAAAACAGTCAATGTGAAAGAAAGCGATTGTTTTTGCTTTTTAAATATAAAAATAACATTGAATACACCTAAACAACGTGCTCTTTTTCCACGAAATTTTCAGTTCCCTCTTTTTCAATTTTCTCTGTAACCGTTAATTGAAGACCAATATTACAAATTTAAAATATTGAGGTGGTTTTTGCTAAATATATTTGAGTTCGAGTGTTTAAAAAAAGTTTATTTATGTAAAACACATAACTTTTGTATTTTAACATAATTCAGGTTGTGTAAACTATTTTGAAATCCTATACTATTAACTTTTTAGGTACTATAAAACCTTTTTTAATGGTTCGAAGCTACCTTATCGTCAGCAGCTCAAGTGGTCACTTTCTTCAAAGGTGGTGCAGCTATGCAGGACGAGTCCGCTATCAATGTTATCACTGCCCCCCGCCTCCTCCGCAAGGTTGCATCTCCCTCACCGCCTTGACCAGTGAGTGTCCTGCCAACAACTGCGTCGGGCCCGTACACGCTTTTAATAGAATTTTAACATTCAACCGAAATGTCAAATCTGTTTTTTATTTTACTAGGTTTTATTTACATGTTTTTACTGTCCAAAAACTTTGATGACGTCGTTACGACCTACATGTAAGCAATTCCAAGCTGACTACACGTGATCGTGTCACGAGAATGATGAGACAAAACCGGTCGTGTACCGAAAAGTAACCATTTGAACTGCTGAAGATAACGTAGCTTAAACAGTTAAATTTAGTCTCACAGCCAATATCATTTTATCAATATGTCAATATCATTAATAACATTTTAAAATGTCCTTTGTAAGTCAAGTTCACCCAGAGAGCAGGAAGGGAGTAGCAATGGCGTGCAAAGAAGGTACTAACTACTAAAGACACACGAATAAACATCTAATTAGAAAGGACAGCCATGCAAAGATACTAATTACTAAAGCAAACCTAATAGTAGTAGGCAAGCCTTCCACGTAAGAAAGAAAGTTGAGGCTAAGGGGGAGGAGTAAAAAAGCCCGTGGAGAGATATTACAGGAATGGGCTCGTGTGAAGTCGTTCCATTATTCATTATTGATCCAGGCAAAATAAAGTAACAAATACCAAAATACCAAATCAAATAAAATAAATAATATCAAATCTACTAAATGTTTTACAAAATTGTATCTCTGTATCAATGTCACAATGACATGTAAACATAAGATAATATATAAAAAGCTACGAGTATAGCTTTCAAAGGTTCACCCTATCAGAGACACCCCTGATTATATATTTTAATAAAGCTAACAATTTATCTATAAAGAAAATTAATGAATAATAAAATAATGATCAAATAAGTATAGCGTTCTGTAAATTATACAGTAATTGAATTCAGGTGAATTTTGGCGATATTCTTAGGAAGCCTGGCAATTAACTAAAATGATACTACAAACTAACAAAGGAATAGAAATAAACAAGAGTGTCATTACATCTACGAGTAACACTAATACCTAATAAATGATAACAATAAATTTAATACTTGTACTGAATGCATACAGTGATAAGAGGTAAGTTATATTTATCAGAGACAGTGCGCACACCACACACACACAAACACACTCACACAATTTATTCACTTTCAATACACAGGTGCTTGACAAGATCTCTCAGACATGCCACATGCCTCAAGATAATGCTACCACTTTTAACCGCTATATCAGGGTTTTTTTCCTGATTGCAAATGTAACCACTCCGTGAACATTATGAAGATTTATAATACATTTTTATATTTTTTTATGAAGCTTGTATACTTTTTGACCCAAATTCGTAATTTAGACTTGTATGTTCTAAATGTACCATGGTAAATTTGGAGCAATCCTCAAAACCTTATTCTAGAAAATTTGAATTTCGCCAAGAATACGTTTTGACATACACAATCCCTAAACGCGCACATAATCAACACACAGGGTCGTAGAATTGTTTTGTATATCGGTAGAGTACATAAGTTGACTTCATAATTGTTTTATTATTTACTAAGGCCAATAAAATAACAAACTTATTTATTTTTTAGTTATTTTGGAGTTATTTTTGAGCCTATATGTGAGTTCCTCTTTAGTTTCTGTCTAATTAAACACCTACATTTTTTAAATTCGTCTCACTTCTCCGTTCTCTCCGTAATGCATCATGAATTTTTATATACTGTATAATAGATAAAATTATGGCCATTCAGTGCTTAATTTAACATTGTTGATTACGTACGTATTTAACAAGATAGATCCGTTAAAAATTTTTATTTTTATGGTTATTAATGGTCATTTTTGAAATCTTTTTCAATTCTATGAATAATTTATTTAAAAGTCAAGACTATAAAGCTAGTAAGAAAATAAACATATAAATAATTTAGCCTTTTTTCTGTCAACTAAATTTTACTAAATGCATAAGAAAATATTTTAAATTGCAACTCACAAGTTTGTAGAATAATTCCATACTCCATTTGAGATAAGGTTTTATGGTTTCTACCTCATTCAGGCAAATGCCGGAATTGTTTATAAAAAAGCAGCCGCCAGGTAGAATGGGAAGATAGGATCTTATGCCTTACTTTGTCTGAATATCCCACAATAGCACCTCGCAGTTTACATTGTGAATTCTTAAAAAATCATGAATATATCTGAATAAAAAGTATTGTGAGTTTATGCAATTAGCATGTATATTATGGTGTGTATGTGTGTATTTTTTACATTTAATATACTCATTCTACGTTAAATTGGATTTCAGACCTAAACTCGTTTATTGTTTATATCTATTTGTACATTGGATGGAATGCTTTGATAAATATGGTGGTCTCAACTAATTTTACAAAGTAATGAACTCATAAAATCTCATCTACTAAAGAATGATGAGTATGATAGTTTAGTCGTAAAAAGTATAAATATCAAGAAAACGCAAAAGTATATGAATGAACAGTTTACCCCTATTTTGTTCCATTTTTATCCCAGAACATGTTTTCTATCACTTAACTGTCATTGACAGTAATATGTATAATCTAGAACATGGACTTGAAGTGCACCTGCAGTAGCGAACTTTGTTAGGTTTGAGCTTTGCAAACATTTTGTGTTTTATAAAGTTAGTACATAACACGGTGGGAACAAATTTATACTGTGTTTCCCTTTTATGCACAACACTTTATCAACTCACTTTTAACTAATTAAAATAAATTTCATATTCTCCTTTAAATAAAATATTTTTATAGTATTTAACTTTAAATATAATATTATTACTACTAGTATTATTTAGGTATACTAATTATTCGTTTACTTACTTATTTATAAATTATTTTTTGTAACTAAGCATAACCGTTCACTTTAATCCTTTTGAAAAATAACTTCAACAATTAACTTCGACCTCAAAATTATGCAATAACGTTACTACTTACTTAGGTAAATTCCCCTAGTTCATAACATGGAACTGTACAGTAAAATAATTAAAATAAGTACATAATGTATTTAAAATACTTCATAAAGATTCCATTTTAAATACTGAAATATTTTATTTCAGTATTTAAAATGGAATTATATGTTTATATAACTATAAAGTATAGTTATAACTTAAAATATTTTATTTTATATTTGAAATAGAATATGTATAGTGAAAATAAAATTTGGTTTGGGCCTAGAGACTTAAATTACATTTTAGAAGGATAGCTGAAAACTTAAATAGTTAGGTATTTAACAATCCATTAAATATAAATGTACTTTTACATGGATATGTTTAAGCTCTGGGGGTGGTTAGTGATTTTAAGATGGAAAATATGTAACAGGTTTCCATAGAAACTACCAGGCCTATTGTATTGAATTTTTAATATAAAAGAATAAAAACAGCTGTTTACATGAATTGAAAAGATTCCCTTGAGACATATCCATTATCTAACCTATTTCCAACAGGGAAATAGATACAAACATTTCTGACCTGATATGTATACATATGTCGCACAAGCGATGCCTATGTCTGCTAATTCTCAAGACTATATTAAGTTTGTTTTTAACTTACAGTGCAGCCAAAGGATTGCTTAGTTATGTTATAGTTTCTTTTTCGTTTTTGATCGTTATTTAATTAATTTTCTAATTACTTATTGTATTTTTGGATTTAATATAGCTTTAATTCATTCATGAATATGTGTTAATGCTAAAATGGCTCGGATATACCTTGAACCATAGTTTACTACTTCAAGCACTACTATACTACTTAAATACTAAATAAAGAATATTTAAACTTCAAACTGACGATTAAGTTTTTAAGTGTAAATTATGTTTATAAAGTACTTTCAAGATAATTGACTCCAATCAGTTTTATTGTTGAAGCTTTGGAAAAGCAACTGCATCGCTAATAAGCAAGTGAATCTTTTTATTTATGACTTTAACAAGCCCCAGATAATTGTGGAGTGGGTTGGTTGCTTTAAGATCAATAAACTTTGTTGATTGAGAGAACTAGGTTTATGAAGTATTTTCCTCAATTAAAAATGATATTATTACTATCATTACAGTAAAAATAATGATAAAACGCATTAACTAAACAAAAGTTCTTGTAGCCGTTAAACCGTTTCTTCTGTAGCTATTGTAAGAGTATAATTTTATGCTTAATAAATGTTAGGGTATCTTAAAGGGGTTTGGTACTCGTAAACGGATAAAAATAGAAACAAATTCTCAATTTATACTTCATTTTATTCTATATAAGAAAATAAACACGTCAACTAAAAAAACATTAATTTTTAGTAGCGTAACTTAGTTTTCTTAAATGAGAGAATAATCGCCGCCATTTTCCACTATGGCCGACAACTTGAAAATTTGTAAGATTACTTAATATTATGGCATCCACATGTCTGTATAAATAATGGTTCAAAAGCTATGGGCTTTTAAATGTCATAAAAAATTTAATAAATTAAGTTTTCCGCAAAAACAATAAAGGTAATTTGTAATTTGACTGCCACCATTAAAACCAGCTTAAAAACTAAACAAATTAGTATTTTGAAGTAGTATTTATACAACTAACGTAATCAGAAAAAAGTAAAATGCCTATTCGTAGTAAACGGATTACGTTGTCTGAGAGCGTTTAATGTTATTCTAAGGGAGAGTATTAAAAATCTATTTCCTTTAATTTCCCAACAGTTTTTCATGAAAATTGATATGCAGCGTAAGTTCACATCACCCAACAAAAATTTGTGTAAGTAAAAAGCTTGGTGTAAGTAAAGTTTCAGCAATTGATCTACTTTGTTTCTTTTGTAGTTATTTTCAGAAATTGTATTATTAATTTTGAAACAGTAAATTATCAAACGATTTATGGATAAACATTAAAGAATATGATAGTTTTATTAAAGATTGTTTTTATTTGTCGTTTTTAAATTTACATAAGGGAGAAAATATGTGTCAGTCTAATGATACGGGTTATTTTTTATTTCAAACTATTAATATTTTAGCACTATCACTTACCTAATTTAACTGCGTACAGCGTTGTATATATGGAAGTACATCGCCGACATACCGGTAACCGTAAGTTACTCACAGCCCGTGTGGTTCATCCTTGTAACTGATCCGGCAATTTATCTTGCTAATTTCCTGTTACTAATGGGATGAGGAAAACATATATAATATCAGGGCTAACCCATACAAAACTAACAGGACAAACCTACTCTTTGATAAATTTGAAAGGAATTATGTTCGCCACCACGATACATATTTCAATTGTAGGCCTATATATTTAGTGCACTCAAAAGTAAACGGATGAAGTAAAATTAGTGTAAATTGGCAAAAGCTTTGAAAGCTTTGAGGGCAGTGAACTCGGCCAAAGTCGATATGGTTTCAATTTTTCCATTCATGTAAGTGCAAAAACACCTCTCAGGAGACCACTTTTCGCCTCGTCCGGGCTCTAGTACCTTACGCGTTCAATTTTTGTCGCCCTGTTTTCGTAGGATGAAGTAAAAACTCACGTCCTCCAACACTACTTAATATATTACACTTATATTGAGATTAAAAAAAGGAAAAAGGTAAATATTTTCTACGCTTTCGATCGATTTCGTCCATTCAAACCGGACATCAGGCCCAAACTTAGACCGAGAGATACAAAATGGCGTCCCTGCTTTAATACTATTGGCTGCCAAAATTTCCTGTCATGGCGTCGGAAGTGGCGTTTATTGGGCTGGTTGATTTCCGGAAACAGATTTCTATAGGTTCTTGCAGATCAACGTGTGTTTGTATTATGCAGTTCATTTAATTCATTTTTATTTATCTTTACATTTTTTTATAAATAAATAACTTTCCCCTTGTATTCATACCATTTTTTTACAATCTTTGATGACGAGGCCTTCTTTGATTGTTGAAAGGTTATGTCCTTATTTCAGTTAGTGTTTTGCGACGTTAGAGCTTTCTGGTTTTTCGTTCTTCCATGCTGAGATGTGATTTTTGTACCCTTTTATAAAATGGCCGGTCTGGCCTATGTATACACTATCGCAGTCTCTGCATCCAATTTGGTATATTTCTGTATGGTTGAATTTATTGGCGTTTTCAATCTTAGGGTGTATTTATAACAATGGTGTTCTGCGTCCTGAATGCTTTTGAAACTCCACGTTTCTTAAATTTATTTGCGATTCTTTGAGTTTTTCCCCTGTGTAATTGGAACTGAAAATCTCTTGGCTGCTTCACCTTCATTTTTAGTGTTGTCTGTCTTCTGATCCGGTCTTGATTTCTTATTTTTATTCATAATGTTTCACCTAATTCGTCTATTAGTGAGGGGTGATATCCGATGGCTTGTGCAATCTTCTTGATCGTTGTTATCTCCTTCCATGGTTTACCTGGTTCAGGGGAATTTTAAATGCTCTATATAACATTGGTCGGAAAGATGCATTCTAATGGCTTGATGAATTGATTGATTTGCTTTTGATGGCGTTGTCCGTCGGTGTAGGTTTTCTATATATGTAAAATTCTAAACGATCTTATTTATTGTCAAATCTAGGAAGTTTATCTTGCCTGCTTCTTTTTTATTGTCAAATCTAGGAAGTTTATCTTGCCTGCTTCTTTTTTCGTGAACGTCAGTTTCCTATGGTGGTCGTTAAATATTTTTAACATTTACTCAGCTTCTTCTTTTTTCTTGTTGAAAACACTTATGCGTATTACCTGTCTGCGTTCTTCGCACAACCTGAATGGTCCACAGAATCATGAAACACAACAGGTTTGGATATCTGAGAGGAAATATTAAATTCTTTTCCGAAATCCGTTCTTGGACTACAAGACATGAAGCTGTGCTTGAGTGGGATCGAAAATGCGTTTTTTTATTTTCCCCCAAACCTTTATCGTAAAATTCTCTTATCTTAAATGGCCAGTTATGGTGATCAGTTAGTGCGTTGCAAAGCAAAACAGAAGCGTTTGTTCAATAATTTAATTTCGAGTTCTTTATTATAATAACTGCATTTTATTTTGTTAGAGTGTTCGATATTTCTTGTAGTCACTTTTAAGGTAGTGAATTTGTATGTGATGTGAGTTGTTTTGTAAACTGCAACTGTGTATGCTGGAAAATAAAGAGAGTTATTATCATTATTAGCTACATAGATGGTTCATCTATCTCGTTGCTTACGAGACAGTGACGAGCCAGGATCTCCTAATGAATCCATTCTAGATTTCCCGCGACGCCGCCAACGCCAACCCCAGTCCCACTCCAATTTGGCTCCGAGGACGGGCCCGGGACCGGTGTCTAACCTAATCGCAGTTGAAACGGTTTAAATTACTACCTTGCGAGTTTTGAAACCATTTCGTCTCTTAAAAATAGAGGGGTTCTCACAGTACAATTCCCGTATATTTTATTCATAACCTATACGTAAAATACCAAGAAAAGAAAACTTAAATACTTTGAATTTTGTTTAATTTAACGTTAAACTATAAAAATACAGTATAGAGTAAATCATCTGAATTAAATTCAACCAGATAATCTATTGGTAAGAGATTGGATAATTTTTTTTTATGTTTACCAAACCCTTAATCAATTATCCATAAAACCCTAATTGGTGGATAGTATAAGTAGAGTACAACTAATTGCTTATCTCAAAGGAAACTATTTGCTGTACTTACAATACTTAATCCTATAATAGTTTTTTTATTAAATTCGTGTAAGTAAAAGTATAATTAAAATATTGTATTTTTTCCCTGTGTGTAAATTGACTTGGTTCATAGATATGTCTGAATGGAATATTTTCAGTTTCTCTAAATCTCTGTTCTCATCACCATATGACGTTACTTCCGTTACTCCCGAGTGTCGCAAATTGTTTACACCCCCCTGCCACTCCCCAGGGCTTAGACATATCAATATCAGTATGTTTTATGTTTTTACATGACTGTAAAATATTAGTGGTACAGTTTATAAATATAAGTAATATTGTATAGTAAATTATAAATTAACTTGCAACAAAGTAAAACGAATTCCGTTATGCCCTTAAAGTTCTCTTGCAGGAAGGTCGCCTTTAATTATTTTGCTCTAATGTTTTAGACCTGTTCAAGGGTTCAGTTTAACTGACTGTCAGGTTAATTGACGTTCGTATACCTCACTTCACTCAGTGAATAAATAAAAATTCCTTTATTTAGCATCAACATTATTTAATAGCATAGAATAGGAGTTGGATGGAATTTTATAAATGGAACTAAGCTTTTTCATTAAACGAAAAAGAAATTGAGCATTTCAAAGTAAACAAGGAAGCTTTAACCATATTTAAATATCACAAATAAACATATTATTAGACAAAGTGAGTTATTAAAATCAGTTACGTTTTTAATTTGGCTATTAGTAAATAAAAAAATGCCTAACGGTATTATAAAATTATTGAAATAGAAGTATTTAATTTTAAATGCGTTCTCTCAAACGTGGTTGCTGTCAACAAAAATACAATAATATGGTTTATGAATATATCCTAAGGGAGTATTTCAGCTGTAACTGATTGTTTGAAATGACGTGAGATTAGAACCACGTCTGGATATTGACTCTTGGAACCGCAGCTTACAATTAATGGATAGCTGACCGCTCCAGGTGGAGATTTAGATTGATTTTACTTATTTGATGCTTATTGATTGATACATATTTACCGAGAAATATGTATTTTTATTTATCATCCACCACACGACAACATCAATAGTTTTTTTACTATCGTTCCTTCATTGTTGATGGTTTTTTGGAAAACTGAAAACATGACATACATTGAGCATTATAAATGGCATACTGAACATTGTATTACTGTATATTTTGTTATATTTAGAGTGAATTCCATAAAAACACAATTTATTGTTTTAACCGCAACATCCCATCCCTATGTGCCTAGGGCTTATTCAGTGATATGAAGACAGCGAGGTACCGAAGCAGCGTGAGTCACAAAGGCTAGCCAGAAGTGACCGCTCATGGTCTGACAGCAGTCGCCGGCCGCTGGATTTTATTCGGCGACGTTTGACTTGCTGGGCCAGTGCGTTACCCCTGAACAGATGCGACAATTCTTAGAATCTTAGAAGAGATTAGATTCTTAGAAGAGCCAAATTTTTACCAAAACTAGTATTGTGAATAAAGGAATATACATGAATTTCATGTTTTTACGGACCAGGTTATTGTGTTGATTTCTTAAATTTCACAAATAACTTGACAGGCCTTTAAGCTTTCTTTTTTAGTCGGTTTTAGGATAACATTCTCAATAATACATAGGAAATCAGAAGACAGACATTTCATCTTACATCAATGTGTAACAGAAGACCATGAATTAGAGGTCGGTGTCATAGTAAATATTATAGTAAAAAAATAGTTCTTTCTCGGAAACGTCTATCGCTAGTAAGCAAGGGGAGAGTGGTGATTTTTGCAAAAACTCCATTTTATTTTATTTATTTAAAATCTACATTTCATTCCCTTAAAGAGAGTATATAAAACTATGTATTTTATTTTTAGTGGTATATTTAATTGGTAAAAAGGAAAAATTAATGTTTCACTTATCAATGTATATTTTTGGATGATACATGATATTTAGCTTCATGTGGTTGAGATTCATCCATTTATGCTTAAAAATCATAGTTTATGTGTTTATCATGGCAGCACCTCTGAATACTCTTTCCTCATGTCAATCATACAGAGAAGAGGCCAACTCTTTTAATTATAGACAGATGTTGATGAAACTTGGTATAAATGGTCAAAATAGAAATTGTTTACGCTAGAAATACCTACTTTCAGTATTCCTCACAATAGCAAATCTGCATAATCTTATAGAAAATATTATCAATATCTCTCATTAAAAATCTCTCTTATTTATTGACAGATAACGACAAAACTTGTCATATATTATTATTTATATGTTATTGATTTGGAAATTCGCTGGGAAAGTCTGCTGCTCACGGGGTTTTTACAATTTTGAAATTATTCAATAAAAATATTTTTTTAAGAAACCAGTTAAAATAGGTTTGGTTTTGTAGGCGAATATGAGAGAACGGAAAATATAGTTCTCTCTGAATAAAGATTTTCCATACTTTGTGTAATAATTTCAGTGAAATCAAACAAACCACTGATGAGTTATACTATAGATACCTAAGAAGTTTAATATCTCATTTAATTACCATAGGGTCACTAAGGCTCACCGACTCCCATATTAACTAAAGTGAAAAATAACACTTTGAATAATGTAAATATATTTACGTGTACGTATAAACAGCTAATAACGAAATGATCAGCAAACTTTTAAAATCAAACATAATAATCTTTCTTTATATAAAATCGTACCTCAGACAATCATGCTAATCACGTCAACTATATGTGCTTTCTATAGCATTTTATTTCGCCTACGATGTCCAAGTTATTCATAGCTTCAACCTCACAACAGGTTCCTAATAGGTCACGTATCACAACAGAGTCTCTTCCTGGGACCTTGTCATCGATTGATATGCAAACACTGTTATCTAAATATACATTTGACCTAAACGACTAAAAGGACGCTATGAAAGCTTGAAAAGTGACTAGATATATTACTTAATTTTAACTAATAATTGCCATATAATCTTTTAACTTTAAGTGTAAACTTTTATTACCTCTCTGGGCGTTTTCAAGATGTCAACTAAGAGAGATAATCTTATCACGTTTTATTTCCATCATAGATGAAACATACGTTCAAATGTCGAATACGTTTCTTCCCGACGAAAATTTAGGGAATACACTTGAACAATATACAGGGTACCACCCAAATGCATGCTGGGAGCTGGTAGTTTCCCACATGGCCTTGAACTCTGACTTCACATTATCACAAGCGTGGACTCAAAATATACTTTGATTTGATCTACCCAAATTATTATTTCAAAAACTATAAAATGTTTTCCCTTAATTATTTATTCAAGATTTAATTAACACTACATATTTATTATTCTTTGTTGTTCTCACCCTGACTCCTATCAAGGACTCCTGTCAAGGACTCCTGTCAGGATGAGAACCTTCCTTATGACGTTATGATCAGCCAACCGAGACCATCCCTACCCTTCACCCTTATAGCCATAATTTTCATCCATCTTATTTCTATTATCATTGCGATTGTAGGAGTGGTAACTTTCTTTCCAGTACTACAATAAACAGCGGATGATGTTCACCCATATGAAAGCTTTTTCTATGGCTTGGGTTTTCACAGCCAATTCACCTAAATCGACAACTTTTGTCTTGTTTTTTCTTGTAGATAGGTAAATTTAAAGTTAAAAAATGTACTGTAAAATTGTACTTATAATCACAGTTTTAGAGAAACTTCTTTGATTATATTTAACATCAATTACTCTTAAAGAATAGCTCTAATATTTTAATAAAATATCGTTTATCTTAAGCTGAATTCAACAAGGAAACCCAACTCGGTTAGGTAGCAAATGCATCGAAGGCGACACTACACTGACGGGTATTGTAAATAACTTAACATTCAATTCCACATAGCCCTTCCTCCTGCGGCAAGCCTGTGAATAAGTTTGTCCGCTGACTAATTATGTGTCTATTTTACATGCCTGTTATCCTCCCTGGTTGACTGTTTCTTTATTTGTGTTCTGTGATAAATCAATTATTAATTTTACCAGTTGTTGTATATTATTCGTAGATATTTTGTAAGATGTAGATTTTACTGACGTTTGGTTTACAGTTTTAGGTTATTACCGAAATAGAAAAAGACGTTACAAAAAAGTTATACAAAAAATCAATAAATACGACATGTTCATAGTTGATGACATTCCTTTTTTGCGAGAAGAATGAAGTGTATAACTTCACAATGAAATGCGTACATGGTATCTCGACTATTTTCTGGTGACTGTAGTATTGTTTACAAGTAATAAGCGTTATTTATATCCAAGGATAACTTTCCACACTTACAAAATGATTTATCCTTTATAAAATATATGTTTAAGATATCCATGGTTTAATTAATTGATGTGTTATTTAAATCTATTTAGTTTGTTTTTATAGCTGGTCTTGGAAACATGGTCTTGGGTTGAAAGGTTTCGCAAAACACATTGTATTTTAATAATATTGAATGATTTTTACTTTCTCGCCTCAAACATAGAATATGGAAAAAATATTTTATTTACTACGTCCAAAGATTCTAATTTCAGTTGGGAGTGGATTATCCGCTTTGAGGCTCCCTGAAAAAAATTGTTTTTGGACTGATGTATATGTCTGTATATGTACAACCCCGGCCACACCGATCGTATGATTTTGATGAAATTTTGTACGCGGGTGCATTTTGGCTAAATATATAAACTATATTTTTACTTCGAAAAACCCTAAAAAGTTTTGGAAAGTTAAATTTCTCAACACTCGCTCTAACAATTTTGATTATAATTTCAGTGTTTATAGCTTTCTAGATCTCAAATAATATGACGCCCCGTATGTCTGTAAAACTAATAACAAAACTGTAACTAATAGCTAATGTAAAACATTTGGGCTTTCAAGTTTCAAAAACATCATTTGTTTATGTTATGGCAAAACAACAATTTTTTAATCATTTGACTATCGCCATTAAAACTGGCATAGAAACTAAATAAATTCGTATTATGAATCATTAGTCTACGAATAACGGTTCCAGAGAAAACATAACGTACCGTGGTAAACACAGTACGTTGTTTGAGAACTCCCAATGTTATTCTTATTGAGGATATTAAAAAATCAATTTTTTTCTTCATTTCTCAACTATTTTTTTATGAAACTTGATATGCAGTGTGAGATCACATTACCCAAAAAACCACTCAAAGATTTGCATTAACTCAGGGGAGGGGCAGGGATAATGACCCCAAAGAATTTCCGAAGGTTAATTTAAGTTATTTTCAACTACTTAAAACAGTTCTCCTGTTCATTTGGTAATAATTAATTAATGATCCTGACAACTGAATCAGCTGTTATTTGTCAGTAAAAAAGTTACAAGTCATCGAATCCATTCACTTATCACCCTCACCCCTCGCCCACTGATATTTTGTTGTTTTTCATTGGGATTTGGAGGCAGATATCTTTTTCCATACCACAGGGAACCCACATTTTTATTCTATAAATGGCTTTTTTACGTTTTTCCCATGTATTTTTAAAAGTTTTCAAATTTTATCTTTCACCATTAGAATCAGCTCAAAAAACTACACAATTTAGTTCCTTAAAGTTTTTCTCTATCTCCAACGGTTAACGAGAAATTAAAAAATCTAAAAATAGTATTTATATATATATATATATAAATATATATTTCCTTATTAATATAGTTTTTTTTTTTTTTTGGTGGTGATTTTTGTGCTAAAAAAATCTCGTCAAAAATACCAAATTTGGTGTTTCCTCACAGCAGCAAACCAGCATACTCTTTCCATGTTTTTTATTCTAGAAAATGGCTTTTTATTTGTTCTCAGATAAAAGTCATATCTTATGAATCAGAAAAAAAAATTTAGTTATGGTAAATGCCTTTTTGTGTTCTCAAGTCGAGCAAACCCAGTACATGTTTTTCCATGTTAATCCTTAAGGAGATAAAAAATTAATATTTTTATTAATCAATAGTATTGGTATAATATTATATAAATATTTATTAATCATGGATGTGTCCTCACAGCAGCAAATTGATACTCTTCCCAGTTAATCTTATGTAGAATAGGTTCAGTGCCTGTAAGATGGTAAAAGTGAGGTATAAAAATGTTTATGGATGCCTACTGGTCCTGAGCAAACCATTCCACTCTATCCCTTTAATCTTATGCACTAACTTTGTTTATCCGTAGATACTTGACATAACATTATTAATTATGTTACTCGCTGAGTACGCAGGTCTGCTCTATTTTACAGTTAACAAATTCCAGTGCCTGTAAATGCTGACTAAGCCCATTCCACTCCTCTACTTATGCCCTTTGACATCTAGGTTTTCCAACTAGACCTCAGGCTCAAACCACTCAAACTTTGTACTCCTGTGATAACCTCCTCTGATGGTTAACAAATTATGTTTACTTGGAGTTTAGCTAACTATAACAGATTGTCACAACATTTTCCAGTGCATTAATTGACAGTTAGGTTCCCAATGTCGAACATATTCATAGTATAATACTCGCTGTGCTTAGGTAGTCTAGAGAAGGAATATACTTGTAAATATGTTTGTAAAAACTATATACTTCTCTTTGGGATATAGCTTACATATTGGATACATCTAAAAGGGATGTTTTCAGTTACTCTAAACAGCTATCCTTATATGTGACGTCACTTCCGTTTTTAAATTTTGGTCTGACGGATTGCCAATACCTCCCCACTCCAGAGCTAAGACATATCTAGGTCAAAATTGCAATTATTTATAGCATCTCTCTCAATTTTATATTTTTACGTTAAACATATAATCCAAGTACGTATAAAAATGTATAACAATATTTATTTTGTAAGTACTGTATATCGAATCGACGCCTTTGTTCTGTACAGTTTTACAAACAATGTTGGAAAACCTGATGGAAAAGAAGTTGATAACGAGGATATCGTTAGACGACAGATACAAACTATCGTTAGACAACAGAGATGAGGTTCCTGTCACATCACACTGCTGCCAGTGCTGCCAACTGCTCGACACTCGATGCCAGAGGTGAGAGTCTAATGGGGAGAGGGGGGAATTCAAAGAACGTAGTTTTTTCTCATTTCCGATCACATTTATTTTCTAGGTTTACTATACTGTGTAACAGGTTTACTGTATGACAGTGTAACAGAATAATATTAATTTAAAATAAACTATATCAGTAGACTGACCTATATTCTCTCCCTGTAGTAAATTAAAACTACAACAACAAAAATCATATTCTTAAATTTTTTATATAAAAAAATTAATTCTAAATTGATCTTCCTATTTATTAAACTTACAACAAGATAAGAAGTAATAAGCAAGACAAAAAACATACCCCCCTTCATAGTACCAACCTTTTTTAGGTGGTTTTTTCGAGGTGATGTGATCCTATACTGCATACCAAGTTTTATGGAAAACAGTTAAAAATAAGGAAGAAATTTAAATCATAAAATTCTCCATAAGAACAACATAGGGTTGATTGGACTTTTCTCTGTAACATAGTATGATTTTACGTACTAATTTGTTAGGTTTTTTAGTTGGTTTCAATGGAAACAGTAATACTATTTTACAAATGTATCGTTTTGCCAGGATTATTTATTTTTTCAAGTCAATAACGTTTGAATCATTAGTTTTATAGACATACTAGTGGTGTCATATTATTTGGAAACCAAAAATTTTTAACCGAAATGTGAGCGAATTTTAAGAAATTTACCTTTAGTAGTAAACTACCGTTGAAAATAAAAATTTTAAAAATTCGTCTGGAACCAAAGTACTCACCTGTGTACATATTTTCATAAAGAACAGACGATTCGTGTGGTCTCGGGGACACTAACAGACAGACAACAGTGTAATGCACTCTCTAATGGAAAATTAGCTCTACCATTGACCGGAAGGGTCGGGAACAGATCTGACGTGTTGTTTACACCTATACTACAAAGGTTCGTTGTTACAATGCATCGTTGAAACACTAGTGTTTACTTTTGCATTACAAACAATGGACCGGCCAATCACATTCGACCGGCCGACAAAGACCAATAAAAATGATTTGTATTTTAATCATGGGAGTTTATTATCCTCTAGTTTCAGCCGTGGTTGCAGTTTATTCTAATTTATTGGGTGTGATTTAACTTACTTAAAAAACTATTGTGTTTAACTCCGATGAATGTGCATGGTTTGACCACTTTGTTTGAATGGTGTTCTTTTCAGACTTAATTATTACCTATTTATGTTTTACGATACCTGAATGACATTTTGTTTCTTTGTTGATAATATCTGGCTCCCAGGGCCTTTTCTTAGCATCTTTAAAAAGACCCGATAATCCTTTTGTATAGTATTTCGAGTATAGATATATTATCATAGGAATCATTTTGGTATATAATGTTTTACTGCATTATACTTGCTACATCGTAATGAGGGATTATCTTATATCTAATCTGGAATTTTGTAGAGGTAGTTGCAATCTCAATACTCTCCCCACTGTGAATAGTCGACTCTTGTAAGATCACTGCTTCTGTAGCTAAGTTGATCCATTGCGTTGTTTTATCTTTGCTAAGTTCAGATCTGATCCTGATTCTTTAGACGTTTTTTATAATTTAAGCAATGCCTCAATCACAAACTATTAAATCGTGTAGTATCCTGGTAAGTAATTTAAAATCAAAAAATAGTATGTATCTAAATGGTTCTAATATACTAATTCCCTTTTTGCTTGTGTCAATGCCAGGAAATGTTTAAAAAAACGTAAATGTTTAAAGGTTTTTTTGGGAAAACTATCCAACCCAGGTGCACATCCTCAGGACATTTTCACCAAAGTCAAAGATCGTAACTACAAGGTAGTAAGAGATGTTAACAATAAATAAAATAATGTTTTCAATGTATATTTATGTACGTATGTATGAACATTAAAGCCTATAACCACTATCGCCATTTTTTGTTTGTTTTAATGTATTTCTATGATATTTCTTAACCTTTTATTCTCTTAACTAAGCAATTATATAAGACATGTATTTGTAAAAATATAGTAAAAGAAAAGGAAAATGATGTAATCGCTTTAGATTTTAGTCTAAGAGCTAATGCTAAAACTGATTGGAAAAATAAATCAATAAAATGTGATGGAAGCGTATTGAAGATACTTGTCTCGTCTAGGCCCAGAAGTGCAACCTCGCCTACGAGCTGCTTGTCGACGCAATCGGGCTAAAAGGATATATTTATAGCCATGCGTTTTACACATGCCGTTTACATGAGAACATTTAGTAATGTGGTGTTAACTATAGTACTATAATAAATAATGATTTGTTTCCTCTAAAAATATACAAATACAGTACAATGTACAGATAAGGAATATAAGTTGACCACGTTTGCCAGTAATTGTGGTCTACTGTAACATGTAAAAAGTCAATTGAAAAAGTCACAAACTATGTGTAAAAAAATACAACACTACTTAAAAAGAAAAATAAAATAAAGGGTAAACAAAAGTAAGTGTGTATAGTGTAGTTTTAATGTGGTAAGTAATAATTCCCAGCCAAAAAATATAATGAAAATTGTAGCAATAATTATATAAAATTATATACAGCTATTATACTTGAATATTTAACAGCTATTATAAAATAACAAACAAACTATAACAAACAAACAAACTATAACAAACAAAGCGTAAGACAAAGATTTAAAAGAACGTGTATCATTGTTGGATTGGGGCAATATTTTAATTAATTCTTTCAACACTACTTTTTTAGTTGGTTTGGTAAGATTCACTACAAAATGTTGAACCCCTACGCTGATGTATTTGTTTTAAAAGTTTTTAGTATCAAAGTCCTTTTTAAGGATTGTATAACTTAGTAGTAAATTTTATACATCTTATTAAAAAAAACATTAACGTACAAATGAAAACCAATAAATAAAAAGCAAATTTCAACTACAATATTATTTATACCCAAATTGTTTTTAAATTTAATAATTCATTAAGTAAGTATAGAAGATAATTTGTATTAATATCTTTGACTTGAAGAAATTGATGATTAAAATGAACTTGTTATAAAACTTATAGTCTATATACTGCACTCACAATTTATTGTTTTTATTTATTTTCAAGGATAAAAGAAGACGAATATTTTACCTTTGATTTTTCTACAGGGAAGTAAATACAAATGTTTTTCACTAACATCACAGAAAAATAAACACATCGTAAAAAACTAATTTAAAAATTCTTGAACGATTAAAAAAATAAAAGTGGTATTTTAACCTAAATTAAGAAAACAAAGTATTTGAAGGTTTGAACAGTTTAGTACTGTGGTATTGTTATTTTAACTTGGCGAAAACGTCAAATGGGAAGTACATGTTGTAGCCTACTTGTAGCGGGTGTGTGGTAAGATTCTAATGCTATATATAGGGTGTGTGATAAATTGAAGGTATATCCAGCAAAGTTAAAATCTGGACTAACCCGTACGCCCACTACTGACAAAACTGTGCAACTGTACACTGCCGGGCGAGGGCTTTACCAGTTTAATCCGTTCAGCGAAGTAGTGATCTCATTGCCTATACTTTACCGGCCCACGTATAAGATTGCTTGGCTTTTGAGATAGATCTAAAGGTGAAATACCGTAATCAATTCCTACTCCTAGATATTTGATTTATATTATAACATAAAATACATTTATTTCCGTTAAGTATTTTTGTAGAGACTATTTTAGTATTAATTTCTACATGACACATACACTGGAGAGTTAAGAAGCCCCAGCAAAGCCTTCGAGATATACCTCATATAGATAACAACCCTAAGAAAGAAAATATCTAAAAGGATGGACAAATTTGAAATGGCTAATCTGCATACTTTTTGATGAAGTAAACACCATTAAAACTAGTCTAGATTAGGATTTGGGTCACAAATCTATAAAATAAAAAACTCAGTAGGTCCAATGATATTTTATTTAGTTAGATTATATTTAGTTTAGATATTTTTATTTAGTCTTATATGTTTCCTGGTAAAGATTAAATAAGGTTTAGTTTTTACTGCTATTTTATCACCCCATACCATCATGTTTTGGTTTATTAAGTCAATTTTAGTAGGAATATTTTTAACCCATTAATAATAATAAAACGTGACAAAATTTTAGTTTTATCCAGCATTGCAGATGATTACCTGGTGTTTGAAAGTATCTTAAATACTGTTGGGTCGCGAAATAACGTTGTGGTGGTCAACACAATTTGAGAACCACTGCCCTAGAGCAATTCAAGTATGTATCTATCATCTATGGTATCCTTCCCAATTGGAAAGTGATATACCACTTACCAATAATTTTAATCAGAGAGGGTGTGCTGATCAGCTTAAAGCAAACCATCATGCAAACAGAACCCTGTTGCATTGAGGTTTTCGCGAGAGGCTTAATCCTATTACGCTATGCCCTCAGTAGGGGCACCTCATTCGATGGAGGAAGAGCGTTCGTCCCCTACCGCCACGGATGTCCGCTGGCTCGGTTTCACCCGCCCAGTCGTTACCCAGCCTACCGACCAGTTGTGGCTATCGATGCCACCCCGACCGGTGTTGCTCACCGGCAAGCATCCACTGCCCCCCGATTTCACCGGTGAAGACCGGCTATCCGCCCTCGGCGGCCCGGAGACGAGTGACACCTTACCATCGGCAAACCTCACTCTGGAAGGAACAGGGGTTCGACCAGCGCATTTTAGCACCAACCACTACTACTACGAATCCAAACCCAGGAGGGAGTAAAGCCCTCTCCAGCCCGTAGTACCGTCACCTTTTTAAGCCGGAATGGTGTTAGGCCGAGATCGTGTCTCTACCCATTTGGAGGCCGAAGCTGCATCCATCCCTGGGTTCCGGGATTTGGCTAAAGGCCCGCGTGGTCGCCTACCACGTCCCACACAAGTGAGCCCCTGCGGGAGAGCAAACCATCAGAAGAGACAAGAAGAAACCAAGGTTATTGAAGCTCGCCACACTGGATAGCCAAAAAGGACTTTCCAGAACTTCTTTTTAACGTACGCTATTTTGATCCCGTAACTAAACTAAACTGGACATATAAGCATGTATTCCTACTAAACTAGCACTATAGCTACAAAATATCAGTTAAGAACACGATAAAAATACCACTATTTACTAGTTTTGAGAGGATTTCATTTCTCGAGAGTCTTTTTCATAGGCGGACTACTTGGTTAAGCCTTATAAGAACAAATTTAATTCTGTGATATTATTACTGGCTACATGATAGTCGTAAAATATATCTAGTTCATAAATACAAATAAAGTGGTTATCTACAAGGAAAATTACGTTTGTATTTTTTTTAATACTTGTTACTTATCAGGTATAATTACGTGGTACATACAATTTTTTTAAAGGAACAAATTAATAAATACATACAAGTTAATTTGCGTAAAATCACCATGGGATGGTAAAGTTAGAGTAATATTATTAATTTCTCAGAATGTAATTGAGTCTTGAAAATATTAAATTTAAGTACACCACAGTAAACACAACATGAATAACTCCATTTTGGTTTCAATATTTATTCTAGATATCATTTCCAGACGTGTTCATCTCAGTATATTTTTCTTCCAGATAAGAAATATTTCTACTACATTTGACAGCCAATACGCCAAACCAAACAGAGGTATTTTTCCTCTAATATTTGATCAAACAGCCTCCTGTATTGAAGGTTATATCAAATATTTTATTAAAGTAACAAATACTATTAAATATTACAGTTGAAAAATTTATATACTGTTTGAAGTATTATATTTTTAACGTCGTCAGTTCAATATAACAGCCCATTTAAAGGATAATTTATTTAAAAGGTATTTGCTGAACACTAAAAAATGTGTTAAATTTCAACTCATAGTCCTTGGATACAAAAGCTGAAATATCTCTCAAGAATCACATTTAAATAATCAGAACTTTTTTGTAGTGATTGTAGCAAATTAATTTTAGTTTATTCAAACGAAACCCGAGAGCATAATATGCTCTTGGTTTTATTTCAATTATTTAAACAAAACAACTCGAGGAAAGCCCTAAATAAGTCCTGAAACCATTTGAGGTCAGTAAAACTAGAATATAATTAGTACACAGCATTTTAAATGTTAAATAAATGACTGAGTTTTCCTGTAATCTATTTATTTTCCTCGTTGTTAAATCAACGTTGTAACGGTATTTCATAAGTAGTTATTTTTATCAGTTGCCAAAAAGGAATTGTGATTCTTAGTTACATTACATGATCAGATCAGGTATTATAACAAAACGTAAAAACATACAACGAACCGTGTAATCTTGGATATCATACGCTCAAACCTGCATCACTAAACTAATAACTAATTTATTGTTTAATCCGAAAAACCAACATCACAGTCCTTTCAACGGAGGTAGTGTATTAAAATGATTAAACTCAAATAAATCAGTTTGTTTTTCATTTTCGACGGATCATTATTCTAAAAATCCTTGACTTTATTTATTCATTAGGAACATTGGATGAATATGACTAGTTTTATGTATTTGAAGAAAGAATCATTAATAAAAGTCAAATTTAAGAACGAAAGTTTCGTACAGTAGCGAGGTACAACAAACTTTTGTTAGGATTTTGCTTATGATCAAACCGGTGACTTCCAGACTATAAACTGAATCCACCAGAATCCACTGAAACACCCAGCTAGTCAACTCAATTTATATTTTCTAATTATATATTTTTTCTAATTCATAAATTCAAATGATGTACATTAAAACCAGTGTATGGATACTAATAGCTTATTTAGTGTCACTTAATTTCTTCCATAGGCACCTTCATGTCCACTCTTGAGGATTGACTCCAGAACAAGTCTTCTCAGCCTGTTGCATTGTAACTTCCTACACCACCTTCAACTTAGGATGAGAGCCTAGGATGAAGAGTACATACTTGACGTGTTCTGTGAGTATACGAGGCTAGGAAAATCTCCTACGATGATGTTCATGTTACATGTTGAGAATGGAACATTTGTGGATTCTTGAGAATATTGTATGTTTTATTCACATTTAACTACTTAAAGTAAATCGAAGTTTACTAGAGAACTTGTTTTATTAATACATTATTACATTATTTTTATTACCGGCACGGTAGCTCAGGTTTAACGTGAAAACAGTCAAAGGTTGCAGGATTGACACGAGTGGTCACCTCCAGCTAGTCTATGTGACTAATTCTTACGGTACGTGGCTGTCTTTAATTATTCACCACGTAAACCTTAGGCCCATGGGGATGGGCAGTTGAGGTTTTAAAAATAAACAGATGAAGACCTGAAGTAAAATAGGATCTAAGTGTCATTTTTTAATTTATTGAGTTATAACTGGAAATGTGATTTATAAAGCAAACCAGTTTAGGGTATATTCTAAACTAAGTGCTCCAAATGTTTCTAGTAGTTGCTATGGTCAACAGAATGAATGGGTGCATATGGCCCACGCACTCGGTGGGTGAAAACCCTTGAGACCTCAAAATAATCAGTTGATTATTGGAGACTGCCAGAGGATTTGTAGCGATTTGAGGGTTGTGGTGCAGTGGTAGTGTAATTAGCCACAATGTGAGAGGTCCGGCTACTCGGTGGGGTTTGGATGACCACATCAGCTGTCTTTGACTCGAGGATGTCACATTGCATTGCTCGTTATCTGTACTATATGTCTAATCCCAAATATAATTATCAATAAATGATCAATCAAAACAATAATCAGTAAATGATTTGTGAGGTATTACGCCTTGAAAACGTTTAGGAAAAGGAATGACGTGAGGTTATTTATGTTTCACAAAAAATTTTGCAGACCTAAGCAACGCTAGTGAGGATTATAGATCTTTCTGCGGGATTTTGTAGAGCCTCCTAAAGGAAGGAATTCATAAGGATAGAAAAGGTTATTTAATTTCTTAATTTCCTTCAATACATCTAATAGTATCCATGATCAAAGGTAATATTTTTGACTGTCTTAGAGTGTATACGCTAAAAATGCCTGTCTGGGAAAAAATATTAATTAAAAAACTCTGACACAGTTTTAAACAGTTGCCTTGTCTTAGGAATATTTAGTTTATGGATATTCTACATATATAAAACTATAACAACAAACTAACTTAAACTAAACTAACTAAAACTATAACTATTTTCTCAGTATTTAGGGTAAAACTGAGAAAATAGTTTATAGTTGAGCTGAACTTATTAATTTTAAATTTTATAGTACAATTTGTTTTACTTTAGTGACGTATAAATTTTTAGTCTCAACATGAAACACAAATAATTTTTACATTATTTCAAAACTTACTCCGAGAAACAAATCAACACTAAAAGCTGTTTGTGCAAATCATTTCCCTAGCAAACCAGATTGGATGTGGGAATAACTGGCTTAAAACAGCAACAGAGGTATACTTTAGGCCTACCTACTTCGCCGCTCAATCCTCTCCTGCAAAACCATCCTTAATACTCTTGGGATGCATTTTACATCGAAATTTATCATAGTTGAAATAATATGTAGTATATATTGAATCCCATACGCGTATTTCATTTATTAGTCCTTAAAAGACTAATTTATAGGTACGGGTCATATATTTAAATATATGTTGAAATAATTAACAAGCTGGTATAAGTTTTTAAAACGTTAATGGAATATTCCTATTTTAAACAATAATTATTTTCATGAAAAAATAAATATAATTCCCGTAATTGAATGTCAACAAACAATAAAACAAATAAGAACAAACAATATTCAAATATTTTAATTAACAGTTTCAACTTAATAAAACCCCTATTTTGTGGATTGGTGTGAAATAAGGGGTTACATTGGTTTTAGCTAAAATACGATGAACTTCGCATAAATATGTGAAAACATTCGAGCGGAGGAGAATCTCCAACTGAATTCTACGAACAAGTAGGAATAAGTACATATACCGTGTGACGAATTTGATTCCTCATTCAGTATTTTATGTAATAATATCTTCAATTAATTCTATATTACACTTACATATGTTTATTAAAATCAAAATTACATTTCAGGGGATATTCCTCTAACACGCAATATTAATAACAATACAATTCCGTCACTCAGGAAAATTATATCCTCAGGAAATTAAATGAATTTCTGTGTATTTATATCTATGCTCCTTGCTACAATAACACTTATTGATTTAATTATAAAGTTAATCTTTTAATTAATCAACATACAGTGTATTGATTTAATAATTACTCTGAGGTTCCTATGTTCCCTGTGGATCTGTTTGACACCGGAGGTCCCAATGATCAGCTGATCAGCTGTATGACGTCATTACACTGACATTGAGTGACATATGTCACACATGGTTCATATTTGGCAACAAGTCCTTTGAAATAGTAATCACATCAATACAATAATGGCGTTTTTCTAAATTTCTCTGCAAACGTTTTAAAACGTCAAATTATATTGACGGCTTAATCTGTTTGGTTTGATTTACATTTACAATACCTT
This sequence comes from Nephotettix cincticeps, assembly GCA_023375725.1. Taxonomy (NCBI): domain Eukaryota; kingdom Metazoa; phylum Arthropoda; class Insecta; order Hemiptera; family Cicadellidae; genus Nephotettix; species Nephotettix cincticeps. The sequence continues at coordinate 51,878,203 of CM041790.1, read as the reverse complement.
TTGGTAGTTCCCATATAAATTTTTGTCAGGCACACTGTTTTCGTAGTATTTTAAACATTTACTGCAGTTTTAATTAGATTCCCAAATATAAATGTATACTTTTTGAGAGATTGCCTTGTCATACAACGGTAATTACTTTTCTGATCGGGGTTAGTAATTAATTTGTGATTTTAATTAATAAACTTTTATACTATAAGTTTATTATTAAAGTTTATCATTAGTTTATAAAAGTGCCTATTTATAAAGTACATTTACGAAGTAATTTATTGAGTAAATAACTTTTAGTACAGCATTTATACTCGTATCAAACACATCATTTAACAATATGTTATGTACGTATATATACTATATACATACATATCACAGGACAAATAAACATCATATATATTTTTTAATTTACCCTAAAAATTTCCCTTGTCTTTCCTCGTATCTACTTAAGGGTGATTTTACTTAGCCAAGAAGTAGGATAACATAAAAGCTTTTTGTGAAAACGGATCTAACCAAACTAGGCATCCTTGGATTTGAACCCATGACCTACTGCACTAAAGCAAACCGCTATCTAATTAGCTCGCAAGACGGCCAATACCTTAATTTGTTCACTAGATCTTAACAAATTACCTAACTGGTTGTTTCATTAATAAACATAGAATCATAATAACACTTTAATTAGGTACACCATGTTTAGAACACAAATCGTTTCTATATCCCAACCGTAGGCGATCGTGTGACTGTTGGCTGGTCCATCACTTGTAACACGATACTGTTTTCATACAATTCACCCATTCATGGTCAGTCTAGAGCTTTTAATACCTAGTGTGAATATTTTAGAAACCACGTAACAGAGAGTTTTATAAAATATACCTTCCTCAGTCACGAAATCTGATAAAATAAAACCTGAACTAAATGTTTGGTGGTTACCGCTACGCTATTACGCTATTGATGGATGTATTATTCTCATAGTGCTCCGATTGGTTTAGCTTAGTTTAGTTATGGTGATATCCGCCAGGGCTCGGAGCACATCATTGTTCTCCAGGACATCATTGTTCTACCACGCCATATTGAAGACGCACAGCTTAAATAATACCCAAGATAAGATCTATGGACATAACTATTCATAGCAGTACCACAAATAGCATTTAGGTTACTGCTGCACTCACTGTTTACAGGCTCCACTGTTTATCTTTGTTTGACATGAAGAAGTCTTGAAATTTATTTTTATTGACAATAAAAAATTATCATGTCCCATCAGTATTTTTGCATGACATACATGTCTAATTGATTTCAAAAAGATAATGGGTTATTTTTATTGCGGAAATTTCCCATAAAGATTGGTAAAAACAAACAACGTCTTGAGCCAGTAAGACTTGTGGACGTACTTTTTTTCTTGTCTCAAGTTTTTTTTTCGAATGGTTTAAACTTTTTGTTTTCAGCTTTATACTGGTTTCGTCCTGATTATAAAGTAAGAGGATCCCTTCCAGTCCACAGGGCTTTTGGTCCATAGTGCCCCACTTTCAATAATAAGGGGGGAACGCCCGAACAAGAAAATAAACCTACGTAACATTTTACTGTCTTTCTCATGTTGTATTAAAACCTCTGATTCTTCTGCATTCATAGAAGTGTATAGTCGCAGGTTTCTTGGTAGCATATATTATGTATAGTTTGAAGAATGTTTGTGATTGATTTGAGGGTATAGGCCTATGTAAACCTGTGTAAATATTTGCAATGAACTTTACGTTGTATATGCTTAAAATGTGTTGTATATGCTTTGTTTTTGTCTACTTTAAATGCAGAAGAGAATTTAAATTTGAAAATTAAATAAATAAAAAAATAAAATCATTATTTTAATATTTAATTTACAGAAAACCAATAATCCAATAACATTTTAATTCACCAGTGTTAATAAGCACCAAAATTTTCATTAATTCAACATCAACGGTCCAATATCAATATAAAGTGCTGAGAGCATAGAAAAAACAACTTTCGGATAATTTTGACACGTGCTGTGAAATTAGGTGGATATGATATGAGATATGCACAGGTTTGGGGAAACGTAAGCCAAAAATTAAGTATCATAGTTGAAGTGTATATTTTCTTATATTTATGATAAAATAAAGAATATATTTAGAATAAAAGAAATTTCATTTTTTTTCAATTTTACCCATTTATGAGTACCGTAGCAAATCCCTTGTTGAACGAAAATGAATATTTTATTTCATTTCATTTTCCAGTAGGGTAACTAAAACTGTCTAGTAGACGAACCATGCGAAACAGTTTGGAGTATAAGACGTGAAGTATAAGGCGTGGAGTGTTAAGACATGGAGTATAAGATTGTAAGGAGTCCAACACTCATGGGGACAGTACGAATCGGTTCAAAGCAATACATTTTGTCATTCTTCCTACAAATAAATAACGTTACAGAATGTTTATTTGAAACTTATTTTATGTTAACTTACGGCAGTAGGCCTATACACAGCCTGGATACATTACCAGATTAGTACAATTGGGAAATCACAAACACACAAAACATTCTGTTATTTTTAAGTATTAAAATTAAAATAAGATAACATAGTTGATTCGGGTTGGTGTTGTAATTTTACAAATGAAACTCACTGGTGGGGAAATCCTGTGCAAACAACCGCAGGACATGTCCATATGTGTGTTGATTTTGAACTGCTTCCCGGGATAATTAACAACGATAATTAAGTCAATTTGTTACAACTGAATTCATTAGCAAATAAATAATATTCTGGTCCTTAATAGATTGATGGAACATGATGTAATTACTTAACATTTTTATTCATTGTCAATTTTTACATTTGTGAATTCTCTCCTCCAGTGTGGTTTAATGTTATCCTGATGTACGTTTCATTCTAACAATAACCAACATAATCGTAATTACGTGAATTTGAATATGATGGAAGCATAAAATCAAATAATCTGGAATTAGAAAGTCATCCTAATATATTAGACTTGCTGAACTCAATAAATAATTGAGAGACAGTTACAAAATCTAAAGCTAATTATATTTCGTTCACAAGCAACGTTAAAGCAGTTCCATTTCTGACAGAATGGAACATGATATGTTGATTTAACCTGCAAAGCCAAACCACCTGCCGCTGGCTTCAGCCCTTGCTCCTAGCTCTTCACTGACTTATTCATCATCTTATCCATAGTCAATCACTTCAAATTCCCTCAAGTTTACATACAACTACAATATAATTTGCTGCATATTGAATCTTGTGTAGGCCTATACTCTGGACTGTTATAAGCAAATTATAGATACATTTTAGACTCAGTAATTTAATTGACGAAGTCGAATTTTGTATTTTGTAAATACCTAGTAAAACCTTTTAGGGTCGTCCTGCATAATTTGGTACAGCCACTGAAAATAAAGAAATGTATAAGGATTGAAAAGGTCATGGAGTCTACTTAATTTTTAGAGACGTTAAAAATATCTCCAAACCAATGATCTAGGCTCATGCTGTAAGACACCTAATAGGTTTAGTTCTCCATTCCAACAACACCCTAATGTAATACAGTTGCAGAGAGGCCTTCATCGAAGTTATTTACACTAAAAAACACAACCTTTACACTGTCTCTCCTAGCCATCGTTGCAACACCATATTCAACAACCGGTTATCACAACACAGATTGGCACTTTTTGAAAGAAAACCACATCACAGAGGAATTAAACTATTTCAGGCCTTGCCTCATAGAAACATTGCACAGTTTTCCAAATTTAAAAAAGCATTGAAATTATGATGATTTTTGTAATCACCTGAATTAAAATAACTCCTCATGACCTATGTTATGGCCTCGCCCAACCTTCCCTAAGTGGACCCGATACATATGAAGGGACACAGCTGACACTACCAAAACCTTTTGTACAAGGACGCGGAGAAGAAGATATGTATGAACCAGGAAAGGATCTTCCCCAGGAGCCCTCAACTTTTCACACCCTTGTAGAGTATATTACCTCCTTCCAGCAAGTCCAGATCCCTCCCAGGGAGTAAGTATGGGACAGGTGTATCTCCACACCACACCCATGAAGTCTTGTCAGATTGGATGTTCGGGCTCAGCTGAGAGTCAAGCTAGGAGATAAGATGAGATGAGGAGGTCATACTAAGCTGATATGGAAGTATGTTATTTAGATTTTTATTGCGGACATTTTCCTTCACGATTTTGTGTAAAACAAATAAAGTTCCACGACATTTTGAGATCTGGAATCTGATCTTGTCCTCAGGTGAACTAATATCTAAAACATAACACAACTAAGACATGATCCGGGCTAAGCCGATATAAAGCTGTAAATACAAAAGTTTAAAGCAGTCAAAAAACTTACAAACAAACCATTCACTAACCATTACACACAGAAGAAACCAAACACGACCACTCGTCACGGAGAATCAAAGACAACACACACAGTTGTCACACAGAAAACTTGTCACAGTTGACAACTTGTGACAGTTGTCTTTGAGTCTCCGTGACGAGTGGACGTGTTTGGTTTTTCATGTGTGTAATGTTTAGTGAATGTTTGTTTTTAAGTTTTTTACTGCTTTAAACTTTTATGTTTTCAGCTTAATACCGGCTTAGTCCGGGTTATGAGTTAATTCTGTTATGTTTTAGATATTAGTTCACCTGAGGACGGCATCAGATTCCAAATCCTGAAACGTCGTGAAACTTTTGTTTTACACAAAATCGTGATGGAAAATGTCCGCATTAAAAATCTAAATAACCAAAAAAAATCCACCATCTAAATCTAGATCCACCATCACCATTAATGAAATTCAAACAAAGAATTGATATGGAAGGCTGTCATACTGGGATTTACCACTAAAGGTAACAGATTCTTTATAATTGCCTAGCTGACACAGCGAACTCCGTAACGCCCTACTGTAAATATGTGTTAACTTTAAGATTTGCTATGTGCTAAAATCGAATAGTATTACGGCATCGTTGTGAAAGACTAGATATTCTGAGCCGTGGGCCAGTTAATAATAATACTGAAACAATAAGACATATTAATAACATTCTCATAAAATAAATAAATCTAAGTGGATTGATTCACAATATTCTAATCCTACCAACACCCAAACCAAACCTAACGGTTATATGGCTTTTGTATGAGAGATATACAACAGCTGATTATAATAAACTGACTTTTAATCAGACGGAAAATAAAAAATATAATTACATAATCCCCGAAAACAGTAAACTATTAACGTGGCGAATAAAGCTGTTTATTTTGTACAGCACATATTTACTTCGTAGTTTTACATTAATGAATTATTCAGATGGCATGGAAAAGTAAAGCATATTGCTAATGGAAAGTAAAAGAACAGTTGTAGCTTAATAAATCATATGTTTTGATTGTAGAAAATTTGTAAACAAATATAATCTCCATGACATTAGACATTTAAAACGCCATAAAATGGAAACATATGGAGTTTTAGAAAATTGTTTTCGCTAAAACCATCCCAGACACGACATGTAGAGAGCAACTTCCTAAAATTTCATGGCAATCAGATGAGTATTTTGGCAACGCATAAATAAAGGACATACATACATCCATCCATTTTTATTTTCTCCCCTTATACGTAGTATATGGAGAAAGTATTGTTTTCGTCAAAATTTTAGAATTTGAGTTGAGGGTGGATATATCCGTTTTGGGGTCCCCTGAATCCAAAAAAGTGGGTTTGGACGTGATGTCTGTCCGTCCGTGTGTCTGTCTGTGTGTGTGTCTGGATGTGTACAGTGCCACAGCCTACCCCGTTGGTCCGATTTAGATGAAATTTGGCATGTATATATATAGTCACCGTATCTCCAGGCGTTTTTTTCGTTTTTTTGAATTTTTGATTTTTAAGGGTAGTTCACCCCTAAAAACCCTTAAATTACTGTTCACGATAAACGCAGTACGTTGTCTGAAAGCGCCCAATGTTATTCTTAAGGAAAATATAAAAAAAAATTGCAATTCCTTCCTTACTTTCCACCCGTTTTCCATGAAACTTGGTATGAAGTGTAAGGTCAAATCAGTGAACAAAACCAGCTCAAAAAAGCTTGGTATTACCGGAGGGGGGGGGGGTTCCCCCATGCAATTTGAACAATAAATTATTAAATGATATTTAGAATAACTTTGTAGAACATGATAGTTTTATTGTTTTATTATTGTCTTTTTCAAATTTACTTAAGGGAGAAAGTATGTGTCAGTCCACTGGTACCGTTTATTATATATAGAGATATAGAGAGTAAGAGTGTTTAAAGAGTGCTGAAAGATAATCGTGGTGTCTTTGTAATTTGTAGTGAAATTAAATTTGAACATCATTTTCATATGATGAAACATATTTAAGTGCTTATTACATAGTAATCAACACTTGTTACATACCAATCAATACATTTGCCTAAGTTAGGTTATTGATTTCGAATTATATTCATAGTTGGAGATGGCCATTTAATTATTTTTCCAATCTATATGCATTAATTAACATGGAAAAACAGTAAAGTATATCTTGAAACTTCTATAGAATGGGAAAAATAGTTTTGATTGATAGTTATAAAATTAGTCAGAGCAAAATGCAAAAGTGTGTTTCATAATAGAGCCAGTAAACATGCTGTGGCAGTTTATAAAAACCTCTATGTGGTATCAGTGTATCAAATCTGAGGAATAACTATTCTGATAAACTGAAACATTGAAAAATATACTATTTTTTTACAAAAAAATATCCCCTTTTAACAGTGAAATTCAAACACACAAAGAACTGCTGGTATTAACTTTCACTAAGTCACATAATTCCCTCTTTCATGCAGAATTAAAATCTGCCAGCTTTCCCACATCCTGATCCTCAAGCCTTTTTAATAATTTTAAGGATTAACAAAAGTTATATGGTTATATAAAAGCTATATATTAGAATAACTCTTGATACTAAATCGTGTAACTCATTGCAGCATTGTTACTACACAAAATGTAACACAAATATTTTTATCCATCGTTCCATAGTTTTACACTTTGTGGTACACTATATTTTTGTTTTATGTTTTTTTGTGTATAGTGTTACAGAAAATGTAACTCCTATTATCTATGTGACAAAAATAATTAAGTATAAGCATTTTATATTTTCATTATAACTCCGTGCTTGTCCTAACCAAATCATTTCACTGCTTGAGCCATAAAGTCATTACACAAGTTTGACATATTAGTAATTAAAGGCACATCAAAGATGTGGTTCAAAAGCTATCTCAAAGACTGGAAACAAATAGTAGAAATCACATAATCAAAAATGGTGTTACAGAAAGAACTAGATCAAAACCTATGCCTTTGAATTGGGTAGTACCACAGGGATCTATCTATATTAGGGCCAATATTGTTTATACTTTTCACAAATAACATATCAGAATAAATGGGAAACTCTTGTATGATATCAATGTATGCTGATGACATCACCTGGATTAAATACATATTAATCAGTCCATTTTAACACTCAATAGGGCTTAATAAAACCTAAAACAATAAAAATTAGGTTAAACTTGTATAAGCAAATAATATTACTATTCAGAATGTGTACTGAACAACAGTGGATTTTACAATGCTTATACCAGCCAATGTATAGGGATATGGATTGATTTGGTTCACTAAATAATACTGTTGACCAAGCTAAAATCTGAGCATTATTTTACTAAATACTGTGTTTTCGGTCCTATATTTACAGTCACCAAACAATACACCACCCAAATTAACTAATCAGGAGTATTTTGACCATTATTGCAAACTATAACACAGTCAGCATAAATTTTGAAAACATAACTGTACAATATTATCATCTCTATTTTCTTATAGGTTTAATAATTAGAACAACATAAGGTAAAATCGGTTGGATTTAATTCTTTACTTAAACCTTTTACTTGTCTATTGACTCAATTGTGAAAGTTTCAAAGTCTCAGAGCAGTGAGCAGAAATTGATAAACTTTCACAGAATTTCTCTCAATGATATTTTTACTTTTATTTATGTTCACATTAAACACTAACCGTCAATGAATGAATTTGATGGGTTTTATAGCATTTAGCTTTATTTTGGTATTACTGAAATCTATAGTTATAACTTAATAAAATATTACGGTCTTAAACTACTGTGATTTTTGTAAATATTACTGAGTGTAATAAATATGTAGAGGCCCTTGCTTTGCCTAAATAATGAAGAATTTTTCATTAAATATTCATTTTTTGTCGTCTCAAGAAAAGATCATTGTTAACATTTTCTATAAATGAGAAGATTTCTATCTAAACTCTAAATTTTTAAAGGTAGGGTTTGAGTATTTTTTATATGTACATTATATTTAATTGTTTTGTTTATAACAAATTTACAAACTACAAATTTATTTTTATATCTCAGACCATACTCTATACTAAACTTCTTTGGTTAAGATCACACCAAAATTACAACATCAACGTTGCCTCCAGATTCAGTATTCCAAATCTTTTTTGCTATTTATATCTTTTACCATGTCAAATCAGCTCCCATCATTGTAGTCAACTTATTATTACCTTACAATTATGACCTACCCAGGAATTTTAAGCTAAGTATGAATGAGAAATGACTGAGTCTTGTTGCTGAATAGGTTTGATATGTTCTTTAGACAGGTGTTAATTAATAGCCCAACAGATAATGACATTTAAGGGAGTTACTTAATGTGGGATTCGGACCACAATTTTGCCTCTGAATTACGAACTGTACTTTAACAACTAGGCATAGTGTCACAAATCTTTTTTTTAAAGCTAAACACAAATTTTTTAAATGATTGTTTCGTTTTCTATCCAAAAGGGCTGTTACAATGGAAAAGGGTTTGAATTAAAACACTAAAAACTAATTTACTCTAAACTAAAATTTATTCAAACTATATTAAAACAATAAATTACAACTATGTACAATGGCACTCACAATTATTAAAATATGTAACTTTAACTGCAACTTAATACAAATAGTTTCTATTGATTTGATCTAAACAATGTTGTAGTGAGTTAAGACATTTTTAATTTTTGCAAACATTATCATATTTTCCTACTAAGGTGTTAAGATCATTATAAGTTTCTAAAAAAATCTTCAGAGTAATTCAAATAAAAGCAGTTACCTCCACTAAAACTTTCTAAACAGGTAAGAAGCAAATTAAGTAATTTTAACAGCTTAAAATTGCATATTTTACATTGGAAACAAACAGTTTCATTGTTAACTGAGACTTGGTAACAGGCTCCATTGGTATTCAGCAGTAGGCTTCAATGATCTGAGAGCAACTGACCCAGGTACCACTGAGCAGAGTGACCACGGCTGCCAACCCGAGGCAGATGTTCTTCCAGAGGCGCCACCGTGCGACACCAAGCCCGTCATCCCAGAATGTGAGAGTCTCCAGTGCTGCGGGCAGAGCAAGTCCCAGCATTGTGAGACCAATGGCACCGATGAGGCTGATGACAGGTGCCAGCTGAGGTACCAGGATGGCAGAGATCACTGGCAACACCATAGAAACTAGACATACACTGTCAACACCATGGAAACTATACATAATGTACTAACACTGGGAAATACTATGGAAACTAGGAATACTCACACTGGCACACAATAAAGAAACAAAAAATAAATGTAAAGCTGTGTGGTCTGTTGTAAGAGCTGAATCTAGAATGGAAGTAAAATCAAATTTGTACCTGATATTGCACCTGAGGTTTTTAATGAGTATTTTCTGAATTGTGTCCCGATAAATAAATTTGGTAATGAACAAATATAATGTGCACGAGACATCCTAACATCTGTTTATAAGCATATGGATAGACCTAGTCTTAAGCTTTCTTTTATTGAACCTCAACATGTTTTTCAAGTAGACAGTAACCTAAGCAATTCTAAATGTGAAGCATTTTATTTTATGTTAGATTGATTCTTGGCCTAGACATGTTAACTAGCTGTAAAATACTGCTGTTAGAAGAATATTGCCACTTATAATTTAATGAAAAATACATTTTGGATTAGTTTGTTTCCATCTGACCATTGAAATTGTATTTTAGGCTAAGTTTTTCTGTCTTTTTATTGCCCAGTTTCTTATTGTTTAATGAGTACTTGTTGGCAAAATCTATGGCAATTTATATTGTGTTTTTAGATTTTATGTGTTGAAAGATGAATAAAGATTTTGATTATTGACATGCCAACACCATGGAAACTAGAAATGCCAACACTATGGAAACTAGACATGCCAACACTTTGGAAACTAGGCATCTCACCTTACCTTAATAAAATATTAACTCTCATAACTTACCATGACCTATGACCATGGTGACCCTCATGGAGTAGTAGGCCAAGTCCTTGTTGTCCTTGGACACATGAGCCTCCATGGCCTGCCAGACCACCTGAGCCGCCGCCATGATCTGCAGTCCATACGTGCAGAGGATGGCTAGTGCGACCAGGATCTTGACTGTCTGAGCTAGCCTGTCCCAGGACAAGCTTTAGTTACAGATGCCAATAAGGCTGAGATGGGCAGCGGGACATATAAAGGAGGAGGACTCAATATTTAAAATGTTTTAGGAAAGAAGACAAGCAAGTAGAAGACCTTTGGGACGGTCTAGTCACAGATGGAGACACCTGGTGGGGAAGGATACGGAGAAGCTAGGATTAGGAGAAGACCAGATGAAGGACAGAAGAGAACAGAGGTGACGGAGAAGCTAGGATTAGGAGAAGACCAGATGAAGGACAGAAGAGAACAGAGGTGAATTGTTGGCGGGGCCAAAAAACCTTTGACGGCTCGTGGCTATCTAAGTAAGAATAATTTTTACATCAAGATGTTCTTCTATGAATGAATTTCAAATAATAACGAAATACAAAGATGGTTCTGTAGATCGGTTTTTTACACCTTGATTGGTTAACAGTGGTAATATTCTTTACAGGAATGGCTGTGGTTATGATAATCTAGATTCTTTAATTACTTCACTTCTCACTTCTGAATGGATTCATTTCATATATTGGTTCAGAGGAAATTGTATCACAACTGTAACATTCGTACCTGGAGGAATGTTGACATTCCAAAATGAGGCTAAACATGATAAGCAATAAGTGTTCTGCTTTGGCACGCAGTGTCTGCAATAAACTACGTAAGGAAATTTGGATGGTAAAGGATGGTATCAACATAGAAGAATTGGCTTGAATGATAATTCCTCTATTCTATAAAGGGATATTTCTCATCCACAGTGGAAATTTACCATGCTCCTAGCTGTCTAAATATCAAAAGGTTAGTTTTATAAATGTATTTTTTTTTGCAGAAAGTTTGGCAGCCTACCCCAACCTACCTATGAAAACTTACTAGTCTATGATTTGTTCCAGACACAGGCCCAAAGAAGGACCTACTTCCTTTTACCTATGGAATTTTAATGTGATAAGAGTTTTATTATTGGATTGTGAAACTGTAATTTTCTCTAATTATTATTATTATTTTTTTATAAAGCTGATACATAGATTATTCATTGAAAAAGGTGCAACAGTTAACGAAACTACAATAAATTTTATTGATGTAAATAATTTAGATAAACTTTTTCATTTTCGATAAATAATTTAAAATATATCAAACAAGCGCAGAGCCAGATGATTGAATAGTTTATAAAATTACCATGTTTCTGGCAGATTCAGAGTGATGCTTCCTTCTACTGTGTCCCCGAACTTGACATATCCAAAGAATCCAATGGTCAGAGACAAAAAGACGACAATAATCATGGCACGGTTCAGAATCCCTGTAATTCCCAAGAAGTGTTTTGGATTTTTCATTGCATTTTCAATTGGTAAGATCTGAAACGAAATATCAATTATGCTACTAGTGTGACTTAAACATCCTCACAACTGTGAAATATTATTTCAACTCAATGAGCTGGTTTACTGCAGCTACACGAGAATAAAACAAGGTTTCATAGAATCATATCTTAGAAAACATTAATTTTATTGGCAATTACAATACAATACAATACAATATTCTTTATTATTCATTCTTTATAATTCACAGTTAATTCACAGTTAATATAGGATTTGATAGAGGGTATTGTCCTCCACCTAGCATTTACATTCTGATACGGACAAAAAAAAGATTGCAATATTGTATAACTTTATTGTGCATAGCTAACATAATTATTGTGTTCAAAATAGGATTTTTTCAAACTTCTGCAATACCGTAGCTGTTTCCCCTATCTTAGCAAAGTTATTCTGTAGTGCTGAGGCAGATTTTGCCATGGAGTAAACCCCCTTATGTAACAATAGTTTTTAGTTCATACCAATATACTGCTAAGGAAAGTGTAAAGAACAATGATTGTAGGCTGGCCCTTTTTTACTTGAAAAATTATTCAATATTTAAAAAGTAGTTAAATTTCTAAGTACAACTTACAGTATTAAAATGGGTCACATTTTAGTGCCTAACATATCCTATTATAACAATTAAAAAAACAAGAAATTTACATTAAACTTGTTTCAGAAGTACTCACCACACCAATTCCTTCCATTCCAAAGAGAACGGTAGATAAGAAGAGGGGGAACTTGGTGATGTCAGTAAACAGGGGGCGAGAGGAGACGGGGGGGAAGTCAACGAGAGAGTAGTAAAGAGTGGCTGAGACGCCGATGAGCAGAAACAAATTGGCGAGGGCACTGAAGGGAACCATGTACTTCATCTGGCGGATGGTGCCCACAGGGAGCAGGGGAATTGTGATGAACAGGATGTACCACCGCAGACTATAGTTGTGGCCCGAGTAACTCTCGTACACCTGCCACACAACAAGACAAATGGTTACCGCTCATGAGTACAAGGTAACTAAACAACTCTCAGTTGGACAGTTACTAAAGGTCTCATATAACACGGTTACATATTAGCTCACAGTTACATGGTTGTTAATAAACTTCTCTCACAGTCTCACAAATATTTCTTTTAATTTTTTTCAACTAAACTTTCTGATTCTGAATCACACAGCTACTCAAACAGCTGACAAACTACAAGAGTTGAGTGACCAATTTATATGTTATTTAGATTTTTACTGCAGACATTTTCCATCATGATTTTAAGACTTGAAAAACTATTCAATATTTAAAAAGTAGTTAAATTTCTAACACAATACATATTAAAATACACATTATCATAACATATCCTATTATAACAATTAAAAAAACAAGAAATTTACATTAAACTTGTTTCAGAAGTACTCACCACACCAATTCCTTCCATTCCAAAGAGAACGGTAGATAAGAAGAGGGGGAACTTGGTGATGTCAGTAAACAGGGGGCGAGAGGAGACGGGGGGGAAGTCAACGAGAGAGTAGTAAAGAGTGGCTGAGACGCCGATGAGCAGAAACAAATTGGCGAGGGCACTGAAGGGAACCATGTACTTCATCTGGCGGATGGTGCCCACAGGGAGCAGGGGAATTGTGATGAACAGGATGTACCACCGCAGACTATAGTTGTGGCCCGAGTAACTCTCGTACACCTGCCACACAACAAGACAAATGGTTACCGCTCATGAGTACAAGGTAACTAAACAACTCTCAGTTGGACAGTTACTAAAGGTCTCATATAACACGGTTACATATTAGCTCACAGTTACATGGTTGTTAATAAACTTCTCTCACAGTCTCACAAATATTTCTTTTAATTTTTTTCAACTAAACTTTCTGATTCTGAATCACACAGCTACTCAAACAGCTGACAAACTACAAGAGTTGAGTGACCAATTTATATGTTATTTAGATTTTTACTGCAGACATTTTCCATCATGATTTTAAGTCAAACAAAGTTTCACGACGTTTCCGGATTTGGAATCTGATCCCATCCTCAGGCAAATTAGTATGTATTATGCGTACATACACATAACATACATAATCTGTAATACTATTAATACATAAATTAATAATGTCCGTAATAAAAATCTAAATAAGATAAATCCACCATCACCAATAATGAATTTCAAACGAACAATTTAAATGGTTACTAAACTCTTGTAGTTATTTGGTAACTAAACTAAACTGTTCACACTTACATGGTCACTAAATGACTCTTACTAATATGTTTCTTCATTTAAAAACACTATATATTTTAAAAGTTTACATTCTTATTTTATTCTTTTACTAACATAGATTTACTGTGTGTATTACTATAAAATAAATAACTACTTTCGTGATACTAGTATTCTGTAAACAAAATGCATTACTTGCTTCAGAGTCGCAGACGCCATTAAAACATATATTATCCCAGCTCCGTAGTGGGGCAGCAGAATGCAAATGTTTGTAATCTGTCTGAAAAATATGCAGCATGGAAATAATAGTGTAATTTAAATTGTTCAAAAATAAATCCAAGAAACTATTTTAACTGTTACACCAGTGTCCCCATAATCCGAACTAATTGGGACCAAGCCCTATTCAGATTACCGAGTTGTTTGGATTATCGGGAAGTGCAGTGTAAAGTTCATTGAAATTACTAATAAAGTCCAATACTTTAGACTCGTTCGATTTATTTAGAGTATTAAATTTACGTCTTATCACAGTTCACATATAGGTTTGTCCATTACATATCTTGCCTGAACGGCATCAAGTGTTCCTGCAGAGACGTTCTATTCGTTATGCACCCGTCATTAGAAATATAAAACATGGCACACACATTGACACATAAAAACGAAACGAACAATGATAAAACAGTAGGCTCTGACGTCTGTAATCCTACTTTTTACACAATCACAGTAATTGCTGGAGGTGAACTCAAATGTTCGATAAGTAGTGAGCCGAAAAGCGATGATATCGAGTCAGGCCATCAAAATCGAATATATTGTGATGTACTGTGAGTGTAGCTAGTGTGCCCTATGCTATCTCAAGCACAGTGTACTTGTACATCCGAATGCTTGATGTTTATTTTATGAGGTGATGACACACCTTGGCTAACAGGATTTCTTTGTTAGGTCAAAAGATGAAAATTTTATTCTAATGTTCCAATAAGTAGGTTATTGTATATTATTAACATTGTGTATGTGGCAATGTAAAATTAGTGTACCAAGCAGAAAATTAAAATGTTATAAGAAAAGATGAAATGTCCCCATCAGGTTGTTCGGATTAGTCTGACATTCGGATTACGGGAGTTCCATGGGGAATTACTGGGACTCTACTGAGAGTATTTAGTTACAATTCTAATCATAATTTGTGGTAATTTTTGCAGTATAGAGGTGAAACCTTTTTAAAACTGTTTAATCGGTTATTTATATTGAAAGAGATCGAATGAAGCTTCTTGTTTAGTACTTTTAAATTGATTAGCAAATTAGCAGGACTGCAGATATCACAGCATGGAACAGACCTGGCCAGAGAAGCATGTCTCTTGAACCTTCCCTTCAGAGCAAACTGCATCGCAGCCTCTGTAGTCTCTGGGTAGTTGAGATGACTTTTCTTGGTATGGTAGCAAAGGGCCTGAGATGACTTTACCTGAAACATTAGCTTTTATAATGCGTCTAACATGCAAACAGGTCCCTAAATGTCTTTCTAACTAGTATATTGCTCTTCAGAGGAAATACATGGTTACAATAACAATAATTCTTTTGAAAAGTCATGATAGCATTGGTTATTAATTATTAAATTAACAATTAGTTGGACTTTTCCAACGCGTCTTGTGTTTAAAATCTACACAACGTTTCGAGAGTTGGTTAAACTACTCCCTTTTTCAAGTGCCTAACAATATTTACATTTATACAAACACAGGGTTATTTTTATATGGAAAAATAACCGGTCAAAAAACACAATAAAAATATAACTTATAGAACTAAATATTAAACAAAACACTCTACTTAGCCTATTTTGTACATTCGGAAAAAACACTCCGCCTCCAAGCTATCGGATGTAAAACAAGTAGGACCACATGACACGAAGGTCCGACCACTGTCAGTGGTCTGACCTTCATGTTGTGTAGGTCAGTAAAGTGTTTTGTTTACTATTTAATTCTATCAGCCCTTGTAATTTAGAGTCATCAGCTAGGTTGTGTTGATAAATTTGTTGTATACTAGGTTGTATTTTTTATTCGTCATATTTGAAGTTCAGGGAATGTTCAGACATGGAACTTTGAACAGAGAAGTCACATAATCACATTAAAGGGTAACTCAAAATCAAATGCACACCCAAATCGACGTCTTTAAACCCAACATGCTCAGGATTTTATTACCATCAGGAAAATTTATTATGACTGTTATAGACTGTGATAAAATCAAAAACGTTTTATTCTGCAATTATTACACAAGTTTATATTTACATATTATAGAAAATGTTTAAGAATATATACATGATAAATGTAAAAAAAATGCAGAATTTCCCCCAGGCAAAACCCCGTGCGCGGGAATGAGTTGTTATTATCACTATTGAATATTACGTTAATCCGAAAAGACCATCCTCATAATTAGACCAATACATAATTGAGAGGCCGTGGTTCGGATTCCACATTAAACTGTAGGTCCCTTAGTTGTTGCCATTGCCTTTTGGGCTATTAATTAACACTCCTGTCTAAGGAACATGCCAGCCTTAGTCAGTAATAAGACTACACGATCGCGCCACAATCATCTTACACTCAATCACAATCAATCTCAATCAATCACTCAATCAATTACACTCAATCTTCATTCATACTTGGCTTAAAATACCTACCTTGTTGTATGGTCGCCATTTCAATGATCTAATATAATCTAATTAGAAAATAGTAATAAAAGATCAATTAAAAAAGATCACTTGAAAACTAAAAGAAGTAATTTTAAAATATTTTATAATAAATTATGTAGTTTGGAGATAACTACTTATACTGTGACAAAAAATACATAAATGAGAAGAAAGAAAATAAGAAAGTTATAAGTAATAAGTTAAGTTAAAGAATTAAGAAAATAACAACTGCTGCACTACTTCTAAAGATGATTAAACTATTTCCCATAGGGAGCATGTTAATTTCCTGAGTAGCAAAAAACTTCTATTCTATTCTAAAATTACTTTACATTCTTACCAATATGTATGTGCAGTGTGCACAAATTACGCCAACAAAAAGTGTCCCGATGAAGCCCACAAGTAGCCCAGCGTTCATGAACGCACTGGGCATTGCCAACAGCCCAGACCCCAGGCTGCTCTTCAGAACATTCAGAAAAGTACTGAAATCTCTGAAAAATTATGTTTTTATAACAGAGTAAAATACCATGAAATTAATTTTTTTACAACTGCTGTTTTACCAAACTTAAAAGACTATTGTTAAAGTTCCATTACAGTTTGGAATTTTTACCAACAAAATATTTATTTAAAAGGTAATACTAACGATGTTTTGCTTATAATTTAATTCAGTTTTTAGAATTTTTATAGAAATTTTTGAAAGAAAATTTAATTATTTATTACAGTAATTAATTATTCTCATTTATAGCCTATTTCACATTTAAATTACATTAACTCTTGTTGCCATATAATACCTTACTGATGTTAACCCTTTGCGCCCGAATGGCCAGCAGGGCTGGCCACAGCTGTTTCCCCGTCAGCACTTCGTGCCTTTCAGGTTGTATGGCCAGCACAGCTAGCCAAGGCGGTTTCTCTGTCAGGTTGGGTCACATTCTGCTCTCTGTGCTACACCACCTTGTATTGGTATTCTGTTCTGATTTTTAAAAAGTGATAAGTTCAAGGGTTTTACAGATCAAAAGCCCAAAATGACTTTAAATAACAATGTTGTAATGTTTTATTGAGTACCAATGAAATGATAAAAACAGTGAAAAATTAATTTTGCTAAACACTGTGAACTATAATAATAGTTAAAATAAATATTAATGTATAATACCCCGTCTCAGCAGACCTATGCACTCAGAAAATTTCTAAATCAACCACATGAAAGTAAATATCAAAAATATTGATTGATAAGTGAAATATTAATTTTTCTTCATCCTCCATAAGATTAAATTGGGAGCCCCAAAATACAACGTTCTGTCTTTAGATATTTTAATATCTCAGTAACCATTGGAGATGGATGAAAACTTGAAGGAACTAAAATGTGTAGTTTTTAAAGCTAACTGTAATGTTAAAAGATACAATTTTAAATTACATATGAAGAACACAAAACACCCAATTTTTGAGTACAAAACCCCCCAAACTACCTATTCCAATTGACCGATATGTTTGGATTACGAACTTGTCCGAGTAACTGTTGGAATACACATCTTTACCAAATTTGGTCTCAATCGGACCATTTTTACGAGAGTTATTGTGTTCACAAAACATACATATACAGTTTATGTATAAATTTTAACGACGTGTTAAATGTTTTTTGAGTTGTAATGTTTTTGGCCTCTGGGAACCTCAAAACAAAAAATAAATGGTCCTGGGCTTAAGTGTTCCATGAGACCTACTGTAATAGCTTCTTATCTGTGGGAAATTCGTTAAAAATGAACAAAATAATTCCTGCTAGAGCTAATATTGCCTTTTTCCTATTTAACTAGGTTTTAATTTACAATTGTCTTTTTCCTGTAATGCTGAGGAATAAACATGTACAAAATAATTACTTTTACTTAATTACTTATTTAATTTTCTTAGGCTATAGCTTCTATTTATAACTACCTTTTACTTGTAAAACTAATCATTGGTCTTTTCCCTGTAAAACTAGGCTATAAAAATTAACAAAATAATTACCTAAACTGTAGCTACTATTCATAGTTGCCTTTTCCCTGTGAAACTAGGGTTTGAAATCCTTCACAGTGTGATAGTTTTAAAGATGGTCCAATGCATAGTCCTGGCTGACTTTTTTAGATTTTTAGCAGTTACTCAACAGCACTTCACGAATACACATTGAGAACTGAACAGTATTTTACTCCGAAAGTCATGATATTCAGTGCTGATAACATTGTAAACATTAATTTTAATTTGTTATAAATCTAGGAATTGTTGCAGTTTAGTGGTGAAACCTGCCAAAGAAATACTAAACTATTTAAAATAAAATGTGTAGAATGGCCACCTGTGCTGGCCAGACGATCTGACGAGGAAACCAGTAGTGGCCAGCACTGCTGGCCGTACGACCTCAGAGAACTATGCTAGTAAAAACTGACAAGTCGAGACCGGTATGTCTAGGAGTGCTGGCCATTTCAGTTTAGAGGAACCTTCTTAAAATACCTTTGAGAGGGCAAAGGGTTTTAAATGTTTAGATATTTTACTGTAAGTTACCTTTTTAAACATTTTTTCTATCAATATTTTTGTGTTTTACACAAATCAAGGCAGGCTAGGATCACAACATATGGAACTGGATGGCAGTGGTTGGCTGAGCCTACTATGAAAGCTCTTTAAATCTTCCTAGGCATTCTGGACATTTTGTAATCATTCTATAGGGGACGGTAAGTTGTATTATATTATTCCCTCCAAAATATTAGGCCTACTGCAACAATGAAAAAATACTTACGAGGTAGCAAAGTGACTTTGCCTTAAATTTGAATCTTCTGTCACATCTGTTATTTTAAGGTCTGCTTCAAACAGCTCAAAACTGAAACATCATTAAATTTTAGTGTTTAAATTCAGCTTGAATTTATCATGTAAGCGTCGATCTATTTTACTTCACACTGACAACATGATAACAAGGGAGTAGTAGAGACAGGCATCAGAAAATGAGTGGTCATTTCTGGAAAGTTTATGTGAATAGCACTATTATGGCAGCATTAGTTGCCCCTTTGAATAGTTTTTACAAGTTCAGAGACTAAAACTAGGTAAATTAAAAAGAAGCTGTCCAATTATTGGTAGGTCCTTTGGCTGTCGCTAGTGGGAGGGACTTCCCTATCATCTTCATTTTTTCCCGTCTCTTCATTGACCACTGAGCCTGAGCACACAGTTTAACCAAAATTCTCATGGAGTGAGGTGTATTCTCTTACTATCCACCTGGGAGTGGTGCCCCGGAAGAAGGAAGTTTATTTGACATGCTCTTGTGGTTTGCCAGGAGAGGGGTTGTACTGCCCTAATATGTGTACCTGTAACCGTGGCATATCCTGTAATCCAGCTAATTGGAGGTCACGAATTTTGGATAGTTATGAGCGATGGTCGGATGGTGTAGTGTTCTCTTGTGTGGATTAACATTCGCACTATTGAATCCGCACTATATTAATTCGCAAAGATCATCCTCATAATTTGATTAGTTCGTAATTCAGAGGCAGTTCAGACTCCACGTTAAACTGTAGGTCCCTTATATATGCCATTGACTGTTGTGCTATTTTTATAAACAGTTCTGTCTAAGGAACATGTAAGCCTCAGTCAGTAACAAGACTACAAGATCGTGCCACAATCATCTTACACTCATTTCTCATTCATACTTGGCTTAAAATACCTACCTTGGTTTGTCGCCATTTTAGATGGTAATGTACCCTGAAATGAAAGGGTCAGTGCTTCCTGAGGCAGACACTTTCCTACTCAGGGATCTTGAGATTTGAGTTGAAGTATGAATCATCTGAGGGTGTTTGTGACTTGAGCCTGGATTAGTTTAGTTAGGAGAATCTCTTAACTTCTCTGAGAATTAGGTAGAATGTCCTACATTTCTCCTTATAGATCTCTTCTCCCTAGTAGCTGTACAATACTCCGCAGGAAGCTGACTCTGCTGGGGCCTCCTACTCCTCCTAAATCTAACACCTAACACCATTGTGGCACCTCACTATTCTCTACAAAGGTAAAAAAAGGAAGTAAGAAGTATAAATAAACTTACGGAGACACGGAGACATTTGTCAAAGACTTGAGACTCACTCGAGTCAGCTCTCGCTTGATTCGAGTAAGCGAGGACGTTCTCCTTTCTTCGGACACCATCCTCTATGGATTTGCAGTAAAGAAATATCTACTGTAAAAATAAAATCATTGGCTAGAGGAAGGTCCTTGTTATATTTTAATAGATTTAAGGTTCATGAAAAAATTGATTTTACAGTGTAATCTATATGAAGACATGTTAAAGTTATGGGGGGGGTTTAAAGGGGGTATCCTTAGATAGAATATTTTTAGAAAAAAAACTCAATCAATAATCATTATTAAATATTAAAAATTGCTCAATAAGGATCGTTTTTTAACACTATTCTAATATTTAAATATTTCTAGTATAATTTTGAATTAGCCAGGTATCTCATCATTAATCTATATTAAAGCTTTCAATAAAACATTTTTCAGAATATGGTTACAGTGACCAAGAAGTCAGGTTATATCGAAAGTGGTTTCTAGCATTATATTTTTATTGCTGTCCAAGTAGTAGAAACTATTTCATATATCTACTGATGAGCAACCACTTTAAAGTACAGTAAATGCAAATTGTTAAGTCTTAAATAGTTTTTCCTACATATGTCTTCCAAGTTTTCAAAGCAGGAAAAAATTATTATTTTGATCACACTCTAGAACAATTCTCTAGTGGTATCAAAGTGAGTTGATGATTGTTTTAAGCAAAAAGAAATAAAAAGTTATAGAAATAATAATTACTATTATATTAGGATCAAGTTTGTGGTTCATTTGGACTTCAAGGATAGGTCAGATATGACCCAGGTTTCATAACCTGGACTCATCAGCCAATCAGTTTTATCAGTGCTATCCACCTGGTGCTGTGTTATAGTCTATGTGGGGAGGAAAAGTATATGAAAGAGGCTGCTACTCTTCTTAATAAATACCATGTTTTGCTTGCTTATTTATAATAATATTTATTTATTTTAATAACTCCGCAAATTTTATTTTTAATTATTTTAAAAAACATTAAGTTATAAACATTTTCTTATTGTCATTTCTTTAGTTTCACATACAGTATAACCCTACTTAATAGATCTGTATTGAAAAGATGAGGCCTTGATAAGACTGTCACTTATCAAAAAACATGTATTTAACAAGTTTCTTAGTCTTTGGAAATGACACAAATAAAAAGTTTACCAAAAGTCTTTAGAAAACAACCTTATTCTACAGCGTAAACAACAATAGGCAATACCTGTACATAGATAACTGGCTGAAGATGTTTTTCTTAAGGATAGAGAAAAATCCTTTGTAATCTATGTAGATACGAACATTCCAAAATAACCTTTAGGGCTGTAATAAACTAATTTTTTTTGTAAAATATAATTGACCTATTTTAAACCATTAGTATTTGAGATAGCACATCCTACAAAGAACACTTATCACTTTGGACATTAAACAAACTAATAAATTAAACTATTTTAGTTTTAACAGGTTTTCCAGGTTTTGCACGATGCTTTTGAACTAATTTATTAATTGAAATCTGATAAGATAAGAAGATTACGTGTTGACTTCTGTTTGACGTATTTCAGTATCAGATGGAGCTTGCAATAACCAAACACAAAAAATATTTATGCTATGTAGCTATTTTTTAACAAAACTTAGTTTTGAAATCTAGATTTATTTATCTAGATTTAGATCATATTTAATCATTGTTTGTTATTAACATCCACCATTAAATTTACTTTCTCCACAACTTTATTCTATTCAAATTCCAACTATTCCATTACACATTATCTAAGAATATTCAACTGTATATATTTGTATTTTCTGTTACAACCAAGTCAAAAATATATTCAACCAAAATCTCTCTGTGATTGATCTAAGCCCCCAAACAGATTTTAATCTCACAGGAAGCAAATACAGTAGAATCAAGTATATTGTAAAATTATTAGAATATTCTGAAGCTGCCAAAGTATCTACCATACAACAAAGTTGTAATAGATATTAAAACACAAAACATAGTGAAATGTACTAATATTTTTCCTCCTCTTTTATTAACATAAATTTTATATTGTAATATCGATTCACATAACGTGAAGTATATTCTGTTATTATTTTTTAATATATAATGGAATATTTTTCATTAAATCACACAACTATTTTACTGACTAAAAAAATGTACAGACATCACTTTGAAGGATAAAAATCGGCTGTAAGAAAATCTAAATATGAGGAACATACTTTATTGAGTAAAAAACATAAAGTGGTTAAAATAGTTGATTTATTTAATAAATGAGTAAACAATATAAGAATATGGAACAATCACTGGAAATTATTATGATCTAAATATGATGTTGTATCATTATATGAAACATCATAGGTATATCACACATGGTAACATATACATCAAAGTACAAAGCAGTTTTCACATTCTGGTAAATGGTAATGTAAACTTAGCAATAGATATTTTTTAATAAATGATACTAACAATGTGATAGTAAAATGAGTATAAAAATACTATTAAAAATATATATTATACTCTATCAAAATATTAATGCCAACAAGGGAAAACTTGGTTATAAAATAATGCCTTACATGCAAACATTACTCTTATTTCCAAGTGTAACCTTTGTTTTACCACAGCCTGAACACAGTACTACAATTACAGATTTAATCCTGCATTATCTGTTTAATGTCAACTTGAGAGGAATTGGTTTATTTCCTTCGCTACTATTTGCGGATCATCTAAATGAACATGATGGTATCCAGGCAGAACAACATGTCTGCTTTTCTGTGAATTTTTCAATACTGTTTCAACAGTTTTCTTATACATTTCACCTTTAAAGTCATTCCTGACAACCCCGTTTTCAGCTTGGATGGATAACATAGCACAGGTTATTTTGTCAGATAAGTTTAGCCACGTATCATAAGTCAAATATTTAAAAGCATTCCATTTTACTCTTGGATCACGAGATAAATACACTTTACCATTAGACAACTTACTTGTTCCTCTACTCAGCAAAATTTTACATGCTTCTTTTGTTATCCACCCTTCAGGACCCTTCCTCCCTTTGAACATCAACTCTAACAACTCGTCGTAACTATACTCAGGAGGGTTGCGTTTCTCCTCCAAACTCAACATTTTCTCTATTGTAGCCCTCATTTTGGGTATCATCATATTGGGATGTTCACTCATGTGATGTCGTGAACAATCCAAGCTTATGTACTTTGACACTTGACCTGGATAAAGAGCAGAATACACAAAGCTGAGGTTGCTGCCGAACGAATGACCCAAAAGAACTACAGGTTTCGACCAATTGAAATGGTGTTTTATTACGAATCGCAATATACAAACGGCGTCCATGTAGTCATAAGGGAAGCCCGTGGGTAGGTGTGAGGACCAGCCATGACCCGGCATGTCCACTGCCAACAATGACTCTACATTCAAGAGAGGAACTAGGCTGTCAAAGGTCGCAGCATTGTCTTGAACACCGTGAACAGCAAGTACTGGCTCAACACTGGTATTGCCCCACCATTTGCCTACAAAATATGATGATTATTGTAAAACTGCATAAACTTCTACAAGATAAAGTCTTGTTCATTTACATTACCTTGGAATATTAAACATAGCACACAAATATTGCGAAATATGATGGTTGGTGCAAATACGAGGAGGTAACCAAAAGTAACCGGAATAACGCTGCCAAAGGCGTGGCCTGTGTAGTACGTATGTCTGCTGCTACATATGTGTAGCGCAACTCATCTGGAGTTCAGTGCCACTAGTGCCATCGCCGTGGGTGGACGTATTCATCTGCAGTGAGTTTTTTAGTGAACACCACCATTTCATCGTTTCCTCGTTTTGGCGGACGTAACAGTGTGCAGCTCTGAAGTTTTGTTCCTTCTTAGGAAGAGTGCTGTAGATACCATTGTTATGTTGAAAACTGCTTATACAGATGAAGTGTTAGGTAAAACTCAAGTATACAAGTGGTTTTCACGTTTTAAAAATGGCGACATGTCAATTGTTGACAAATCCCGTGAAGGACATCTGTCGACTGCCAAAACTGACAAAAATGTTGAGAAGACTCGTGAGCTCATGCATGAAGACCGACGACGGACCATTGAGGAGTTATCAGAGACATCTGGAATTAGTTGGAGCCCTGTCCAACGAATTTAGAGTAAAGCTTTGAAAATGACAGGAGTGGCTGCCAAGTTTGTGCTGTCGAGTTTTGACTGACCATCAAAAGGAACATTGTGTGGAATCTTGTCGAGCAATGAAAGAACATCTGCAAATCGATCCAGATTTTTTTTAACATCATTACTGGTGACAAATTGTCATGTTATGATCCTGGAAACAAGCAACAGTCCAGCCAATGGAAACCCCCCACCCCCCCGGCCAAAAAAAGATTTTGTCAGTTTTGGCAGTCGACGGACGACCTTCACAGAGTCAACAATTGACATGTCATCATTTTTAAAACGTAAAAACCACTCGTATCCTTAAGTTTTACCTAAAGCTACAAATTCTTAAGCAGTTTTCAACATAACAATGGTATGGCACTCTTCCCTAACAAGAAATAAAACTTCAGAGCTACGCGCTGTTAAATCCGCCAAAAGAAAAAACAATGAAATGGCGAAACAGTGTTCACTGAAAAATTCACTGCAGACAAACACATCCACCCACGGCGACGGCACTAGTGGCGCAACTCCGGATGAGTTGCCCTACACACACGTAGCGGCATACGTACATACTACACAGGCCACGCCTTCGGCAGGGTAATCCCGGTTACTTTTGGGTAATATTAAGCGTACTTCAATATTATCTATACATAAAAGATGATAGGAAGTATTTCCGTTACAAATTTTGGTCGGACGATTGTCAATACCCCCACAAAGATCTAAGACATATCCATATCAATAAGCATGGAACAAGTCAAAGTCAAGTCAAAATCAGATTTATTCCAAAAAACAAACAAAATACATTACAAAATAAATTGTGCACATTTTTCAAATGTTAGATATTATAAACAAATTTAAAAAACAAAAAAATCTATACGTAGATATAATAATAAAAGTAACAATACAATAACAACACAACAATAACAAAGTAACAATAAGTTATTGTTGGACAGGGCAAACAAACCCTAGAGAATAATTAACCCTCGAAAGGTTTTACCGTTGATTAATGGACGCCACTCCCGGTCGTCGACGGTGCAGCTTACCTACCATCGATAAATCGACGGTAGGTAAGCTTTTACAAAAAGCAATGGTGTGAATACATTTTCGGTTAAAACTACATTGAATATAGTATCGTTGTTTTCTACAGATCGTACGCTTTCCGCCGATGTATGTTTTGTTTTGCTTACTCTATGTGTCAGAGTTCTTTGTTAGTTAAAACATCGGTCTTCAGTTGCGCAGTTATGTCGCTTTGTTTACAATGGTTGCGTTACATGTTCTCGTCGCGTTTTTATGGTGTTCTGATGTTAATTTCACAATTTTAAAATTGATAGCAGTGATTTAAGTGTATAAACCTATATATTTTTATTTTCCTTATTAAATTTTGAAAAACTTGGCTATCTTCAATTTTTGACTAGTATTTTTGCTGCGTTTTGTGAGGGAGCAAACTTTGAGAAATCGTTTGAAAAATTTTTGTTATCAATTTCAATTGGATACACCCATCAAAACCAAAGTAAAAATAAAACATGTTACTATTAACTTATAGATAATTTAATGTACATTAAAATGGTGTATAATATGTTATAATTACTATATTTTTACTATTTTGTGTGAATTGTTTAGTAAAAGCCTGCAAAAGTGCCAAAAAGAGGTCAAATAGTGAACCGTTGAAGGGCTAAAAATATCTGAATAGGTTCTATCAGACAAGTATAAGGGGTAATTGATTGTCTTATAAATAAAGGAATATGAATATGAAAATAATTATTATTTCTTACCTGCAATATGTCCCCATGCAACTGGAATTTTTATTTCTTCATATGAAAGAGGATTTTTCTTCAGTAACTTGGTTGTATGAATTTTCTTCCAGAAGTTTATTGAGCAAACATTCTTCCCCACAGAGTAACATACTGAGCAACCAATCTGGCACCCAAGTTTCAGCAACATCTATTACCAATACAAATTGTCAAATGTATTATATAGGCTAACATGAATGGGACCATGGCTTGTCCTGTAATCCAGCTACTTGGAGGTCACAAATTGTGAATATTTTGAGCGATGCTCAATGGGTGTATGTTCTCTTGTGTGCATTAATGTCCGCACTATGGAATACTACATTTATCCAAAAAGATGATCCTCATAATTAGACCAGTACATAATTCAGAGGCAGAGGTTCAGACTCCAAGTTAATATGTAGGCCCCTAAAGTTATGTCATTTACTGATGGGCTATTAATTAACAGTCCTGTCAAAGGAACATGTCAGCCTTATTCAGAAACAAGACTAGTTACAAGATTGTACTACAATCATCTTACACTCAATCCTCATTCATACTTGACGTAAAATACCTACCTTGTGGGAGGGTCACCATTTAAATAATCTAATATAATACAACCTAATCTATAAATATATTAAGATATAGACAATTTGAAAAATATTTCTATCATCAAGATAAACAACTATTTGGATTTTTTACAATCAAGATTAGTTCCCATGGTACTTTGGTATTAGCCGGATGCCACTATGTTCCTAAGAAATTTTTGATTGGAGCACTGTAAGTCGCTGGCATACAGCGCTCTGCGGAGTTAAGTTACGTTGGTTATTGATCGTATAAAATATTATTACGACATAAAAATATCAATCAATTACTTTACAGACATATTTATGATAAGCTAACCTAAGATAACCGCAGCAGCCTGTTGTATAAATGTGGCATCTAAATGTGGCTAGTACTAAAGTACAGTTCTCACAACTAAGTCAAGAGAAGAGTCAAATCAACACAACGAAATAGGCTAACCAAGTCCACGGTACTACATTTTCCTTGTCAATACAAAATTATTTTGTGTTTATTTAATCACATTATTATTACAGTACTCACTTTTCTCACTTCCACTACAAACTAATTCCAATCAAACTCACTAGTGACCAACAGGTAAGCGACAAAGATTTAGTTCTAAATTCTAGTTAACTTGCAAATTTTTAAATTTAATTTTAAGAGGGTGTAAACCATTTGGAAAAAAGAAACCATTGATTTTATTCAACATTACTGACCTAAAGATATTTCAGTACCGATAAACATAGTTTTTGTTTGTAATAATAACAAAAGTTTCAGAGATTCACTTTCTACCTGTTTATGTTTAAAGTTGTACTACTTCATAAAACTGTAACGTGATTACTCAAAAATAGGGACTAATAATATAAATTAATTTTGCTCGATTTAATATTAAAGGTAAAGGTATTATCAAAGAGCATAGAGATTTATATGTTCTTTGGTATTATCATAGATAATGTATGATCTTTATCACCTGGTATTATATTACGCTCCACTCTTTAAGGTTATGTTTTCATGCATTTTGACATTTCTGTTTTTAGATACAATATAGACAGGGTCCTACTTTGAACCATAAAGCTTAAACAAATACCATTAGTTCCATATGTATTGTTTTATATCTTACTAATACAAATTCGTAGCAGAGACCGGAGGTGATAATATTTCAGGTTAAAACAAATCAGTCCGTCAGCTCAACGCCAAACAAGAATATTACCAAGTTTCGTTACGCTGGCTTAACTTTTGACATGGATAGGTCTTAGCTATGGGGGTGGGATTGGCAACTCGTAAGATTAAAATTTGAAACAGGTTTTCATAGAAACTACTAGAGCTATTGTATTGAATTTTTAAGTGAGATATAAAAATGCTAAAATAAACGATACACCAATTTTGTTTAGCTTTCTTTTATAGCCTTACTTAGTAATTTCCAACCTGATTTACATTATTTGAATTTCATGAAACACACTATAATACATTCAAACATAACAATTCTAGCCATTGCACAAGTTACGGTACAGTGCTTTATAAAAATTGAATGTACAGAAGTTGCCTTATCCTTTGTTACTAAAATGTTCCGTTACAAACGAAAATTGTATTTTTAAACTCTTGCAAAAGAAATATAGGCATTTCACGCAACACACTGATGTTGTAGACTGTCACTCATGGGTTAACTTGTTAACTTCATAGAATTACCCACACGAAAAAATAAAGCACTTTGGCATATATATTCCAAAGAATAACAATTATATTGTTTGATAAACATGTCAAATGGAAACTAATCGCAGTAGAGGTTCACGACTTTCACGTTTACGAACAGTAACAGAATCTTTACGTTTGAATGATAAGAAACAATGAATAATAAATTTATTTCCACATATTAAAACGTAAATGAAATACATTCTTCTGGCCTGAAAATTAACTGGTAATTAATTAAATTAACAATAAACCGTTAACTTTACATTCAAACAGAAATGATTTCGATCGTTATTAGCTGTGTTTAAATAATACAAACATTTCTGGAATTTATATTGTTTAAATAATATTATTTAAATTTACGTGCCTAACTGAATAAAAAATTCATTTAATGACTACAATTTCTTTCAAGTATCTTATTTGATAAAACTACTGTTGTGTATTTTTTATTTTTTCAGACTTGAACAAACCCTACATGGAAAATTAATTGTAAAAACTGTAGACCTATACGTGTGAAATATAATCTATAGATATATATAATATTTTAAAATACACCTCTAGGAACGAATAATTATATGATTTTAAATCGTCACGAAATTGATGTACTTGAGAATATTATTTGGCTTGGATGGGGATCAATTTTAATTTTATAGCCAATTCACAGAAACCGGTTTCAAACTAAGACCTAAAAAGTTACAAAGTGTGTAATCAACTTCTCCCTGAGGAGAATGGGTGATGAGAGACTACAAGCAGATCTAAACCAGAAGCCAGACATGCAACAGCAGAACAAACATCTCAGGTAAGATTCGTCCGGTTTGAATATTTTAGGGCTCACCAACGATACAAATGAGAGTATTGTCTGTACACTGCTTAAAACTATGACAGTAGTATCGGTTAGCTGTCAAATTAAAATCAATATTTTTTATTTTCTTTCTCCCCTTAACATAGTAGGTATGTGGAGAAAGTATTGTTAGCGTCAAAATTTTCGAATTTGAGTTGAGAGTGCATATATCCATTTTGGGGTCCTCTGAATCCAGAAAAGTAGGTTTCGACGTGAAGTCTGTCCGTCTGTGTGTGTGAGTGTGTGTGTGTGTGTGTGTGTGTGTGTGTGTGAGAGAGAGAGAGAGAGAGAGAGAGCGCGCGCGCGCGCGAGCGCGCGTGTGTCTGGATGTGTACAGCGAGCCACAGCCTACCCCGTTGGTCCGATTTATATGAAATTTGGTATACATGTATATACTCATCGTATCTTCAGACGTTTTCAATTTTTCTGAATTTTTTACTCTTGAAGGTAGTTCATCCCTAAAACCCTTAAAAACGTGAAAAATCTAAATATCTCAACGGCTCTAACGATTCTGATAAACATTTAATAGTTAATGGTGCATATAGTACTAAATTATATGACACCACCCGCATGTTTGTAAAAATGACGGTTCAAAAGTTGTTGACTTTTAAAAATTAAAAGTTTACATTTACATGTAATGTAAAAAAATCAATTTTCTGAAGTTTTCCGCGAAAACAATAACGGTAAACTATAATTTGACTGCAATCCCTAAAACCAGCTAAAACTTTTAAACAAATTAGTCCCTATTTTGAATTATTTTGTCTTCCAGAGAAAAGTTGAATTTAATGTTAAAAAGCTTGGTATAACTGGGGGGGGTTGGATTCCCCCTATAAAATTCTAACAATTGATTTATCTTTGTTTCTCTTGTTGTTATTTTCAGAAATTGGATGATTATTTTTGAAACAATAAATTATATTTAGATACACTTTGAAGAATATTAAATTTTTATTACAGATTGTAGTTTTTAAATTTAATTAAGGGAGAGAGTATGTGTCAGTCACTAAAACCAATTATTTTAACTGTACTATATTAAATTGTTATAGTTTTTTAACTAATAATAACGAATGTTACGTTTAGTAATCTATTAATGTACAGTAAAAAATATTGGTTGGTTTATATTACATAACTTTAAAAATATTTACCAAACAAATTTATTTATACTTATCTTTTTAAGATATCAGACATAAAAATAAGTATCTTTCTTCATCACCTAAATATACTTGGAGAACGGACACTCTGAGCTAGTTTATATTAAGTACCGGTACTAGCAGTAACCCCGTACTTTAATTGTAGGTTAAGGGTTCTGTGTTGAGTAAAGCTGTTGTGAAAAGCAGGATACTTTATTATTGTGACAAAATACATAGAACCTTAATGTTAAATAGTAAACACATGAATACACAACAGAAACCACTGCTCAATGATTTGGTAATACTGTAATATTTTTAAAATTATATAGGTCTATGTATTTGATTTAGTCAGATTTTTAAAACAAAATCACAAATCTGTGACAATAGAAAACTATTCAATACCACGCATTTAAAATAATTAATTATCAATGTCAACAAATCAATATTGATGTTTAGAAAAACATGGATTTCAGGGATTTTCAGGGTGGCAGGGATTTTCTTCATGTTAGATCATAAGTTTAGTGTGTCTCAGAGAGCACAATACTTTATTTTAAATGGGTTTGTGCTAGTTTAAAGTATACAAAAACCTTTCCATAATGAGTTGAATATTGCAACAAGTTTAATCAAAATGAGTGGTCTATTTTTTAGGGGAAGACTAACACGAATTTCTAGCGTCAAAGACAGACAGAATTTCAGTTAAAACCTATTTCGTAAAATTAACAACAAAACGTTTCCATATTTCCGAGCAATAAATTTATAATGTCGCTATAGGGCTTAAGTCGCCATTTTAATAGGATGTACATAACTAAGAGCAGGTTCACGATAGTTTTTATAACAAGACCAGGATTTGGACCGTTCCCTATCAAACCGTTGAAAAATACAAAATTATGGCGTGGAAAATTCACAATTTCCAGACAAAAATAAGTTTGTTTTGTATTTGGAACATGGTTAAGGAACATGAATGCATTCAAAAATTAATATCTATTCACTGTATTTCAAACTAAAGCAATTTTGAATAAAGAATAGTCTATCTAGAAAACGATTTTTAGGACGTTTAAAAGTATATAATTGTTTGCATATTAAGAACATTCCATTTTTCGGTGAAAAACGTTAAAAACGTTACTTAATTTAAATTTTGATCTATTATGTTTAATAATGCATAATAATTTTATGGTCATACTAAGGTAAAAGCCTAAATTTGTATTATTATATATAAATATTAATAATATTTACTGTTAAGAGATTAAACGTGTTTTTGACTTGTACTACAATTTTTCCAAGGATACGATAATTTTGGTAGCTGGCATACGATAGTCCGATTTTTAAAACTGGAAACCCTTGGACACTGTGTCAGTGTTGCCGCGACTTCCGGCGTGCAAGCATCTGGTATTGTTCCTTAGTCTTGCCCGTTTTTTCTCGTGTTGTGAGTAAACCTGTTCAATATTTTTAATTACTGTAATAATAAATCAATTTGGCAGTTTTTACGATATACTCTTATTATATGTGAACTTTTCTTAGATTATTGTATTGCTGAGTGTTATATGAAGAAATTGCAATGCATTACATTTTCCGTTAATTTTTTGTAATAAATTGTGTAAGTACAACGTAATAAATTGATTATTAATATTTAACTAAAATAGTCTATGAATAGACCTATAGTGCCTAATTAGTTTAGAAGATATATCATTCTAAATATATTTTTACTTATGTTTTATTGTGCTGGTATATCTTAACCTTCTTGCAGAAGTGTTTTTAATGTCGTCAATATTAATTGTGTTAACATTTAACATTTAACTTTTTTTTATTAGAGTAAATATATTAATCATGTTATAGTTTTAATACAAGTAGATGTTATTGTATGAGGTATTTATAAGACTAAAGTAAAAGCTGCACAATATGAGTGGGAAAATTATCA
Source organism: Nephotettix cincticeps (assembly GCA_023375725.1). Lineage (NCBI taxonomy): Eukaryota > Metazoa > Arthropoda > Insecta > Hemiptera > Cicadellidae > Nephotettix > Nephotettix cincticeps. The sequence goes on along the minus strand of CM041790.1, from coordinate 51,845,439 downwards.
ACATTGAAAGATGCTAAAAGACAACAATCCATTTATCACTTATAAAACACTAACACGACATAAGCACATTTATAAAATAAATAAATTTATTTTTTGTGGATGAGAAGTAATTCAATTGTATAGTTTTACTAATTCAAAGATAAGTATCCGCAATTTCTTCATATAATGGAGAACTGAATTTCCATAATTTACAATATCTTACCATTATGTTTTTATTCAGCCTTCACTATCAGAAATTATATTATACTTACTAAAAGATATATCATATATAATTACTTAGTATATTATTTACTATTATTAGTATAAAGCTAAGGTAATATTTCGCTTATTATCTTAAGGTTTCAAAGTGTTTAAATTTATTTTAATTAATTCGTTTTATAAATTACTAGCTGACCCGGCGAACTTCGTAACGCCTAACAGAAAATATATATTAACTTTAAGATTGGCCATTTTCTGAAGTCAAATAGCATTGCGGCTTCGTTGTGAAAGCTTAAAATATTCAACAGCTGACTATTATAATAAACCTAATATGTATTAACATTGTAATTATTTTATTTTGCAAACATATAAACACGTTACTTTTAATCATACAGAAAATATAAAAAATATAATTACAGTACATAATTCCCAAAAACCGTAAACTATTAACGTCGCGAATAATGCTGTTCATTTTGTACACCACATATTTACTTCATAGTTTTACATTAATGAATGATTCATATGGCATTGGATAGTAAAGCATATTGCTAACGGAGAGTAAACAAACAGCTGTTTTAAGAAATCAGATGTTTTTATTTTAGGAAATTTGTAAACAAACTTATTCCCCATAAAGTTAACATTAGAAATTTAAAACGCTATAAAATGGAAACTAATTGAATTTATGGAAACTGAATATGCCTAAAGCATGACCGGAGCAGAGAGGAATAAAAAAAATCAAAGATCATTAAAATCGGTCCAGCCGTTCTTGAGTTATAATGCGTGTAACTAACACGACTTTGTTTTATATATTTAGATAACTTAAAAATAAAAATCCAAGTTTTTTTTCGTTTTGAGCAAATACAAATATTTTAAAATATAATGTTAGTACAGAAACTTTATTCAACAATTACAAGTACAGCTCAATATGTTAGGTTATGGTAAAGGTAAAGGTTAATATAGTAGCGTGACAACTTAACTTTAAAATCTCAAAAATTTAACTTGTGACAATGCAAAATTTGAGATGTGACATAAATAGGGGTCTAAATTATGTAGAATGAGAAATAAATTACATCCACCATTTTAGATTAGATATTAAGTTGGCACTGTTGCGCAGACTATAAACTAACTGTTGGGGCAATTAGTTATTATTCTTCTACACCGACCCAAATTGCGATTTAAAACAGTAAAAACGAAAAATTACGTAGCTTTGGTAGATTGAAGATAGATTTTATTAATAAAAATTAAAACCTAGTTTTATTCGTAGATTTCAAGCGTTTTTACGTCTTCCTTTTTATTGTAAATAAAATTTAAATAGGTTATTGCATCAAAACTGATCTTTGCATATATATAATTACAACTTTTTAGCATATTGAATTATTATTTATAATTGGTTGTTATTCGTTAATTACGTTTGATTGTTGTTTATTGTTATTATACTATCTGTTATTGGCCATATATATCTTATATTATGTTGAATATCTAAATATATAAAACAAAGTCGTGTTAGTTACACGCATTATAACTAGATAACGGCTGGACCGATTTTAATGATCTTTGATTTTTTAGATTCGTCTCTGCTCCGGACATGCGTTAGGCATATTCAGTTTCCATAAATTCAATTGGTTTCCATTTTATAGCGTTTTAAATGAAAAACATTTGGTTTCTTGTAACAGCTGTTGGTTTACTCTCCGTTAGCAATATGCTTTATTATTCAATGCCATATGAATCATTCATTAATGTAAAATTATGAAGTAAATATGTGCTGTACAAAATGAACAGCATTATTCGCCACGTTAATAGGTTACGGTTTTTGGGAATTATGTACTGTATTAATTTTTTTCTGTATGATTAAAAGTCACGTGTTTATATGTTTGCCAAATAAAATAATTATAATATTTATACATATTAGGTTTATTATAATAATCAGCTGTTGAATATTTAAAGCTTTCACAACGAAGCCGCAATGATTTGACTTCAGAACATGGCCAATCTTAAAGTTAACATGTATTTTCTGTTAGGCGATACGAAGTTTGCCGGGTCAGCTAATGTCACAATAAATTAACTACTTAATTATCTATACATTATTTAGCTCAATTGTTGTGAAGTGAACATCGCCTTAAAAAACAATACTTTCAAATGGACCGTTATGTTACATTGTACTGCTTTAAATGTAATTGGTTCGAACTGTATAAGAGCAAGTAAATATTAATTATATTATTATTATATTTCTATATATAAAATATTTCTCTTAGGATTGTATAACGGTATGGGTTTATTTCTGGATGTAAAAATAACTAATGAAAAATGGAACTTCGGTTGGACGTTGTCGCCGGAAACCCAATATTGTGTTGGTGACAGATGAAAAATGGCGTCGATGAACACAATACAGCTTTTCAAAAATTAAAATATAATAATCTTTGATGAACGCAACACTATTCAAAACTGTTCCATTATTAAATTTCTATGGGGATGTGAAGTTTATATCAATTAAAAATTATTTAAAGGCAATAAATTTCAAAACAATATTTTTACTTTCTAATAGTTGGTAAAAAACGTCCCGTTGCCCTGGTCTAATAAACATAAGAAAAATCTCTTCATTTTACTGAATTCCATTCCATATAAAAAGGGCCTATTTATAATTTACTAGCATTTAAACTGTAAATTTGGTTTTTACCTTCCATTTTCCCACTAATACATATTGTAGAAATAATTAATCTTTTTCGTCAACATCTCAGAATTTTGCGCTGAGAGAGGAATAATCCGTTTTGTGTCTTCTTAAATCCAAAACGAATTGGTTTTCAGACATTTTTTAATATGATTGACTATGTCACTCAAACACCACACGATGGTCTGATTTTTGTATTATGTTGGATACACTTAGAAAATATTTTTAAAGCCACAATATAAACCAGCTCAGAATAAAAAATCCTTATTTTTATCCTTTTTTTGTAGTACTGACAAAAGCGCAACAATTCACTTTACTTGATTAATTAATTATTAATAATTAATAACTGACATAAGAAGCAGTGACTACCTACTCGATAAGAAACACAGAAATGAGAACCGTTAAATTATTTGGCAAATTGATCGTAAACCAGGAAATTGTCTATGTGACACACACGCACGCACGCACGCACACCCACACAATCTCACATAACCGTTACACATGGGTTTTCGTTACTTGAACACTCACTTATTAGGGTTCGGAGGACCACAAAACGGATATAGCCACTGAAAAATCAAAAATGTTTGCATTTACTTCCCTGTGGGAAATAGGTTAGATCATGGTTCTCCTGTTACATATTTTCCATCTTAAAAATCACCAACACCCCCTCACAACTAAGACGTATCCAGGCCAAAAATGTTGACGAAAACAATACTTTTTCAGTTACAACATAACAGTGTTATTGGCATATTTATATGGATTCAGAGAAACATTGAACAATAACTTGAGAGAATTTCTAAAAACCTCATAACTCCAAAACCCTGGACAATGTTATAGTTGTAAGAATCCGAAAAACCCAGATCAAATTTTACTCAGGCCTAATAATCTATACAATCTAAATTAATTGTAAAGTAGAATTTAATGAAAATAAAAAATATCAAGCATATCAAAATATTGATGAAGTGAATAAAAATGTATTTACTTCCCTCTGGGAAATACCTTAGATCATGCACGTGGTTTCAGCAGTTTTTCTAAATAGTTAACCTTATAGCCCTTTTTCGAAATGGAAATGACGTCGTATGGTGTGTGTTACTTCCATTGGAATATCCCTCCCCCTCAGAGCTAAGACATATATATCCATGTCAAAATGATATTAGATAAATATTCACTTTATTTACAACTATCGTCACACTGTTCATTATTGACAAATCATTTTTTTACTTACCTCAACAATAAGAGGCATGTTTTATTACAAATTTGTAATCATAAAAACTCATTATTTAGTACATATCATCATTATTCATACAGTTTTACTCCCAATATGCAGTTCTCAATCATTCGTCAGATCTTCTAATTATTCAAAGCCACATCTGGAACCCCTAGACCTACAACAAAGACGGTTATTTTCATATTGGCGAGTGAAATTTCAGATACGAGTGTCGCCGATAGCTATTTTTGTCTTGGTACACAACACAAGTGAAATATTCGCTGTTTTACGAATTTACTGTTTTGGTTTATAGCTCATTGCTTTGCCACTGAGTACGTTTCGCCTGTGTGATAAGTCTTGTTGGATTTATGTTTTGTTTATCTTTTGAAAGTGTTGTTCCAATTTGATTGAGTAAAGTTTATTTTATTCTATTAAAATCTATGAACACAGATTACAATTAACATAAAAAACGTGAAACGACATTAAACCTAGTTACAATCGATGTGGAATATTTTTTACGTTACCACAAATATTGTATACGCCATAAATATGTTTTAATGAATTATCTGAGCTTGGCCTGGAAACAGTTGCTTACCTGAACTGTAAGGCAAGACATTGTTCATCTAGTTCATTTAGTAAATACAAACTAAAACCCATTCCTCTTAAATCCAAGAGGAAATATTTTAAGCGTTTTAGTTTGTTAAGCTATGTTACACTTAGCGTACATCGATCGACGGAAATAAGTTTACCTAACTACTATTTTCATTGTTAAAAGGGTTTCCTCTCTAAATAATTACTATTACTATTACCTTTTGAAATGACGACCTACCCGGTTAGGTATTTGAAACTAACTATGAATAAAAAATGTGAGATAATTATGGCGCTATCTGTAGTTTTGTTACTAAATTGGCTGACATGTTCCTTAGTTAGGACATGTTGGGCTGTTAATTAATTAATAGCCCAACCTGAAGTTTAACGTGGAAACCGAACCATGTTTGCCTATGAATTACTAACTAGTTTAATTACGAAGAATGTATTTCTGGATGAACTTAGTATTTAATAGTGCGGTCATAAATAACAGCCGTGGACAGCGAACCCATGCAGTTCTCATTCATAAGACAACGACCTTCAGTATAAGTTTGTGTTGAAATCTCACGAATAAAAATAAAAATTCATAACTCAAACTAAACGCACCGCGACGTCTGTGCGGGTGCTTGAGGTTATATTTGTTCCATCGCTATTTGAACGTGTTTCACTCTCAGACCAGTATTTTACAGCCTTCACGCCTGGAGGCGGAATATCAGATTGTGCTCGACGACGGTCTCCGCTTCTGGAGCCCAAGTTTTATTGACAGTCAGCCATATTAACACGTTGCGAGGTTGTTATGCAGATGACGACGAGGATGTGTGCGACGCTTTGCATGTCATTGGCTCCGGGGGTCAAGGAGGAGAGAACATCCAGTATTTATACCTAGAGGGGTCGTCGTGAAACATTAGTGTCTACTTCACGGAAAATCCGCCATGATACTATTGATAAGATGGGGGAACCAGCATTGCACATGTTTTGACCGGGATGGTGGCGTCATCATGTAATCCAGCCACTTGTTGTTCACGAATTGTGTATAGTTAAGAGCGATGGTCGGTGGATGTCATGTTCTCTTGTGTGGATTAACGTCCGCACTATTGAATACTACGTTGATCTGCAAAGACCATCCTCATGATTAGACCAGTTCGTAATTCAGTGGCAGTGGTTCGGATTCCACGTTAAAACTGTATGTCCCTTATTAGATATGCCATTGACTGTTGGGCTATTAATTAACAGTCCTGTCTAAGGAACATGTCCAGCATTAGTCAATAACAAGACTAGTTACAAGATTGTACCACAATCATCTTACACTCAATCCTCATTCATACTTGGCTTAAAATACCTACCTTGTTGTATGATCGCCATTTCAATAATCTAATCTTTGGAGCTCATGAATTTCGGATAGTTCTAAGCGGCGGTCGGTGGATGTGTGAATAAGTTTATCTGCAAAGACCATCCTCATAATATCCATTTTATTACATGAATCTATATAACTGGTATAGGTGGTATAGGTTGTAACAGGTTGTTCAGTATCCAAACAACACGAAATATGAGACTTTGGCACGGGAGCGAACTGGCGATCTTCAGATTAAGAAAGAGGTGCTATATCCGTCAATATGATAGTCAGAGGATGCAACATTACTTTGACAGCTTCTTCAGATATATACCTAATAAATTTAAACTACTGAACTACATCGGGAGTGAAATAAAGACCTCACGAAGGCTACACAAGTAAATTCACATGCGTAACCACAGCGAGGCTGTGCTGTTGTTCCGAGGCTAACTGGAATCATGACAATGAATTAATGTCTCCGACGTGACTGTGTCTATCTCAACCAGATATACTGCGTGTAGTCCGTGGTTCTGATGATGTCACAGATTCGACAATAGGCAAAATATTAGCACAATAATGTGATTGTTTGGTACTGGATATAGTTTTCTTTGTTCAATTAATGATACTCACGAATGTTCAGGCCTTTATTGTTCGTAATATGAGTACATGGAATCATTATATCAATTTTCACTCATATTCATCTGAACTACTGTACTATCGCTTTAATTTGTCTTACATCTTACGTTCGTAAGATTACTAATCTCTTACGTTCGTAGTCCTTTTCTCAAGGAAGGATGGTGCAATTAGACATTGTCAATGTATACCTATTTCTAGGTCACAGGCAAAGAATATTTAAAAAGAATTGCCAAAAGCATTTATGGCAGAAACGAGAAAAAAGGAGCGGCGGTTTTCTTGATTTTTTTAAATTTTTCAAATGAAATATGCACGACTCAACGTCATTAAACAATGCTCCACCAGGTAAAACTTAAAGTTTACTTTTGAATTCGATAAATTTTTCAATCTTTATCAAATTTGTTGGGAGACATTGATAGAGCTTTAGTCCTACATACCGCTGTTTTTGTTCGAAGAGTGTCAGTCTGTGATACTCTGCATATTTTTCTTAGTTTCTTTTTTCATAACTGAGTGTCTTCTTGTATCAGATATGTTGTATCTTCTAACATACCTTTTTTGACTATCGAGTGGGGAGGAAATGGGGAAAAAATATAACATTATTTTTCTTTTGGGACTAAAATCCAATATGGGGACACCGATGAAGACGTTTTAATGTTATACAGTTACTTACAGTTACAGTGTTACTTTGTCAGTCTATATTTTTCTTCTTTTACTAAATAATCTAATTTAGGAAAATTTAGTAAACTAAGGACCCTTTTATTAGTATAATTACGAATTTATTATTTATATAATTTATTAGTTATTAATTGAAGAAGTTTATTTTTTTAAATATCAAATTAAAACGATATTTTTTAAGTTTCTTATACATAAAAAAGTTGGAACGTTATTGAAATAAAATTAAGATTACAAGAAGCGTATTTTCTCTTTATAAAATATCAAAGTGCAAAAAGGTTATAAAAGCGGGAAATTTATACTATGATTGCCGATCTACTATTACGATTTCATTGAATTTAAAACATTCTAAAATTACTAAGTGACTAAATGATAGTAAATTATACTTGTAACTAATTACATCATTGTATATTCGCAAAAAAATAACCGAAAAATTCTGAATGACAAAATATTGTCATTAATAACCGTAAATGTTAATTTATTAATTCATTTTCAAACCCGTCAAAAACAGCTTGGCTCTTGTACGGTATCATACTGCTGTTATCAAGAGTGTTGGGTCTGAGATATGTGTATTTTTTCATTTTTTATACTGAGTATTTCAGCAGGGACTATAAATGTTGTATTTATACTTTTGATTGGTAATTTTATTTAATAAAAATAGTTAAAATGGTTTTATTATATTTTCATTCATATATTTTCTTTTTTAAAATTTTTTTAATTTTAAATTCTAAATTTTTTTATCTATAAATACTTTTTATTTTATAAAATAAAAAACATTACTTTTATCAATAATATAATGTTAAATTTTTTTCATTTTAATTTTTAATTTTTTTTTTTAAATTTTATAAAAATAACTATTAAATTTTTTTTTTACTTTCCTTTATTTTCTTAATTATTTTTTAAATTTATTATAATTATTTTATTATTAATTTAAAAACTTTTTTTAATTTTTTTTAATCTCTATGAATTATTATATTGTAACTAATTTTTTTATTTATATTCAAAAAATAACCGATAATGTTTATTGTTCATTTATTATAAATGTTTTATTAATTCATTTGCTCTTGTTTTTTACGATCACGTTAATTTTTTAGGGTGGATTTAGGTTACTGTTTAGTGTAGTTTTTTTTATCAGCTGAGTATTTCAGCAGGGACATATAAATCGTGATGCTGAAATTGGTATACGTTTATGAGTCCTGGAAAGGGTGGAAATTGAGATGCTAGATAAGGATTAAGAGTCCTTCCCTGGTCACAGAAAACTGTATTTTTGCTTTAGAACTGGAATTAAGCGACGTGAATGATTACATACCGTACCAGTAGGCCCTACGTGAAATTTTGAAATTGTAAACATCTGAAATATTTAGGATATGCGAGCTGGCATAATAGACCAGCCAAATAAATAGCCTAGAAGTTTTTATTTTTTCATAATTCGGAGCTAGATATTTTTTTAATTATTTTTTTCTGTACTTTTTGAACACTCGACATTTAAGACGTCATATGTCGTCTAAAAATGAGAAAAAAAGCGACAGATCAAACGATTCTAGCAAAGCTCAACCAGTTATACCTATGGTTATAGTAAGAGAAAAAATCAATCTTCACCGAAAGTTTTGTTGAGAGACATCTTTTAGTTTGTCAAACAAGTTGTAGCATTATTACTGTAATAGTTCAATTATGCGATGAATCGTAGTCATGACGAGTCATTTCCTTATCAGTTGTCGGTATCTCTCCAAGGGCTTCATTCATCAACGTCTGACATAGACATGGACATGGTCATGGAGCTCTCCTACTCCAATGAGGCATCTCTATTCCATGCTTGTGGACAGTTCATGAATGATTCTATGTAACTGACCGGTGGAAACGCATACAATACGGAGTTTTACCCTATTAATTATGCTTATGTATAATGAATGGAAAAGTAAAAAGTTATCATTGTTAGAGAAGAGAATTAGTATAATTACTCAACACTGTAAAATAATGTTTTTTTAATTAGACCTGCATAAAATTACTACCCATTATTTAATCCTGGAAATCTATATTATATTTAGACTAATTTTTTAATTACATACGGTACGGTCTTACAGTTTATAAAAATCTTTTTGTCTACTAAATGTCTCGCCTAAACTTTGATTCCAGCCAATAATGTCTCCAGCAATGACAGTGATCACGTTAAAAGTAGATATATAGACTGACTGTTTAATTGTATTCGTTTTTCGTTTTTTGCATATAAGTGTGTGTGTTAATGTTTTTCGTTTCAAATTATGATGAGTCCATAGTTAGTTAGTGAGGTAGTTAGTTAGTGAGATGGAGACCTACCCAGGTAGGTATTTCAAGCCAAGTATGAAAATGGATAGAAAGTCCTTTCTCAATGTGTTCTCAAAAGCATTGAATTTGAGAACACTGTTTAGACAAAACATGTAGTGGACAAAAATTGTGTAAACTGCCAAGATGTAAGTAATTATTATTAAATTAGTAATACAATTAAAAACATTCTCAAAGAGGATTGATCCTAAGAATGAAAAATCCTCTAATCATAAACAAACTCCGTTATTACTTTAAACCTAAACATGTTATAGTAATTAAAAGAGCTAAACAGATGCCTCAGGGCACGTTGGTCTCAAAGGGCTTTTTTGGGGTATTTTTAATACAATTTCTTTGTAAACTCATCATGTACCCCACTCGAAAGTATTTAGTAAAAGAGGAAAGATTTATTCCTTATGAAAGAAAACCAATAGTACCCAATAGTATTAAGATGCATTAGTATCAAGATGTACCCCATATTTAATTAAATTAATAATTTGCAGTAAGCTGTATATAAATTTTATTTTGTCTACTTTCTACCCTCAGACTTAATGCAAGAGATCCTAAAACCTTTTCATTTGAGGAAAAATATGTTGTTTGATATGTTTAGTTTAAAATATGGTATTTTAATGATTTCTCTATATGTAACACTAATACAGTTGCTTGATAGCAAAAATAATAAAGTAATTAATTTTTATGGTACAATATTTTTTCATATGAAAACCTCAGAAGAAATTGAAAATAGATGAGTGTTGAGTAGATAACAAATACACTAATAATTTTGACTACAATTTAATTCAAGTACAAAAAAAGTAACTACCATAAAGGTTAAACACTTCAGGAATAAGAGGGTAAAGGATTTAACTACTGTGAATAACTTTATTTTTAAAGTTAAAAATTTCCGATATGTTATAAACTCTGAATGTGTTTTCAGATGTAGCCCCAACAAATTAAAATGAATGAGAGTACGGTTGCAGTGGAAGATTATGACTACACGTTTGGTGAAGAGGGCAGTGACTGTTATTTCAATGTGTCAGACTACGTAAACTCAGTGTCCAGGTGATATACTGTATTTGATCCTCAGACTATGAAATAAAACTTATAGGTACGTTAATAGACTTAATTCAAACTCAACTCAATGAAAATAACAGTAACCATAATGTCATTGGCATTTTTTGGTTACATTAAGGGAGTGAAAAACCCACAAATAGGGGCAACTGCTGGGGATATAGCCCCCTCAATGAGATATTTTCATAAATCATTTCAAAACAAATAATTTTTACAATTAAGGTTAGGTTAAACATCTTTATATTACCAAGTATTTAAAGTAAAACAAAGTATATTAGAGTTTCAAAATTAAAAAAGAAATTCTTTTTGTTAAATATCCTCTGTTTATAGTAGCTTTAGGTGCAAAGAAGGTGTTACCTATTACTATGTGTTTTTAAAATAAATTATTTATAGATATTACTGTAATTATTAATTAAATTAATTAACTAATATTTAGTAATTAGTAATTGTTACTGTAACAGTTGTTGTTAAAAACACAATTTAGAATTCACAAACCAAAATTACAATCATACATAAATAATACATAAAAGATATATTACAAATACATAATCATTCACTTATAACTGAAAATTCAACCTAAAACTCGCTTATGTACAAGCGTTGTTATTCAGTGTCTTGTTATTGACTGGCTTATTATTTTTGTTCAAGAGTAGTTTGTAAAAAATAATTACGGCAAAATATGAAAAAGAATTTCCACTAAAGCTCTATTTAAACTTGTGATAACTCCCTTGCACAGTGAGTTTTGCGTGGTAGTCAGGAATCGTACTTCCGATTGGGATGTACATTGGCCTTTGGAAATCAATAGGCCTTCCTGACTCTTGGTCAGGAAAGAGGTAGGTTCCTGTTTCTTGACAAGCTCATCAAAAGGAGGTTGCTCTTTTCCAGGTCACTTCACTTGGAGGATTCCTGAATCTCTTGGAGGAAATTGGGGTGTGCAAAAAGCCGCTTGGCTGAATTGCCTTGGGTGAAATCTGCCCCTCTCGATGATGATGATGGCCTTCCTGCACTTACCATCATTATTATTTGTCCTGCTGATGTACTGTGTGGTCCAGGTCATGGAAATGCTACTACTGGAGCGAGCTCCTCCCTCCACTCGTGGTCTACACCCTCACCTTACTCCTGGGCGTCATGGGCAACGTGCTTATTGTGTTCACGACCTGCCGCTACCGACGGATGAAGAGCACCACTAACACATTCCTCGCCAGCCTTGCTTGTGCGGATCTCATGCTCATCATTATTTGTATTCCTGTTAAGGTAATACTTTAGTTCTTTTAGCTGACATATCATCCTTTCCAGGTAGGTATTTTAAACCAAGTTTGAATGAGAAATGAGTGTAAGATAATTGTGGTGTGATAGTCTGTATAGGCTAAGTCTAATATTTCAAAATAGCCCTCGGACAGGGCTATTAATTAATAACTAAGGGACCTACAGATTAAGGTGGGATCCGAATGACATGTTTTGCTTCTGGATTACGAACTGGTTGAATAATGATGATAGCCTTTGTGGATGAACGACGAACGTAGTATGCAATAGTGTGGATATTAATCCACCCCAGAAAATATCACATCCACTGTCCATCGTACATAACTATCCACAATTTGTGACTTCCAGGTAGCTGGATTACAGAACAGGGCCACCGTTCCAGTCTATAGTGCATACATTTGGGAAGATTAGCTAATTGTGAGTCTTAATTTGACGAAGGATTAAATTCAAAACAAAAATTCAAAGATAATTTGTCTGTAGTAATTAATTATTATAATTAACAAAATAATCCCATATAAGCAGGTTGTCTGTGGGTAGGTTAAGTCAGAATACGTTAATTTAGGGTGATTCCTGAACAAACAAATTAGAAAAGTTATTATGAATATTCCCTTAGACTGAGTAAAGATAAATCCAGAGAAAAAATCTTAGTTGGAAAACATACCTATGGTTTTTAGTAAAGTAAATGTTGTTTTAATTATTATTGTTTTTGAATAGTAAAAGTGGGCATCAGATAAAACGTTCTAAAACATTTCATAAGATTAATCTAAAGAAAAGCAGAAACTGCAGTTTTAGTATGGTGACTTTTTTTCTTAATAAGAAAGAATATCTCTTAACTGGCTAAAAGAAAAACGTATCTTTAGTCCTAAGTTAAAATCTAAAAATCTATATGCACCAATTTTATTTTTTACCCATTTCATGCGGTTAACAAATACTAAGACTAAGTGACAGTTTGGTCTAAGAACTCAAATATTAATGAGGCTTGGCAACATTTTTTTTACAAGGCAACCCCAGAACCATTCACTTGCTTAGTTTTTATTATTAAATGAAAGAATTTTTTGGACAGATACCTCTATTAGTTCACTGGTTATGTTGTCTATTGAATGGAATAAATCATAAACAATAAGTACAAAGTCTCAAAGTCATCTTTCAAGGAACTACTCACAATCTTTTTCTTTAGTGATGAGGGATGACCTTGGTTGAAACAGTTGATCATCTTACAAAGAGCTTGCTTTTGTCTATTTATTGCATTCCGAACAACCATAATAGTTTTAAATCGGAAGAACTTTTTGTTAATGAAAATTATTGTGATTACTACACAATAATTCTGATAGCTTTCATTCACAAAAATTTCTTCCTATTAAAAACTGAATTATTTCTGTCAATAATTGAGATGCATTACAATCTTGGGAACAAATTTGATTCTCCTGATTCTTACATAATTATTGTTATTATTATATAATTTCTTCAAACAGGTACGGAATCTGTCATAATATGAGTTGAATATAAGTCAAGGATGGGTGATGTTTTTAGTGATTGTAACTTATATAGATTTGTGACTTAAAAGGACTATCATTTCATTTGTCAGGATGGACAGATACGACCTCATTTATTGTGGTTCTACAACATTAGGCAATTAACCGTCACGTATTGTTTGAAAGGTTGCAAAGCTGTTCTCTTACACCTGGACAATGGGATGGTTTCTCTGCAAGATGGTTCACTTCCTACAGACTGTTGTAGCAATATGCTCTGTGTTAACACTGATGGCTATTAGTATTGAAAGGTACCGTATGTTTTATATCTTCTCTGTCTTTGACCCTTCAAATCAAAAGCTTTGGCTGTGTCTTTTAATAAGAATCTTTCTATGGTACAATATTGTAGCTTTTCCAATATTCTAATAATGAGTGAAATGAATAACAATTTTATTTGGATAAGATATATTTTTAGATAAGATATCCAACTAAAAAGCCCAATATATGATCTGAATGTTTGATATTATTAACCCTAGAACGGACGGGCTGGGTCTGTGAGACCCAGTCGCGTTTGTTATTGTTATAATTCAAGGTCATTGGTCTATAAAAACGCGAGGTTCTGTGTAGCTTCCTAAAATACTCCAGACAAAGCAATAGTGTAGTGGGTTTTTCCACTGCAACCCTGAGTTTGCAGTTATCAACTGGTTTTGGTGGAGGTGGGTCTGTCAGACCCAGCCCGTCCGTTTACGTAACTTTATTCGACCGAGACAAGTTTATGTTTTTCGAATATTTTTAATTCATATTTTAAATAATTTTACTATTTTTAACAGCTTTATGTACCTACATAGTATAGTGATTTTTAAACAAATATGGATAGCCAAAAACGGCCAAGTAACAATGAAATCGACCGAATTGTGTTCGAGGTTCTATTGGAAAGTGAAGTTGGTGATTTCGACCATGATCCTGACTTTCTTTTGGAATGTGATAATAATATGATTTGCAAGATTGAAGAAGGTATCACCGATGAACCTAAAAATAATTTAGGCACACATGCTTTGATTGAACAAAGTGTAAAATGTGATTACGAGATGTGGTGTAACGACTGTTGTAACAAATAATTTTTTAAAGAAATTCAAGCCCTTCAAAACATATTATTTTAATTGATAACTACTTGAAAGTATTTTTACGCAAACAGTATTTCATTTTCTACAATATTCTTCTATTTAACATCTAAATTATAGAATTTTTATATTTTTACTAATTAGTTTTAGGAAAACATTGTATTTTCTTGAAACTCATACAAGAATTTTCAATTATTTTCTAAATCTGTCTGTATATTTTTATATTTAATAAACACTGTATTTTACAATGTATTATATATGAAGCTTTGATTAAAAAAAATTGTTTGTATAAATCAATTGAATTAGTATTTTTTTGAGATTTTTTAGTTTTGGGTCTGTCAGACCCAGCCCGTCCATCCACGTAACTTTTTTCGCCCGTCCACTCTAGGGTTGAATCATTTTGTAAAAAATTAATTTACCTTGTGTAACACAAAATAAGATCATATCTGCATTTTTCTTAATACTTTTTACTTTCTCCCCTTATATGATAATATATGGATAATCCCTAAAAAACATGAAAAATAAAAATTTCTCAACGGCTCTAACGATTTTAATAAAGATTTTGTAATTTATAGTGCATAGAGTACAATATAATATGGCACCACCCGCATGTCTGTAAAAATTACAGTTCAAAAGTTTTGGGCTTTTAAATGTAAAAAAAAATAATTTTTTTTTAAGTTTTCTGCAAAAACTATAAAGGTAAAGTATAATTTGACTACCACCATTAAAACCAGCTTAAAATATTAAACTAATTAGTGTGTCGAATTATTTTTCCACGACTACCGTAATGGTTCCAGAGAAAAGTTAAATTTACTGTACATAATAAACACAGTACGTTGTCTGGCAGTGCCCAATGTTATTCTTATGGAGAATGTTAAAAAATCGATTTCTTCCTTATTTTCCATGAAACTTAAGGTATGAAGCGTAAGGTCAAATCACCCACCAAAACTAACTCAAAAAAGCTTGGTATTACAGTGGGGGTTCCCCTCATAAAATTCTAATAGTTAATTCAACTTTGATTCTCTTGTTGTTATTTCCAGAAATTGGATTACTATTTTTAAAACAATAGATTTTTACATGATATTTAGATGAACTTTAAAGAATATGACAGTTTTTTACAGATTGTCGTTTTTAAATTTACTTAAGGGAGAAAGTATGTGTCAATCCACTGATACCGTTTATTATCAACAGTTTATTGTTGAATTTAAGATTTGGCAAATCAATTAATAAAATTGAAACAGTTTGGAAATTATAGATTAGATTAGATTATATTATTGAAATGACAACCATACCACATGGTAGGTATTTTAAGCCAAGTATGAATGAGGATTGAGTGTAAGATGATTGTAGTGTGGTCTTGTAGTATGCGTATAATTTAGGAATATGTGATGAATTTATAGAAGTATTATGTATTTTATAGGTATTATGCTATTTGTCATCCAATGAAAGCAAAGTATATCTGTACGATCAGCCAAGCAAAGAAAATCATCATCACAATATGGGTGATGTCGTTCATCCTTGCTTTACCAAATTTGGTTGTGCAGGTAAGTGTCATCAACAATCAATAGCTACAAAATAACATACACATTACTAAATACATTCACGTCACTACAAGAAAATGTATCATTATCTTCATTATAAAAAACATGCTTGAACATCTACTGGACTACTTATAAGAATTAATAATAGGTTTAAATTATCTTAAGCAGCCAAGTAATGTTTTTTATATTAAATGTCAACATGAGTATTTTTAATTAATGTGTATGAAGTAGTGTTTTGTAGATATTGAGGAATTTTCAAATGAAAGGGAATTAACTTGGGCTTTAAACTTGGAAATGAGTTTTCACAACTTGAAACAGTTGTAGTTTCAAACCCATTCTTCAAACCACTTGCCAGTTTAAGGTAATTTAAACCTGTTATTAAAAAAGGATATAAAATAGTTTTGAAACTATAAGTATAAGACCAATATTTCCTTACTTTTACAAAACAATAGAATCAATTTATTTTCTACTATTTTCAAAGATTCTACAAGACAATTCTACCACATAAATAAAGTTTGTCTTGTACAGAGTAAAAATATGTATGTATTTTCTTTCCTGTGGGAGATAGGCTAGATCATGGATATGTCTGAAGGGAATGTTTTCAGTTCATCAAAACACCTTTTAATCATTTTTATGTTACAACTATAACCAAACTATGACGTCAAATTTTGGTCTGAAAAATTACCAACACCCCCTCCCCCCCAGAGCTAAGACATATCCACATTAAAATGTTTGTAATATATCGGAATATTTAGCCTATTATAAGAGATATAGTGTTTGCCAACTTTAGATTTTATTAAAATTTAGTGAAATTTATAAAACACACATGCAAAGACACCAAAGTCAGAAAGATTTAAACTAATTGGGATAACAATAAAACCAACTTATGAGGAGTGAATAACCTTCGTAATACATAAAATTTCAGATAAAAAAGTTATATTTATTATGTAATAAAAACATTTATCTTCAATTACATACTTCTCAATACTCGTAAACATATTTATCACTAAATGAAAACTACAGCTGTGCAATATCATGAATGTAAAATGCTCAGGGACACCTGGAGGTGGGGGAGAAAGTGAAGGCGTTCTACTGCTCCTACGACGACATGCGTCCACAACAGTTGCGGTTCTACGTCACGTACATGGTGTGTCTGATATTTGTGATCCCATCCTCCGTGATGGTGGTCACGTACAGCACCATCTGCTGGGAGGTGTGGAGAGTGATGAAGCAGAGGCATCACATGGTTAGTGGCCGAGCGTGAGTATGAACTGTAACCGGTTACAAACTACATCATGCTATGTAGCCATTGAATACTTCATACCATCGCTTGTCAGAAGGAACAACAGTGACTTTTATTGATCTATGGAGTCATTTTTGACATGGATATTAGATATATCTAAGCTCTGAGGGGGGTGTTAGTAATCTGTGTCACAAGAATATTGAAACGGAAAGTGACCTCATATGGTTATAACGACGGCTGTTTCGAGGAACTAAAAACATTCCCTTTAGCAATATCATTGATCTAAGCTATTTCTCAAAGGGGAGGAAACAATTACTTCAGTACTTCAGCGGGACAGAGTCAAGTGAGAAGCAGAACCTTCCATGACGCTCAATGACTGTTGACGTTCCGTGCTACCGTGTGGTGTGCGAGTGAACCATATATCATGGTTGCGCTATATTTCCTCAGTCTCCACAAGCGGTTTCCGTGCAGGTTTGTTCCACAATACCAAAAACAAAGAGCTCCCCCTCATATTGCTAAGATGGTGTTGGTACCACCTAACCGCTATGCTACTGTCTTGTGCTAAAACACCGCTGGCGACAGGAACAGATGATGCTCCAAACAGTTGGATTGACTTGTTGTTGTTTTGACATTGTTACATCTCATCAGGTATAGGTAGACAGCAGATTCCAGCTGACACTATACTACAACAAACTCAGTTAGAAGAGTTTCACTTATGACAAGCATAGGAGAAAGAAAACTCAACTACGAACGATTTCTGTTCATTACATTGATGTGACTTGTTTTTCTGATATGTTAGGTATTTTTCAATATTTGAGTTTTGATTCATTTGTTCACATCTGCAAGCATTGTCAAGGACTGGAACCTCTTTGATTGAAGTGTTCAACGCAGATAAATTCAAAAATAACTATAGGGATTGATCAACCTTTTTATAATAGATTGGTTATTTTAATACGGATGAAATAGTGGGATAAAAAGTGTATCAATTCATCAAGTCGTCACCCCCTCATTTTAGCACAAAGTAAACCTTACAATGTGTAAATTTTACAGAGTTTTGAAACCTGAAAATATTCCGTTAACAAATAAACATAATGGAACTTTAAATGGATCGACATCCACATCAACAAGTCTCCCGCCTTCTTCCAATGACAAAGGGAATGTCAAGCAGGTGTGTATGTATCTTATCAATACTGACTCAATTTATAAGTAGTTACTAACTAATAATTAACTAACTTAAAAATAGTTATTAAGGACAACTTCCAAGAATACAATGTTAATACAGTACTACTTCGAGATTGATGCAGAATACCACATATTAATTTAGTAGTTGTGATAAATTTCCTTCAAACTAACAAATTTAAATTTCACTTTAATAAGAAAAACAGAACTCAGTTCAAAAACAAGATCAAGTTTTAGTACTTAATTGTATACAAAGACTGCCATCTCTATATTTCCTTAGAAACCCTGACTGTAAAGGCTGTACATGAGACCATTGGATTGCGTGTCTTGAACAAGCACGCGATTCATACGAAAAGCAGACACCCATTTCTAATTATCTCAAATTTTTCAGTTTTATCGAACTGTCTCCTTCCTTAGTTATATTATTACACCCAGCTGGTACACTGTGTAATATTGTAGGTATTTATGGCTATTGTTCATATCCTCTCATCTGGAACACTAACTTAACCCTCTGAGAGAAAAAGGTATTAGTTGTCTCATTATTTTATACCAAAGATAACTCCAAAGAAAAATAATATATTGCAGTAAATCTTTGATAGTTTGACATTTAGTGAACTAACTTCAAAGGCATTGAATTATAAAAATTTTGAACTGAAGTGGGCATATGGAATGTATTTCTCAGGAAAGGCATACAACACAGAGCTTGGTTGTTTTGTGTAGTGTGTTGAAATATTGGGTTGGTTGGGTTTGGGTTAGTGAGTCTGGGAACTCCAGCTAGACCTTGAATCCTACTCTTGGTACTTCTACACTAACCTCTTTGGCTGAGGAACAAATGATATTCACTTGGAGCACAGCCACATAACTGTCTATGATTACGATCGATTGCAGGTGATCAAGATGCTGGTGTTGATAGTGGTGATATTCATCACGTGCTGGGCTCCTATACTTGTGTGGGATGTATTGGTAGCGTTTGAGGTGCTGCCTCTATACGGTACTGGTCCCTACAAGCATGCCAAAACCACCTTCCATCTTATGTCCTACGCCAACAGGTATCACATCATTGTTAACCGATTATAGTATTTTCTGACTTACTTATAAATAGTATAAAAATTTCAATATTGATCTATTAAATGTCTTGAGTAAATTGCAATACTGTGGAAACTGCTATAAATATCCATTCAGAGTGAAAATCATTAGATTTTAGTCATTATTCCACGTTTTGTAATTCTTTTTCTGATTTTGGAAGTGCTATGATAAATTTAATTTAATAAAATATAGCCAGTTCTCAATAATACACCTACCCTACCATTACCTTTTGGAATGACGACCTATTGAAGTAGGTATGTTAAGCCAATTCTGAAAGAGATATATGAGCAAGATGATTGTGGCAAGATCTTGAAACCTTGATGCTGACTAAGGATGATGTCTTACATAGACAGGACTATTAATTAATAGCCCAATAGATGATGGCATCTAAGGGACCTACAGTTTAACGCGGGTACCGAACCACTTTTGCCTCTAATTACCAAATGGTCTTATAATGAGGTTGGTCTTCATTTATAATTAATCATTATAAACTTTGTATTCATAATAAAATTCTATAACCCATGCAAACTAAAGTTGGGATGTTGAATTATAGATTAATATATTTCACTAATGAATTGGAACCAAAGGGTAGTATTTATGAAGAAACAGTCAAAGAAAATTACAATATAAAAATTACTTATTTATTTCCAGTCTTTTCAATCCTATCTGCTCTAAGTTAAAAATATTTATATTTTATTACCAAAATGACTTGAATTAAATACTTCACTGTATGATTTTAACAGTTGCATCAACCCCATAATTTATGGGTTCATGTCCAAGAACTTCCGAGAGAGCTTTCGGAAGGCCCTGAGCAGATGTTGTGGCCGCAACTTCCGTCGACAGCTCTCCGTGTCACTGAGTCGTGGTACGTCCCTTCGCAAGGACCGCTCCACCTTCAGCACACAGGTCATGAGCTAACTCTTACTTACCAGCCTGGTGATCACTGGAGCACTACTTGGAAAATGGTTGAATTTACCATGTTTATTTTAAGGTACATGTTAAAATAACATTAACATTGAATTCTCATGGTCACAAGCCTACCACTTAAGAAATTAATTATGCTTTAGTTATTATTGTATTATGTAAATCAGTTTTTGTATCATAGAGTGGTAGAATTGTAGAAGAAAAATGTAATAAAATGCTTTTATCACACCCATGTTAAAATATTATTATACTTCACTCAATATTATGTTTCATATATGTTTTTATATTTTTAATCACTGTAAATATATATTCACACTGTTAAGTTTCTTGACATTATTTCTCTCTACTGTACTATTACCTACCCTAGTATAGACAGTGTCATTTAGTCTGTGCGTGTGGCTTGACGCTACTAACTGTTCTAAAAAAGTTGGGCTTGTTCACTCCATTATGCTCGTCTACAAGATTTTCAGCTGAAATAAATAAATCAAGTAATTTGATTGAAAAAGTAAATATTTATATTTCTTAAAAGTTATATTATAATTAAGTCACGAGCCACAATTACTGACTAATGGCACCACCTGTATCTGCCTACTTACCTAAGCATTTTATATGCCATTAAACTGAGTTTAGTGAGTAGGCCTAAACAGTTCATAATTTCAAGGTTTTGTTATGGTTCGATGCAGGACCCAGCCTGTTGTTCTTCATTGGGACACTGATGTATCAGGTCAGACATAGGCTAGTGATCTTTGTCAGTAACAACACATAAACATACATTTGATACAAAGGTTATCAAATTGATTACATTTCTCATACTCACTCTTCACTGATATTTACCTTAAAATACTAGACATGGTCAGTGTCTTATATACAGTATATAAATATGAGTACGAGCAGTACCTATCCAAAGTCAACATTAGGTAGTAGCAAGACTACCAAGGTTTCAGCTGTTACTGCCTATTACAATAAAAGATACATAAGAAATCCTGTACCAAAGTCCCTGGGGGTCATAGTGCGGAATATAGAATATGGTGTAGTTTTCTAAATTTACAAAATAAATATTTGATATTTTTTAAACTAGTTTGTTGCAACTGTATTGAATCAGCGTCTACAAAGTTAGTAACCTGTGTTACATATTTTGAATATTTTACGTATTTTACTATGATAGTTAGTAAACCCAGTGTACTCTTATGTGATACAAGTAGTGTATAGTGGTATTAGAATCAGAATATTTCCCCACCGCTCAATACCACCTCTGATCCTACAGTACATTAATTTCAAATCAAAGATATGCCAGTCAAGATGCTATGAAAATGCAATTTTACACAAGGAAAAAAGTAAAACACATTCAAGTATTCAAAGTATTATTCCAATGACTGTCATATAAAACACTTAAAACATATACCATAGTAACATATAAAAATATATTTTTTATATCAAAATAATTTAATTATATCCAATACAGTACTATAATACGAGCAAGGTTTGTATATATATATATTTGCACACGGATCTCTAAAACGGCACTAAGGAATTTCTTTAAATTTTGGAAATAACTAATTTCCGAGTAGAAAATAAGTTCTAGATAGGTCTAATGTCCAGGAAAATTCGTGTTTTCTTGTAATATTAGGTTTAAAATCTAAAAATTTAACATTACGCTTATGGAGAATAAAATGTAAACAATACAAACCAAAACAGCTGTTTATAACCGTTTGACAGTTCTTGATTGAAGACGGCAAAGAACAATATGTGAGTAGAGGTTTTTCATAAATATTTATTTTATGTATTACATGTATTATGTATTAACATTAGAGTCAATGGACAAAAAAGACAAAACAATTGGCGTCTTCATGGATTTATCAAAAGCCTTCAATAGCATATCGCATGACCTACTTTTAGAAAAATTGCACTTTAGGGATTAAAAACAATCATCTAAAATGGTTTCAATCATACCTCATAAATAGAGTACAATATGTAGAAATACCTTATAGATCTAATAATAGAATTTCAAAATTTAATTCTAAAACTCAAACCATAAGAAATGGGGTGCCACAAGGTTCAATCCTGGGCCCTTTGCTGTTAATATGTTATATCAGAGGAATGCCACAGTGTCTTAGTAGCACATGTGGCACAAAGAGTCAGATGTGTTTATATGCAGATGATTCCAACATGATCATGGCTGCTGGGACAGAACAACAACTGGAAATAATGGCTCATGTTGAAATTTCAAAACTAATTGATTATTTCATTAAAAATAAGCTAATATTAAATAAGGAAAAAACTAACTTTGTGGCTTTTTACACAAAACAAAATAGAACCGGCCTAGATCCTCTCATTCTGGGAGGCACTGAAGAGATAAATAAAATTAATGACACAAAATTCCTTGGATTAGTTATTGATAAACACTTAAGCTGGGATTCACATGTTGAATTTGTCACTAAAAAAATTAGTACCGGTATTTTTGTGCTGAGAAGGCTTTCCAAAATTTGCAGTTTTTCAGTCTTAAAAATGCTTTTTTATGCCCATATTCAGTCCCACATAGCTTATGGAATAGGAGTGTATGGAGGAACTTCAGAAAAAAATTTTAGTTTTACAAAAAAAGGCTCTAAGAATTGTTTTGAAATTGAACAGTGATGAGTCTGTAAAACAACACTTTATCAACTTAAATATTTTAACAGTTCATAGTTTATATATTTTTGAATGTATAATGTATATAAAAAATAATGAAAATTGTATAAAGAAAGAGAGAGCGCACCCCTATAACACAAGAAATAAAAAAGAATTTACTGTTCCCAAACATAATCTAGAATTATACTCCAAGAACTAGTTATGCTGGCATGAAATTTTTAAGGATGATTCCAAAAGATATAAAAAATGTAGAAAATATATCAAACTTCAAAACATTATTGAAAAAATATCTGGTAGGGAAAGCGTGTTATTCTGTTGATGAATTGTAGCTAAATTAAAATAGTCCTGAAATAAATTAATAGTATTTTGTAGATCTTAAGATATGTTTTTTTTTTGTATAAAGAGTTAACGCTATTTATTGTACATTTGTGCAAATTTCAATAAAGATTTTGATTGATTGATTGATATGTATGTAATAAATGTAAAATTATCAGGTTACTAAACAATTTGTAAAAACTTAAGGGTAACATAACTGTGCGAAATAAAAGCAGGAAAGAGTACTTCCAAAATCTTCCGTGTTTTGATAGAAAACGTATTTGTTGTATTGCTTGAAGCCATTGTAACAAACCAATTAATATGTGTAAATTAAATTTCTCTTTTGCTTTTCAATCCTCATTCCGTTTATATCAAAATCAGTTGATCACAGGCTAATAATAACTGTATGGATAATTAAACAGTAAATGATCTGCTAAAACAATTGATGTTGGCTAAACGACGTTAAACGGCATTGCTCATTTGACAGACGCCGTAGCCGAGTGGTAGCGTGTCGGCCTCAAGAACTATAGGCCGCGAGTTCCATCCCCACCAGGGGCGATACTTTTTGTTCAGTGCTATATTAACTATGGTATATTAAATCGGTTTTATTTAAACCACATAAATGTTTTCATTGAGTAATATATGTGTTTTAATTTTTCTAATTAATTTTTATAATACATGTCTTTTTCTATACGAGCAAAGCTCGGTCACCAGGTACTTTGACTTAAATGCGTATGTTAAAGATTTAATAGAGACATGACAAAAATGTCATATATTTTTGAAAATCACAGGTCTTAACTTACATTTCAACGGACTTAAAATTTAATTACATTTTCTTGGCTTAACTGAATATTCTATGTAAAGAAAATATAAAATGTAGGTACATAATTAATGAGATAACGAATTGCTGTTCAACTGATTTGTTCAAAAATAAAAAATAAAATTGAATTGAGTAATGCAATTGGTCATCAGGAGGGCAATGGAAGCGGTTCAGTTCCTTGTTCCTTGTGAACATGACCTTCTAACCCGAGCACCAACTTTAAGAAGAGTGCCATGTAGTGCATGGCTGAATGTACCAGCGAATGTGAAAGGAAATCCTAGTTTCATTGTTCATTATTTTATGTCGCTCTAAAAATATTAAGTAGAATTAAAAGTGAAACCAAGAATAAACCCTACAGGTGAGAAATGGAATGTTGAATGAACTAGATTGTAACGATTACTAAAGTAAATCTTAAATAGAGCTTTTTAAAAGAACAACTTGAACAGAAATTGCTTTCTACCCCCAAAAACTATCACAGTACATCACCGAGAATCATAATACATTGAAGTATTAAACCTTTTCATAGTTTCTGATTTTCAAGAAACTCTGTAATGATTGGAGCAACTTTTTCCGGCTCGTTCAAGTGGCCGTGGTGTGTCCCATCTATTGTGATCATCTTAAACGATTTGGCCGATTTTTCAATTGTGCTCAAATAATGTGGTGCATTCTTCAGAGATGCATCGAGAAACTTTCCACCCGAATACCTAATTACCAGCAAATCACATCTGATGTTTGATGCGAACTCTAGCTGTTGGTTTTCATCAAAGTAATATAAACTCCAGATTTTCAGCCTCGGATCACGAGTGAGGGTGTATTTTCCCGATCCCTCATCCAACTCTGCCCCCCTCCTCATCAGGACTTTAACAGCATCTCTTGTCAACGATTCTTTAGTTCCGGCAATCCAACGATCTTCGATTTCTTCCAAAGTGTATTTTTTGTTCTCTTCAGCGGACCTGGTCATTTTAACTATTACCGAATCAACTTCATCACCAAGTCTCGATATGAACTTTTTACCTGCCGCTACTAGTTTGACCACATCTATCATAATAAGACCTTTGACACATTCTGGGTATAAAGCAGAGTACACAAGGCCAACAGTAGCGCCTTGCGAGTGCCCGAGTATGGTCATCGGTTCTGTCCAGTTGAAGTGTTTCTGGATCCTGCGGCACATCAGCAAGTAATTGGATGAGTCGTACAGCATTCCGCTGGGAAAATGAGAAGACAATCCGTGACCTGGGAAATCTACTGCTAGAATAGAGAATGACTCTGGCAACAACTCCAAGAGGGGATCGAAGGTACCGGCATTGTCCTGCCAACCGTGCAGAGCTAGGATAGGCTGTTTGCTACTGTCTCCCCACCACCTTCCTGAAAATAAGTTTACTCCGAATAAAGGGCCGATCTATTCCCGACACTCCAAAAAACTCTGTTTTATAACGTATTAACTGTAGGCTATTTAGATATATGCAGTGGACAGGATTTATAGCGGATAGAAATTCTACTCAAGCTGATACATTACACTCTGACTATATTATAGAAGGAACATTTTAAAATATTTGGTTACAATTGACAAAAAATTGTTCCTTTAAGGCTAACTCAAAATTATTAATTGAAACAGTAAATACTAACAGTACAATCTTTCTATTCTATATCAAATCTGATTCATTGCTCGTTATTGATAGTATAATGAATATGTTCTAAAGCATGATTCTTGAAAACTGTTTGTGTTAACTATCATATTTAGTAGTACCAAGGCTGAGATTGGTGTGTGGTAGACGCCTGCCTTATAACTGTTTTTCAGTCAAAGTTTAACCATATTTAAAAGTAACTGAGTCTTTAAAATGGGGAATAACTAACATTTCATACGTTCAAGCTAAAAGAATAAAACAACATGTTACATCAGCTGTGCATCCCAAATGAACGTAACAATGAAGGTGCAGGTAAAAAAAGTAGACATAGTGCCTCATCAGAAACCCTGGTCTAGGCTGTGTGCACATATTGTGTGGGTATAAAAGATTATGCCCTTTAACCCTTTCACAAGCATTCTAAAAGAACATTTAAAATAAAAAAATTATTTTAATAATACAGTAATTAATAGAAGAATTTTTTGTGATTTTATGCTCTTATTTGTATTAAATAAACAAGTGTTTGTTAAACATTTGGTTTTTTATTTTCCACTTTTATATTCATTTTTTAGATTTTCAAAATTACTCTTCTGGGCTTATTCAAATTGGATGTCAGATGACGTCCACTCCACTCGAAGGTTTAAACTCTCTTAGTGTGGTGTCATTTTGACAACAATAGATCATCCCATATGGTCACCATCAGTAGTAGGATAATCTATCTGGGATACCATTGAGAGAGAGATGTTGCAAAATAAGAACAAGTGGAACAATTTGGTTGGCTTTGTGTGCTACGTATTGAAGAATAAATAGATTTTCGAATGATCTGTTAAATAGTAAGAGTAAAGGAGACTGGAGTCAACCCAAATAGAACAGAGGGGACAAAATGTGATGTTGAAATGAGCTGTGTCTCTAATTATCATCTCAATTATCATACTTTTTTCATGGTACAGACAACCAACTTTAAATATGTTCTATTCATTATATAATGTTTGAGGGGAAATATGAATAAACTTCAATTGTAGAAGGAATAAAAATAAAAGAATCTGGATAAGTAAACACAAGAACCACTTTAATTACCTGCAACATGACCCCAAGGAACGGGGATCTTCACTTCTTTCACATTATTTGGGTTTATATTTAGTGACACTGTTTTGTGAATTCTTCTAACAGACTGCTTGAATATCTGAAGGCTATTTCTTAATGGAATTAATAACCTGAAAAAATATTTGTTTTTTACTTCCCTATTGGAAATAGGTTAGATCATGGATATGTCTAAAGGGAATATGGTTAGAGTTCATCTAAACAGCTGTTCTTATTCTTTTATAAAATTCCAATACAATAGCTCTGGTAGTTTCTATGGAAACCTGTTACATGTTTTCCATCTTAAAAATTGCAACACCCCCCAGAACTAAGACATATCCATGTCAAAATACATGATTATATGAATGATAGGTAGTTATAATCTCTTTTTAGGTTAGTCATGTTTGAATTAATACTAGTAACGTATGGATTAATAACACAGAACTCTTAGGCCTGATTAACAATTGTTTAGTTATTCCACTGTTGTAGTAGTAGATAGACCAAAAACTAACCTAAAATCCATTTCATAGGAAAAAACTGTATTCAAGGACTGATAAAATGGTCTCTTGAAGTTGACACCTTAGGTTAAAACGTGGGAACATATTAAACACATTCCTTCATAAAGCTCAATAAACCTAATAAGTAATAACTATCCAATTAGCAAATCTAGACAAGCATTGCAAATAGGTTACAACACTGTATGTATAACTTAACCTAACAGAATCAGTATAGTGATAAACAAGCAGACAGCTTACGACTCAGCTGTTTCCTCTATTCTAGGTTTTTGACCAGTGTTGCCACTTTTACGAATTAATACCTTTTTAGGAATTTTTCACCTTATAGGGATTTTCTAGAGATCTTCAGTTATCGTGGTGTGCAATATCATAAGTAACTTATAAATTATTTTGGGTACATCAACAAATGCAATAAGTTGTAATTTCATCCACGATTTTTACATAAAGTTTTACAGCTTCGTGGTCCCTAGTTGTCCTTTTTCTATTACTGTCAATTATATAATAAGAACCGTAATGATCAATTAACCGTCAAGTAAAAAACAAATAAAAATTAAAACTAAGCTAATTTATTAAATAGTAATAATTTTTAGATAAGATCATTTTACTACATTAGATAATCATTTCAATGAATAATAACCAGTGTATTGTATGCATATTGATATTGATTTTCTAAGAATACCTACCACGACAGCTGATTTTTTGTAATAAAACCATACTTTAGCACCGTTTTCCTTGAAACTTGGTATCAAGCTTACGGTCACACTAAGCTACCCACTACCCACTCAAAGATTGTTGTTAAGTACCTTGGTGGGGGGGAGGGTGAAATTGGTTTTAGACGTCAACTGTTACATTGAAATACTATTTCAATACTATTTTAAGTGAGAAACGTTAAATTTACTGTCCGTAGTAAACAAAGGCCTAGTTCTTTTGTTTGAGTGGCCTATGTTGTGTTTAAAGAGATTACTAAAGTCAATATCTTCCATATTTTGTAAACTTTATGGCAAAACAACAATTTTTTAAGTTTTTTGTATAAAATTTGACCATAACCATTTTTAAAACCGGCTTAAAAAGCTAAATAAATTTGTAATATTTATTAATTAGTCTACGACTAACGGTTCCAGAGATAAGTTCAATTTAATGCCCAAGGAAAATTCCCTACCTTGTATTAGAGTGCCTAATGTTATTCTTATGGAGAATATTGAATAACTAATTTATTCCTTATTTCTCAATTGTTTTCCATTTGATTTGCAGTGTTAGGTCACACCACCCAACAAAATCCACTCAAAAAGTTATGTATAAGGGGGGGGGTGCCCCAAAAAATCTCTAACTATTAATTAACTTATTCTCTCTCGTTGTTAGTTTAAGAATTTGGATAGTTATTTTTGAAACAATTAATTTTGAGTTATATTTGGATAAACTTTCAAGTATATGATAGCTTTATTGGAGTATTTAGTATTTTTTTAAATCTAATTAAGGGAGAAAGTATGTGTCAGTCCACTGATACAGTTTATTTTACCTTTATAAACTGACACTTAGACGTACAACAAACATGCAAAAGGACAGAAATTATGATAACATACGCTTCGACTTTTCTGGTGTATGAAACGTTAAAATAATCAAAGGAATCGATAGCAATATGCATAAATTATGAACGAATGCAGGTAGTCCCGAATGAATTAAATACCTCCCTTTCATAGATAACACTAGATTCCTGGAAGTAATGCGATCACGATGGCCTCCGTTGGTAGGGGGAGGGGGAGGCAAGGTTGCCTGAAGGCCGCTCCCTTAACCGTGTTAATAACCGTTTAATTCATAACTACAACACAGAGCCTGCAACTTTCATGCGTTTTTGCGCACAACGTAAGCGGCTCACAAATCACCTCAATACTTTGAAGGAGTCGCCAATCTAAATTTTTCAAGTATGTACTCAAATACGAAAAATCTTTTGTGTTATAAGCATTATCATGAATCATAGTTTTTTAACCATTAATGAGTTGGTCAAAATAGCAAACACCCAGGAACTTGAAAACAAAATATATTTGGTGCACTAAAATCAAAAGTAATTGAAATTATTGTTGTTTACAACTCGCAGTACATGACATTACTACACACATACAGGTCATAAAACAGAAATTGTTGTTTCATTTAACACAAAATATGACAGTGCATAAACTTTTTACATTGAGAAGTATTGGGTTTTATATTATTTCAGTATATTTTACTGTCTGACAATGGGATTATTAAGATCTACATGTTTACTATTATTCATTAATTTAATGTTATGTTTTATAGTGTACAGCGATACCAAATGATTGGCATGGGGGTTTCAGTGTGTTTGAAGTCTGGAAACGTCTTTTCATCTTTAAACCATTACAGATACAAATTTTAAACGTTGTACATTATTATTCGACTTTTTACGTAATATCCTACTATTTTATGTAATAACCACCACTTATGTATATTGAAGGGACGACCAATGGAGGGTATCATAGAAATCTTAAAAGTAAGCGTAGGTCTTGTCACACCTCAACTTAATGTTCTTTTTGTAGAGTTGAATGCCGCAAACCGCATCTAAAAAGGTAAATCCAATCAAAAATGGCGGCGTGTTACAGAAAACAAATATATAGGCCTACTGTAAGCAGTAAAACATTAACACTACTGTTGGTGAATTCCTGTTTCCTAGAAAGACATAAACTCGTCTTATCACTTGAACAGGTGTTGTAGACATGCCACTTTGAACACTTATTGTAATTGTAAATCGTTCTACAATAATTAGGGCAGTCTGTTGTTTACCTTTTTTATTTGTTATTCCTAGTCCCTCTTGTAATCAGAATATTGTTTTTCACGATTACTTGTATTCTTTAACACGCCGCCATTTCTGATTGGATTCACATTTAGATGCGATTTTCAACAGCATTCAACAAAGTAAGACCTTTAAATTGAGGTATGATAAGACCTATATATTTTAACTATCCATTAATCTATAAATCATTATTTATCTGTGGTTGGAATTGTGTGTCTAGAGTTTTAGGTGCACCGCGCTGCAATAAAACAACCTCTGGTTATTGTATGAGTGTGGTATAGTTACAATGAAGGTGCTGAAAACAAAAAATTGATCGTATATAATTAAACTCTGGGGGGTGCTAGCAATTTGTAAGACGAAAATTCGAAACATAAGAACAGCTATTTCGATGAACATGAAACATTCCCTTTAGACAAATCCATGATCTAACCTATATCCCACAGGGAAGGAAATACATTTTATTAAATGGAACTGACATGCCATTCTACGCGTCCGTTTTATCAGAGCGAAGTAGGGAATTTCGTTGTCGGTAGTGGCAGGTGGAGGTGGCAGCACTGAGTGTTGGACGCACCGCTTGTCGGCGTCGCGGGAGCGGCGCAGTTCGAAGGACCAAAAGTAGACACCGTGGATAGCGTATCGGGCGTCGGGCCGAGATGTCGTGCGAGTCGCGTGCGTTGTAAACATTGTGATTAGTCCAGTAGACGTAAACATTCCCCAAAATTTTATTAATGAATTAACATGTTGGTGATGTAAATTTCTCTCATTGTAAGCTGTATTTCTTACCGTAAGTATCAAAAAAATTCACTTTTTATAGTAACAAATAACAGTTTGAGAATGTTTTTGAATATTATTAAAATACTAATGCTTTTTTATCATAAATTTGTAAATATAAGAACAAAGCTGCATAATTCACCATTGAAACGCAGGAATGTTTTCATTTTATACCAGCATCCATGAATATAAATAAAGAAACAAATAATATAATGCTGTGGCAATTTTTTTAAATAAAATTAATTTCAGATTTTACAGGTTTACTGCTTATATTTTGGGTTTCAATAAAATTTCGCGTACACAGGATAAAGGAAATGAAACACTGAAATGTTTCGTAATTCGTTTAGCCATTTGAAATTTTCATAGTAGACTAAATAACTATGCAATTGAGATATGTAACGGATTTTACTTTTTTATCCTTTTAATATGTTAAGCTATTACGATGTCATACTAATCTATAAGTAAACTTATTATAGTATGAGATAAACTATAATAAGTTTATCTCATACAAAATTTCTACCGTGCAATGTAAGATATTCTTGAACAAAAGAATAGGCTTAGGCCCTACATACTTATACTTTACTTATACTTTTGTATATACTTTTGTACATAATGTATAAAGGAGGGACCAACACATTGTGCATAGGTTCAACAATCAAGTAGGGAAAGATAGCCCTATACTTATTTTATTACATGATTCGCAAATACACAGCAAAAACTTAAGTACTAACGACTTTCATTGTGATCTTTCCCGAAGAACATATATTTCAAATATTCTTGCGGTTCTGTTACTCAAAAGTACAGTCGTAGTCTAAATGTTTTATTTAATTATAATTAAAAGGATAAACAAGGTTCGGTATAGGATTTTTTCATTCAATATATTATATTGGACTTTTCCAACGCGTCTGTGTTTTTAACTACACAACGTTTCAGGAGGAAAACGGGAGGAGTTTCTCCTCCTCCAGAAAACGAGAAGCGTTGGAAAAGTTCAATAAAATATATTAATGATTATAACGAAGGCAATTATGAATTTTAAAGATTCTGTATATTTGTATTGGAATATTTTTTCTATCTTATTTAATCAAACATTAAATGATTTTGTCTTTTATTTCTTCCATTTGGCCAAATAGGATACTTGTACAAAATAAATTCTATCACAGCAATCAAAGCTATACGAAATGTTTGGTTTAAAAAACCTTCGGCGAGAAAATGGTCGAACGTGAACCTCAAAGCTATTAAACGCGTCAATTGCTTTCTCCAACAATTGCGTTAATGTCCATAAACCGCGCAGTTTTCACCTCAAAACTACAGCAATTAGAATCCTAGAAATCGCAAAATCCTAGAAAGAGTGGTAGACTCCCAGCGGACAATCCAACCTTGTACCTTTCGGCCAAACAGATTCTGGACTCTAGAGAACTTATATACCGTATAAAAACAAATGTTCAAATTTCTGATTGTTGAATTGTGCGAGCGAATCGGTGTCCTATTTGGTCAGTTAAGGGGCTATTGCATGATTCATTCTATTTTCAAAACAACGTAGTAAATGATAAGAAAATGTGGAATAGGAAATAAAGACGATGATATACAATTACTATTAAGTATTTTTCTGTTCATTTTAGAGGTTTCTATAACAATATTCACAGGGTGGATTTTGTGTTTTAATCTCAAATAAAATAATGTTTACGAATATATTTTTTACAATCAATTCATATCCTAGTGAAAATTTTTATTAAAAACCTGTATATTATGTTCAACACCAGGAGAAGAATGTAGCACGTACGTAATATTTATTTTTCATGCACGTTGTGACATCAACAATTATTCATAAGTCAATTGAAATTCGCTGACTACGCAGTTTTTTGAATAGTAACCTGTGAGATCATATATATCATACGTGGAAGTCATAGCCGAGTGCGGTAGGTCTATGTAGAGTATTGGTTTTTCACCCAATATATCGATGTATCGATGATTCGATTTCCGGTCAAAACACAAATTAAGTTCATATCTCCAATTGTGCCTGTGCGTTTAATTAAAGATATCGAGGCACCGTTGTAGCTTTAGTCACATACATTATAGGCTAGCTAGAGGCGAGCGCCCATGATCTGACAGGAGTCACCGGCCGCTTGTGTCGATCCAACAGCTGTGACCTACGTCCAGCAGCCGGGGTCAGAGGAAGGACCGGTGCGTCCGACGTGGCGGTAGGTGTCAACGACTAGTATGTAGATTAGGCCTAAATTGATTTATAATAAATTACGGTTCAGATCCGATTCACGTAAATAAATTAACCCAACAAAACTGGTTCTCTTCTGCAAGGGAGGTCCTCCGATGGTTGAATTTCGTGGCTCTGGGACAGTTATTTTAGCTTTATTATTTACGGGGCCAAAGCATTATCCCTTTAAGCTACCGTGCCGGTGTGACTTAATTTTTGATGCCCAATCAGAGAGCCGAACGTAACTGAATTCTCATAGCTTCTCGCCTCCCTCAAGCTAATCCCCCAGTTTCCTCTTCTCCAGAGGACCTGTGAGAAAGCACGGTGGGCGGTCAGAGACAAGGTCGGGGGAAAGCTCCGGACGAAGGTAGGGCTGTGATTTATTCAAATAAACACGATAATGCGCGTCAAGGCGGCGCGAGTGGTAATGGGCGAGTAGGCAGCCTGAACAGCTCAGCTCTGTCGGTCACTCCCACGCGCGTCTAGTGCGGTCAACTGGTCCACTGGTCCACTGGTCCTCACTCACTCACGTTCAACATCTCGAAAACATTCTAGTCATTGTTTTATTTCGTCTCTTCCCCAGGTCACCCCCGCCATATTCGGGTAAATGAAGGGATTGTAGAAAGCCAAGCACATTGACTATAGAATCTTTGAAATTCATAATGCCGTTGGTCGTTATCGGTTACATTACATTACACAAAGGGGCGGAACGAAGTGCCTTTAGCACGTCAGCCATGTGGCTTTTTGCACACCCCTTTTGATTGAATGTCTCATGGACCTTCCAAGTTTAAAAACCTGATGAACTGCCGTCGTCTCCCCACCAGCTCCTCCCGGGGAAGGTGACAACCCCTCTCCATGGCGCCGAGAGTGGCAGCTCTCACCCCGGTACAGTCATACAGCAGATGATCAGCAGTCTCCTCGGACTGCCCACACTTCCTGCAGATTGGGTCTCTAGATAAGAGTCCCATGCGAGCAAGATGTTTCCTCATATGTCCGTGTCCCGTGATGAGACCTACAATGAGTCTGAGTTCGGACCTATCTAACCGTAGAAGGTCCTCTGTGATCCTCGAAGAGGGAGAACTGAGAGACAGTTTACTAACTCTCAGGAGGGGAAGCTCCGCCCATCTTCTGCGGTGAGACTCACGTGCCCACGTGTTGATCTCTCGATCCACATGTGCCTTGGAGATGCCAAAGAAGGGTTGTGGGCCCCGAATGGGATCAAAGCGCCATCGTTCGCCAGACGATCAGCTATTTCATTGCCCATAATACCTGAGTGTCCTGGGACCCAGCAAAGGGTAACGTTGTTATGACTGCCAAGAGAAGACACCGTCGTTATCGGTAATACTATTGACATGAATATGTCTAATTAAAGTGTAAGAGGAAGCTCTCTGAACTTTTAATACGATACTCCAC
Source organism: Nephotettix cincticeps (assembly GCA_023375725.1). Taxonomy (NCBI): domain Eukaryota; kingdom Metazoa; phylum Arthropoda; class Insecta; order Hemiptera; family Cicadellidae; genus Nephotettix; species Nephotettix cincticeps. The sequence goes on along the minus strand of CM041790.1, from coordinate 51,810,781 downwards.
TTTAAAGATATGCCTTATAGGTCTTACCGAAGTGGACAATAGCCTGAGGGGGGTTAAAGAGTGTGAGTCCCACACACCGGTGAGTGTGACGTTCTTCCTCTCTGATGGTAATAAGGACTGTAAGGACAGCTGTGTTCAGGGACTGATATCATTCCCTTTAAACAGATCGATAATCTAAGCTATTTCCCGATGGAAAGCACAGTAAATACATTAATTTTATTGGACCTTTCCAACGCGTCTGTGTTTTTAACTACATAGCGTTTTTGGAGGTGGTGATACGCTTCCCGTTTACAAGTGATTACCTCAGAACTCATATTTAAATTAGAAGTATTATTTTTTGGTAATATGAATAGGATATCTATTCCATCTATTCAAACACCCTTTAATTTAAATGTAAATTGTTAGGTACAGTAATCACTTGAAAACTAAGGAGTTTCTCCGCCTCCAGAAAAGTAGTTAAATGCACAGACGCGTTGAGAAAGTCCAATAGGATAGTATTAATGACATTAACTATATTTTTTATAATTTGATATCTGATATGAATAGTGCTCTCTTGTGACAAGGTTCTCAAAGTCCATTCATAAGATATATGCTATCAATTCAATCACACAGAACCATCTAAACTCCAACTGGTAAAAGATGTTCATTGCCCTAATTCATTACTTTCTTTCACAACTCACACCATTAAATAATGATCACCCTAGTATCACTAATGATCAGGTTTCGACCACACATGCCACTGACCTTTTCCCATGGACGAAAGGTTACAGAGGTTTGTGTTATTGATACTTATTCGAATTAAGGACTAGAAACTTTATTTCTTACTACTCAATAGTGAATTCACTATAGGGGAAATGCAGCTGTTACTGTCATTAAAATATTTAAAAACTATCCTTGATTAGATGTAGTACAGATAGGTAAATGAGCAAATATGTATTTTCGAGTCTGTGCTATCATGGTTCCAATACCGAGAACGTCGGTTTCTACGATTTTGGGAATTTTCTAGGGGGGCGTTGTACCCCAAAATCGGAGTTTTGGTATTTTTTTGCAATTTACCATACAAATTAACTTTATAGCCTAAGCACCATCGGAATGTTTGATACAGTATTTTATAGGCGAGTCCCAGAATTACTAAAATCTTACGTTATACTACATAAGTAATAAAGTTACTAGAGAAACTACAAAGCTTAATGTAAACATTTCTTATTTAAAATTCGTACTTTTTTAACTTTGTAAACTATAGTGTTAAGAAATATAGTCTGTGCGCCTAATAGGATGACCTTGTCTAACCTCTTAACCCTAAAACATATCCATGATCTAAGCTATTTTCCACATAGAAGTACTGTAGTAGTTTTTTACGTGAATTCACTGTTTCGTTTCGCCAAGAGAGTTTCAGAGCGTAGACGTCACTTCGACTGAGACTTGTACAATAGCTCGTTAGTGTGTTAATGCCAGCAGTTAGTGAGTTAGTGTTAGGTTGTAACCTGTCTTGTCAATCACACCTTCAGCCGACGTATAAACACACTAACCGAACACAACTCGCGAAATTCACTTAGTTCTCGCCAATCAGACATAACGTTAAATTTCTCGAACGATACCAGCTTTGCTCTGAATATGATACAGTGAGTTTTTTAAGTATCTCCGAACAAGATTCAATGAATAAATCGTTAGTTTCTAACGCAAAAGTCTTTGCGTAGGTAGTGCAAAATTTATAACACGATACGTAACATTATTAACAATTACAAGTAATGTCTAAGGTTATCTCATTCATACATATCGCACAGTAAAATATAGTACCTGGTGACCGAGCTTTGCTCGTTTAAAATAAGACATTTATTATAAAAATTAATTAGAAAAATTAAAACACATTTATTACTCAATGAAAACATTTATGTGAATGGAACTCGCGGCCTATAGTTCTTGAGGCCGACATGCTACAACTCGGCTACGAGGTTAGTCAATTGAACGATGTCGTTTAACGTCTTTTCCAAAAGCCAAAGCCGATCATTTACTGTTTAATTACCCATACCGTTATTATTAGCCTGTGATCAACTGATTTTTTTATAAACGGAATGAGGATTGAAAAGCAAAAGAGAGATTTAATTTACATCAATTAATTAGTTTGTTACAGTGGCTTCAAGCAATACAACGAATACGTTTTCTATCAAAACACGGAAGATTTTGGAAATACTTTTTCTGCTTTTATCTCGCACAGCTATGTTATCCTTAAGTTTTTACAAATTGTTTAGTAACCTGATAATTTTACATTTATTACATACATAAAATAAATATTAATGAAAAACCTCTATTCACATATTGTTCTTTGCCGTCTTCAATCAAGAACTGTCAAACGTTTATAAACAGCTGTTTTGGTTTGCATTGTTTACATTTGATTCTCCATAAGCGTAATGTTAAATTTTTAGATTTTAAACTTAATATTACAAGAAAACACGAATTTTCCTGGACATTAGACCTATCTAGAACTTATTTTCTACTCGGAAATTAGTTATTTCCAAAATTTAAAGAAAATCCTCGGCGCCGTTTTCGAGATCCGTGTGCAAATTTACATTTGATTCTCCATAAGCGTAATGTTAAATTTTTAGATTTTAAACTTAATATTACAAGAAAACACGAATTTTCCTGGACATTAGACCTATCTAGAACTTATTTTCTACTCGGAAATTAGTTATTTCCAAAATTTAAAGAAAATCCTCGGCGCCGTTTTCGAGATCCGTGTGCAAATATATATATATATATATATACAAACCTTGCTCGTATTATAGTATTGGATATATATATACAAACCTTGCTCGTATTATAGTATTGGATTAGGACATATTAGGTCCATTCAATTATGTCTAAATTGTGTATAGTAAAATTTGCGACTTATAAAACATATCATTTTGTAACATAGCAATGAAAAACTGAAATATTCTTCTTCTCTCGACGCGCTGGTAAATTAGTATACGTATTTTTTAACTCTTTATAAACCATCAAAAGGGGGTTCATTAAAGAGGATGTAGTTCATCACTTTTTAAAGTCATAATTTATACGTTTCAAGTAATAAGAGACTTATATCTTTCCCTTAATTTTTTTGTTAAAACTACTCCATATTACTATTTTAACACGTAAGTATTTTAAACGTTTTCACTTAAAAACGTTTATGTAGCTTCTGTGAAAACTTAGTTTTGATGCAAAAAAATGGTAACCAGTCGAAAAAAATTGATTTTTTAAACCTTCTGCGATGAGTTGTATTCTGGAAAACGTATTCACCAGAATTGAGAGTAAAATATTCTAAAATTTTGAATGTAAAAACTGTTCTAAATACGTTTTGGGTACCAGGCAGTGTACAGTGTTGCTACAGGAAGGCCTACATAGTAGGCGCGTACTTTCCCTTCATAGCGATTAAAGTGGTTATAACTCGTTTCGGAATGATTGCCTTCTGCTCATGATGAAGAATAGATTGCGTTACTTCATTGCAATGCAATCAGCTATTATCTTGAGGTGTGACAGTTGTTTTTTTTCAATCTATGGAAAGTACGTTGATTTTGTTTTAATTCTAATAAATTGTAAGGAATATAGATACTTCTTTTGATTAATTGTTGCATTATACAGGTTACTACTGTTTCATAATACTGTATTTTTTTCAAAATACATAATCTGTAAAAACCGTTGTTAAATATGTTTGTATTTATTTAAATCCTATAGGCTAACAGTTTATTCTAAAAAGTTTACTATCTTTTAGTATTGTGTTGTTTGATGATACTCAGAGTCATGTCACACTCACAAAGCTAGGTGAACCTTAAGGTTACAAAAAATAATTTAGTGCTGCTTCAAGTGACGACAGATTTCCAAAATAAGAAATTACGTCTCTATTGAACAACAATACCTTCAACACAAGTTAGTAGTTGCCATGAAAGAGATAAGAATATAAATTACTCAATCGTGACGTCACTTTAGCTGATTCGCCAGGTTTTCACGATAGCGCCTTGGTTTCCCCGTAAGTGAGGGGGGGGGGTAAGCGCAAAGATTTCACGGGTGTTAAGTCCCCCCTGTGATCTCGAACTATTTTCAGAGCTCAATAACTTTTTACTAACTCTTTTACTCTACGCTTAGAAGGCACTATTAGTTTAAATTTATACGACTAACGCAACGTAACTGTTTACTATTTGAGATATCACATAAATTCCACTTGATCTGTATCACCTTGCCCAGGAAGCCCTAAATAATGATTGTAGCAACATGTGACTCATGGCGTATGGTAGAAGGTAGTGGACCGACGACAGTGTCTTATGTTCCCGACGAATGTGACCGCCTTGGATGTTTGCCACTAGGAAGTGTTTATTTATATTCATTGTTGTCCCCAAATGCCATTATCTGGACACGTGGTGTGTCTAGTACTCCTTACCGCATATGAAAGCGGCTTCCTCACGTATTGGCTGACAGGCCATTTTAATTTACTCATATTCCAAGTGCGGAATATTTAATTCTAATGAATATTTCACCAAATGAGTTCAGTAAGTTGCAGAATGGTATAGGTGGAACCAAGGTCTATGAACGAAGGTCTCCAGAACAAAACAGACGTGAAAGCGGTCATTATTTATGTTTATTATAGCTTGGCACTCACCCATGAGCCGTTACTCTTACAATTGTGCTAATCTCTTGCAGATGCGTTCTGATCGAAACAGAATTTAGTTTCAACCCTCTCTGCAAATTCGACCGAAAAAATTAGTCACTGAGCGGTTTTATTTACAGAAAATCAGATCCAGGTGAAAAATTTTCCTTGATAATTCTCTTTTCAGTTTATAAAGATTAATAGTTAAAATGAATTTATAACGTAGTGGTAAATAGCAAATACTTTTAACATTTTAGATCGAAGCTGAGTTGAATACACATATAATGAGAAGTTGCAAAGCGGAGGTATTGTGACCTTGAGTCAAACAAAGTCCTTGGAACATTACAACAACCGGCTATGGCGAAATCAAAGCAGAGTTTTTTTTACTACCTTGTATCAAGTTATTCAACTAAATCTTATGATGAAGGATGCTGACTCCTGAGGAATTTCATACACATTAAAAAACTATTTAGTCATTGCTCTACATATCCCAAATGTCAGGTTAATTTATGATTATTTCTCGATTAAATAAATGAAACGTAGGTTATTCAACTGTCTAACACACAAAAACTTTAATGAATCATGAATCATGTTTAAATCCAAATATATTTCATTTTGTTTCGTAATCATAGTTTATGATGGGCCTATGTTTCAAATGTGACAAGGGCCTATGATAAGATTTTTTTGAACAATTATAAACTCATTTATAATAAAGTATATTTAAATTTTGAAATCAAAACTGTTCCAAAAATATTTTTAAGGAATTGTCTAACAACAATGAAAATTATTTTATATTATTGAGACCCAAACTATACCGCTAAAGTCCGATCTGGTTTATATGTTTGGTAATTGATACACAGACCTCCTGGATGACAAAAATTTGTTGAATTAAATTGAAAATTACTGTTTGGAGAAAACATAACAGCACTTCAGCGCTTCCACGATTATTCTGGGACTATCTAACTGACTGTTTAGTAATGGGCGATAAATATCCATGGCGCCGAGCAGTAGGAGTGAGTGATAAGTTCGCCTGTCAGTGGCCACATAATACGACACATTCTTGGCTCCAACCTGATGATAAACTTATCTGTGACCTTCAGGCGGTCCTAGTGAAGCCTGCAGGTGCTACCACGCCACACCTGTAACTTACGTAGAGGTTATCACTACTAGCAGTAGGAGTGAGTGATAAGTTCGCCTGTCAGTGGCCACATACTAAGACACATTCTTGGCTCCAACCTGATGATAAACTTATCTGTGACCTTCAGGCGGTCCTAGTGAAGCCATTAGGTTCTACCAAGCCCCACCTGTAACTTACGTAGAGGTTATCACTACTAGCACTAGAAGTGAGTGAAGATTTTGCCTGCCAGTGGCTAGATAGTTTTGTTTTTTTGTGGGGAGGAGGAGATAATGCTAATACACACCGCAGAGACCCGGTAGTGTGGGACTCACAGCCACTAAACCCTCATCTCCTAAGACTATCCTGGAACTATTTTGTACATTACATTGGGCTAGACGTTTTGATTGTTACGCCACTAAGGCTTTCCTCATCGCAGACACATACATCGCAGATCGCAGTGCTAAAGACGATAGAGTTTTTTTCGCTCGAATTATGGATTGGACATAGTGCTTAATACAGTTACAGATATCCTCTCCCTGGAGCATAGCTCCAACGATGTTGTCAGGATGGATTGCTATGCCGATCTCCGCTGAGAGTGACACTCGTCGTGCAATCCATCTGTCGCACTCGATATAAGTGCGCTGTGTCATGTCTGCAATGCCAGACATGTACAGACAGTACAGACATGTGAATCTGCCGACTTTGCCTATCTTGTGCAGGGAGCAGCGAAAGTACCCATGCCCTGATAGGAATTGTGTCACGAAAACATCAACCTCGTCGTGCTGCCTCTCCAACCAAGGGTGGATGTACGAGATCAGTCTGTGGGTTCAACGTCCCCTCGATTCGGTCTCTTATTCGCACTACTAATGATAAAAGCTACGATCATGCTCTTCCCTGGCGATAGTCTCTCTGCCTGCCTCGGTACCGTGGCGATGGATCGCCTGTCTCTCCTTTGCAAGATGGTAGATGGGGATAACACCAGCAATAACCATTTCCGCTGGTTTGGAGACCGTGCGGTAGGCAAAAGCGACCACAAAGAAACCTTGTCGCTGAACTCAGGAAAGCCGGTCACGATGAACACGTCGTTCCAGGACATAGGCTCAGACCTCAACTCCATACAGAAGGACCGACTGCACTGACGACATCAACAAGCGGCGCTTGCAGGGACGCGGGCCACCGATGTTGGGCATCAACCTGCCCAGGGCTGCAACTGTTTGGCGGCGTTGTCAGCAGCTCGCTTCACCTGCTCACCGAAAGACAGTTTGTTGTCAATCATGACACCAAGGTATTTGGCAGCAGGTTTGGTTTCGAGATTTTTGTCTCTTATCTGTAGAGGAATCATGGTTGGGATTCTTCTCTTCGTTAAGACCAGGATCTCTGTCTTGCTGACCGCCAGTGAAAGACCGTGAGCTTGCATCCACCAATTGACTACCATTGGCCATAACTAACTAAGCTAAGCTTGAGTTTAGTGGCTACATAGTACGACACATTCTCGGCTCCAACATGAGATAATCTTATCTGAGATCTTCAGGCGGCCCTAGTGAAGCCTGCAGATGACGTTCCTCTTCATACAGCATACTGTGGAAGCACGTTTCTCGCGTGCCCTCCTGACCTCCAGAGCTACCGCGCGCCTCTGTCGGTACGCCAGGTCACGATGAAACGGTAGCTCTTCATTCCGTTGAAATCTGATGAGCCCTCTGCAGAGGTCACGACCGCTCATACTACTATATAATTTTATTTTAATCAGTGAATTCTTATTCTTATTGTTGCCTTTTTGAAATGACAACTTACCCAGATAGTTATTTTAAGCCAACTTTGGAATGAGAAATGAGTGTAAGAAGATTATTGTGGTCTTGTTGTTATTTTTGTTAGACACCAACTCCTATTTAGGTGGAGGTATTATAGGTGGTTTAGGTATTTTAAGGTGAATATGAGTGAAATATTAGAGTGATCAGTTTAGTAAATTTTTATGACATAGGTTTATTATGACAAATATCAACGAATGGTCAAAGGAACAGCACACTTTTTTCGAGTGACGTATGGATTACATGGGGTTGTCACTCTCTGCGGATATCCACATAGCAATCCTGACAACATCGTCGGAGCTATGCTCCAGGGAGAGGGCATCTGAAACTTTTAAGCACTAAGTCCAATCCATATTTCAGGCAAAAAAGGTCGATCTCAGTCGGCTTTAGCACTATGACCACTCCAATGAGGAAATCCTAATGACGTAATAATCAAAGGTCTAGCTAGAAGTAATGTGTAAAAACGTTTCAGGCTAGTCCTAGGAATTGAGGGGAGGGTTTAGTGGGCGCGAGTCCCACACTACCGGGATTCTCCGGTGTGCATTAGCATTTCCCTCTCCTCCCAAGAGGTAGTGTGTCCAGTATGGAACCATCATAAATCTGTGTCAAGTTTTGCTCAGGATTGAACCAATAACCTTCAGATTATGAGGCTGCTATTATAGACACTGAACCAGCCAGCCGGAATTGGACTGTGGTGTACATTCCAGTGGTACAACAAATATGTTTCTTCTTAAATGAAATAATATTTTCAAATTTATGGGTTGTCAAGTCTATTTGCCACTGCACGGCAAGGTTCCGGTGGTCCAGGTCCACAGCCTCCGTGCTCGGGTCGACGCCCGCAACGCTGCTCGGTTACCACGGTTGTGATTGATGAGTCTGTGGAGCACAAGGGAACTCTCTAGCGTGGGACTAGACCAAAACTACATTACGAAGAGAATGTCTAAATGTATATCGAGATTTTTACGTCTTCAATTTAGTTTTACGTGTCGAAACCTAAAAGTTATTCTTTGTTTGAAATTCATTGTTAATGATGTCGGGTTCATGTTATCTATATTTTTATTGTGGACGACGTTCCGGAATCTAGAATCTGATCCCGACCTCAGGTGAACAACAAACCTAAAACGTAACAAAATTAGTACATAATCCAGGCCAAGGCAGAATAAAGATGAAAACAAAAACTACCAAGCAATGGTAGTCTCGTAAACAAGGTAAGGAACACGTCCACATATAAGAAGTGCTCAAGAAGAATTAAGAAAAACAGTTCAAGCATTCTTCTTGAGCGCTTGTGACTTGTGGATGTATTTCTTTCTTTGTGTACAAGACTATCATTGTTTGGTAGTTTTAGTAAGTTTTTTGAATGCTTTACACATTTAATGTTTTCAGCTTTGTCCCGGTTTAGTTTGGATTATGTACCAATCTTATCATTTGTAGGTGTTTTCTTACCTGAGGACGGATCAGATTTCAGGTCCAGAAACGACATGTAACTTTGTGATACATTGTGAAAATGTTATATTAGAGTCTTTTCGCCTTGACCTCCAACTAAATCTAAACTTCCTAACCAATCCAAAGTCTTAGGACGAAGTGTATATTTTTACTGTCGACGTGGAAGAGTTAGGCCCTACTAAGGAGCAAGGACGTTTTCTTAGCGAACTGAAGGTGTACTTGGCGAGGGTTCCAGGATGTGAACCCAAAATAAATGAAATTATCTCCCAGGGATCGCCTTACCCTTACCTGTTTCCGTGGAGTCGATGGTGGTTGTGTAAGCGTTTAAATCATATTAGGGGTGTATTGCCTAACCTCTAATATAGGTTCTTCTTGATTAATTAAGGTTTTAATGTCGAACAAAGTCTGAAGGCAGGACTCAAAGACATCAACTCTTCATACTTATAATTACTCCTGGCAGTAGAGAATGTTCCAAACGAATACTTTTCTAGCCAGGAGCATAATCCTCCAATTTTAACATCCAACAATTACTATAATTATTTAACTATAGCAAAATGATCTAATTTATTTTAAACATCTTACTGTAGACAAGTCTACTTGTTTTATAATATTGTACTTTAACTTGACACGAGTAAAGAAGTCACAACATAATCTGACGAAAACAAAACATTACGAGAATAATGTAAATTTAAGTGTGTTAAGTAATATTTCAACTTTATACTCTTTCTAAGAAAACGTTCCTCTGATTAATTATCTAACCGCATTTCTATTTACCATCAGAAAGATCGAGATTGGAAATGCACAGTTTATTGATACGAGTGCCTAGAGTGCGCTGTGTGTTAGCGGATGTTGGCGGAAGCGGAATTTACCAGATGGCTGTCCGTCTGTGTCTCGTCGATCGCCGCCGCTTTCTCAGATCCGTATCCGTTTCACTCACGTGACAAAACTACTCATCATTTCCGTGTCCGACTGTTCTGTTTTTCTCGGAGAAAGGTCATTCTTGAACTAAAAATGACTTGGGTCGAATTGTTTGTGAAAGTCCGTATATTTGTAACAGCTGTAAACGAATCCGTTTGTGCTACTACTATTCCTCCTTCATTTCTGAACCGATACTTAATTAAAAAATGTCTTGATTTAAAGTTTGGTTCCAAAGAATTAACTTTGGAAAATAGATTACTTAACACAACAGTTGAGCAGGTGTACATAAATGTTTTACTGACTCATATTACATTTTTATTACTTGTTATATTGGTTGTTTTGTTTTCGACATTTTTATCGTTTAACGTTTTGATTAAACGATCAAAACCTCAACTTTGTTACTTTATAACGGTAACCTGTTGTTAGAAAGCATCATAAAACGTAGCCCAATGGCAAAATGGTAACTCATATCCTCGCGCTACTATCACTAAACTGCTATAACCACTAAACTACCCAGCCAGCAAATTGCATATACGAGTATATTTGAATTTAGATAGTACAATTTTTCAAACATTGCAGAATAATACTGAAAACTTATTTTTTAAGTAAAATAATAAAGGTTTTACGTTTTTTTTCAATCAAAAAATCGTTAAGTAAAATGGAAACGTTTTTATTACATTTACTGTAAGTTGTGAAGTAGCTAAGGTATATTGTTATTGACATAAAAACTGACGTATTTTTTATCCAAACTACCCTCCAAAGACTAATATTAACAATAGCATGCAAATAAAACTAAACAAAAGCCAAGGATAGGCCTACTAATCACTGTAAGGATGTTAAAAAGTGTTGTAATGTTATAATGTTCAAGTCGTCCTAAATAAACTATTTCCTGAGCTGAGCGTTTCTTGTATACGGGCTATTTACCTCTCTAGTTTTACTCTTCTTACCTCAACTACCTTTTTTGTTGAAGCCCTTTATCAGCATTCTAAAAGCGTCCCTCCCAGTCTCCCAACCCAGCCATGTGGCGTCGTGATTCAAAATTTGATAAAGCATGCTCAAGGCTGTATACAAATCACAAATTACTTAAAACGGTTTTGTTACTTTTGTGTTTTTAAAAACTTGCGGGAGGGTGAGAGTTAACTATAGGCGGAAACGTGTCCCCCCCATACCCTAACGTTGCATCCCTTTAAAGTTCTACGAATACTGTCCCTGGCCTTCGTTCTGCTTTTTGGTTTATCTCTACCCTTTTAGAGATTTTTCGTTTTTTGTATTCTGAAAAAACTAACTAACAAAACCGTTTACTCTAGAAAGAAAGTTTGAAAACACTTTTAGTTGGGTAAGAAGTTTGTTTGCGAATACGCAACATTGTTTAGGCTAGACTAAGACATTATAGTTCGCCTTAGTCATATTTTTATCTGAGGTTAATCTTGTGTTTGCTCAATCATATGTGTAAAACCAGGTTTATTGCGTTAGCCTGTGGATTTGTTTTGATGGGAGTGGGAATTTACCTCTCTATAAAGTTATAAAGTATAGTACGTAAAGTTATCGAGAAGCTCGGTCTTTAAAATTAAGATGTTGTATTGTTGTCTCATCTGTTGTTTGTTGTGCGGTGTTAGGTCACTATAGAAGAATGTTCAAAAATTTTTTGTGGATTAAATACTGGATAGAGTTACCTTTATTTATCGGACTATTGATTAATAGTTCTGAAAAATGAGTCAGCTGGCGTTTGTCAGTATCAAAGCATAACATAAATCACACCCAACACTCTCAAGTTCATCTCGATGTCTCATGAATAAGAATATTACCTTATTACCTTCCTGAAATGGTGACGTACCCAGGTAGGTATTTTAACACACATATGTATGATAAATTAGTGTAAGAGGATTGTGGCAATAATCTTATTACTGACTAAGCCTGTAATAATTAGACAGGACTATTAATTAATAGTCCAACAGCCAATTAAATTTATGAGACCTACAGTTTAACGTGGGATCCGAACTACAATTTTGCCTCTGAGTTACGAACTGGTTTAATGTGGAAGTTGTTAAATGGAATTCGTTAAAGTTCAATTACAACACGTCCTAATTGATTCTTAACATTTTATTAGGGATAAAGAGATGTTTTTCTCCTAACGCGAGGGATTTTTCCCGATCGGCGACATCAGTAGGTCTACAGTTGGCCGGAGCTTTCACCGGTCAGTGAACCCCTGAGAGAAATGTCACGGGCACTTTCCCCGCCCCCTCGTCCCATGGACGTCTCTGGTCCAGGGGCAGAGCCCCAGTGGCCAGTAGTCCTCGACACTCGTCACTTCTGGTAACGGGACAGCTCACGCATTCGTGACGTTTTGAGCTCGTGGAGTCACGTTCCTCTAAATACAAGACCACGACGCTGGTTCCAGTTTGGTTTACGACCTAAATTGATAAACAAGACACAAAAAATTGTACGAGTAGAACAATCACAGTGAAATGAAAGGATATATTTTAAAGTTGCAAAAATTTAAATATTTAAAATCTATTTACAAAACTGAGGAGAATCGCAAATTTAGACAATATTAAATAAAAATAGACGTTTCGGGCTATCGGTATTGAAAAGATAAATTTTATCTAGGAGAATAAAATAACAATATGATTAACTCTATATCACGCACTTGAAATTAATATTAAATAATAATAAAAATCGTAGCTCTGTCATTTACTATATCATATATACCATTTCAGACGGTGGCGTGTCCTCTAATCCAGCTACTTGGAGGTCACGAATTGTGGATAGTTGTGAGCGATGGTCGGTGGATGTGATATTCTCTGGTGTGGATCAGCGCCGCACTATTGAATTTACGTTCATCTGTACAAACCATCATCAGTGCCCACAGTTATGACGCAGACTGTGTCATTGAAATTCTTTACCAAACAATTTTGAATTAAACGATTTTAACAGTGTTTAACGTGTGATATTCAAAAATATTTATATCACATAGAAGTAAAAAATAATGACGTAGTATTATTAAACATAGTTTGTTTTTCTATCTGAAAATGTATAAATGGCAATGACAGTGCTCGAATACTGTCCGTGATTGTCGGCAGCGAAAGGTCCGGCTGGTTTCAGAAGTACTTGGTTATCTTCGGGAGTCATGATGGTGGTCAGACGACAGACACAAGCTGCGCGACTAGTTATGTGATCGTTGCACGCGTCTTTGTGAGTTACCTTTCCATCTAAAAAACTAATATTCACTGAGCTGTGATAGTAAGTTTGTTAAATTTTGTATTGTTTTTACACAATTAAAATACCCAAAAAGCAAAAACTTTTTAAGTATAAATGTTTAAATTGTTTTTATGCTACCGTTAGGCATGACAAATGGAACGAACACTTAAAAAAGAAACATCCTATAAGGTCAAACACATTGGGAGTGAAATATAAGTAGAGTTTAAATGCAGCGACGAAGTAAGATAATATTTAAAAATATAATAACCCCTAATTTTTAATACTCTAAATCTTCTTTTAGTTTTAAAAAAAATAATGCTTATGAGTATTATTTACACCTTTGTTTATGGTATGGGGTGCCAACTTACATGGGGGGCTGGTTCTAAGTTTGGCGGGGGTGCTTCATGATGCTTGGGGGGGGTGGGCACCCCTGCCATCATCATAGTTATACCAGTTCGTAAGTTAGAAACAATTTGTGGTTCGGATCCTACGTTAAACTGTAGGTCCCTTAGTTTCTACAACTGTTGGGTTATTAATTAACAGGCCTGCCTAAGGACATGTCAGCATTAGTCAGTAACAAGACTACAATCATCTTACACTCATTTATCATTTGTAAGTGGCATAAAAATATTACTTGGGTAGGCTGCTATTTCACAGAGGTAATACAAATATTCCACGACTAATGAAGGCTATCTTCTAATTTATAAAAACATTATAGAGCCTATCCCAATACCATTATAAAGCCACGCCGCACCTTGCCTGCCATTTTTGACATCTCTCCAGCTGTACGACGACCGAGCTGCCCTCTGTCGGGGAGCAGGTCAAGTTCGAGGCACCAACGCCACTTGCTACCCGATCACCCACTTTCTTCTCAAGTTCCGCCAAATTTCAGGTTCCAAGCTCCTGATACATTAATGCTTACTTTCTATAAAAGGAGACCTTGTTTACAAATTTTATTCCGACACAAATGTCAATGGAGCATATCCTATCAATACCGGAAGCATTATTATATTTCTATTCATTAACATTAAATACATCCATAAACTCCATCGAAATACTTAAAAAATATATATCCGATTTAAAAGCATTTTTGAATCTCTTTTATGTAATGTTAATTTTATACATTTATTTTATAAAAGATCTACATTACCATAATCAGCCACTTAGCAATAATGTACAGTTTTTATTTGTGAAAATTACGTAATTTTCAAGTTCAAAAACACTCGTTTCATTTTTAAAATCATAAATTTATACAAAAACATCTCTTCGAACACATTTTTTAAAGCACTTACGTTGACATTATTTAAACAAAAACAGTAAAAGCCTAGTTTTAAAAAACTGACCAGTTGTTTTGGACATGATTATCACCAGCAGATTTCGAGTCATGATTTAACTTGTTTTTGTTCAAATGTCAAGGTGAGTTTTTTCGATAATGTATTCGAAGTGGTATTTTTGAAATTAATTGTTGTCTTTTAAATGAAGAAGGAGTAACTTAAAAATTAGTTTACATGATTCAAAATCGTGGTAGTTTCAACCACAATCTTCAGACTACTTGGCTGATTAAGGTAATGTACAATGTCATTAATTTGTATAAGTGGTCCAGAGGCAATCATGTACATATCCTACAAATGTTTAATGTACACTTCACAACCACTTACGTCGTTTGACACAGGTGAAAATAAATGATCAACTGAAGACAGTTCATATGTAAAAGGTAGTCTAATCTACAGCCACTGTTGACTAACGTGTTGCTATTATTATACTATCTTTCGGGTGTACAAGACACTTATCAGAAGCGATGAGATAACTGTTATCTGTAACAGCATGGTGTCAAAGCCAGTTCTGTTCTCAATTCAGACCATGCTTGTTTACCTATGCTTGGTACGTTTAATAAATTGTAGTATTTGGTACTAGACTATCATAATACTTGTTGCTCCTTAAAATGACCACCAGACTGCATTTCCTAAAAACCCCTTAAACCTTTACCTGCAACAGTTTTTAAAACCAATAAAATATGTCGTTCAAACCTGGAGTATTCATAGCAATATTTAATAGAGGAGTCAGGGAGCTACTAATAGCAAAGTATTACAGTCTTTAAATACTTTAATAGTCACATGAAACTCTGTATAAGCCTTTTTAGTAGACAATGTACTGGGACTATTTTGTATCCCAGTTGTAGGAGACCCTGCGAATTTATATTTTCTACAACATATCGATAAGCTCATAGATTTTCTCTGCTCTCAAGAGTAATATTTATTGTTATATTATTTTTACATATATAGTAATCCAAACGGAGGGCGGTTTCTCAACGATGGAATTCAATATAAAAACCAAAACGGTCCTTGGCTCAACTTTTACCATGCTGCTACAGTAATAGCATCTTTACTGATAGATGATAGGAACTCGAGAAAGCACAGCCAAACAGCAAACATACGCTGTTTATACTAGATCTATTTGTTGAATGGTACTGTTATCGAAAAAAATTTAGTCTCTAAGTGAAATACTTTAAATAATTTGATTAAATAAAAGATGAATCCTGTTTCATGCCATAACACGCCTTCCTTTTGCGGTGCATGGAGGCGAGTGAGTTGCAAGTAAAGTATTAATTTGAAAATTGAGGTGTGTTGGCATGTGTTGCTCGCACTGTGACGGCAGTCAAGGTCAGACGAGAGCTTGCAAGTATGAGAGGCGTGAGGAGGATTGCGGATGATATCAGCGTCCGCGGCCTAGCCTCTGCCAGGGTGTGGGCGAGCTGGACCTGGGAGAGGAGCGGACGACGTCAGCTGAGCATCAGCTGTAGCGGCCGTCAAGGTCAGACGAGAGCTTGCAAGTATGAGAGGCGTGAGGAGGATTGCGGATGATAACTGCGTCAGGTTCAGGATGTGACAGGTTTTTACTAAATTTTGGAAACGGATTATTTTCTATCTGAAAGTCATTAATATCTAATTTAAATAAACAAGTTGAAAACGGGATATTCATGAGGAATTCAGCATATTCTTGTAGGTGTCTCTCCTCTTGTCGACGTTTACTGGACTGTTTGACATGTTCCTTGGATCATTCCGTCAAAATACTAGTTGCTTAAAAGCCAATTACTGTATTGAAGTTTTACGAAATAAAAATTTAACTGTATTTTTTTTAACTCCATAGGTATTAACATTACTTATGGAATATGACATAACATTTTACTATTTTCAGTGATTTTCTTACACAATATTAACCATAAAAACATCCGGCTACGTAATCGATGACGTATCTTCCGTTACACCTTTTGCGTATCGCAAATTTTTAACCCCTTCCCATCAGAACTTATCCATATAAAAATGTCGATATACGATTCTGAACAGAGATACAGCTGGATGAAGCATTCATTTACGATGATTTGTAATCCAATCAAACCGGTCTTTTCATTTTTATTCTTTCAAAATACCTGTTTAAATTAATGTAACGAGAGGCCGAAGCTCGCCCATTCTATAATAATCACGTATTTCATGTAGATGTAGCGATTGTATTTCAGTGCTCGATCTGGAAGAGGCTGATTTGCATGATGAGGTCGCGATAACATCAGCCGGGCAGGAGCGGCCGCCTACTGGCTACGTCACTACGGCACGTCACTTCATCTCTATCTATACCCACAACTAGGAGTAGAATACGAGAGTGTATGATGTGATGCAGGCTGGGGCGGTGGCGTGTCTCGTCTCCTGTAATCCAGCTGCTTAGAGGTCACGAATTAATTACAAATAGTCATAAGCAATGGTCGGCGGATTTCTGATGTGGATTAACGTCCGAACTTTTGAATACAGTAGTTCGTACCTCAGAGGCAACATTATTGTGTTTTGGATCCCAATTCAAATTAAAGACCTCTTAGATGTTAACCGCTGTTGGGCTATCAATTAACAGTCCTGTCTGTTGTGTCTAAGGAACATGACGAGCTGTGTCAGTAACAAGACTGCAAGGTCGCGCCACAATCATCATTTCTCTTTCATACTTAGCTTGAAATACCTTGGGAATTTCCCATTTCAGAAAGGTAACAATACAAATAAAGTTAAATTTTTCAATAAAAATTGATTTTCTCGTCACTGAAATACTAGAAAATGTTTATAAAAATTTATTATTTGTAAACCAGATATGTGTTTAAAGCAAAGTATGAATGAGACATGAGTGTAAGATGATTTTGGCATGATCTTATAGTTTTGTTACTGACTAAGGCTGATATTATGTTCCTTAGACGAGACTGTTAATTAATATCCCAACACCCAATTGTATCTAAGGGATCTACAGTTTAACTTGGAATCCGAATTACTGTTGCCTCCAAATTAAGAACTAGTCTAATTATGAGGATGGTCTTCGCGGATGAAAATCACTCATAACGATCCACAATACGTGACCTCCAATTAGGTGGATTACAGGATACGAATTACAGTACATGACAGAACTACAATTTATATTTTTAATTGATATTTATTTTAAGTATATGATATAGAGTTTATCTTAACATATAAAAAATGCCCTACTGTTTTTATTAGCTTTAGTCACATTGAGGATTCCATTTATTCGCAGTCCTTACTGAGCTAATTTCGCTACCAAATTTACCTACATATCCATTTAAGTTTAGAATGGAACACTACAAATAAGTCCTGTTTACTGAACTTTTTTCGTTTTCATGACTCTAACTGACTCTTAAAGTTAATCCTTATTTTAAAGTTGGTCTCTATTCTCCAAGTTGCACCGTTACGCCCAACTACTTGTGTCAGTTTTACAAGCCCTCCAACTCACCTGTCCCATTCAGCTGCTACTGTTGGACCATTTCTATTCTCACTCCAATTCTCACGTCCACCTTACGTCACAGCCTCCTCATTCATTTAGGTTACGATTTTCTCACATGCAAACGGCATGTCGGGAAACAGTTTCATTTCAGTTATTTCAGGTTTCTTTGGCAGTAAAAACATCATTTATCCAGAACATTATGTTGAAAACGTAGCAGTCTGTTTATGAACTTAATGATTAAAACTATTTCCGAATTAAAAAGTTTAGATACTTGAGTTTGCTCTAACTTTAATCCAATCACTAATGAAAGTAAAATTTATATAATATAATGAAAAATATTACAAATTTATTTATTGAGCATGCATTTATGCCCGTACAACATTGTTAAAGATTGCAAGATTTGTTAATGTTAGAAAAAAGATTTGCGTTTTTTGTAATCCATAGTGTTGTAGACCATGGATTAGGATAAAAATATCGTCCAAAGTTTCTCATTCACAATGAAACTCATTTTTACAATTATCACTTCTTTATTATTCTCAAACTCAATACCCCTAAAACTTTGATTTCTTCAGAATAAAATTGAAAAATGTATAAAACATTACTTTGAGAATGTTTAAAGTACTACTATTATAATAGGCTACGTAAAAATGTTGAAGAACAATTATCATTATACAAGCACAGAGAAAAGTATTGCACATCTTGCGTACATTTATTGCGTTATCTTACATTATTTTTTGAATAGATTAGAACTGAATAAATCATCCATTTTCTATTGTAAAGTTGCATAATACTACAAAGCTCCCGCGAAAACATTTTCATCAAAAGCTATAATATTATTTTGACGATAAGAATATAAAAAATTTGCAACAAGGTGGAAGTGGTCTGTCTAATCTCTCCGTTGAACACATTGCTTCCCTAGACAGAGTCAAGTACGTACTTGAATTACACGCATCTGAATTTCAAAGGCTCCCAGTCTAAATTTAGAAAACATATTACCAGTAGCCAACTGTAATTTATCTCTACTAGCATGACAAACTTTTTTAAAACATCCAGTAATAACAACAACTCTTAAATGTTGAATATTAAAACTTTCAAATATGATTTTTAAATACTATGTTCGCATGCTTTATATTTTGAAATCTTAGATTACTCGCAAGACATAAAACTGTACTGAAACGTGCTCCCAATATTAAAAACTAATATTGTCCCCCTTGTTGGTGATTGTTATTAACTGTGTTGTTGTTGATAGTGATTGTCTGTTTCTTTGTTAGTAACGTGAAAGTAGCAGAAAATTATTCATCCATAACGTTTGACGCTTCGAAAAATGAGGATAACAAATTCACCAATCAGGTACCAGCTGACTTGCAGTTACCTTATATTGATAGTTGTCGATAAAAACCCTTAATTTCAATTTTAGACCGTGTTCCAAAGCTATGTTTTTGTTACTAACTCGTAAGAAAGACAGCTACAAAATAAAATAAATACTGCATAATGCAGTCCCCTTTTAGGTAAGGCACGTTGACTTTGTCATTTAACCAAATTTTTCAGAATAATTTTAAAAATTAAAAAAACTATTTACAACTATGAGTATGAGCACTCTACTTTAACATGGTTCCTTTCTTCAGCGACCTCCTATGTCAGCTGTTCCACAGCTCCGCGACATTACTCTATTCTTCCACGATTACTCTTTGTCTCATCTCGTCAGAGGTTTTGCCCGAGCTAGCGGTCGCCGTCAGAGCCGCTATTCACCGGATGTTTAGACACGCCGTTTCACCTTGTCACTTCTCCGCCAAACAGCTGATGAGTTTTATGTCAGCTGTTTTGCTGAATTCCATTCCAAGTTTACGATCGAATGAGAGCACAGTTTCCTGCACTGACGACGTGATGATGTATGTTTTCAAACGATTCTTTTAGATTATAATATTTAAATTAATTAATATAAGCTTACCATATCAAACTATGTTTTGTCCTATCTCACGATATAGTTTTGCGTAAAACTTTAAGTTTGAAACTTTTTATCAAAATAGTACGGACTATTTTTCTACGTATAGGCTACTCTGCCTTTTTACGTAGACTCACTGTATTAAAATTGGCAAAGACCACTATTTATGGCAGTGACTTACACCAAAAACAAACGACACACAATTCGAACTAACGAAAAATAATGATCCACTGATATATTAATCATTGATTTTTCTTTCGTTTAACAATACAGAAATAAAAATTAAAGGAAAAGTGTAACAGATTTGGGTCTAACCTTTATACTCCTTATAACCTTTATAACCCGTCAAACCGCCGTTGGGCGCACAAAAAGCGCAACGCTAAATTTACTTCTGTCCATTTATTCTCCACGATGAATAACAATATCTATGTGTGTAGAGCACATCAAGGATAGAAAGGAGAAAGCTCCTCCTGAATCACCGAGATTCGACCCCGCAACATCGCTGCAGGTTTGGAATCCGTCACGCAAACCCAAAAAAACCAACGGAGTTGACATTTCACCTACCGTACCGTCTCTTGCTTAGATTACTGTTTTGGATTTTGAGTAAAGGTAGAACTACTGTTTTCTTAAAATCATTTTTCCTTTAGGATTATTTAATCTTTGGCACAGGTCCGAAAGTTTCAAATATTTTATATTAGCTAGATATCCATGGTAATAATAATAATGTATATAAAGCTGAAACGAAAAACGGTGTTTTACGCTTCATACATACATCGCCTGTAATCAGCTGGTTTGTTACAATTAGTTGCCATACAGATCCACTTGTCATTAACGGGCCTGCATGGGAGTTTCCGCATTTGTTGATAGAAATTAAGCTCCCCTTCCTGTAAAAGCGATGACAACACCGTTTAATTAGACACTACCGCTGGATATAATTTAAAACAATTTTATCCGGTTTCATCCGAATTATTGTGTAATTCAAACATCCGAATTATGATTAATCGTTGCACTTAAACTATAGCACAATAAGGGTTTTTAAATTTTTGGAGAAACGAAAAGGAAAAAATGATTGCATTTACTTCCCGGTGGGAAATAGGTTGATCATGGATATGTCAAAAGAACATTTTCAGTTCTTCTAAACAGCTGTCTTTATAGCCTTATGACGATTCAAGTTTTGGTCGTTCAAATTGCCAACACCTCCCCCCAGAGCTAAGACATATCCATGTAAAACATAAGGTTGGCTAGATTGGTATAGTGACGATATCTAAATCCGATTATGGAAAAATGTATTTTTTGAGCTCTAGTGACGCCAAATGGGTTTTATTACTCTACTATTCACTCTGTATCGGCTCAATCTTAAATTATTTAACCTTTACAAACCCAGGAAATAGGTAGGAAGACAAAGTGTAGATTAAATAAAATGATAACAGTTTCAATTAATTTAACAATGTTGTAGAAGCTCTGATCTTAAATGTTTTTGTCACAGTTTTTAGTAGTTATGTATTCAATCGTATTGTAAAAAACCCTCATCCTTCTCTAATTTTTACTTTTGGAAATGTGTCTGTTCGTAGTTTTGTACTCTGTTGTTTGTGCTGTAAAAAAAGCTTTTGTCGTAGAAGTAGGATAAAAGCTTTCCCATATATCATTGCAAAGTTTATTGCAATACTATTTATTGTGTTTTGGGTTTATTCTTTCAAAATCATGACGCACTGTACGGTAATGTTGATGATCATGTCTGTCCAGGTCTCCATGGGGAAGAGCGGCTATACCTGTGTCCGGTACATCTTCTGCTACCTCAACATCATTCTTTGGGTGAGATTTCATCTTATAGCCTCAATAACAAAGGAATTTACTACCTTTATTATTAGTAGGTAATAGGTACTGTTGGTATTCATTGTCTGAGTTTGTCAGTCAAAGAAAATGTAATCAAATCTATCACAACCTTTACTCAAATTCACTTTAAAATACACCCAAAGTTGTGTTGGATGCCTCAGAAATATGAATAAAAATAATAAATTTTATGTCTTTTTTTCAAGAGTGGCTATTAAGACCCTGCCCCTATAATTTTTTTATTTGTTAGAATAAATAAATAACCTTTGGGAAACCATACAAACTTAACCCGAAGTATCTTTTGATGTTATCGAAAAATGTGAGTGCCCCCAAAAAATGAGGGATTTTGGGGGCAACTTAAAATTTTTAAAAGTAAAGTCCCATTGAGATGTACTTCATTTTGAAGGTCTTTAAATTTACAGTACAGAATGGTGGCATTTTGAAAATTATGACCCTGGGTGGTAATTAAGTCCCTTTCACCCGATTATTTTTTAATTTTTGTTAGAATAAATAAATAACCTTTTGGAAACCATACAAATCAAAACATACAAATGAAAAAGTATCTTCTGAAATTATTGAAAATTCTTGAGTGCCCCCTAAAAATTGGTGATTTTGGGGGCGACTCAAAATTTTCAAATGTAAAGCACCATTGAGATGTACAGTACCTAAAAAAAGTTTTAAAATTTAAAGACAATTGGCCTAAATTCGGGGCCTCTACCTTAACCCAGTACAAAATGGCTGACCCTGGGTTTTTAAGTCCCTCATAATAGTGTCCTCGTGAGTGAGTTTTGAACATTTTGATGGGTCACCTCCAAACTACGTCAACCTGTTACTATACCTATGTTGTGTTGTCGCAGCTGTCAGCATGTGGCCTGCTGGGTGTGGGTGCCTGGCTGTATGTGTCCCACAGAGGCTACACCACACTGCTGCCCCAGTATGCCCTGGTGGGGGCCGACTCCCTGCTGCTCGCCGTAGGAGCGACACTCTTCGTCATCACCTTCTTCGGCTGCTGTGGCAGCTGGTGTCAGAGCCGATGTCTCCTAGTCATGGTACTGCATGACTTTATAGTAATCCTATTTTCCTAATTTTAGTAGTCTTGTCCCTACTCTTTCTTATCGTACATCACAGATCTGTATAACCAGTGGGGAATTTATAAGTCCCTTCCCAATACTGGGACTCATGAAAAATTTAATGAAGTGGCTGAATTTATTAGATTAAAATTATTATTTAGTATTTACATTTTAAGTATAGTCCTACTTTCTTACAGTCACAAGATTTAATACATTCTCAATAAGATTGAATGTTGTGCAGTCAAAAGAGCAATGTGCCTGATTGGAATAAATACTTTCCTTTTCGTTACATGTTATTTTACCAAGTTCTGATCATAGATTCATTTAATGTAAAATAAATGTAATCTTGATGAAACTGTGTACAGTCATAGTTTAATCCTTCCAAAGTTGTCAATGTTGCCATTACCGGTACTTCACCCTGGTGTTAATGCAAAGTTGTCAATGTTCCTATAGTATTTCACCTTGGTGATCGTCTTGTTCCTGGTGGAGTTTGCGATTGCAACGTTGGCGTTCGTGTTCCGTGAGAGACTGGGACACACCATGAAGGATGAGTTGTTGTACGGGATCGAGGAACACTACATGAACCCGCCCGACAACGGGATGGAAGTTATCTGGAACCACATCCAGACTGAGGTATTCTCTGCCATATTGCTTTGATGTCTCTTTATAGATGTGAGATACATTTACTGTCCAGCCCAGTTTGACTAAATATAGGCTTATAAAACCGGACTGGGACGGTAGCGTGTCCTGTAATCCAGCTATTAGGAAGTCACGAATTGTGGATGGTCATGAATGAACATCGGTGGATGGGATACTCCTTGATATGGATTAATATCCGCACTATTGAATACTATGTTCATTTACAAACACTATCCTCATATTAAGACCAGTTCATTACTCAAAGGCAAAAGTGGTTCGGATCTCACGCCCAACTGTAGGCCCCTTAAATACCTTTGGCTGTTTGGCTACTTTTAACAGTCCTGTCTAAGGAACATGTCAGTCTTAGTCAGTAACAAGACGACAAGATCACGGTCACAATCATCTTATTCCCATTTCTCATTTATACTTGTCTTTCGAAATTTTAGAAAGGTAATAATAATGAATATTTATGAGGATTAATTGTCTAAAATGATAATAATAATAATTCCTTTATTGCCATAATACACTATTGTGCATTGCAAATGTCATTAGGTACTATATACAGTTAAATAACCTATATGGTTTAACAGCGACACCCCCAGGGGCACAGTCACATGGTGAAACTCTCCCTGAATTAGGAAGCGCTTAAGGCGACTCCTGGATCTCTTTGAGTTTCCCTCCAGCCTGATATCTTCAGGGAGTTTGTTTAAGAGCTTGACCCCTGCTTGAGTTGGCAGGTTCTGGATCTGTTCTGAGAGAGTCTGTACAACTCTCCACCTCTCGTGGGGTAGTCATTTAGATAAATATCTATGTTTTCAGTCATATATTTTTTTATGACTAATTTCTCTTTATAGCCACACTAAAAAGTTGATAACTATATTTATCTAGAACATTTCTTGCTGCAAAATATCTGTAGTATTTACAAGGTTCTTGTATTTAAATTTCAAAATAAATTTCCTTAATGGAAACTAAATTTTAGTCTTAAAAAATTTTTACAACTCTAACTGGTTTTTAGTTGAGAAGTACAATCCATAATGTACTCAATTGAATGAAGAGAAATGTTATTCCTTAGATAAGGCGAGGAAGAAAATTATTCAATGAATTTCGATAAGGAGCAAAAATTATTATGCTTATAACGGCACTGCCTTCATCATATTTGGTTGGGTGGTTCTCTGTGATAGTTCCCGCTTCCTGGACAAAATTCTTTGATATTTCAATACTGGACCCCATTGTCTTTGTTCACTTTAATCCACTACTAATTGATGATCATAGCACATTAATCAACTGTTATTTATGAATAAAAACTACTTATAAAATAAAATCTATCACATCTACCCTTCACTCATGATCACCATAAATATACCATCAAATTATATAGAACAAATACTGTAGAAAATAAGTAAAATATTTTATGATTTATTTCAGTTTCACTGTTGCGGCGTGACAAGCTACGAAGATTGGTTTGACATAAAAGCTTGGCCTGGCAAAAAATATGTTCCTGACTCATGCTGTTTACCAAAGCTTGAAAACATCACAGGTAATATATGAAACAGAACTTTTAGACATCCTCCATTGCATCTGTTATTCGCAAAAAATGTAGCTATATTTTTTACGTGAATAATAATACCAAAAAAAACTGGAAGCTTATTTCCTATTTTTTAGGGTTTAATACTTTGCCGTTGATAATTCAATATTTATTTGTGAATAAAGTGTTAATTTTATTTTTATAAGAAGTGGTAATAGAGGAAACTGAAATTGGCTAGGGTTGTAAATAGACATTTCAAACTACTGTCAACAGATCTTTTTTTAACACTCTTTTCAAAATGTAGGACCAAATTATTTAGTCAAATACCTAATAATATTAACACTAGTTTAGGCATTTTAAAGTATCTTTGTAGAAGCACAATAATTAGTTGGTTATTTTCTATTCCTAAATTGCATTTCTTAAACCTTACACTTAATATTCTTTTTGTTTTTTTTTACTTAGTTTAAGATTATTTTTTTGCAGTTTCCATCATTTTATGTTACTTTATACAGACCTAAGCTACCAAAGTAATGAATTAGCTTTTAAGTTCATGCTAGGCTTTAACTATTTGTTTGTTTATTGTTTTTCTTCACTAGTCACAATAGTAACAGTGATGTAGGAGCTAATGTAGGTTTATATTATGCTTCGTAATTATTTTTTTTAGGAAATAAACTTATTTACTCAATCTTCCCATAAAACTATATTATGTACCCAGAGATTATTATGTACTGAAGATCTACAAGGTTGAAATTCTTTTGCTCTAAACGTTATAATTGAATTAAAGTGTAAGTTTAGATAGTGAAAAAAGCAATACACTAAAATATTTTTAATTCCACGATTAAGAGTTTCATATTTTTTACTTCAGTATTTGAACCCAATAGTTACTACAGTTATTTAGATACCTGATTTATCTTATTACATTATACGATGCAAACGTAGTCTCATTTATTGAGACAAAAGAAATTGGTGCACTGGCAAATTGTCAATGCAACAGCTACAAGAGCCAATGTGGCAAGATGCCACCATGAAACAATCTAATAACACCTTGAGGAATGATTCACCATTGATATGTTATGTCTTAAGACTCCAAATATATATTTAATGCAAGTATATTTAAATTCTTTGTGTACGAATACATAATTTTCTAAATCATATGGACCGTGAGCAGTTTCAAATCAATCATTTTATAATCATATGGAAAAGTAGAATAAAAATACCATTACATATACATCGAATTTAAAACCGTACAAGTTCTGAGAAAATATTATTTAAGGTTTAAATATGAGAACAGAGTTGTGAAAAGGTAAACAATATAACAAGAGGTAAAGATAAAAATATCTACTGGACGTTTTTTTATTCTGCAGTGTCATTAGTGTCTTAGTGATCATAATAATTTATTCAGTTTCTAGTAACAGAACCAGTCTGGGAGTTTACCTACCTCTGCAATTTACTGGGCTTTGTTTGGGGCAAATAGCCTCCAAACCATAAAACAAACGGGATCCATGAAATCGCTAGAGGTAGAAACCGTGCGAGGGCCTTTTTCTCGTTATTCCTCCATGTTTTCTTTCTGAAAATACATTGTTGCTAACCTATAGAAATCAAGAAGTCCTCCCAAACAAACTTTATTATTAACTGAAAATATATAAACAGAATAATGTAATGGAGTTTTCCTTTTAATTGAACAATAATCTATTCAGATTGTGATATGAATATAAATGTTTTGTTTTATAATTTACACTGAATATGAACAATTCAGATTTGACAAACCAATGCATACTGCCATAAGCTAAAGCTGGGGTCCAATTCATCAATAAAGATTAAAGGACTTAAAATAATAAAGCAAAATTCTAATATGTGTTTGCTAAAAATGATTGTTTTAAAACTTTAAAATAGTATGGATTGTTGATGCAATATCGTCTACAAATTTTAAAGTATTTTAGTTACAAAAACGATTTTACGTTTCAGCAGAGGAGTTGAATGATCCTATGGCGTCCATGTAACATTAGCATTCATATTTATGTTCATTTCCAAGCAACTACTATTTGAAATATTTACATTCAACCTATTTTGCCATATGACTCCCCTTTAAAATAACAAGTCAAGCTATATCTTGCTGGTCGTTTCCTCGACTCCCACAGCAATCCTTTGGTTGTGCTCTGTAACTGGAGATGGTGTGTTTTGAAGGTCTAAAATCTTCAGAAGATATATATTTGTAAATATTTAAATAAAACCATTGTTTTTCTACGTTGCAGGTTGCGGCCAACCGACGCCGGCTGACTACGACCCAGAGGAGACGTGGTTCACGACCGGCTGCTCCGAGCAGATGCAGATGTGGTTTCTGACAAGGCTCCACGTGGTAGGCATCGTGGGCCTGGTCATCTCCTTCATCCAGGTCTTTATTCTATCTTCTATCCATTATTATATTTTTGATATGGCTCTAAGCAAATGGTAAAACGGAAGCAACGTTATTGATCATTGACTAAATATTCATGGTCCGTTATTTATCTGTCCAAATGGACAGATGTCCTGTAATCCAGCTACTTGGGGGTCACGAATTATGGATATACTTATGAGTGATGGTCGGTGAATATGACATTCTCTTGTGTGGATTCACATCTGCATTATTGAATGCTGTATTAATCCGCAAAGACCATCCTCATAATTGGACCTGTTTTTAATTCAGAGGCAAAAGGGGTTCGGTTTCCATGTTAAACCGTAGGTCCCTTAGATGCCATTGGCTATTGGGCTATTAATTAAAAGTCCTGCCTAAGGAAAATGTCAGAATTAGTCAGTAACAAGACTACAAGATCACAACCATAATCGTCTTACACTGATTTCTCATCCATAATTGGTTTAAAAACTTATCTGGGTAGGTCGCTATTTCAAAACGGTATTCAAAATGGTAATAGTATATCCCTAAGTATTAATTTATTACAGGAAGAAAAATCGTTCATTTAAACCTTGTATTTTTAATTTTGTAAAGTGATTATTAAGAAACTAACCTGTGTGTTTAATGGGATTTCATCTAATGTACATTTAAAACAGATCCGTAAACCTCAACAAGAGGAGAGAAACTATTCTTTTCTCCCGTGTGTATAAATAATCATCTAGTGATAATAAGAAAAATTTCTTTGGCAACAGCTGACTCAAAATAAGCTGCCCTCTTGGACATATGATTTAAGCTATTTCCCACCGGGAAGTAATTCCATTTATCTTTATTCTCAAAGTGCATCAATAATCTCCGTCATAAATAATTTTAATGAAAGGCATTTAGATGTTCTATCGAATGATTCACAAAACACTCCAAAATTTTCAAAAGATAAGTTCATGGAAATATTGATTTGTGATTGAGGCAGTTTTTTTTCTTAAAAAAAGAGTGCAGCAGCTTCTTTTACCTGAACTTTGCCCCACATATTACCCATAAAAACAGATTGTAAGATAATGTGTGGGACATATTAAGTAAAGATAGGGGTTAGATAACATAAAGATAGGGGGACAGATTAGATTAGATTATTGAAATGGCAGCCTACCCAGATAGGTATTTCAAGCCAAGTATGGATGGGAAATGAGTGTAGGATTATTGTTGTGCAATCTTGAAGTCTTGTTACTGACTAAGGCTGACTTGTTCCTTAGACAGGACTGTTAATTAATAGCCCAACTGCTGATGACAACTAACGTGGAATTCGAACCACGGCTTCTGAATTACCAATTGGTCTAATCATGAAGATGATCTTTGTGGATTAACGTAGTATTCAATAGTGCGGACGTTAATCCACCCAACAGAACACTACAACCAACGACCAATGCTCACAACTATCGATAATTCGTGACCTCCAAGTAGCTGGGTTACAGGGCGTCACCAACTCCCAGTCTAAAATCCGCACAGATGATATATGCCACTAACTAGTTTTTAAATGAGTGAATTTATACATGCCCTATAACTTCCCCATTTATCCTTTTGGTAACCGAACAATATAATGTGTCCGAGTTATTTAGATTTTCATTGCGTACATTTTCCATCACAATTAGCAAAAACAATGTTCAACAACTCAGATCTCAGATCACTTGGAACCTAGAGCATGTCAAGGTTAGTACATGATAAGTACTAAACCAGTATAAACCTCACCGCAGTATCCAAACTATGTACTAATCTTTTATGTTCTATGTTACAGCTTACCAGACAACAGATCCCATATCCTGAAACGTTGTGAAACTTTGTTTTTTCTAATTGTGATGAAAAATGTCCTCAGTAAAAATCTATTTAACATAAGTCCACCGTCACTAAAAATGACTGTCAAACAAAAAATTTTGTTGGTCAACACATAACTTTGCTCGTTTTTCCTGGATATTTTCAATTTTTTATATTTTAATATATTCAGATACTTGAATTGAACCTCCAACCTTCAGATGAAGAGTCTCTCTCTACGAAAAATATTGTTACTGACTTTTTACTTTCTCCCCTTATATTAAAAGGAGGAGGTATTTTTTTCGTCAGCATTTTTAAATTTAGTTTCTGGTGGATATATTTATTATAGTGCCCCCTCAAACAAACAAGGTGTTTTAGAGTGATGTCTATTCGTGAGTCTGTGTATGTGTCTTTGGGGATGTGCAGAAGCCTAGAGATGAGACTATTGGTCCGATTTTCATGAAATTTGGCATGTAGGTAATACTTGGTATCTCGGGACATTTTTTATTTTAATGTTTGATTTTTAAGGGTATTTTACCCCTAAAAACCCCCAAAACACATATAAAATAAGATTTTTCAAAAAACAGCTCTAATGAATTTGATTAAATTACATGGACAGATAAACAACCGTCATAAATAATTTTAATGAAAGGTATTTAGATGTTCTATCGAATGATCCACAAAACACTCCAAAATTTTAAAAAGATAAGTTCATGGAAGTATTGATTTGTGATTGAGGCAGTTTTTTTTTCTTAAAATAGAGGGCAGCAGCTTCTTTTCCTTTAACTTTGCCCCACATATTACCCATAAAAACAGATTGTAAGATAACGTGTGGGACATATTAAGTAAAGATAGGGGTTAGATAACACAAAGATAGGGGGACAGATTAGATTAGATTATTGAAATGGCAGCCTACCCAGATAGGTATTTTAAGCCAAGTATGAATGGGAAATGAGTGTAGGATTATTGTTGTGCAATCTTGTAGTCTTGTTACTGACTAAGGCTGACTTGTTCCTTAGACAGGACTGTTAATTAATAGCCCAACTGCTGATGACAACTAAGGGCCCTACAGTTTAACGTGGAATTCGAACCACGGCTTCTGAATTACCAATTGGTCTAATCATGAAGATGACCTTTGTGGATTAACGTAGTATTCAATAGTGCGGACGTTAATCCACCCAACAGAACACTACAACCAACGACCAATGCTCACAACTATCGATAATTCGTGACCTCCAAGTAGCTGGGTTACAGTGCGTCACCAACTCCCAGTCTAAAATCCGCACAAATGATATATGCCTCTAACTAGTTTTTAAATGAGTAAATTTATACATGCCCTATAACTTCCCCATTTATCCTTTTGGTAACCGAACAATATGATGTGTCCGTGTTATTTAGATTTTCATTGCATACATTTTCCATCACAATTAGCAAAAACAATGTTCAACAACTCAGATCTCAGATCACTTGTAACCTAGAGCATGTCAAGGTTAGTACATGATAAGTACTAAACCAGTATAAACCTCACCGCAGTATCCAAACTATGTACTAATCTTTTATGTTCTATGTTACAGCTTACCAGACAACAGATCCCATATCCTGAAACGTTGTGAAACTTTGTTTCTTCTAATTGTGATGAAAAATGTCCTCAGTAAAAATCTATTTAACATAAGTCCACCGTCACTAAGAATGACTGTCAAACAAAAAATTTTGTTGGTCAACACATAACTTTGCTCGTATTT
Organism: Nephotettix cincticeps; assembly: GCA_023375725.1. Lineage (NCBI taxonomy): Eukaryota > Metazoa > Arthropoda > Insecta > Hemiptera > Cicadellidae > Nephotettix > Nephotettix cincticeps. The sequence goes on along the minus strand of CM041790.1, from coordinate 51,779,987 downwards.
TGACTACCTAAATAGGGGGCTAGTCCCCCCCCCATGAAATTCCGACAATCAATTTAATTTTGTTTCTCTGGTTGTTATTCTCAGAAATTGGATGATTATATTTGAAACAAAATATTATTAAAATTAAAATTATTAAATAATATTTGGATAAACGTTAAAGATCAGTTGATTTTATTAAAGATTAACATTTAAATTGACTTAAGGGAGAAAGTATATGTTAGTCCACTGATTAGTCCGTTTATTAAAATTATCTCTATGCACTACAGTAACATTTTATTTATGTTTAACAGCTGTTCGGACTGATTTCATCGATGCTGTTGTTCTGCACGGTCAGACACAAACGGACGTCTCACACCTACAAGTCTTACGACACAACTTCCTGACTTCTGGATCGGGATTCTCAGTCAAACCCCATCTAACAGTTTGATTGGTGAATCCTGCGTTGATATTTCATAAGACAATAATAATAGTGGTGCTATGTGTATAGTTGTATATTTGTATTTTAACAATATTTAAACTACAATTAGTTAAATTGTATACACAACAAAGTATTATTACATCATAAAATATGTAAAAAAAATGTTTATACGGTAAACTTAATCTTTATACATGTTGAAAATGCTTCAAAGTATTAGTCTATTTAATTATATATTTATTTGACGCTAATTAGAATTAATTTATGGTTTATACCTTTCATTAGAGAATGATTTATAAAAATAGCATCAGATATGAAAAACATTTTTTCATTCAGATACTAGTCAGTGTGAATTAAATCGAATAGCTTTATGTGTTGTATCAAGCAATTAGCTTGTTCAACCCTCTTCTTGTGCATTTGTACAAATAACATACGGTACGATTAGCAATCCTACGAGCTGGGACCAAATATTAGTGTATACGATCCCAACTTTGGGTATCATGTCAACTTATGTAGTTGACCCTTTTTAAGTCTTCTGTCAACAAAAGTGAATGTTTATAGAAAATTTAAATATAATAAATTATGATTTCTACATATTTTAATAACCTTATTAACAACCTCTAGAAATGTTTTTTATATTTATTTTAGTTAACATTTGAATTTATATTTAAAGGTTATCGTGTTCGTGTCAAAGCAAAGATTAACCACATTGGGGGTAGTTGCTAAGCAGTGGTTTATGATCCCCAGTATATTGGGGGATTACCCTAAAAAAAAAAAAAAATCCCTCATTGTTATGATGGATGGAACAAAGTGAACCACGGTTTGCAGCTGATGTCACCTTGCAACATATAATGGATATAACGAGCTACTGGATATTTAGGCCCGACTAGGTAGCTTAACCCTTTAAGGAGTAACGACGTTTTAAAATGTCTTTATTTGAGAGCTGTTAAGGAGTAAGGGGAAAACTCAAAACACACCTGAAAAGAGTATTTTTTTTAATTTTCAATAAATTATATTGCAACATGGAGTAAATCTAGTTAGAAAAATGTTTTAGGTTCAAAAAGTCCTAAAATAAACATTTTAGAAATTTTTTCAAACAATTTTTCAAAGTAACTAAAGAAAACACCCAGTGATGTTTAACAAACCAACAACTCTCAGCTACAGAGATACAGGCGTCAATAATAGGAGAGTCTAGAATGCTTTCACTTTTATTCAGTGCTAATAAAACTTCATGCCGCGCCGTCACTTTTTTCGCCAAAACTTACCGACGTGACCAGCCCGCCTAAGAAACCCTCCGCAGATTATTCACAACCTCCCGAATACACTAATACACATATTCCGCGTATCTACGTGTCTTTAATTATCGATTTATAGCTTAAGAATCAATCTGTGTCAGGTTATATACAGTATATGTATATATATAGGGTGTTCATTAAAGTCAGTGACAAACTTCGAGTGGTAATAGAACTCATCTAAATAACCAAAAAAAATTTCCTGTAAATAAATGTCGAAAAATCCTTCGTTTAGCCGCTAGCCGCCATTTTATATTTTAAATAAAAAACGTTTTATATCAAGAATTATTTAAGGTACAGGAACCGGTACTTTGCATACTTATTTATTGACCAAAGATTAAAATATTCTCAAAGTATCATTTAATTTCCTTCGATATTTTCAAAATGGCGGCGGTTCAAAATCTTTTAATTTAAATACTAACAAAAAAACCATTAACTTAAAATTTTCACAAGATATAAATACCCCCGTCGCAGCAGACCTGCGTACTCAGCGAATTTCAAAATCAATAATATAATAATAATAATATATGGAAAGTTTGGTCAAAATCTGTCGATAAACGTGAGAATAATTTGCCTATTCTCCAGAAGATCATGGGAAAGAGTGAGCAGTTTTGCTGCTATGAGGAACATTGAGAGTAGGCATTTATACCATCAAAAAATTTTATTTTTAACATTTATACCAACTTTCATCAACATCTGTCCATAAATAAATGAGTTTGGCTATTCTCCATATGATTAACATGGGAAAAGAGTATGCAGGTTTGCTGCCATGATAAACACTATGATTTTTAAGCATAAATGGATAGATCTCAACCACATGAAGCTAAATATCAAGTTTTATCCAAAAATATTGGTTAATAAGTAAAAAATTAATTTTTCCTTAACCTCCATAAGATTAACATTGGAGCCTCAAAATACAACGTACTGTGTTTAGATTTTTTTATATCTCAGTAACCGATGGAGATAGAGAAAAATTTTAAGATACTAAATTGTGTAGTTTTTTAAGCTGATTCTAATGGTGAAAGATAAAATCTAAAAATTTTTTAAATTACATATGAAAAACGCAAAAAACCCAATTTTGGGGCACAAAACCCCCCCAAACTACCCGTTCCCATTGACCGATATGTCTGGATTACGAACTCGTCCGAGCTATTGCAGAAATACACGTTTCTACCAAATTTGGTCTCGATCGGACCACTTTTACGAGAGTTACCGTGTTCACAGACACATATATATATATATGTATATATATATATATATATGTATATATATATGTATATATATATATATATATATATATATATATATATATAAATTTTAACGACTATTGTTTTTGGTCTCTGGGCACCTAAAGAAGAAAAAATAACATGGTCCCGGGCTTAAGTCTCGCCATGAGACCTACGGTAATAGCTTCTTCCCTATGGGAAATTCGCTAAAACTATTGCAATTTTAATTTCAAATCGAACAGTACTTTGGTGAACGAAATCCGTGCATGGATAAGCGAGAAAATGCACTGTTAATGTTGGATTACATAGGAAATTAAAATTGCAATCGTTTTTGTATCTTGTAAAAATTTTATAAAGTTAATGGTTTTTGATTATTTAAATTAAAATATTTTTAACCGCTGCCATTTAAAAAATATAGAAGAAAACTAAACGATACTTTGAGAATATTTTCCTCTTTTGCCAATAAATATGTGTGCAAAGTTTGGTCTTTAATAGTTCTTGACATAAAACGTTTATTGTAAAAAATATAAAATGGTGGCTAGCGGCTAAACGAAGGATTTTTTGACAAATACTTATAGGTAATTTTTTGTTTATTTTGATGAGTACTATCACCCCTTGAAGTTTGTCCCCGACATTAATGAACACTCTGTATATATGTATTTGAACAAATTACGTTTTAAAACGTCGCTACTCTTTTTTGCGGAACCATTAAAAAGACGTTTTATAACGTGAATACTATTTTGACGCAAAATATGGTACTCTTTAAAGGGTTAATAGTTATTAACTATTTAGGGTTAATAAATAAACTATTCTAGGACATTCAATACAAAAAATGGGCAAATGGAGTGTAATGTTTAAATATTTTATATTATGCATTTTCTGTACAGTTATTTAAAGTAGTTTTCTTGGATGAGTTAAAAATAATATCTTATAAATTTAATATAATGATGAATACGAGATTAAAAGAAAATATACTACAGTTATAATTCCTTAACCACCCTTAGCAAATTTAAAGAATTCCCTTGTGGGACATTTGCTGTTTAATTGGCTACATGGTATGGAATATAATATAATAGAACATAGAACATAGAACATAGAACATAGAACATAGAACATAGAATATAGAATAGAATAATAGAGCACAGAGTATAGAGTATAGAGTACAGAGTACAGAGTGCAGAGTGCATAGTACAGAGTGCAGAGTGCATAGTACAGAGTACAGAGTACAGTGTACAGAGTGCAGAGTACAGAGTACAGAGTCCAGAGAATAGAGTACAGAGTACAGTGTACAGAGTGTAGAGTACATAGAACAGAATGCAGAACATAGGATATAGAGTATAGGAATGTTTCATATGGGCAGAAAAATTTGAATATCTGTATATCTATTTCCTCCCCCATATTTTGTCAACTTTGTCTTTCAAACTAGTTTCTCTGTATGTCAATATCACTTCTGCAGCCCTACAAGCTTCCCACCAACATTGTCCAGAACTTCAGTCAGTTTTGAAGAACCACGCTTTGCCAGTTCTTCTGGAATCTGCAGAAATATCAAATAGGTTTTAACTTCTTAACACTATTGGATGACTTTAAAGTGAAAGAGATCTTAAAACTTGGATAGAAGTAACAAATATTTTTTATTTAACTTTCAACAATTAATTGAAAAATGGATGAACGAAACCCCTTTTTTAATATCTGTCCTGCTACAGGTGTGAAAAAACTCTGTATAAAGTGTGACATTAAAGAGTAATATTCTAAATAAGAATAAATCTTCCAAATTCATAAAATATACATATTGAAGAAACATCTTCATCAATTCCCCATCAGACGTTTCTTTCAATAGGATAAAGATTAGAAAACGTAAAAAATATTTGTAATGGATAGCAAAATATTCTATCAACCAAAAATGCTCTAATTAAAATTACTCAAAACCTGCTGTTCATATCCAGTTTTCATTTTGAGTAATCTCAAATAATGTGAAGGTTGCAAGATGACAATTCTTTTACTCAATCCAATCAAATGTTTGGACCGTTCCCCATCAAAACGTTAAAAATGCCACTGGCGTAGAAATACACAAAATAAAAAAAAAATAAAAAATCAAAATGTCATTTATTCGTGAGTGTATTTTCAGATTACATAGGATAGTGTCAAGTTTTAAGTATACAAAATCATTTTAGATATGAAACCCAAAACATAGTACAGAGACAGAGCCAAAAAGTAATACTATAGCTACACTGATTACGACTACTGACTACTGGCAAGTCAGGAGAAGTCTTTTTCCACATTTTAAGACAAAATATTAATGAAAAAGACAGCAGTACCCTACTTCAGTGTTAAGTTCAAAAAGGAAAAAATATATAAAATGATCTATAAATGTTTGAAAACTCACTCTGAAAGCGGAATTCACAAGATTCGACACCCCTTCCACTGCCTTCACCACCTTCTTCCCCAGATTATGCTCCATGGTATTTCCATACTTTTCTTCTTCAGTTATTGTATCAACTATGGGTCTAGGCTGTAAAACATATTCATAATTTATACCATAAGTATTGAAGTTTTAGTTGGTAAAAAATAAAATACATTACCGGTAGCTTTTCATAAATGCCTCCCTACTTTGTTAGACAAAATAAAGATTTACTTTTTACTGTTGATTGTATTAAAACGTCAATTACCAGACTGGTTTGAGAACCCTAAAGAATGTTAAATCATTCTCATTCATCTCAAGCTATCACTCTAAAGTCATAGTATATATGACTCATATAAACTCATATAGTCATTAAGTCATAGTATATATAAGGTTGTATATATATGTATATATATATAAAAACTAGAAAACTTGGAACTGAATTTTTTCAGAGTTAGATAATGTAGAGTGAAGATGAAAAGGGAAACACTACTTGCAGAACATACCTATTAACAAACCGAAGATACTCGTAAAATATTCTCAGTATTCACTTGTATTATTTAGAATTATTTTGTAAAATTGGACAAAAAACCTTAACATGCATACTAAACAAAATAGCTTAAACATTAAACTAAGATTATTATAATCAATTGCAATTGTTGAGCTTTCTTTCAAGGGTTTATGAATCAGAAAATTTTTTCACATCTAAAGTTTTACAGAACAATTATTCGCAGAAAACTCTGATGGTCAAAAATGTATTTACTTCCGTTTGGGAAATAGCTTTGATAATGAATATGTCTAGAGGGAACGTTTGCAGTTCCTATAAACAGCTCTCCTATAACCATATGACGTCACTTCCGTTAACAATTTTTGTACCCCTCTTCCAGAGCTAAATCAAATTCGTGTCAAATGTAGCCAGTAAATAAAATATTTACTACAGTAAGGATAAGGAATAAAATGTGCTGACATGCAGAGCGTCGATGAGTCTACGTTGAATGACGTTGAAGCCGAACCCCTCCTTGGCCTCCACTATGACATCCACGGGTGACTTCCGTGGGGTCTCTGCCCTCTCTGGGGAGTGAGTCACGACACAGACAATCAGCTGAAGGCTCAGTACCACAGGAACCAACCTTCCCTGCATTCTTCTGCACCTGTCCATGATAATCGTTCATCTTAATACAATATTAGACAACGTTTACATTCTAAACTTAAATTCTTTAAAACCATGAGTTTATGAGTATGATGATGGTTAAAGAATTGTCTACTGTCTTGATGGCTACCCATCAAGTATGTTCAAAATCTGTTATATATAAGTTTAAAAAATTGACTGCGACAGTATCATGTCTTGTAATCCAGTTACTTGAAAGTTACGAATTGTGAATAGTTATGAGCGATAGTCACTGAATGTGAATCACGTTCATCCACTAAGACCAGTTCGTAATTCACAGGCAAAGGTGGCTTGGATCTCATGTTACCATTCACTGTTGGGCTATTAATTAACAGTCCTGTCTAAGGAAGATGTCAGTTTTAGTAACAAGACCACAATATCACACCACAATTACCTTACACTCTTTCATCATTCATACTTGAATACCTACCTACCTGGATAAGTCACCATTTAAAATAGGTAATAAAGTTAATTTTGTTCTAAAAATAAATACCCCGTCGCAGCAGACCTGCGTATTCAGGGAATTTCCAAATTAATAATATAATAATAATAATAATAATAATATATGACAAGTTTGGTCGAAACCCGTTGATAAGGGATAAGAGTATGCAGGTTTGCTGCCATGATAAACACATAAACTATGATTTTTAAGCATAAATGGATGAACCTCAACCACATGAAGCTAAATATAAAGTTTTATCCAAAAATATTGGTTAGTAAGTGAAATATTAATTTTTCTTTATCCTCCATTAGATTAACATTAGAGCCTCAAAATACCAAGCACTGTTTTTAGATTTTTTATATCTCGGTAACTGTTGGAGATAGAGAAAAACTTTAGGGACTTATGGTCTTATGGTTCCGGGCTTAAGTCTTGCCATTAGACCTATGGTAATAGCTTATTCCCTATGGTAAATTCGCTAAAAGTAAGTATTAGTGGGTAAATAATAATAATCTGTATCTCACCGCTTTGAACATGAAAAATATATTTTTTTAGTTTTCAATTAAGTACAAATCATCATGCAATATTTCCAAATTTTAAAAAGTTATAAATAAAATAATATTAAGTAAGAAATTAGTTTATGGCCAGTCGCTTGAACTCATAGAAGACACTCATAGATGAAATGTGCCATAAAACCTATTACGTTCTTCTCACCCTCTAACCTTTCCTCTTTACCCACCTAAAACCTAAAAAACCTAAAACCTAAAATTACCCACTAGGATGGGACAGAGTATAACATTCTAATTCCTTTAAATCATAAATTGGCACATATTTAACTAGGTACTGTAATACCTCTTAAAAATATATCAATTATTACATAAATGAATTTATATGGACGTCCATTAACTTTTAAAAAAAAAATTATCAAAAAAATTTTTTAATTTTTTTTTCAAAAATTTTTTATAATTTGTGTTTAGATATAAAGAGAGCACATTAAATATAATTATTAAGTTAATGTTATTCTAATATTTTGACTGCAGTCCACATCAACTTATAAGGTTTTTTACTTGTTTATATAGACTTAGGAATTTTGATTATTATTATTGTAGTTTCTTTTGTAAATTAAGTGTATGATTCACCTGTCATGATAAAACATTCATAGAGTGTTAAAAAGGTGATAGTAATTTTTCCATGAGTAATTTGAGTGGGATGATATCAAGTTAGGCTTTCACAATGGACAGTGATAGATTTTGATCCTGATAATCAGAAATTGAGTAATAAGCAGAATAGTTTGAATATTTATTCTTTACTCAGCTATAGAACAAGTTCAAATTATGTTTGTAAAATATTTTAGGGGATTAATAGTTTCAGTAACTTATGGAAAAAAAACTTAGATATTTCTATAATCACACTTTATTTTGAAGATAATGTTCAAATTTTTGCATTTAAAAACTAAGTATAGTTCAACAAAAATACTCAATTTTAAGCATAAAATTTTTACTGGAAATTATTTTACTTCAAATGAAAAATTCACTATAAATATTTAAGATAGTTTTTCATAATTTATTCTATAATAAAAATATTAAGTATATTTATTTTATCTGTTCCATTTAGTAACTTATTTATGACAAAACAAAATAAAAACCATTTCATCACTAAATAATAAAACTGACAGTTCTCAAACAGCTAAAAACCATAAATATTTTAACACTTTAATTTTTAAATAATAATAATCAACTGTTATTTTGATAAAATTTATTAAGCACACATTAACTTATGTTTTACTGTAATTTAAACAATTATCAGTAAATATTTTTTGTATCTACACCTAAAGTATTTTTAAGTTGTAAGGTTACATGCCTGACTTGGTTAGTAGATTTTATAAATGAGATTAAATCAAATGAACTGATAGTTGTCAATACGTTGGTACATACTTACTCTCTGACATCCGTGCAAGAACTATAAGTTGGTTGAGCTTACTTATGACAATGACCAGTGAATTTTAAGACATTGATTGTGTAATTTGTAATAATTAGAGTGTGACTTGCTATTGAAAACTGAGATGATATACTATAAAGTTTATGATGGGGACACATTACTATACTTTAAGACTCTGGTATGTCTATCAGCAAAAAAATGGATCGGGATGTTTCTCTTGTCATACCTGAAGTAATACCGCAATGCTGAAGTTTTAATAAACATGTTGCCCAATTGTATTATCTCACGTATACTATATATTATTGAAACTATAACAAACTGTAACGATATAAGAAATTGTTAACTGGAAATGTTCTTTTTACTTGAATATTTCTGTTATAAGGCATCAGAGCACGCTGCTAAAAAAATTACATATCGACTGTGGAAATCCTATATGTAACATATGGTTTCTTCATCTACAAAATTACATTTTTCATTCTCATTTGGATTTTTCGCAAGATAGACCAAAATAGAATTTTTCTTTTGACAAACATGTTTTGAGCTGTTCGTAAAAATAAAGTAGGTTCAATTTTTAATTTTTACTAATTTTGTATTTTTTAAGTAATATTGAATTGAAAATCAAATAAACCTTGAAACAATTTCAACTATATTCTAAACGCATTTCAGCATATATTAAAATCGGCTGAGTATCTTAGTGTCAACACAACTTTTAGCTTCTGTGTGTTTACACATTTTGTATTATTTTGAATCAAAATAACAAAGAGGTAGAGTACACTGTCAAACAAGTAATTTTGTTTGAATTGCAAAATCATCTACTATTCTATCTTTCTAATGGTATGCAACCAAATTTAATTAATATAAATTATACAGAGAATTTCCAATAATTAAAGAACTAAAAGAATTTGAGTATAGATTTTTTTATTAAAAAAAAAGATATTGTTTTTAATTTTTGAGAATGAAAAATGTCAAAATATAAACACAAGTGATACAATTTAAACCCTACCTTAAAAATACACGGTTTGTTCAAATTAGAAGCTTTACATCAAGAATCGTAATTAAAATTGTTTAAAATATTTAGTGCAGGTAATTTACACGGAAGAGGTAATTTCTCTTTGAAGATATCAACGAGATAAGTCATATGGTAGGCCTAGTACTCACGTTAGCTGTTCGTCAGCAGACGACAGTGGAGAAAGTGAGAAAGTGTCCGTTACCCAACACGCCCGGGCCCCTGATCGAGGCTACAATCTGGGGGACCAATGAGGAGTCTTCACTGGTGGGATACATTACTGTATTAGGGTTACTCTCAATAAGTGTAAGCGAACGATCCACCCCAGCCACACTGACGTGAAACAAACACAATGCTTTGAACAGTATTGCTTTAAAACATATTACTGTAATTACATCAGCAATGCACACTAAACAGGATCAGAAGAGGATAGAACATTGTACTCTTGCTGGTGGTATGTAGGCATAGATCATTTAAAAATACTCGGTTGTTTATTTTAAAAGAACCTTAAAACTGTCAAAATATTTTTTTGATTTTTCTAGCTTTACTAAATATTTGTTCTTCAGAACTTCTTCTTGTTTGTGGGTTTGTTGTGGCAAGTAAACGCGAAAAAAACTGAACCGACCGGTTTGAAATTTTACAGAAAGGAAGATCTTAAACTCATGCAACACATAGGCATATTAGTTCCCTTAAAATCCCCTCGGGCTACGCCCCATGAACGTCCTAAGTTTCAATGTTTACATTTTTAAAGAATGAAAACATAAAATTACTTGAATGTCAACAGCTGTAAACACTAAAATTTGACAGTTCGGGAAGAAGAAGAAGAAAGAGCTGCCGGATCGTCCTAGGTTTCAATGTTTACATTTTCTAATGACAACATCCGTTTACACTATATTTTGACAGTTCGGGAAGAAGAAGAAATAAAGTTGATTTTTCAGATAAACTGCTGGATCGAAATTGGTGGATTACTAGTTCGAAATAGTGGAATGGTAGATTTTAAGTTTTTTTCCAATGACTGTCTCTATTTCATTAATCTTTATCCTCTCCCAATATTTGACAGATGTTACTTTGTCGTGTTGTAGACACTCGTGTTTTGCCATTTTTTGTAAACAATGAAGAATTAATTAAATAATTTAAATGTATTAGTAGAGGCTACACCTCTCAGCCTTTTTCACCCGTGTGAAGAATGGGTACTTTGGCTTGTTAAACATACTAAAATGGTAAAAAGTCACTGAAAAATAATTATACAACATCTGTAGCATTCAGATGGTTTTTGTGAGATTTAAAACAGATTGTTTTGGATCAACCTTATGAGATCCAGTTGCAGTATTGGTTTTCCAGTTGAATATTACGTACAAATCGATAATAAATTTGACTTATTCTACAACTTAAAATTTCCTCCTAATCCCAATAAAAGATCAACCTGTAAGGAGTTCCAAAGACATTACAGTTTTTTGCGATTTTCCGTATTTTTGTTTTTTAAATGTTGCCACATATCTTAAAAGACGAGATATAACTATGCGATTTTTTTAAATATTAACATTGTGATTTTCTAGATCCTCTGAGTTTCAGAGCAATCCCTTTACAATAAAATATTTAAAAAAATAATTGAAAAACAATAATCATTTTAGTTTTTACAACATCTTATTTGTATCACGAAAAATACTAATTTTAATACAATTATCTCTACGGAATATAATAAATCAATATTTTAAAATAAAACTAGAAATATATTTTAACTATTTTAAGATATTTTAGAAACAATATTAATTAAAGTATGCTCTGCATCACCCCTCGTTAGATTTTTACATAAAGTTATTAGGTGTGTTAAGTTAAAGAAATAAAGGGTATCTCGAGATTTTCCCTGAAAAATTATCACTGCTTTGCAGTTATACCCGTGATTAACAGCCAACTATTATATCGGTATGAGTTATTTACCAGTAATGTTTATCACGTCTGCTATTTTTAACGACAATCCTATGTTCATTAATGGGCTGTATATCAGTAGACAGACGATATGTTTTGGCTTTCTACTAACTTGAAGGCATGTAACACAATTCGTCAGACCTAAATTATCATAAGTTTATGACATGGTTTACAATGTCAGTTTTGGAGGAATGGAAAACATTCCCTGTAGACATATCCATGATCTAAGCTATTTCTCAAAGGGGAGTAAATAAATTTATTTGAATAAACTCTGGAAAAAACTTTTTCAATAGATACTTCGGTTTTGTTTTATTTTTAACATATTCTATAGAATAAAATTGACTGTTCAAAATCTGTTTGACAATGTGATACCTATGCGATTAAAAATATACTCTCAATATCTTTAAACCAAAGTTTGAATGACACAGAGGCGAAAAGCTTCTTATCGAAAAAGTGGTTTTCACCATTCATTAATCCTTTTTTAATTAACCAAAAATAGTAGGAATATCTACTATCACCAGTCTCCTGGTGTCACCAAAATACTGTTACAAAATATACATTGTTATCATTCAAAACTTATTACTCTACTAACTATGAAGCCTCTTTACAGTATTCTAACCGAGTTCATACTATAAAATGGTGTTTGGTTCCTAATTATGCGAGAGTTTTATTGGTTTTACAGATGGTTGAAACACGTGTATTGGATTGTAACATTTTATAGATAATCTAACTATTTGGACCAGTATTATGGATGTATTAAAGATTTTTTGATTTAAGATCTGAGCAAAGAATCGTAAAAATACCAGTACGAGAGTTGATGAGTTGGACATAAAGCATCTCCATGGAAGAATATTTGCCACATTATCAAAATTTTATTTTGATATTGCAAAATACATTTTCATTTATTCTAACGATTAATGCTTTTAAGTATAAAAAATTGAATATTTGTTAAATGTTAAAAATGCAGTAATAAGGGTGAGCTAACATTGTGAATTTAGCTATAGCCTGCAATATTCCGACGCAGCTACTGTAGCAGTACCAAACTGCGGGATATCGGAAAAAACTGAAGGCGCTCCAGAAATTAAAACTACTATGCTTACGTTATTTGTTAGACAAGTAGTACAGATATAGCTAGAGATTAGATTAGATTAGATCATTGAAATAGCAACCTACCCAGGTAGGTATTTTATACCAAATATGAATGAGAAATGAGTGTAGGATGATTGTGGCGCGATCTTGTATTCTTGATACGGACTAAGGCTGACATGTTCCTTAGACAGGACTGTTAATTAATAGCCCAACAGCCGATGGAAACTAATGGACCTACAGTTTAACGTGGAATCCGAACCACTGCCTCTGAATTACGAACTGGTCTAATTATGAGGATGGTCTTTGCGGATTAAATTAATCATAGTACATTAGCTTATGGCAAATAGGCAGAGTACAGGAGGATTATGGAAGATCATTTATGGAATTGTTTTACATCCTCGTTAAATCATGGCTTCATTTTGTATGAAGGAAGATAAAATGTTACTTATTTAATTAACTCTGTAACATATTACAGGCTTCTTGGTAATTGGACGTTGTAAATTTCAAGCTGTGGAAACACAGGAACGTAGACGTTCCGCGATGCAAGTATTGAAGGTTGACCATTGAGCTGTGCTGTTGCAATATATCTCTATTACGTTTCATTCATATCTTCATGTGTTTTTTACTTGTGGATTTCTTTTGAAAGTTTTTCGGTTTAGTTACCTGAAATATTTTAAAATTAATGTCATAAAATTAATAGAGTATTTAAATAATGACTACTTTATTTAATAGCACATGACTCTAAAGAGCCGGCTAAACAGATTGTGCACTACGTCTTTCCTGGCAAAATATGTATTGCAATTGGAATCACAAAACACTTTTAGAATATTTCATTGAAAAACCTTCTAATTTAATATTATTGTAGAAAATTATGATGTAGAAATTTTAAAATAATACCCTCCTTAGATATTATGTCAGTGGGCTAAATATTTAAATATCATTTAGACACCATGGCTCTTCGGGCCCACCAATGAGAATAAATATTTTGGTGCAATTTACTACTAGGTATCCACTACACACGCACACTACAGGTATAGTTGTTGTGACTGCATGGCCAGTGACCATCACGCCAGCTTGTCAGAACAGCTGATTACCTTTGAAAACGGATCAGGAAGTAATCAAAGCCCACTAATGTTTCAGAATGATACTTTACTGGGGGTTTACTTATCGAATTCCATACAATAGTTTCAGTTCAAATAAAACATAGTTTAGCACTTTATTTATCAAGAATAGGTTTTTTCTTACTATACAAACTTATATTTTAGCATTAAAATCTATTTTTAATTTCTTAACTCAGATCTTATTATGTTAGTAATAATCATTAGCAAATATTTTTGAAATAAAATTTGTTTTATTTTATTGACGCATGCTAGAACTGTAAATGTTGAATGGCAATAAAGGATCATTTTATTATGGATATTGATTGAATATTGATTGATATTATTATTTGTTTTGTAGTATACTCAATTAAAATATACTCCGAGATAAACGCCAAACATCCTCTAGAGGGTAGTTTTATTGCAGGATTTGTGCATTGTGTGCATTCAAATCACTATACATAATGAAAAATTTATATTTAATCACGCATAAAAAATTGAATGGGAAAGGCCTTAATTTTGGAGAATATGTGATTAAACATACCAAATACATACCGGAATTCGTCAATAAAATATTTTAATAATTAAAAATTCTAGTGATGAAGAAACTTTGTGAAAATCTTGTGTTTTAAATTTCATGTCAATTAGAGATTAGGTATAGGAAAGAGTTAAATAAGGAGTGTTCTGTGAACAATAATTTTCGCTCAACTGGAAACCTCGATAAAAATCCACTTCGGTACTACATATAACTGCTACTGTAGATTTTTGAAAAATCTTGTTATAAATTGTCAACATTGTTATGTTAGAAATGCGCAGCTATCGGGATTTAATTACGATACGTATTCGTAGGTCCCAGTTCAATTAAACAGTTTACTCAGTTCAAGCATAACAAAATATTAAATGCCGATTTAGATTAAATTTGATATGTATGTATATATTCACCGTATCTCAAGTTGTTTTGTTAATTTTTTAATTTTTTATTTTTAACGGTCGTTCAACCCTAAAAACGTGGAAAATTCAAATTACTCAAAAATGGCTCTGACGATTTTGATTAAAATTCAGTAGTCTATAGTACATAGAGTACTAAATAATATGACACAACCCGCATGTCTTTGAAAATGACAGTTCAAAAGTTGGGTGCTTTTAAATGTAAAAAAAACTTCATCCGCGGAAACTTTAAAGGTAAAGTATAATTTAACTACCACCATTAAAACCAGCTTAATAAACGGTATCAGTGGACTGACACATACTTTCTTCCTTAAATAAATTTAAAAACTACAATCTGTAATAAAACTATTATGTTCTTCAAAGTTTATCTAAATATAATTTAATAATTTATTGTTTGGAAAAATAATCATCCCATTTCTAAAAATAAAAACAAGAGAGAAAAAGTTAAATTAATTGTAACGAATTGTATGGGGGGAAACCCCACCCTCCAGTAATACCAAGCTTTTTTGAGCTGGTTTTGTTGGGTTATTTGACCTTACGCTTCATACCAAGTTTCACGGAAAACGGTTGGAAAATAAGGGAGAAATTGATTCCAATTCTTCCAATGAACTAAGATACGGGCCTTTCTTGCAACTATGTAGAATTTTTAAGCTTTCATTAATATTATATACAGTGTGATTGGTATTAATCAAATGTTCAGCAAATGTAGATTTTTGTCGTTGTAATTTGGGTTTAGGGAGATGCCCATTAAACCTGGTCTCAAAAGATCGTCCAGTCTCACCAATATAAAATTTGGGACAATCAGAACACATTAATTTGTAAACTCCAGTAGCTGTAAATATGTTATTATTAGAATCATTCTTGTGGCAAGGATTTATTAATTCCCCCAGTTTATCTGAAGTTTCGTATGCCAATTTTATTCCGTGGGGTTTTAATGCTCGTTGTAATGAAGTACTTAATTATTTACTGAATTCTACTGATACACACCTATTTAATGTTTTCTTTATCCACGGCTTTGTGACTTTGTCTTCTTGTGTTTAACAATTATTTTATCTATGCGTTTACTCTGATAACCATTAGCTACGGCAATATATTTTATTATATTCAATTCATTTATGTAATCCTCTTTAGTTAGTGGCATTGACAGCAATCTACGGACCATGTAATTATAGGCTGGCATTTTTTGAGCTTCAGGATGGTAAGAAGTGTTATGAATGGTACTGTCCGTGGCTGTAGGCTTTCTGCAAATATTGTACTTTAATTGTTCAACCTCCTTTGTGACTGTTGTATCCAGCAAATTTAGTGTGCCGGGTTTTTATAACTTTAAAGTAAATTTGATATTTGATCCTAAGTTGTTCAAGAAATTATTTAATATTTCTAGTTGTCTCTTTTTTCCATTGAATATTCCAATACTTTTATTGTTTTCACTGAAAATTTAAAAATTTGATTTTTTGACATTTAAAAGCCCATAATTTTTCCGTCATTTTTACAGCTATGCGGATGGTGTCAAATTATTTAGTACTCTTTGCACTATAAACTATCAAATTTTACTAATTAAACTATCTATTTTTTTGATTCAGAGGACCCCAAAACAGATATATCCACTCTTAACACAAATTCGAAAATTTAGACGAAAACAATACTTTCTCTATATACGATGTATAAGGGGAGAAAATAAAAACTCAACAAATAGTATTTTGAATTTCTTCTACGACTAATGGTCCTAGAGAAAAGTTGAAAGTACTGTCCATGGCAAACGCATTAAGTTGTCTGAGAACGACCAGTGTTATTCTAATGGAGAATATTAAACAATCAATTTCTTCCTTATTTCCTAACCGTTTTTTTTTTAAACTTTGTATGCAGCGTAAGGTCACTCACCCAACAAAATCACTCAAACAAAGCATGATATTGCGAGGGGGTATTGATAATGCTACTAATTTGTTATGAAACAGGATTCCTATAAACTTGGAATTCAGATTTACGCTAGTGCGGCCGGGTGGTGCTCTGGTCCGCCTGAACTACTTCTCACAGAACGCCCGCGACGGGTGGTTAAGGAAGGAAGCGGGCCACGGGCCAGCTGACTCCAAGGTCGCGTCCAGGGTAAAACCTGCGTCGTCCGTCGGGGGGGCTTAGTCGCTTAGTCCCCAGGCACAGACGGTGGCAGTGTGAGAGGATCCTGTTGAGGTGGATAGCTCTTTGTTTTTGTTTACCCAGTGAAACCTGTTGCAGCTGTGATGTAAGTCTTCCTTTGCCAACTGTTATGTTGTTCCACATTTCACAAGTTATGACGTAAAACTTTTGTGTTTTTTTTAAACAGTGCACTTTTTAGGTTCAAAACATTACTATTACGTGAAGAAATTTCTGAATTATAAAATGATTTATGTTTATACCTAATTTGTACTTGTAATACATTACTATAATATACGAATTTTGACATAGTCACATTTTGTATAAATTTTCGGGGGATGGTTTTAGTAATTTGCGAGGCACAAAACGTGTAATGGAAGTGACGTCATTCATCAAGTAAGCGATATTTTTGTTGTTACTGTTTAATATTTTGTAAGCAAATCCCGGAAACTAGACATATTCGCGATCTAGGATATTCCCACAGGGAAGTCGTTCCGTTTTTTTCACGGTTGTTGGATGTTTAAACATTCAATAGCCGGAATAACATAAATATTTATGTGCATTAATTTTTCAACTTAACGAAGCAAAACCTTTGTCAGTCATAACATACAGATTTGAGATTAAATCATTTCAAATTTTGTTCGCTTTCAACTTCGAAAGTCCGGTTATACTGTAGTTTTGTTCTAGTTTGTTTGTTGTATTTTCTAATCGTATTGTTTGAAAGCTAATAAATAAATACTAACGTTGGGTTTCCCTTTTCAACTCATAACTTGGTTATCAATTTATTAATTAATGTTTCGATAATTTTTCTTCAGCAAATTGGTCGAAAACTTTGTAAAATATTTAAAAATTTAACATGGAACATGGTTTAACGTGGAATCCGAACCACTGCCTTTGAATTACGAATTCTAGCTATAAGGATGGTATCTGTGGATTAATGCAGTATACAATAGTGCGGACAAGAGAACACTACACCCACCGACTATAGGATTGATATCATTTTTTTAGGTGCATCGATGTTGTTCAGTATGAATACGAGCACTCAAGCGTACGAAGTTATTGTTTATACATTTCTTTTCACCTAAACTCGTCAAGGATTTACTTCAAGGATTGTGTTTGGAAAAAGGGATTCCTCAAAAAGCAATAACTTACTTCTTGAATTGTGATGAAACGTAATTGCTTACATTTTACAGCTGTTATGAATTGTCACGGTGATGCAGACAATTTTCCTCCAATCAGCTGACTTGAAACCCCTGAGTCACTGATCTGACTTTCACTGTCTGCCTTCTATCTATCAAAATTAGGTTATAATGGGTTTTAGACTGCAAAAGTAGTTAGATTTTTGACAACCTTCCCGGATGTGAAACATGAATCAGAGTCATTTATTTCCAGAATTCATCCTTAAAACAATGGTAGCCGATTCATATGAACTTGTACATGGCGAGGAACTGTGAGAAACATAAAACATCAGTCATAAGAGTGTAGTAAAATATTCATAAGGCAGTTCCTTTGAATTTCAAATTTGATTATCCTTGTCCAGTTTTACATATTTGTTGACAATTTTTCCAGGTATAATCTAAAAATGGGGAAATGTTGCCGTGATATGCACAGACCTAGCCGTTGCTCTAAAATATATCGTGATTTTTTTCGAAAAACATATCAGATGTTATTTTTAATGGATTATTACTACTTAAAAATAACAAAACGTATACAAATAAATTTTAAAACTAATAAAATGCAGAGCTCAAGGGTATTTTATACAGAAAACCAACTTTTATCAACAAGTAAACATGTTTAGTTATTTTTATATGCTTATCCGATCATCTTACAAACAAGAAATGTTAAGATTTTTACTTGAAATGTTTAGTTTTGGTTATGTTAACAATGCTTTGAAAATTTGTTTAAAAATACATGTACACGTAGTGCTTGAGATAAAGAAAACAAAATATATTTCTATGAACAAAATCTTACAACAATAAAAGCTTTACTCTGGTAAAATGTTTGCGTGAAAAAAACAAATAAAAATTTATTACAAACGCTCAACCTGTCCCCATCTACGTCTTATGTTGCTCTATAAGTTACGAGACACGCCGGAAACGCCTGGACATTTACACACAAAAACAAGCAACAGTTGGCAACCTGTTACAGACAAGGTTGACAACTTACCAGAGCAAAACCTTGAATGACTTGAGACTTGCGTGGGTTTGAGTAGAGTGGTAAATTCTAAGAACGAATATAAATTTATATGAATATTCATTTCTTACATTTGAGAGCTTTCATTCAGTGTGCCAGTAACATTAAGGTAAAAATACATCCACACATCGTTAAAAAATTATGAGAAACAGTAAAATAATGCGAATAAATAATACTCAATAGTTTTATTTCAGAAACTGCGTGGAGGAAAAGGAAGAAGTGGTCAGTGTTCAAATATTTTGTCACATGAAAAAACTAGTGTTATCATTCTAATTAATAAAAAATACTTTTCAGAAATCAGTGATAAATAATTATAATCTCAACTAAGTATTTTGTTGAGATTTGAGATTTTGTTCTGAAGTATTCTCGCTGAAATAAAAAAAACGTGGACGTAAAACGTAATGCAACAGCTGCATGAATATAAATAAGTATACTGCATCATATAAATAAATAGTAAGTTAAATAATTATCTCAAAATCATAAAACTTACGAAAACAATTAATTGTTTATGAAAAAATCAAGGTTTCTACGGTCGAATTTGTGCAAGTTTATAGTTAGTAACAGTGAAAACATACTGTCTATATTTACCTTACTCTGATTCTCTCTCTCAACGACCAATGTTTCAGTACTAATTAAAAATGTTATTAATATCACAGATAAAACCACTTTATCATTGCGAATGAAGGAATAACTTCAGCTGCCTCCACTGTTAAAGTCTCTGGAATCAAGTGAAGCAACGATGAGTAATTTTCTTTTAAGCTGTACGCTTTCTTCGAAACGAACCAGCTAACAATTCTTATAATTATTATTGTTTCAGGATGAAGTCAACGATCGTTATTCTACTTTCCCTAGCCTGTTTGGTCTGTCTATTTTCATTAGCTGACTCAGTAAGTAAACAAGTTTTCTAAAATTTAAATTAGTCTCTTTGCAATTCGCTATTTAACTGTTGTTCTATTAGTATTATGTTTAGGCTCATATTATAATGTTCAACGACTCTCGATAAACAATATATATTATTATATTTTATAAATAATCATAATTGTAGAGTGCTCTTTGATAAATGATATTTTATAAGAAGTTGTCTCCCTTTAAAAAAGCTGGCCAATAAAAAATTACATTATAAGCCCCAATAAAAATCCTAAGTACCTAACAATAGCTCACGTTTATTAATCTTAATTAATATATTTGTATACATGTTAGCCCTGTGTTTGAAGCAGGTTCCAATAGTTAGTATCCCAATATTTTATGTGGCATGTTTACTTGATAACTTTACTAATATTGTTCTCCCCTAATGCCCAATGTTAACGTGGTTAAACCCCTCGCCTCGTATCCATAACTAACTAAGCTGTTAACTCGTAAAATATATCAAAATAATTATTATGAACGGTAATTTGTCAGGAGTTGAACCTCTAGATTACAAAGTAAGAACATTACCATTAAACCGTCCTGAAAATTGGTATGCGGATTTTAAAAATATACAATTTAAACATTAAACACTTATATTAACAAAAAACTTGACAAGCGTTTTACAGGAATATAATATAATACGTCTAGCGAAATTTCACTTGTTACAGGCTCCAGTTCCAAGTGATAGAGAAGAGACATTCTGGGACAAGATATTCAATGTAAGTTCAAAAGAATATATAGCAAATGTAGACGTATAGTTTCAAGATGTTTAAGTCTTCAATGTAATACTCTTGACATAGTGAATACATTCATCTCGAAGTGGATGCTTGATGATTTTTCAAACTACGTTTGTCTTATTAATTTATTAACTGAAATTAACAAAGTTAACTAAAATGACGTTCGAATTGTATTAAAACAATAATTTAACTCTTAAAAAACATCCGCATACATATTATGAGCTGCTAGAAAACAACTTTCAAACATATGTAGCCTTGCTTTCAAGCTCCACATATAATTAGTCTTAAATTTCACTAAGTTTTGCATTTACTTTACTATTGGAAATAACTTTTCATTTCAAAGTTAATTTCACATTGAAAAATCATTTTTTTCTGACTTTTAAGTGATTTAGTATATTTTCGAAAGTTTCGAATTATTAAAATTTTTTTTATTTTAGATAATATTTGTATAGAATTTTGTCATAAAAACTTAAAAATAGAGCAAATTATCATCTAGCAATTTTTGTTTATGTTGTACATTATTTTTGTATCACCCAACTCAATCTCTACAAATAGTTTTTGGGCATTACACAGATTATTTCTCGGACTTTACACCTAAACCTGTGATGTGTTTCTAGATTCCAAGGTCGGTTCTGAAGGCCACTGGGAAACACCTCAACGACAACGGTACGTAACTCACCATACATTTGCCACTACCAGATCAAAGTGTGTAAATTTTTACTGGAAATTCAGGAAACTTATTCCATCTTGGATACAAGCTATTTTAATCCCACGATTCATACTGTCTCAGTCTCAAGTTCATTACACACACTTATTACTTCCCTTTTGAACAATGATTAAGCTGTCTAAATGCAGAATTTTAGAGTGATAAAATCGTTTAAGAACTTAATTTTATTCTACAAAATATGACGTTGTAAGTATTCGAAAATGATTTTTTTGTTTCAGATACAAAAACGATTAATTTTTAGACTCCAAATAAACGTAAAATAGATTTATTTCTATACAAAATTATCAAAAGAATTATCATTTGGTATAATGATGAATATTTCTCTGGGATTAAAATCCAAGAGTACCGTAATAAATTCTTCATCTTAGTTTAAAAAAGAATACTGAAATATTGTAAAACCTAAGATACATTTTAAGTATTTTAAGCTCCCTGAGGTCCTTGGATCAAATAAAGCCATTCACCAAATACATTTTCACTATGTGATAACATCGCCATTCACCTAAACTCATCTGTAGGTGTAAAACAGTTCCGGAAGATGGTTAACAAGATGTTTGTATGCTTGTTACAGGAGTCAAGTGCAAGGACGGCCAGGAGCCTGTGGAGGGTCCTGACGGCAAGGGAACTTGTCACGACATTGGCGGTCTTAATGTAACTACAATAAATAGCTACTATAGGTTAATACTATTGACTTATAAGTTTCTCTGATTAAAGGTCAAAATTAGGTACATTTAACAGAAGCTACAAAATTACTGGAAAGTCTTTTGGCTATGTATTGTGACGGGATTCCCTAATGCCTTGTTTCCTTTTTTGTGTAGTAGTTTTTTTTCCTTGTGGCTTGATCCCAACTAAGCCTGTACATCCAGTTTGACCAAAATTTTCGCGGAGTTTTGTATTACTGTTCGCCTGGGAGGGATTCCCTTAACTTGGTGCTCTCTTGGGAGTTGCCGGACAGAGGTATGCGCTACCCCAGGGTGTGTAGGACCCTTAATGAAACGTTTCACTGGAGCAGCCACTTTTCTGTAGGATATAGGAGCTGCTGAATTGGCGTATGCATTCTCTTATTGTGTTGTTTGGCCCGAGACTAAGTATGAGTTTATTTGAATGGTCATTTTACTTCTCTGAGAATTTGGTAAACTGTTCATGTCCTACCTTTCCTATTACCATTACCATTTGAAATGGTGACATATCCCGGTAGGTATTTTATTTTCCTTAGACTGGACTGTTAATTAATAGCACAACAGCCAATGGCATCCAAGAGACTTATAGTTTAACGTGGTATCCAAACCACATTATTTGCCTCTGAACTACGAACTGGTCAATGAGGATAGTCTTTGTACATGAACGTAGTATTCATCCACCGACCGTGGCTCATAACTATCTACAATTCCTGACCCACAAATAGCTGAAATTACAGGACACACCACCGTTCCTGTCTTATGAATTTCCAGCTTCTGGTGGCAGTACAATATTCCCGCAGGAAGACGTGCTTAGTTGTCTTTGCAGGAGCTTAATATCCTCCAGAGTCTTACCTCATAAAGGTGGTTTTAGCTTTTATAACAATTTTTATAATATTACACTGGTATAACACATTTAAGAACTGAAACAAAACTTATGTTCTAACGGGGTATACCTTATAAAGTATTTCTAGTTAAACATTCGGAGTCTGTAGGGAGGAGGTTATGGGTCTAATGAAATATACATCTACAACATTTCCACCCTCTACTACGTGGCATTCCGAAGAATTGTTTAACGAAGACTTTTCAAAATGAGCTTGTGACACGCTCACACATATACATTCCACACCCAGGACGACTCATGCAATCTGCACCAAAAACAACCTTCACTTCATTCATTAGTTCTCATAATAATTCTTCCTTGACTTTATTCCCAGCTAAACATCCGGGATACGACAACCTTTTATTTACATATCAGAGATTGTAATATTAAAATAAGCAAACTTTTTGTAGGTACTTCACACTTTATCACATTGTAAACTTCTATATTGTTATGCAGAGAGCGATGATTCATATTTGTTACTCACTATTCATGAATGCTATGAATGTTACAAGCCTACCTATACATTCATAACATTCATGAATAGTAGTTGTATGCACTCTTCATCAAAGTTACGAATGTTACAGTCCTACCTATGCATTCATAACATTCATGAATCGTAGTTATATGCACTCTTCATCAAAGTTATGAATGTTACAGTCCTACCTATGCATTCATAACATTCATGAATAGTGAGTTATGTGCACTCTTCATGAATGTTATGAATGTTACAGTCGTACCTATGCATTCATAACATTCATGAATAGTGAGTTGTGTGCACTCTTCATGAATGTTATGAATGTTACAGTCCTATCTGTACATCTATACATTCATAACATTCATGTATAATGAGCTATGCACTCCTCCTCCGTATCGTGTCTGTAAACTGACTGTCGTGTAAAATTCATAAATTTCCTCGTATGCAGCCCTGCATTATTATGGTTATATTTAAAAATTCTAGTACTTAATTATATACAAAAATAACCTTGATTATAGAATTGATAACAAATTAAGTATGAGTTTCTCCATAGAATTATGAGTTGGGTTGAGTCCATAGTTATCCATGCCATCGTGCGTGAATACGAATACGATAGCATTTTTCTCGTTATTCCTCCATGTTTTCATTCAGAAAATACGTTGTAGGTAGACCATCATCCATTTCACCACCATTCATCTAATATTTTACCACCATTCCATATTTTCCAGCGAGTTTAACCTAATTTATCAGTTTTATACATCACACTAGTGTACAATGCAGCAACCTGCGACGAGTAACGCTAGTATTACATGAAATAACATAGACAGAAATAATTACAATAATTTATAAACTCTACAATAACAATTAAATAGCCTCGGTAACGCCACAAAACATATAATTAAATCAAAAGACTATATTCAATAGCTATGATATTCACAAACACCTTAATCCTAATACTCTTACTCTTAAAATACAAAAAGTGCATTTATTTGGGGGTTCACGCACGGTCGTATTCTCGCGTGCTTCAAGTCCTCCCGAGTTCATATAGACTTTTAAGGAACAAACATTATGATTTGACTTCCAGTTTCTTGTGTAAAACATTTTATCAGGTAATATATCTCTATATATAAAATTCAATGTATGTATGTATGTCTGTCTGTATGTCCTTTATGCGTTGCCAAACTACTCATCCGATCGCCATGAAATTTTAAGAAGTTGCTCTACATGTGTCCGGGAAGGTTTTAGTGAAAAAATATTTTCGAAAACCCCATAATTTTCTATATTATAGCGTTTTAAATTTCTAATGTTAACCTTATGAAGAGTAAGTTTGTTTACAAATTGTCTACAATGAAAACATTTGATTTCTTAGCTACAGCTGATTGGTTTACTTTCCATTAGCAATATGCTTTAGTATCCATTGCCATCTGAATCATTCATTAATGTAAAACTATAAACTAAATGCGTACTGTAAAAAATGAACAGCTTTATTCACCACGTTAATAGTTTACGGTTTTGGGGGATTATGTATTTATTTATATTTTCATTTTCTGTCTGATTAAAATCACGTGTTTATATGATAATTAAAATGTTTATATTATTACGTTTATTATAATAATCAGCTGTTGTATATCTTTCCTATAAAAGCCGTATTACAGTTAGGTGTTGTTTGGGTTTGGATTGGATTTTAAAATTGTGAATTAATCCACTCAGATTTATTTGTTTTATGGAAATGTTATTAATATGTCTGATCGTTTCGGTATTATTATTCACTATGCCGCGACTCAGAATATATAACCTTACACGATGATGCCGTATTGCTACTCGACTTCAGAACATGGCAAATCTTAAAGTTAACATGTATTTACTGACAGGCGTTACGAAGTTCGCCGGGTCAACTAGTAATTATATAAAAATAAAAATCCAAACTTACAAATAAAATAAATTAAATATGATTTTTTGCTATAGTCATAAAACACATAGTAATACAGTATTATTACAATTTGTATTTAAATCTGCGATATGAAATTTAAAAGTTTGATAAATTGAAAGACTAATTTAATTTAATCTATTACGGAGGAGAAACAAATGAAAAATCCTAAAATCAGTTCCTAAATCCTAAATAGTCAGTTCTAATTATTGAACTATTTTATAAGTTTTTTTTAATAATCGAAAAATCTGGCTTTAAATTGATTTATGAATGGTTTACTAGAAGCTCCCAAGGAAGAACTTATGACTTAATTTATCTACTGATGAACAAAAAACAAATGTATACTTTAAAATAGTCATATAAATGATATATTTTTGACATGGATATGTCTTAGGTCGGGGGGGTGGGGTGTTGGCGATTTTTAAGATGGAAAACATGTAACAGGTTTCCATAGAAACTACTAGAGCTGATGTATTGAATTTTTAATATAAATGAATAAGATCAGCTGTTTAGGTGAACTAAAACCATTCTCTTTAGATATATCCATGATCTAACCTATTTCTCACAGGGAAGTAAATACAAACATTTTATGTTCCAGATCGCGAAAAGCGCCTTGGATTCCGTCAACGATTTCCTCAACGGATAAAACACTTCAAGCGACTTTGTGATAATATTTTAGTTATATTATTTAAACAGTATGTAAATTATGGATATATGATTAAATATAATAAAATAATATTATTGCTCTATTTTGGTACCTACACATTTCTATCATTTAGTAAATTTAAAGTAAAATATTTAACACATGCTATAACAATTAATTGAAACTTTAGATACCTATGTTGGTTTAATGTTATTGAAAGTTTTTTACCAGCAACACCAGCCCTATGTTTGAGTGTGAGATGTGT
This sequence comes from Nephotettix cincticeps, assembly GCA_023375725.1. Lineage (NCBI taxonomy): Eukaryota > Metazoa > Arthropoda > Insecta > Hemiptera > Cicadellidae > Nephotettix > Nephotettix cincticeps. Next base: position 51,753,488 of record CM041790.1, on the reverse strand, counting down.
CTGTTCTTTAATTTAAGAGTAGAACAAACTTCAAAAAAAGGTTTCTTGGAAATGTTTCTGAGGAGCACGGGATATTTACATCTTAATTTGTTAAATAAAATTAAATCGCTATTTAATTTATAAATTATTTATTTCACTTAAAATTGTTTATAATTTATATAAAGTTTGCTTGTAGACGAGGTGAATGGAACTACTCCAACTTTAATTAAACCATTATATATGATGATGATGGGCAAACGTTGGCCTGCTGTAATTTTTATATAACATTGAAATTGAACACAGTTAAATTATACTGCTAATTTTACAATACAGTGTTTGTAATATGATTTGGACAATTATTTACACAGTCATTTAGGTTTTTGATTCGTGCGTGCCACTGGACTATACTGCCACCTGTAGGCAACTAGAGCAACTACACTGCTGTAGTTCCTGCTGTAGCCGGCAGAAGGCTCTGGCATGTAGAATTGGAAATAATGATTCTCACTTATTATTTGAGGTCTACAAAAATAATCTGAAAATGCATTTAATTTAGATACCATAAAGCAAAGCATATGTTAAATTTTATGGACTTCGTAAGAAAAACAAACAATTTAATTAATTATTGAGTTTAGATTCATGGTTAAAAATACTCACAATACAAAATAATTTCGTAGTTTTATATTTATCAATACTCATAAAAATAACAATAATACCCGATTCCATCTTATCTTATAGGATTATGGCTAGTCGCATTATTTGCTAAGGTTTATTAGACTTACTATGGGAGAAAGTGGTATATAAATAATGAAGTGTTTTTTATTTTTATTTTACTTAAGTGTTGGTCCACTGATACGGTTTTTTAGTAGGCCAGATGTTACAGAATAGGGAAACTAATAAAAAATTAAAATAAAGACAAATCAGGATAACTGATCACTTACACTATAGTATATGTAGGCCTAGTACGAAAATATTTTTAATATGTATGATTTTTAGTGTAGAAAGTATATTTTGAATATAGTAAGTTATTTATCAAAACGCTTACTTGTGAGATAGTATACTATGAATACATTATCATAATCATCGTCATCGTTATCATCAACATCATAACAACACTATCGTCATCAGAGTAGGCTACTTGATGGTTTACGACTAGTTAAATATCAGTAGTTCTGTATATTATATTATAGTAGTAATCTTATTAGATTTTGAAGTGTTAACTAAACTGGACAGGTAAAATTATAATTTTGTTTTATTAGTTTTTTATTAAGCCTATTTTTTACACTTTTGTATGTTTAGATACTTGTTCAAATAAATCTTTATTTTTAATTAGAGAATACTGTCAAAATATAATTACATCAACAAAAAGATACACACCGTATTAAATTTACTATGAGAGTGTAGGAGGGACTAAACTTTGCAGTTGGCTGCCCTGCTTCCGTTGTTACCGGACATGGCGGAAGTAGCGTGATAAACAGCTGATTTCACGCGGTTTTGATTCTATCACATACGATGCATTTTTCGATACGGACATCAACAATTAATTGGTTCCAGTATGACATGAGAGTACCCTTGACCATGTTTAAAAACATATATTTTACTTTCTCATCTCGTATTTATTTGTACTATTTTTAAGGTTAATATTAATTTTATATTAAAGGGGTAAAAGACTTACTTTTCTTTGGAATACAGTACGAAATGTATATTTTTTAGCTAGTCCTAATTTTTCATCCTCAATGTTTATTGACTATTTCGTAAAATTCACAAACAGGTAGACAGACAAAAACAGGGTTATTTAGTTTACGGTATATGAAATTATATTCTAGCAAATTTTCACTTTTTTATGAAATGAATAAATCCAGACTTTTTTAGTATTTCAGAAACAAATTGTACTTTGACAAATAATAATAAAAATTCAAGGATAAAGATGTTAATGTAACTTTTACAAGTCGAACATATTGTTGTATGTAAAACAATTAAAATTAATTTGAATCGTCGATAACGGATAATAAACAAATTATTTTTCCCGTGTCATTTGCAATTATTTGCATTGATTTTAAATGAGTCCCATTAGCATTTCATTGGTCAAAAATGATCTAGAATATAAAAATGTTTTTAGTAGTCGGAACAAATCTTTGCTAGTTTAAGGCATGGGGGATTCAGTGCGCTCTTTGCTGCCCATGTTAGATTTAACAACTTTGATGAACCTTTCTGGAAACCTATTTAGGATATTACAATACAATTTTAGGGTTTGTTTTTGGACCCTTTTTAACCACTTAAACGAGAGCTTTTCAAACACATTCTTTAATAATTACTAAAATTATTCTTTTAACCATCTAAAAATTTGTTAGTAAAAGGGTAACATTTTTTCCTTCGCTTATAATGATGTAATTGGAAAAAACCCTCATTAAATTGTGTGTAGATATGTGATAAACAAGTAGTAAAAACTTGTTGGATCTATTTCAAGTAGTTCCATTATTTTATAAGGTAGGTTTTTATAACCGGTATTCGCGAGTACAGCTTTCAAGTTTTAGTTTTACCTTCTAGTACACGCCTGCTGCATAAGCAGGGCCTGATATACAATCAACCTCTTCTCTATTTTATACATCAAAATGTTGAGGAAGAAACAGAAAATTATTTAAAATTAAATAACAAAAATTAATTTTTTGAAATATTTTTGTACCAAACACCCTTAATACAAAATTACTCGGAATAATCTAGAGATTGGGTCTTGAATGTTATAGATATTGGAATATGTGCCAGATATTGCACTCAAGTCATAAAAACAGCAACTATAGGTTCGGGGAGGGGGTGGAAGATCGCATCTACTTACTAGTGTCGGGAATGAGGAGGGTTGGGGAGGCGAGAGCACTCTGGCGGAAAATTGGTACACTGCTTCCGTCGCAAGCGCCGGCCGGACACGCCAGTTCAAACTTATTATGCCCCTATTCACCATGAACTAATAAGAATCCAATCCTGTAGAAAATCTCCGTATTTATATAATACTAAAAGTTTATTTTTAACTTAAAACAAATGTGAATCTCAATTACCAGCTAACTCACCAATATTGCATGACCGCCAGTGTGTTTCCAGCGGGCACACAAATACTGGGACATATTGAATAATTTGAAATTCATTATTGGTGATGGTGCATTCGTGTTATATAGATTTTTACTTTGAGCATTTTCAACCACGACAAATAACATAAAGTTTCACGACGTTTCGGGATATGTAATCTGATCCCGTCCTCAGGTGAGGTAGAACCTAAACCGTTATTGGTCGAATTATGGCTTTGTCAAACGAAGTTTCGTCGTGTGGTTTCACTCTCCAATAAGTTATTTTTAAAAACTCAATTATATATGATGATTTTAATTAAAAGTTAGGGATTATTTGTTTAGTTGAAGTTTTAGTGTTTGATATTTTACGACTATCTTGAGAGTTTAATCATTACTGGCGGAGCGAAACCGATTCTATCAATATGAGGTTTTTTGGATGGCTTACTTATTTAACTTCCTGATTGAAATAATTGTAAAGTAGTATTGACAACGGATACAAATGTAATAGTTTATAGAAATCATGTAATATAGGTTTATATTTTAAATGAATAGAACACAATACATAAATCTTACTAAGGGAAAACTGTTTCTGAAACAGTATAAAATTTCATGTAAAATTTTTAACATAAGAGCAACTCTTAAAATAATGATTTACCAATTCCACCTTTAAGAAACTCAATTAGAATATACCGTTGTGGTCTGGCATAATTCATACGCTAATTTGCAACCAATAGTTCCATCGTCCATATTTTTCAAAAGACTTGAACTTCTTATAAATAAATAAGTAAACAAAATATGAAGCAATAGTAGATTAAAATTATAAATCTCAATAAATAATTAATTCATTAATTCATTTCTGGAAACACTTTGTTGTCGCTTGTGATTTTTTAATAAAAAGGAACAATTGGAAAACGAAATGAAAAGTTTGTTAGAGAAGATACGCCTCAGCATCATTAGGATAATGGTAGGACGTCCTACTGTGCCCACCACGGCTGTTCCGGGGGGGGGTGCAGGGGGGTTAAAAGGAAGGGGTTAAACGGTGAAAATAATCCCTAGGGCAGATGTAACGCACCGCGTGCCGGTGTCTGTGCCAGGGCAGAAGAAACGTATTTGGGGGTTTATTAGTAATCATTAGAATAGTAGAATATTTTAGATACTTTGACTTATCTACTTCAGCTGTTGTTAATGTAAACTACTACTGTAGTTTGATATGAGACATTCTGTTTCTGTGTCCGGATCAGTACCGGTATTAAGGTAACCGGTTCAATGTTAATTCTATATAAATCAATTTGATAAAATCATTCTTAATTTTATTCGCATTTATTGTATTGTTATACAGGGCGAATAATAATCCCATAAGCTGCCTAATATTGTTTCCAGACAACCTACAATGATTAAATAAAACTATTTCCCACTAAACCGACCCCAAGGAATAAAGTACAAATATTTTTAATTTTTATATACAGAGTAAAAAATTGAGGGACACTATTTCGAATCTCGGGAATATCATGTTATGTTATTCACCACATTAAAGCTCTAGCTAATACAAACATTTTGGAGCAATCAGATCTTGAATATATCTATGCGTTTCAATATTGCGGCCCTTTTAATGAAAAAAATCCAAATTTTTGAAAAAACCTTTATTTTTCTTAAAAATATAGATTACTCTACTCTGATGTAATAGTTGTATTCCTTGTGAGCTAAGCTTTATTCTGATATGAAACACTACAATACTATCTCGAAAAAATAGAAAATTTTGTTTTTGAAAATATGTTCAGCCAAAACTCGAAAATTTCAAATATCATCATATTTCAAATAGCATATCATTTTACAGGTATTGTAATACCAAGCAACTTTCAAATTTAAGCCTTATCTATATCTATTTTAGTTTTCGAATTATCAATAAAAAACTTGTTTCTTTCTTCCAAAAGAAATGCATGTTAATTGCAAGTTGTAATTTTGATTAAATTTAATCTAATCAACAGGGAAAATTAACTCGATGTTAAACATTAAACATGCGTTTAATGTCTATTTGACATAATATTAAATAGACAGGTCAATATCATGATATATGACAAAATATCATAATATTATAATGATATTTGAAATTTTTGAGTTTTGCTTATGTACATATTTTAAAAAACAAAATTGATTTTTAATTTTTGTTTTCGAGGTAGTATTGTAGTGTTTCATATCAGAATAAAACTTAGCTCACAAGGAATGCAATTATTTAATCATAGTAGAGTATTCAGTATTTTTCAGAAAAATACAAGGATTAAAACAATTGGAATTTTTACTAAAAGGACCGCCATTTTGAAACGAATCGAGATATTCAATATCATCTGATTCCGCCAAAATGTTTTTACTAGCTAGACCTTTAATATGATGCATAACATGACATATGTTTGTATTCGATATTTCCAAGATTCGAACTAGCGACCCTCATTTTCTGGAACACCCTCTATATAACAAATAAAAAATATGTTTACGTTAGTCCTTGGGGTTGTTTGAATGGTAAATAATTTTATTTCAACATTGTACGACCAACGGTTTGTCTGGAATCAATATTGGACTCCTTACGTGATTCAACCTGTATATTTCCACACCAATTTATTTTCTATATAATGTGTTAGCTACCTTTTTGGTATTCGTTTGCATATTTATTTGCATGTTTCACACCAATGTGACATTCTATTTATTTACACATACGGTAAAATATTAATATATTTATTTGCGTCTTTATAATCAAACTGCCATTGTACTGCTCCTGCCTATAATATTTTCAACGAATATAAAAACGTACAAAACTTTCTTCGCACGCAATGTTAGATGAATGAGATGCATGTTAAATGATGTACTCTTTGTCTGAAAAAGTTTTCATTACGGGATAACATTGAATTGACAGAAGAAAAGTGTCTTTTCGAAATGGATTTTAGACTTTTGTTTTAACCTAAGTCAAAGTAGTAGAAATTCCATATCGTTTCGTATCCATGCATAATGCATTACGTTTTCCAGGTAAGGATCAGCAATACTCAGTGAAGAGTCGCTGGAAACTGCAAAAGTCGTTAAACATTTTTAACGATAATCTTATCTTACCAACACGAAATAGGTACCGATTAAAAAACAATAATATAAATACTATATATTGATTTATTTGTAAATATTTGATAGCACAATGAATCCTGCGCAAGTGTCAGGAGTATATTTAGTTCTCCGTCATCAAATTGGCAGAGGTGCGCGTCGGAACCGCTAGAGCGAGTGCCAATCGTTATCCAGTAACGAGTTACAGCTTATTTTCCCACCAATTGTGAATTAACAGTTTCAACTGATTCGTTTTCAGCCTCCATCACATTTTGTAAAACGAGCCAGGAACTTCTATTAGTTTGAAACCAAAATTACAGTAATACTTTGCTTTTCAAAAAGGATTTATTTTATATAATTTTTATATTATAATTTGTTAAAATAGTCTCTAGGACAGTATAGCATCACTCTTTTAAAACTATTTTAATATTTGCATTAGCCTAGATTCATCAATGTACTTCATTGACAATAGCGGAAAGGTATCGGTAATAGCAGAGTTTTAATACGCAACCTTGAGAACCAAATTGCCACGCTTTACTCATAGACCGGCGAGTTTCTTCTGAAACTATTACCGCAGGTGCTGAATTGTTATAAATATCAAAAGTCAAATACCAAGAGATAAAAATAATCGGTGTTCACGGTACGTGTGTGGGAAATACATCTTTGTCATTGTGAGCATCTTAGTCAGACGGGCACCTTTGTCAGGGGGGCATCTTTTCAGGGAGCGACTTGTAAGCCTGCGTTTTGACAGGGGGCGTCTTGTCAGTAGAGCATCTTTGTAAGGGGGGTATCTTTTCATGGGGCGTTTTGACAGGGTGCGTCTTAGCAGGGGTGGCATCTTTGTCAGGGGGCATTTCATCAGGGGGACGTTTTGTCAAGGAGGGCGTTTTGTCAGGGGGCACCTTTAGCAGGGGTGACATCTTTGTCAGGGGGCATTTTGTCATGGGGGACGTTTTGTCAAGGAGGGCGTTTTTTCAGGTTGCGTCTTCTCATGGGGGCATCTTGTCAGTGGGGGCGTCTTGACAAGAGGGACATTTTTGTCAGGGGTGCATCTTTGGCAGGGGTGGCGTCCTGTCAGTGGAGCATCTTTGTCAGGGGGCGCATCTTGTCAGGGGGCGTTTTGACAGGGGGTGTCTTGGCAGGGGAGCGTCTTGTCTGGGGGCACATTTAGCAAGGGTGGTATCTTTGTCAGGGGGACATTTTGTCAGGGGGACGTTTTGTCAAGGAGGGCGTTTTGTCAGGGGGCATCTTTGTCAGGGGGCATCTTTGTCATCTGTGCATCATCGGGTGGTTCAGTGGTTGCAGTATCCGCTTCATAATCTGAAGTTTGTCTCAATACTCATAATTAGACCAATTCGTAATTCAGAGGCCGTGGTTTGGATTCCACGTTAAACTGTAGGTCCCTTAATTGTTGCTATCGGGCTGTTGGGCTATTAATCAACAGTCCTGTATAAGGAATGTCCTTAGTCAGTAACAAGACTAAAAGATCGCACCACGATCATCTTGCACTCAATCCTTATTTGTACTTGGCTCAAAATACCTACCTTGTGGCATGGTTGCCATTTCAATAATCTAATCTAATTTGATCCTGCAAATCTTAAACTAGTTATTTTAAACTTTGATAGTTTACTTGGCTACCTACTTGTTCATTTGCCAAATCAATATTAATGTAGCAAAATAAAATAAACTGGCCAGCAATAGAAACTGACATAATAATTTACTTGAAAACTGTTATATTTTACGTTTTTCCTTAATGTAAATATTGCTCGCGGTGTTCACCGTCGGGACAAATTGTGTTAAAAGTTGGAATATTAGCAGGGTGGAGGGGGGTCGGGTGGTCCGGGGGCCAAGGGGGGAGATGGGACTCCTGCCCGGAGCGAACTGGCAAATCCAACTAGGTTGTAACATAAAGTTGTCTCTATTTTACCGAGTTTGAAGCTGATGTTTTGCAAGAAAAGCACCGATTATATTTTGTATTCTCTCTACTTACACTCCCTGGTCATTTAGGGTATACTCTGATGTGATTACTTAAAAAATATTTGTTTTATTGTAGGATGAAATAAACTGAAGTAAACCTTTAACAGTTTAAAGCTTAAAATTTCATGAGTGTGCTAGGTAGGTCACGCTGTTCCCCTACGGTGGATCATCCAGGGTGGCGATGGGTCTGGGCCTCCGTCCTCAGCGACGTCGTGCCGTCTACAGAGCTCCCTGGTGCGGTCTACAGTAGACTCGGCTGCTTTCTGATGCAGTCCATGGGCTTTAGTTCTGTTAAATAGATCAGGAATTGGAACGCCCAATGTCCCCATGATGACGGAATTCCTGACGGATTGTTGTGTGATTCGTCTCAGCGTGTTTGTCTGGATGACATCCACGCGTTTCCTGTTGGTCTTTCTAGTCTAGATCCACCATACTTAACAAAAGTGTCAATAAATCGAAATTTCCAATTATACGTATATGGAATATTTATTTATTAGGAGTATGAATTACAGCGTTCATCTTCTTCCACCGGATTAAAGTTGATCGAGCAACATTTAATTCA